>CM060912.1:506052159-507507159 GCA_030737875.1 Allium sativum
TGAAATACAGTACATGTATCTACTTGGCTGAATATAGAATACAAATGTGCAGTTGTTCTTTATTATCAGTTAAGAGTATGTTATGCCATCAGAAACTGATTGGATGCTTTTGCATTGCACATAATTTGGATTGCATAACGTTTTACATTGCACACACACACACACACACACACACACACACACTACCCTGGCACTCATCAATTGGAGTAGAACTTAACTAGAGTAGAACTTTAAAGTCGTTGAAATTTATGGCCAAGAACTTTGCTGTACTGCAATCCATATTCTACTAGGCATATCAAGGTAATCTTTCAGATGCAGATAGTGTCTTTGTCTGAATACATGTACACAGTTATTTTCGGATATTGGATATCCCTTTTTTCTGGATATCTTGTATTTTCATTTTTCTTTTTCCAATGCAAATGGTTTCAATTTTTTCCGGATATCCATTGATATGCCTGTATCAACGTTATCTTCAGCCTCTTCATGTTGTCCCTTGTAACAAATTATAGTTCCTGAAACAAGGCGAATATCTTAAGATACGATTAGATGCCTGCCTGTATCAACATTAGCTTCAGCCTCTTCATATCAACCGTTATGATTTAATAAATTTCTTCCGTGGAGTTATCTTCAAATTCTCAATATCCAACAAATCTCAGTTTACTGAAAGTTCAAGACCTTTACCAGTAGTGGGCTTTGTGACAACACCTTGACTACTCTAGAGTTGGTTCTTGTACTTTGTCCAAGTATCAAGTGAAAAAAGAAGATGTTATTTGGCCGCTGAGAATGATCATGGTTCAGTGTTGGTCTAAAGTTCGAAAATTATATCTTGTTGTACATGGAGAAAATTTGTGAGTATGTACGAGCAAAAAAAGAAACTCTCCTACTGCAAAAATTAGGAATATTCAAGTTAATCGAGATTTGTGAATCTAGGACATGATTTTACATGTTGATTGTGTGGTAAAACATGTTGGATAATATATTTGTAAAATGCTAATTGTTAAACAACCATGTTTATTATCGACTTACCTGCTGTATATTTATCAGAGTTATCATAGCACACACTATAACGCAAAATAGTGCAGGGTGTGCGCTCTTTGACTTTATTATAACGCGCTATATTGTCAAAGAGCAAACTAGCACATGTCCCAAAATAAGGCTTTGAACTAGATCCATAGCAAGAGAATGGATAGGCTCGAACACGAAAGATCACAAAGCATTGTCTTTCTCAAGTACAATCAAGCTTTGAAAATCGTTTCAAGCGAAGAGATGGCCATCTTATATTTCTTTAGAAGATATAAACAATTCATATAGGTGGAATATCATTTCATGAAAAGGGATAATTCAGATGTACAAGATGAATTGCTTTTTGAGAATAATACACCGACTTGGGTTGTGTATCACAGATGTCGGAAAATGCAGAAAGATTAAACAAGACTAGACAACACCAAACTAAGTTGAAATGAAAAGGAAAGGTTTTAACTTCTGATTCAAGGCCTATGTATGTTTAGGGCTGTCAATGGATACCCGAAAAATCCGAAATCCGTCCGCATCCGTATCCGAAAAGCGGATAAATATCCGATATCCGGGAAAGCTGATGCGGATATAGGCATATCCGCATCCGAAAATTATCCGTCCGCTTTTTTTCCCCAATTATAGCTTAAATTATGTGTATTTTAACATAATTAAATAGACTAATTTATTCATTTGCAAAATTAAAAGTCTACTAAATGCATGTTGCTCAAAATTATATATTATCATCATATTCATTTATTTTTAGCACTTTAGTAATCAATTAGGTTGAAAAATCTTAATATTAAGCTAAAAAAATTCATTTATGTTCATTGATTTATCGATTGTTGGCGGAGCGGATAATTATCCGATATCCGTCCGTATCTGCGGATACGGATATCCGATATCCGAAAATGGTTTCGGATGCGGATACGGATATGGCATTATCCGTATCCGAAAGTATCCGTTGACAGCCCTATGTATGTTGTTGATGATGAGGAGGCTAACTTCAAAGGTAATTCGGAGGAAGACAACATAACTTATGATTCGACAGAAGAAGAAGAAGAAATGAAGATGATTTGGATAACGATGATAGTTGCGATTTGGATGATATTAGCGATTAGACTTTAGAAACTTGGAAGTATAATATAATTTCTAAGATCGTAGACTTGAATCATGTTGGCTTAATTTATTTGAATTTAATCATTGTAGACTTTATGGTATGTTATTTTCGCTTGACTTCATATTTTCAGTTTGTGGGGTTTCTTATTTATATTTTTATCTTGTTTCTTGTCGGTATAAAATCTTATGCATTTTATGCAAAATCGTATTCTTCATGTATATTTCTATCAAATTTTGTCTCATCACATATTCACAAGCTCACAAATGTAGGAATAAATTTCAAATCCTTAAGACACAGATATGTAATATTTGTCAATTATTTTGAAAGTACAATACAAAATCCATTTTTTTAATAACTGCATTTTACGTCATTTTTTTAATACATACATGAAGTATGATAATGTTTGTAGAGTCTTGAACGGTTTGGATATGACACAAAATTTACAAAAAATAACATTAAATTTGGAATAGGCATGATATATTTAATTAATTGTAAAAATATGCACAATTTTTTTTTTAAAAAAGAACAAAGTAGCTCAAACCTCGCGCTATCTTGTGCTATTCAGTATTGACTACCTTGATATTTAGTCCAAGTGTCTTCTTAAAACGACATTTTTTTGGGAGCAAAATATTTGTTCTTCGGAATTTGGGTCAATACAAAGAAATACAATTCTGTCGTAAATAAATATACTATATGCTTTGGAATACGTTTCCTTTTACTTGAAACCACACCCTTACTTGGTTTCCTAGTAAAAACCACCTAACCTTGATAGTCGGCTTCGTAAACGTTTCAGCTTCTAAAGTCAATGTTGTTATGTTTTCACACATGCTGATAGAAAACCTTGAAATCTATGACTTATTATTTTATCATTTTGTTCTGATATAACTCAGATGATATCAGTCGACCCTTGTTATTTCATGATGTATGCATATTAAAATGTCATGAGACATTTCTGCAGATGATCCTTCAGCAAATGGAGCTTATTACTAGCACTGATGTTGTGCGGAACTTGTGCAAGAAAATGGCACCTCCTTTGGTAACACTTCTTTCGGCAGAGCCTGAAATACAGTATGTTGCTCTGCGGAATATTAACCTTATTGTACAGAAACGTCCTACTATTCTTGCACATGAAATTAAGGTGCTTTGTACAATTATTTGTTTTTAAGTTGACACATTCGTTTTTGTGTGTCTAGTAACGTGCTTCATCATATGTTTCACCAAATGACAAGATTGCCGTAAATATCCTGTAGGTGTTCTTTTGCAAATACAATGATCCGATATATGTGAAAATGGAAAAGTTGGAGATAATGATAAAGCTTGCTTCTGATAGGAACATAGACCAGGTATTAAACATGAAGTGCCGGACTTTTTACCTCCATTATCCATGTATAATCTGCTTTCTAGGTGTTAGATCATGTTTATTGTATATGAATATGCTTCTTGGGTCTATAATATGAAGTTAGACATTGATCTTGACAGTTATAATCTTTGGTCTATGATATGAATTTAGACAGTGATCTTAACAGCTATTTTCTTTGAAAGCATAGGCACAATTATGCAGATTGCCGCCCTTACAGTTTACAGTAGTTATGCAAATAAAGCAGTGACTTGAATCAATCGTAATTGAATATCATCTGTGTAGCTGTGTTTACCAAAAAAATTGTAGCAGTATATTAATTCAGCAATTTATGTAAACTATCAAAAATTGCTTATCTTCATCGAGAAGTTGTGCTGTGCAGGTATTATTGGAGTTTAAAGAATATGCTACAGAAGTGGATGTTGATTTTGTTAGGAAAGCTGTTCGCGCAATCGGTCGCTGTGCGATCAAGCTAGAAAGAGCTGCAGAACGCTGTATCAGTGTTTTGCTTGAGCTAATAAAGATAAAAGTTAATTATGTTGTGCAAGAAGCCATTATCGTCATTAAAGACATATTCAGACGCTACCCTAACACGTAATATTTTGTGCTCTTTATGATATTTGCACATTATATGATTTCTTCTCTCTAGAATTGCTCTTTCTTTTCAGTTATGAGTCGATCATTGCTACGCTCTGTGAGAGTTTAGACACTTTGGATGAGCCCGAAGCTAAGGTAATCATTTGAATTTGGAAGACATACACTGGTAAAATAAAATCAAATGCTTTTATTTGTCTAACTTTCTCCTTACTTGCAGGCATCAATGATTTGGATTATTGGCGAATATGCAGAAAGAATTGACAATGCAGATGAGCTCCTTGAAAGCTTCTTGGAGAGCTTTCCTGAAGAGCCTGCGCTTGTACAATTACAATTGCTCACTGCAACTGTCAAATTGTTTCTTAAAAAACCAACTGAAGGTCCACAGCAGATGATTCAGGTATGTGAGTAATTATTACCTGCCCAGTGTAATACTATATAAACATCAAATCATAGGAAAACTTCTAACCATTGGGTTTCAATAGTTGCCGCGGACAAGTTCATATTTCTCTCGCTCAAGCTATAACCAATATTATAAAATATAAAATGAATTGTATATGCTATAGGATCGAGGTTCCAAATCACAATAAGGTGAAAATAAAGTAGAACACATTTCTACCGCAAACTGTTTCCGTGATTCTATTTCTATCCTAACCACGTTCACTTGATTAAGTTGTGAATGCAAAACTGCAATTTCAGTACGGTGGGCTTACTATTTGTGCTTTGCGATCTTTCATAGGTCGTTTTAAATAATGCCACTGTGGAGACCGACAATCCAGATCTACGTGACCGTGCATACATATATTGGCGTCTTCTTTCAACTGACCCAGAGGTATGAGTTCAGATTCTGTAAATCAGTGTTCAAAATTAGAGGCAAACTCTAATTGGCAGAACTGATTAGGAAATTTGTACCCTTTTTTGGGTATTAAGCATACAATTATTGTACTTATATGCTTAGAGAAAGAAGTACAAATAGTGACGAAAATAACTATGTATATAGTATATGTAGACTAGATTAAAATAAATAATAAAAAATAAATTTGATTTACAAGACATAAAATTTGAATATTATCATGTACTGCAAAAGCTTTTTTTAAAAGACCTTTAGCATGTTGTTCCTTTGTTTTTTTTTGTTTTTTTTGTCACTGTGAACTTTTTTAAAATTCTACCTCAGGCTGCTAAAGATGTTGTGCTTGCTGAAAAACCAGTAATAAGTGATGATTCAAACAATCTTGATCCCTCTCTTCTAGATGAGCTTCTAGGAAATATTGCTACCCTTTCTTCAGTTTATCACAAACCACCTGAAGCATTTGTGAGTCGTGCAAAGTCAACTACTCCTAAACAAGATGACGAGGAATTTCCAGATACTGGAGAAACTGCATATTCTGAATCACCTTCCCATGGAATCAATGGTGCACCAGCATCTGCTAGTACAAGTACCGTTTCACATACTTCCCCTAAGCAGCCAGTAGCATCACCCGCTGCAGCTGCTCCAGTACCGGATTTGCTTGGTGATTTAATGGGTTTGGATAACGCTCTTGTTCCCAGTGATGAGCCATCTACTCCTTCAGGGTGAGCTTTTATAATACAACGATTTTTGAGTTAAAATATCCGTCTGGTTTCTCCCAATTCCCAATCAAGACGGCAAGACACCTTGTTTGGCACCGTAATAATAAAGGGTAAATATAAACGAATTTCGGTGCTAAATGCAGCAATAACTAATGTGGTTATTGCTCCTGCTAATATTGCCAAATAGGGGATGGTACTTTAGTAATTTAGCATAGCCTATAATGTGGGGCACATTAAACTGTCACATCACATCATCTCGTAATTGTGATTTGAGTATACAAAAGAAACACACACACATCCAAACTTCGATTCCTAGGATTTCCAAGCAAATTCTTGTATTTCCTTTCTCCAAATCACAAATAATTTTTAGTTGATCTTATTACAATCGAAAATTCAAGATCTTCTCATACTTTTTTGTGTCATTTTGAAACTTTTAACTCATTCGGAATCGTGAATCAGTATGAACCAAATATTTACTTACAATTTGAAATAATTTCGAAGCAGTTGGAAGTTTTGAAGTATTCCAAATTATCGTGAAGATGATTTCGGTAGCACATCAATCTGGCACGTAAACAGACACTTTTGGATGCAAAACAGATAGTTTTTTATGTAGATACTGTCATGTTCTTGTCCGTGGATACAGATGGATATTAATATTTAACTGTTCCATTCATAACTAATAAAATCACCAAAAAAAAAAAAAAAAAAAAAACAATATAAATCCTCAGCAATAATGCCAATGCTAGTGTAAGAAATGAAAAATATGATGATAATTAATTTGTGATAGCAAGTATCATTTATACGTGCATAACATGAATTATCACCGTGGTAAAACAACACACATATACGATCAACTACTTTCTTTGTTTAGCATCATTTGCAGCCCTTTGATATCAACCATAAATTGATATCAACCATAAATTTATATTTAATTATTTGATCCATGCAATAGGAGAGAGAAATAACAATATTTAAATAAAAATTGTGGCTGATATCAGGAGGCTACAAAATGGTGCTAAATAAAGGGTGTTATATGTCGTGTGTATATATATATATATATATATATATAATGTATTAAATACGCATAATTTCAGTTACAATTATGATAAAATCGGATGTTTGATTTTTGGATGTAGATGCTATTGTATCCGTTTTTCGAATTTTGGATTATTTTGAAATGGATGCTGGTGGATTATACCTATGAAAATTTGTTTTTATTTCGAAATTTTAATGCAGAAACTGGTTGAGGGGAATTTTTTGCGGGATGAACAAGTGAGAATATAGATCCTTCCCTACATATTTATATGCTTTTGCGTGCATGCTTGTGCACAGTTTTTTTTTTCTTTTTTCGATTTCGGAATTTGTGTGAAAATAGATTAAGGGGATTTTTAGAGGATGAATAAAAGATGGATGTAGATCTTTCCCCTCCATGTGTGTGTATATGTACGCATAACGCATTGTTATCAAAAATCTTGAAATCTTACTATTCAGATCCCATTTTGGATCGAATCTCCCCCATTTTAGTTGGACTTACATTCTGATTCGAAATCAGTTGGGAAAAAATCGTTCAATGCATATTCAATATTGTTATCTAAGTCAATAGTTTCAATTCTAGTGCCTTTTCAAACAAAATAAAATTGAAACCAAAAAAAAAAAAAAAAGTAACTTCTAAAGTTTAGATGTAAAAGTTTAAGCATCTTAATTAGTTTCGAAGTTTATACAAACCTTAAAATATGGAAATTTTGAATCTACGATTTAAATTCCATTTCTGTTTGAAATTCGAATTTTACAATGTATGATGCGAATCCCATTTTGATGGCCTTGTGTGTTGTGTATTTTTGTGTGTAATTAATGATTCCATCACGCCCCTTTCTTCTACTTCTTTTCTACTTCCCTACAACCCTTAAATTTACACAACTTGGAATCAAATGAAAATACGTAGATATGCTCATATATGACCAAGTGTTATCAAAGTGTGCGTTATAGTGCCAAATAGCGCATGTATTGCGCTATTTTCATTATAACAACGCAGTGGTTTCCTATAGTGCGCTATTTTGTCAAAACGCAGAATATCACATAAGCTCTAAATAACGTGCTATTTTATGCAACTTGTAATGCATTTTTCTTTTTGATTCAGTTCACAGTTAACCTGATCTTGCAACTTCCAATCAGAGCAAATACTTTTTTTTTCACAAATCGATATCAACTATTGAAAAGCTGAAGCCGACTCAATTGAGCTTACATGTTTGTTTATTCATTTAATTTCTTAATTGATTTTTCCTTTTTGTTTTCTTTTTCTTTCCATATCTGAACCACCATTGCTGTTGGGCTGTCAATGGGTCGGGTTGGGTCGGGTCAAGTCGTGTTCGGGTTGAGTTCGGGTCGGGTCAGCTCAACCCGTTTATTAAACGGGTCGGTTTCGGGTTGACCCATTTATAATCGTGCGGGTTTCGGGTTTGATTCGTGTAACCCGTTTAAGAAAAATATTTGTATAAAAATATGTTAATGAACATGAAAACATAAAAAGATGTAAACCTACCATAAAATCGTCAAGCAGCAAAGGATGGATGAAAGGGCATATTGTATATACTATGCATGCATGTATATTAAAGGTCTTGGACATCTACCTACATAAACCATAAACCCACGTAAAAGACTGCAAATGCGTGTGTAGTATATTATATACATCAATTGTTCACACACATATTATAATAGGTATGCCGTCCTATTTTTTTGCTTCCCAATCAACTGCAATCCAAGTTCTTCAACTATTCGAATATATATATATATATATATATATATATATATATATATATATATATATATATATATATGTGCATGTTACAGCTATTGTACTCACGGTAATTCGCTGTCTTGATCAACATACTGCACATTACAGACTGAGCAAGAAGCTGCATGTGTTCCCGACTCCAATACAAAGAACGTAACAAAGATATTGATAAAAGATGGATAAGCCAAATCTATAACGACCCTACAGACTTAAGAGGCTAAAAATTAACTCACTCACCAAACCAATTATATACTGCAAATGCGTGTGTAGTATATTAAATATACATCGCTTCACTGTTACATTAAGCAGGTCTGGGACATCTACCTACGTAAAAGACTGCAAATGCAACCTTACAACCACCTATAGTTATATTTTGTTGAGTAAACGTGCCGGGAGTGATTTCATTTTAATACGTTATGGTCCTTAATTTATTTTTTAATATTATAAACGGGTTTGGCGGGTCAAGATCGGGTTAGCGGGTCAACCCTAAACCCACCCGTTTATAAACGTGTCAATTTCGGGTTGACCTGTTTATGACCCGCCAACTAAACGGGTCGGGTTAACCTGCTAATTTCCGTGTGGGTTTCGGGTCGGGTTTCGGGTCGGGTAGGAAATTAACAACCCTAATTGCTTTGTACCGATTCCTCGGATATTTACCCCTCTCTTTTATTCTATACCAAAGCTACGATATAATTTGTACTTTCTAGTAACATTAGCAACAAAGATTAAATCATGAATTTAGCTCAAATTTAGTGTTGTTTCTTTAGTAAATTAATTTTCTGCTAATTGAAGAAGCAATTTGTTTCTATAGTATATTAATTTTCATTTAGGCATAATATACTTGATTATTTGCAAACAATTGCCCAAAAAAGGAAAAGAAAATAGAAAGAACCAAATTGCGGTTGCTATAGCGCATAGCGTAAGTCTTGATCTGTTTGCTATTGGCTACTCTAATATGATTTAAGCCCATCGCCACGAAATATTGGTTGATTTTAATAACCCTAACATATTACAAATAATATTTCAAATTGGAGGTTTAAATCGAAGTTTTAACAAATAACATCGCGTTAACATTAACGTTTTAGAAGCAAGGTTCAAGATTCCATCCGGCATAACGGACGTTCCATTTCGGTTTTGGATCTAGATGCTTAAAAAGTGTTGAAACGCCTTTTGGCAAGGCTGTCACCTTAGGGTCCTCCCATCACGGAATTGCTCAGGACTCGAGCGTGGGTTTAGACAAACCCGGACATTCCCAGATGAAGCACTAGAATCCTCCAAGACTTGGACATTACTGCCTCTAGCTTAGACTCAATACAGTCGGCTTGACTAAGCCATGCAATGCCTTATTTTGTATGGGGTACTCTGGATCTGTACGCTCTAGATCGGTGCTTCCCGCACCAGTTGAGATTTGACAGCATCTCCAGATCAATGCACTTTGGTTCGAATAAGTGGAGCTCAGACATGCGCTTGACTCAAGTATTACACATACTACAAAGGGATCTAGCATAACGACAACACCTTTGGTTCTATATATCTTAGCTTGACCAGGAAGGACATTGAGGAACCCTGGCTCGGCCCATCCGGTTCGGCCTACTTCCTACTTGGCAAGGACAGTGAAGACGGTGGAGACAACCTCACCTCAAACATTAACTCGGTTCGGCCATAGGCCATACCGACCCGGATGCTGCAAACACTTCCTCACACCCCACCTCGACTCGATGTGGCAAACATTGGTTCAGGCATTGGAATGATACTTTCGGTTCTACCAGCCAAGAATGATACTTTTGGATCGGTATAACCCGGCTTGGTGTACCGATCAGGATACTGCAGGGTCAGAAGACATGTTCTCTTGCCTGAAGACACGGTCCACCACTACTCTCCACCGAACCCGGATCAGATGCCACGTGTCATGGCCGATCCGGGAGCAACCCAACCCTATAAATAACCCTCAAAGGCTCCAAGAAGAGGACTTTTGGCTCCCACTTCATCTCTACAAAATAATCATGGCGGCCAAACACATTTATCTCGAATTATGAAGCATTTTAGTCATTGTAATTCGAGATTATTACCAATATAGTATATTCAAGATTCTGACAATCTCCATCATTGTAACTTCATTTTTCTTGTATAATCAAGAGAATTATAAAGTGGATGTAGGCTAGTTAACGCCGAACCACTATAAAATGCTCTCGTCTTGCTTTTTCTTACTTTTTCAGTTGTTTTCTCATATTTCATGCTCTAAACCCGAGTTTTGGGTGTTGGTACTAGGAGTGAGCGTTCGATCGGTTCGATTGGTTTGAAGGTAAAAAAACTCAAACCGAATTGAAATCGAAAATTTTCCAAACCTAACCGAATTAATTTCGGTTAATTTGGTAGGTAACCGATTTAACTGAACTAGAAAGATGTATCATTATTCAAATGATGGATTCACTCAAAGTAAAACATAAATTCATGTTTGAAGAAATTATATATAGTAAATTTTATGTTTATGTTAAGATTTGATCTTTTTGCAACAAATGCCTTTGTTGTAATACATAACTAATGATTAAAGTACTACAATATCGTAAATTAGATAATAAATTAAAAATTCGGGTAATTTGGTTAAACCGATAACCAAAAATTTATTTATTTTACAAACCGAATTCAAACCCATTTAGTTTTAAAACCGAACCAAACCGAACGAAATGAACCAGTTTGATCGGTTAATTCGGTTTAAACCGAATATTGCTCACCCAGTCACCCTTAGTTGGTGCCACTTTTTGGCGTCAACAAAAAGAAAAAACTGAAAATCAAATAAGAAGTACCTGTGAAGGATTACTTGATCATGGGACAACAAATTTTTTGTCATTCTATTAGTTCGAGCAGGTAATCTTCGTCTTATTGCTTTTGATTTAAAATTACTTGAACATGGAACAATAAATTTTTGCACATTTAAGTAGTTCGAGCAGGTAATCTTCTTCTTATTGCTTTTGATTTAAAATTAGTTCCAAAATTTGACAAAAGATTTGGGGTTCGAGGGATGTTTGATGTAGGTGGAACAGGGGTACAAGCAAGAATTAGTATGGATTTGATGTAGAGGGATTTTAAAACTATGTTTTGAACTTTTAATTTGCAGAAATTAAAGAATCCTGGTTCAGCGATTTGAGCTCTGAGTATAAAAGCTTGATATCTTTGACACAATAAACATGAAAGAACTTAGAAAATAATAAATAAAAATACTAAATCGTAAATAGGAATTCTAAAGGAGTTCCCGAAACGGAACCGAATTTTGAAATGAGCTGAAAGTCTGAAATTTAAACCTTGGTAAGAAATTCTAAAATGATCTCATTTTTGGTATGAAGCTTTAACTGTATATTTTTTTATACGTGCGATTCAAATATGACCTTTAAGCCATTTACTGGTATAGCTGATGATGATATCGGAAAGTAACAGGTCACAGAAAACAACGGTACTGTATAAGCTTAACTGATTTTAGAGATGCAGTATTGAAATTGATATGTGTCAATGCAGGCCTCCACTACCTGTGTTACTGCCAGCATCGACTGGCCAGGGTCTGCAGATCAGTGGACAGCTTTTAAGGCGAGATGGGCAAATTTTCTACGGGTTGATGTTTGAGAACCGTACACAAACTGTTTTAGATGGATTCCTGATACAATTTAATAAAAACTCATTTGGTCTTGCAGCTGGAGGACCTCTACAGGTGATATTTCCCTTAGAATATTTCTAGTATAAAACCATTCAATTCCTAACATTTTAGTATAAGATACTAATTTTGCTCTGAAGTCTTCCAAATTAGAATTTATGACTTAAAATTGGAATGGCAGCAATGACGCAGTTGTAGTTACAGCTATTCTTCCCCAGCTCACTTAAATTATAGGGCACTATAAAAGATTTGATAGATTAATACCATGACTTAAGACTGGGTGAGATGCAGTGAAAAAAGGGAAAAGAGTTTTTTTAATCATTGATACTTGATTATTAGTTATCAATAACATAATATTATGTATTTTCTTGAAAATTTTAGCTTGGTCAAGTGCCTCCTGGTGGGTCAACCAGGACTCTTCTACCAATGCTTCCTTATCAGAATATCTCACAAGGCCCCCCTAGCACGCTTTTGCAAGTTGCAGTAAAAAATAATCAGCAACCAGTAATGTATTTCAATGCTAAGATTTCACTGCATGTTTTCTTCTCCGAGGATGGGAAAATGGAGCGTACAAGCTTCCTTGATGTAAGTATTTATTGTAATCGTTACAAACATTTAAAATAACTTTCAAAATCCTAGCTGTTCATACGACTAACCCCGTATGTTTTATGCAGACATGGAAAAATATACCCGACACAAATGAAGTTTCCAAGGACATTCAA
Source organism: Allium sativum (assembly GCA_030737875.1). NCBI lineage: Eukaryota > Viridiplantae > Streptophyta > Magnoliopsida > Asparagales > Amaryllidaceae > Allium > Allium sativum. The sequence goes on from CM060912.1 coordinate 506,064,967, forward strand.
AGTGCGACTATTCACAATATAGAGTCCACAATTGAACGCCTAGCCACATCAAACATATTCTTCATAGCAAAGCGAAGAATTACCAATAAAGAAATACTGTATTTATCATGCAAGGGTCCAAAAGCTGTCCCATTCTTGATTGAGCTAACTGCCACTGTTGGTGTTTCAGGCGTGAAATGTGCTGTGAAAACACCAAATCCTGAGTTGGCGCCTCTCTTCTTCGAATCGATTGAGGCCCTTCTTAATTGATAAGTCCCCTGCTATTATTTTCGTGTTTTCTGTAAATTTGGTTTTGATTGTGATTTTCTGTTGTGTTCGTTATTTTCGATTTGGATGTGTAGACAATTTTTGATTATGTAGGGCTCAGAAAATAGACTATCAATATTTGTCATTAATTTACATGTTTAAGAAAATATTATACTTGGAGCTGCCATGGTATGGTAATACGTTTTCATCTTCTAGTCAGTCTTTATAAAGGATATTCGTGTATTGAAATGTAATTTCTCTTTCAAGTTGATGTTTTATGTTTTGGGAAGTTCGTTATACTATTTACATAGCTTTCACATATAATTTTGAATTCAAATATAATTTTGAAGATGTACGTGCATGAATGAAATAATATTTACATAGCTTTCACAGTAGTTAAACGTCCCGTTGGCGATGCAACTACAGACATGTCCTCATATCCTGTTTCGTGATCCTTTGTGGGAAAACAACGGGACTGTCGATGGATATTCAAAATCCATCTCGAATGATGAATATCATATTAAAACGGATGTGGATTAGAAATTTGCATTTGAAAATCATTCTTTGGTCTTTTCTTTAAGATTAAAGCTTAAACTATATGTATTTTAGTATAATAAAATATATTTATAAAAAAAGGTTAATAGTGAAGGATTTTAGAAAAACGCATCCATGGCGACCCCTTCTCTCCTCTAAACCATTCATTTCCTTTTCCTACCGCCTTTCTTCCACATCCATCTCTGCTTAATGACCAAAAATCGTAAGACTAAAGCGAGACTCTTATCTGGGTCCCGCTCTCCAAAATCGAGTACTAGATCTGGTCAGCAATTCAAGCGTATTTCCGCATCTGAGATTGAAGGCGATCTGGAATCGATCGATTCTGACACTTCGGAGTCTTCCTTATCCTCTCTTTCAGCTTCACTAGCTCCTGCTGGAGCGTTGGCCACGCTCCTCCGTGACATTCCTTCTGTTCCCCAACTCTTGGCAGCGGGCTCTTCCTAGGTGTTTGGACTTACTTCAGTTACCGCTACGATCTCGACTGCACCCTCTAATTGGCCGCTTTGTCAAGGTAATTCCCTCCGTCAAAAGGTTTTGGGTGCTCAAGCAGTTGATGGTGTAGCTGTATCAGCGAATGAGAATAATGTGAATTCGAATAACTCTACTGTTTTGGGTCCACAAGTAGTGGATGGTTGCTCTGTTGTGCCCAATAATGTTGGTCTGAAATCTCCAGTAACTCCTTCTAAGCCAATCTTAACTACCTGGACCTCTTTATTCGACACCCTACCAAGCAATGCTGGTGTATACGAACCGTCTTATTCTCAATCCATAATTCAGACTTTGTTTCAGCTCCTCCTAAAGTTCTTAATGAAGCGAAGACTTACTGGAAATACCATGTAGTTAGTCTCTTCTTAGACTCTAAACTACCCAATTTTGATATGCATGCTCTTTGTCCTAGTGCTTGGCGGGTTAGAGGGCAGCTTCAATTTTCTTTGGTCAATGGTATGTTTTATGTGAAGTTTTCGTCCAAAAAGGAGAAACATAGGGTGTTGGAAGCGTCACCTGCTATAATAAAAGGAAAACCTTTTATCATTACTTCTTGGAATGCATCTGTGGACACGGCTAGAAATCAGGTCCTCTCCATCCCGGTATGGACCCAGTTTAACAATGTTCCCTCTGCCTTTCAACCACTTATTGGGATTAATTGGCTTGCGTGCCACCTTGGCAAGCTCAAATGTTTTGATTCAAACACGGTAGCCAGAAGGAATCTTGTGTTTGCGAGAGAGCATTGATTGAAATTGCTCCTAACAGACCTCTCCCCTCAAAGCTGAAGGTATGCATTGAAAATCATTTTTATATTATAGATGTGACATGCAAGTGGAAACCGGAGATATGCAACTCTTGCAAATCCTTTGGACACACAACGGAGACATGTACTGTCTCGAGTGATAGCAAATTGACTGAGAAGACTCCTCTACGCGGGCCCCTCCTATGATGTGGGTTCCCATTACCAAGCCCGTTGTGGCTCCTCCTAACGGCCATTTGGATAGCTCTGATAATTCTATTAACGTTAATTCACAAACTCAGGTTACTCCTGATATATGAGATGTAATCTTGATGATTACTATTACAAGTTTGTTGGTGGTAGTAAAAATAGCAATAAACTTCATTTTCGTCCTGAGGGTAATGACTTAGTACTGTGCAATGAGGATGTAGCATGTAAGGCTAATGAGATGATGAATACATCTTGGGATAGGAAACTTTTATACGATAAGGACTCAATAGGTTGGGAGCTAGGCCTTGCTCGACTCTTTGACAATTTTATTGAGTATATGACACCTTCCATTTCGGTGTTAGGCGCTTGCTCCACTGAGATTGTGGAACACTAGGTCTGTTCTAGTAGCGGAAGCATTCGGCTTCTCTCCTACTTTATATTTTCAGTGTCTTGACACTTCAAACTAGAATTTGGTGGGCTGGGCATCTTAAATCCAGTAATTAGTTGATATGTAAACTGCATATACCTGAACTTCATTGTATCTTTTATTTTTTTAATAAATAAAAGAATGTTACGGAACACTATAAAAATTGGTCGGCTTTGCCATATATATATATATATATATATATATATATATATATATATATATCATACTATTAAATTAAAATTTTATAATATACCAGTTAAATACGTATTAACCATTCAAAACTACTTATTATTATAATATTGGTTTATTTTTAATACTTTATTAATCAATGGAAGTGAAAAAAGTTTATGTTAAATCGAAAATTTTCATTTAAGTTTCTTGATATGCCGATTATTAACGAGTAAGATGATTATATGATATTCGTCTGTATTACAGATTGATGGGGAATGCGGTTTACAGATCTTAAGGCTAACTTAACACTGGAGAAGGGGGATGACGATTAGTTTTTAGTAGAATGTATGAACTTTTTGAATTTAACTGAATCAAACGCAAATCACGGATGTGAATCGAAGACAGAATCTGACACAAATGCAAATAATAAATAAAACGGTGAAGGAAAGAAGACACCGAGATTTTATACTGGTTCGGAGTTATCTTACATCCAATCTCACACAACTCTGTGTTGTGCAGATTTCCTTTTAAATAATATCAAATCTTACAATCCTTGATTTCAAGGGCCATAAAGTCCACCGTCACCTACTTTCGAGCATAAGACGCTCTCTTAATTTAACTAGGCTGCAAGATCACCTAATTGATTTGCGGGCTATAATCACACTCAGCTGATTTGATCGGATTACAACCACACATTTTCAATATCAGTTTGGAAGAATGACCCGATAGAACTTTAATCTTACGATCTTAATTACAAATGCTCCTATAATTGCATTTGGATCTTTAAGAGAGATAGAGAATTAAAATAGAGATGATCTGCTTTGATTCTTTTTGAATTTCGATAGAATGTGATCATAAAAACTTGAAAAATAAGTGTATAAATGAAGATAAAAAGTGAGAAGAAGACAGTGAAAAGTTAGTTATATCACTGTGAATATCACTAGAATTTTAAACTCAAATAAATGTATATACATATCAGTCTAAGTCTAGAAAAATGATGAGAAACACACCAAAATTCCAAAGCAAATAAAATTTAAAATAAATGTATATTTGTCTGCAAATAGTTATATTTTGTTCTAGTTTACTGTGTGTATTTCTGTGACAGGTATACTGGTGATAGGATTGGTTATGAACTAGCTGAAGGCAAAAATGTGTCAACGAGTGTATATGTGTTTGTACATGAGAGAATGTGTGTAACTGAGTCTATATATGAAATTGAATATGTAACAGAGTGTTGTAGTGAGGAATGAATGTATATGAATTGTAATTGAATGCATTATATTACACTGAGATGTACAATAGTGGAGTTAAAAAGTTTGTACTATTCAAATGTTGATATAAATATTTATTCGAATAAAAACACTATTTGAATATTAAATTTGTGCAATAGTATTTTATTCAAAAATAATTATTTATTTCTGTACGTGATGAAATATAGAATAGTACATATAGAAACGCATTTATAGAATAATATATATGTTTGTTATCATCAAACAAAAATCATATTGTTAAAATCAACAATCTCCCCCTTTTGATGATGACAAACATACACATAAGATTTTGAATGTGATAATTGTGTTTGACAGTGATATGTAGTACTTCTTCCCCTATACGTATGCTCCACCTACAACTGAACTCCCCCTACACATGTGCATATAAGTGAGAGAGAAATGAATTTAATTTCCAATATAAAATATTCTTACATTATTCTCTCATCAATAAAAATCTTAACCGTTCTCCCCCTTATGTTATCATCAAAAGGATAATCAAAATCAATATAGTGTTGAATATAGACTAGAAATATAAATTGAATCAAGAGAGAGAATATATATCGTAAACCTCATTTAATCAAAGAGAAATCATAATATTTTTCAAACTAGAAGCAAATTTCACATTTTAGAATGATGGATTTACTACGACTTTTATAAAATGGAGAGAGTTATAAAAAAAAACTTATGAATTCCAACAATTTTCAAATAAATTTTAAAAAATAAGCTCAAAAGCGATGCATTTGGACTATATATATATATATATATATATATATATATATATATATAAACTCAAATTAAGGGGAAAAAAAAATCAAATTATCGCAAATCCCAAAATCTATCCACAAAAAATCGTAATATACCATAAAATAGCAACACATTTCACATTTTAGAAAATGGATTGATAGGTTGGTTTTTACATAATGGAGAGATTTTCATATATAATTTCTTTTTTTATTTACTTTCATTTAAAAGCACACCAACCACGCATAACCATAAGGACTTTTAAATGAGGTCAATTGCAACTTAAATTATAAGTATTTTCTAACCATGCATGATAGTATATATGTTTTTTAGATGAGATTAGAGTAACAGTTATTATATAAAAATCTCCTCGGTATATAAAACCAAAATGAATGATAGAAATATGGGAGGTATAGAGATGATCGTCAAATAAATTTCTAAATTAATCATATTATGAAATATGTTCAACCGTAGCATCGAAAATATTTAGTTCTCTCTTATTCTGAAAAATAATATAGTCACATTTCCATCACAAATTTTGAAACCGTACTTTCTGTAATGATGTAAAAAAAAAAAAAAAAAACTTTCCACGCATCATATAAACCATGATGAATGACAGAAAGATGATAGAAAAAGAAGATGTTTGTGAAATAAGCACCAATTCAAAGATATTATAAAATCTAAATTATCATGAGAATTTAAATAAAATCTCCTCTAGTTGTGAAATATAATATAGTCACAACTCATCACATTTTCATAAATCTAATAATAATTTTGATGAGTTCCAAATATAGTTCAATTTGGTCAATAGTTTCAATTTTTGAATAAATAATCAAAAATGATTTTAAATTTGAAAATATCAGTTGCAAGAGGGGTTCTGAAAAAACTATACAAGTTGAAAATCAGTTTCAAAAAAAATCATGCAGTCGAATGCGAATTTTTTTAATATTTCTAAAATTGATATCACTTGTTGGTCCTAATTTCCATAATTACAATGTATCCAACCCAAGCAGACAAATCTAACAATTCAGTTCCCTTTATCAGAGCAGTAGAAAAATTTGTTTCAAAGCAAGATTCACAAGTGAATCTTTACAATGTTTACAAGTCCAAGAGACAATCCATGGTCCAAATCAAAAAGAAAAAATTACTTGAAAATACTTGATGAAATTTATTTTCATAAATCAAGTCCAAGTATCGTATCCATGAGATTCAATACACAATCAATCACAAATGATTTCAAAATCAAAATAGTCAAGCCAAGCTAAAAATCAATGAAATTATATCAAAAGCAGTTTTCAAGTAGTGTGTTGTAATGTGTGCAGTTTTTTCAAGTCTTTCCAAGATGAATTGGAAGAAACTCAAAATAATAAAATGTCTGAAATTTCATTTGCTTTTCAGATCATCAAATAAAATAAGAATTCTGAATAACAGTGTTTATGATATGTACAAGATACTACAACATCGTCAGAAATTCTAGCAATTATTAAAAAATTAAACTTCAAATGAATTGCATATATTCACAAGTTTATGTTCAAAATATGGAAATTATCAAAACACGAAGATTTTAGATAAATGAATCTAATTTCCAGAAAATAAAGAACTTTGTAGTTTGAAGTTAAGAAGCTTAAGAATATGTCAAAAAAACATTGTGGTAATGTCAATGCAAATCAGCATTAACAGAAAGGAGGAATAGAGGAAGAATAAAAAGAACAAAAAAAAAAAATAGAATCACAAAAAAATGCGAGTTTAAAGATTATACCTGGCTTACAAGTGACGATGTTGATTCTCTAACTCGATTGTCATGGTTAAGGAACCTTCGAAAATTTAGTTCAACAGAAGTTCGAAACAACTTGAAATTTATCTCTTTTGAAGTTGTTCCACAGCCACCTTCCGTTACCTAATTGTTGATGAAAAAAACTGTTTTACCACTCATATCTTCTTTCACATCTTTCGATACCCAAACTCCTTTATATAACAATCCGTCCGAGTTTACCATTATGATCTTTGAAACCCAAATTTGTTTCAGTTTAATAAAACCCATTTTATTTCCTTTTGGAGCCCACATTTGTTTAATCGGATTGTTACTACACCCATCACATTTATATCCAAAAAATCCTTTGAAATTATTAGAGTTCAGAATTTCATTTCGGTCTTGTCTATAGCCAATTGACGGATTTTTGAAATCATTAGACATTGGCTTCTCAGCTCTATCAATTTTTCTAAAGCCAAGTCTGTTTTTATTTCCAAAAAAACCCTATTTTTATTTCCAAAAATATTTGGTTTGTCAACAGCATATTCAAAGATTTTCCTCCATTAGAAAATTTATCCAAAATTGATTCAAGACGTTGAGTTTTAGATTAAAGATCTCTATTGTCCGTCATCAAACTTGAACAATGATTAATATCAATCTTTCTCTTTTCAACATTAGTTTGTTTTAAAATCAAATTTTTGTTTTCAAGCATTTTGATTTTAGCCTTGGACTCAGACATCTCAGATTCAAATTGATTTTGCTTTTCAGTCTAAAAATCTTGAATTTTCCAATTCATTTTCAAGCTCGTTCAAAATTAATTCAGTTTTCAACTATTTTTCTTTTTCAACAATTTCATGTTTGGAATTTTTAGCCGTCCTAAAATTTTCCAACTCCTTTTGCAAAATATTATTTTACAAATTAGTTCATCCTCTTTTTCGTTCAACTTCATGATTTCTTTTTCAAGTTTTTGAAGATTTTCATTGTGATGAACTAAATCAGTTTTCAAATTGAACAATTTTAACAATTGGAGTTTTCTAATTTCTTGACATTTTTAAATTTTAGTTCCAAAACATTATTTTTGCTGATCAACTCAAGATTTTCAGAATTTTATTTTTTGATTTGAAATATCAACAGTTTTAGTTAAATCGTTACAAAGATAAACCAAATCCTCATATGAAAAATCTCCTATCTCATCGTCCGTTGAGTCTCCATCGCTATCGTCGTCAGTTTCTTCATCCGTAAATCCTATTAAGCATAAATCTGAATCTGAGTTGACATTGGAGGGTTCTGAGCAGTTGTTTCCATTTCTTCCATACTTCGCATCGAGAGTTTCACATATTTCATGTGCATTTAAACAATGAAAGATATGGTTATATTGATCATCATTAATATAAGAATATAAAATATGCATAGCACGAGAATTAGCTACATTATCATTCTTTTTTCTATCGTATCACATTCATTGATAATAATAATATCCCAACGTCTCATATTAAACATATTTTAAATAAGATTCAATCTTTGATTTCCAATTTAAAAAATCTGTTCCATTGGAAATAGTTGGAATATTACTAGAATGGCTCCACTAGACAGACAACTAGAACAATCTCAATTTGGGGGACCCATCCCTCAAGAGTTTAAAAATTCCTGCTTTGATACCACTTCGAGCTCATAATTGTTCTGTAATGGCACTCCAATGTACCTCGGACACTAGTTTTACATTCGGCCTCTCGACACGTGCTAACCAATCCCAGGGTATGTGGGGGTCAGAGTCCATGCTTTGCCATACACATTACATGTCACAAGGCGAGAATCCCCCATCACGATTGAACCAGCTCTAATATCACTTGTAGGATTTAGATTAACCCTAGATGGGGGTGAATAGGGTTTACTGTAGTTTTGAGGAATATAAAAATTATCATAGCACAGATCTCAGCAGAAGAAATAATGAAGAAAATAAATGACACATATTTTACCCAACTTTGGCAAACCCCTGCCTACTACTGCATTCCCCAAGGTTTCTATTAGAATTAAAACAATCTCTATGCTTACAATTTCCTGTAAACTCGCGACACCCGCTCCCAACTATTCTAATCCTACGCTCAAAACCATATACTGATATCAAGTTCTAAGATCAGATTTTTCCCTAACTACAACACCTTAGCTAAAACCCTAATTTACAAAAACTAGAAAACGATAAGTTGAACAAAAAAATGAAACAACTTTAAAAATAAAAAATAAAACAAATCCCCTAAGATGTAATATTAATAAGTCGGCCCCCTTTTTCAATTTGCTTTGAAACTTGAGATTAAAAATGTCAGCTTCCTTCTATTTGACTATGGTAACCGAATTAGGGGTTGTCTTCCTTGCTCCAAACTGCGACTTAAAAATTGATTGATCAAATTCTCTTATGCTTCAAAGCTTGTTGTCTTCTGGTAGTTTGATTCGTTGTGCGATCAAAACTTTGAAGATATTGTGAGTATTCTGAATCTTATTTTTCTTGATTGATTTTGCTTGTGAATTTCGATAATGCCAGTGATGAATTGAGTGATATATTTATAGGGTTTCAAACCCATTGATTTTCTGATTTCATTTGCGCAGATTTGGCCTTGATAATGTCATGAATACCTATTCGATTTTGGAAATTCGGGAATGTATTGAATGATTTTGTTTGCTTTTAAAACCTTATTGTGTTTTTCTGGAAACTTTTGTAATGTGAATTTATTCTTGCCAAAAATATCTCCTTCAATTATGTTGATCATGCCTGAGTTTATTTGATGCATTTGGTCGTGTTTTTTTATCACAGTGCATTTGAGAATAAATTGCTAAATTTACTTATGTCGAGAATGTAAATTGATTTCTTTCCACTTCTTAAACAAGTGAATTTGAATTTCAACTTTCGAAGAAAAAACTCCCTTAATCATGCGGACGCATGCTTTCCTTATGATGAATTCTTCGAACCTGGAACCTTTAAACTTGCCAAAAAAACACATTCAAATATTTCTGGTTTTTCTTTTACATCATCCTAAAAGGGGAACCTTCCATATATCTCGGCCTTTACTGAATTTGAAGTATACTGCCTTCACATGTACATGAGTACAATTGTATTATTGCATTTGTGAGCTTGTTGTTGCTTGCTTGGATTCATTTGCTTGTGCATGCCATTTTACTTGCTCTAGCACTTACTTTCCCCTGCATATACATTGTGTATGTGTGTGTATACATTCGTGCACACACATATATACTGTGCATTGTAATTTGTTGCCTGCGCACTTTATTGTGGCTCCAGTTTTGTAGTTGTGAACATACCATTTCAGTTGCATGATGTGCATTATGCCACTGCCATGTGTGTGCACCTGTTGTGTAGTTGCACCCTGTTTTGCATGGTGTATATTTGAACCATTGGTTTGTTTGGCTGGTGCACGGTTGTTTTGGTTCGTGCTCATGACATCGTTTGCTTGAGCCAGAACCTATGTGTTGCATTTGTGTTTGGGCTGCCTTGATATTGTTGCACTTGTAATGTTGTTGCATTTTTGTACTTGATCATTATCACTTGAAAAGTGTGCATGCTATGACCAGTTTTGACGCTCTTTGCTGATCTTATGCTTTTGTCATGCACCTTGTTTTGTGCATGTCCGTTTGTATCTTTTTTCTCATCTGCCATTTCTTTTTGCATAATTGTGCTTCCACTAGTTGCTTATGTTAGTAGCTATGCCTTCTTGCATAGTTGTACTTGATCATGCCATGTCTATCCATGCACTGATTTGCACCAGACTTGATTTTGGTGTTTATGTTGATTGTATCAACTTGTATGTACTGGCTTGGCTTGACTTATATTCTTGGTTTGGCATTTGTACTGAGCCTGGCTGGTTTGTTGATGCTCCCATGTACACCGTTTTGACTCACCCTTTAAGAACTGCTGCACCATGCTACTGTTGCATGCTTTGAAGTTGTAGCTATTTTCATGTATTTTGAGCATGTTGACATGCTGCCACACTTTATTGTTGTGCATTTTTCGTTTGAGCATGATTCATACACATATGCATGTACTCACATATGTGTTTATTTTTATGTATATGTGTGTGTGTTGTGGCTTCTTGTACATTGATTCTTCACATTTGAATTTGTGCATTGATAATTAAGCTTTCATGTGTACTTGAGATAATCCATTTTTCGTTGCCATCCTGTACATGCATTACCCTGCACATTTTCAATATATATGTGTATATACATGCACATGTATGTGCATACATGTATTGTGCACGTGCAATTATATTTTCTATTTACATCAGTAGACCACTATACGATGTGTCGTGGCTGGTTAAGATCAGTAATCAAAATTATGAGTTGATGCTGATCCTGCTCAGGAGACCACTATAGTTGTGTTGAGGCTAATTTGTGGACACAAGTTATTTAGTCCTCCTTGTGGTATTTACAGTGAATCATTGTGAATATCACAAGCAGTCTAGACTCAAATAAATGTATATACATATCAAACCAAGTCTAGAAAAATGATGAGAAACACACCAAAATTCTAGGGCAAATAAAATTTGAAATAAATTTATATTTGTCTACAGATAATTCTATTTTGTTCCAGTTTACTTTGTGTGTTTCTATGACAGATATATAGGTAACAAGATTGGTTCTGAAGCATTTGAAGACAAAAATGTGTTAGTGAGTGTATATGTGTATGTACATGAGAGAATGTGTGTAACCGAATCTGTATATGAAACTGAATACGTAACAGAGTGTTGTGGTGAGGAACCAATGTATATGAAATGTATTATATTACATTGAGATGTAAAATAGTGGAGTTTAAAATTTGGTACTATTCAAATGTTGAAATAAATATTTATTCGAATAAAAGCACTGTTTGAATATTAAATTCTGTACAGTAGTATTTTATCCAAAAATAAATATTTATTTCTGTATGTAATGAAATATATAATTGTACATATACAAACACATTTATAGAATAATATATATGTTTTTTATCATCAAAAAAATATCTTATTGTTATATTCAACACCCCCACTAACTCCACCAACTCCTTATGAAATTACTAACTCCCCCTTAATCTAAGCCCAATTTTATAATTCTCCACATTCGTCATTAACAAAAACTATATATCTATGTTTAATTTATAATACTCCCTCTTAAACTAATACAAAACTCTACATAGACCCTAATACTCCCTCTTAAACTAATACAAAACTCTACATAGACCCTAATACTCCCTCTTAAATTATGATACCATTAATCCTAGTAATATCAAGATGATATAATTGAACTATATGTTATTTTTACTTTACATATGATACTATACAACGAGTACTTAATTATACAATAAAACATTTGCAAACATGATTTAAATTATACAATAAACATTTTCGAATACACGTAATCTATATAATGAGTGTTTTTGACAATGGGTGATTTATGTATTAGATAGCTTGGATAACGGAGGCAAAATTTTCCATTTTGTTCAATTGCATTATCATCCTTATGAAAACACACTTCGTCAACGCATATGACTTGACCGTCTTCTTCCATCTATACGTTTTGTTCTTCTCCCTTCTTTTCTTCTTCTACTTCTTTTTTTTTATCATCCATTGGATTATGAACATGGATATTAGACGAATCATATTTAACAATGATTAGGCAAGAATTATTATCCATTAGGAATTTCCATTGATTCTTAATGAGTTTTCCTTGTTTCTCTTCTTCCACTTTGATCACATATACAAGCGTAGTAAATTGAAATGGTTCTTGAGGGGACAAAGGAAAGGAGAAAGTGTTGTTTTGATTTGTATTGGATGAATATGCAATTAATTTATTGTTTTTAGAAATTTTTTACAGAGGAAGATGAGTGAAGAGACAGGAAATTTCGAATTAAGAGATTAAAATAAGTATAAAAACTGATTTTGGAGGTAATCTTAGTTTTGAAAATTGTCTGTTATATGCCGACATGGGATTAGTACATGTTGACATGTATGTAAATTTTTCATTCTTCATTTTTCTTTTTAATATATATATATATATTAATATATCTAATTATTATATTTCAGTTAATGAACAAATACCTAATTCTCTTCTTAATTTAGTAAATGTTACTTCATTTAAGGGTTTAGTTAAAATATCTGCAAGTTGATTCTTGATGTTAATGAATTATAGTGAAATATTTTCTTTACTTACATTATCTCTGATAAAATGATGTCTAACATCAATATGTTTCGTTCTAGCATGATGAGTAGGATTTTTGGATAAATTTATTGCACTAGTATTATCATACTAAACAGTGATTTAGTTATATTTATAATCCAAAATCTTTTGGAGCATGTTGCATATAGATTGCTTGAGAATAAGCCAAAGCAGCAGAGATATACTCTGCTTTAGCTTTTTATTAAAGAAGAGACTTAAAAGCGACAGGTTCCACTAGAACTTTTTCGGTCTGATTTACAACCAGCATAATCAGCATCACAATATGAAATTAAATTTATGAATCATTTTTAGGATAGAATATACCAATGTATAATGTGTATGTCTAACATATCTTGTAATACATTTTATGGTTTTAACTGAGTTTACTTATGTTAAGATTGATATCTAGTGCAAAGACGGGCACCATGCATTATTTTTGGTCTATTTGCAGTTATATATAGTAATGAATCTATCATGCCTCTATATAATTTTTGATCTACGTCTTTTGATGAGTTATCTTTGCTTAAATCTTCATTTGTTGTCATGGGAGTCGGTTTTCCACTGGCATTAGTCATATTGAATTTATTAATTAAATCTCTAACATATTTTTCTTAATTAATAAAAATACAATTATCTAATTATTTTATCTGTAATCCTAAAAAGGTAGTGATTTCACCCATATAACTCATTTCAAATTCTTTTGTCATAATCTCAAAAAATTCTTAATTCATTTCATTATTTGTTGATCCAAAAATAATATCATCTATATAGATTTGTACTAATTGAATATCATTTTATTTCTTTTAATAAAAAGAGTATTATCTACTTTACCAATTTCAAATTTTGATTGTAACAAATAAGATAGTAATTTATCATACTAGGCTCTAAAAGCTTATTTTAGAGCATACAGAGCTTTCTTTAATTTATAAACATGATTTGGAAAATTTTCATCTTCAAATAATGGGGGTTGTTCCACGTAAAACTCTTCTTTAACAATACCATTTAAAAATGCACTTTTTACATCAGTTTGAAATTATTATAATTAGTGAAAGCAAGTAGAATTCTGATACCTTCTAGTCTTGCTACGGGGGGAAAGGTTTCATCAAAGTCTACTCCTTCTTCTTGACAATAACCTTGCGCGATCAATCGAGCTTTATTTCTAACGACCTCACCAGTATCATTCATTTTAATTTTCTAGACCCATTTAGTTCCTACTACTATCTTATCCTTAGGTCTTGGAACAAGTTCCCATACATCATTTCTAGTAAATTAATTCAGTTATTTTTGCATAGTAAGTATCCATGAATCATCTGATGATGCTTCTTTTAGATTTTCAGATTCAATAGTTTATATAAAAGCTACACTAATCATATTATTTAATTAATTTGTAGTTCTAACTACAGATTCAATTCATATAGTATGTTTCTTGTAACGACCTGTATTTCATGAACCAGGGATCGTAAAATAATTATTTTTAATTCCCTAGTGGTCGAACCATTCTCAAATTTTAATATGTTATTCGTGAGGATGTGAGACATGTTCATGATTTTTACCAAACTTAATTGTGATCATTTTGCGCTTGTGAATATTATTTTAATTTGGATTGAATCAGGTACTAAAATCGGTCTCATCGGATCAGAATGGTCGTTGTCAATTTCATAGAGTGGTCACATTAAAGATTTGGTTCAAAGCTTTGGGAGAAATTGACGTTAAGTTTCAGTTTCCATTAGGCAGACTAATTAGCTGCTGATAGGATGATTAGAGAAGCCTATTACACTAATGAACTGCAACTATAAATAGATGGGTTTAGGGAGAGAATTATGGTTTCTTTCTTCATTCAACAATTTACGCTTGTGTCCGTGATTCTTCGGATTCAACCTAAACCCTAGTTTCTCCATATTATTCATTCCTATTCATCATAGGTCACATCTAAAGCTAGATCGCATCAAATTGCATCGATTCTAGTATTTTCGTCATTGCCCATATTTGGTTTCATTGGGTTCGCATCAAATCAAGGGTTAGGTTAGTGATATATCTCTCTCACACAGAAACTACGGATTATATAGGTTAAATAGGATTTGAGTCACATCACACATGTTAAATTCACCTTAAATATGATTATATATGTTTAATTCAAATTTAAACGTTTTAGAATATCTAACTTTAAACAAATAAACTGGAAAGAAGTTAGATTAATCATGTTTTTAATATATTTTGATCCAAACCATGTTAGATCTATTATTTTATGAGATGTTTATAATATATATAGTTTGTATGGTCAAGATTTGATGAATCTCTATTTTTTTATTTGAATTGAATGCATTGCTTGAATTGTTTGTTAAAATTCTTTATCGTAGATCTTAGGTCAAACCAGGGGTTCAGATGATCGGATTCAAACGAAATTTGGCGGAGGCGCTCTAGAGGATGATTGGAAGAGACCCAAAAAAATTAGGACAAAAATACGCTATCTCTAAGGATCGTACTGATCCAAGCTCAATGGATCGGCACCGATCCATCAGGATAGGTTGAATGGCTTCGAAACTTTGTGTGTGGACTTAGGAGTTGGATTCGAGGGTGCACGTAAAGTTTCAAGTGGTTTAGATGGGTCGGTAGCAAGCTTAATGGACTAGCAGAAAGTATACGATGGAGTAAATTATTATTTGATGCTATGGACCGATAGAAGATTTCACTGCAACAATGGATCGGCAGGAAGCTCTCGAAGCAAGGATGGACTGGAATCCAACAGTAAGCAAATTTTGTCTAAGTTGACGAACCCGTATCAATCCGTGCTTGGTGGATCGATACCGATCCAAAATGATGCATGTTGAAAAGCTCATTTTTGGTAAGTGTAGTAGCATGGCTACTTGAGGATGTTTGATGAAGTTTGAATGGAAAAGTACTTTAAATGACTGAGATGCAACTTAAGTAGGATGGTTACTTCTATTGTGAACTCATGAAGGAGCAGTCGAGGTAGAATTGGTGTGATATTGGTTGTAGGACAATACATTATATAATATGATGATGGATTGACTTAGGATGGGAGTCGATCATGAATGACAGTGGAATTGATTTGAGACGTTGCTCAGACTAAAAGATGAGGTCGCCAAGACGGAAGGCTTGAATTATTTAAAGTACTAAGGAATCGTTAGTTACCGAAGGTTCTAGCGGACTCAAAGCAGGGGTATCATGGGGACACCCATTAGGACCAGACAGGTCGAGTACCCTGGATCGAGCTCTGGGAGTAATCTAGTTGTCTCAAATGGAGACAAACACACAAAAGGCTAATGTATGGCAGTCTTACTAGAGCTGGGGTTTTTCCGTTAGCCTTTGATGGATGACAACGACCTATCATTTGATGATTGATATATTTGAGGCTTTAGTTGGTGATGCTAGGATATTGGTTGTTATGGATGCTATGTTTGACTGTGTGCTTTCTTTTCTAATCTTCTGGGTAGGATATCGCCGTAGATCATCAAAGATAAGTGGGATTAAGGGATGTCCTTTTCCTATTCTGAAGCGGTATACGATAGATGATTATCGTGTACTAATTCGTTGGTTGTCGAGGCAGATTGGATGATTGAACTGTCTATACTCATATATCATGTGTAATTGTTGATTATTTTTTTAGTACTCACTTTGACTATTGTATGACTCAATGTTTTATGTTTCCTCTTATTACCTTGGGCTGCTCATAAATGTTATTGGTGAGTAGACTGAGATAACTAGTGACAGGTTTGGTGCCAATGATGTTGTGAGATGACAAGCTAGAGGCTGGCATATTATTTCCTATTATTTGGATACTTTTTAATTTCTGTTGTATTGTTGATTAGTAATAATCTGAGAGATACATAGTGAGGCTTGATGTTCAGATATTCATTTTCACGAATGCTTTGTATTGGTGTCTCTATGATGTTATAGATATTTGATTTTCTATTCTGTTATGCTTCACTACTATATCATGTTGTATACTTTCTATTATATGTTAACAATGCGTTGTGAGTTATACGACATGTTTTATTTCGAGTTATTCTTCCTTGATGAACGTCCCATATCGGCCTAACATGTCATGCAATGCACTTTTCCTTAGTTCGGTGTAGAAGACATGGGCCAGTCATCACATTTGGTATCTAAGCTTTGAATATTAATCGACTTTACCCAAAGTTCACGAGCGTAAAAGCATTTAAGAGACATATTGATATTTTTTAGGGATGATTACTATATTATAATATATAGTTTAGCAGGTTAATAAGCACTTGAACACTATTGCGGCATTTCTCTATTGTGGATTGATCATTCTCGTTTCAAATAGAGAATGAGTCGAAGAAATTTGAGATATGTTGTTATGGATGAGTCTATTATTGGAGGGGTAGGCGAGGGTAGCCAGTTAGGAGTTGTTGCTGGTGTATCCGATTATCCTGCTACGTTAGAGGCCATGACAACAGAGATCATGCAGAGGATGCCCATTCCAAAAGCGACAGCAAATGGTGGTGTTCTTATGCAAACACTTGGGTGGTTGATTTGGCTAAGCTATGCACGGATTTTACTACTCTGGGTGGCAAGCCATTTACTGTGATGGAGCCGACTATTGAGATATAGGATTGGTTGGATACCTATGTTCGCATCTTTGGATGTTTGGGAATTGACGATGCAACTAATTTTGCATCAAGGCAGCTGCAAGGACAAGCGATGAATTGGTGAAACTTCATTACTTTAAAGACTCCAGAATATGATATTTCTTGGGATCAATTCCGAACCAGGTTCCACTAAAAGTTTATTTTGACAGTTAAGAGATCGGTTCTCTTTAAGAAGTTTGTTGAACTTAAAGAAGGAGGTAGACCCATATTTGAGTATGAGGTCGAGTTTGAGCTCTATCCAATTATGCTTGTTCTTATATTGAGACTTCTTACCAAAAGAACAAGAATTTTATATTATGATTGGATGAGAGTCTTGGGTAACAACTGATCGACCATAATGATGATTCTTATGAGAAGCTTGTTGAGAAGGCTTTAAGGAAGGAGTGTTTGTTTCCACAGAAAGTAGAGGCTCTTTTGGGAGTAAGGAGGATTCAAATCCATAGTAAGGTAATGGTAACAAGAAAAAGTGGAACGGTAAAAGGAAATAACAACAACAACAACAATAAGGGAAAATAGCCAGAAGAAACCAAAGTGTGAGGTTGCCTGTTACAACTATCAAGAGAAAAGCCATTTTCCTAAGGATTGTAAGAACCCTAAGGTGGAAAGGAAGTGCTTTAATTGTGATAATCCTGGGCATATAAGGAAGAATAGTCCAAAACCATATAAGGATAAGCTGGTTGCGAGAGCATATGCTTTGGATGATGTGTCGTCTTCCTCAATGGGTCTGACTACTGCAGAAAACGGGAAGAGTTTCATTGTGCAATGTTTGCTTTCTATTAGAGACGGTTCAATTTGAATTTTTTTATACGGAATCATCGCATTCTTTTATTGTAATGAGCTTGTTTGCAAGTTGGGTTTAGATCCTAGATTATTGATAGACCAGTAGTTGTGACTAAACTAGTAGGCGGATCTTCTAATCTTTGTATGTTTTGTCATGGTCTAGTCCTATCGATTCACGGTTGCACTTTTGTTAGAGATTGCTTTGTTTTGAACTTCGATGGGTTTGTGGTTCTTTTGGGTATATGCTCGCTCAAGAGGTATGCAAGTATTATAGATTGCGAGAGGCTCGAGGTGACGATCAGGAATATGGAAGGGCGAACGATGATGATACGCTTTTTACTAGAGAATGGTGTTCTATTCAATTTTTTATATTCGCTTATGATTTCACGGGATGGATTATCATCGATGACAACCGCTAATGAGTTTTTGGACGTCTTTAAAGAGGTTAAAGGGTTGCCGCCACATCGAGAGATCGAGTTTCGGTTGATTTAGTATATGGAGCCAGACCTATTTTTATGCATCTTAGGTGGATGTCATCTAAGGAACAATGAGAGTTCGAGGTGCATGTGAACAATCTTTAAGTAAGGGATTCATTCGGAGAAGCATATCCGAATGGGATGCACCCGTTGTATTTGTGACAAAGACTGATGGATCATTGTGATTATGTGTGGATTATCGGGAGCTGAACGAGGTGACCAAGAAGAATGAGTATCCACTGCCAAGAATCGATGATTTATTTGATTACTTTACGAACCTGAGGTGTTTACCCAGATGGATTTGGCAATGGATTTCACTGACTGAGAGTGGTGGCTGGTAATTGAATTGACTAATTTTTGTGGATCTTATGAATCAAGTTTTCAGAGGTCAGCTTAATAAGTTTGTGCTTATGTTCATGGACAATATATTGGTTTATTCTAGGACTGGGGAGGAACACAAGACGCACTTGAGGATTGTTTTGGAAATCTTATGGAAACATCAGCTAAGGCTAAGTTTTTGAAGTGTCACCTCTAGAAGGAAGAAGTGAGATTCTTGGGTCACATCGTGTCGGGACAAGGAATATTAGTGGATCCCACTAAAGTGGCAAAAATCCAGGAGTGGGACGGATGTTAGGAGTTTCCTTGCTTTAGCTGGATATTACCAACGATCTATCAAGTATTTCTCGAAGTGGCTGCACTGCCAACTAGATTGACAAAGAAGAATCAGGTCTTTGCATGGAACGTGAAGTGTGAGCGGGCATTTATAATTTTGAAGGAGAGATTGATGGGTGCTCCTATATTGACTATTCCGAGTGGGAACGAAGAGATGGTGGTTTATACTGATGCATGTGGCACTGGACTTGGAAAACTGCTAATGTAGAAGGATATGGTTGTGGCTTATGCGAGTCGACAACTGAATCTGCATGAAAGAAATTACCCAACTCATGATTTGGATTTAAAGGTGATAATGCTACTATGAAGATTTGGAGGCATTACTTATTGCGAGTTAGATTTGAGTTATTTACGGATCATACGTCGTTGAAGTATCTTTTCTTCAAAAGAATTTGAGTCTTCGGCAGTAGCGATGGTTAGGGTTTTTGGCATCATATGATTTTGGATAGCTTATACTTCAGGAAAAGGTAACTCAATGGCTGATGCGTTAGGCAGAAGACATGCAAGTTTAGGGATAATGTTTTTAGAATGGAAGTATCTTGAGTATTTAGCTGGATTTGACTTCAGACCTCACTGTGAGTTGGAACCTGAGATGTTATCAAACTTGTCGATTAGACCGACTCTCATCGAAAGGATTGGTGAAAGAAAGAAGCATGACACTAAGCTTGTAGAGGTTATTCATATAAGAGACGAAAGTGGAATCCGAGGAGATTAAGGATTTCAGAGTCGACCAAAATGGTTGGCTTTGCAAGAGTGGAACTCTAGTTCTTCCTGATTTAGATGAATTGAGAGTGAGGTTCTGAGGGAATGTCATCGCTCTAGACTGACGATTCATCTTGGTGGTAATAAAATGTATTAAGATATGAAACAAGACTACTATTGGGAAGATATGAAGAGGGATGTAGGAAAATTTATCTCGAAGTGTATGAAATTTTCAGTTGGTTAAATCCAAGAAAAGGAAACTAAGTGGATTGTTACAGCCATTAGAAGTTCCAATGTGGAAATGAGAGCAAATACCGATGGATTTTACGGATGGATTACCTAGGATAGGAATAGGAAAAGATATTATATGGGTCATCGTGGATTGATTGACCAAAAGCGCAAGGTTTATTCTTGTCAGATCGACTAGGACATCATCAAATTTGGATGATATCTTAAGTAGATAGTTCGATTCCATGAGATTCACAATAATCCATTACTTACTAGTGGATTTAGGAAAATTTTGCAAGAGACATTGGGAACCGAGCTATTTATGAGTACCGCTCAGCATACCCGGACAGATGGTCAAACTGGAAGGGTTAATTGGGTTTTAGAAGATTATCTTTGAGCTTGTGTGTTGTATTTTGGAGCGTCGAGGGAAGACCATCTGCAGTTAGTTGAGTTTGCTTATAATAACAACTACCAGTCGAGCATTGGAATGACACGTATGAAGCTTATACGGTAGACCATGTATTTTTCCATCTTATTGGTTAGAGACTAGAGATAATTCAGTACTTGGACCTGAGATGATAAGAGAAGCGATAGATATTATTGAGATCATTCGACAACGAATGAAGGCAGCGCAAGATTGATAGAAAAGTTATGCTGATAAGTGACGAAAGGATTTGGAATTCTTAGCCGGAAATTTGATATTATTAAGGTTTCACCTCTACGGAATGTTATCCATTCTGGGAGTAAAGGAAAGTTAGCACCTAGGTTTGTTGGACCATTTCCAATTATCGAGCATATTGGGAAGCTCTCTTATAGAGTGGATTTTCCTAAGAAGATGGCAGGTGTACACAATGTGTTTCATGTATCGTTTCTATGGAAGTTTGTACACGACTCGAATGTTGTGGTATTTTCTGATCATATTGAAGATTTAGAGGTCAAGCCCGAAGATTTTAGGCCTCATAAGTGTAATGACCTGGGATTTTGTTGACTTTGGTTATCACCATAAACTCAATGATGACTAACCAAACATCGAAAAATACCAGTCATTAGTGAAAGAAATTAGAGGGTGAGGAAAGATAAGATAGAAACTTAGAACAGAAGAAGAAGAAGAACACAATATCAGAGTAACACGAATCTCACAGCGGAACGAATAAATATATTTCATAACATAACTTTGAAATACAAATATGTACTTGAATATGCATATCATTATCAAAGTACAGCACTTACAACATAGTGGAAATAACTATAGCTATAATGATCCTGAAGCCTCCTGCTCCAAGCTCTTCCAGTATATCTGTAAATCCTGACAACTTGACTGCCCATACAAATTTTGGCACCCAAGAGTTTAGGGAAACAAACAAATAAACTCCGGGTCAGTCATGGGACTGGTATGAGTAAAACAGTTTAAAAACAGTTCAAGCAGGTAATCGATATCTCATAAGACCACGCCGTATAACGGAACGGGTTTTTCCCTTATGAGAATCCAAATATCTTTATATCAAAAACCTTTTGATATTATAATAATGTCTATCAACACAATATAATAATCATCTAGCAGAAACGCTTTCATCTCACGTTCTACATATATAGTATACAATCAAAACTGCAAGCACGTATTGGGTAATGGATTTCCAACTATGACAAGGTATGGAACCACCTTTCGCTAGTGTACCTCTAGAAAGGAATACACTGGGTTCAACAAGAACATCTTGCAACCCGGCCACACATGACCTACCACTCATTTCGCTTGAGTGTATCGAATGTATATCACCAACGGTTGGGATCAGCAACCGTTTCCCGAATGGGACAGCATCAACAATAGATTTTTAGAAATAAATGAAACTCTAGATCAGGTGATTATACACCCTACTTCGGTGCGACTGACTTAGCCATGCTGCCTGCCCGATTTCTGTCATTTACTGGATGTGAGGCTAGAAGCTACGCTTTATCATCACACCAGATTCACTTTGAATGCCACATCATCAAATTCATCAAATCAACGATTGATGTCCTCAACCATACATTATGTGTTAGCTAAAAGAAGTTTCCTTCTCTGCTTCCACTCTTGGTACGGTTGGAGAAATCAATATACGTGATTGTCTGGAAATACTCTGTCAGACATCCGTCCATACAAGTCATCCAGGAACAGATGAACCGAAGGCACTATTCTGTAAACAGGATAGCCCTTGCATAACACCGTCTTCAATTATCTTTGGCATATTTGATTCGCAACGCTTATGCCAATACAGAGTGGTTCTTTGGATAATAATCCAACCAGTCTCTCCATATTAACAACGTTAAAATGGTCAAAACTTCGATAGTCTGTGATTTAACTATTGAAGAAAAATAGGTGTGCAAACAAACGATATTATTTCCAAATGGAAATTTATATCGATTAAACATCATTCAACATTTATCTCTTTATTTCATTAATTTACTTATCTCCTGTTTCCCTATATTCAATATTTCTTATTTTCTAAATTTGGAAAATATACGTTATTAACAATGGAAAACATTTCCATTTCTTGTTTTCGTTATTAGAAAACATTTCTGGTTTCTTATTTGGAAAACATTTCCAAAACTCGTACATTGGACTTAGGAGGATGTTTAAACAAACCATCACGATGCCAACTCAAACCATTTCCTTTAATTACTAAATTCACTTAACCATCCTTTACTATCGAACCTTAACCATTCCTTAGTTAAAAATGAAGTTAATCAAGTTGGGGTAATACTACCTCTCAGACCTTAACTGAACAACGTTTCTAACCTTGAAATAGACAAAGGTCACCCTTCTAATTCTTTAACAAACTTCCTTACGTAACTCTCTTTCAAATCTTTTCTGTTCGATAATTCTTTCCTTCGATAAGGTATATTCGATAACTCTATTCAATTTATTCTATTCACTTAACTCTTTTGATTTAACTTTAACACTATTCACTTAACTCCTATCGAATAAACTATATTCGATAACCCTTTTAATTCTATTTGAATAAACTATATATTCGATTAACCCCTTTATTCTATTCGAATAAACTATATTCGATTAACTCCTTTTAACTCGATTAAACTAACATCGATTAACTCCTTTATTCTATTTGAATAAACTATATATTCGATTAACTCCTTTTACTCTATTCGAATAAACTATATATTCGATTAACTCCTTTTACTCTATTTGAATAAACTATAAATTCGATTAACTCCTTTTAACTCGATTAACTCCTTTTAACTCGATTAAACTATCATCAATTAACTCCTTTTAACTCGATTAAACTATCATCGATTAACTTCTTTTAACTCGATTAAACTATCATCGATTAACTCCTTTTAACTCGATTAAACTATCATCGATTAACTCCTTTTAACTTTTATTCGATAACTTCCTTTATTCTATTCGAATAACTAATTCTATTAACTCCCTTTCGAATAAACTATTCATTTATAAAGATTTACTTTTAGTAACGGTTCTTCACTTTACAAATGATTCCCTTTTATTCTAGCTTATACTTTTGATTTTATAAATATTCCTTTTATAAAAATCCTTTTCCTTTTCTATATAAAATCCATCGAATATAAATAATTCATTTTCAAAATACACTTTGAAAATCCCCTTTCCCATATCCAGTATTTCTTATGGTATTTAACATACCATATAACAATGATAAATATCGTCCAACACACATAATCAACAACAGATTATATATCACATCATATATCACAATATATGAATCACAGTAAAATAAATGTTGAGGAATCCAGTTGGATTCCTCTAACCTGTTTCCCTGCATCACAGATGTTAAACAATATAGATAACATCACTTTCAGTTCCATATGATATATTCTGTTAAACAGAATCAATATAGAAATTTACCTAACTGACTAGCAGTTCAATCAAACAGTCACACACAGTCAATCAGCCAATATTTAACAGTTCTAAGAATACAACATGAAATTATAACTGTTCAGAGTTAGTGAGATTTACTCACATTGGCAGTTCATCGTTAAAGAACGATAAACTGTTTGTTTGATTTGAATCAAACAATTTATTTCGCCGTAAATTCAAACGAGCTCCAATCCACTCCCCGTCAGTTCCATTGGGTAGTGTCCGTCCATACGATCCCAACATATCCTGTTTTGTTCGATTTCGTTTTCGTATGCATTAGATATGGTATAAACTAGATAATACACTTTCATTTCAAAAATAAACGAAGTTATTTATGTTGGGCTTACTTTCTTTTGGCCCAATCCCTTCACTAACAACCCGGCCCGCTTGGACCTTCTCCCCCGAAACAATCCCCTGCTTCAGAAATGCCCACGATGCCGTGACTTCCAGTCACCATTATCGCCACTTCCACCTCCATTTTCCCCACCACCATCACCCTACAAATCACACAAAAATATCCATAAACTATCTCATCAACTCCTCTACAACCTGAGCACCATGATACCTAGTTCGACGTCACCCCTGGCATTTTCCGTCGAGACCCCCGCTACAGGATAACGTCCTTTTTAGTCGTCGATCCCTTCCAATTTATCACCACACACTCGGAATCCAACTCCGAATTCAAATCCATCATCAGTTTCCCGAATATGAAACTCGAATTACTCAAACAACCGAATCCTAGTTCGCGCTGAGAACACGCTGTAGTTTCTCCTAAACCCAAACAGACATCGAGCCCCATAAATCATATACCCAGTTGATGCCAACACTGATACGAATTCATATATCTGCATATAATAATTTATAGATCTTCCTTTGATTTTGAAATGATTTTCGAAGAGGGAAATCTCACGTTTTTCCCTTGTTCGGTTTTTGGCGGCCTCTGTTGACTGAGAAATGAATTTTCCTAGGTTAAGAGAAGGTTAAGGATTATATATAGGTAAGTTTTAATATTTTTTTAATCGATTTTTATATTGAAATTTAAACAACCGCTATTTTTACTAGTCCTCTAAAATTCCTGTGATCACATACGATTCCCAAAAATCATGCAAATTGACGTGCACCTTCAGTTTGACATTACGGTCCCAACAAAACTGGTTTTATCGAATTCCGACTTCATTTGCTCACATAACGTATTTTTAACCGTCAAAATACTGACTGTTTTTCACTCTAAAAATCCGTACGGCCACACAGTGACTCTAAAAATCACGAAACTGGAAATCTAACAACTATTTGACATTGCGGATCCAACAAAATTAGTTTCGTCGAATTCCGACTCCATTTGCAAAACCGGCTATTTTTAAAGCCCTGAATGACCCATTTAAATATATAAATATATTTAAATATAATCAAATAAAATATTAATAAATTAATATTATCGTATATATTCGCAGTGGAATACCATACAGCTCTAGAATATTCCTATATGGATTTCTAACTTGATATTTCAAATCTGGGTCAACCCGATATTCGATTTATATTGAAATTCTTTTTAAAAATATAAATAATTCCTTTATAAAATATAAAGGAATTCCACAGCGACTTTTCTAAAATTTGATTTGGACATAAATCAAAATCTACACGACGAAATCCAGATTTTTCTCTTCCACTAGAAAGATATACTCCACCAGCTCCACACGTTTCTTGTTTCACCGAAATCCGGCTTAAAACGTATCATGTACATTCAGTTGAAGTTCAAATCGCAAATTTACGAACTGCAGCACCATTTCGAGCTCGATTTTAATTATATTAAAATTCTACGTTCAAACTGTCGTTTATATAATATATTCGTTATTCAAATTCAATTCTAAACTGAATTAAATATCACAGATGATTCAGTTCACACCATATCGTCATTTCAGCCAATTCTGAGTATTTCAGAATTAAATATATTATTTAATTTATTACTTAAATTAAATATTCACCATTATTTAATTCCACGACCATTAAATTCCTTTGATCACCATTTATATAATTAAATAAATTAATTATAATACCTCTGCCAATGCGAGTCATTACAATAAGTCGCTTCATGTTGTAGGCAGTGACACGAAATAACGTAGGAGGAAGGTTGTCAAGCTAGTCAAAGTACAATAGGGAGAGGACGATGGAAATTACACATGAAAACGGAAGAGAGTATGAAGTCAACCCATTCGGAGCTCTTTGAGTGGTATGTCTAGTATATCGGATCCTAGTTATATAGTTGAGTCTTGTACTATTAGAGTTTTTCATGCTAGGGTAGGAGTTTGGTTGCATGGACCGATGGATGCTAGACTGCATGGTAGATTGGCTACTCGTGGATAGTAGGCATGCAGAATACTTTGTTTTCTTGTATTTACTTGGAATTTCAGAGGTGAAATTCCTAAGGAGGAGGAGAGAATGTAATGATCCGTATTTTACGCATCGAAGGATCATAAAATAATTATATTTACTTCCGTAGTGGTCGGATCATTCTCAGATTTTAATTGTTGTTCATGGGGATGTAAGACACATTCATAATTTTTATAACTTAATTATGATTGTTTTACCTTTGTGAGTATTGTTTTAGCTACAATTTTGATAGGTATTGAATCAGGTTTTTAAATCAATCTCATTGGATCGAAATTGCTGTTCACAATTCCGTAGAGCGGTCATGTTAAAGGTTTGGTTCAACTATTTAGAAGAAATCTCATTTTTAAGTTTCAGTTTCTATTAAGCATATTAATTACTTATTAATGGGATGATTAGAGAAGACCACTAGGTGAATGAACTGCAACTATAAATAGAGGGGTCTAAGAGAGAGAATTAAGGTTTCCTCTTCATTCAAACATTTAGGCTTATGTCTTGGATTCTCCGGATTCAACCTAAACCCTAATTTCTCATTCTGTTCATCCCTATTCATCATAAATCACATCTAGAGGCTAGATCATCATTCAATAAGATTAGATCACATCAGATTACATCAATTTTGAGGGTTTTCTTCACTACCCAGATATTATTTCAATGGTTTTGCATCGAATCAAGGTTAGGTGAGTTATATATATATCTCACACAAAAACTACGGATTATATGGGTTAAATTAGGATTGATTCACATCATACATGTTAAATCCACCTTAGATCTTATCATATATGTTTAATTAAGATTTCCACATCTTAGGATATCCTACTTTAATCATATAAACTGATAATAAGTTACATTAATCATGTTCCTGAATATGTTTTGATCCAAATCATGTTAGATCTATTTTTTATGATACATGCATGCTTATATGGTCAAGGTTTCATGACTCACTATTTGTTTTGATTGAATTGAATGCATTGCTTGAGTGTTTGTTAGAATTTTTTTGTCATAGATCTTAGGTTTGAAGAACAAAGTAAATCGAGGGTTTGGTTGATCAAATTCAGACGAAACTTGGTGGAGGCGCTCTAGAGGATGATTGGAAGAGACCCTACAATTTTGGGTTGAAAATATGCTATCTCTGAGGATCGCCATATATCCATGCTCGGAACTGATCCATCAGGATAGGTTGGATGGCTTTAAAACTTTGTGTGTGGACTTGGGAGTTAGATTCGAGGATGCATGCAAATTTTCAAGTAGTTTGGATGGGTCGGTAGCAAATTATTCAAAGATTGGATAATGGACTGGCAAAAATTATACGATGGAGTAAATTGTGCTTCAATGCTATGGAACGGTAGGATATTTCACCGCAACGATGGATCGAAGGAAGCTCTCGAAGCAAGGATGTACCGGTAGGATATTTCACAGCAATGATGGATTGAAAGGAAGCTCTCGAAGCAAGGATGGACCTGAATCCAACACTTAGCAAAATTTTGCTCAGTTGATGGACTGCCACCGATCCATGCTTGATGGATCGGTACTGATCCATAATGATGCATGGTGAGGAGCTCATTTCTTGTAAGTGTGGTGGCATGGCCACCTGAGGATGTTTAGTGAAGTTTGGATGGAAAAGGACTTCAAATGATCAATATGCAAAGTAGGATGGTTACTTCGATTATGAACATAAGAAGGAGTGGTCAAGGTAGAACTTATGTGATGTTGGTCGTGGGACGATGCACGATACAGTATAATGATGGATTAACTCAAGATGGGAGTCGATCGTGGATGATAATGGAATTTGTAACAACCCGAATTTTTATAAAATGTTATAACATAAATCAAGGCAGAATTAAATTTTAATATCTGAACCAAGGGAAACGGTCTACGCCATTGCTTTCGTCTTGGAAAAATACGCGAAATAGAGTCTGAGTTTTCGAAAATCGGAGTACGTATGAAGAAGATATGGACGAACGAAGTTAGGCAGAAAAACCGAAAACAAGCCAGAATGCACTGGCGCACTTGTGAAGTGCGCCAGCACAAAAATACACTGGCGCACTTGGGAAGTGCGCCCGTGTCGAGCCAGAAACCTGCACAGCTTTCTGGCTTGACCCTGGCTGGCCTGGTGCACCTGTTTTGGTTCTCTGGTCTGTTCTGCTGGCCTGTGACGATTTTTGATGGTTTAGATCTAAACTAGGGTTAATCCTATGGTCGAAACTTGTCTCTACTCCTATAAAAACACCCCTAGCCCTACCCTAAACTCACACAAATCAATCTAGTAACTAAGTGCTGCCAAAATTCCTCTTGATCGTGGCCTCCATCTTCATTCATATGAACTTGAGCTTCCAAAACTAGATTCAAGGCCAAAGTGAAATACTTCTACATCAAACCAAGAGAGTAGAGTTAGCTTTCTTCACCAAATCAAGGGATTTGCTTCTTCTCCAACAAGACAACTTGGAGCTTTGTTTGATTTGAGGGTCCCTAGAGCTTCTACAACGTCTCTATCTTGTTCTATTGTGTTCTAGTTCTCATAGCCACAATTTGTAAGCCCTATTCTACTCTTAGATTTAAACTATGAAGTTAATATGATCATGTAGCAAGTTGAAATGTGACTTTTGGGCTATATTTGTATGCATAGATCCATGTATGAATCTTTTGATCTATGATTGTGGCACTATCATGAACCTTGTATCATTTACCTTGATTTTTGGGTAGAAAGCTATGAGCTTTATTTGTTGGTTATGCATAATGCAACATAGAACTTGGTAGTTATGCATAAATGCAACATAGAACCATCTTAAAACCTTGATGTTAACTTGCATATGATGTTATGAACCTATATGCTAATCACAAGTGTATCACCCTATTTGCTAAGTTTAATGCCATATATATGTAGATTTGAATTGGACCTAAGTGCAATATTTGCCTTGAACCTATTATTGTATGCATAGATATATTCATGCCTCTCTTGATCTATGATTGTGGACCTATCATGAACCTAGTACAGTTCATGTTGACCTTTGGGAAAAATGCTATGAAATGGATTATGGCTTATGCATGTTAACCAACCTTAACCCCTCATGTTTCTTAACATGCATATGATGATATTGAGCCTATATGCTATTATGCATGCTTGTGGCCAAATCACCCTTATGCTATTATGCATGCTTGAGGCCAAAGCACCCTTATGCTATTTGATATGTTTGAGGCCAAGTCACCTTTTATGCTATCATACATGTTGAGGCCATATGCTAGTATGATGAACCCCTTTTGCCTCAAATATCACCACGTTTAACTTGTGATAGACCTTGCCATCTTATGCCCACCTTGTCATATTCTTATGTTCCCCCTTTTTGATCTATTTGCGTTGATGCGAACTTACGTGCGATGAGGTTACGTTATGGGTAAACTTAAATGACATGAAACATGACTTGAAATATGATATGTGATTATGTTTGAAACATGAACGTGGACATGACATGTAGAAAACATGAAAGTGGCTAACTCGAGGTTGGGTTGAGTTTGTAGCATAAATCTACCCGGAACCGACCGGCTTTACTAGTGGCTACAAACGATAGAACCCAATGTGAGTAGTTGGTCACATCGCACTTGAAACCCGAGGTTAGACTAGGTTGTGGTGTAAAGCTACCCGGACCCGCCCGGCTTAACTAGTAACCACAACAAAGTCTAATGTGAGAGGTTGGGGTGCATTAAGTTAATTAATGCCACATGGTAGGGTTAAGTCACGGACCACTTGAATACTTAACCAATTAAACGAGATGGGTTGGTAGGGTTAAGTCATGGACTACTTGAATACTTAACCAATTAAACATGATGTATTGATAGGGTTAAGTCATGAACTGCTTGGATACACTTGACCAACTCAATACATGGTTAGGATAGGGTTAACCACACTTAACCCGCTTGAAATCCTAGTTACGTGGTCCTTTTCAGCAGTAACCCACTTGGGAGTATCTGGATACCCTGGACTAGGCTAGGGTGGGGCACGATTACTGGACTGATTGTAAGAGACCAAAAGAGACGGCTGAATGGTGCACCGGTTGTTCAGGCGGACCATGGTCGTGCACATTAAGTCCGGAGTTGAACATGGGCACCAGTAGGTTTAGACTGTGCGTGCTTGATTTGTGTCTGTGGTTTACACCTTAGGGCTGGATACACCCTAGGGTGGACCTTGCACAGTTAACTACATTCCATGATTAAGCCGTATGACACCGATACACGACGAGTTAGGCTTATAGGGAGCCGATCGACTAGACCGTGTAGTTGAACCTTGATTTAGGTCATCTCATGATGTTGGGCCAAACTTGGGCCAAGGGATCATTTCTTGTTTATACTTGACATGGATTGGATTACTAGTACTATTGGTGCAAAACTTAACCTTGTATATGCGATGCCACACTTGATCTATCTTGCTAACTTTTCACCATGCCAGTTATCATCCTATGTTTCATCTCTGTTTTACATGTCCAGTTAACTTTATTAGTTTTTATACTAATAGTAGGTAGGACTTACCAGTCTTTTTGACTGACCCATTTTCTTTCGCCTCTTTTCTTCCGTTCCCCCCCTCCCCCCCCCCCTCCCCAGGTTCTCAGGGTGGGAACACTAACACCTAGCTTGGATCTTTAGCTTGCTTATTGGATAGCTCATGTACGGTTTGGACTTGAGCTCGCTATGGCTTTACCACGTCTACTTTGGGGATAGGTTACTTTATGTTATTTCCAGTTTTCAGTTTATGTTTCTAGACTTGTGGTAGTTGGAGAATAATGACTCCGTACTTTTGATGTAAGTTGACTATGGTTTTGAAATAGTAGTTTTATCCGCTGCTTTACTTACTCTGTTTCACTTATATGTTCTGTCTTGGAATATCTTTATGCATGTTTACCTTGTCCAACACCCCTCCAAAGCTAGTGTACTTGCAAGAGTGACCCTGGCGGAGGTGGGGTGTTACATTTGGTATCAGAGCATAAGGTTTACGAGATTGAACAAAAGGTTTTTTAAACTTACCTTTTGAAAAACTATTTTCAAAACCAATTAAGTATTTTCCAAGAAAAGTCTAGTTTATTTTAAAAGGATATTCCCCAAAAGCCATTAGCACTATCCTTTGTTTCCTCGTTCTCAATCTATCTTTTTCTTCGTTTCAGTATGGCCGATAATTTTGCCATTCTGGAGGGCGTACCAGTACCTATTTGGTTTACAAGGTACATGGAGGCAAGGGCGAATGAAGCCGACCCCACGAACGTTCCTCCTCCTTTCCCCATGGCTAACATTCCTCCTCCCGTAGCTGAGATTCCTCCTCCTCTTCCTCCGCATCCACAAACGGATTTCGCGAAGATTTGCAAGGACTTTAAGGTGATGGGTGGCAAGAATTTTGTTGGGACAGAGACTTATATTGAGGCAAGAAACTGAAGACCTCTTTGCTATCTTTGATGTGGAAGACCGTAGAAAAGTTCTGTTGGCAGTATGGCTATTGAAAGAGGAAGCTGCATATTGGTGGGTAGTCACCACCACTACTAGGCCAATTCAGAATTGGGATGACTTTAGGAGAAGGTTTGGACTGAGGTTTCTATCATCGACAGAAGAGAACCTTCAGATGGAGAGGTTCCTATCTCTAAAGCAAGGGGACATGACAGTTAGGGAATACGTGGATACGTTTAATCAACTTGCTCGGTTCGGTCTAGACTTGGTTAACACAGCTCAGAAGAAGGCCCTACAGTTCTAGGATTGAACGAGCCATTGCACGGTTTGGCCATGTCTCACATACCCATGGGGGCGACCTTCGAGAGTTTGGTGAATATGGCCCTGCTTCAAGAGGAAGATAAAAGTGGCAAGAAGGAGGTCAAGGCAAATGAGTCTCAAGGTAAGAAGAAAGATTTTGAGAAAGCAGACAAGAACAACAAGAAGGGAAACAAGGCCAACAACAACAAGGCAAAGGACACAAGAAAGTGCAACTTCTGTAGGATCACTGGGCACATATTCAAAGACTGTAGGAAGAAGAAGAGGAAGTTGGACAAATGCTTTCATTATGGAGAGTCTGGACACTATAGCAAGGATTGCCCGAAAAAGCGAGGACAAGGGAAAAGGCAAACTCAGTGAGCAGGACCTTCTGGAGGGCAAGTGCATACTCTCAACATCGCTCCAGTTCTTGATCGAGGTAGTATTTCTGTAGAAAACCTTGTTAACATTTCTGATTATCCTGTTCGCACCTTATTTGATTCTGGCGCATCGCATAGTTTTATTCCTTCTAATCTTGTTGAAAGTTTGCACCTAAGTACTAGTCTAATTTAAAATCCCGTTAGTATTTCAAATCCGATTGGGGGCTCCGCCCATCTATCTGCGATTTGTATGGATTTGAAAACCTCTATCCTGAGCGTAGAATTCATGTGTAATGCTTATGTTCTCGGGTTTATGGGACACGGGTTGATTTTGGGCATGGATTGGTTGTCCAGTTATGGAGCCATTCTCGATAGTGAGCATAGGGTAGTGAGGCTTATGACTCGCCTTGGCAATAGCCTAGAGATTTCTTGTAACCCTCTGGATCCCGTCATGTTATGTTATCTTGAATCCCTCGACTCGTCTATTGACAATCTTCAATCTGTGAGGGTGGTCCGAGAATATCCTGATGTTTTTGATGAGGTTAAGGGGTTACCCCCTAAGCGAGAGATAGATTTCCGCATTTATCTTGTTGATAATGCCAGGCCAGTTTCATTGCCCGTTAGGCACATGGCCCACGAGAAAGAAGAGAGCTTAGCAAGCAAATCAAGGAGTTGCTTGAGAAAATTTTCATTAGGCGAAGCATTTCAGAATGAGGTGCTCCGGTGGTATTCGCTACTAAGGCGGATAGTCCATTTCGCTTAAGCATGGGTTATAGAAATCACCCTAGTAAGTACATTTGGCAACGTGGATTGGCATTTGTTTTCAAGAGATAGTTCTTCTACGTGGAATACCGTATAGTATGTAAACGAGGTCCAGGATTCACTAACGAATTTTGTAAAGCTTGCATGAAACCATGAGCACGCAGTTATGTGGAAGCCAAGTATTTTAGGAAAAGAATAAGTGGAAGTGGAACGAGAGGCAACGGTGAAATGAGTTCTAACTCATATTTTGGGAATAAGAATTAAGAGCTACGAAATTGTGAAGTTAAAAGACGGTCAAGGCACGATAGGATTAAGCTCAAGAAAATGCGGCTTAGAAGATTGAAGACTAGATACGCGCATTATATCTCTTTCTAAGAGTATATCCTTGATCCCTATTATTCTGTAGAGCTTACTCGCGTGCTATCTTTTAAGTATATCCTCTCGGTCCTATTCTCAATCTTAGTTCTGTCGCAAACCCCATAAGGAGTATGACTCGCCTGTTTGTGATATATAGTTGGGATAAAGATGTCCGTCAAGTTGACCAAACTATTGGGCTTTATGGGATATGGGTCATAGTTGATAGACTCACTAAGAGCACCCATTTCATTCCAGTAAAGAACAAGAGGACCGCATCAGGTCTAGTATCTGTTTATCTTCGAGAGATAGTGTGATTGCATGGAGTTCCTTCTAGCATAGTTAGCGATCGGGACCCAATCTTCACTAGCCAGTTCTGGAATAGTTTGCAAGAAGCGATGGGTACGCGATTGAATCTAAGTACAGCCTATCACCCACAGACAGATGGCCAAACCGAAAGGGTGAATAGGGTACTAGAAGATCTATTGAGGCTACGCATTCTTGACTTTGGTGGTACTTGGGAAGATCATCTTCCTCTAGTGGAGTTTGCTTATAATAACAGCTACCAAGCAAGCATAGGGATGGCACCATTCAAAGCTTTGTATGGGAGGTCGTGCAAGTCACCAACATGTTGGTGGGAGACGATGGATAAGCTTATACTTGGGCCCGACATGATAAGGGACACATCCGAGAAAGTTGAGTTGATTCGAAGGCGAATGAAAACGGCCCAAGACAGACAGAAATCCTATGCAGACAAGCGAAGGACAGACTTAGAGTTTGAAGTTGGAGATATGATCTTTGTGAAGGTTTCTCCTTTGCGAAATGTGGTTCGTTTTGGAGCAGTTGGAAAGTTAGCACCAAGGTTCGTTGGACCCTTCCCTATCATCGAGAAGATTGGGCAAATGGCTTATAGGGTGGAATTGCCCGAGAAGCTGGCTGGAGTGCACAATGTTTTTCATGTCTCACATCTCCGAAAATGCCTACATGAGTCAGCCGAAGTAGCTGAGCCTAGCATTCTTGAAGACATGGTGGTAGAGAAAGAGGCAACCTTGAGGCGAGCTCCGATTCGTATCTTGGGAACGGAGATCAAGAAGCTGAGGAATCGAGAAGTCAAGTTGGTAAAGGTTCAATGGAGTGAAGCCGATGAAGATGCAACTTGGGAAACCGAGGAGAAGATGCGTGGGCTTTATCCATTCCTTTTTGAGGGTACATTCTCAATCTCCTTTCCTAATTAGCATATCTTTCTTTTGCTCTCCATGTTTATCTTGTTAACCTTGTCATAAGAACCTTAGGTAGAAACCCTTTGGATGAAACATGTATTTGAAACATGTTATGCTTGATGTTTGTCAGTGGTTGCAAGTGTTTGCAAGTGGATACTCGTGGATGCATGATACACATTAGGCACTAAGATTGGCTCACACACTTTAATATTGCATATGCATGAGTGCTTATACTTATTCATGGCTGAAAATTGTTATCCTATCACATGGATGTTGCATATGGATGAATGTTATGTGCACTCATATAGAGATTATGAATTATGTTAGGAATTTTCATACATATGGACTCATTTCACTAACATACTTTGCATTAAGGAGGTTTACAGAATCAGTAACCGCCTGATTTTCGCATTAGATAAGTACATATACACACACCTTTGCATATGATCATACAACATTTATAATCTTTTAAGGACAATGATTACTTGTGGATGATGTTTTGAGTAGATGGATGATGGATGGTAGGATACGTTCTTCCTAACTTGGAGATTTCGGGGACGAAATCCTTTAAGGAGGGGAGAATGTAACAACCCAAATTTTTATAAAATGTTATAACATAAATCAAGGCAGAATTAAATTTTAAAATCTGAATCAAGGGAAACGGGCTGTGCCATTGCGTTCGTCTCGGAAAAATACGCGAAATAGAGTCCGAGTTTTCGAAAATCGGAGTACGTATGAAGAAGATATGGACGAACGAAGTTAGGAAGAAAAACCGAAAACAAGCCAGAATGCACTGGCGCACTTGTGAAGTGCGCCAGCACAAAAATACACTGGCGCACTTGGGAAGTGCGCCCGTGTCGAGCCAGAAACCTGCACAGCTTTCTGGCTTGACCCTGGCTGGCCTGGTGCACCTGTTTTGGTTCTCTGGTCTGTTATGCTGGCCTGTGACGCTTTTTGATGGTTTAGATCTAAACTAGGGTTAATCCTATGGGCTAAACTTGTCTCTACTCCTATAAAAACACCCCTAGACCTACCCTAAACTCACACAAATCAATCTAGTAACTAAGTGCTGCCAAAATTCCTCTTGATCATGGCCTCCATCTTCATTCATATGAACTTGAGCTTCCAAAACTAGATTCAAGGCCAAAGTGCAATACTTCTACATCAAACCAAGAGAGTAGAGTTAGCTTTCTTCACCAAATCAAGGGATCTGCTTCTTCTCCAATAAGACAACTTGGAGCTTTGTTTGATTTGAGGGTCCCTAGAGCTTCTACAACGTCTCTATCTTTTTCTATTGTGTTCTAGTTCTCATAGCCACGATTTGTAAGCCCTATTCTACTCTTAGATTTAAACTATGAAGTTAATATGATCATGTAGCAAGTTGAAATGTGACTTTTGGGCTATATTGTATGCATAGATCCATGTATGACTCTTTTGATCTATGATTGTGGCACTATCATGAACCTAGTATCATTTACCTTGATTTTTGGGTAGAAAGCTATGAGCTTTATTTGTTGGTTATGCATAATGCAACATAGAACTTGGTAGTTATGCATAAATGCAACATAGAACCATCTTAAAACCTTGATGTTAACTTGCATATGATGTTATGAACCTATATGCTAATCACAAGTGTATCACCCTATTTGCTAAGTTTAATGCCATACATATGTAGATTGGAATTGGACCTAAGTGCAATATTTGCCTTGAACCTATCATTGTATGCATAGATCTATTCATGCCTCTCTTGATCTATGATTGTGGACCTATCATGAACCTAGTACCGTTCATGCTGACCTTTGGGAAAAATGCTATGAAATGGATTATGGCTTATGCATGTTAACCAACCTTAACCCCTCATGTTTCTTAACATGCATATGATGATATTGAGCCTATATGCTATTATGCATGCTTGTGGCCAAATCACCCTTATGCTATTATGCATGCTTGAGGCCAAAGCACCCTTATGCTATTTGATATGTTTGAGGCCAAGTCACCTTTTATGCTATCATACATGTTGAGGCCATATGCTAGTATGATGAACCCCTTTTACCTCAAATATCACCATGTTTAACTTGTGATAGACCTTGCCATCTTAAGCCCACCTTGTCATATTCTTATGTTCCCCCTTTTTGATCTATTTGCGTTGATGCGAACTTACGTGCGATGGGGTTACGTTATGGGTAAACTTAAATGACATGAAACATGACTTGAAATATGACATGTGATTATGTTTGAAACATGAACGTGGACATGACATGTAGAAAACATGAAAGTGGCCAACTCGAGGTTGGGTTGAGTTTGTAGCATAAATCTACCCGGAACCGACCGGCTTAACTAGTGGCTACAAACAATAGGACCCAATGTGAGTAGTTGGTCACATCGCACTTGAAACCCGAGGTTAGACTAGGTTGTGGTGTAAAGCTACCCGGACCCGCCCGGCTTAACTAGTAACCACAACAAAGTCTAATGTGAGAGGCTGGGGTGCATTAAGTTAATTAATGCCACATGGTAGGGTTAAGTCATGGACCACTTGAATACTTAACCAATTAAATGAGATGGGTTGGTAGGGTTAAGTCATGGACTACTTGAATACTTAACCAATTAAACACGATGTATTGATAGGGTTAAGTCATGAACTGCTTGGATACACTTGACCAACTCAATACATGGTTAGGATAGGGTTAACCACACTTAACCCGCTTGAAATCCTAGTTACGTGGTCCTTTTCAGCAGTAACCCACTTGGGAGTATCTGGATACCACGGACTAGGCTAGGGTGGGGCACGATTACTGGACTGATTGTAAGAGACCAAAAGAGACGGCTGAATGGTGCACCGGTTGTTCAGGCGGACCATGGTCGTGCACATTAAGTCCGGAGTTGAACATGGGCACCAGTAGGTTTAGACTGTGCGTGCTTGATTTGTGTCTGTGGTTTACACCTTAGGGCTGGATACACCCTAGGGTGGACCTTGCACAGTTAACTACATTCCATGATTAAGCCGTATGACACCGATACACGACGAGTTAGGCTTATAGGGAGCCGATCGACTAGACCGTGTAGTTGAACCTTGATTTAGGTCATCTCATGATGTTGGGCCAAACTTGGGCCAAGGGATCATTTCTTGTTTATACTTGACATGGATTGGATTACTAGTACTATTGGTGCAAAATTTAACCTTGTATATGCGATGCCACACTTGATATATCTTGCTAACTTTTCACCATGCCAGTTATCATCCTATGTTTTATCTCTGTTTTACATGTCCAGTTAACTTTATTAGTTTTTATACTAATAGTAGGTAGGACTTACCAGTCTTTTTGACTGACCCGTTTTCTTTTGCCTCTTTTCTTCCGTTTCCCCCCTTCCCCCCCCCCCCCCCAGGTTCTCAGGGTGGGAACACTAGCACCTAGCTTGGATCTTTAGCTTGCTTACTGGATAGCTCATGTACGGTTTGGACTTGAGCTCGCTATGGCTTTACCACGTCTACTTTGGGGATAGTTTACTTTATGTTATTTCCAGTTCTCAGTTTATGTTTCTAGACTTGTAGTAGTTGTAGAATAATGACTCAGTACTTTTGATGTAAGTTGATTATGGTTTTGAAATAGTAGTTTTATCCGCTGCTTTACTTACTCTGTTTCACTTATATGTTCTGTCTTGGAATATCTTTATGCATGTTTACCTTGTCCAACACCCCTCCAAAGATAGTGTACTTGCAAGAGTGACCCTGGCGGAGGTGGCGTGTTACAGAATTGGTTTGAGAAGTTGCTCAATCTAAAAGATGAGGCTGCCAAGAACGAAGTCTTAAAAGATTTGAAATGCCAAGAAATCGTTGGTTATCGAAGATTTTAGTGGACTCAAAGCAAGGGTATCGTGGGGATGCCCATCAGGAGAAGATGGGTTGAGTACCCTAGATCAAGATCTGGAAGTGATCTAGTTGTCTCAGACAGAGACAAACATACACAAGATGGATGTATGACAGTTTGAGTAAAATCGAGTTTTTTCCATTAGCTCTTGATGAATGGCAACGACCTATCATTCAATGATTGATTAATTCGACGCTTCAGTTGGTGATAGCCAGGATATTGGTTGTTATGGATGTTATTTTCCACTGTGTGCTTTCTTCTATAATCTTCTAGGTAGGTTATCACCATGGGTTATGAAGAGAGGTGGGGTATGGGGATGTCCTTTTCCTATTCTGGAGTAGCATGTGATAGATGAATATCCTGTGCTAATCCTTTCGTTGCCAAGACATGTCAAATGGTTGAACTGTCTACACTCTTATATCCTGTGTAACTACTGATTTTTATATTATCGCTCACTAAGTCTGTCGTCTGACTCAAGGTTTATGTTTCCTCTTGTTACCTTGGACGGCTCATCAATGTTGATGGTGAGTAGACTGAGATAGCAGGTGACAGGTTTGGTGTCGATAATGTTGTGCAATGACAAGCTGGAGGCTGACATATTATTTTTTATTATATAGGTACTTCTTGAATTACGTTGTACTGTTGATTATTAGTACTTCGAGAGATATGTAGTGAGGCTTGATGTACATATATTCATTTCCAGGGATACTTTGTATTGGTGACTCTGTTATGTTATAGATATTTTATTTTCTGTTCAGTTATGCTTCACTACTATATCATGCTGCATATTTTCTATTATATGATATCCATGCGCTATGAGTTATACAACAGGTTTAATTTCGAGTTATTTTTCCTTTATGATTGTCCTATATCAGTCTGGCATGTCATGCATCACATTTTCCTTAGTTCGATGTAGGAGATATAGGGAAGTCATCCCATTTTCTGCAGGATGATCTTTTAAAAGTTTTCTTTTTTTTTAGATTAGTTGATTTCACAATATACCTCATTTGATTTATTATTTTCATGATCAAACTCATACTTATCATTTATATACCAATATCTCCGTAATTTTCATCAAAAGATACATGCCTAGTTTCTTCAATAATGTTGGTTTTTAAGTTGAAAACTCTGCAGGCTTTACTTCTATTTGAATATCCAATAAAAATTTCTTTATCTGATTTAGGACCAAGTTTATCTAATTTTTCTTTAGTACTTAAAATAAAACATTTGCTTTTGAAAACTCCAAAATATGATTTTTTTTATTTCTTACTGCAAAAAATTTCATATGATGTTTTGTTGGCTAGTGGTATGAATAAAATTTTAACAAGATGTAGCGACTTCTTCAACCCTAAAATTTCTTGGTAATCTACAACTTGAAAGCATATTTCTAATACACTCTTGAATCGTTCTGTTTTTATGCTCAACTACTCCGTTTTGTTGTGGAGTTCTTGGAAAGGAGAAATTATGAGTAATTCCTTTTTTGTTACAGAAATTCTCTGAATTTTCATTTATAAATTCTCCACCGTGATCACTACTTATAGTTTAGATTTTTAAATAAAATAATTTTTGATTTCCTTTTGCAAAAGTTTTAAATAAATCAAAAATATCACATTTATGTTTGAGAAAAGGAGTCCAGTATATCTGGAATAATTGTCTATAATAACAAAAACATATATACTATGAACTATTGAGTGAATTTGAGATGGACATAATAAATCCATATGAACTAACTCTAATGTTTTTGACGTGGAAACCTTAACTTTTAGTTTAAATGAACTTTTTCTTAGTTTTCCTAGTTGACAGGCATCACATATACTATCTATTTTAAAATCCATTTTAGGGAGCCCTCTTAGTAAATCTACTTTAGAAATTTTTAGAAAGGAGTTTGAAATTCGAATTCCCAAATATTTTATGCTAAATTCAAAGATCACTTGTACTAGCCAAAAGTCATAAGTTGTCATTTAATATTTTCATACTTAAAATATAAAATTTTCTTCCTAATTCCTTCAAATATTGAATTTCTTATCTTCGATGTAAAACTTGTCTTTTTAAATTTATTTTTATAACCTTTATCACATAACTAACTTATACCGAGTAAGTTGTGTTTTAAATTTCTAACTATCAAAACATCAAAAATAGTAGGAGTTCTAGAATTACCGACAATGCCGATGCCAATCACATATCCTTTTGAGTTATCGCCAAATTTAACCATCCTCCGTCTTCATAAACTATATCATTCAGTATATCTGGATTTCTAGTCATATGTCTTGAACCACCACTCTCAAGGATCCATTTATCTTTCTTGATTTTCACCCTTTGTCCATTGAGTGTTGAATCATCAAGAGCCATATAACACATATGTTCCTACACAACACTCCAATTTGGTGGATAACTTGATTTTTCAAAATAATTAAATGCAAACTCATGAAACAATGATGAATTGAATATTTTTGAACTAGTATTGTCAGAAATTTAAAAACATACCATTTTAAACTTTTTCATAAATTCAAATTATGGAAACTTTGAAAATCAATGCTCTGATACCAATTGTTAGAAAATGCAAAATATGAATCTTAAGGCTAACCTAACACTAGAGTAGAGGTGAATAATGTTTAATGTAATATATGAACTTTTTGAATTTAATGGAATCAAATGCAAATCACAGATATGAATCGAACACAAATGCAAATAATAAATAAAAGTATTAAAGGAAAGAACACGCTAGGATTTTATACTGGTTCAAATTTACCCTACATCGGTCTCACACAACTCTAGGTTGTGAAGATTTCTTTTCAAATTATATCCAATCTTACAATCCTCGATTTCAAGGGCTATGAGGTCCACCTTACCTTCTTCTGAGCACAGGGCGTTCTCTTAATTTAACCAGGCTACAAGATCACCTAATTGATTTAAGTGCTACAATCACACCTAGTTGATTTGAACGAGCTACAACCACACCTTTTTAGTATCAGTTTGGAAGAAAGAATTGATAGAACTTTGATCATACGACCTTTGATTACCAATACCCCTATAACTCTAAATAGCGCTTGGATCTTTGAGAGAGTAGTAGAGAATTAAACTAGAGATGATATGGGTTGATTCTCTTTGAATTCCGGTAGAATTTGATTATAGAAACTTGAAAATTAGGAGTATAAACGAAGAGGAGAAAAAGAGGGAAGAAGATAATGAAACGTTTGTTAAAAAACGAATGTAGATGGGTATTTATAAGGAATAAACAGTCCATTCCAAAAATAAAGTAAAAATCCTTACAAAAACAAGCCTCTACCGTCCCCTGCGCCTTAAGGGAGATTGACACTCCCTGGGAGGGTAGTCGACTCCCCTCAAAGGGAATGGTCGACCCACCTTAATGGTCGGACGTGGGGAGATTTAATCTCCAGATTGGTTTCTATTTTATTAAATACGTAATTGACTAGACTGATTGTTTCCGTTTCTTTTTATTCTTTTCCCCATCTTGTGTGTATACATGTGTGTGTGTATATATATACACAATTTTGAAATACAAAAGGCATATGCTTGTATGCTATAGTATTTACTTATTTTCCAGATTTTATATTTGCAGTTTGAATTTCAAACACTACGTGTATATTATTTTTTGTACAATTTGTTTTATTCGTTACTTTTTCATACGAACTCCATTTTTGATAAATAAAACATGAAAACGGACTAGAATCTGACCACAAGTATAATGGTATTGTTTTCTTGGCTAAATTCCCAATTATCTAATATTCATATTTTCAATTGGTTATATTTTATTGATTATTATTGTTTAGTCATAATTTAATTATCTATGTCTATGTATAATTTACGGGGTGTTACAATCACCCATCCATTATGCATAATTAGTCTCGTGTTTAGTTTACTCGGTTTGTAACATTCCAAATATCTAACCCCAGTGAGTGTAAATAGAATTCCATCAAAGATGCCTAATAGTGTAGTTACTACCATTAAACGTAGTAGTCTTACAGTAGATTATCTTTCTACAAATAAACTAGTGATAGTGTTAACATTAGCAGTGTTGATAACCATTTAAAAACTTTTTCAAGAATTAGATTTTGATTTTTTTTAAAAAAACCATTGCTTCGATACAAGTTGAGAGTGATGAAGAATAAGAATCTTAGGGCTATATTAATAGTAAAAGGAGGGTAATTAGTGTTTGTTTAAGTTTACAAGTCCTTTTCTAATATTTTCGGATTATTCTTATAATTATACACTTAGTGATCATAGAATTAAATAACTAGTAAAATAGATACAGTAAAGTAAAAAGAAAAGAACAGACCGGATTTTATACTAGTTCAGAGTTACCTTACATCCAGTCTCATACACATTATGTACAACCTTATCACTATTAATTCAATTACACTTATTGGTTTCAAAGTTACAAGAAGACACCCTCTAGAATCTCATGTTTCCGAGCACATCCAAATTGATTTCTAGGCAAACTGGTCACTCCAGATTGCTTTTCAGGCACAATCAAACCAAATTTGATTTTAAGGCTAACAAAACACACTCTTAAAATTATTTCGATACTGGTTTTACACAGTATGCATATGGAATCTTTCGATCTTCCATAACTCAAAATTGCACTCTGGTCTTGAGAAAATGATAAAAGAGTGATATAGAAACAAATTAGAGTTGTTTTGACTTATTTGAAAATTAGCAGAGATTAGTTATAAATTTCTTGGAAAATGAGGAGAAGAGAGTGGAGCGAAGAAGAGCATTTTTATTACTCAAATTCGTTTACGGAAGAAGGATGCATATAGGAGTGAAGTGAAATGGCTGTTCACAAAAGGCTATGACGAAAAGACATTTTAATTCAAATTCAAATTCAAATTTTGAAAAAACCGACTAGTATGTCGACATGCTCATCATGTATATGTCAATATATGTATAGTTTATATGAAAGTAATCTTTGTTTAAATATGTTTTTGAGAATATAAAACCATATATAATGATTTTAAACTTCGCGAAACTATTAAACATACTAAGTGTAAATTTCAAATACGATGAAGATTAAGAAAACTTATTAAATAATTACGTACAATCAATATATTAAACTTAAAATATAAATATTAAAACTGTAGTATCAAACTATAATATCAAATTATAATTGTTAAGGCCCAATAATATAAAGTCAAAGTCTAATGTATAAGTACAAAACAAAAGTATAAGTATTGAAGTAAAAAATAAGAGTGTAATATTTAAAATCAAAACCAAAACCATAAAAAAAAAAAAAAAGCTCAAAGTAAAAATATTAAAAACTTAATATTCCTTTTTAAAAACTCTTTGAAAAAATCATTTGAAAATATATAAAAAAAAGTAGGAATACTTTGAAAACATTTTTGTAAAAAAGATAGAGAGAGATCACGTAAGCGCAACTAGTATGTTAACATTTAATATAAGACAATATTTTTTCTAGAATATCTTGAGTTCTTGAACTCTTCAATTCTCATGAGTCTTCATTCTCTGACTCTTGATTCTTTATATCAGCATC
The DNA here is from genome assembly GCA_030737875.1 of Allium sativum. Lineage (NCBI taxonomy): Eukaryota > Viridiplantae > Streptophyta > Magnoliopsida > Asparagales > Amaryllidaceae > Allium > Allium sativum. The sequence continues at coordinate 506,109,345 of CM060912.1, forward strand.
AATTTGTATCTTCTTTCTTGGTACTATACAGTCTTCATTATCAACACTTGTCAAATAACATGTACTATATGCAATACATATATAGACCCTTTAGTCAAATTTTGGTTCACATCAGCAATGTGCATCTTATGACCTCGACTTTAGTACTGCCCCCGCCTATTAGAAGCAAAAAAATATGCATATTCTTTCAAATCTACATCTCTTTTAGTAGCTTCAACGTTAGGTCTGGATGGAAGAGCGAACATAGTCCCCATCTTATCCATAAGTGCTTTATCAGTAGTATTCATCCATTGATTCATGCTTTCCACCACTATGTTGTAACAACCCTGAATTTTGGAACCAATTTGAAAATAACTTTTGTTATAATTTTATGAGAATTTATGGTCAAATTCCAAAAATCAATTATTTAAAAGCTGATTTGAGTAGTTTACAAAAGAACATTATTGAGATGATCTCGGATTTCAACGAAGCTTTTTTTTCTGAATCTGTAACATCGAATAATGGTCGAATTCCAAATTTCGTAATTTTCGGAGCTAACGTGTGGGCATACGAGAATTAAACGTACGTTAAACTACACATTGAAATCAAACTGAAACACGATCAAAAAATAAAATGGAAGGTCAAACAAACTCGAAATTCGAAGAAACCTATTCCGTTAGATCCGGAATTACGTAGAATCCAAAATTTTGTGATAAACGGAATTAATGTGTGGTTGTGCGATTAAAAGGTGTGATGCCAGACTAGCACACTTTCGTGTTGATTTGTTTACGAAGTTTGAAATCAAATGGACAGCATCTAATGGGCCAAGGTGGTTTTCTTCCAACTTACCAGATCGTGTCACCTCATCGATCCGCGTGAGGGGATCGAAAAATGCAATAAACCCCCTCCACTTTCTTTCTTTTCTTTCCTTCCTTTTCCTCCTTCTTTCACTTACCACCCTCTCCTCCTTTCCTCCCACTAATGGTACCCCCACCTTGCAGCCGCCTCCCCCACTGACCCGCGACCATTGCCTCGCCTCCCCCTCCCCACGCCGCAGGGGCCAGGCTGACGTTGCCACTGGTGGACCCCCCCATCCTCCCAGTTTGCTCCAAATACCTCCTCTCTTCCATTTTAACATGCCACCCCATACACCCCCTCCATTGCGCTACACCAACCGGATAGCAAGCCTCGTGGATCCCACATCCCCTTAAACCCTCGTTTTGTCCTCCGTTTAGCTTCAAACCTCAGATCTACGAGTGCTCGTGTGTACGAGTGTGTTAGCAAGTCGTACGAACCCCGCCGGCCTCCAGAAAATTGCGTAGGAGTCCAACAAGTGTCATTGAAGTTGTAGCAATGTTAATGTGTCCACATTCCTTCCATTCGAAGTTTGGCGGAGTGGAAACCATCAGTGAGAAATCTAAACGCGTTAAGGGCTTTTATAATTAATTATTCCAGTTAATCAAATTGTATGATAAGTATTGGTTGCTAATGCAAGTTCATTATGATATTAAATAATTTTTAGCTTGCTAAAATGTCATTTTAATCGATATATGTGAAACTGTTTGGACACCTGACGTAAACTGTATTGCCAATGGAAAACCAAGACTTAAAAAGGGTTAAGTAAAATTAATGGTTAACTGTTAGTTGTTTGTGATTAATATTAAAACGTTAATTATGATGTTAGTTGATTGTTAGCAGGATAAAAATATCATTTTTTAATTGATACATGCGTAGTTACATGCATTTGTGCGAAATTAAAATTCAGGTAGAAAGGGAATAATTTAATTGACTGTCGATTGCTAATTAAAAATATTTAATAATGCTTAGCATTGATCATATAAGTTTATTATTATGATAAACATTGAGTAGTTCGATAAAAATACCATTTTTATTAGTTATTTGTGATATCCCTTGAGTTCAACACTTGAACTATGTACCAAGTTGATTGAGAATTCATTGGGGGCCTTAAATGACACTGATTGAGTAATTTATTTATAACTATTTACTGTGTGTGAATTAGATGCGCTGTGATGGTTGCTTGTGTGTAGTAATAATAATATACACCCTTGGATAGTGAACAATAATTGTGGACCACACTGCATAGCATAATCATATAAGCATGTAAGTGTTTGACGCCTATATGACGGGGACGACATAACACAACATAGCATACCCATATAAGCATGTAATTGTTTGATGCTTATATGATGTAAGCTATATAGCATGTAATTATGTGATGCTTATACGACAAGAACAAAAGAACTGTATAACATGTAATTTTTTGATGCTTATACGATGAGAGCAGAAGAACCGTACAACATGTAATTATTTTATTCTTATACAATGTGGAATGAAAAACCATATAAGCATGTAATTGTTTGATATTTATACGATGCGGAAATAATGACCATATAACGATATAAATCGCAGGATTTAATAGTATAGCCTACACGGGTCTTGAGATGACAAAAATTCACACGTCTCTCTTGTGCGTAGGTAAGCGACATGGATTTTGATGTAAACCCCACACAGGTATTGGGATGGTATTTTTACACATCTCCCAAGTGTGTAGACAAGTCACAAGTGTTTGTGAACATGATGTAAACCCAACACGGGTATTGGGATGATACTTTTACACTTCTCCCAATCAATTGGTTTGTATATTAATATATTAATTTATGAGGTCCTAGAGAGGTGAGTTGTGGTTTTACCGATCAACCCGTACAAAGGAGGTTATGACGATTTTTTTCGAAAATATAAGGCGATAGTCAAATTAAAAGTGACGAGATTCGATATTTAATTATACACATTGAAGTATGGTTGATAATAGATAAAACAATTTGGAAGTGGTTCGACGTAATACACACACACACACACGTTGAATATAAATTAAAATAGAATGCATCGCGCAGCCGGAGTTCATATTTTCAACGCGTAATTGTAAACGAGTATACTGGGAGATCCGACCATCGGATTTTCCCGAAATTGGAACCATTAGATTCATTTCAACGATCTTTCCAATGATAGTAAGTATGTTAAAATCCAATGGTTAGATTTTGAGGAATGTTTAATTCAAGTTTGAATGAAAACAGCGTCAGTGCAGCTGAATGACCTGAAATATCATTCAACTAAAATGGACTATTTTTATATATATGAAAATAGTAAAAAAAAAAAATCATTTTTAAAATATTTTAAATGATTTGGAATGCGTACAAACCAATTTCACATGGTTTATAATGATAAAAGTGGTTAAGTTCAATTTGGCGGATTTTGCGTGAAAAGATTACAAAATAGATTTTGGCGATGTTTTGAAGTAAGAATTTTAATTCATAAATTAAATTGAATTCTTGAGTAAACCTTTAATATAAGGCAATGAAATGATTTGTGAAAGCCAAATGACTTAACCAGAGAAAAGAATAAGATTTTAAAATCTTAAGAAAGAAACCAATTAAAAAAGGTTTAATTGGTGAATCAATAATTCAAATAAGAATTTAGTTTGATTTGTTTATGCGAGAATTATTTGAAAAGACCAGGTTTAACCTATTTCAAATAATTGAACGACGATTAAAAGTAGAAGATATTGAAGATGGTGCAAGACCGACAATCTTTACATCGAATGGATTACTACCGATGCCCTGGATTTGGGTAGCTCCCTTGAAGGGGTTATTGTTGTAGTTGTCCGGACATACTTGTTGATTGTCCGGATATGCGAGGGCCTCTCTCCTATATTGGACATACGGGATGAGGAATAACGTTCCTCCGGTTTCATTCTAACCCATAACGGACTTGTAAATGGATTTTGTCTGACATTGTATTTCATTCCGTACTAATTGGTTTCTACTAAATGTATATCTGTTTGGTGGCGGAGAATTTATTCTCTTGCTTAACACCCTTCTCTGAGACATACGAGCTTAGAGGCTATATATTGGTAATATCAGTTGTATGATATGAATTGACGATGTGGCATGATGAGATGTAATGATCAAAGCTTTTGTGGAAGATGATCGAAGAATGGCTAAAATATGGCCTAGCTTCGTGTTGTAGTGTTAATTCGCAAGCTTCGCACCCCGGTATTAGTCAAAAACGGGATGAGGGATAGTAGGGAAGACATGTGTTTCTTTCTAGCTAGAAGTAGTGCTATGGTATGGGGCCCAGACATATTTACTTGTGTGGATGATGGAAAGCGAGGCGCCTTGGGTATGACCGTACAAGGCCAAGATGGTCGACGTACTGACTAAGAGGTCAAATAGGACCAGGAAACGTATTGTTCAGGAATTGCCAATCAGGAAACGTAAGAGCTGACTGACCTTGTCGATCCAAGGGTCACCCAAATGTGTGATCCTGGACATCTTGCTAGAGGTGATCCGAATATGTGAGGAGAGATCCCTTGCCTCGGCTCATGATGGAAATCCAAATTCCAATACGTGATTTCATGGTTCTAGTTATAAACCTATATGACGACATAATAGGATAGGGTATTATGCCATCTAGGATTGATACATTTATTTTCAAAAATTGTTTTAAAACACTTAGTTACTAATAATAATATCAAATGCTTTTATTTTCCTTGTATTAAGCATATTTGGCTATTATAAGGTAAAACACTATCCTCCGGCTTGCGTTGCATTGTGTGATGAGACCTGAATCTTATAACGGCTTCATTTTTCAAAAAATATTGCATTGTTTTTATTTTATATTATGCACTGGAAATCGAGTGGAGTAAACTCGTTCCGTGTCATACGGGGGTCCCGTGATATGCCTTATTTATAGATAAGTTGAGTTAACTGTAGGATTTCTTATACCAGTCTCATGACTGACTTGTAGTTTGTTTTTCCCTTCAAACTCGAGTGCCCATAAGTTTTACACGGGCAACCTAGTGATCAGGTTATTAACTCTCTTTTGGATATGTACTAGAGCTGTGGTAGTTGTTTTGGCTTGGAGATGAAGATGAACTTTTTATCATTTCTTTTGAACTTTAATACACTCTCTTACTTATAATTATATTTGATTCCATTGCAAACTTATTATTATTTCTAAATTGAAAGTGTATTTGTACTAAGTATGATCTTGGAATGTAGATGTGACTTTGATACTTATTTCCGCTGATGTAAATTATTCTTTGATGTTATGCAGTATGCTATGTTCTATGATCTGCTGATGTGATTAATGTGTTATATTCCAAAGACTATCCTTGCCGCCCGGGATCGAGAGTTTGGGGTCATCGTAGGTGCTCCCCGGTCTGTGCAGTAAATATCTCGCTATTACCCTGTCATATCCCCACTATATCATGTAGCATATTTCTACCGCTACGCCATTTTCAAATATCATCTGAAATAACCTTTCCGCTTTAAGCTCCGTTATATTCCTTTATTCCCGATGTATCCCATTATTTTTGCTATATTCTGCTATTTCTGCTATATCTTCTATAAAAGAAATGAATTTGACACTTATACATTATAAAATTAGTTTTATAATTTTTTTAATATATGTTTTTTAGAATGTAAATTGTTATAATATTTTATTAAATTTAAACAATCTACATGAAAGTTTACATTTATTAACATATATTTGCTTGTGTTTTTATTTAAAATTACGGATGTACTAATTAAAATTAAGTTAAATGTTAATTTTCCATTTGTTTATCAATTATATATTTGTAAAATAATTAAATATGAGTTTTATATGCTATTTTAGACTCATCTGCTATATCCTGCTATTTCATTGTTTTATCTCCGCTATAACTTTTTGCACCTCCGCCGCATTGGATCCAGTGAGTGCCTTAACTGCACGATATCCAATTCTCTCTTATTGACGGCATCTGCTTAAGAGAGGTTTCTTGTTTGCTTGTTCACTTCCCTACTAATAATGGTTACTTTAGTATTTCTTCCTAATATTGCATAAACCATTGGATTTCCCTAGTTTCTTCTGAGACATCCTTCTTTTCCTTTAGTAAACAATTAACAAACTTCCAAAGATTTAATGACAGATCCAACTTATATAACTCATAGATCTGCAATAAATAGCATAGATCTTCTCATATGTTTGAGTTTTCTCGGTGAATGTACCAAAAATATTAAAGTCGGAAATGACATTAACCCTAGATGTAAGTGAAAGCGCTTACCTTTTACAGGTTATTAAGTCAAGTCTTGTGCAGATTCAATACACAATCAAAGTAAATGAAAAATGAGAGGAGACGAGAAATGTAAAATAACACATGATTTATAATGGTTCGGTTGTTAGCTAAATCTACATCCATTTCTAAAAGATTAATTTTTTCTCTCTTCTGCCTAATACAAGTTCTTTAGTATAGAAATTCAATAAATATCATTTAATTACAAAGGCCGACTGAAGTAGATTACACTTTCCTCTTTGGTGACTCTTGATAGAGAAAAGGTTGAAGAAGCACTTGGCAGCATGTAAGCATAGAAAATCCATTTTTTTTATAAATAAGGAGGACAGACATTTATAGGAGTTTGGAGTTGAACAGGTTCAACATATTGCACCAGTAGGTATGTCTAAAGGGTAAGAAGCCATGCTAGAAGAACTATTGCCATTTGAGAAAATCTGATGGATCACTGCCTATCCATAGCATATGAATGAGTATCGATCTGTGGACTTAGTCTTTGGGATGTCTTCGTCTATTTTTCTGATCTTCTTATGTCCTTGTGATGCCGCATACCAAGTTTCATAGCATTTGGTTTTTCTTTGATTGTACTTCACACTCAAGTTATGTCGAACTACTTTCCAAATTATACGATCCATCAAATATCTCGAGCTAGAGATATCAGATTGCAATCGAACTTGGAGGACAGACTAATGGAGTGATGGAGATCATAATGGTGGGATCAATTATGGATCACAAGTGACTCATATGAGTTGGTATTGATCCATAGGGAATGGATCAGTACGGATTCATCATATTAGCATATTTTGTGGTGAAATTTCTTGAGTTCTATCTTGGTTATGTTTTGAGTATTTCGGCTAAGTTTCAAGTGAACCTGGCTTTTTCTTGACCTTTAAATTTTGTTGAATTCTGACTTATGTGAATTTTTTATTAGGTTAAAAACTGGGTTAACATTGCATTTAAATAAAGACATCTTAACCTCCATTTTGGATTGTACTACATTCGTAGAAGGAAATATCCCTAGTAAATTGAGACATAGCTTCATATAATCGATCTTCATATTTTTAATATGCATCGTGTGACCATTAGTGGGTAAATCAAATAAAAAGTAAACATTTGTCAATATGACATGCATTTCTCCCATTCTCGTATGAAAAGTGTCTTAGGTTTCTAAGGATCGCATAAAACTGTGATAAGATGATCAAGTCTAATATAATTTGTTTGCATCGATTCCCAATGTAGAATAATCTTAAATTTTCTTGTAATCTAGCATTTTTGAATTTTTTTTGTTTCAACTTGCTAGAATGTTCAACAGTGAAATGATCTCTATGCTATGCAATAACAATGAATTCAACTTAATATTTATAATTATATTCTTACTTAAACTACCAAATAATATAAATTTCGTATGTTCATAAGCACTACAATTTCACTTCTATATTGTTCTTGCAAATGGAACACTTCTAGTTCTGGGTCTGATAATTCTATAAACAATTATCTTTCGATTATTTCCTTTTTTGAATTTGTTCAAGAGGGAAACTGACTGGAGTTGTAAAACCCTCCCTAGTGCACCTAGCCTGGTCCGTGAGCACCACATAAGTGGCTGATCTTAGCGTATGCACATGATAAGCTCTTAGCATGCCATTTCGGATTTCGATTATTTCCATTTAATGGTGATATTAAAAACTAGGTTTCCAAATTCTATGTCAATTACAATAACAATATAGTTTTGTTTATTATAAACATAATCAACAACGAAACTGGTTTAGAGAAACCTTGAACTACAACAAAAAAGTAATTCAAAACCCAATTTTTTACCTCTAAACTTAGAAGAAGTGTCTTCAATTTTTAGCTAAATTTATATTAATACAAATGAAATCAAATGTTAATTTGATGAAGTCTGAAATGATTAGGACTAAAACATGATTTTTTATTTATTTGGAGACAAAATGAGAAAGTGGAAAGAGGATAAAAGCCGACTGCTTTTTATTTATGTATTTATGACTAAATCATGTGCCATAGGTATTTATTTATCTTCCAGATTTAATATTTACAATTTGAATTCCAAATGCTACGTGTATATTATTTTTGTACAATTTGTTTTATTCGTTAATTTTTCATACGAACTCCATTTTTGATAAATAAAACATGAAAACTGACTAGAATCTGGCCATGAGTATAATGGTAATATTTTCGTTGCCAAATTCTCAATTATATCATATTCGTTTTTTCAACCTGTTAATATTTTATTAATTATTATTATTTATTCATGATTTAATTATCTATGTCTTTGTATATTTTACGGGGTGTTGCAATCACCTGTCCATTGTGCATAATTAGTTTCTTGTTCAGTTTACTCAGTCCGTAACATTGCAAATATCTAATCCTATTGATTGTAAATAGATTTCCATCATAGATGCCTAATAGTGTAGTTACTACCATTAAAACGTAGTGCTCTTGTAGCAGACTGTCTTTCTACAAATGAACTAGTGATAATGTTAACATTAGCTAGCGGCATTGATAACCATTTAATATTTTTTTTTTCAAGAATTAGATTTTGAAAATTTTGAAAACTAATGCTTTGATGCCAGTTGAGAGTGATACAGAGCAAGGATCTTAAGTCTATATTAACAGTAAAAGGAGGGTGAACAGTGTTTGTTTAAGTTTATGAGTCTTTTTGAAGTCTTTTTGGATTATGCTTATAATTATATACTTAGTTATCACAGAATTAAATAACTAGTAAAATAGATACAGTAAAGTAAAAAGAAAAGAACAGACCGGATTTTATACTAGTTTGAAGTTACCTTACATCCAGCCTCGTCTTAATTCCATACAACCTTATTCATTATTAATTCAATTAACTTCTTGATTTCAAGGTTACAAAATGACACCCTCTAGAATCTAAGGTTTTTGGGCACATCCAAATTGATTTTTGAGCAGATAGGTCACTCCTAATTGCTTTTCGGGCACAATCAAACCCAACTTGATTTTAAGGCTAACAAAACACACTCTTAAAAGTAATTCGGTAATGGTTTTACATAGTATGCATATGGAATCTTTCGATCTTGATTATAGTTGCTTCTATAACTCAAAATTGCACTCTGGTTTTGAGAGAATGATGAAAGAGTGATATAGAATCAAATTAGAGTTATTTTGAATTGATTTGAAAATTAACAGAGATTAGTTATAAATTTTTTGGAAAATGAGGGAGAAGAGAGTGGAGTGAAGAAGTGTATTTTTATTACTCAAATTCATTTATGGAAGAAGGATGTATATAGGAGTGAAGTGAAACGACCGTTCGCAAAAGGTTATGACGAAAAGACATTTTAATTCAAATTCAAATTTTGAAAAAAAAAATCAACTAGTATGTCGACGTACTCATCATGGATATGTCAATATATGCATAGTTTATGTGAAAACAATCTTTATTTAAATGCATTTTTGAGAATATAAAACCATATATATAATGATTTGAAACTCTGTGAAACTAATTAAACATAGTAAGTGTAAATATCAAACACAGTGAGGATTAAGAAAACTTATTAAATAACTACGTATAATCAAAACCAAAGTCTAATGTATAAGTACAAAACCAAAGTATAAGTATTGAAATCAAAAATAAAAGTATAATATTTAAAATCAAACTAATATTATCAAAAGTATATAAAAATGTCTCAAAATAAAAATATTAAAAACTTAATATTCCTTTTCAAAAACTCGTTGAATATATATTAAATCTTCTATCTTGATACTATACAGTCTTCATTATCAACACTTGTCGAATAACATGTACTATATACAACTAGATAATCATTAGTACATGTGTAAATATATCGTATGTCATTGCTTGATGTTTTTATCATCAGAACTATCATCCACGGTACTAATAGGTAAACGACAATGGCACAGCCTATTCGAGACAAATGGGAAAGTGCTTACATGTCAATGAATTCAAGCTATTATTTATAATTTCACAAGTGCGAACCTGTGCTTCGCATACGGACGATTGACTAAATTTTTTTTTAGCTAAGTGAATATTTGTTTACTTACGAGAATCTCGTTATATGGAATTATTAAGTTGCTTGTGTGTTGCAACTATTGTTATAAGGAAATTATGATAAGTCATTCATCTAAAGTTACTGACTTTTCAATGCACAACAGATAATGCATTAGTTCAAAAACAAAAGCAAAATACATGTCTGTCATTGAGTTCAAACACTAAAATAAACTTTAAACCCTGAAATGCCTCAGTTAAGAAGCAGATTAGCCAATATACAAATGACATGAAACATAAAACGCAACAACTGTAAGATGAATTGGTGGGTTTGTACTTGATCATGGATACCATACAGACAGCTATAATTTACATCATCTCAAAGCTTCTGCAATTATTTTATTTAAAACTTTGACTGAGAACTATATATATTCACTTATTTCAAAGCTGATTACCTCTCTCCTCAGGCAAAATCACACCGAATTCTACATCTTATGGCAGCAGCTTACATTATCACCTCAGGGAACATCACGCTGCATCATTTCCATATCACTGATGACCATCATCGGTTCTCTAGCACACTGCATTAGGTCGCCATCTTAACTTTTCACTTTTGAATCAGATTTTTCTCATTTGTTATCAACTTTTATTGTCATGCTACCATACCTATTTTCTGGTGCAAGCATCTGAAGTACTGTTATTGGAGTGGAGAAGCACAGACTACCAACTGAATTTTTGGGCCATTTCATTTCTCAGCAATGAGGCTTGAAACATAAGAAAGTTGAATAATACTTGAGCTGCCTTACCTCCACACTGATAATATATGTAGCCTTATTGGACCGGTATTTGAAGCATCAGCTTTCTTTACTTGAAGTCTTATACACAAATGCAACATCAACAGCTGTAGTCAAGCATCTTTCGCTTCCTCCCTATTATCCCTCAGTTAACTCAGAGTCTTCAGCTCTAGCAACTCATTATTACTGCCCAGCTGATCATTTTTTACACATGCACAAATTCTAATGGGTCTGCTCATGTGGAAATGGAAATTTACCTAGATTAATTAATGTGAACGGTAGTGCATATCTATGAAAACAAATTTAGTCCGACCATGCAAAAATAGAGGGAGTTTAGGTCTGACCATTGTTACATTACATAACTATATAGCACCCCTCTTTCATGGCACCTCTAGAAAGGATTTGAAAGAATTGTATTTTGAATTTTTGTAAGCAAGAATACAAAGTTTCTTTTATTAAGCAATGAGAAAATTATTTTCAGATGTACATGTTGAGATGAATATATAGATATAGCCTCGTACAGGCTTTGTCAAGAAATAATTGTAAATAATCCTTTGGAGGCCCAGCCCAATAACTTGAGAAAGGATTTATACGATGGTCTGGTGAGAATCATGTGCAGCCGACATATTTCATTACTCCCCCTCGAAACCTAGGGTTCCTGAAACCCTAGTTTTGCCATGTCGGGCTGAAGATCAGTCAAATTGGAGTGAAAACATACAAATCCGAGCAGCGCCTTGACTTGCCTTGCATTGTTATACTTCCTTTTCACCAGATCTATTTTCTTTGATGTCCCCTGATGATTTATTTATTCTTATCAGCAGATTTTCTGAGGCATCATCTTCGACTTCAAGAGTTTGAGCTTTGTGAAGTTTCTACTTAACTGTTGAGGTACTTCGCTTGGTTCTATCTCCTGTATTGTCTTTCCGATAGCTTGCTGCTCCACGACATTGAGTTCTTCTCTAAATCTAGTAAAATTCTTCAACGATATAGCTTTAGTCAACGTATCTGCTCTCTGGTAAAATCCTCGTATATGATTGACTTGTATCTCTCCCTTTTGAACTAATTCTCGAACAAAATGAATATCTATTTCTATTTGCTTGGTTCTAGCGTGTTGAATTGGATTTTCAGTCATGTACACAACACTTCTATTATCACACCATAAAACCGATTTAACTGTAGATTTTAACTTGAGTTCATACAGTAGAGATTGTAGCCATTTAATTTAAGCTGTAGCATTAGCTATACTCCTGTACTCAGCTTCAGTGCTGGATCTAGAAATGGTAGGTTGTTTCTTTGAGCATCAAGATATTAGGATTTGACCAAAGTAGATGTAGTATCCACTGGTTGATCTTCGATCATCAGGATCTGAAGTCCAGTCAGCATCTGCATATCCTATTATATGCAAATGTTGGCTGGTCTTCAGGTTTAAGCCATAATTAATTATCCCTTTTAAGTAACGAAGAACTCTTTTAATTGCCTTCCAGTGTATGTCCATGGGTTCCTGCATAAATTGAGACAGTTTATTTACACTATATGAAATATCAGGACGTGTTATTGTTGCATACTGAAGTGCACCAATAATACTCTTGTATTCAGTTACATTGGCAATTGCCTCTCCCCTATATTTAGAATAATTCTAACTACTTACCATTGGAGTAGGTTGGGGGTTGGCATTCAACATTTTTGTCTTGACAAGTAACTCAGTTACGTATTTCTTTTGACATAAAATTATTTCAGATTCTGTTCTGAAAACTTCTATGCCAAGGAAATAATTTAACTCTCCCAAATTTTTAATAGAAAACTGTTGATCTAAATACTGAGTTAGCTGGTCAATGTCATCAATATTATTGCCAGTTATAATGAGATCATCTACATATATTAGTATGTAGACTGTTGAAAAGCTATTTATTTTGATGAACAATGAATTGTCTGATTTGGTAGACTGATATCCTAATTTAATCAAGGTATTTTTTAGTCTGTCAAACCAAACTCTAGGTGCCTGTTTTAGACCATAAATAGCTTTATTCAGTTTACACACTAAGTTTTGATTTAGATTGTAGCCTTGAGGTTGTCTCATATATATTTCTTCCTCAAGAACACCATTTAAGAATGCATTATTAACGTCTAAATGACTAACATTCCATTTCTTACATAAGGCAATAGTGAGTATAAGTCTAATTGTTGTGGGTTTTACTACAGGTGAGAAAGTTTGATTAAAATCAAACCCATATTCCTGAGTAAAACCCTTCGCTACTAACCTGGCCTTATATTTATTTATTGACCCATCTGGGTTTCTTTTGAGTTTGTATGTCCATCTGCACCCCACAATATTTTTATTGTCAGGTGGACATACAGGTTCCCAGGTTTTATTTCTGATGAGTGCATTATACTCCTCATCCATAGCTTTCTTCCAGTTCTTGTTTTTGATAGCCTGTTCAAAAGAATCAGGTTCACAAATACTGCATGAGACTATGTATGCTTTTGGTTTGAAAATACCACTTTTTGCCCTAGTAATCATAGGGTGGCCAGTCTGGATTGGTGAGCTGCTATCATTATCTGAAGTTGATGAGTATTCTGATCTTGTGCTTTGAGAACTTGCATTTACTTCTAACCCTTGACTTTCTGAATTTTCAGGATTGTGCATGGCGAGGCTGGGTTGCTGTGAATCATCATGCTCTTCAGCGTAAGATTGTGATGCTTTGCTTGACTCAGCAGACTCACTTTCATCATTATTGTCCCATTTTTCAGAATAAACTGGGATCTCAGGTATAGATATATTTGAATTTCTTACCTTACTGGTAGTTGAAATATTTCTACTACTAAAAGGAAACACGGTTTCATCAAATACAACATGTCTTCTTATATAGATTTTTACTGTTTCATCCAGACATTTGTACCCCTTTTGCTTGGTAGTGTACCCCAGGAAAGTACAGGGTTTTGATCTAAAATCCAACTTGTTAGAATTGTATGGCCTCAAATAGGGAAAACACAAACATCCAAATGGTTTTAGGTTGTTGTAATCTGGTTTAACATTATATAACTTTTCTATTGGTGCTATGTTCTTCAGTACCTTTGTTGGTTGTCTATTAATAAGATATACAGAGGTACTAAAGGCCTCTGGCCAAAATTTTAAGGGTAGCTTTGCTTGTGCCAGTAATGTTAAACCAGACTCAACAACGTGTCTGTGTTTTCGTTCAACTAGTCCATTTTGTTGAGATGTATATGGACAAGTGATTCTATGAACAATTCCTTTCTTTGCAAAATATTGGTTTAAGATTTTGAATTCAATTCCAACATCAGACTGAACAGTTTTAACTAGAGTATTAAATTGTCTTTCAGCCATAGCAATAAAATCAATCACAGCATTAATGGTTTCAGATTTGGCCTTTAAAAAATAAATCCATGTATATCTTGAGTATGCATCTACAAAGGCAATATAGTACTTAAATCCAAAGTCTGAACTTATAGGAGAAGAACCCCATAAGTCAGTTGCTATTAACTGCAATGGTTCAGTGTAGGCTGTTTCAGAGTCAATAAAAGGCAATTTATGGCTTTTACCAACTTGACAGTATTCACAGATATATGGTAAAGAGACATTATTATAATGAATATGATTTTCATCTAAAATTTTCATTACAATCTTAGCACTTGGATGTCCAAGTTTGTAATGCCAAAGATCAAACACTTTTTTTTGCTATCAGCATTGTCAAGAACATTTAGATTACAGTGTTTTTTCCTTTTTGTCACACTGTTATTCTTAACAGTGTCAAACTTGTATAGACCTCCTGTCATGTTACCCTGTAAAATGGGTTCTCTAGTTAGAATGTCCCTAACTAAACAATATGTAGGGTAAAATTCAAAGTAGACATTGTTTTCATGAGCAAATTGAGAAACACTTATTAAGTTTTTCTTGATCTTTGGCACTCTTAAAAGATTATGTAGATATAATTGCCTCTTGCCACTTATACTAGCATTACCAATGTGAGTAATAGTAATACTTTTACCATTGCCTAATAAAATAGAGTTATTACCTCTGTAGTCTCTGTTCCCAAGATTTAAATTGTCAAGATTGTTAGTAATATGATGAGTAGCTCCTGAGTTTGGGTACCAGCTATCATTTTGCATAGTTTCAAGCTTTGCTATGTTATTTTGATTTCCTCCTTTACTAGAATTATCTTGACTGTTGTTTTCAGATTGAGATAAAGCCATGTTCACACTAGGATTACCAGTATTCCTCTGATTTTGATTAGATGTATAACTGGTATTAAATCTAAAGTAGCAGTTCAGGGCTGTGTGACCCACTCTTTCACAAATTTGACACTTTGGTCTGTTGGTATTAGTCCATCTACCTCTGCCACGACCTCTTCTAGCACCACCACCTCTTTGGTAAGTATGATCATTTCTGTTATTATTAAAGCTTTGATTCTTGCCTTTAAAACCAGTAGTCAAGTTTACAGCATACTCAGGTTCTTGAGGTTTCTTGGCATTTATTCTTGCCTCATGAGAAAGTAGGATAGAATGGACCTCATCTATGGATGGCACAATCTTTTGAGATGTTATAACCGCAATTACTGCTTCATAGTCATTGTTAAGTCCATTAACCAAGTACAAGACTTGATCACTATTAGAAACTCTGTTTCCAGTGGCATTCAACAAGTCACATAGCCTTTTAACTTTTGCAATATATTCCCTCATAGACAAATTCTCCATTTTAACACTTTGCAGTTGATTCTTGTAATGAAGAACTTTGGCTGAACATTGATTATTAAATTCTCTCTCCACTGTAGTCCAAATGTCATAGGCAGAAGTATGCCCAATAACTCGTGGTAGCAAACTTGCACTTATAGATGACAATAACCAAGAACTGATAAGTCTATCTTGTCTATGATATTGTACATACTTTTCATTTTCAATTGTTCGGTTATTCTCATCTGTAATGAATTTTGCTGGTATGTCTATGGTGCTGAAAATATATCCTTCAAGACCATACCCCTGAATGGCAGTTTCCACTTGTAATTTCCAAAGAAGATAATTATCTTCTTCGAGATGAATTGTAATTAACTGACTTTTTAGACTAATGGTTGTCTTTATTGGTGGGTTAACAGGTCCAGATTCGATGGAACCATTCTAACCATTGTCAGATGCTCCAGTTAATGAATGATGATCACTCACAGCAGAGGGTAAATGATGACAGACTTACAAGAAATAAAATCAGAAATAAGAATGCCGCTTTAAATCAAAAATTTAGAGATTTCTCAGGCAGGTATGTAGCAGTTAGAGATTTCTAGTGATGAATATTCAATATATACCTTATTATGAAGATCTCTCTAGGCATGGCTTGTACTTGTTTGATGATTTTCTTGAATTCTTGGTTTATTTCTTGGCGATTTTGTTACTGATTGCAGAAGATATATCAGACTGTTCTGACGCAGCGTGGTCAATACGATTTCAGGTGTAGCACAGATCAATCAAAGTGTATCTTCTCTCAAATGATGAGGTATATCCTCTGATGAGCCATATCAAAGTGATGATACTAAACTCTGATGGATATGATGATCTTTAAACGCTCAGTTGAATGATTTCAAATGCCTTGAGGCAGGTTTCTTGCTCTGATACCAAGAAAGGATTTGAAAAAAATTGTGTTTTGAATTTTTGTAAGCAAGAATACAAAGTTTCTTTTATTAAGCAATGAGAAAATTATTTTCAGATGTACATGTTGAGATGAATATATAGATATAGCCTCGTACATGCTTTGACAAGAAATAATTGTAAATAACCCTTTGAAGGTCCAACCCAATAACTTGAGAAAGGATTTATACGATGGTCTGGTGAGAATCATGTGCAGCCGACATATTTCATTACCCTCTGAATAATAGTCACTCGTTAAATTAGTTGGTGGGAAGTGACAGAAACATGTTTGTGTGTGGGAATTCAGGAAGCTATACGGATGCTGCAATGTTTGGGGTCCTCTTGATCCTAACTCACTCTCCCCCTCTCTCTACACACACATACCTATGCATACATAGAAGTATGTACGTATATTCATAGATGTATGTATATATGGGAAAAAGGACCGAATGTGTGACACAAAATGTAACAACAGATCATAACCATCGAATCCTGCCATTCGTGTTTGGAGCAGAATCAAGGACTAATGTCTTAGTGAGCAGAGAATTCCTATAACACAAAAATAATTAAAATTTCATTTACTTGGTGAAAAATATGTTTACTACTTTGTATAGGAAAGCAATCAAGTATGCAAATCTTTCCATGAATGGACAAACTGAGGCAACATATACATGCAATGCAAACATTAAGCAATCAAAAATTAATGGTAGAAAAATTCAAATGTTCCCATTCAACTTCAAGTTTGGGTCACTTACTGTAGTTTGAAGTCTAGCCCACCAAAAATAATAATAATTTGGTAACATGAAGTAATTCATAATCTCTTGGGAGAACCTTGAGAAGTTTATCAAATTTGGACGTTTCAAAGTTGAAGAACGATGGAGGAATAGTGCAACCAAATTAAGCATAACTATGCTCAAGGGATATGAGAATAATGAAACCCAAACATATATATTATTACATCGTTTTATCAAACCAATAAGCATTGCAATCACATTTAATCTCAACCAAAGAAAACTAATGAAACATATAATTAATGACATAAAATGTTATTTAAATCGAACCATCTATTTCAGAAAAAAATGATTATACTGTCAATGCATATCTACATTAGCGCATAAATTCCAATGGGTCTGCTCACGTGGAAATTAACAAAAATTAGTTAATTGTGGATAGTGGTGCATATCTATGAAAATAAATTTTACATTGTATTTAAACCAATATGGACATAAATACTCAAAAAAGATTCATTATCAACGCTTAGGATTGATGGAAATTACCTTATTTTAAGATTCACATTTAATCATTTGGCTGTGTTAGATTTGCTACGTCCATTGGTTGACAAAGGAGAACTGTTCCTATGAGAGTAGACGTTATAGGAAGGCCTATTTAGGACGCATCTTGTTTCAAATGAATAAAGGACTGTTTTGGATGCATACATTTAATTAATTAAACTAATTAATACAGTTAACATACATCTGGATATATTCATGCATTAAATAAACATTTAGACTTATGTTTTATGCAATTATCTAAATAAAACAGTTATACATGGAAAGCTATTATACAAAACACAATGTAAAAGCAAAATATCGATTAAAATTTGATCAAATTTCCTATTCTTAATCCTATTAATATATTGGCAATGCAATATCAACCTGCAACTTGCAAGGTTATGTAAAGGATTACCTAAATAGAGCTAAATAATTTAGTTCCATACCCTTCAACATTAGTTAAACTTTGATGCAACACATGAGGTTTTATACCTATTTGAATGCTGTGGTTTATCTCCTCATCCCGTATTAGATGAGACAGTCTAGATACCAACAACATAGCGTATGGCTGACAGTTGTGGAAATAGCTGTTTTTCTATCGTAGAGAACATACTGCACTCTTATTGCTCACATCTAGGGTTGTTAGCTGGGTGAAGGTCGTGTAGTTGTATTAGGAAAATTCCTTTGAAGTATCATAACTTAATTGAATGAAGTGAAGGTAATATTAATATCAAAAATGCTACTTCTACCGCTTTTAATTATGTCAAAAAGTGCGACCTGAAACAATAAGTATGGAGGATCCACAGCTTTTTTGCGTTTTTACCCTCGTTGAATCGCTTTATTTACAGATTTACCTCTGAATTTCCTCATTTTCAGCTGATTCGCGTGTTTTAACCGGCTTTTGAGCCGGTCGACGTAGCAAAGTTCTATTAATATTGAAAACAATAGTGAGATGAACGGCTGCTTTCGCAGTTAGACTTATGAATTAGAATTATTCACCATGAACTTTATTTGATGTTATATTTCCTAACTTTTTTTTTTTTTTTTTTTTTCATTTCTTCATTTTTATAATTGTTATTGCTAAGACCTTGTAGACCACTCAAAAAATAAAATCATAATTAAAATCATACAAACGTTAGCCACTGTATCTTTGTAGATTCTGCTGAAATATTCTTCGCTTTGAGGCAAGTACTTCCAACCGCTTTTATGAACACCATTCATTTTCATAGAGGTTTCTGCAACATTGATCTGCAAGGAAAAAAGACAAAAAATACAGTTTCATGTGAGGCTTATGCATTACATGTGGTTAAAATAGGAAAACTAAATACACGGCTTGTTTCTATGTCTGTGCTTTATGATATATGCACCATCCTTTTAGTCTACAAAACACAAACACATGTTGCTTCGTCCATGCATTATGTAATCTGCACCATTTATTTAGGGTCCGTTTGATTTTGAATAGAAAAGGGCATTTAAAGGGGCATTGTTGGGAACGTGGAATGTGTTCTTTTTACGAAAGGAGCATTTTGCAAGGGGCATAGTTGTTATTTTATTGTTTTTTATATGTTGTTTTTAATTGTTTGTGTTTGTGTGTGTTTATTGTTAAACAGAATAGTAGAACGCAGAATACAAATTGCAGAATACAAAAATTATTGAATGCCTCTTGCAAATTTTAAATTGCAGATTACAAAAGCCAGTACAACGCATTACGACACCATTTAAAAAAAAATCACAACACAATCACAAACCACAACACATTCAGAAAATAAAACAACACAACTACAACACCCACATAAAAGAAAACATTACATCTTTCCAGCCCTCGGTTGCGTAACAAAATGAATAACACAAGCCCTAAGCTGTTCGGGCTTGCCAAGCAGAGAATAAAATGGGTTGTGGCCCAATCTGTCATGTGTAGACATAATAACCGACACCTCCCAATCCTGATAATCATCCTCCTCACGGCGTACAGACATGCATAAATCGATAAGCTCATCTCGGTCCATGCGCGAAGGAACTGAACGAGAAGGGCCAGCACCAAACCTGACCGCCTACGAGTCGGATGACTCGAGATCTCCACATTATCGCCACGAATGATATCGCCAAAGAGCTAAGCCTCTTGTAGATGAACTGGTTGAACATCCGGAATTACATACTGACATCTATCGGTACGGATGCATCCTGTAAACATGGAGTCCAACTCCCTGAATCGTGTCGGAGACCCACTCTTGAACTTGCGCATCGGTATTGGCACCGTCGCCTACCAATCATCCGTTCCTGTGACGATATCCAATTGCTCGTCCCATCCCCCTCCACCAAACAGTAGCAGTCTGTTCCACAGAGCTCAATCTCTTTTCATGTTGTCAAACTTGTTCTTCATTTGACCAGCGTTGTAGTCCAACCCGGTCCGCTCGCTAAACGCATGTGCAATCACCTGGTACGTACCATCCTCCAACATTATGTGCACGGGAACTGAGATGTTCCATGCACACATCGATGAAAGTGTTCGTTGTATCGTTGTTCCATTCGGCAATGGAACGAGTAGACGAAGACTGACTTGCGGCCATTCTGCAAAAGAAAAAATTGAAATCATTACGAATAAAATATATATGGGAGTAAAGAAGCAAAAAAATACAAATATAAAGCAAAAACATAAGAAGATCGACGAGTAGACGATGATTGAAGTTGAAATTTTCGGATTTGGTGCTGTTTTGGTGATGGAAGGGGAATGAAATAGAGGAAATATATAGGGAGAGGGAAAGGAATCGGCTGTTCTGAAAATTTCGTGGTGTCAGACGTGCGTCCGACGCGTCGGAAAACCACATTTTCAACCGTTGGTCTTGAAAGGGCAAAAGTGTGGGACCCACCTTGGACGCGTCGGACGCGGATGCAGACGCGAACATTAACTGTCCAGTTAACAAATCAAACGCTACCTTGGTTTACGCAGTATATATTTCCATGTAGTTGTTTCCATGTATACACCATATGCACTTAACAATAAAGTAAATGGATATTATTTTTCAAATGTGCAACTTTATGCCAATACAATGCACATTATTTATAATTTTAGAGTTGCTTAGCTTCTTTTTTCTGTTAAAATAAGTATTAGTGAACAGCAATAGTCACAATTGCTGCTATGACAATAATTTATCCTTTAAAAAAGACAATGTAAAACATAACTTCCGAATAACTGTATGCCTCTTTGTCTCGTGATAATAGCTTTTTGGTTAAAGCACACGGAAAAGTACAATTTCCACATAGTTAAATTCAAGTAGGCAAATAATTGGAACTTGCACTCGCAGCCAGTTTGGTAAAAGCCCAAGAACAATTTTGGGTTGCAAAAACCAAATTAATGAATGGTAAATACCAACTTTTAAATTTGCAAAATCCAAATTAAAATTTACAATTGATTATAACAGGTTAAGGATAAGATAATAAAGCTTACTAACAATGTTCTAAGCAATTCGTGTACCTTTATCATGTTCCAGGCGGTAGAAATACAATATAATATTGGAAAAACTATCTATATCCATACGATAAATATAATGCATCGCGTTTCATTCTATGCAGCATGATCCATCTGCAGGTTTAAATATAAAAAATTATGTTAGGCTCAACAGTCTGCTGTGCTCCCAATTTTTCAACGTTATCTAATGCAAAATTCAGTTGCCAATTGGCATGCACTCTTCAATATAAATTTGGCTTCTTTAGCGCCATCAATAGGGAACTTTTGCTCTATGATTCTTATCAGTTTCATCAATTTGGTGTCTTTAAATATGGGATGTTTTATTTACTTATATTTTACAGTGACAGTGTTTAACATGTGCAACGTTTTTTACAGTTATATTGTCCATTTTTCCGTTTGTTCCTCTTTTCCCAAAATGTGCTAATGGAAAAAATAACATGGGCATTGTTATTGATACTCCAAATATTATTAAGAGGAGGTCAAATTTTAAAAACACTTCAATTATAAAAAGGATGTTAGAAAGAGTCACGTACTTAATTTTTTAGTTCTCGTTTTACCCTAATAATAATATCAGTTACCATCACAAAATCCCAATCAATTTCAAACGCAAGAAAACTAAATCCCTAATTATTTGCAAAAAAAAAAAACAACCGTTTGAGGAGAAATAATGGTGCGAACGAAGAACGTGAAACGCTCCTCCTAAGATCCTAAGATAATGGAGCATAAACTTAAAACAGTGTAGAATGACATAGTTGGAAGTGGGGAGATATCCACAAAAGTGAGCTAACTATTGTAATATTCTCATCAACCTGAGCATAATATATTTTTGATATGGAAAAAGCAAGTTCATAGTTTGTTTGAAGCAATTGCATAACGATCTCATGTTTCCATGTTTTTTTAAATGAAATGAAAGTATGATTAAAATAAGCTATTGAACTCCTTTTTTTTTTTTTTTTTTTTTTTTTTTGACATAGAGGATGGAAAAGCAGCTAACCATAAATAAAATTAATAGTTTTCATTTCAGTGCTTTGTTTTTATATCCTTCACGTGGAAGTATGGATATTTCCAGGTTGAAACCATTGATCGTAAAACAAATATTGTATTCTTAATTTGTATACCATGTTTAATACTTAAACAAAGTTTTATTATCAACCAATACAAATGCAAACATCTTAAAACAACTAAAACTTACATTGGTTTTCCATAAAAAGAATTTTGGTGCTATATTTCAGAAAGCATGCATCCAAATAGCAGGAATACATAATTAGCCAGCAGCACTACAGGACTATAAGAGAGTAGATTTAAATTTGCATGATAAATCCATACCTTGATGGAAATATATTATGATGACAATTTTAAATTGATTGCATGCATGCCGCGAACAACGACCGTGGCACCATCATCCAACTCAAAAAGGAAGCACTAATGACAGATGAGTTGATCAAGCAGACCGATGACCGTGCGGACATAAAAAGTAATGTAATGTATGATATACACACACATGTCACCACGATTGATGTAGTGAAGCGAGGAATGCAGACTCTAATGGAAGGCAACAAAGGCAAATATGTAGACATATATTCTAAACAGTCATTTCAAAAAATTAATCCTTTAAATGAATTAAAATAAATAATTTTCACTATATTACGTCAATAAATCAAAGTCTACATTTGAATTTACATTAGATTATTTTTAAACAAACAATAAGAGAATATTATAACCACGCAACATATGTTAGCTAAAATGGAAAAAAAAAGGGAAGATGTGATTTGAAGAGTTTTATAACGATAACAAACTACCACCATTGGTATACCTTCCACGCATGTCAATCAATTTTTCTCTCTATTAATTTTTATCACATTAAATTAAACATATTATGTTGCTATGTTTGATGAGTTAATGTTATCTTTGAAGTAGTGGACAAAATTTCCAAGTCTATGTAAATCACCACACAAAATCTACATCAATAAAGTTCACATTATTTTGATTGTTACATGTTAATCTCCAACATATGGAAAACAAAAGACTTGGAAATAGAATGCATAACTATATAGACTACATGAACTAACGTCAAATAATGTTAAAAAAAAAATGATATCAAAAGCAATTAAGCATAATAAATCATGCTAGCATTTGCGGCAATATGGCATAAATTCTTTTATTAGCCGGTTGAATTTTTAGGTGAGCTGAAAAACAATGTATACATATAATGAAGAGAGAACTGTGATGGTTGGCATAGTCATGTAATAGCAAACTAAAACATAGAACTGTCGAACAGGGAACCAAGATGATTCAATCTACCAACTTAAAGTTGACATTGTAAACCATGAAAACTGAAACAAAATATATCTAAAATCAGATAAAGGACCGTTTTATGTAGGTTTCACCAGGATAAATCACGTTTTTATAAAAATTTGTCCAATGATTTGTTAGCTTAATTCAACCTTTTGAATAAAGGAAAAATAAAACCTATATCTACATCACAATAACAGCATCATTTTTGGTGGAAAAACAAAAAAGAATATATCTTGAATAAGCATACAAATTTTTTGTTATTTTTTATGTTAAATGTAGTGCATGTAGATTAAAGAATTGAATGACAATTTTTTTTACTAATTGAAAGTGAACTAAATTTGTGGAAATGAGCTACATCTAAAAGTCTTGTTCGAGGCATATTGCAGCAAACTGAAATAATGAAATGCCGAACACGGAACCAGATAAATCAACATACCAATGCAAAGCTGATTTTCCGAACCATGAAAAATGAAATAAAATAAATCTAAAATCAGAGGAAGGACCCCTTTTCGTAGGTTATATAAAAATTTGCATTTATTTGCAAGTATGGTTTTTATCCAAACTTATCCAATGATTTGCTAGACTAATCCAACCTTTTGAATAAGAAAAAATGTACGAAAAATTCATCATCTACATCACACTAACTACTTCATTTTTCCAAAAAAAAAAAAAACTAATAAATAAAAAAATAAAACCTTGAATAAGCTTAATTTTTTTGGGGTTATTTTTTTTGTTAAATAGTGTGTCATATTAGTTAAAGAATTTCACGCCAATTTTTTTACTAATGGAAAATTAAGTGAATACGTGGGAATGAACTACATGTAAATTTCAAATGCTAAACAAATATATTGAATGTTTAAGAGATAAAAAAAAAATGATTCAAAACTAACTACTTCATTTTTGCCAAATAAAAAATAAAAAATAAAACCTTGAATAAGCTTAATTTTTTTGGGGTAATTTTTTTTGTTAAACATAGTGTGTCATATTAGTTAAAGAATTTCACGCCAATTTTTTTACTAATGGAAAATTAAGTGAATACGTGGGAATGAACTACATGTAAATTTCAAATGCTAAACAAATATATTGAATGTTTAAGAGATAAAAAACAATGATTCAAAACTTATGTTCTTACGGTATTGAAATAGAAAAATAATATAACAGATTGAATACCATCTGATTTTTACCTTGTCTATTATGATATAAAACTGAGTAATATTACTGTAAAAATCAAAATTTCATATAAAAGGACAGACAAATTCATGTAGTATTGAACCGAAACATAGAACTGTCCAACATGGAACCAAGACAAACCAATATACCAACGTAAAGTTGATCTTCTAAAACATGAAAACTGAAAAAAAAAAAAAAAAAAATCCAAAGTGAGATGTAGAACCGCTTTTTTGTAGGATATAGTATAATTTGCATGTATAACTTCCTTTATTCGCATTATCCTATATCACCAACATAAGAGAAACAAAAGATCTGGAAATAAAATACATAACTATAGCAAATTAATTTTGATTATTCAGTGGATCAGCTTCTCTTTTCGTCAACGTCGCTGATCAATTTTTGATAATGTCATTTATCTGGCTATTTCAATAAGTTTCAGATCAAAATGAAGTTTAAATAATTTATGATCATAAATTATTGATAGTGCATAGCTGTTCCCCAAAAGACTCACGATAATTGTACCAGAAATTGGTCAACGATGCTAACGAAGAAAAGAACGGTATTAGGGGAAAACTGGGAATTATGAAAAAACAATTTTGAAAAACGTATAGAAGTTGATAGGAACTTATCATCTAAAATATATTGTCCATAGCCAAAAGCATCATGTGCAACAATCGGACCAAAAAGTATGATGAATAGCAACATGAATAACAATCAAACCTAAATTACAAATAACTGGTCAGTAAACAGTAATTGCCATGAATTACTTTAAAAAAACTGCTATGCCAAGGAACATGAACAAAAGATGAAAACATAAGATCTTGAACAAAAATTGATTAACATTGGAAAAATATCAAATAATTGAGTATGTAAATTATGTATATTCCATACTGAATTGCATTTAGGAACAAAAAAGTTGTTTCACTCAAAAGCTGGAGTTTAGTGGTGAAACCTAGGTAATTTGTGTAACAGGAGAGATTATTTTGCACTTATCAGGTACACATCCACATCAACTAACAGTATTTATGGGTATCCAGACAGTAAAAGTGTACAACCTTGGATATTTCGAACGAATTACATATATCAGTCAAAGTAGTTGCAAAATTGTTCCTATGAAGCATAAATGATATAAGTCAGAGCAAGCAGCATAAGATACATCCAAACTTGGCGTAAGACACCAGCAGATTTAGATAATAAACTTAGAAAACAATAGCTTTAAAACTGAGTACAAACCATATTAGTGTGGCAACACATGTACAATTGTGCCAATTGCGAAACTTGAAGAGCCCAATATTTCCAAGTGTGCTTCAAGAGAAGAAAGTTCTATGGCTTCTACAAAACAAAACAGAAAACATGTAACTAAATTAGACATAAATGATATAAGTTAGAGCAAGCATCGTAAGATTATATCCAAACATGGAGTAAACCTTATCAGAATTAGATAATAAAAACTAAAGAGCTATAGTTATAAAATTGACTACAAACCCTAATAGTTACAAAACAAAACAGAAACATGTAATAAAAGTAAGAGTAAACATGCAAAACTTTCTCAGAGATGAATTCATAAACATGACTTAAAGAGACACCAGAATGAAGATATGCAAGTAAAAGTTCAAATATACAATCAAAATTAATAGGACTTTCTAGTATATGATATCCATCAGTTTTGGTGAAAGTAATTCCATTATTTCTTTTCTCAAAGGTAATAATAATTATAAACGCAAATTACTGTAAGAAGGTAAACTGAAATTTTTTTGATCTTCTCATAAGAAACAATTAATTTGATGATATTAAAATCAATCATCTTTGTAAAAAACCTAGATGGATCAAAATCAATCAACAGTTAATTCAATTGTTACACGTTTTCTCATGTCAAAGGGAATTAAAAGATATATCCATGTAGATCTGATATCAATCTATATAAATGCATCTAGTATTACAAATATGGATGTAAAAATAGTTAAGCAGATCGATCTAAGATCTTGTAAATCGAACAAACCTTAGGCGACAGCTACATATAAGAGTAGAAGGCGGAAAGCGCGTAGAAGAAAGATTTAACATGAAACGGAAGGAAAACATTCGGTTTGTCTGATTCAAATTGAAAATTTTGAAGGATAAAGACAGAGAGCGGAGGAATAGTGAGAAAAATAATAAGGCTCTGTGAAGAAGCGAAGCGATGCAATGGAAAAGTAAAACGATGAGGAAACACGCGAAGAAAAAAAGATGTGACGGCTCAATTCAGTAATTGTTGTGGCACTCTCGAAACGTTATATTCGGTGATGTTTGAGTTTTACAAAACCCGAGAAGGCTTGTGAGCTTAAGAAAGCAAACTCAGTAACTAAAATATAGTATAGATTCTTAATTACCAAATAATATAAACTTCATATGTCCATAGGCTCTGCATTTTCGCTTCTATATTGTTCTTGCAGATAAAGAACACTTCTATTTACGGGTTCGGGTGATAATTCTATAAGTAATCATCTTTTGATTATTTCCATTCAATGATCATATTAAAAACTAGGTTTCAAAATTCTATGTCAATTACAATAATAGTATAGTTTTGTTTATTTTAAACATAATCAACAACACAATCCTACATCAATTACAACTAATTTAGAGAAACCTTGAACAACAAATAAATGTAGTTCAATACCTAATTTTTTTACCTTTAAATTTAGAAGAAGTGTCTTCAATTTTTAGCTAAATTTATACTGATACAAGTGAAATCAAATGTTAATTTGATGAAGTCTGTACCGATTAGTATTAAAAATGAATTTTTCCGATTTGAAGACTAAACGAGAAAGCAGAAAGAGGATAAGAGTCGATTGTTTATTTCGGTGTCATTTTTTTTTATGCATTTAAAAAAACGCACATATTATTGTTTTATTTTTATTATATATCTTGTGCATTTCATAAATTCGCAAGTTATATAAAAACAGGCTTATTTTTGCAATAATTTTAAAACATGACTTAAAACATGAAGTGATGAAACATATACTTTGGTGGGTTTGTTTAAAATTTGTCCTATAAATCCAACAAGGAGCATAATCTTATCTTAGGAGTTAGGCCAGCGATCCTTCTTCACGTGGAAAGCTGCTTTGGTCTGAACTAAAATTTTCGATTTAATATTATTCTTTTACTTTGTTGGCGTTGCTCATCGGTTTCTTATTTTCCAATATTTTTTTTCTCTATCGACCAATATTTTCTTGCCAGTCAAACCATAGAAATGGCGACAGGAAGGAAGCGTAGTGCACTGTCATTGCCAATGAATGCATACGAAACAAAGCTTTTAACAATCTTCATGAGATGTAACTTGCGAATATACATGTAACGGCATGAATTCATTAAGGCTGCGTTCCTAGTTATGAACGGGGCACATTAGCGTTTGAGTTGCGTCCGACGCATCTGAAGCGTCAAACACGCAAGTAGATTATTCCATGTTTTTGCTCGGTTTGGCGGAAGTGAAAAAAAGGCTAAAGTGCTCATCTTTGACATTTTCAATATATACGTATGAATATTAAACCTTTATGCTTATTCAAGCTCATTTGATTTAATTTCAATTGTGTTTACAATTTTCATACTTATATATATACCAAGCCACTCACGATGTTTTGGCAATATGAGACTAATATTACAAGTTTTCCAAAATGTTGTCATGCATACAAAATACATGCATAAATTAGTTCAAAACAAATAAATTAACAATTAAATATCACATTCAAATATCACGCTTAAATATCTCGTTCGTAGCAAAAAACGCATTCTTCGTTTACAACAGTATCATGTTCAAATACCGCACTCAAATGTCACGTTCGAATACTCCGTTATAGTTTGCTGAAAACGGCCTAGTGTTTTAAAGAAAGAATGCAAAATAATACGTCTCTTGCTGCCCATTCGGTGATGCGTACGTAGCTGTCACGACTACAAATATGAGAAGGGTACTCCAAAGGTCAAAAGGCAAAGATCCAAACTAGGTTACTAGAATAAAAAGTGATATAAAAGGAAATCCAAATGAACGTGGAGAACCCACGTAGAGACTGATATTTGGTCCACACGGTAGCTTTCTAAACTAACGGTGTAAAAATGAAATATCCTGCATCACTTGCAGGCAATCGTGTCCCTTTTCGTTCCCTTGATTAAAAAACAATTATTTTAATTAGGAAACACTTATTTAGACATAACAGATGACATAAGAAATCTCGATCATTGAATTATCATTTGAATTTCACTCTCACGAAAAAGGCAAAATAATCCAATAATGCTAATCCTTTGTATCATCATTTATGTTTAATTTTATTTTTAAACAGTCGATCTCTTTTAGTTAATTGTGTTTTAATAACATTAAATCATAGTAAATTGTTATATGAAAGAAATGATCTGATTTTCAAGTTATACTATCGTTTTAATTATACTGTATTAAGCTTGTAAAACAAATAAACTAGTTTTACTGTTAAATACAATTATATTCCACTTGTGGCAAGTTCAGCATTACGTTTGTCAAAAGTGTACATGTGACATTTCAAATACCGTATGTATTTCTTTCTTGACTCAACATAGTTGAAGCCGTTCAAACACTTTTTGTTCATGCAATATAAAATGGTGATAACTATGTTTTATTATAATGTGTTTTGTACAACTAACATGCTTGTAACCACCCGGGTTTGTAATTACCTATGCAAGCAAATTATAACAATGTTTATAATTTGTTAATCATGAATAAACATAAATTTGGGAAGAATAATTCGTATAATCCTTTAAGTTTAAAGAATAATGGGTTTAGAAGTTAAAACAAGTAGATATGATGCTTTATTGATTAGTTGGATTTAAATAAGGAGATAAAAAAATAAATCCAACGTGCGCTAGATTTTTCCACTAAAAATTTAATATGTAGGAAAATAAAGTTTTGGAAAAATAAATATATTTTTTTTTTGCAAAAATGCGTGTTAAAGGGATTCATGAGACTAGACGCAATAATTTGTAAATTATTTTTAAACAATGAATTTCTGTTATAAGGGTGTATTTCCAAAATTTAATTAACATGCAAATAAAAATATAAAAAAACACAATATTGATTAAAAATCAATATTTAAGTATTAAAATATTTTTAATATGGTTTATTTTGTCAAAACAATTAATTTTGTATAATTTTAGTGTTAAAAATGTAAGTTTTAAATAAATTAGCATATAAAATAATCTTTTAAATAAAAATGTAATTAACTTGGTTTAATTAGGTTTATTTGTGCTAAGTAGTATGTAAACATGTGTTAATTAGTGTTATATAGCATAATAAAGCCTAATTTTGTAGCATTTAGGCTAATTGGGTTGATTTCAAGCCTATTAACACTTAAACTAGGCAAAAGAAGACATTCTAGAAATTATACTTACTAGGCATCGGTGATTTGTTGTTGATGCATGTGCAACATAGCTTATGCTCTCTTTTGATGATATTGATCCATTTTTATATTATTTCTATATTTTTTATTAATTTGATTCCAAGATTTTTTTAATTTTTTTTGTTTTCACCATTTTATTATATGTTGAAACTATGTACATACCCTATGAGTTATTTAGTCACTCTAAATAAGGTGATTACATTTATGTGCTCTAAGCTCTTATACGAGTTCTATATGTTATATTTTGGTGTTCTATCTTGATGTTTTGAGATTTCCTATCACTTAGACCTAGAACTTAAGTGAATTCCTGTAGATGGAAAATAAATGTGTTTGTTGCTATCACCTTACACATGGGACTTATATTTGTTGATTTTGATAAACTTTGCACATGTATATTATATCATATGAGCTTATGTTGTTACTTCCCTTTTGAAAAGTGTTACCATTACGTGACGTTATTCTTCACCTATCATGTACTAATCATTTTGTTAAAACTAGACTGAACCGTGTAAATTATGTACTCGGGTCAGACCGAGCTTTCAGGATATACTCTCGTGGCCTACTTTGCTTGCTTTTGCAATGGATTATCTTATCGTCTTTTTGGATGCTTAGGCATATTTTGTGTGGTCATCTCGTAGAAATGTTTGCATACTCTGATATGTATTTTATTTTGTGAACTCATTTGTATATATGGTTACTAAGAACCAATTACTTGCACGATGTTTGTATGTTGTATTCTGGTTGTATCTGTATATATGTACACGACTATTGTTCTTGATCTGTATTACGTGATATGTTATCATTTATATTTTGTTTTCAATAGGCCATCGGGGACCATAGTTTTGTATTAAGCCATAATCGGGTATGTCAGTTCACTTAAGATAAGAAAAAAATGCAGAGCATCAATGTGACGACCGCCCATAACCCCCGCACTAAACAAGAGGAATAATATACTAAAGGTGTGCCAGGCTGCTATGGACGATCATCAAAGTAGGTAAACACATCGAAACCTGTCGTAGAACTCACAGCGCATGGATAAAATATAGTAGAACATATACAACAGGTAATAGTAATGAGGTATCATATAGCAAACTTTTGAAACTTTCTCAACATCCAGAAAGATTATCCAACTGATATCAAAGTTTGTACATAAGGCCTCACTACAGCTCTCAAGCAACTCAAACAGCGGAAACAGAAATACTAGATAGTAATAAAACCGGTACGCCAGCCTCCTGCTCGTCATCGCTCAGCTTCCTCGTATCACTAAGCTCCCCATTACCTGTAACCTGCTACTTAGTCTGCCCATCCACAACCGGATGAACAGCCCAAGGTAATAAGAGGAGACATAAAACATTGAGTCAGACAATAGTCTTAGTGAGCGATAATACAGCTAACAAACTTCAACAAGAAAGTATATGAGAATGGGTAAATGAACAACTTATCTACCCACATCACCAGAGAAGAACTCAACCTTATCTTCCCCACATCGGACAGTGATAGCCTTTACACCAAGCATTTCAACCATTCATCCATAGAAACCGATCACCCATTCAATCATACATAACACACATGACATCCAGATTATATAGGTCTCACACAGACAACCCTAATCGAGTTTAACATTCCTCAGGTACTCTCGCCAGAGGCCTAGACCAATATCACTTAAGCACTCAAAGAACATCTCCCTCGACTTTGGATAATCTATGTGAGATAGTACAAACAGAACAACCAATCATCCATGACTGACTCTGGCTATCACCGCCAATCCTGCTTCGAAACCATCGTTATCGTATGACTAGCCCATATTGCCATCCGTCAAGGGCCATACTCGAAACCCCGGTTCTAGCGAAACTCCATACACCCTACAACGAAATGTATTCTAGGCCATACAACGAAACCCAGGGTATTCGACCATACAACGAAATCGTATGACCCTTGCTTTGAGCCCGCTAGAACCCGTGATAACGATAATCTCTCGGCCTTCGCATCTCCAATCGCTATCAATCGCGACTGTTCACCAACTCAGGACACTTTAGAGTTGTCATGCTCAGAACACCATAGAGCAATCCTCATCACCCAACTCAAGACACTTTAGAGTTGTCACTACATTCGTTGATCCACCTTGATCAACGAACACATTCACCACTTCGAGCCTTCCTACTTGAACCACCTCGAAGTTAGCACTACCTTTGATCCGAAGTAAGCATCAATCATAAGGATCAAAACAATCCATAGCATCATATCAACTTGCTAGAGAAAGCAAACGACAGCACATAGGCCATTCACCACAACATTAAAAAGCGCTGCTGAAATCCCCTCCATTTTTAACCAACCAGGGTAGGACCGACCCGACCAACTCCAGGACCGACCCGCCTCCCTGCATCCTTGGACCGACCCACCCCCTTGGGACCGACCAGAATATGCTTCCACCTGACCGACCAAGATTTACCCCATCTGACCGACCAGCTCCTCTAGAGCGACCAGCTCCAGAGCGACCAAGATTCCAGAGCCACCAGGATTCCAGAGCGACCAGGATTCCAGAGCAACCATAATTCCAGAACGACCAGGATTCTAGAGCGACCAGCTTCTCCAGAGCGACCCGCCTCCATGCAGCTTTGGATCGACTCGACCTCCTTGCAGCTTTGGATCGACTCGACCTCCATGGGACCGACCAGCTTTGGATCGACCCCGTCAAGACCGACCAGATTTTGCTCCACCTGACCGACCAGCTCCTTCAGAGCGACCAGAATTTGCTTCCAGTAAAACCAACCAGAATGCCACTATCTGAAACCGACCAGGATGCCACCATCTGAAACCGACTAGAAACACTTCTGCTCCTTCTGGACCGACCAGCTTAAACCGACCAGCTCCCTGACTTGCTTCCCAAGCCATACTATGACCGACCACCTCATTCCAGACTGACCCGACCAACTCCAGGACGACCAGAAACCTGCACATCTCCAAATCGACTCCGATTTCGACCAAAACTTCGCCAAACGACGAATCCGACGAAACCAGCTTATCCGATTCATCCAAACGCAATCACAAACATGTTATGCAACCAACAATATCATCAATCTAACAATTTCCATCAAAACACATAAATTTCCCAAAACATGATAAGTGAATCATGTGAACATAAAAACGGATCTAACTTGCATAATCTTGAGAAAAATCATAAAATTAACCATTTAAATTATCTAGATCAGATCCTAAGGTGATTCATATATAAAATGGACTTAGCATGGTGTGGATCTAAGGAAAATAACATGGAAATGATGAAATTAACATCCTAAAACCCATATACTTGCATGAATCCGAATGAGAGATGTAAATCACTCACCAATTCTTCAAATCGATGCGAAAACAATGAAAAAGCAATCCGGACAACGAACACTTCGAATCAAACTCCTCAATCCGATGAATTCGCCCTTGAAACGATGTAGATCTAGCCTTTTATGGTGTAGATCTTCGATTTCCCTCCTTGGATTTTGGAATTTTAATGGTGGAAAGATGTTAGAGGAAGAAGGAGATCAAAGCCTCCCCATAAGAGAATGGAAAATGCCAACCTTTCTCCATATCCCTTACCCCCTATTTATAGCCTCCACCAACCCCCTAATGGGCCTTCTCCAAATCAGCCCATTAGCCTTCCAAAACCTGAACAGCCAACTGAAAAACCTTAAAACAGCGATTTCTCCCAAACCGCTGAACCAAATCCTTAATGTAACCATTCTACGGAAAGGGAATCATCAATTCCTTTCCAATGGCATAGGTCTCACCCTCTGATTCGACCTGAGTCAAAAGTTATGCCCAGTACAAGACTGACAGGGGAAAAATGGTCACAAACAAAATCGGTAAAAATTATGGATATGTCACACATCCCCATAAGCAACATTTTAAAAGATGAGAATGATCCAGCCCTCGGAGGATAAAATAAAAATATTTTACGATCTTCCGATACGTAAAATGCGGGCTGTTACAATCAAATAGACATATTCAGTACTTGTCTAATACAAGATTTACGGATGGTCGCTCCTAACCAGTCCTATTCTCAGTACTAGAAGATCGGTATTACCTAATAATACTCTTTGTTGGTGTGGGTCTCGGGGTAGGGCATCACGACTTGGTATCAGAGCTATGAATTCATAATTATATATGATAAACACAGAATATAAAACGTATTACAGTATACTGAAGGATAACATATATGACAACATGATCCTCAATCATTGTTATCCTTGACTATGTTCTTAATCTTTTCATGTTCTTGGGGGTTGATATAAGTTGGGAATACGTCTATGAATGCATTTTAACTTTGTAGTATTCCATGTTAAATTCAACTAATAATAGCGTATCATTATGAGTAATCTTCATCTTTTCTTTTCGTTTATGGCAGAAAAAGGTAGTGGTGACGGTCTAGTGTTGGGAAGTCTAGTGGCCCACATCTAGAAGGCGTCTATTCGTCTATCGTTCATGGAGTTATTTTCGCAATACTCAGCCTCCAGCTCCTACTTAATCATCTCCTCTATAAAAGGGTGCTTTTGCGCGCATGTGTAGCAACTTCACTCATTTAGGAGGTAAGCCTTTTAAATGCTCAGAGACAGTTTTAGAAGTCCAAGGATGGTAACGTATATGCAAGCATATCTTTTCTCGTATGGATCTTTCTGAACACCACTGTGTTATTGTAACATCGAGCATGTTGTAAGAATGTGATTAGATTGGTACGTGCTCGTGATAGTCGAAGTTGATGAGTTCATTCTTGAATGGAAACCATTTAAGGAATGATTCGAGCTAAAATTCATTCCTAAATTCAAAAAGGCCCTTTTATCTGGTCATTTCCTTGAGTTGAAGCAAGGAAAGTATTCTGTGTTTGAGTATGCATCTTCCTTCGAGGCCCTATCCAAGTACGGTAACGACAATATTAGTACACCATACAAGAAGAATCTGAAATTTGTTAGTAGATTAAAGAAATATTTAAAAAAATCTTTGATGCTCAAATTCAAGATTTCATTTAAGGACCTAGTCGACTTGGCGTTTCACCTTGAATCCATCGAGAAGGAGAGGATAGTTATAATGACTAGAGATTCGAAAGAATACGAATAAGAAGAAATTACCTTTCCACAAATCTAAACTGTTCCATCGTAGCAAGAAGAAGCAGGCCAGCTCTAGTTCTCATTCCAATGTGGCACCTCTCATCCAAAAGGGATGCTACAATCGCAGTCCTCGTGATAATCAATTCCATGATTGTCCCAAAGCCCTGCATTTG
Organism: Allium sativum; assembly: GCA_030737875.1. Classification (NCBI taxonomy): domain Eukaryota; kingdom Viridiplantae; phylum Streptophyta; class Magnoliopsida; order Asparagales; family Amaryllidaceae; genus Allium; species Allium sativum. The sequence goes on from CM060912.1 coordinate 506,144,725, forward strand.
TCGCTATTGGAAGAAAGAGGGACATAGGTCATCTTCGTACCCCCATCGCTGCTAAGAAGTTAAAGTCTGGCAAGCTTAATGTGGCAGAGCTTCTAATGGACCTTCACAACCTGGAGGTACATTTTCTTCTATTCTGAATGGTTCTATTATTTCATGATCGCTTTGTTTGAGTTTTCTTCGATACAGATGTGTCGCATTCATTCTTATCGAAGAAACATGTGGATAATGTTTTTTTAGATGTAACTTGCCTTATGACTTCTCTAAAGACTGCAAACCTTATTGGAGGGTCCGCAACACTTAACATGTTTTGTGAGAATGTTTAGATTTTTCATATATGGTTTTTCTTCTCGTATGAATTTGCATGTTATTTATTACTTTGGATTTAACATGATTTTCTGGATGGATTGTGTAATAACCTAAATTTTTATTTAATTTTAAACATATGAATCGGTTGGAATTTAAAACCTTAATATTCTAAAATCCAAATTAATTTGAATTGTATGGAATAAATGTATTTATTTTTGTAAATGAACAATAATAAGCATTGTCTAAACAATGAAATCAAACAACTATCAAATTTGAATTTAATCATTTAAATGACGCAACTTGTGTTATTTAAATTTAAGCAGATTTATAAAAAGTAAAATTTAATTGATAAAATTGAATGAACAAATATATTGATGTTCCAATTCTATTGAAATATTTTTTTCCCAAAAAAGTCAATTTAATGTTAAATTTGGTCAAATTCGAATTTTGTCAAAATTTAAAACTTGTCATAATTTTGAATTCGTCTTTTTAATCTATACTTAATTCTAAGTATCTAACATTTTTTAGTTCGTTGAAATTCAGTTTCATTTGTTCGGAATTCGCGTTTAGAAGTCCAGTTTAACTTTTGAAACTAAGAAAAGAGAGGAGACATTATCTCGATGAAACAATAGTTGTAAGAGGCAATGAACAACAGTGAGCTGAGTTTAAAAGTGAGAGAGAGAGTTGCTAAGGTTTTAGTTTATATTAATATAATATTCATCACTCATAAATAGGCTCAAAAACCCGCGAACTCCAACCGAGACGTGCCGTCTGTCATTATCTATGGAAAAAGGTCTTTTAAATACAATGGAACTTATTTCAAGACCAAATTTGACTATATACAACAATTATCCTTTAAAACTCAAATTATACAATTATAGTTCTTTACATAAATTGACATGCGTTTTAGTTACGCATGATTAAACGATACATCCGATCACTACAAAACTTGACAACATGTAATAACTCACTATCACGATTACAAAAATATAAATTTATCTTAATTCGACACTGTGCTTTCGAAATGATAATTTACACGTATTTCAAGACCATTTTGACCATCAAATGGTCCGAACTCAACAAATAGCAATCTATATCTTATTCTTCATGTAATGAAAAATCCATGCTCAGTGGGATCGGTCTCGAATACTGATTCAATCGTTTGTAAAAGATTCAATTTTGAAGCCGCCAGTTCAATGATTAACGATAATATCTATAGATAAAATATTTAAATATTCAATCGTTAAAATACGCTTCATTACACATATACACCAAAGCATCCCCGTTGTGATAACTATGGGACATCTCTCTAGTGGATATATAAGGACTCTAAATAGAGGGCGAGACAAATTGATGACCAGTCATGTCGCAATCATATCCCCACTCTATTGGAACATGAGCCGAGGCTCCTGTATGATTTAAAAAACTGATGTTATGGTGGAAGAAGACTCTATTTCAAAATGGGAAGAACCCTCTTCTCTTGATCGTAGACAAGTAGGACGTCGCGAAGTCATTCTATACAAGGAAACTAGTGTTTAAGACGGCTAGGTGCATCCAGCTCCTAGGTGTTCACTTGACGAGAAATCTTTAAAATTCAAAGCAAACTAACATGCGTTGACCAATTTAATTCTAAGCGGTACCAAGGGCTAGTGCAGTGCTTTATCTAAGCGAATAAGGTCCTATGAGACTTAAACTCTACAATGGACGAGCTCACGTATGTGACAAATTTGTCGTAGAATAAGCTGCCAATATCATCCCTTTTTTCTTCTCGAACTTACATACCACGGATTGGAAAAATTGACAACGGATCTGTCACTCAAAATAGCATAGGAAACTTTCTATTTTAGGATCATCGAACGTGCATGTACAGCATAAGGGAGACAATGGATAACTAATAAACTTAAACTTAATTATGTTTCACTTAATAATTTTAACTTGGTCAAAGCTCTGAAGGACAGGTAAATTTTAATACTCTCAAGTGTTCAAGCTCAATTGTGAAGTTCACTTCTAGTTTTAAGTATATTCTTTGTTGCGAAATCGGTTCTAGATCATTTGCGTGATTATATTTTCGAGTCCATATGTCCAAGTCCATGCGTTCAAGTTCACAAGTTATGAATGGCCTTATGCATTCAAGTGAAAGGAGATTCAATCCTAATTTTAGTTTTAAGTGCATATGTTCAATGTTTAACCAAGTCCAAATCTCATCGAAAAACATTGTGACCCTAACGTGAAGGGTAAAGCCACCTTTATGACTTGTCTTAGGATAAGGAAGCACCATTTTGAGTGCATAAGTTTTTGTGCCAAACCTTTTGAATGAAATGGCACATGACAATTCAAGTGGAAATTGTCTTTTCACTATCTATAAATAGCATGCTTCTCTTCTCATTTGGTAGCACTAAAAAATTATATAAAATTGTATCAAATTAGTAGTCTTCTCTTAAACAAGAAAACTTGTTTTCTCCTATTATAAGAGAGAGTGAATGATAATTGTATTCTTCTTATTTTAGAGAGAAGGTGTTGTAATTTCTTGCTGTGTTGAAATCCTCCTCTTCTTGATTTTGTTTTCTTCATTGAAAAGTTGCTAGCCAAACTCCTTAATCCGTAACAGTGGTATCAGAGCGCTAGTGAAAATCGGTCCAAATCCAAAAGGAAGTTCGTCATCATGGCAGCAAAGTACGAAATTGAGAAGTTCAAATAGGAGTAATTTTTTATTGTGGAAAATGAAGATTAAGGCAATTTTAAGGAAGGATAATTGCTTGGAAACTATTGGAGAAAGACCAGCGGGAATCACCAATGAAAAGTGGAATGAGATAGATGGTAATGCAATTGCCAATCTACATTTAGCACTTGCCTATGGAGTATTGTCCAGTGTGGCAGAGAAGATGATAGCAAAAGAAACATGGGACACTTTAACAAGACTGTATGAGGCTAAGTCACTTCATAATAAGATCTTCTTAAAGAGGAGACTCTACACCCTTCGAATGGCAGAATCCACATCGGTAACTGATCATGTTAGCACACTAAATACTCTATTTTCTCAACTTACTACGTTGGGGCATAAAATAGAAGAAATTGAATGTGCTGAGATTCTACTTCAAAGTCTACCTGACTCATATGATCAACTCATCATCAACCTGATGAACAACACCTTTCGGATTATCTAGTCTTCGACGATATTGCAGTCGCTGTTTTAGAAGAGAAAATAAGCACAAAAACAGGGAGGACAGACATGCAAGTTCACAGCAAGCAGATGCCTTGATGATGACATGAGGGAGATCAACGGAAACGTGGTTTTAACAGGAGCCAAAATAATGGTAGATCGAAGTCAAGAAGTAAAAAGAATTTCAAATGCCACAACTGTGAAAAGAAGGGGCACTATAAGAAAGATTGTTGGTACAAGAAGAATAAAGGAGATCTTGAATCATCAAATGCTCAAGGGAATGCAGCAAACATCTCAGAAAGTGGCGAGGTCCTATACTGCGAAGCAACAACAATGGCTGGAAGCAAAAAGCAGTTCAGTGATGTTTGGTTAGTAGATTCAGGAGCAACATGGCATATGACATCACGGAGAGAGTGGTTCCAAAATTATGAACCAATCTCAGGAGGTTTTGTACACATGGGTGACGATCATGCTTTGAAGATAGTTGGTATTGGCACCATCAAAATAAAGATGTTTAACGGTACGATTCGCACTATTCAAGATGTACGACATGTAAAAGACTTGAAAAAGAATCTATTGTCTTTGGGGAAAATAGATAGACTTGGATGTAAGACCCAGGTCGAGAACGGGATCGTGAAGATTGTGAGAGGTGCACTTGTGGTTATGAAAGAAAAAAAAAATCGCAGCGAATCTATTCATGCTTGAAGGAGAAACACTGCAAGAAGCCAATGCGTGTGTCGCGTCTACCAACAAAGGAGAAGAATCAACGATGATGTGGCATCTCAAACTAGGCCACATCTCGGAACGAGGTTTGAAGATTATCTCAGATAGAGAACTGCTTCCAGGACTTAGGTCGGTAAATTTACCTTTTTGTGAGCATTGTGTTACAAGTAAACAACATAGATTAGCATTTGGTAGATCTGTTGCTAGGAGCAAGCACATCCTAGACTTGATTCACTCTGATGTATGGGAATCACCGGAAATGTCTCTAGGAGGACCAAAGTACTTTGTGTCTTTCATTGATGATTATTTCAGGAGATGTTGGGTATATCCAATCAAGAAGAAGTCAGATGTGTTTCCTGTTTTTAAAGAATTCAAAGAGCATGTGGAACTTGATTCTGGGAAAAAAATCAAGTGTTTAAGGACAGAAAATGGTGGAGAATACGTAGATGGCAAGTTTCTTGCTTTTTGTAAACATGAGGGCATCAAACGACAGTTCACAGTCGCTTATACACCTCAGCAAAATGGAGTGGCAGAGCGGATGAACAAAACTATTGCAGAATGGATAAGAGCTATGTTAAGAAGTGCAGGACTACCCAACTCATTTTGGGTAGAAGCTGCTATCACCGCCTGTTATGTCATAAATCGGTCGCCATCAATTGCAGTTGATTCAAAAACACCGATGGAGATGTGGACCGGTAAGCCATCAGATTACTCTACATTACATGTTTTTGGAAGTCCTGTGTATGTGATGTATAATGCTCATGAAAGAACAAAATTAGATCCAAAATCCAGGAAATGCATATTCTTAGGATATGCTGAAGGAGTAAAGGGGTATCACTTGTGGGATCCCACTACCCATAAGCTCATTATTAGTAGAGATGTGATTTTTGCAGAAAATCAACTACAACAGAAAGAAGGAAATGAAGGCATAGTAATGGAAAGTTCAGATACTACAACAGTACACATAGAAAATGTAGAAAGGGAAACTGCAAATTCTTCTGAGTCAGAATCAGATCACGAGACTCAAGAACCAGTTGAGTTTGATATCCCAAAGGTTCGTCGGTCTGCTCGTGAAAGAAGACCGCTATCTTGGCACAAGGAGTATGTTACTGAGAGCAATATTGCATACTGTCTTTTAATAGAGGATGGAGAACCCTTAACTTTTCATGAAGCTACTAGCAGCTCAGATGCGTCTCTATGGATGACAGCAATGCAAGAAGAAATTGAAGCTTTACACAAGAACAAAACATGGGAACTTGTACCGTTGCCACATGGAAGAAAAACCATTGGTAACAAATGGTTCTACAAGATCAAGCGGGATAGCAATGATCAAGTGGAACGGTATCTTGCAAGATTGGTAGCAATGGGATATGCTCAGAAAGAAGGTATCGATTTTAACGAGATCTTTTCCTCAATGGTTCGGCTTACAACAGTCATAATAGTCCTTGCTATGTGTGCTACGTTTGACTTACATTTGGAGCAGTTGGATGTGAAAACGACATTTCTCCATGGAAAACTTGAAGAAGAGATCTACATGCTCCAACCAGAGGGTTTTGCTGAAAAAGGGAAGGAGAATTTGGTTTGCAGATTGAACAAATCTCTATACGGTCTCAAGCAGGCACCAAGGTGCTGGTATAAGAGATTTGATTCCTTCATCATAAGCCTTGGATATAACAGACTTAGTTCGGACCATTGTACATACTACAAGAGGTTTGAGGATGAAGACAACTTCATTATTTTATTGTTGTATGTGGATGACATGTTGGTAGCAGGCTCCAACAAAGGTCGAGTTCAAAAATTGAAGACACAGCTAGCTAGGGAATTTTACATGAAGGGCTTGCGAGCAGCAAACAAAATTCTAGGGATGCAAATCTACCGAAATAGAAATAACAGGAAGATTTGGCTTTCTCAGAAGAATTACTTGAAGACGATATTGCAACGCTTCAACATGCAAGATTGTAAGCCAATCTATACCCCTATTCCTGTTAATTTCAAGTTATCATCATATATGTCTCCTTGCAATGAAGAAGACAGAAGGAAGACGTCTCGGGTGCCATATGCATCAGCAGTGGGAAGTTTGATGTTTGCCATGGTATGTTCAAGACCAAATATTGCACAAGTAGTGGGAGCAGTCAGTCGATATATGGTGAATCCCGTTGGAGAACATTGGAGCGCTGTGAAGAGGATTCTGAGGTACATCAGAGGAACCCTAGATGCTGAATTATGTTATGGAGGATCAGAATTTACTATCAGGGGCTATGTGGATTCAGATTTTGCAGGAGATCTCGATAAAAGCAAATCCACTACAAGTTATGTGTTTACTCTTGCAGGGGGAGCCGTAAGCTGGGTTTCTAAACTACAGACAGTTGTAGCTCTATCCACAATGGAAGCAGAATACATGGCAGCTACGCATGCTTGCAAGGAAGCAGTCTGGATACAAAGGTTACTGGAGGAGCTTGGGCACAAACAAGAAAAGATTGATCTATTTTGTGACAATCAGAGTGCCTTGCACATTGAAAGGAATCCAGCCTTTCATTCACGGACAAAACATATAAGAGTTCAATACCACTTTGTACGAGAAGTAGCGGAGGAAGGAAGTGTGGATATGCAGAAGATTCATACTAATGAGAACCTAGCAGATGTTATGACCAAGCCAATTAACATTACCAAATTTATACAGTGTCGATCATCCATTGGTCTAGTAGACAGAAGCAGCATGGAATTGACAAAAGATAAAGGATTGAAGAATTATAAAGGTGACTTTAAGTGGGAGAAATGTGAAGGGTAAAGCCACCTTTATGACTTGTCTTGGAATAAGGAAGCACCATTTTGAATGCATAAGTTTTTGTGCCACCTTTTGAATGAAATGGCACATGACGATTCAAGTGGAAATTGTCTTTTCACTATCTATAAATAGCATGCTTCTCTTCTCATTTGGCAGCATTAAAAAATTATATAAAATTATATCAAATTAGTAGTCTTCTCTTAAACAAGAAAACTTGTTTTCTCCTATTATAAGGGAGAGTGAATGATAATTGTATTCTCCTTATTTTAGAGAGAAGGTGTTGTAATTTCTTGCTGTGTTGAAATCCTCCTCTTCTTGATTTTGTTTTCTTCATTGAAAAGTTGCTAGCCGGACTCCTTAATCCCATAACACCTAAGCTCAGTTCAGCACCATATCAAACCATAAGTCCCAAACCTGTGTAATTGAAAGCCACATAAATTAAGGTTTTGTGAAGTCAAACATCTAAATTGCTAAAGCTAAGGTTCAGGCGACACAATAGGGTGCCATGGTAGTAATAAGGAAGGCATTCTATAGGTGGCAGCATCTAATGGTGATCAACGACGAAACTAGGTGGTGGTTCGTGCAGGATAGGGTTTATATTATAAGTGGTTGAATGGCGGCAAGGTTGGCCTAGGTGGTGAAGTTAGGAGGTGGAGGGGACTGACTCTGGTACCAAGGGCGACGGTGGAGTTCTCGAGGGGACCAGGTTCAAGGGCGGAAGATAGATCGGATGACAGAAAAATACAAGGTGATAGAAGTGAAGGTGGATGAGTTGGTATAAGGTTATAAAATAGAGAAGAAAAATCAAATTTTTTAAAGTTTCATAGACTGGTACTAATCCATAAGCTATGGATCAGTACCAATCCATAAGATTAACTCTGATTGCCCCCAAAATTTTCATACAACGTATAAACCGCATTCCATAACACCTTGTAAAATTTAAACTAAGAACTCGAAGATCACCCATAAATGCAAAGTTTGGACCAAAAAAAAAAAAATCAAGTTATTAACGACCAATCATAGATGGCTCTCCAAAGATAGCTCGATACTTCAACTAAATCAATCAAGCCGTGGACCAAATAGATATATTATTCTAGAGTACATCTTGTTTACAATAAAGGCGTACTCCATGAATCAAATGCAAACCTAGTTTTTAACCTGACTGGATCCACAAAAGTCAGAAGTAAAGACATAGTCAAAATCACATGAAATACGGAGTCAAAATCACATGAAACTCAACTAAAAGGCTTGAAGGAGTAAAATGGGATCTACCAAAATTCAAATAAAAATAACTAAATGTACGGCTCATCACCGATCCATATGTCATGGATCATAACAATCCGTAAAGATCACGTGCAATCCCACGGTGGATCTACCATTATGCTTCTCGTCTTTATAGCCGTCTCTCTTCCAAGTTTGGTTGCAATCCAATGTCCCTAGCTAAAGATATTCGATGAATCATACACTTTAGAAAGCAGTTCTACATAACACAGTGGTGAAGAATAATCAATCGAAGATTAAATCCTACGTAACTTGGCAGAAACAATTGCATAGGCATAAAAAAGCCAAAGGAACGGACAAGATCCACAAAAACCCAAAGTCTATGAATCGCTACCGATCCATGGGTCATGGATCGATACTGATCCATGTCCAATCATGCCTATGCAGTTTAATCCCAGCTAAAGCCCCACACTATCCCCGCTATAGCCTGTAGTGCTTTTAAACTGCTAGGTTATTTCAGTTTAGCGCTGATGAATAGTAGACCGACTTTTATCCTCGCTATTTTCCGTTGCATCCACTAAATCAAATCATTTTAGCATCCACTTTAGCGTATTAATATACAGAGCTTGGTTTGACTAGTTTTTTTTAAAAGTCAATAAAGCTAGTGTAAAGAGCTAAATTTAAGGCATAAGTGCCCAAATTATGCTAGAAATCTATTATAGTTATCAAATCTAGTGCGCGTAACCATGATAGTTTTTTATTTTGGTATATAAGATCAATTAATGTTAGTTTCTTCTACAAATATTAATGATAGCTATTTATTTTTAAATATTTGATTTTACATCTAATGTACTTTAGCGCTTCCGCTATATCCCCATTATTTCTCCGCTTTATCCCACTACACCTTTTTGCATCTCCATCGTTATAAATCCACTAAGCGCTTTAACTGCACATAGTCAGACTAATTTTTCTATAATGTCATTCCATTCTCTAAACAGGCGTACTGATATAATATCTTGACGCAGTTTAGCTCCAAACTCGTATAAATACCAGCATAGCCTCTACACGCTAAAGATCTTGATTCTCCCTGCCTATATGGTGCCAAGGCGCTTCTCTAACATCATTCTTCATTAAGGCCAGCCAAAAAAAGTAACAAAGAAGGCTATTGTGATCCATTTCAGTTAACCTTTTTGCTTTTGGTATCAAATCTACAAATTCTAAGGCATATATTCAAACTCTTGTATTTGTAACACTTATGATAGGAAGTGAATAATAAATTCAATCTTCTAAAAGTATGGATATAGGCTTAGTTAACAGGTGAACCACTATAAACCTTATATAATTTTTCTCTTTCTCTTCTTTAATTTTTCATCTTTCATCTTTCATTTTTCATTTTTTTTAATTATCTGTGATTGATACATGCAAAACTTTACTTAATTTCCCAAGGAAGGTTGATGTTTTCTCATACACATGGGTTAGCGCTATTTTTGATGTTAACATCTCTTTTTACATGCACTCTCATCCTCGGTTTAGTTTCTCTTCATTTTAGCTTACATAACCTAAATTGCATATCATGTCCAACTTTTGAAGCAATCTCCCTCAAATTGTTTACCAACTTTTCATATATGGAAGCTAGTCATAACTGTAATTTAAAATACATTCAAAGCAATTAAAATAATATTTAACCTATTATATTATTTTCGTTTGAAACTGTTTTTTAACAATTTAAATAGTGTCAGACCAGGACGTATAGAAGTTGTAACTTGTGACCAATAAAAAAGATATAACGCAAAATATAATATGTCTAAAAAAAATACTACATCGTCTGACGTGAAATCCACACCTATCTTCCACCATTAGCAATATTCTAGAAAAACTGATGATAGTACAATTAATTCGTACCTCAATTGATTAGCTTCCAATTCTAAAGATGAATCTTAAATAAACTTTTTAATTTAGAGGGACTGCGGTTTAATTGCGAACCATGATGTGGTTGTCTATACAACAGAAGTTTTCATTTTTCCAAGCTTCAAATCAATGCGCTAGCTAATTAGGTTAGAAACAACAAGTCATCGATAGCTTTTCGCCGGAAAAAAATATTTGAACTGATCGAGTATGCGTAAACAAATCTTCTTTGGCAAACAGCTTAAAAAATTACAGTCTTGATTATTTACAGTTTTTAGATTTATATTTAACGGTTTTGAATTACCATAAACACAGCTCAAAGAATAGCAAGTAAAATGCAAATAATTATACTAGTTAGAAATTTAAAAGAGAAATGCTAGAACGATCAAAAGAAAAACGGTGAATATGTTCGGATCTGAAAATGGATGACAGGAAATTCACGGTCGAAATCAGAGGAAGCATCCATATTTTTTCCGTATGAAACAAGTAACACAAATCTGGTTGAAGAAGCACTTTCGAATTTAAAATTTTAAATGTGACAAACAATAGAATTAATGAAGAATTTGTACTTTGTAAGTTGTAAACCGAGAAGGTACACAGCACACCCTAGAATTCTTCGATTTTTGTATTATTTAATTGATAAATAATGATCGATGGAAGCATTTCTCCAGTAGGGTCCATATGGGATCCACCAAATTCCTCCAATAGCTGGAAAATGTTTTGTTTATACCTAAAAAAAAAAAAAAAAAAAAAAAAAAAAAACACTCAAATACCATATCTCCGGTCATCAAATTTTAATGTGATAAATGTGCATTTACCAAAGAGCCCTTTGGCCGCCAGCCACATCCATTTAAGCAAACAAACTCGCGCGAGAACAACCAAGCGGAAGAAGCACCTCCACAAAACTAACTAACCTACAGGCTTTTCCCCTGTCCACGACTAAAAATTTCATTTAAAAAAGATTGCTCTTTTTGAGTTCGGACGGCGAGCAATGGAAGCGTCATCTCACGTCCTTTCTCCTACAGTTTCTCATCTCCTACCTTCCACTCATCGTAAGCACTTGCGCCGCACATCCGCCTCCAGGTCTTGGCGCTCTAGCAGAATCTTAGCGGTCGCTACGGAGCCAAAACCTAGCAGCAGCAGCATTAGTACTGGTGGTCCGAGCTCAACTAATGGATCGTTGTCATCTACTGTAAGTCTGTAATGATATTCGGATTTTGATTACAGTGATGTTGTAGGAGTTTTCATTTTACGTTTTGGACTTTTTTCTTTTAGGAGTAATTTGGGATTTGAAGTGGCTTGGGAATATATTGTCATCTATTTCCCAAGTTTACATTTTTTTTTTTTTTTAAATCGTTGGAATTGTTAATTTTGTTCTAGAATTTCATCTCAACAAGGTTTATGTAAAATGCTGCAGAGGTTCGGGAATGTTTCACAAGAAATAAAAAGGGTTAGAGCGCAGATGGAAGAGGATGAGCAGTTGGCATCACTTATGAGAGGACTAAGAGGTCAGAATCTTAGAGATTCACAGTTCGCTGATGAAAACGTGCAGCTCCGGCTTGTTGAGGTTTGATTTTTATCCTCAGAAATGATATTTTGTGGTGAACCTTTGTTTTCTGATTCAAAAACATTAGCAATATGTTCTTCATTTTAAAAAACCATTTAGGCATTTTCAAGATATGATTCTGATTGTTAATGCTACCCAATTCAGTTTTGAAATTTCGCGCATGTAACCTTAAGATAATTCATGGTTTCAAATGGGTAAACAACGTCTTTCTCATATCATAGTACATATTCACGGATCAAACAGTCACTTGTGACTAAAATTGCAACGTATATAGCCATTGTACATGTCTTAAGTATTAACTCAAATAATTCTCTTCTTTGAGTAACAAAGCACAGCATTTCAAGAGGTCGTTATATTAAATTCAGTAACGTAATTATACATATCTTTGGTTTTACATTTCATTGCAAGCAATGTGATTCCCCCGAAAGGCATAATATTATTAAGTTTCGGTGTTTTGTCCGGCCCCGGGGGGGGGGGGGGGGGATGATAAATCTCACCTTTACTCCCCACGCTTTCCTTCTGCAAAACATATGTGACGTATCTTAAGACAAACCTGTGAACGGCTTAACTCTAGCATGCATATTGGGCCTAGGCTCCTAGCTCTGATGCCATCTAAGAGAGAAATATTTACATGGACCACGTTATTTCCTGATATGAGATTCTATCAAACTCTGGAAAATTATTAACATCAATGTCTTGTGTGTTGACTAGGTACCTATCATAGAGAACAGCGAGGGATTACCTTTAGTATATGATCCGAATACCATTTCCGCATATTGGGGAAGTCGTCCTACATCTGTTGCGACACGTATAGTACAATTGACATCTGTTGCTGGTGGTTTTCTCTCTCATCTTGCATGGGATCTGATAAACAAAAAAGTGAAGGAGGTGAGAGTTTTGTTTTGCAACTCTCGTAAAAATCTAATGCCTGTTGTATTTGTTATTTATTTCAATGGTACTGTTCGTCTCCAAGTGAAACTGTTGTTTCAACAAATGTTGTATCTTGCAAAAATCCGATTCTAAAAGCAGATGGTGATGAAAATATAAGTCCCACATCGGGAAATGTTCAACTAAAATCCTGGATATATACTAAGAAGCTACAGTTCACATCAACCAATTGGTTTTGTGAACAAACTATGTAGCTCTCTAAACTATAAAATGCCAACATATGGCTATACTAGGTATGTATCCATTCTAGTGATAGTTGAACTTATCACAGTATACAGTTATGTTACATGCTGTTAAATACAAATATGTATTACTTTTGCGTAGCTCCATTTGATTTGTGGATCTTACTTAGAATGAAGTTGCTAGAGCTATTGAACTTCGGGAGATAGTAACATCATTGGGTCCAGCTTATATCAAACTTGGACAAGCATTGAGTATTCGGCCAGACATTTTATCTCCTGCAGCCATGACTGAGCTACAAAAGCTTTGCGATAAGGTATCTCAACATATTTAATGCATTGCTTATAATAATGTCCCAGATAACTATATTTTGGTCTAATCAAGTATGTTTAGAATGTAAATGCAGTGTTATCACTTACTAACTGATATTATGTATGGTACTTGAAGGTTCCCTCGTTTCCAGATGATAAAGCTATGGAGCTAATAGAAGAAGAGCTTGGACGCCCTTGGCATGAAATTTATTCTGAACTTACGCCTTCCCCAATTGCAGCTGGTATTTCATTCTATTCACATTTAATTGTAGAACATATGTAAATTAACTTGTGTAATTTTATAATTAGTGAATAGTACTGCTTCAGTATTCATTTCAAAGATATGCAGTACAACATTTGTCATAGCTGAACATATCGTTGTTGATCATCAGTTTAAAAAACATACATACATCAAACAGATATCATGCCATATACACGTATTCATTAAGATGGAAGAGATAGTTTAGGTGGCAAGACTATCTATTTCAACTCTTTTGTTAATCTTTTAACATCAGGAACTAAAAATTGGTACTATATTCTAATAATAATCCAGCGTCCCTTGGACAAGTATACAAAGGAAGATTAAAAGAAACCGGTGAATTGGTGGCTGTTAAAGTACAGAGGCCGTATGTTCTTGAAACTGTGACAATTGATCTATTCATAATTAGGAATCTGGGATTGTTCTTAAGAAAATTTCCGCAGGTAGATTAGCAATATAATTCATTTACTTAGACAAACTTCAAAATTGCATTGACTACAAACCACATGCTTCAGATCACATTATATCATTGATTTTTATTTTGTAAATAGGTATCTATTGATATTGTTGGATTAGTAGATGAATGGGCAGCACGTTTTTTTGAAGAACTTGACTATATAAACGAAGGAGAAAATGGAACCTTCTTTGCTGATGTGATGAGAGAGGACCTTCCTCAAGTAAATATTTGTTTGAAACATGCTATCTTTAATTGAACATTATATGTTAATAGATACGGAAAATCAAATGAAAACATTGATTCATCTTCTACTGTTACATTGGTTTTTTCCCCTCTTTCTTAAGCTGTATTTTGAACAATGCCACTCTTTTAAAATCCTGCCTATACTTTTTATAGTATATCGCTGTTTCAGACTTTCAGTTGCCTAGTTCACTTCAGCCTCTTCATGAATGTATTTTTTGTAACTTAGCTAATAACCATGATCTGGAAAATCTCCTTAGTTATTCACAATTTCCCATGTTGATTTATGATTTTTAGAATGGTTTCAATTAAAATTTTATCTTCATTTTTTTAATAAATTGTACATATTAAATGTCAGGTTGTGGTACCAAAGACATATACTAAATATACGTCAAGAAAAGTTCTCACTACACAATGGATCGATGGTGAAAAATTGTCACAAAGTACAGAGGGCGATGTTGGGGAACTTGTTAATGTTGGAGTTATTTGTTACTTAAAACAGGTTTTATATTCTTGGATCACTTCTTCATCTATGTATTTTAACAAGAGGGTTCTTATTAAACATGTTCTCTTTGAAAAACTCTCTGATTATAATGAATTCTTGCCTTTGCCGTGAGCTATTTTCAATCTGTACTGTAAGTAAAGTTGTTCCCAAAGATTCTGGACCCATCACTGATACATCGTTGTTCTTGAGCATTTGGCATTTCATGAGTGGAGTCCACTTTCATCAAACTGTACCAAGTATTTAATGTGTAATTATCAGTTTGTTACATATGTGTGGAGTTATTAGATACATGTGCATGGTATTCAGTGTGAACTTCATGTTATGATCGATTCCTGCATTGATTATTTTCTAATGTCTGTACTACAGTTACTTGACACCGGCTTCTTCCATGCTGATCCTCATCCTGGAAATATGATCCGTACTCCTGATGGGAAGTTAGCCATACTTGATTTCGGTAATATTATCTAGCTCTGTCTCTTACGAGTCTACTTGTATTCTTTAAACGTGCACGTGCATCTGTGCACAAATAGAAATACAAATGCATGAATCCATGCTTTAGGAGGCATTAGCTGAGTACTTTTACTACGATTTGTGAATAAAGACTTCTCCTCCCAGTCCTGTACCAACGAGATTTTCTCTCAAAGCTATAAATTTTAAACAAGATGTGGACGGACTTGTATATAAGTATATATATTTGAGAACTTGTCCAATTGCGTGGAAAATGGCCATGAATTTACATTTGCAATAACTTTAAGGTGGCCTAGAAAAACCATAGGCTAATTTTGTTTAAACACATAAAGTTGCCCGCTATACCCATGTTTTTGATAAGTATACCCATCTTATTGTTAAAATTTTCCATTTATACCCTTGCCTTGTACAAACTGATCCGTTTAATAAAAGGCCCCTATGAACAACCACATCCCATTTGCGAGAATTTTTTTAATCTACGCATCCCATCTGCATGGTTATGCTATATATCATGCATTTCCACTACTTGATTTTCCATTAGATCACTCTGTTGTCCTTTTGCGATCTATGCATTTTCAAATTGAAAAATAATAATCAAAACAATGTAAAATTCAACTTTTACCTCAGTTGATTCCATTAGATCTGTATTATCATAATCACCGTCAGTCGATCCAAGCACAATGTTTAGGGATTACGAAAATCATATTATTAGGGTTTATTTACATAAGGAATAAATATCATGAGAGGTAAAATGATGGGGGCAGGACATAAGGGCAATTTTGTCCTAATTCCTATTTCTAGGGGGCTACTCAGCAACTTCACGGGTTAAATAGAATTAGCCAAAACCATATTCTGTTTTCCTCTCTGCTCCCAAATGATATTATGTGAGCTTAAATTCATTGCCATGCACAAAACTATTGATGCAGAACAAATATACAGATCAAACAAAGAAAGCGAAATTGTATGCTTGGCATTCACAAATGTGTATTTGCATTATAATCGGTAGCATTGATTTGATAGAATTTGAATTTTTAGACAATATATAGCAAAGCACTTTTTTTTAAATAATTGAATAATAAGGGTCTGATCATCCTTTTTTTACAATAAAAATCAGTTCCTATAAGTAGGAGTAAAATAATAAGACAAAAATACTCTATTATATAGAAAAATGCAATACTGGACACTTAAATGATAAAATTTGCCCAAATCCTGAAATGAGTGGCTTGGTTTAGTAGTATTGTGTCAAGAGCCCGTAGAGCTTGCATTGATGCTGTCAGCAAATACATGTCAAAATTGTGTGTACGAGCAAAAAAGAGGCCGGGACTGACAAGATTACTGACATAAATGATTCTTGTTACATCAAAAGGACATGGAATGTGTTTGAATAGATGCAATCAAGCTTAATAACAAATATGCTCTAAATTGAAGAAAGTAGCACTAAGGTTAATTGATAGAAGAATGATAAATGGAAGAACTACTGGTTTTCTTATTTTAGTTTTGGTTCAATCGTTCAACGCTACTGGAAAAAACTAGAACCTGTATCATTTATGTATTCAAAGAGAAGACATCATAATAATCAACAAAGAATAGAAATAAAAGACACTTATGCATGGTGACTAAATCATTCACTCAGTGGCCTGCATCACCCTGTGTCATCTAGGGTCATGTTGGTATCTTCTCAAACCAACCAAGTTCGATCAATGCTAGAAGTTAAGGTTACCCTAGTACGTGTTCACGTTTGAGAGATATGATAATATGTCTACTAGAAACTCATTGACCTCTATTTGATTTGTTTTACACCAAAAGCCGATTCTTTCGCTAGGTGAATCACAGTGAACCATAGCATCTCTCCTACTTGAAACCCAAATCACACGAAATATTTGAGATAAATCGCCTTTTTGTCTCTTTCTCTACACCTGCCAACAATGCAATTGCAGTTGACAAGGCCACTATGTTGAAATTGGTGATACGCAAATCACAATTTTGGACAACAAATAATCTTATATATTTTGTGGAGAGATTTGTTGCTAGATTTTATGGAGAGATTTATTGTTATATTTGTGGACATTTAAGGCAAGAATATTTGGTGCTTATCCAAATAGCTTTATTTAAACATATATGAAGATAATTTGGGTTTCAAATTTACTTGGGTATGGTGCAATTCACTCTATAAAAGCCTAGCTAACATCTTCATTAGGTGTGAAAAATTTGTCATTATTCTTCATTGTCTTTCTTTTCAAATTTTTAGCCATTAGATATTCTTTACCTATTTCCCAATAATGTTATTGGTTCAAGTTGTAATTGTTTGTAACGATAGTTGAGATCGATTGTAAACAGTTTTTATTGGTGAATCAATAAAGAGGGTGGTTGGGTGGAATATCTTGTGTTTGCGCTTGTGATTTCATATGAGTGTGTGTTTGCGAATTTTGTCAAACTTCCGTTGCGCACAAAACCCCAACAGATTGGTATCAGAGCTCAGATCATCACATAGCTTGGAGTGTTTGTTGGATTGAAGATTGTACATGTCGGAGATGACGCTTTCGAAGATGACTATTTTGAATAGGAAGAATTGGGGTATATGAAAGCCGAAGATGGAGGACTTTCTATATCTCAATGATTTGCATGATTCCATTGATGGAGATGAGAAGAAACTCTCGAATATGGATGAGGGAAAGTAGAAGAAAATGAACAAAAAAGCGATTGCGTTGATTCGCCAATATTTGGATGATTCGGTGTTTCATCATGTGGCTAGTTGTGAATCCGCGAAAGCGTTGTGGGACAAACTAGTATCGCTATATGAGTCGAAGAGTGCTACAAGCAAGACTTTTCTAGTACGAAAGCTAGTACAACTGAGGTTGGATGAGGAAAAGTCGGTTGCAGAGCATTTGAACGAATTTCAAGATGTGATCAATCAATTGGCAAACATGAAGGTCAATTTTGATGATGAGTTGCAGGCTCTTTTGTTGATGAGTTCTCTTTCGGAAAGCTGAAAGACTTTGGTTGTTTTATTGAGTAATTCCAATGCTAATGGAACCATCTCTTTGGAAACGGTTCGAAGCAGTCTTTTGAATGAGAAGATAAAAAGAAAAGGATCGGATATGAAATCGGTTCAAAGTGGGACGATGGTAGAAACGGACTCGAAAGATACAGTTTGAAAGAAAAAGGAAGCCAAGGGAAAAGGTGCAATCACTTGTTTCCATTGCAAGGAATTTCACAAGCGCAATGATTATTATTCATATATACGAGATATGAAGAAGAAGAAGGCGCAAGGTGATAATAATAGTATTTGGCACAAGCAGACTTTGCTGAAGGTACCGAAAGCGATTCTTCATGTGATGTCTTATTTAGTGTTTTAAGCCTTGAAAGATGGATTCAGGAGTTAATTTTCATATATGCCGTGATGTGAAAAGTTCTTCTTCGTATGAGAAGAGTGTTGTCATGATAAAGACATTCAATGGAGTAGAGCTACCAATTTGTGGAGTTGGAGCTGTTAGGTTTCGGATGCATGATGGAGTGGTGAGAGAAGCGGCCGGTGTGAGACACATACCAACTTGTTTCCATAACCTCATATCTCTCGGTCAGTTAGATCGTCGCGGTTGCACTTATAAGACTCGAGGTGGGGCTTTGAGAGTGAAGAACGGTGGTCGTGTGATGATGCGAAGAGTTTTGAAGAAGGGAAACCTATATAGTTTGGTCGGTTCGGTAGTCGACAGCGGAAGACGGGTGACGGTTAAAGAACCTAGTCCACAACAAGGTGAAGAGGTTAATATGGTCATAAGGTGGAGGATCATGGTATCGACAAGGGTCTAGATATTGATGATGTTCGAGGATCCCGGAGATAAAGATATCATGTCAAACAGAAGACAGATGTCGAGTTGTGAAATCCACAAAAACGAAATGGAGGTCTTTGTGGTATTACAAACGTTTTTGAAGATCGCTATTGGCATGGTGCACGGATGAGGGAGGTGCATCATTAGTGGGCGATGGTGGAGGTTTGTAATGATGTTAATTGAAAAAAGAAGATTGAAAGTGAAAGCTAAGTTGGCTGGTTTTGAGGAGATGTTGTGATTTGGTATCAATGTGAAGTGTTGAAATAGGTGATTTCGCAAATCACAATTTTGGGCAATAAATAATTTTACATATTTTATGGAGAGATTTGTTGCTAGATTTTATGGAGAGATTTATTGCTATATTTGTGGACATTTAAGGCAAGGATATTTGATGCTTATCCAAGTAGTTTTTTTAACATATATGAAGATAATTTGGATGCCAAATTTACTTGGGTATGAAGCAATTCACTCTATAAAAGCCTAGCTAACATCTTCATTAGATGTGGAAAATTTGTCATTATTTTTTATTGTCTTTCTCTTCAAATTTTTAGTTATTAGATATTCTCTACCTATTTCTCAATAAGGTTATTGGTTCAAGTTGTAATTGTTTGTAACGATAGTTAAGATCGATTGTAAATAATTTTCATTGGTGAATCAATAAAGAGAGTGGTTGGATGGAATATCTTATGTTCATATTTTCGATATTTTTGTGGTGATGTTTATTTTTCAATTACATCCATCTTCAAGTGATTGAGTGAAAAAAATCCTATTTTTCTTGGCGTTTTGTCAAACTTCCGCTGCACACAAAACCCCAACACACACTATGCCAAATTTTGAGTTTATACGATAAATCTTTCTAAAGGCTTTCATGAAACTGATGTTGGAAATAACTCGGGCTAAAATATGGTTGGTATTATAATGAATGCACAACAATATAATAGCTTTAGCTATATTCATATCAAAGACGTACTTGACACAAGGAACTTTGAAAAGAGACAATGATAAGAACTCACAAGGGACTTTAGGAGCAAGTTATTTTTGTCGAACCAGATAGCTTTACAAAAGGAGTGTATGAAAAAGCTTTTGGATGAGCTCGTTGAATCAATTTCAGGGATGCGTGGAGCAAATGAGCTTCTCGTATTTATACTAGCTAGCTAAGCGTTCTACCTCCTCGAGGGAAGGTTCTAGATCCTACTAGGTACAAGAAGTACAAGGCTTCTCTAGATAGTTGCTACAAGTACTTTCTTACACAAAGACTTCTAGAGTATTCTACCATGCTCTAGTACTAAGTATATCTCTCCACTAGGTTCTAGGATGACCTAGTACATACTATAAGGTCATAAGCTCTTCTAGGATATTTATGAGTTTCTCATAATGTTTTGAACTTTTCTGGAATACTTCGGTGTGTTCCACAATCTTTCGTATACTACTGGGCCCTTCCGTAATCTTCTAATACATTTTAGGGCTTTCTAGACAATTCTATATTATGTTGGCAATGTAATATTCAAACATTCACTCTCATTGCCAACCTTCCCCATACATATCGTCATCCTAAGCATTTTATGGAACTTTGAAAATTTTGTTTTGGGTAAGCTCTTAGTAAAGATGTCTGCAACCTGATCTTTTGCTTTGACATGCTTCATTTCAATATTTTCCTTAAGCACCTTTTTCCTTAATTAATGATATTGCACCTCAACATGTTTGGTACGAGCATGGAAGACTGGATTCTCAGCCAATTTGATTGTTGACAAATTGTCACAATACATAGTGATTCCATCTTCAATTGATTGTTTCAATAAGTTGTGTCAACCAGGCACATTCTTGTGTTGCCATAACACCTGCTTATACTCTGCGTCTGTGGTCTAAAGAGAAATTGTAGATTGTCTCTTACTGCACCATGATATAACTTCTGGTCCAAGATAGATCACATATATTGTGGTCGAACATCGAGTGTCATGATCTCCTGCATAATCAATATCATAGTAACCACCGACTTTGCAATGTGCTCCTTTCTCATGAAGGAGTTCCCAATCAATTGTCTCTTTGACATATCTTAGGATTCTCCTGACTGCTTCAAGATGTGGATTCGTTGGATTCTGCATAAATCTGCTAGTGTTATCGAAGCGCTCACTTAGACAGTAAAAAGCCCTAGGCGTAAGCCTAGGGATTTATACTTCGTCAAGGCACCAGCGATGCTCGAGGCTACGAAGGCCAGAAAAGCGAAGCCCTAGAAAGACTCGCTTTAGTGAAGTTGCATATTTTCGTGCTTCAGACCCAAAACCGAGCCTGACTTCGTGAAATTAAGGCATATCGAACAACAAACAAAAAGATTGAAGCTTGCTTACGAATCTCGACATCAATTCTATAGCCGCTGTTCCTCATCCACCACCGCCGCCTTATCAGGTCCGAAGCTCGAACCCTCCTGCTAATCTCAATTTCGAATTATTGCTGCTCATCTCGATCTCGAGGTAAGCTAAACTGATTTAAATTTAATTTGGCTTGAGTTTTTGTTTAAAGTTTTTAATTTTAGCTAAGTTTATATGCTAGTCTATTATTATCAGTATTTTTTTTTTTTTTTTTTTGGGTTTCATATCTAGCCAACCCCATAATGTTTGGGATATATGGCTTTGTTGTTGTTGTTATATGTTAGTCTACTGATAGTGTCTACAATTTAAATTTATGTGGTGTCTACAGATTATAGTTTTTAAATTGAATTTTCAGTTTTAACATTAAACTTCAAACTGAATTTTAAGTTTTAGTTTTCAATGCTGAATTGAATTTTAATTTGAAACTAAAACTGAACATAACACTGAATTTTAACATAAAACTTAAACAAAATTTTGAGTTTTAACTTCTAATGTTAAATCGAAAATAACATTAAACACAAAATTTTAACCTAAACTTCGAAATTAAAATTCAATTTATATTTACATTAGAGTTAGTTTTTTTTAAAAGTGCTGTTTTTTTAATGTAAAGTGCATTTTTTTTTTAATTAAGAAGTGCAATTTTTGAAGTCCAGTTTTTCTAAGAAGTGCAGTTCCTTTAGGTTTTAAGAAGTGCAGTTTTTTTTTTTCCATTTTGAATTGCAGATTTTGAAATGCACTTTTGTTGAAGTGCTGTTTTTTCTAAAATCCAAACTGCAGTTTTTTAAGTGTCTTTTTGTTTCAGTTTGAAGTGTAATTTCTTTTCTTTTCTTTGAACTGCTTTTTTTGAATTGCAATTTTGTTCAAGTGCAATATTTTAACTATTTTTGTTGTTTGTAAATTTAAACTGAATGACTTTATGCCTTCTTAGTTTGATTTATGATGACGATATGATGTTTTGGGCTTGAGGCTTTGTGGGGTTTTTTTCGCCGTAACTAATACGAAATCTGCTAACAATGCCAACTCTTTGAGCTTTCACAGATAACCTCGAATCTGCTGGAGTTACAGGATAACCACTTTGGATTAGGAACTCAACTATTTTTCCGTATCATGCTCTTGGTGCATGTTTTAAGCCATATAGTGCTTTCTTCAATTTGCACACGTACTTTGACTTCTCCGGATTGATAAATCCTTGAGGTTGATCAATATAGATGTCACGATCAAGCTTCCCATGTAAAAAATCATTCTTCAATCCATCTACCATAATATCCATGATTTACTTGCTCCTAAAGCTAGTAAGATACGAACTGTAGTAACTTTGACCATTGGACCGAATGTCTCATCATATTCAGTTCTATGTTCTTGATAGAATCCTTGAGGAACTAATATAGCTTTGTTTCTCTCAATCTTTGAATCTGGACGAATCTTGAACTTATACCCATTTGCAGGATATCGGTTTTATACCTTTTAGTTTGGGTACTAAATCCTGTGTTTGGTTTTGCTTCAGGGCCAAATCTCCTTTTCCATAGCCTTTCTCCACTTTAGACTCTGTAAGGCTTCTAGGTAGGTGGTTGAGTCTTTGATCTCAGTATGGGCAACATTTATGTACTTTAGATTTGGTCTTATCACTCTTGTAGACCTTCTCAAGTCACCTTGTGACTGCCCTTTCATCTCTGGCTGACTAATCTACACCTCTGATGTTTGATGTATGCCTGCCTTTTAA
This sequence comes from Allium sativum, assembly GCA_030737875.1. Taxonomy (NCBI): domain Eukaryota; kingdom Viridiplantae; phylum Streptophyta; class Magnoliopsida; order Asparagales; family Amaryllidaceae; genus Allium; species Allium sativum. The sequence goes on from CM060912.1 coordinate 506,167,676, forward strand.
GGATTTCTTGTCTTGGTTTCCGTCTCAAGCTCTTGGGATTTCTCATATGTTGTGGACTTTTGTTTCTCCAATTCACTTGAGCCTTTCAACTTCATTTGAAGCTTTTCTTGTAACTGTTGTGTTTTTGGTAACACAACCCTATTTCCCACCATGACAATGCCTTATCGAATATAAGATTTCTAGAAACATATACTTTATCTGTGTTTGGATCGCCACATCTCCGACCATTCTTTTGTGGATCATATCCCACAAATATGCATTAACACCCTTCTTGTCAAATTTGCTCTTATGTTTGTCCGTGATAAAAACATAACATACATATCCAAAAATATTTAAGTAATTGACCGTAGGTCTTTCATTATAAAGCTTCTCAAACGGTGAGACAAATTCTATTCCCGGTTGTGGTAGTCTATTTGTAATATAGACCGCTGTGTTCATGAATTCTGCCCAAAATCTTGTATTTACATTCTTTGCATGAAGTAGACTTCTCCGAATCTTTTTAAGATGTCAATTCTTACTTTTTGAGACTCCATCTTGTTGTAGAGACTTCATGGGAGGTCAATCTTTGCATCCTAGGATATTTGATGCCATAAAAGAGGTCAATCTTTACATCCTTTGATGATAGCTATGATATTTGATGCATATACCATTTGGTTGCCGACTAGCGTCATTGTAATGCTATTCAAAACTAGATTCTCATGTCCCTTAGTTGTTTAAATATATTTGCTGTTATCCAGTGTACACTATCAAATTTGATAATGCTGTCCAATTATTAGTTCCAGTTCATGGTTGGACGAATAAGTTATAAGTTTCTGGAAAGCTTTGGCAAATTAAGTTGTTTTTCATGCTATTCTGAGCCTCTCTTTTAACAGCTGTGACATAGAAGCATTTTGTCTAATCATCTTATTGAAGTTCACGCAAGTTTAGTTTGAAGATGTACATGTCTCTTTATTCCGTCGTGCAAGTGATCGAAGTGTTATTTAAAATAAACTTATCAATCTTATTATAAGTTGTCATCAATAAATGAAAAGTTACTGCAGCACAGAAGTCCTAGTCTTTATAAAAATTTTCAGTGCATGCTTATAAAAGTAGTCGTGCTTTGCTAGGCTTTATACCTATATTTAGGATTAAATACATTTTAGGTCTTTTATGAATATTGTTAATTGACATTAATATTAATAGCTGTATACGCTGTGCGCCTTCTTTAGAATTTAGATTGGAAGACTTATCGTAGTCCTTTCATTTAATATAATATTTTAAAAGTAGTAACAGGTAAATGTTTGTATTATTTTCAGGTCTTGTAACAAAGTTAACCGATGATCAGAAATATGGAATGATTGAAGCAATAGCTCACCTAATTCATCGTGATTATGATGCTATTGTAAAGGACTTTGTCAAACTTGGCTTTATACCAGAGGGAGTTAATTTAGATCCAATATTGCCAGTTCTCGCTAAAGTTTTTGATCAGGCACTAGAGGGTGGTGGTGCCAAAAATATTAATTTCCAAGAATTAGCAGCTGATCTAGCTCAGATTACCTTTGATTACCCCTTCAGAATTCCTCCTTATTTTGCTTTAATTATTAGAGCGATTGGTGTGCTAGAAGGCATAGCGTTGGTAGGAAATCCTGAATTTGCCATCGTGGATGAAGCATATCCATATATAGCACAGGTTTGTCTTCTTGTCTGAAATTTCAAATCGAAGATAATAATTAATTATTTCCTCAAAATCATCTAGATGTCCAATGCCTAAGCTTATATATTTATTCATCAGTGGAAATTACAGTGGGTTATGATTGCAGTGTAATTCTTAGGACATTGCTGACTACCATGTTTGGGTTGCAAATGTGCTTGCTCAAGTTGTATTGTTTAAGTATTTGGGTTGTTTAGAGTTAAACATGTTTTCGAGCTTTGATTAAAATTGAGCTATATTAACATTCATATTATTGAATTAACTAAGTCGTATAAATCTGGAAAATATATAGAAATTTGTTATTGTAATGCAGTAACTTTGGGAACTCTCTAAAATTATCACAACTAGGTATATGAGAATTGGAGAGGTTTCTTGAACATGTATTAACTAAATCATATCTTCCTTCACTGTTCATTTGAGAATAGAGAGGTAGAATAATACAAATAGGCGAGGTGTCACATTTGTATGCTTCCTAGAGTGCTAATGTGACTTTCAAAAGAAAGCAGCATGACTGAAGAAACTGACTGTAACAGGCGTCTAAGAAATTTTCAACGAGCAAATCAAAGCTTACATGAGTTCATAAGGCAGTGCCATTTAATGTTGCCACCAGCATATGCGGCATGTAATTGTTTGAGAGAGTGTGCTGCATGGCCCATAAATACAAGCAACCTCATTGCTCCTTTTACAATAAAATCAATGCATGAGCTACACAAATTAAACTGCTTGTTCTTTATTAGGACAAATTTTTGAACTAAGCCGCTTGGGGTAACTTATTGTAAAAATAGGTCCGTTTCATAACTTATTATGAAACTAGGCTTGTTTTCCTTTGGAATAATAACCATGCGCATTCTGAAAATGCGCATGAACAAATTTGTTCATGCACATTTTCAGAATGCGCAATTTATTTATTTTTAACTTTTTTGTTCATGCGCATTCTGAAAATGCTCAAGAACAAATTTGTTCATGCGCATTTTCAGAATGCTCATGCCAAAAAAAAAAAAAGTTTGTGCATTCTGAAAATGCGCATGAACAAATTTGTTCATGCGCGTTTTCAGAGTGCGCAAGTCTAATTCAGAACTAGCCAAAACAAGCCTAGTTTCATAATAAGTTATGGAACAAGCATATTTTTCACAATAAGTTATTTTGAGGGGCTTAGTTCAAAAATTTGTCCTCTTTATTATTGATACAACTGGTGGACAGTTTTTTAGTTAACAATTACATGATGCATTTTGAAGTAATCTCATACATAGTCCTATTTTATCACATTCGTGTCGGTTGATCTGCGTACCAAATTAACTTATTCTATGTATTACCCAAAATCAGAGACTTCTGACAGATGAATCCGCTCGTTTGAGAAAAGCACTTCGTTACACAATCTATGGAAAATCTGGGGTGTTTGACGCTGAAAGATTCATTGATGTCATGCAAGCTTTTGAAAACTTTATTACTGCTGCAAAAAGTGGAGGTGGAGAGGAATTAAATGGAAATATGGCTGGACTTGGACTTTTACCCAGTCAGACGAGTAATTCATTTCCTAGTTTTCCACTTATGTTGTCTCAGTCAGAACAGCCGGTGAAATCTAGAGCAGCCCTGGGATTTCTGCTTTCTGACCAAGGGAACTTCTTCAGAGAATTCATTTTGGATGAGGTATTAACATATTTGCTCATGAAATTATGCTTAAATATGTAAAAAGCAATGAAACGATATGACTTTTGTGTCATCTGTTCTCTTTGCTAATTAGTTTGGCTTGGCTCATTGACGTAGAAGAACCTCATAACTGTTCATCAAATAGATATTTAAAATTTACACATAAATTCCTTTATAATCCAATTGTTTGGGTTTGAAGAAGTCATAATTGATCAAGATGTCATATAACTATTAATTTGTGTTTTGCTAATGTCAATTATTGACTTTGAAGCAAAAAAAATTAACAAAGAAAAAAGAAAAAGAAAACGCATGTTTAGTCAAAAACATACAGGTTTTATGCATAACAATCATGAATCAGATTGTTGGCTTTTAATAGAATTATTTGAATCTCAGAGTCAACACTAAAGCATAGATATATATTGGAGCAAAAGAATTAATCTCAAACTTATTTCTCTGCAAATCCGTGTCTGCCTTTGTTTGGTTGTTTGTTAATTACTTAATTAATTAATTTTTATTTGTGCCAGCTAGATGAGTTCAAATTTGGATGAAATCAATGTTGGTGAACATTGATGATAAAATATACAGTCTACTTATGTTCTTGCACTTGAGGGTTACCTAATAACTATGGACTGGCATTTAACTTGAACTTCCTAGCATGCAAATGATTACAATTCCATCTTTGTTATGCTTATGTCAGTAATTTGCTTATTAAGATTTTCGTTTTACTTTGTTTTTCCCTGTCCAAGGTCGATATCTACTAGTTTTAGAAAATCCTAAATATCCAACTAACTGATAGCTTTAGAAGAGTGTGGAATACGAGTGTTATGCATTCAAGGTTGAAGTTTCTTATATATGGTTACATATGTATCTTAATTGAATCATCTTAATGCAGATTGTGAAAGCTATCGATGCGCTGTCAAGAGAGCAGTTAGCTCGGGCAGCTGCGTCTTTAGGGATTGTAAATGTAGCTCCTATTTTCAGTATGGTTCCAGTTAGAGCTCGTACAGCTTTGCTTCCTACTGTTACAAACGAGGATAAAGTTGTACTGAACAATGTACAAAAAGTAGTCCAGTTTCTAACGGCTGGAACCTCCAGATCAACCACATATCCGGTATTCTTTCTTCTCTTATTCTGATTTTATCATAAAACTCAAGTTGAGCATACAAGTGGTTCTCATAAATTTATTTTATCCTTGTAAGGTGGAATCATTGCAACCTGTAAATGTAAGAGGTTACGAGAAATCAATTGTCAAAGAAAACCTAGTATAGGGGGAGTGATAAATGCATTGTCTTTTAAACATAAAAAATTTCATAACCATCCTCTGCTTATGGACATAGTCATGTAACTTACATTTTAAACGTAAAAGCAAAACGAAATAGCTTTTTTTTTTTTTCCAATCAACTTTGCCCATTTCTCAAACTATGTAGCAATCTGTTTGAAAACATGTTACAGATAGAATCCAGTTTTCGCTATGTGGCGCTGATTCAACAGGGTCTTTGTTCCCACTTTCGAAAATACATCAAGAGTAACTTTCAGAAGAATAAACTACAGCCGTGTATTTTCGAAATTTGCTAGAGGAATTTCATTTGATTTTTTTTCTCTCCATCTGTTAACCCCATTTGAAATTGCGTTATGAGAAATTCTTTATAGAAAAGGATGCAATTTGAAACTGAATTGCAAAATAATCAGCCGCACGCTTTTTGGAAAGATGTTTAGATATGTTGTAAGTTCAAAATAGCTAGTTAAATGGATAAAATATCCAATGAAACAAGTATTTTCTTCCACTTTATTGTAGCCTACAACCTGACACTGATTTCTTGTCGGATTCCTTTTCCAGCCAAGGTGTTAGTGATCGTGCTCTCTTTTTTTTTTTTTTTTTTTTTTCAGCCAAATATTTTTCTCCATTTTTACGTCATTCTAAATGCATTTCCAAAAACATGTTCATCCTATTGAATTCATCCCAGAACCCGTCTTATATAGGATTTATTGGATGATATGATATAATATATATCAGTAAATGTTTTACATGATTAAGAATGTGAAAAAAACTGCGAAAGCAAGTAAGAATTAAGATGACTAACTTCATTGTTATTTTGTCAAGGATGTAAATGTTACGTATATTTTCCAAGAGCTTCTTCCAGTACTACCAGGGATCAGTGCCAGAATATTACCGGACGTGCTAAGCCGGTTATCGTCCAGAGTCTTAGCTCGTCTGATACGAGAAACATTTTTGTAGACCTACATTTTTATTCTATGTATATAAAACTTGCATATATCTTATATACATTGAAAGAAAAGCCATACTAATATTTACTTACAGGGAGAACTGACAGAAAATGTAAATTCCAGTTACATAAGTGTTCGTTTCTGTAAACTCAATGTAAATGAAGCTTCCTGTGCTTATAATATCATGGAAGGTTCTTTACCAATAACAGTATTGGGTTTTGATTCAACTGTATTGATTTTTGGTCTGAAATCGGCTTGAACATGGCTATGGAGAGTTCCTTCGTAAATTTTGATCAAATGGTGCAGCTAATAAAATTAGCATCACATTCGCCATAGCTCCACTCGCCTCTTTCACTAAAACAAAGGGCAAAATAAGATATCGCACCAAATGCACTCATTGAACTTCAATCCATTTATCGATTCATACAATGAGATCTTTTAAATGTAAATTTTTGAACTCAGTTTGCATTTTAGTGCCAATTTGATTTTAGGTCTAAAACCATCGACTAAAAGTGGAGATGAATTTAGATAAATTTTCAAGGCAATATTGAGATCAGATGTTGAAAGTCATTCCCCTAAAATTTGTTGTGTGATTTATTTGTTGGATGTAAAAAAGAAACATTTGTGTAATGGGGGGTTGTGGTATCCTCAAGCGTGTGAAAATAAGTAAATGAGTTATTTAGCTTCTATTTAAATTTAAGCAGAGTGTTTTCCTAGTTATTTACAAATGCAGTTGCGAGACATTGCAATCTTGACGTGTGTCCATTAACACCTCTTGAGAGGTGGGTGGATGTAGATTAGTGAGTGCGACGACATAGACATTATCTTCACCTAATATTAATATCATGCTATATTCATTTATTATGTACTACTTCATTCATTACTGGTTTCAACCTCGATTTAGAATGCAATATCTGTTTTACTACATTTGGTTCGACTGAGGTTGTAACGACCCGTATTTTACATATCGAATGATAGTAAAAATACTTTTATTTAATCCATTTAAGGTCATATGATTTTAATATTTTAGGATATGATCTTAAGAATGTTTTATATAATTATATACTTGTAATTTTTTTCCAAATTTCTATGTGATGATTTTGCTCCTAAAGATCTTATTTTGGTTATGGCTTTTAATATAAGTCGGATCGGACGCTCTATCGTATTTTATTGGTTGAGGATGGTGGTTTCTCATCCTATAGAGCGATCATATAGGAAAATCGAACAAATGGTTAGAAAATTATGGCAGCTTTATGTTTTAAAAATTATTGGTTAGAATTGGAGAATGATTGGTGAGTTGAGCTAGAAAGTCCATTAGTCTAATCACTTATAAATATGGGTTGAGAGGAATCATTTGAAAGTACCGCTCTCATTTCATATAAGCTCCAAATGCTAGATCCACTCTAATTCTTCATTGATTTCATCGGTTCTCCCTACATATCGTCTAGGTTGTCTCTAACTTCCAATTAGAAGTTAGTTTTCCATCCTCAAGCTAAATCTCATCATTTCCGTTGCATTCTCCTTTAATTTGTCGTCTCCCGGATTATGTCTCGTCCAAATCTGCATGAATTGGAATTTGTTGAGTGACTATGATCTCTCACTAGTTTATGATGGATTATATGGTAAAATTATGTGATTTATGTTATAACTGTATTTAAACTTTTAGTCGGTAAGATCCTAAGTTTAAAGCTTGGATACCGATCACATTTTGCCTTAGGGATTTTAGTGATTTGATCTCATATTGAAGGATACATTGATGAGTCTAACTTGTGTGTTTGTTTCAGATTTCCATCTCGGGTCTTAAAGCTTATATCGAACCACCTTGGGTCTTATAGCTTATATCGAAACCATCTCAGGGTATATGATGTATCAATAATTGATATTCGTACATAATAATCTTTATGAATGATATTATAAAAGTAATAACTTAAACTTGAATTGTAAGATTACTCCATTGTTATTAATCTATGAATGAACACTGGTACTCATAAATCATAATATGCTTAAACTAACAAAAGTAATAACACAAGTAGATTATTAGTACAAATAGATTATAGCTTACAACTTATGATCCATGAACATGAATTATTACTAGACATGTAACATAAAAAAAGATACAAACCATTAAGCATTTCTGCATAAGTGGAACAAAAAAATACATGCTTTCAAATGTAGAACATAACACACAGGTAAAAATGATGAATATGAAAATTCTAAACATTATAGAATATATACGAGTATACGATATGGTCGTATAACATGCAAAATATACATAAGATGTTAAATATTAAAAATCAAGCATGATTATTTTTATGTTTTCCATTTGCGTACAAGTTAAAAAAAAACATCAGGGTAAACCAAAATAAAATCTTGTTTTTAACAAGCTAACTAGCACAAAGATTCATTAATATATATTATAAAAGGCTATTCTTCTAGTGACTTAGATATCTCACATGAGATTGATCAATTTAGAGAATTTTTTAAGGCTAATTTTAGCAATTAAAAGAGAAGGTGTTCGTTATTAAAATAGCAGGAGATTATAGCAGTTAGATTTTAGTTTTTCTAATTATTGTTTTGAATTAGGCACGGGTTTTGAATTTTAGTCCAAAAAAGCCAAAATCTCGGTCGATATTTCAATATCTCACCTAGGTCAATATACAGTCTAATATTACCATACGTTGAACGATATATTTGAAATGAGATTTACATTGAGATTATCTATTTCGTTTCGAAAAAAAGATTAAAGCGGGATCTTGGACGCGATATCGAATGATGTTTTCGAGATTCGAAACAGTGGTAGGATTTTCACTAGAATTTCATATCTAAACCCTAGTTTAACCTAATTATGCAAATTGTTAATGAATTGACTACATATAGCATTATATGTGCATGTTATTCTATGTTTTAGCATGAATTTATGCTTAGTCAGTGATTGTTCGTCAAACAGAATGTTTTATGTTTGAATTAGATGAAATTGTATGTGTTGTATTGACTGAGTCGCTGCTATGTTTGAATTGGTTGTTACGCTTGATCTATTTGTTAGTGTTATGCATCTTTCAGGACTTAAATTGGAGCATACCGAAAGCAAAGTTCATCGAAACTGCACGAAGCTTGTAGTTAGGCTCTGAAGAATGACGGAAGGAACCACGTTGACTCGCACCAAGCTAGGCACTAGAGTCTATACCAAGTCATAAATATGATCAACATCGATTCATAAGTATGACTTTGGTAACTCTGGCACTTGCTAGAGATGAGGCAGATGTCTTCTAAAGGATGTCTGTAGCTTTGGATCGATGGATAAGCCAAATCTTGATGATTTATATGGCTCATTTTCAATGGATTGAACCGTAATGTATGGAAAAGAAGACCGGAAGGATATGAGTGATGAGTCCGGGAAATTAGCTTATGGGGTGGATACTACAGGGTTGAAGAAAAGTTGGAACAAAAATGGCTAAGTAAGTGATCAACTCGTCTAGTTAGATCGGTACCAAGTCAAATTGGTGGCTCCATCTGAGGTACGACTTGAATGGTAGCTTTTGAGCTTGTACTGAGTCATGCTAGAAGTGGTGATTCATTTATATCGTATGTGATGATGAAGTTCCAGTAGGATGAAATTATGACACTTCGATTGAAAGCTCGGGTTGGGAGTAGGATCAAAGAAGGTAGTTGGGATGGAATTAGTCTGCGGATAATGGATTGGATCATTGGACTGGTGTTCGGAATAGAGTTGTGGATAGACTCTGAAGAATTGAAGTCCCATGGAATCATTGACAACTCAAAAGTGTTCTTGTAATGACTCAAAATAGGGGAATTATGTGTAAGACACTCATGGGTTAGTTTCGAAAGCCTTGTACATTGGACCAATTTCAAAGCTTTCGTGTTGGATTGTGGATCATGTAAGGCACGTATAGGGTTAGTATACGGTACCAATGTACAACTAGAATTGGGATTTCCATCAGTCTTTGGCATAAGTGAGAATGGTTGTACATGTTATCATGCATTCAATAGTTTGGAAGGTGATGGGCTAAATTTTGCTTGATGGTTATTATGGTTGCTATTAATGCTTTCTTTTTGGTAAGTTGGAGTGAGTAATAGAGATAAGACCGGGACAGGGTTTCTTATGTTCTTTCATCCTACTATGTATCAATATCATGTGTAGTTTTATTTAAGTAACATATTATATCTATTTTTTACGTACTAACTCTTTGCTTGCAGGGACATGGTGGGTATGACTTATATGCCTCTATCTAGTTCATATTTTCTAGTACAACTTTTGAGAGTCATTTACCGCATACGACACTTTGATCCAAGGTTTTATATTTTCTTCTTCTAATTATATCAGATGTTCCTAAATGAGTAGAGTAGATAACTAGTTTGGTGACATAGTAGCTAATCATGAAATGAGCTTGGAGGAGCTGTGACATATTATACTTTTATATAGATGTTTCCACTAGTGGCACTACAGGTACCATATTGTGCTATTTTTTATCATTCATTCTTTAGAGGCTTGTAGTGAGGAAATGTTTCATATATTATGACATTTTGTACATAACTCAATGGTTTTATAGAGATGGGTTTTCACTAATTATGGATCACTACTCTACTATATATTTTTTCTATCAAATTTTTTCTATGTGCCGTGAGATATACGACATGTTATTCTACTTTTGTTTTCTTCTCTAATGGTTGTCCCATGTTGATCATGCACGATTGTAGAGCCTCTCTATTATGATATTTAGTGTAGACAGTATAGGACAGTTGTCATATTTGACATCAGATCTTTAGTCACTCGATTAACCAAAGTTGATGCTTAGATCCAATAGATATGAGAAAGGAGCTGTCTCCTTAGTTTGGATTGATATTATATGCTAGTGAGGGATCATAGTTTTTGAAGTTAGGGTTTTAAGCCATAGGTAAAATGTAGTATAATAGCATACATTTGCGTACCATTTACAGGTTTCTGTTTGTTAGAGACTAATCATTCTTACCGTGGATTAAGAATGAATTAGAACATAAGAAATGCTATCAGAAATAACTCTGCTTCGGGAGCGGATGAGGAAGCAGAATTGGGGGTTGTTACACCCGATTATCAGGCTATGTTTGATGCGATGATGACATTAATGATGATGCGAGTCTAGTCTACTCTTAAAGTGGTGAGGATATTTCATGCTCCTGTGCAAGCATCTAGGATTGACTTTGCCAAGATATGCAAGGACTACTATACTCTAAGAGGACAGCTATTATTGGACATAGAGTTAGCTATGGAAATCCAGAAATGAATAAACACTTAAGAGTGCATACTCATTGACATGGATGAGGGGGATGCGATAAAAATGAACCTATCCTCAATGCAACTTAGGGGCCGAATGATGAATTAGTGGAGTGCTATCACTATAGCTACTCCAGTAGATCAGATCCCTTGAGATCAGTTTAAGACTAAACTAGAGGAAAAAAATCATTCCAGTGGCTAAACGTCTGTTTGATTTAGGAAGTTTATAGAGTTGAAGAAAAGAGAGGTATATGCTTCAAAATATGTTTTAGAATTTGATGCCTTGTTGATATATGAGATGTCTTTCGTTGACACTCTGTTAAGGAAGAGCGAAAAATTCATTATTGATTTGGATGACTACTTGGATGGGAAGTTGGTTGACCACATAAATGTTCCCTTTGAGAAGTTAGTAGATAAATACTTAAAGAACGAAAAAATATATATATCCCTAAAATAGGACTGCTATTGTTGTTGTTGCTGAGAAAGATGAACCGAAGCTACAATTGAGCGACATAGGTAAAAAGAGGGAACGAAAAGAGGAAGCTACAATAACGAGGTAAAAGGGGACAGAAGAAGCGCTAGAGTGATATTGTCTTCCATGATTGCAAGGAGAAAGTCCATTATGTCAGAAATTACAAGCTTTTTAAGGAAAAGAAGTGTGACGACCCGCCTTCTTGCCTCATTCAAACCGATAATTAAACCTACTTAAACCGATCAATAAGACGTATCGCTTGTGGTTACAACGCATAAGAACTGAACAAAATAACTTTTTCATTATCATTGCAGTAACTTTTACATCAGAGTACAACTTATACCAGAGCAAACACAGCGGAACAGGACAAATATAATATTCAATATAACTTTACAGCAAAAACTTTACAATGGAAAAACATTTAAATAATCAGGGTAAACATAGCATGGATAGTTATAAGCACTATCCTCACGTAATACAACCTCGACATCCAAGTATAGATAGTAGAATACGCCATGCCTTCCGACGAAGAACACCATCTCCTCTGTAATCGTCTGGGAACTCCTCGAATCCTGTTTAAACCTAAAATACACTTGGATCTGACCCGAGTGTCAAACTCTCGAGCCAGGCTTGGATTAACCAGCTTGAGGACTAGATAACAAGTCATACATATCTCAAACAATCATCAAAAAGGGTGTCAAAACTCCGTGCATGCTTTTTGGAAAATGAAGCTACCATATGACCCGCATCCCATCACACAATGCAAACACACACCATTAGGAGAAAGTTTTACATTATGATAACAAAATATGCTTGATATTCGAAAATCGTTTGATATTATAATTAATGTCTATCTTTGAAAATCTTTTCAAAATAAATGTATAGAACTTAGCAAACGTAGATACCCATATATTACGTCTACATACATAGGTTACAACTAAAACCGTAAAGGTTCGTATTGGAAATTGGATTCCAACAATGACCAGGCAAAGGATCTTCCTTTTTCCACGGGTGAGTACACATATAGAGGGATGTACCTTGGAGCTAACCACCCACGTGCTCACAAAGCTAGTCCATCCCTTAACTGGCTGGAGTTCGGGTTACTCCTGAAGATGACGTTCCCGGTCGTGATCGACCTTTATCTATGGGCCCTCGATTCATCATCCACATAAGTAAATTGCCAGGACTCTATACCATAACATCACTTTCTATCTAGAAGAAATGTTATGGTCATAACTTTGTCGCACACATCCCGTTTCGGTTATCCCTGAGTTATAAGGATTCTATTTATGCTTCCACACATAGCTACGCTATATTAGTCATGCTTTGATCATCAATAGTTCATCACTTAGCATGTCACACTGTCAATTCCCAACATATCATCAGTGTCTATTAATATATAACCCTCTGAGTACATAAGTCCCAGAAGAGGGTGTTAAGCTAAGAGGATAAATCCTCCGCTACCAACTGATATATCGTCAATAGAAACCAATTGGTTATGCCATAAAATACAACATCAGACACACATCCATTTACAAGTTCGTTCTGGGCTATGAACGGAACCGAAGGCACTTTATTCCACAACCCCGCTTGGGTGCGAAAGTCCTTGCAATTCGAACCACTTCAAGTACAGTCAAATCGCTGTCACAATATAACCTCATAATAGGTGGCCTCCCGAGGCATCAACGAGAAATCCTTCCCATGTGAAGGTTTCTTGTCCCCAATCATGGTCATCGTCGTTCTCATTTGCTCTAATCACATCGTATAGTTATTCGCAATGGGTTGAAACTCGGTCATTCCAAATAACTGGCGCATCTTTAAAATAAATAAAGATATATAAGATATCATGAATCTCATTCCATTTTGGAATATTCTTTTACTCAAATCATTATTTACATTGGGAATTCCTCCCTTAAATCTTATAAAAGATTTACATACTTTAAACTCTTGTTTAAATCTTTCATCGGAAATCATTTCAATTGATTATAAAATCTCGTTTCACAGATTTAACTCAAACTAAGGTTTCTACACTTTATCGGGAACCTCACAAAAAAAGGTAATTTATCAAATCATTATCCCATTTCCATCCTATTCATCCCATGGAGAAAATTGGTAGTACTCCATATCTATTTGCCCTCGTACTCTGATAAGTTTAATTACCTTCATCAATTTCACTCTTTGAACTCAAATATGATTAAAGATTTCATTTATCTATAAGGGAAATCATATTTACCCAAGCCTAACCCATTCATTGATCATTGATTAGGGTAGATTACTTTATCTTTCTTTGATCATTTCTTTATCCCAAAACCATACCTACGATTCCTTAATTTTTTCATTAGGGAATACTCGCTTATCTTTTAAACGATTTTTGAACTTTGTTCTCATTATCATTTGCTAGGGGAAACTCTTCCATTACATCTTTATATTAAATTTTTATAAAGATTATTCTTTATATTAACTTGGGGAAATCATCTTCTCCTTTAGATGGGCTAAATAACAAACGTTGTTTAAAACATCGTTCACGATAAACCCAAAATCATTCTTTCACTTTCAGTGAAATCTTGAAGGAAATCATATTGGCTCATAATCGATATAAATTCCCATATCAAACTAATACTATTAACGGAATAACGACAAAGCCTTTTAATTCCATAAATAGTAAACGTCTTCACCCACAGGGACTCATCTCAATTATCACCAAATCGATTCTCATTCAATTCCAATCTAATTTGGAAAGCTTAAATTTGATTTTAAACTTTTCAAATCTCAAAATATCTTAAAATACTCATTTTAATCCTTTAGATATGTTTGCAAATATTTAGGTATCATTGGTTATCTCGAAACCTTTTAATTTCAAACAGTTCCAAAAACTGTCGCAAATAGCGCTAAAACAACTCATTTTCAAAAAATAGATTTTTGTCTTTTTAAATTTTGGTATATTAAATCCCAATCGCTTTAAAACCATTTATTATGATTTATCATAATTTATCTCTATTTTTAATAATTTAAAAATAGCTCATTTCATGAAATTCCCTTTCGGGCCACAAACTACACTAGCGTTGTTTTTATTCAAATTCGATTTGAACTTATTTCAAAATCTAACTGTGGGATTATAAAACTTTTCTTCACATTCGAAAGATCTTTATATTTTGAGCTAAACGTTTTTTGTTTCGGGAAAATCCGACGGTTGGATCTCCCGGTACATCAATTTAAATTCAATGGTCGAAATTTGCGACCAACAGCTGCGCGACTAGTCCTATTCAAACCGAACTTCGATTCATATGTAAAATCAAATCGAATTGCTTTCAAAATAGTTTACTAATTATATAATAACTTCTGGAAATAATATTTCCAATATTTAACTTTGAATAAAATATTCCTTTAAATATTATAATATTGTTTAAATTATCAAAACAATATTATTTTTCAAACTTCATCTTTTGAAATCCAAACTTTCCTGAAACCCATTATGAAAATAAATAAGATGATTTTGGTACTAAAATCCAGTTAAAACATTTTCTGGATATCCACACTGAGCTTCACTTTTTAAAGTTACTATTTGTTTTCAAACTCAAATGTGAAACATGCCTTATTTGCTCGAAAACTTATTCAAATAAAATTTCCATCTTTACAAAAACTATTTGTAATTACTTAAACTATCTTTCCAAATCATTTCGATTTTAAAATCCAAACTTTTATTTTTCACTTATTATTTTATTAATAAAATATTCAATTAAATTCCAGTTTGGAATAAAACTCAATCAATCACCATATAATTCCACTTATATGGGTTTAACACATCATTAACGATCATTAACGTTCATTAACATCCAATTATCACATAATGGCTTCATTAACATAAGCGTTAAGGTCATTACACTTAATTACTATTTCAAATCACTTTAGCTAAATTATTAACCATCGTTGATAATTTATTGTTATTATTAACAAATCCAATCATGTCAAATTAATGTTGGCACATCACAATAAGTTGTCAATCAATGCCACATTAAAATTTATTGATGTTACTATTCATCCGTAATATAACAATTACGTTATCAACCAAATTAACCGATCATTTATTTTCGGTTTAACTTCATAATCATTGGGGTATTCACTTTAATTACCAAACTATCAAGTAATTAACTTTTCCAACTTCCATTAACATCATTAACAGTCTTAAACCCGAGGTTACTTAACAATATAGCAATTTCTAAGCATAGTATAATTAACTACACTAACTACAATAATTATCCAAGCGTGATCAAAGTGTGCTCACCATAGCTTATCCACTCCGCCAAACTTTAAGTGTAGGACTCTCTAACTTTGCTACGACTTCAAACTCCACTTAATGACCAAGTTAACATCTTTTCTACTCAAACACTTCTCAAACTTAAGCTATATACTAGTATATATATTTGTACTTGCATTTAAGAGAAAAAAGGCGGGATCTTTAAGCGTTTAAGGCTCGGTTAAGGGGTGTGGGACCCATGGCAAAGGGGTTGGGGCTAATGGTGGTTGGCGCGCACGAGTGTGGGGTCTGGAGAGGTGATGGTGGTGGTAGTTGCTTTGATCTTAGGTCCTTAAGTGATTTTAAGGCATAAAAATGAGATTTTTGGAGCATAGATGAGATCTTTAAGAGGGGGCCCACTTGGAAGCTTATGGGGCGTTACTAGGGTTGTTGGGGGCTTTTGCATGATGGTGTATGGTTGTGGTGGCATGTGGTGGCTCGTGGTGGTGTTTAAAGTGAAGAAAGAGGCGAAAAAGAGGGGTTTTTAATCTTTAAAAGGGCAAAAGGAGGAGTTTTGGCCAAAGGAGGACCCACTTGGGGGCATAGGTTGCTGATAGGGGTTGTGTGGCTAAGGGGGTAGATCCTACAGGTAGAAGGGGAGGAGTGATAATGGAAGAAAAAAGGGAAAAAGAAGAGAAAATGTAGAAGAAAAAGAAAGGAAGGAAAACAAATGGAAGTGGCTACCTATTTATACACATAGGCTAGGTTCCTTAATGCAAATATGCTCGCTTGAGTGTCAACATGAGAGAAGATAGCGTAGGGATGAAGTATGGACCTTAAGACAACTTTCCACCTAAGGTTAATCAATTAATTCATGCATTAACTTTTGTGCCTAATAAACATCATCATTATGGCTTATGACAACATGGAGTAGAGTGTAAGCAAGCATTAGTGAGATGTCAAGGAGAGATGAAATTAATGGATTAGTGAATAGGAATGATTTGATTTAGTTTATTCTTGCGTTTATTTGAACGACCTTTACATGTTTTCAACTCGCATGACCAAACCGTAAGTTCGATCGACACGAAATTTGAAATTCTACTATATTTCACCGATATGGATCCAATGAAAGGGGTCTCATTGAATTCTGAGATCGCTTAAAAATGGTCTATTTCTGCGCTATTATTAAATTTCAATCGATTTTTTGACATGCGTTTATATTGCGCACACTCACATACTAACTCTGATTGATATGAAATTTGAAACCTTACCATATTTTAACGTTCCAGATCCGATGGAACTGGTTTCGTCGGCAAAATGTTCATTCTTAGGCTATTAAAATAATACTAAATTATCGAATTTTAATATATTTACTTTTTTAATCAATTTTAAATGTTCTCCGACCTTATTTTAACTTTATCAAAATATAAAATAAGATTAGAATTCATTTTCAATAGTTTTCAGGTCTAGATTCAATATTTAACCATTTAGAATCCACTAATAATCGATTTAAAATATGACTTTTACATTGACTAAAAATACGGGTCGTTACAATCTCCCCTACTTAAAAAGATTTCATCCTCGAAATCAAAGACAAAACGAAAGGTCGTTTTTGCTTAACTAACAAGGCCATATCCTATCAAACTTAACTCCATAAGTTATACATAGATCATTTATGTGAAATATTTTTTCAGATTCTCATTCGAATGCACAACTTATCACCGAACTAGTATTGATCCTTCGATCCCTTAGTACAAACATTGATCAGGCCCTTGCTCAGAAAACTCTAGCTTTCCTTACATTGCTCACAACTATGATATAAAACTCAAGCAATTAACCACAAAACCTCATCCAGATTCGTCTTCAAACATCGAATGATGAATCCTTTCCTGGATCGATGTAAATGCACCTCCAAGTTCTACACTCAAATAGAATCTATTTCAGGAAATGATCCACATAAACTCACACAGTTATTCCTACAGTTTTCTCTTCTTTACCCTATCCAAATATTTCAGCAGCAACTTGAGCATATTTCAGAACTTATCGAGTGTCCAAAATCATCGATAATTCCAATTTCTAATCCAATTTCTTTAAAATTACCATGATTATGAAGTTCTAGTCACAAACTAACTTTGTTTAATCTGCCATGTTTATTTCAAAAATATTTCTTTTAATATTCAAAATATAATCTTTAAAAAATCAATTTCATATTGCAAATATGCTCTCTCGTATAAATAATACTCTTGACTCATTCTAGGGCATTACTAACCCTATCTCTAATGAGTATCTCTTATAGGATATTACTAATTCTATTTCTGATGAGTCCTTTTATTCTATTCTAATGAGTCATCCTTAAAAGCTATGAATAAACCAAAACTCTGGTACCAAATTGGTCGACCCAGCTGTTAGGGATAAGGATCAAGGATCTTACAGAAAAACAAACAAATGAGGAAGATGAATAATATTTTAAAGAATTTATAGAAATCTTAACCAATTATCGATTACTCGAACTGCTATATGAATCACTGAATGAATATTATAATAGAAATGATCACAGATGCAAATATAAACAAAAGTAAAGTGCAGAAAAGGAAAGAACACATCGGATTTTTATACTGGTTCAGATTGCTCTACGTCCAGTCCCGCACAACGCTGGATTGTGCAGAGTTTTATTAATATCAAGATCCAACACCCTTGATTTCACAGGCTACAAGGTTAACACCCTTCCTTTCCATGATTTACGGGCTATAAGGAACACCCCCTGCCTTTCCTTGATTTCAGGACTACAAGGAACACACCCACTCCTTCCCATACTCTTTCTGATAACAATTACCTAAGACTCTTGAGTAGCACTTCCAAACAGAGAGTACGTATTTGATAGCGAATGAAAATAGAAGAAGAATGATATAATTTTTCTTGAAATCGGCAGAGTATAAATGTACAAACATGGAATTTTAAGAATAATAATGGTGGTATGTTAAGGGAGGAAGAAGATGATGATTAGTTATAAATAAATCAATTTTGTGGCCCTTTAATAGTGTTCCAAAGGTGCAACCATTTCTAAAATGTTTTAAAATGAAAAGACACAACCTTAAATTTAAATAAAATGTTATTGTTGCACGTCGACATGTATATATGTTTATGTCGACATATACTTTACATTTTCAAATTTAAATCATTTTTTAAAGTATTTAAACTAATATATGTATTCTGGAAATTCTTGAAATGAAACTAGTTGTTAAAATATTATTTTTCAAGTATAAAATCATAATAAAATATTATTTAAACATATGATCAATAACTCTATATATAAGTGATATAAAAACTATATAATATAATTATAAACACACACACACATATATATATATAACTATAAAAATAAGAAACTTATAAATATGGAAATATATATTTGAAATCATAAGTTTGAAATCCTTGGATGATTAAAATCTTTTGCGAGGAGTTTGAAATCAATTTGAAAATAGTTTATCATCAATTTGAAAATAGTTTATCATCAACTTGAAAATAGTTTAAAATCAATTTGAAAAGAGATAAGTGAAAGCAGAGTTTGAGTGTTATTTAGAGTTTTTACATAATATCTAGATTCTATTACCCAGATAGTCTTGGACTCTTGAAATCTTGAAATTCATAAGTCTTGATTCTCCTTTGAAATCTTGAATCTCTTTACTGCGCAGTCTTCAATATTTATTACTTGCATATAAACCCTACATATATATATATATATATATTCTTGATAAAGATGTTAGTATATATTTTATAATCAATAATGATAGTGATTGAAACATGGTTGTTGTCATCAAAACATCATCAACATTCCATTCTTCAACAATCTCCCCCTTTTTGATGATGACAACCTTGGTTTTGTAAAATATTCATACTTGATATTACCTATTAATTTGATTCTTCGATTACTCGTTTTACCATGAATTCCTTCTAACTCCCCTTAAACTATACATATTTTATAATTTCTCCCCCTTTGTCATCAACAAAAAACATACCTATCTAAACTCAAAATAATCATAGTGACTAATTCTATACATAACTCCCCCCAAATCATAACTCTCCCTAAATCTATAATTTTCGTTAAATCTATAATTTTATAACTCCACCTAAATTTATGGCGATACTATTGTAATTCTACTATCTATACAGGAGTTTAATATAATACAAACATTGTATATTTTAAACCAAACAAACAATATTTAAAAGCAGTCTTAACACATATTTACATACAATGAACACATGAATATACGAATAAACGAAATCCTAATCGATTAGTGTTTCTTAACAATTGGGGATTTGTGAATTTTGAGAATTATTGATTTAAAATTTATTTAAATCGAAGTTAGAATGTATAAATTTAAATTAAAATGAACTCAAAATTTCGTGGTAGTTTGAAAATTCAATTTTGGAATTTAAATGAATGTATATAACAAAATATAAATCGGATTTCAGTAAAACCAGAAACGTTAGAATTTGTTTAACTATAACTTTCTAATGAATGTGAAAATTTCAGATTTTGTAATATTAATTGGAAGTTATGTCTAGTTTAAAATTTAGAATAGTCGCTATGGAATTTATATATTTTTAATAATATATATAGCCCTTAAAAATAGCATTTTGCAAACAACCTCCGTTTTTTATGAAACCACTTTTGTTGGATCTGGAATGTCAAATTATAATCAGGTTTAAAAATTCATAATTTTTGGAATTAATATGTGAGCGAGGTGAATTTAAATGTGTTTCGTAATTTCAGTTTGAATTTAATCGACTGGAAAAAGGTCATTTTTCAAACGGTCTCCAAATTCGATGAGATTAGTTTTTTTGGGACCGTATCGTCAAAACATAACTAGATTTAGTTTTTTTTGTAATTTTTGGAGTCAGTATGTGGCCCCGGTAAATTAAAATGTACGTCTAAATTCAATATATATTGATTTATATTTTAATATTGTATAAAAAATGATCAAAACAGTCGAATTAGCTTACAAAACATATCCCATTATGTCCGGAATGAGGGTATTTAGTAGCGGCGACAGTAGTTGGATTCGATTTGGAGTTCGAATGTGAAATCACCTTTTTTCGAATTAAATTAAATTAAATTAAATATAAATAGATAATCCCGGTCAAACCCTTCATTAATTGTCTACGTGGTCAAACTGTTACCGCCGCCCCTTTTAATCTACGGCGGAAATCGTTCCAGAAAACAAACCCTAATCACGCCCAATCCATTCCATAATTTCAAAAAAACATCAAACAAAAATTATATCTCTTCCTCCGATCTTCCATTCTATATAGAAGTGATTAATTTTAGTGTTCTATACTGAGGGGAATTGGCGCTCAGAGCTCACAACTTCGTGCTCGTTTCCAAGCTAGGGTGGAATACCGAGTGGCGTGAGGTGGTGGGTGATCGGAGCGGAAGGCAAGGTTGTTCAGGTGGTGTGTGGCGATCGACTCCTGGTGGCGCGAATGATGTGCGACGGTGAGCTAGGGTTAAGGGAGCGTGGGTTTTTGGTTACGGCAGGAAACATAAGAACGACGGGTTGATGAGGAAAGGGTTAAAAGTAATTAGTGAGGAATTTAATTATTTTAAATTATTTTAATTGTGGAATCAATGTGTTTAATACCATATCTTCTTCGTACGAGGTCGGAATTCGATGATTTCAGATCCGTTGCGGTCGTGACAACGAACGCTAGAACATGGAACTAACTAGAGCAGAAGCTGTTGCAGTTTTTGATAATATTAAACGTTCGGTTTAATTTTATCAAAACAATCTTCAAATAAAGAATGGCAGAGTGGAACCCAAAGCGAGAATTCTCTCACTAAAATATTTGTACAGTTATTTGTTTTATAACTAAAAATAAATGAATTGCCAGTGTTGATTTTTATCTGTTGTATGTGACATTATTTGAGTTCAACGCATGAACTATTCACGAATGTTCTGCACAAGAAGCGTTGTTTGAATATACGACCCTCGTATTTCAAACAATGTGGATAGACACTTTGTGGTTGTTTAAATTAAATTATATATATCCATTTATAATTTAAATAGTGAAAATTGGCTAATTAGAAAATTAATTCAAACCGAATTAGAATTGGCTAAATTTATTAACCAATGATTTATTTAAATCAACTGTTGTTGTTTGAAAACCCCACACGGGTATTAGGATGATATTTGACATACACTAATCTCGATATTTAGTTGTATGTCAATCGATGGGTTGACAGACTATGGTGAACGTTATTTATTTATTTTAACGCTTATACAGTCGTAGAATGCACTCTGGATGATGTTTGAATGTTTGATGATTATTTATCATTATTGTTGAATACATATGATGTATGAAATCCATATAACTGAAATTATATGGTAATTGATTGAGTCGCATTCCGATTCAGAATATTAACGAATATTTTAAAATAATATTCAGTAAAGAAATAAATTATGATTTTGATGTCCGATTTTGGATGGACACAAAAATATTAAAATATGAAGCCGAGTTAAGTAGCTAAAAGCCAGTTTAACTCGAACGGTTTTGAATCAATTTTATTCACTTTGTAAATGGATACGAAAGGGAATTGGATTTCAAAATCAGATATTTTGAAGTTATTATCATTTTAAATTTTATAATTATAAGGAATATTCAATTTTGATTTAAAATTGAAATGGAAGTTGGAATCGTTCTTAAAACGAATTTATAAAAATACGTTTTGAATGAAAAACGTTGAAATATTATATGTATATATATATATATATGTATATATATATGGTTTGAATAGAACGCGCCGCGCAGCGACCGTTCGCGAATTTCAACCATTGACTTCAAATTGATGTTACGGGAGATCCGACCGTCGGATTCTCCTAAAACCAGAACCATTGGGTTTGTATCGAAAAAAGCTTTCGGAATAGAGTAAGCGGTGTTTTCTCTAACTGGGACGTAACCCGCTGTAACGACCCGGGGTTTATAAACACTTGAATACGATGAACCGACACAGTATGTTTTGAAAAAGGGTAAATGGAATAATTTTACCCATATTATATTTTGATATAAAGGATTTATATTGGAATGATTATAGTATATTGGACTGGTGTTATTTGGTCAGCTCAAAGGGTACCGGAAATTCGAGACACTACAGTGGTATCAGAGCCGAAGGTTAAGTAATTACCTTGGCTCCGTGGCGTAACTCAATAGAGATGGGGTTAGTAATACCCTAGGTTGAGTTGAGTATATATGTACGAGTGAACGTACTTGTGATTTGATATAAAATGATTTTATACCGTGGAGATTTATTGGTTGAGTCGTTTATGAGTTCTGGTCGATCAGTTTGATCCACCGTATCGGTATGGGTTAATAAACACTTGAATACGATGAACCGACACAGTAGTTTTGAAAAAGGGTAAATGGAATAATTTTACCCAAATTATATTTTGATATAAAGGATTTATATTGGAATGAGTATAGTATATTGGACTGGTGTTATTTGGTCAGCTCAAAGGGTACCGGAAATTCGGGACACTACAGCCGCGGTGATACTTGATTTCCCAAAAGGCGGATGTGCATTACAGTGTTTTCTCTAGCTGGAACGTAAGCCGTGGAGTATTGCACTACGCGATAGATCTTTCGAATCAGCAGCCATCATGATGGAAATCCAAACTTCCAGTATGAGTTTTTCGGTTTTAGTTATAAACCTATGTATGGCGACGTAATATATGGTACCTATGCCGTCTAGGATTGATACATTTACTTTTGAAATTGATTTCTACACTATACACTTATAGTAAAAATAAAAGATAAATTTTGCGTACCAAGCATATTTGGCCATTATAAGGTAAAACTCTATCCTCGGCTTGCGTTGCATTGTGTGATGGGACCTGAGTCTTATAATGGCTTCATTTTTCTTCATTTAGCATTGCAAGTTTTGTTTATGGTATTCATGGGAGGAAATCCATTCCGCGTCATATGGCGTGCCGTGATTTAACATACGGGTATACGACGACGTATGGCTTCATTTTTCTTCATTTAGCATTGCAAGTTTTGTTTATGGTATTCATTTAGCATTGCAAGTTTTGTTTAGTACTGTTTTAGTTCTCACACCAGTCCAATGACTGACTTGGAGTTTATTGTTTCTACCTAAACTCTGGGTGCCCATATTTTCCACACGGGCAGCTTATAGTTTTGGTTTTTGCAGACATTTTTTTCACAGGATCCTGGATTACAACTGGAGCTATATTCAGAAAGCTTTGTATCCGTGTATTTCATTCAGTTGTGCTAGTTGATGTATTTTCCGCTAAAAAATATATTCATGTATTATTTTCCTCTGCTTTTGTAATTTTTTAAATCTCTAATATTTCCGCTATGTAATATTTATTCATACTCTGATATATTTTTGTACTCTGATGTAATTGTTGTAATATCAATGAAATGTTCTCATATTTGTGTTCTGATGCGTCGTGTTCTCAAATCAATTCGGTTCCTCCGTCTCTTCAGGGATCGGGAAGTCTGGGTCATTTCAATAATCTATTCCTTCTTTTTGACTATACTCTTGTGCAACTAATCGAGCTAACCTCACCGAGTTCATTCATTTTATTTTTATAAACTCGTTTAGTTCCAATTACAGTCTTATCCTCTGGTCTAAGAAAAAGTTCCCATACATCTTTCCTGGTAAGTTGATTCAGTTCCTCTTGCATAGCAAGGATCCATGAATCACCGGATGATGCTTCGTTTGGATTCTTAGGTTCAATAGTTGAAATAAAAGCTAAAGTACTCATATTATTTAATTGGTTCCTAGTCCCAACAACAAATTCAATATCCCCTAAGATATTTTATATACGATGGTCTCTTAGAAGTCTAACTCTTTTATTTGGTGGATTAATTTCATTATTTATTTCATTGATCTCATTTTCACATTCATCTTCGTTATGTTGTGTTATATTCTTATAATTTTCCTCAAAAGATACATTTAATGTCTCTTCTATAGTATTAGTTCTTAGATTAAAAATAATATTTGCTTTACTTCTTTCTGAATATCCAATGATATTCCTTTATCAAATTTAGAGTCAAATTTGTCTAAATTTTGTTTAATGTTAAGAATAAAACATTTACTTCCAAATATTTAAAAATACGATACTTTTGGTTTCTTATTATATAAAGTTCACATGGCGTTTTATGAGTTAAGGGTCTTATTAAAATTCTATTTAACAAATAACAAACTATTGCAACAGCCTTAGCCCAAAAATTTCTTGATAAGTTACTATCTGATAATGTGACGACCCGCCCGGCACAGCTGACATTTCCAATGAAAATGCGCTGTGCCGATGTCCAACCAGCACAGGACGGTCGCTAAAGAAAGGAAAGGGAAGGAAACTTAACAGTATACTAACAAAGAACCTGTAGAATGTCTCACAGCACATGGAATAAAATATAATAATAAATACTTTGGCATAAAACAGGCGAGACAGTGCATAAGCTGAAAACTAAACATCGTAGCAGCGGAAAATCCAAATACAGGTTATGTTCCACTTCATCATTATTACAACTTTAAAATTGTCTCTAAAGCAAAAGAAAGGAAAGGTACACTACTAATGCGCAAAGTAGTGACCAGCAGCGACACAGGGAGAGTATATAGAGAATAGTATGTGTAAGCCTCCTGCTCGTCTCTGGACAGTTACTCGTGCACAATCAGCTAACCGGTCTCTAGTCTGCCCGTTTAAGAGCACCCAAAGTAATAAGAAGAGACATGAAACTCTGGGTCAGACAAAAGTCTGGTATAAGCGATAAGCAACAAAACAGAATAATAACAGGTATACTAAACCATACCTGAACCTGGACCTGCAACCAAAGAGTTAGCACAACATACCATACAATACTCTAAGGTGCCACTAACATATGGTGTAAAGGATAAGGGGGTGGGGGTGTGCATGTCATAGTGATGGCAAATAATCAAACATAGCAACAATCCTCACATCTCTCACTTAGTACGTAAAGCATATGATATCTACCGCTTTGATCACCCAATACTTTCTTACGATCACTCTGCCCCATGGAGTCGTGACGGCTCCACTGCACTGATCCGTAACCACTAATACTTTGCTATGTCCACTCTGCCCCATGGAGTCATGATAACTCCACTGCACTGGCTCATAGCCATGCTACGATCACTCTGCCCCATGAAGTAATAACTACCCCACTGCACTGATCCGTAGCCTAACATTCGTCTTTCGGTGGTGAATCAAAGTTATGGATGCCGATAACTCCTTAGCACACGTCCCGCAGCAAAGTCCAACTCATGAAGTTCACTCGTTAGTTCCCATCTGGATCCTGAGTAACAACTTCCCATTTGGACTACCTTTGCATCTCTGGTTTGGTCATTATCCCGTTCGCACTTCAGTTTCCATCCAGTTCGCGATATGCAATAGCTCACGGTTCGGAAGCATGCTCGGCTCGTGGTCTCCATCTCCGACTCATGGGTCTTGTTCCAGTTCGTGGCCCCCTTCCTGGACTGGCTCGTGGCTTGTGAGCCCCACTCGTGGTTCCTGATCGTGATGGTGGGCTCGGGTCGTGGCAACATCCCCCGGCAGCTCGTGATGACATCGGACCGTTGGAAGAAAAGGGTGCTTTAGCTCGAAGCGGTTCATGGAGAAGGGTGATCCGGTTCATGACGCTTGGGTGTGCTGGCTCATGAAGTACTGTAGTGGCCCGTGGAGGGGGTCTCTATCACGATCGGTGACGGGTCGCATAGGTGCTTCACGAACGAGAATGATCTGACTAATTCTGCGACTTTCCAGCAAGCAATCAACGCCATACGATGGCGTTTTCGACCATTCTAACTTTTCTAAACAATCACAAATCATTTCAAACAGTCATAGCAACATATACAATCAATCATAAACACCAAAACAACAATATGACAAGTTTAAACGGGTCAAACATACCAAAAACCCATATTTCCCCCTTAATCATGTTTAGGCATAACTAATGATAGGATTAACAAAACTTATCCAAATTAACCAGAATTCCTAACAGAGGCCTAAAATAATATTTAGGAATTTATAAATATTTTTCCAGATTTGTAATATGCATAATTTCGTTAATTAACAATAATCACCCTAATTAACTGTAATTAGTGTAAAAACCGTGTTAATCACTCACCTTTGCCACAAATGAAACTTTCAGAACTGAAACTCCATTGATTTGGGCGAATACTGATATCTAACAGTAGCTCCAACCTTGCTTTGGTGTTATCCCTCCTTAATATGGTGTAGGTTAGGCTAATCCTTAATTAAACGGTGATTAGAGATGATTCTAGATGTTGGAGGCCATTGTTAGGGTTTCTATGATTTATGTGGCGGCTGGAAAGTGACTAAAACCCGAAATCCCTAACCCTAACAGCCCTTAAATACCCCAAATCCCGAAATCCCCCACTGGGCCTAGCTGTTAATTACCTAATCAAGCCCGGTTAAGCTGTTTTTCACCTTCTAAATCTTAATTCAGCCATATCTCCCAAACGGTAAGTCCGTTTGGCTAATGTGACCACTCTACGGAAAGATAAACCATCATCCGGATCTAATGGAAGTGGTTTCAGGTCAAAACTTCTTCCGATCAAAAGTTATGGCCGAAACAAGATCAAATAGGGGCAAAATGGTCATTTAAAAATCGGCAAAAATCATGAACATGGGAAATGACCCCAATAGTCATCTCCCAAAGTTACATGACCATACGACTTCGTATGTGAAATAAATAAATATTCTACGCTCTTTCGATGCGTAGAATGCGGGTCGTTACATTCTTCCCCTCTCCCCCAAGAAATTAAGCCCCCAAAATTCCTTAACTAAGAAACAAGCAAAGGATCCCGCATGCCTACCAACCATTCCCAACATTCAAACATACAAAAACAACAAACAAGTCTATCCTAGCGTGCGGAAAACTAAGTCGCAATTAAAATCTTACCAGGCAAATATTTCTGGATACATCTTCCTAATGCTCTCCTCTGTCTCATAAGTATAGTCATTCTCATTCTCGCCCCACTGAACTTTGCCTAGATCCATCGCTTTCCTTCAAAGTAGCTTCGTATCGTGCTCGACAATATGAATCGGCTTGCGGTTCCCAACCGCCTCGGGTTCTACTTCGATATCATCCAACTGATCAGGTGAAATAGTCGCATCGGGGTCGTGCACGAATTTCCTTAACTGGGAAACATGAAATACGTTACGAACTCCTGCCATCTTCTCTGGTAATTCAACTTTATATGCCAAATTCCCAACTTGCTCAAGAACTGGGAATGGACCAACAAATCTTGGTGTTAACTTGCCTCTCCTACCAAATCGTATCACGCTCTTTAATGGAGAAATCTTGACAAAAACCAAGTCACCAATGGAGAATTTTAAATCTCTTCTCCTCTTATTAGCATAACTCTTCTGCCTATCTTGGGCAGCCTTCATTCGTTGCTGGATGATCTTAATCTTGTCTGAGGTTTCTCTTATCACATCTGGTCCACGCACAAACTTCTCACTGGTTTCTAACCAACATGACGTTGAGTTGCACGGTCTTCCGTACAAAGCTTCAAATGGAGCCATACCAACACTGGATTGATAATTATTATTATATGCGAACTCCACTAGATGTAAATGGTCATCTCATAATCCACCAAAATCCAATATACAAGCTCTTAAGAGGTCTTCTAATATACGATTCACCCTCTCTGTCAGACCGTCGGTTTGAGGATGATACGTGGTACTGAGATGTAATTCTGATCCTAAAGCCTCTTGTAAGCTCCTCCAAAATCCACTAGTAAACAACGGATCTCGATCGCTCACAATGCCTTTGTGTATTCCATGAAATCTCACTACCCACTTTATATATAGTTCCGCTAACTTAGATGTCGTTCTATTCGACTTGACGGGTATAAACCTTGCATTCTTAGTCAATCGGTCCACAATCACCCAAATGCTATCATGGCCCGATCTAGTTCTTGGTAACCCATCAACGAAATCCATTGAGACTTGTTCCCATTTCAATTCTGGAATTTCTAATGGCTGTAACAAACCACTAGGTCTCTTTTTCTCAGCTTTAACTAGCTGGCAGTTCATGCATTTGGATATAAACTTCCCAATGTCTCTTTTCATCCCTTCCCAGTAGTAGGTCTGCTTCATGTCTCGATACATTTTGTTACCACCGGGATGTATAGTCAGTTTTGGGTGATGACATTCTCTAAGCACTTCATCTCTCAATCCATCGACATTGGGCACAACTAGTCTTCCATTCTTTCTAAGCCATCCATCTCGATCAAGCCCATACTTGTTCATCTCTTCGTCGATTCCCATCCCTAACTTTGAGATGATTTCCAATAGGTTAGGATCGTCCCTCTGAATAGAACCAATCCGCTCAATCAAAGTGGGTCTGATCGTCAAACTTGCCAACATTTCTGTATCCAATTCACACTTTCGTCTGAAATTATACCTAGCTATGTACTCCAGTTGCTTCCATTCTAGAAACATAGCCCATAAACTGGCATGTCTTCTACTCAATGCATCAGCTACCGCATTGCCCTTTCCTGGTGTATATGTGATATCGAAATCATAGGAAGCCAAGAATTCTAACCATCTTTGTTGTCGGAGATTTAGATCCTTCGATAGAAAAAATACTTTAACGATTTATGATCGGTGAACAACTCGAATCTTTCTCCTAAGAGATAATGTCTCCACATCTTCAATGCGAACACGATCACTGTCAATTCCAAATCATGGGTAGGATATCTTTTCTCATGCGGTTTTAGTTGTTGACTAGAATAAGCTACAACTCTACCTCCTTGCATCAATACAGCACCTAGCCCGGTACCACATGCATCTGTGTATACCGTCATCTCTTCATTCCCCTTAGGAATGACTAACACTGGTGCACATGTCAACTTTTCCTTTAGACTCTTGAATCCATTCTCGCACTTTTCGTCCCAAACAAAAGTTTGGTTCTTCTTGGTCAACTGAGTCAATGGTGCTGCTATCTTAGAGAAGTCTTGGATAAATTTACGATAATATCCAGCCAATCCCAAGAAACTTCTTATGTCTGTTGCATTCTTGGGCGTAGACCAATATTGTACCATAGCCACCTTCGTAGGATCCACGACAATACCATTTTCTGAAACAGCATGGCCTAAAAATCTCACTTCCCTCCTCCAAAAGTGACACTTAGAAAACTTTGCTTTTAATTGGTGTTTTCTCAACACCTGCATCACTATCCTCAAGTGTTCCTTGTGTTCTTCCTCTGTCCTTGAATAAACCAAGATATCGTCTTTGAACACAAGAACAAACTTATTCAACTGATCCCTGAATACAATATTCATAAGATCCACAAAATCTGTTGGTGCATTGGTCTACCCGAATGGCATGACTAACCACTCATAGAATCCAAACGGTGTCTAAAAGGCCGTTTTAGCTATACTCTCAGCTTCCACTCTAAGCTGATGAAAACCTATCGCGAGATCCAAATGGGAGAACACTCTCGCGCCACTCAACTGATCAAACAAATCATCTATCCGTGGTGGAGGATACTTATTCTTCCTCTTCACCTTATTCAACTAGAGGTAGTCCACACACAATCGAAGGGAACCATCTGCCTTGGTAGCTAACACAACTGGTGCTCCCCACTCAGAAACACTTCTTCTGATAAATCCCTTCTTCGATAGATCGCTTACTTGAACCTCGAGCTCTCGCTGCTCCATTGGTGCCCTACAACGAAGTGGCATCACTATAGGTCTGGCATCTTTCACTAAATCAATACGGAACTCAATCTCTCGGTGTGGTGGAAGTCCGGTCACTTCCTCGAAGATGTCCGGATATTGGCCAGCCACGGGCACATCTGACAACTCATCATGCGGGATGTCGAGGGAATTTAGAAAACTAGCCATTACCCCATCACTAGGTAGACCACCAAACACTACCCTCCGCCCATCATTCGCTCTCACTGTCACCAAAAATCCCTCACAGTCTACCACCACCCCGTATCTTTGGAGCCAATCGACTCCCAAAATAATACCAAACCCAGTAAAGCCTGAAACAAAGCAATCACAAACAAACATGCATCCATGACTCGATAAACCACATTACGACAAATCATGCTAAGGCTAGTTGAACAGCCAATCGGGTTCGACACCGCTAAAGGTCTATAGACTATCTCGGGTTCCAATCCCAACCTATCTACCAAGTCACTAGACATGAAGGAACGGGAAGCCTCGGTATCAAACAATACTCGAATAGGAACATCATAAACAGAAAGCGTACCTTGAACGACAACATTCTTTCCTTTCTCCGCCGCAGTCGGGGCATTCGACGAAGAAGGAACAACATTGATGGCATATTCTTTCACTATCTGCTTCTCTTTCAAAGGCTGTGGACACTTATCCTTTTGATGTCCAACTTGGCCACAGTTGAAGCACTTCCTGTCTGCGAGCTTTGCTCGACATTCTTTAGTATAATGGCCCTTTGTGCCACAGCTAAAGGACTTTACATCTTTCTTATTCTTCTTCTTCTGGCCATCCTTGGTTTGATTCTACTTTCTCTTATTCAGAGAACCATTCCTGCCTCCACCGCTTGCTTGCAGCTTTGGCTCTTCTGCAGATGCAACCTCAGTCTTTGACTTAGGGTATAGACTTTCTGATCTCAAAGCTTTTCCCATAGTCGATTCATACATCTCATCGATGTGGTTAATAAGCCTTTCCCCCAAGTACTGATCTAAGCCTATTATGAACTTCTCATTCTTCTTCTCGGGAGTGTCAACGAGAGATAATCCATACTTCGATAAAGTATCGAACTCAACAATATACTACGAGACTGCTCTACCATTCTGCTTAAGCTCTAAGAACTTCCTAAACAATTCTGATTTCTGAGCAACTGGGATGAACTTATCACTGAATCGGTCCTTAAACTGATCCCAAGTAACTTGATCCTCAGGAGTAGCTACCTTAATAGCGTTCCACCAATTCATTTCCTGTCCGTGCAGCTGACGGGATGCTAGCTTCCTCTTCATCGCATCCTCGATACCTAAGTCTTCGAAGATACGCTCATAGCGATCCAACCAATCCTGAACTTCTGTAGCCGATTCCGTTCCGTGGAACGACCTTCCGCCAAGACTAGTGTAATCCTTGCATAGTTGGCGAAATCGGCCCTAGGCGCCTGCACCGCTGCACCACCACCATTTGCAGCATTATGAGCTGCCCTCTAAACATCCCTAAGCATCTCTCTCATAAGGTCAGTGGACATTGTCTTCATATCAGGAGCATTCCCATTATTAGCTCCTCTACAAGTACCCCTCGTATATCGGCTCATCGTTCAGTCTGTAAGGAGAAAACGATTAACCATCTCTTTAGTGGTGCCAGTGCAATGCGACTTCATCCTTAAATATACTAATAGTATATATATAGATTTTGAAGCCGAAATATCACAAATACGCACTCTCATATATGTACTATCTCTCTCTGGTGTCTTCCCTAGGTTAACTACGCAACCTAGAGCTCTGATACCAAGTGTGACGACCCGCCCTGCACCAGCCGACATTTCCAATGAAAGTGCGCTGTGGCGATGTCCAACCAGCACGGGACGGTCGACAAAGAAAGAAAAGGGAAGGAAACTTAACTGTGTACTAACAAAGAACCTGTAGAATGTCTCACATCGTATGGAATAAAATATAATAATAACATACTTTGACATAAAACAGGCGAGACAGTGCATAAGCTGAAGACTAAATATCGTAGCAGCGGAAAATCCAAATACAACTTATGTTCTACTTCATCATTATTACAAATTTAAAATTGTCTCTAAAGCTAAAGAAAGGAAAGATACACTACTAATGCCCAAAGTAGTGACCAACAGCGACACATGAGAGTATATAGAGAATAATACGTGTAAGCCTCCTGCTCATCTTCGGACAGCTACTCGTGCACAATCAGCTAACCTGTCTCTAGTCTGCCCGTTTAAGAGCACCCAGCGTAATAAGAAGAGACATAAAACTATGGGTCAAACAAAAGTCTGGTATAAGCAATAAGCAACAAAACAGAATAATAACAGGTATACTAAACCATACCTGAACCTGGACCTGCAACCAAAGAGTTAGCACAACATACCGTACAATACTCTAAGGTGCCACTAACATATGGTGTAAATGATACGAGGGTGGGGGTGTGCATGTCATAACGATGGCAAACAATCAAACATAGCAACCATCCTCACATCCCTCACTCAGTGCGTAAAGCATACGATATCCACCGCTTTATCATCCAATACTTTGTTACGATCACTCTGCCCCATGGAGTCGTGACGGCTCCACTGCACTGATCCGTAACCACTAATACTTTGCTATGTCCACTCTGCCTTATGGAGTCATGATAACTCCACTGCACTGGCTCATAGCCATACTACGATCACTCTGCCCCATGAAGTAATAACTACCTCACTGCACTGATCCGTAACCTAACATTCGTCTTTCGGTGGTGAATCAAAGTTATGGATGTCGATAACTCCTTAGCACACGTCCCGCAGCAAAGTCCAACTCATGAAGTTCACTTGTTGGTTCCCATCTGGATCCTGAGTAATGACTTCCCATTTGGACTACCTTTGCATCTCGGGTTTGATCATTATCCCGTTCGCACTTAAGTTTCCATCCTGTTCGCGATATGCAGTAGCTCACAGTTTGGAAGCATGTTCGGCTCGTGGTCTCCATCTCCGACTCGTGGGTTCTGTTCCGGTTCGTGGCCCCCCTCCTGGACTGGCTCGTGGCTCATGAACCCCACTCATAGCTCCTGGTCTTGATGGTGGGCTCGGGTCATGGCAACATCCCCCTAGTAGCTCGTGATGCTACATCGGACCGTGGGAAGAAAAGGGTGCTCTAGCTGGAAGCGGCTCGTGGAGAAGGGTGATTTGGTTCGTGACGCTTGGGTGCGCTAGCTCGTGAAGTACTGTAGCGGCTCTTGGAGGGGGTCTCTATCACGATCGGGGTCGGATCGCATAGGTGCTTCACGAACGGGAATGATCTGACCAATTCTGCAACTTTCCAGCAAGCAGTTTACGCCATACGACAGCGTTTTCGACCAATCTAACTTTTCTAAACAATCATAAATCATTTCAAATAGTCATAGCAATATGTATAATCAACCGTAAACACCAAAACAACAATATGACAAGTTTAAATGGGTCAAACATACCAAAAACCCATATTTTCCCCTTAATCATGTTTAGGCATAACTAATGATAAGATTAACAAAACTTATCCAAATTAACCCAAATTCCTAACTTAGGCTTAAAATAATATTTAGGAATTTATAAATATTTTTCCAGATTTTTAACATGCATAATTTCGCTAATTAACACTAATCACCCTAATTAACTGTAATTAGTGTAAAAATAGTGCTAACCACTCACCTTTGCCACAAATAAAACTTTCAGAACTAAAACTCTACTGATTTGGGCGAATACTGATGTCTAACAGCAGCTCCAACCTTGCTTTGGTGTTATCCCTCCTTAATTTGGTGTAGGTTAGGCTAATCCTTAAATTAAACGGTGATTAGAGATGATTCTAGATGTTGGAGGCCATTGTTAGGGTTTCTATGATGTATGTGGCGGCTGGAAAGTGACTAAAAACCGAAATCCCTAACCTTAACAGCCCTTAAATACCCCAAATCCCGAAATCCCCCACTAGGCCTAGCTGTTAATTACCCAATTAAGCCCGGTTAAGCTGTTTTTCACCTTCTAAATCTTAATTCTGCCATATCTCGCAAATGGTAAGTCCGTTTGGCTAATGTGACCACTCTACGGAAAGGTAAACCATCATCCGGACCTAATTGAAATAGTTTCAGGGCAAAACTCCTTACCAATTAAAAGTTATGGTCGAAACAAGATCATCCAGGGGCAAAATGGTCATTTAAAAATCCGCAAAAATCATGAACATAGGAAATGACCCCAATAGTCATCTCCCAAAGTTACATGACTAGACGACTTCGTATGTGAAAGAAATAAATATTCTACGATCCTTGGATGCGTAGAATGCGGGTCGTTACAAATAATATGGTTCTCGCACATTCTTTAATTGACCTATTTTTACGTTTAACTACTCCGTTTTTTTGAGGGGTTTTGGGGAAAGAAAATTTTGAGTTATCCCATTTTTATTACAAAATTTTTCAAAATTTTCGTTTTCGAACTCTCTGCCGTGATCAGTACGTGTCGTTTCAATTTTTAATGATAATAAATTTTGAATTATTTTAGAAAAGGTTTTAAATTGACCAAAAGCATCACTTTTATTTTTAAGAAACAATTTCTAAGTGAATCTAGAAAAATAATCAATTATTACACGAAAATATCTATTATGATTTATTAATTATGTTTAGGATGGACCGAGTAGATCCATATTAATTAATGCTAATGGTTTTGAGGTTGTAATTTCTTCTTTTGATTTAAATGGACTTCTTTTCAATTTCTTAATTAACAAGCGTCACATAAATTATTTACTTTAAAATTCATTTTAGGTGATCCCCTAATTGATTCTAATTTTGAAATTCTAGAAATATGTTTAAAATTTATATGACTGAATCTCTTATGCCAATACAAGGTTCACTTGTATTGTCCATAGGACCTAAATTATCGTTAGAAATTTTCATACTTAGTATATATTTATTTTTCTTTCTATCTCCTTCGAATATAATTTTTGAGTTTTTATCTTCTATACAACATTTATCGGTTTCAAGTTTGATTTTATAGCCTTTATCAAATAGATGACTTATACTTAGTAAGTTATGTTTTAAATTCCTAATTAATAAAACATCAGAAATAGTAGGAGTTTCAGAATTACCGACATTGCTGATGTCAACCACATATCCTTTAGAATTATCACCGAAATTGACCATTCCTTCGTCGTCATATACTAGATTGTTTAGTAGTTCTGGATTTCCCGTCATATGTCTTGAACAACCATTATCCAATATCCATTTATCCTTTTTGATTTCCACCATTTGACGTTCAAGATTTGAATTTTCAACAACCATGTAACACACTTTTCCCTGTATAGAACAACAATTCAGTAGATAGCTTGACTTTTCAACAT
The DNA here is from genome assembly GCA_030737875.1 of Allium sativum. Classification (NCBI taxonomy): domain Eukaryota; kingdom Viridiplantae; phylum Streptophyta; class Magnoliopsida; order Asparagales; family Amaryllidaceae; genus Allium; species Allium sativum. The sequence goes on from CM060912.1 coordinate 506,203,311, forward strand.
AATAGAATTTACTCATCTAATACATACGCAATGCATGAAACTAGTGCTATAAATCATTTCAAAATTTGCCATTTAATATTTCTAAAATTCAGATGATGAAACTTTGAAAACCTATGCTCTGATACTAACTGTTAGGGATGAGGATCATGGATCTTACGGCAAAACAAACACTAGAGGGGGTGAATAGTATTTTAAAATTTTATAGAAATCTTAACTAATTATTTATTACTTGAACTACTATATGAATCACAAAATGAATATTATAATAGAAACGATCACAAATACAAATATAAACAAAAGTAAAGTGCAGAAAAGGAAAGATCATACCAGATTTTTATACAAGGTTAACACCCTTACTTTCCTTGATTTACGGGCTATAAGGAACATACCCCCGCCTTTCCTTGATTTCAGGGATATAAGTAACACACCCACACCTTTCCACACTCTTTCTGATTATGATTGCCCTAGAACTCTTAATATCACTTCCAAACAGAGAGTATTTGATAGAGAATGAAAATAGAAGAAGAATGATATTTTTTTTTCTTGAAATCGCGGAGTATAAGTGTATAAACTTGGATTTTTAAGAATAATAATGGTGGTATGTTATGGGAGGAAGAAGATGATGATTAGTTATTAAAAAAATCTATTTTGAGGCCTTTTTATAATGGTCTAAAGGGTGCAACCATTTTCTGAAACGTTTTAAACTGAAAACACACAACTTTTAAATTTAGATAAAATGTTTCTGTTATAAGTCGACATATGTATGTATGTGACATATACTTTACATTTTCAAATTTAAACCATTTTTTTCAAAGTATTTAAACTAAAATATGTATTCTGGAAATTCCTGAAATAAAACTAGTTGTTAAAATATTATTTTTCAAGTATAAAATCATAATAAAATATTATTTAAACATATGATTAAAAACTATATATATAAGTGATATAAAAACTATATAATATAATTATAAACACACACACATATATATATATAACTATAAAAATAATAAACTTATAAATTAGGAAATATATATTTGAATTTATAAGTTTGAAATCGTTGGATGATTAAAATCTTTTTGAGAGGAGTTTGAAATCAATTGTAAAATAGTTTATAATGAATTTGAAAATAGTTTAAAATCAATTTAAAAAGAGATAATTTGAAAATAGAGTTTGAGTGCTATTTAGAGTTTTTACATAATATCTAGTCTCTATTACCCTGATAGTCTTGGACTCTTGAAATCTTGATATCTTGATACTCATGAGTCATGATTCTCTTGTAAAATTTTGAATCTCTTTACTGTACAGTCTTCAATATTCATTTCCTGCATATAAACCCTGCATGTACATATATATATTCTGGATAAGAGTGTTATTATATATTTTATAATCAATAATGATAATGATTGAAACAAGGTAGTTGTCATCAAAACATCAGCAACATTCCATTCTCCAACACCACCTTCTTTCCCGATTCAAAAAAATAATTATACCGACTTAAACTGATCAATAAGATGTATCGCTTAGGGTTGCAACGCATAAGAACGGAACAAAAAAACTTTTTCATTATCATTACAATAACTTTTACATACGAGTACAACTTATTTCAGAGCAAACATGGCAGAACACAACAAATATAATATTCAATATAACTTTACAGCGGAAACTTTGCAATGGAAAAACATTTAAATAATAAGGGTAAACATACCATGGATAGTTATAAACACCATACGCACATAATACAACTTCACATCCAAGTATAGATAGTAGAATCTTCACTGGCTTCTGACGAAGAACACCATCACTTTTGGAATCGTCTGGGAACTCCTCGAACCCTGTCTAAACCTGAAATACACTCAAATTTGACCCGAGTGTCAAACACTTGAGTCAGGCTTGGATTAACCAGCTTGAGAACTAGATAACAAGTCATGCATATCTCAAACAATCATCAAAAAGGGTGTCAAAACTTCGTCCTTGCTTTTTGGAAAAATGAGGCTACCATAAGACCCGCATCCCATCACGCAATGCAAACACACACCATTAGGAGCAAATTTTACCTTATGATGACCAAATATTCTTGATATGCGAAAATCGTTTGATAGTATCATTAATGTCCATATTTGAAAATCTTTTCAAAATAAATGTATAGGTTTTAACAGACGTAGGTACCCATATATTTTGTCTACATACATATGTTACAACTAAAACCGTAAAGGTTCGTATTGGAAGTTGGATTCCAACAATGACCAGGAAAAGGATCTTCTTTTTCCATGGATGGGTACACCTCTAGACGGATGTTCCTGGGAGCTAACTACCCCTGTGCTCACGAAGCCGGTCCACCCCATAACTGGGTGGAGTTCGGGTTACTCCTGAAGATAACATTCCCGGTCGTGATCAACCTTTATCCGAGAGTCTTCGATACGTCATCCACATAAGTAAATTGTTAGGGCTTTATACCATAACATCTTGTTATAATCTAGAAGAAACGTTACGTCGTAACTTTGCTGCATACATCCTGTTTCGGTCATCCACGAGTTATGAGGATTCTAGTCACGCTTCCACACAAAGCTACGCTATATTAGCCATGCTTTGATCATCAATAGCTCAACACATAGCCTGCTACACTATCAATTCACAACATATAATTGATGTTTATTATATATAACCCTCTGAGTACATAAGTACCAGAAGAGGGTGTTATGATAAGAGGATCAATACTCCGCCACAACTGATATATCATCAATAGATACGATTAGTTTTACCGTAAAATACAACATCAGATACACATCCATTTACAAGTTCTTTCTGGGTTGTGAACAAAAACGAAGGCACTTTATTCCATGACCTCGCATAGGTGCAAAAGTCCTTGAAATATGTATCATTTCAAGTACGGTCAAATCGCTGTCACAATATAACATCATAATGGTGGTGTCCCGAGGCATCAGTGAGCAATCCTTCCAATGTGAAGGTCTTCGATCTTCAATCGTAGTCATCGCCATTTTATTTGCTCTAATCATGTCGTATAGTTAATCGTAATGAGTTAACTCGGTCATTCCGCATAACTAACTCATCTTTAAAACCAATAAAGTGATACAAAATATCATAAGTCTCTTTCCATTTTGGAATATTTTTTCACTCGAATCATTCTTTACATTGGAAATTTCTCCCTCAAATCTTATTAAAGATTTACATATTTTAAATTCTTTTTTAAATCTTTCCTTGGAAATCATTTCAATTGATTATAAAATCTCATTTCATAGATTTAACTCAAACCAAGGTTTCTATGCTTTATCGAGATTATCGAACCTCACGAAAAAGGTAATTTATCAAATCATTATCCTATTTCCACCCTATTCATACCATGAAGAAATACTGGTAGTACTCTGTAGCCACCCGTAACTTTCCCAGTCTCCGAAGAGAAGAGAAAGAGCGAATTACCTTGAGGACAAGACGAATCAGAACACAAACAGAAGAACATTTCATTGTTTATTACAACAATTCCATTAGAATACAAGAATATACAGAGTATGAATAAATATTACACATTTGATAAATATCAGAGATTTAAATACATTACTACAGCGGAAAAATAATACAAAACATAACTGAAAGAAATACGCGGATACAGAGCTTTCCGAATATCACTTCAGCTATAAACCAGGATCCTGTGAATATAAATCTACAAAACCAAAACTACTAGCTGCCCGTATGGAAAATAGGGGCACCCAGAGTTTAGGTTAAAACAATAAACTCTAGGTCAGTCATGTGACTGGTGTGAGAACTAAAACAGTTATTAATCTTTATTTTAAAGTTAGGTAAATCAAGGGACCACGCCGTATAACACGGAACGGGTTTTTACCCTAAGAATACCAGTGCATAAAACAAACAGCGCAATGCTAAGTAAAGAAAAATGAAGCTATTATAAGACCCAGGTTCCATCACACAATGCAATGCAAGCCGAAGGATAGGATTTTTACCTTATAACAGCCAAAAATGCTTGGTACATGGGATTTCATATTTTATTATTATAAGTGAAGAAAACAATTTCAATCATAATGTATAAATCATAGACGGCATAAGTGACCCATACCACTATGTCGCCGTACTAGGCTCTACAAATAAAACCGAAAGTCACGTATTGGAAATTGGATTCCATCATGAGTCGAGGCAAGGGGCAAGCTCCTCTCCGATTCGAGACACTCTAGCAAATGTCTCAGGACCACACACAACGATCCCTTGGAACCTCCAAGACCGGTCCTCTCTTACTTTTGAGGATTAGTTATTCTTGAACACACGTTTCTCGGTCCTATAGGACCTATATAATGGTCTGTACGTTGGCTCACATAGTGCCAGTTATCGATCATATATTCGAGGCGCCTCGCATTCCAACAACCACACAGGTAAAAAGTATATAAATGTCAGGGCTGGTAGGTCACTGACATCACCCATAGCCAGAAAGAAACGTCGTGCACTCCTTGGGTCCTTATCCCGTTTTTGACTCATACCGAGGTGTGAGGCTCGCGAATTAACGCCATAGAAAAAGCTGCGCCACACAGGCTGTGCTTTGATCATCAACCACAAGACTTTGCTTTTCAACAGAAGCCTTGATCATTTGCTACTTAGGTATGCCTCACTGGCAATTCATGCCATGCAACTAATGTCCATCGATATACAACCTCTAAGCTCGTACGTCTCAGGGAAGGGCGTTAAGCAAGAGAATAAATTCTCCGCCGCCAAACAGATGTATATTTAATAGAGATCAATCAACACAGAATAAAATCCAATGTCAGACACACAGTCCATTTACAAGTTCGTTCTGGGTCTGAACGAAACCGAAGGCACTTTCCTCGCACAACCATCGATCTCCAAGTACGTCTGAACGATCACCAACTGATTCCCTCCTCTTGGGTGTACAACCCAATCAAGATCATCAGTAATCACCCAAATGATGTGAAGACTTCTGGTCTTCAACCACCGTCTTCATCTTCGACTTTTCGTCGAATCGGTTATTCAGAATGGGTATAAACCCGGCCTTTCCGAATAACCCGCGTATATAATAAACACGTGTTACACAAACACAACATACGCCTCATTACAATTCAGAGTATTCTTTTATTCAAATTTTCACATTCTTAGGGAAAGGTTCCCATTAATTTTATCAAAGATAAATTCTTCTAAATTTATTCTTTAATCTTTCTTTGGATTTCCAAACTAGTCGAGATTAGCAAACCACACCAAAATAATTATTTATTTTATTTCCCAATCCCAACCTATTCATCCCATGGAGAAAAAATTATAATACTCCATATCTAACACCATGGTGTTATCAGTAAATATTAATTACCATTTCACGTTCAAATCTAATCAAAGATTTAACTATCGCTTTGGAGCAAAACTGGTGGTACTCCATCCTCGATCACTTTAATCTAATTAAAGATTCATTAAAACTCCACTTAGTTTTAATCTTCCCAAAATTCAATATCCTATCTTTAACTGGGTTAAAGAACCAATGTCACCTAAAATACGATTCACGATAAACCCAAAATCACTTTCTATTGTTAATCGGGTTAAAGAACAGGTGTAATTCAAAACACCGCTCACGATAAACCCCAAAAACCAATTCAAATTTAATTCCAATTAAATACTAATTAATTGGACAATTTCACTAAATCTTAATTAAAAGATTTATTCTTTTCTAAACTGGGTTCAAGAACAGTGTTATTTAAGACACCATTCACGAGAACCCCAAAATCCCATTTGATATTAAATACAAGGCTCTGAATAAAACATATACCGGCTTATATTCAATATCAAATTCTGAAACCAATAAATATTGTATTGGAAATTTCGATATAAAATATATCTTTCAAATTTCCACAACCATATCTGTATAATCACGAAATCCAACATCGAAATATTCCAAAGGCAATTTCGATTCAAATCCATTCCAATTCAATTATTGGAAATTCTGGTTATTTTCAAATCCAATTTATTTATTTTAAAAAAATAAATGGAATTACAATTCTAGTTCAAAACTAGTTCATTTCGATAAAAAAACTATTTTTATCTTTTTAAATATGGAATTTTTCATCCCAATTATTCACAAATCATTCCTTATGATTTTACACAAATTATTACTATTTTTAATAATTTTATGCCCGTACAGTCGATTTCCATCAACGGTCATTGAACTGCACTTACAACGACCTTTTCCAAATTTGATTTGGACATAATTCCAAATCCAACTGTTGGATTTCTAATTTCTAATATTCATTGGAAAGCTCTTTTCGATATGAACCCAACGGTTTCGGTTTTAGGAGAATCCGACGGTCGGATCTCCCGTAATGTCCGTTCGAAGTCAATGGTCGAAATTCACGAACTACCGCGGCGCGACGCGTTCTATTCAGGCCATTAATATATAATATATATGTATATATATTATATATATTTCGTCGATTTCAATTCAAACGTATTTTATAAATCGTTTTAAATTCGTTTTCAAAACCATTTCAACTTCATATTCAATTTCAAATCAAAATTGAATATTTCATATCATTACTATATAAATGATAATATTTTCAAAATGTTATTTTTTGAAATCACTTCCTTTTCTACATTCATTATAAAAACGAATATAATCGATATAAATATCGTTCGCGTCAAAATGGCGCATCTCTAATCAACACGGCTTTATATATTTCAATAACTTCGTTATTCTATTCAACAAATGAATATTTATTCTATTCAACACATGAATCTATATTTCTTTATTCAACACATGAATATTTATTTATTCTCACTTACAATAAAAATGTGTATTCTATTGTATAAAATATTTCGTTCAACACATGAATCATTTCAACACATGAATATTCTCAACACATGAGCATCGTCAACACATGACTATTTATTATATTCAACACATGAATCTTTATTTTATAATATTCTTTATTTTCCCAATTGGAATGAGGCCCAATCAATTACCATATAATGTTAATTATATGGATTCCATACAACACATGTATATAATAGCAACAATAAATAATCAACCATCATCCAAAGTGCACCACACAACTGCATAAGCATTAAATATAACTAATTAACGCTCATACAGTCTGTCAATCAAACGATCGACATACCACTAAACAATTGGGATTAAGGTACGTCAAATATCATCCCACACCCGTGTGGGGTTTCAATCCACAAACACTGAATATTATTTGTGCAGTTGGGCGACGTGTAAAATTTATCGTCCCAATCAATGTCCTTCAAATAGGTGTACATTAGCAAACCGTCCGGTTTGTAAATGAATATTTATTTATTCACATTCCCGTTAAAAATTATATTTTTAACGATAATTAATTTATTTCAACACATGAATATTTATTTTCAATCATTCCACATCACAATCAATTTTCACAACACATCAATCAAACAAACAAGCCGTCCATGGTCAGTGGACGACGGGTGTCGGGTTCTGCTAAGCACCGTCTGCATCCTAGTATATAATTTTATCTAGAAAACAAGATTTAAAGTGAGAAGTTCTCACCGACTAGCTAAACCAAACACCGCGACTCTTCTTATGTAGAAATCTTCGTCGTGCTCGCTTTTTTGTCAATTTCATTGCCCTTAGCCGCTACATATATAAAAATCACATTTTTATATTGTAGTTATGTATATAAAAATCACATTTTTATACCGCTACTATATAGATAAAAATTCTATTTTTACACCGCTACTATATAGATAAAAATTCTATTTTTATCTCTTCATAACAAAAATAATATTTTTATCACGCTAATTTCATAATAGAAATTATATTTTTATATCGCCACACATATAAAAATCACATTTTGCTTCAACATATATATAATAAAAATCAGATCTTTATTTCGTAACATATATAAAAACTATATTTTTAACTTCTTGATTATATAAAAATTATATTTTTAACTTTTTGATTATATAAAAATTATATTTTTTACTTCTTGATTATGTAAAAATTATATTTTTAACTTCTTGATTATATAAAAATTATATTTTTAACTTCTTTCTCTTCGCTTTCATATGATTAAAAATCCCACCTTTTCACGATTAAAAATCGAATCTTTTTAATGATAATAATCAAACCTTTTGCTAATTAAAAATCAAATCATTCCTCTCATAAAATCGACTCCTTTCTCTCATAGAATTCAAATCTTTTTACAATTAAAGATGATACCTTTTCGTATTTATCACGATTAAAAATATAAACTTTATGGTGATTAAAATCTAAGCTTTCATATGAACAAAATCTAAACTTTATACTAATAAAAATATAAACTTTATACTAAAATTATAAACTTCATACTAAAAATATAAACTTTATACAAAAAATATAAACTAAAATAACAAAATCAGCAAGTAGCTTACATTGATCGAAGAAGGGAGGGGTTTTACTCGCCGTTCGGCGAAGAAGAGGGGGGGTTTCTCCGGACTGAGGTGGAGGAGGGGTAGCAGGTGGCGGGGGCGGCTCCGGCAGGCGCGATGGTGGCACAGGTTTCGGGTGCGGCAGATTGAGGAGGGGCATTTTGGGGGGGGGGGCTCGAATCGAGTGTGGGGGAAGGGGCTTCTCGTGTGACGGAGGAGAGAGGAAGTGCGGCAAAAGGAGGGGATGCTGGAGGGGAGGCAGATCGGTGATGGGGCGTGGTGGCGCCACCCATCGGAGGAGCGACGACTCCTTCGTCTTCTTCTCTCTTTTTTTTAGTTTGGTTTTGAAATGAACGACAAAGAAAGGGGGGCCTAAGGAGATAAAGGGTTTGACTTTCTCTTTTTATTTTATTATTTAATTATTTAATTTCAAAAAGCAACTTTTAATTTCGAACTCGAAATCGAACCCACCGACTGTCGTTCATAGCTAATTACCCCCCTTCCGAACACAATGGGATATGTATCGCAGGTTGATTCGATCGTTATATCAGTTTTCGTCAAAATCAAAATATAACTCTATATATTGAATTTGAACGCACATTTCAATTTACTGGGGCCACATACTAGCTCTAAAAATTCCCGAAAAATATTTTCTACCTTTGTATTGACGATACAGTCCTAATAAAATAAATTTCGTCAAATTCTGAGACCATTTGAAAAATGGTCATTTTCCAATCGATTAAAATCAACTAAAACTGGTCAAACGCGTTTTCCTTTGCCACTCTCACATACTGATTCGGAAAATTACGAATTTTGAAATCTAGCAATAACTAGACACCACAGATCCAACAAAAGTGTTTCGTAAAAAACCGAGGTCGTTTGCAAAATTTCCATTTTTAAGGGCCAGAATTCCATAGCGACTATTCTGAATTTTCAACTGAGCATATCTTTTGATCCCCGCTATGAAATTTCGATTTTTCAGATTCGTTGGAATGATATTCTCGATTAGATTCGAATATTTTTGGTTTCACCAAAATCCGGTTTATTTTGAATCATGTGCACCCATTTGAACTTTGAAATCGAAATTTCAAACTACCGCGCCATTTTCAATTCCTTTTATAATTATAAATAAAATATTTATTTTCTAACGATGATTCGAATAAATATACATTCTAATTCTATTCAAAATAAATTTCTCATCATTATTATTTAAAATAATTCATTTTAAATAATCAAAATTCATTTAAATTGCCAGTTTAAAAATTTTAAATTGGCTCAGAATTTCCGGGTTATTACAATCTCCCCCACTTAAAACTTTTCGTCCCCGAAAAGGAACGAAGCTGAAAGTTGTTTAATTAATCAACTCAAATCCCATTATTTTCTTTACGGCTTAAGTTCTTCAACCTTTCAGTTTCTAAGAACTTTTCAAATTCTTCAAAAATTTGGCTAACACCCTAAAATTTCGCCATAACCTCCCCTACACCGGGGACTTCGGGATATTTCAAATAGCCTCCAATGGCCCTCATCAATCCAAAAAGAAAAAGAAACAGCCAAACGGTTAGCCAATCGGCTCATAAAATCATCAAATCCCAATAAATTTGTAAACATGTACCTATTTGTCGAGCAAACAATTTTATTCTTCACCTCTAGCCTTCTTGCTATGACATGTTCAATGTAAGTACATGTATATGCATGCATTTTCAAACAATTTTCAATACAGCTCAATATTCGGCTCGATTTGGCATAAATGGTTCAAAATTATCAAACCAATAATCAAACAACACAACTATCAATCAATTAGTGGATTAACGTTTCAAATTCATAATTTTGATATATATACAAAAAATCATGTTTTTGATGCCAAATCACAACAATAAACCTATCTAGTTTTGGTTCTCACACCAGTCTAATGGAAATATATAGACATCTCACTTTCAAAACACGAAAATAATTACTGATGATGACGCATCAATCATCAGAATAAGGTCCGAGCGACTGGAGTGTGATCCTATATCTATCCAGTATATTAAAACTTCGAATATACGTTCATGACGCGTATATGCAAAATCTTTATATACTCGATTGTCCAAATTTAATACAAATAAAATATTCAAATACACATACTTGAATTTAACTTTCAAAACAAAATTTGTTTTTGATCTTTATTTCAAAAATATACTCTTCACACTCGTCCTAGGATACTACTGATCCTATCTCTAACGAGTCATTCTTATTGGATATTACTAATCCAATATCCGATGAATTCTTTCGTATGGTTCTAATGTGTCTTGTTCTCGAGCTCTGTAAACCAAAGCTCTGATACCACTGTAGCAACCCGTAACTTCCCCGGTCTCCGATGAGAAGAGAAAGAACGAATTACCTTGAGGACAAGACGAATCAGAACACAAACAGAAGAACATTTCATTGTTTATTACAACAATTCCATCAGAATACAAGAATATACAGAGTATGAATAAATATTACAAATTTGATAAATATCAGAGATTTAAATACATTACTGCAACGGAAAAATAATACAAAACATAACCGAAAGAAATACGCGGATACAGAGCTTTTCGAATATCACTTCAGCTATAAACCAGGATCCTGTGAATATAAATCTGCAAAACCAAAACTACTAGCTGCCTGTGTGGAAAATAGGGGCACCCAAAGTTTAGGTTAAAACAATAAACTCCAGGTCAGTCATGTGACTGGTGTGAGAACTAAAACAGTTATTAATCTTTGTTTTAAAGTTAAGTAAATCAAGGGACCACGCCGTAAATCACGGAACGGGTTTTTACCCCAAGAATACCAGTGCATAAAACAAACAGCGCAATGCTAAGTAAAGAAAAATGAAGCTATTATAAGACCCAGGTCCCATCACACAATGCAACGCAAGCCGGAGGATAGGGTTTTTACCTTATAATAGCCAAAAATGCTTGGTACGTGAGATTTCATATTTTATTATTACTATAAGTGAAGAAAACAACTTCAATCAAAATGTATAAATCATAGACGACATAAGTGACCCATACAACTATGTCGCCGTACTAGGCTCTACAAACAAAACCGAAAGTCACATATTGGAAATTGGATTCCATCATGAGTCGAGGCAAGGGGCAAGCTCCTCTCCGATTCGAGACACTCTAGCAAATGTCCCAGGACCAACAAAGCGATCCCTTGGAACCTCCAAGGCCGGTCCTCTCTTACTTTTGAGGATTAGTTATTCCTGAACACACGTTTCCCGATCCTATAGGACCTATATAATGGTCTGTACATCGGCTCATATAGTGCCAGTTATCGACCATATATTCGAGGCACCTCGCATTCCAACAACCACACAGGTAAAAAGTATATAAATGTCAGGGCTGGTAGGTCGCTATCATTACCCATATCTAGAAAGAAACATCGTGCACTTCTTGGGTCCTTATCTCGTTTTTGACTCATACCGAGGTGTGAGGATCGCGAATTAACACCATAGACAAAGCTGCGCCACACAGGCCGTGCTTTGATCATCAACAACAAGACTTTGCTTTTCAACAGAAGCCTTGATCATTTGCCACTTAGGTATGCCACACTGGCAATTCATGCCATGCGACTGATGTCCATCGATATACAACCTCTGAGCTCGTACGTCTCAGAGAAGGGCATTAAGCAAGAGAATAAATTGTCTGCCGCCAAACAGATGTATATTTATTAGAGATCAATCAACAAAGAATTAAATCCAATGTCAGACACACAGTCCATTTACAAGTCCGTTCTGGGCCTGAACGAAACCGGTGGCACTTTCCTCGCACATCCATCGATCTCCAAGTACGTCTGGACGATCACCAACTGATTCCCTCCTCTGGGGTGTACAGCCCAATCAAGATCATCAGTAATCACCCAAACGATGTGAAGACTTCTGGTCTTCAACCACCGTCTTCATCTTTGACTTATCGTCGAATCGGTTATTCAGAATGGGTATAAACTAGGCCTTTCCGAATGACCCGCGTATATAATAAACACGTGTTACACAAACACAACATACACCTCATTCCAATTCAGAGTATTCTTTTATTCAAATTTTCACATTCTTAGGGAAAGGTTCCCATTAATTTTATCAAAGATAAATTCTTCTAAATTTATTCTTTAATCTTCCTTTGGATTTCCAAACTAGTCGAGATTAGCAAACCACACCAAAATAATTATTTATTTTATTTCCCAATCCCAACCTATTCATCCCATGGAGAAAAATTTATAATACTCCATATCTAACACCATGGTGTTATCAGTAAATATTAATTACCATTTCACGTTCAAATCTAATTAAAGATTTAACTATCGCTTTGGAGCAAAACTGGTGGTACTCCATCCTCGATCACTTTAATCTAATTAAAGATTCATTAAAACTCCACTTAGTTTTAATCTTCCCAAAAATCAATATCCTGTCTTTAACTGGGTTAAAGAACCAATGTCACCTAAAACACGATTCACGATAAACCCAAAATCACTTTCTATTGTTAATCGGGTTAAAGAACAGGTGTTATTCAAAACACCGCTCACGATAAACCCCAAAAACCAATTCAAATTCAATTCCAATTTAACTGGACAATTTCACTAAATCTTAATTAAAAGATATATTCTTTTCTAAACTGGTTCAAGAACTGTGTTATTTAAGACACCATTCACGACGAACCCCAAAATCCCATTTGATATTAAATACAAGGCTCTGAATAGAAAATATACCAGCTTATATTCAATATCAAATTCTGAAACCAACAAATATCGTATTGGAAATAAGGATACAAAATATATCTTTCAAATTTCCACAACCATATCTGTATAATCACGAAATCCAACGTCGAAATATTCCAAAGGCAATTTCGATTCAAATCCATTCCAATTCAATTATTGGAAATTCTGGTTATTTTCAAAACCATTTCAAATCCAATTTATTTATTTTAAAAAAATAAATGGAATTACAATTCTAGTTCAAAACTAGTTCATTTCGATAAAAATCTATTTTTATCTTTTCAAATATGCAAATTTTTCATCCTAATTCTTCACAAATCATTCCTTATGATTTTACACAAATTATTACTATTTTTAATAATTTTATCAAGGCCCGTACAGTCGATTTCCATCAACGACCATCGAACTGCACTTACAACGACCTTTTCCCAATTTGATTTGGACATAATTCCAAATCCAACTGTTGGATTTCTAATTTCTAATATTCATTGGAAATCTCTTTTCGATACGAACCCAAGGTTCCAGTTTCAGGAGAATCTGACGGTCGGATCTCCCGTAACGTCCATTCGAAGTCAATGGTCGAAATTCACGAACTGCCGTGGAGCGACGCGTTCTATTCAGGCCATTAATATAATATATATATATATATTATATATTTCGTCGATTTCAATTCAAACGTATTTTATAAATCGTTTTAAATTCGTTTTCAAAACCATTTCAACTTAATATTCAATTACAAATCAAAATTGAATATTTCATATCATTACTATATAAATGATAATATTTTCAAAACGTTATATTTTGAAATCACTTCCTTTTCTACATTCATTATAAAAACGAATATAATCGATATAAATATCGTTCGCGTCAAAATGGCGCATCTCTAATCAACACGGCTTTATATATTTCATTAACTTCGTTATTCTATTCAACAAATGAATATTTATTCTATTCAACACATGAATCTATATTTCTTTATTCAACACATGAATATTTATTTATTCTCACTTACAATAAAAATGTGTATTCTATTGTATAAAATATTTCGTTCAACACATGAATCATTTCAACACATGAATATTATCAACACATGAGCATCGTCAACACATGACTATTTATTCTATTCAACATATGAATCATTATTTTATAATATTCTTTATTTTCCCAATTGGAATGAGGCCCAATCAATTACTATATAATGTTAATTATATGGATTCCATACAACACATGTATATAATAGCAACGATAAATAATCAACCATCATCAAAAGTGCACCACACAACTACATAAGCATAAATATAACTTATTAACACTCATACAGTCTGTCAATCAAACGATCGACATACCACTAAACAAATGGGATTAGTGTACGTAGAATATCATCCCAACACCTGTTTGCGAACAAATTAGACAATTGTAAACAACTGTAAAATTCGTTCGTCTTTCCTAAACAACAAGGATTGTTGTAGAGGGTGTCGAACTCTGGGACCAAATTATTTTATTAATAAATCCAATCAAGTTATCCCTAACTTTTGATTGGTGGAAATCAAAGAAAATAGCAGAAATTAAATAAAAGAGAGTTTTAACAATAAGTGAAAGCAATTAGGGGATAATGACATAGATCAGATTCATAATCATCAATAGCCAAAAGATTAACCAGATCTAATACATGTTTCTGTCACAAACATGAATCAACGATAATAGGTTTTTAGAAACAAATATGTAAATAACGACAAGCATAGCCTATGCAGGAGCTCAGCTCTACAACCATAGACTATCAGGACAGATTCACTAATTAATTTCTAAAACCCTAAAATTAGATCTAAATCTGATAATTGTTAGACCGAACACGAATATACCCTATGAAGGAGCATAGCTCTTAAACGACACAGGATATTAAGGTTCAGATCTAACCCTTGGTTCAGATCTAGATCTATATACATGAATTCCTCATCCTTTGGCTATGTGATTCATATCGAATCATACTATCAGCGTCATCACCCCCTAATCAAAGGGGATTAGCTAGACATAGCTAAAGAAGAAGAGAAAAAGAAAATAAATAACATGAACACAAATAAAATAAACAAAAAGTAAAAAGAAAGGGAGAGAATGATTTTATTCCAAGAAGAGAATTACAGAATAAAACCTAATGTATTTTTTACAAGACTAAGATACAATGTATTTATAGCTGATATGACAAAGGCTAGCTAGCTAATTACATAATGTGGGACTAAAGAAATAACCCAAATAACACATAAGCCAGTGTGAACGCAACTTTAGAGTGAGTTGTCTAGCAAATAGGCTAGTGTGAACGCAACATGAGTAAGAGGTCTTCCAAATGAGCTAATGTGAATGCAGTTTGAGTCTTTATTGAGCCAAATCTTCTTAACTGAAATATAATTGCAACCGTTCTTCAAGCTTCAGACTCTTCAAGCTTTAGCAATTTTAAACTTCACTCTTTTTAAGCAAATTCTTCATGCTTTATCCACCAAATGCTCTAAACCATGCTTCTTGTCAACAATCTGAAAATACAGCTATAAATACACAATATCAATTATTTAAAAGATAAAATAAGATAAATAAGCGGATAAAATATACACATTTACGTGTATATCAAATACCTCCACACTTATCTTTTTATTCGTCCTCGAATAAACTAAACTAAGATATGTCACACTTTCGTAGGAAACACGATTGCATTTAGCGTATGCAACAAGCCGTTAAACCTCTGGGTGTCCCCAGTAGGACGAGTGTTGTCTCGTGAGGGTTTTCAGCGGATACTACCCACAAAATCCAAAGCGTCTTATGTACGCGGATTAATCAAACAATATATTTAAGGTCTTTCACATTCCAAGGATTTCACCTAACTTCAATAATAACGGTTTAGTTCCAATTGTCCATCCCATTATTGGTGCAAAAATGAATAAGATTTTTCAAGCTGAATCGTAATTCCTTGATAACACTGTAATTGTCTTGAAGGTTAAGAGCGTGGTGTCAACCAAAGTTCTACACATCGACAATGTGCACCCAATCATTTATTCAACCTTTTTTTTTTTATTTTTATTTTGCACCACCGTAACTGTAATGTATTGGATGTGAGTTATGCATAGATGAAGGAAAATTTTGTAAGTTCTAAAAATATTCTAGATAAGAGGGCAAGTGTATTAGTTGAATTTCAAGCTACAAAAGATAAAGTAATACTAAGGCACATATGGACATTTTGTTTCCTTTCACCTCCTCAACTACAATCCTTGCTTCTAAGTACAGTATGATGGATGTGGATGGAATGGAAATGGATGCTTCATAGTCAAGAATGATGAAGACTATTTTATTCAGAGAGACTCTCTCTTTATTTCTTTTTTTTTCTTTTTTTTCTATTCTTTTTTTTTCTTTTTTTTTCTTTTTCTTTTTTTTCTTTTGCATGATGAATGATGAATGGAGATGGAATGATGACGTATATGATTTCATTTGATTCCTCCTCTACTACCAACACTTCATGAAAGGAAAGTTTTGTGCCCTAGTTACTCTACTTCTATAACCTTAATTCAACACACAAGTCTGGATTGATGTTATACAAAAAGCTGAAAGGAATGATAAGCAAAGTTTCGTAAGAAAGATAACCCATATAAAATAAGATGTGGTATATGGTTATCCTACCTTAAAACAAGTACGGAGTGGGTGGTGTAATATCGGTATAAAAAGTGACGTTTTTGACCTTTAAACAAAGGTTCTTGAGTATACCAATATAAGATAAACTTGTCGAAACATGGATGTAAATCAACTAAAACTTAGGTTTGAATAATGTGGGGTATCGAAGAAGAATGCTACAACGAGTCATTTCTCCTTAATTGGGCCAAGTGGATTTTAGAACTTACGATTTTGAAAATTTGAGTGGAAAAGAAAATATTATGCATGAAAACTAACTCAGAAAATCCAACAAATGTAAGTGCAAAATCCTTTTATTTCATGATTTTTTTTTTATTTTTTTTTTTGATTTTTTTTACTTGCACATTCTAACATGTATAACAAAGGTTGACACGCTTACTCCAGAACACGACTAACGTCTGCACAGTCTCAAGCTAGCATCTTAAAAAGACACATTACGATTCAATGAATAAATAATGTTCATTCCCATCACCCAACAATTCAACTTATCAAACAAGAACCGAGGTGTTATTTATGAATTTTAAGTTAATCCTTGTTCAATGAATGACCTACTTCATAAAATTTGATTGCTGATGTAATGTAAATTCCCCCCACACTTGAGTGTGACTGTGTCCTCACAGTCTTAATCAGACATAGCTTAGTGAAAGGGAAAAACAAATAAGAGAATATTTACATATGTACAAAAGAGGGTTAGTGCGTCTTACCGGATGTAATGTGGCTCATGGAGGACCATGAGCTCTTCCTCTTGGTTGGGTATTGGCTCCAAATAAGGTTTAAGGCGTTGACCATTGACCTTAAAGGATGATCCATCAGTTGGATTCTCAATCTCTACCGCACCATACGGAAAAACAGTCCGTACAGTGTAAGGTCCTGTCCATCTAGATTTTAGCTTACCCGGAAATAGATGCAGTTTTGAGTCATACAACAGAACTTTTTGACCTGGCATGAAAGTTTTACGTAAAATTGATTTATCATGAAAAACTTTTGTTCTGTCCTTGTAAATTCGTTCATTTTCATAGGCATCATTTCGAATTTCATCAAGTTCATTAAGTTGAAGCTTCCTATGTTCACCTGCTTTCTCTAAATCAAGATTTAAAGTTTTTATTGCCTATAACGCCCTATGTTCTAGTTCAACTGGCAAGTGACATGGCTTACCAAAAATCAACCGATAAGGGGACATACCCAAGTTGGTTTTGAAAGCGGTGCGGTAAGCCCAAAGAGCATCGGTTAACTTTTGAGACCAATCTTTACGATTTCGATTCACAGTTTTCTCAAGAATTTGTTTAATCTGCCTATTCGATACTTCAACCTGCCCACAAGTTTGAGGATGGTAAGGAGTAGATAACTTGTGGGTTATCGAATACTTTCTCATGAGAGCTTCAAAAGAACGATTACAGAAGTGTGTACCATTATCACTGATTATTGTGCGAGGTGTGCCAAACCTAGAAAAGATGTTTTCTTTCAAGAAGCGCACAACAACCTTGTTAACGTTTGTTTTGCATGGTACAGCTTCTACCCATTTAGAAACATAGTCAACAGCCAAGAGAATGTAAATGTTCCCAAAAGAATTAGGGAAGGGTCCCATGAAGTCTATACCCCACACATCAAAAATTTCGACCTCTAGAATGGGGTTTAGGGGCATCATATTCCGTTTAGAAATTTTCCCTAAGAATTGACATCGATCACAAGTTTTGCAAAATTCGTACGCGTCTTTGAAAAGGGTGGGCCAGTAGAAACCCGATTGGAGAACCTTTTCGGCTGTCTTTTTGGGACTGAAGTGACCACCACAGGCTTGGTCATGACAGAAAGAGAGGACACTGTGAGTTTCAGTGTCAGGAACACATCTTCGAATGATTTGATCGGGACAATACTTGAAAAGGTAGGGGTCGTCCCAATAAAAATGTTTCACTTGGGAAAAGAATTTGTGTTTATCCTGCTTAGACCAAAAAGAAGGGGTCTGCTTAGTGACTAAGTAGTTGACAATGTCAGCAAACCAAGGATCAGTGGATAGAGAAAACAGCTGTTCATCAGGGAAATTCTCGTTGATCGGAAGAGAAGAAGATGGGGCATTTGGAAGACGAGACAAGTGGTCCGCAATAACGTTGTCGGATCCTTTTTTATCCTTAATGGTAAGGTCAAATTCTTGAAGTAGAAGGATCCAACGAATGAGACGAGCCTTAGCATCCTTTTTAGAGAAAAGTTACCTAAGTGTGGAATGATCGGTATAAACCGTGATGTGTGAGCCAACTAGATAAGGCCTGAATTTTTCTAGAGCGAAAACAACTGCTAAAAGTTCTTTTTCAGTGGTCGTATAGTTGATTTGAGCATCGTTCAAAGTCTTACTCGCATAGTAAATGACGTGAAGAATCTTATCGATACGTTGTCCTAAGACAGCGCCAACAGCGAAATTCGAGGCGTCACACATGATTTCAAAAGGCAGCTTCCAGTTGGGAGAGCAGATGATCGGAGCAGAGACAAGTTCATTTTTCAGATGTTCAAAAGATGAAATGCAATCAGAATTGAAGTCGAAAGGAACATCCTTACCAAGAAGATTGGTCAACGGTCGAGTGATTTTGCTAAAATCTTTTATAAAGCGACGGTAAAAACCAGCATGACCTAAAAAGGATCGGATGTCCTTAACTGATTTGGGAATGGGAAGATTTGAAATAACTTCGATTTTGGCTTTGTCTACTTCAATTCCTTTGTTAGAGATGACATGTCCCAAAACAATGCCATGTTTAACCATGAAGTGACACTTTTCCCAATTAAGCGTTAAGTGTTTCTCTTTACAGCGATTAAGAACAAGATCGAGATGATGTAAACACTCAGAGTAAGAATCACCAAATATGGAAAAATCATCCATGAACACTTCCAAAAATCGCTCGATCATATCAGAAAAAATGCTAATCATGCACCTCTGAAAGGTTGCAGGTGCATTACAGAGACCAAAAGGCATACGTCGGTACGCAAATGTACCAAACGGACAAGTGAAAGTGGTTTTTTCTTGGTCCTCAGGAGCGATAGGGATTTGATTATAGCCCGAGTACCCATCAAGGAAACAGTAGTACTCATGACCAGCTAGTCGTTCTAACATTTGATCGATAAATGGCAAAGGGAAATGATCCTTACGTGTTGCAGCGTTAAGTTTCCTATAGTCAATGCAAACACGCCAACCAGTCTGGGTGCGGGTTGGGATAAGCTCGTTAGCTTCATTTTGGATCACGGTAATCCCTGATTTCTTAGGTACGACATGAATCGGACTAACCCATTGACTGTCAGAAATCGGGTAGATTATTCCATTGTCAAGGCATTTAAGGATTTCAGCACGAACTGCTTCTTTCATGATAGGGTTTAGTCGACGTTGGGGGTCACGAGTGGGTTTGGCATCATCTATAAGGTGGATTCGATGTTGGACTATCGAAGGACTAATCCCCTTAATATCAGCCATGGACCAACCAATTGCCTCCTTATTTTTCTTAAGAATGGGAAGGAGCAATTGTTCCTGCTCTAAAGTAAGGTCAGAAGCGATGATGACAGGAAAAGTTTCATTGTCTCCTAAGTAAGCGTACTTAAGATGACTGGGCAACACTTTGAGTTCAGATTTTGGGGGCGACTCAATCGAAGAAATTGGTTGAGGGATAGAATCATTTGTGTGAGGCTCGACAGGAATCGAATCAGAGACATTTTCGGGAATATCTTGAAATAAGGTTTCGTAATCTGATTCAATTTCGTTATTCAGATGGTCGAGCTCAGATTCATTATCGTGGACGGCATGGATTTCAGAAAACTGGTCCACATAAGAGTTAGGAGAGTTTTCGGTTCTAAAGATGTTTAGCTCGACGGTCATGTTACCGAAAGAAAGTTTCATAGACCCATTTCTACAGTTGATGAGAGCATTAGAGGTTGCTAAGAAGGGTCGTCCTAGAATCAAAGGGATCTGGTTTGCAGGATTGCTAACTTGTTGAGTTTCTAAGACAATGAAATCAACTGGAAAGATGAATTCGCCAATTTTGATCAACACATCCTCGATTTCGCCAACAGGTTTCTTAATTGAACGGTCAGCAAGCTGAAGGGTAACCTTGGTGGGTTTCAGTTCTCCTAGCCCTAATTGGCGATAGACGGAATATGGAAGCAACTTAGCACTAGCACCTAAGTCTAGCAGGCATCTATCGATTTTCTTGTCCCCAATAGTACATGATATTATGGGGCAGCCAGGATCTTTATATTTCACTGGCATCGATTGGGACAAGACTTCGCTTAGAGTTGCCGCTAGAAACACTTTCTTAGGTACATGTGTATGACGTTTTTGAGTGCACATATCTTTTAGAAATTTTGCGTATTGTGGAACTTGTTGTATAATATCTAAAAGAGGAATGTTCACTTTAACTTGCTTAAATATTTCAAGGATTTTTTCTAGCTGGTCCGTCTTTTTCCTAGGTCGGAGTCTATGAGGAAATGGAGCAGACAACTCAGTAGGTTGGGCTACTTGAGTTTGAGGATGGTTCTTGTCAGAAATTGGCTCAATGTTTTGATCTGAGTTGGTCGAATTTTCGATAGGGTTTGGAAGATCGTCCGGTAAAGCATTTGGGTTGACTACATGGTTGTCAATCTTTTTGCCGGATCTAAGAGTCGTGACCGCATTCAAGTGACTAACGTTTGGATCTTGAATGATGTGAATTTGGTTGGAGTTAGGATTTTGACGGTTGGGGTTTGGAATGGGTTGACTCGGGAAAGTGCCTCTTTCCCGTTCGCTTACTGAAGTGGCTAACTGACTCATTTGCATTTCAAGTTTAGCGATCGATTGACTTGTGTTTTGCATGTGCGAAGTCAATAAATTTTGAAGATTGGTATTTGATTGGAGATTTTGAGTTGTCGCTTTAGTCAATTCTTCGAGAGTTTTCTCAAGTGATGTCAATCGTTTATCGTCTTGGGGAACAAAAGATTGTTGCGCTTGGTTTTGAGAAGGTGGCGCAGGATGTTGGAATTGAGTTTGTTGAAAAGGAGGTTTCGAAGGATTATTCGAAAATGATTGAAAAGAAGGTCGAACCGCATTCGAATTTGCATTGTTTTGGGTCCAAGAGAAGTTAGGATGGTTTCTCCAACCTGGATTGTATGTTGGGGAGAATGGGTCGTTCCTAACTTTGTTAAATGCGTTGAGTTGTTCCAATGAATGTGGGCATTGATCGGCTATGTGGTTAGGATCGTTACATTTGTAACATGAGGTCTGAGACGCTTGAGCTTGATTTATTTGCGTTGATGAAAGGACATTATCGAATTTGGATATCATCGCGTCTATTTTTGCTTCTAAGGCAACTGATGATCCTACCGAATGAGCGCTAGATCGGGAATAAATCGATTTCTCGTTAGATCTTTCCCATTGAGCTGATTTTTCGGCCAAATTTTCGAGAAATTGCCAAGCGGCATTGTGATCTTGGGCTAGAAAATTTCCTTGGCACATTGATTCAAGCATGGTTCGAGAGTTATTTTCAAGTCCATCGTATAAAATTTGACAAAGAGTCCATTTTTCGAAATTGTGATGTGGACATTTGACTAGAAGCTCTTTAAATCTTTCAAAATATTTTGCAAAGGATTCACCCCCAAATTGACGAAAATTGACGATTTCATTTCGAATTTTGGATGTTTTTTCTAGAGGGTAAAATTTCTTTAGAAAAATGTTCACAAATTCACCCCAAGTTCCAATCGTATTTGAAGGCAAGCTATACAACCATTTCTCAGCATAATCGGTAAGTGCAAATGGAATTAACCTAAGTTTGATTCCATCGTCACTTAATTGTTGAAATTTCATGGTTGCACAAACTTGTTCAAATTTGGTCAAGAAGATATAAGGATCATCACATTCTAAATTGCCGAACTTTGGAAGAGTATTTATGTGATTCGAATGAATTTCAAAGTGGTTACCCGTTGGGGCGGGCAATATGATGCAAGAGGGAATAGAAACCCGATCGGGGAAGTATCTATCCATAAGAGATCGAGGGGGATTTTCTTCGGCCATGGTTAAAGGACTGTTTGTTCGAACTAAACGATTATCCGAAGGATCACGAGTCCAATGACGCATGCACTAGCGAGAAGAATAAGGGAAGACGAGAAAAACAAATTTGAGACGCGATTTTTTTTTTTTTTTTAACAAAACGAGAATTATTTTGAATTTTTTTTTTTTTTAGAGAAAAAGAATTAGACACAAAAGATTTTTTTTTTTAAATGAACCTAATGCGATTTACAATTTCTAGAATTATATAATGACGGTTTGATTTATTTCAACAAAAGACTTCTCAGCCAGTTAACGGACAGGAGTTATCGGTGCACCAGGAATCACCCTAGCAATGCAGCCGAAGGTTTAAGTACCTTCAGAGGAACAACCGATATAATATTTACGAATCACCGTAATATTTATAAACAGTTATTACTCTGCCGTAGTCTAGACACCGAGAAATAATCCATTAGAACTAAACCAAATTGTCAAAATATAATGAAGTCCTTAGAAAATAAAAACAAAACTACGATGAATGCAGATTTTTTTTTTAATCAGTCACAGAATGAACAGTCACAGAACAGGCAATTGCAAAGATAAATAAAAAAAATGATTTTTTTTTTTACAAGCAAGCCGATGCCCTGCAGAAGAGTTTTACAAGCAATGTCTATATATATTTTTATTTGCAGCAGCGGTCCCTGTAGAGATAGAAAATACTCACCTTGATCGGCAGTCCGTCCAGTACAAATGGGTAGCGCTAGCGCGTTCACACCCCACTTGGTGTGCAACGGCGCCAAAATTTGTTTGCGAACAAATTAGACAATTGTAAACAACTGTAAAATTCGTTCGTCTTTCCTAAACAACAAGGATTGTTGTAGAGGGTGTCGAACTCTGGGACCAAATTATTTTATTAATAAATCCAATCAAGTTATCCCTAACTTTTGATTGGTGGAAAACAAAGAAAATAGCAGAAATTAAATAAAAGAGAGTTTTAACAATAAGTGAAAGCAATTAGGGGATAATGACATAGATCAGATTCATAATCATCAATAGCCAAAAGATTAACCAGATCTAATACATGTTTCTGTCACAAACATGAATCAACGATAATAGGTTTTTAGAAACAAATATGTAAATAACGACAAGCATAGCCTATGCAGGAGCTCAGCTCTACAACCATAGACTATCAGGACAGATTCACTAATTAATTTCTAAAACCCTAAAATTAGATCTAAATCTGATAATTGTTAGACCGAACACGAATATACCCTATGAAGGAGCATAGCTCTTAAACGACACAGGATATTAAGGTTCAGATCTAACCCTTGGTTCAGATCTAGATCTATATACATGAATTCCTCATCCTTTGGCTATGTGATTCATATCGAATCATACTATCAGCGTCATCACCCCCTAATCAAAGGGGATTAGCTAGACATAGCTAAAGAAGAAGAGAAAAAGAAAATAAATAACATGAACACAAATAAAATAAACAAAAAGTAAAAAGAAAGGGAGAGAATGATTTTATTCCAAGAAGAGAATTACAGAATAAAACCTAATGTATTTTTTACAAGACTAAGATACAATGTATTTATAGCTGATATGACAAAGGCTAGCTAGCTAATTACATAATGTGGGACTAAAGAAATAACCCAAATAACACATAAGCCAGTGTGAACGCAACTTTAGAGTGAGTTGTCTAGCAAATAGGCTAGTGTGAACGCAACATGAGTAAGAGGTCTTCCAAATGAGCTAATGTGAATGCAGTTTGAGTCTTTATTGAGCCAAATCTTCTTAACTGAAATATAATTGCAACCGTTCTTCAAGCTTCAGACTCTTCAAGCTTTAGCAATTTTAAACTTCACTCTTTTTAAGCAAATTCTTCATGCTTTATCCACCAAATGCTCTAAACCATGCTTCTTGTCAACAATCTGAAAATACAGCTATAAATACACAATATCAATTATTTAAAAGATAAAATAAGATAAATAAGCGGATAAAATATACACATTTACGTGTATATCAACACCCGTGTGGGGATTCAATCCACAAACACTGAATATTATTTGTGCAGTTGGGCGACGTGTAAAATTTATCGTCCCAATCAATGTCCTTCAAATAGGTGTACATAAAAAAACCGTCCGGTTTATAAATGCATATTTATTTATTCACATTCCCGTTAAAAATTATATTTTTAACGATAATTAATTTATTTCAACACATGAATATTTATTTTCAATCATTCCACATCACAATCAATTTTCACAACACATCAATCAAACAAACAAGTCGTCCATGGTCTATGGACGGCGGGTGTCGGGTGCTGCTAAGCACCGTATGCATCCTAGTATATAATTTTAACTAGAAAACAAGATTTAAAGTGAGAAGTTCTCACCGACTAGCTAAACCAAACACCACGACTCTTCTTATGTAGAAATCTTCGCCGTGCTCACTTTTTTGTCAATTTCATTGCCGGTAGCCACTACATATATAAAAATCACAACTTTATATTGTAGTTGTATATAAAAATCACATTTTTATACCGCTACTATATAGATAAAAATTCTATTTTTAAACCGCTACTATATAGATAAAAATTCTATTTTTACACCGCTACTATATAGATAAAAATTCTATTTTTACACCACTACTATATAGATAAAATTCTATTTTTATCTCTTCATAACAAAGATTATATTTTTATCACGCTAACTTCATAATAGAAATTATATTTTTATATCGCCACTCATATAAAAATCACATTTTGCTTCAACATATATATAATAAAAATCAGATCTTTATTTCGTTACATATATAAAAATTATATTTTTAACTTCTTGATTATATAAAAATTATATTTTTAATTTCTTGATTATATAAAAATTATATTTTTATCTTCTTGATTATATAAAAAATTATATTTTTAACTTCTTTCTCTTCGCTTTCATATGATTAAAAATCCCACCTTTTCACGATTAAAAATCGAATCTTTTTAATGATAAAAATCAAACCTTTTGCTAATTAAAAATCAAATCATTCCTCTCATAAAATCAACTCCTTTCTCTCATAGAAATCAAATCTTTTTACAATTAAAGATGATACCTTTTCATATTTATCACGATTAAAAATATAAACTTTATGGCGATTAAAATCTAAGCTTTCATATGAACAAAATCTAAACTTTATACTAATAAAAATATAAACTTTATACTAAAATTATAAACTTTATACTAAAAATATAAATTTTATACTGAAAATATAAACTAAAATAACAAAATCAGCAAGGAGCTTACATTGAACGAAGAAGGGAGGGGTTTAGCTCGCTGTTCGACGAAGAAGAGAGGGGGAGGGGGGTTTCTGCGCACCAGAGGTGGGGGAGGGATAGCAGGTGGCGGGGGCGGCTCCGGCAGGCGCGGTGGTGGAACAGGGTTCGGGCGCGACGGATTGAGGAGGGGCGTTTTAGGGAGGGGCTCGAATCGAGCGTGGGGGAAGGGGCTTCTCGTGTGACGGAGGAGAGAGGAAGTGCAGCAAGAGGAGGGGATGCTGGAGGGGAGGCGGATCAGTGATGGGGGCGCGGTGGCGCCACCTATTGGAGGAGCGACGACTCCTCCGTCTTTTATTTAGTTTGGTTTTGAAATGAACGACAAAGAAGGGGGGGGCTAAGGAGACAAAGGGTTTGACTTTCTCTTTTTATTTTATTATGTAATTATTTAATTTCAAAAAGCATCTTTTAATTTCGAACTCGAAATCGGACCTACCGACTGTCGTTCATAGCTAATTTCCCCCATTCCGAACACAATGGGATATGTATCACAGACTGATTCGTTCATTTCGATCAGTTTTCGTTAAAATCAAAATATAACTCTATATATTGAATTTGAACGCACATTTCAATTTACTGGGGCGACATACTAGCTCTAAAAATTCCCAAAAAATATTTTCTACCTTCGTATTGATGATACAATCCTAACAAAACTAATTTCATCAAATTCTGAGACCGTTTGAAAAATGGCCATTTTCCAGTCGATTAAAATCAACTAAAACTGGTCAAACGCGTTTTCCTTTGCCATGCTCACATACTGATTCGAAAAATTACGAATTTTGAAACCTAGAAATAACTAGATACCATGGATCCAACAAAAGTGGTTTCATCGAAAACCGAGGTCATTTGCAAAATTTCCATTTTTAAGGGCCAGAACTCCATAGCAACTATTCTGAATTTTCAACTAGGCATATCTTTTGATCCCCGCTATGAAATTTCGATTTTTCGGATTCATTAGAAAGATATTCTCGATTAGATTCGAATATTTTTGGTTTCACCAAAATCTGGTATATTTTGAATCCTGTGCACCCATTTGAACTTTGAAATCGAAATTTCAAACTACCGCGCCATTTTCAATTCGTTTTATATTTATAATCTAACGACGATTTGAATAAATATACGTTATAATTCTATTCAAACTAAATTTCTCGTTGTTATTATTTAAAATAATTCATTTTAAATAATCAAAATTCATTAAAATTGCTAGTTTAAAAATTTTAAATTGACTCAGAATTTCCGCGTTATTACATACTCTATATCTAATGGCCCTCGTATCTTGGTAAGTTTAATTACCCTCGTCAATTTCATTCTTTGAATTCAAATCTGATTAAAGATTTCATTTATCTTTAAGGGAAACCATATTTACCCAAACCCAACCCATTCATTGATCATTACTTGGGGTAGATTACTTTATCTTTCTTTGATCATATCTTCATCCCAAAACCATACTTACAATTCCTTAATCTTTTCATTAGGGAAAACTCGCTTATCTTTTACACGATCATTAAACTTTGTTCCGTTATCATTTGCTAGGGAAAACTCTTTCGTTAAATCTTTATATTAAAATTTTATAAAGATTACTCTTCATCTTAACTTAGGGAAATCATCTTCTCCTTTAGATGAATTAAAGAACAAACATCATAATCGATATACATTCCCATATAAAACTAATACTATAAGCGGAATAACAACAAAGCCTTTTAAATTCCTTAAATAGTAAAGGTCTTCATCCACAGAGACTTATCTCAATTATCACCAAATCGATTCACATTCAATTCCAATCTAATTTGGAAAACTTAAGTTTAGTTTTAAACTTTTCAAATCCTAAAATATTTTAAAATCCTCATTTTAATCCTTTAGATATGTTTGCAAATCACTTAGGTGTCATTGGTTAACTTAAACCTTTAAATTACAAACCATTCCAAAAATCGTCGCGTTGTTTTCAAAGAATTTGTGAAAAATCTTAAGACTGTCGGATCTCCCAGTACCATTAGGCAATGCGGAATGTGGATCTTAAGGAAAACCAAACACTAGGGGGGGGGTGAATAGTGTTCTCAAAGAATTTATGAAAATCTTAAACTTATATAATATACTATATGAATTACACAAAGCAGAGATGATCATAGACACAGAATCAAACACAAAAACAAATAAATATAAAATGCAGAAAAAGGAAAGAACACACCGGATTTTATACTGGTTCAGATTACTCCCCCGTCCAGTCTCACGCAACGCTGGATTGTGCTCCACACACCCTTGATTTCACGGCTACAAGGTTACCACCGCTCTTTTTCCTTGATTTAAGTGCTACAAGGAACATACCCTTTCACAAACACTTCCCAAATGATTACAACAACCCTATAACTCTTCAATAGCACTTCAATTCAGAGAGTAATGGATAGAGAGTGAGAAAAGAAGAAGTTTTATATAATTAGAGTAGAAATCGGTAAAATAGAAGTGTAGAAATCAACAAAATGATTAAGAATAATGGTGGGATGAAGAGGGGTGAAAATGGGGAAGAAGATATATGAAAAAAATTCAAAATTATCCCCTATTTATAAGATTTGAAAGCT
Source organism: Allium sativum (assembly GCA_030737875.1). Taxonomy (NCBI): domain Eukaryota; kingdom Viridiplantae; phylum Streptophyta; class Magnoliopsida; order Asparagales; family Amaryllidaceae; genus Allium; species Allium sativum. The sequence goes on from CM060912.1 coordinate 506,232,001, forward strand.
TGAAATGTTTCTTGAACGTTACAAATAGTGATCCTTTGAAAATTGATTTTCTGACAGTTATATGTCGACATAGCCTCCTATGTATGTCGACATATGTATGTTGAAAATTTGAATTTTTACCTTTTTCAAGTGTTTAAATATATGTATTATTCTGGAAATTCTTGAATTAAAACTTAATGATATAAATGAATATTCAAAAGTGTAAAATCATATGAAAACATAATTATATATTATATGAACATATTTATAAAATTATAACGTTAGAAACTTATAAAATCATAAAATTACATATATAACTATAAACATATATATAAACTTATATAAAATTATATATATATATATATTAAAACTTTAAAATTTATATATTTGTAATCATAAGTAAGATAAAATAATATTGAAATCAGAATTTGAATTTTGAAAATCAGAATTTGAAAAACATAATTTGAATTTGAACCTGGAGTGCTGTTCGGAGTATTACATATAAAGTAGACTCTATTACTATATTTTTCTTGAACTCTTGATATCTTTGTAACTTGATTACCCATGAGTCTTGAACCTCATCTGAATTTTGAATCTCTTGAAACTCTAAAACTGTACAGTCTTCAGTATTTAAATCCGATAACAAATCCTACATATATATACATGTGTGTGTATATATTATAAATAGAGATGAGTACATATTTTATAATCAGTGATAATTGAAATAATGTTGTTGTCATCAAAACTTCATTCTCCAACAGGTACGTCAATTTAAAGTAAATGGTCGAAATTCGTGTACTACCATTGCGCGACTAGTCCTATTCAGACCAATCTTCTATTTACATTTGAATTCGAATCGAATTGCTTTCAAACCAGTTTATTAATTATATAATAACTTTTGGAAACAATATTTAACTTTGAATTCAAATATTCATTTATTTAAATATTATAATATTGTTTAAATTATTAAAATAATATTATTTTTCAAACTTCATCGTTTGAAATCCAAACTTTCCTAAAACCCATTATAAAAATAAATAAGATGATTTGGGTGATAAAATTTAGTTAAAACGTTTTCTAGATATCCACACTGAACTTCACTTTTTATGTTACTATTCATTTCCAAATTCAAATGTGAAAAATGCCTTATTTGCTTGGAAACTTATTCAAACAAAATTTCCATCTTTATGAAAACTATTCGTAATTACTTAACTATCTCTCTAAATCATTTTGGATTTAGAATTCAAACTTTTATTTTTCACTTATTTTATTAATAAACTATTCAATTAAATTCCAATTTGGAATAAAACTCAATCAATCACCATATAATTCAACTTATATGGGTTTAACACATCATTAACAATCATTATCGATCATTAACATTGTAACACCCCGCCTCCGCTAGGGTCACTCGCAAAGGAATGCACTAGCTTTAGAGGGGCATTATTGGTAAACATGCACAGAAATATCACAAGACAGAACATATAAAATAGCGGAAGTAAAATCAAACTTTCATAACATGAATAAATAAGGTCTAAAGCCTTTTACATCAGAGTACATCAAAACCTGTCTTGCAATAGTAAAGAAGCATAAAGACATTTTCATAAATTATTCCCCAAGTAAAAACAGTAAAGTAGCCATTAGCCAAGAAAAGTCCAAGCCATCCATGATGACCTTCAAGCAGAAGAAGTCTGAACTAAACAACAGTATTTCCTCCCTGTAACCTGGGGGGGGGGAACGGAAGAAAAGAGGCGAAACAAAACGGGTCAGTCAAAAAGACTGAGTAAGCCCTATCTACTATTAGCATAAAAACTAGTAAAGTTAACTGACATGAGAAACTGAGATGAACATAAGCATGATAACAAGATAGATAAGCTAAATCAAAATAACAGGATGAACTACTGAACTCAGATAAACTAAGGTGTCATGATAAATTATGATGTCAAGATAAAACAAGGTATCACATCGTCAGGTTTCTATCAAGTATAATATCCCCAAGATATCTGTCACGTATAACGCCCCGTGATATCTATCCTGTATTTTAGCTCTGCACCTACCGTACTAGTATACCCACAGTGTCATGTGTTAACCAAGAATGACCCTCACTCAAAAGTCGTGTAATGGTCCATGTCAACCTAATATATTGCATATATAGGTTACTCAACTTGTATGTTTTATTCCATGTAAATGTTCAGTCCCTTGCCGTAGACCATACGGGCTTTCCCATGAGATTCTATATTACTTTAACATAGTTCCATGATCCTTAAGATCGGTTTGGACTGTTACCCTAAACCTAGCTAGGGTCTTCCAACATGAATTATTGTTTGTACAACTAGGACTTATGCTACCTAGGGCTGCTAGGGATTATGCTTACCTATTGCACGTTTTCGTATCTCGGTTTGGGTTCAACCACCTAGGGCCACTAGGGATTACGCAAACCGCCAACCGCGCCCTTTTTCCCACGCATTCATCGTGAATCGCTTTTCCATGACTGTATGCACATGTATCACATCGTGCCATCCGAGTCCTGTCACAGGGCAAATCAAGAAATACAAGACTCGGTCGGGAGCTTTCGATTTATCTGCCGATGCAGATGCTAAGGTCTGTTTTTCTTATACGTGGCTATGGTCCCACGAGACCACTCCCTCAACTAGTGAAAGACAAGACAGGATAAATCCTGTATGAGAACACAACACTGGCCAACCCACATCCAAGCCTTACCGCAACCATAATTAGATAGCAATTATGGTCTTTTGGGTGTTCTCTGCCTTTCCGTACGTACACGCTTGACCAAAGATGGTAGGTAGCCTGACGAAATGCTATCTAGGGTACGACCGTGTATCGTCGACTATCCCCTATCCATCCCCGTCTTTAGGTCGCTCGTATAGCAACCAAGGCATACTCTTGGTTCTTCTAACGCAGACCTTAACCTCTCATGAGCCTAGTATAATCACCTGGCAGCTCATAGAGGGATACCAAGAATATCCTCACGTTCCCCGAAGCCGCTGCTTCGTTACCCAGTTCGCTGGAGCCTTTATCTAAATCAGATACTTGCTCCTACTCGTATACTTAAACGATGACCTACCGTATCAGGTTACTCATCTATCTATGAACTGGTCTAAATTTCCTTGACTAAGAATCATTACTTAGTTATTCTTCAACTAAGGTTTACCACTTAGCATTGTTCCCGTTATCCTTGTTAACTACGGTTATCCACCTAATCCTCAGAACTAGGGTTTACATAATGGATTAAGTGTCACTTAAGTTCATGACTTAACCCATCTACAAATCCTGTCAAAATTGGCTAAGTATCCAAGTTCAAGGCTTAACCCTACAAACCATGCTCAAGTTGGTTAAGTATATTAAGCAATTCACGACTTAACCTCGTCCAATTATCATTCTAGATTGGTTAAGTATATATTAACTTGACCCTATCAATACTTAGTCAAATCGGTCAAGTGTATTCAAGCGATTCGTGACTTAGCCTTATCATGTTTTCACGTTATATTGGTTAAGTATTGGTTAACTTAACCACAATAAATTAACGAGTTAGATTGGATAAGTATATGTCACTTAACCACATCAATTCATCATGTTTAGATTAGTTAAGTGTTTAACTTAACCCCATTAAACTACCAAGTGGGATTAAATAAGTCTAGGCTAACTTAACCCCATCCGATTTCCATGTTTAGACTAGTTGAGTCTAATCTTAACCCCATTCGTTAACCGTATTTTTCGGTTAAGCATCATTAAGAAAACTTACTTAACCTTACCAAGTTATCACGTTGGATTGATTAAGTGTTGGTTAACTTAACCCCATTAAACTACCAAGTCCAAATTGGTTAAGTATTAAGTGGACCATGACTTAACCCTAATCACGAGGCATTAATTAATTTAATGCGCCTTAACCTCTCACATTAGACCTAGTTGTGGTTACTAGTTAAGCCGGGCGGGTCCGGGTAGCTTTACACCACAACTTGGTCTAACCTCGGGTTCAAGGTACAACATGACCAACTTCTCACATTGGGTCCTATTGTTTGTAGCAACTAGTTAAGCCGATCGGTTCCGGGTAGGTTTACGCTACAAACTCAACCCAACCTCGAGTTGGCCACACTTATCTTTTCTAAGTGTCATGTCCATCATGTTTCCAAAACATGTTACAAGTTTTCAAGCAATTGGGTAGACCTAACTTAATAGGTAAATTCCCAATGGGTAAACCTAACTTAATAGGTAAATTCCCAAGCTTATGTTTTATGACTTTTAAGTTTACCCAACCCCAAACGCAATCCCATCGCTTACATATCGCAATAGCGCATAAAGGATAGAAAGAGGGAACTTGGCATAATCATGACATAAAGGTATTGAAGCCACAAGCTTAACATGGTGGCATATGAAATGTTCATATGTTCATACACTTGCATATTACATTTTTAGGCCTCAAAAGCATGCATAAAACCAAACTTAGCATATTGGTGATACATGGTGCTAAATGACATGTAGAGATGGCCATAAGTTCGCATTTAGCCTCACATGCAAGTTATCATAAGAGATATGATAACTTACATGTTGCTAAAATGCAACCTTTGGCATAAAGCTTAAAGCTTTATGTTCATAGACCCAAAATAAGCTTGCATAACATGATAGCATGAACAAAATGTTCAACCCAAACTTGCATAACATAACTTGGCATACTTGCATATAAACTTGCATATCACAACATGATAAACTTGCATATAAACTTGCATATCACAACATGATAAACTTGCATATAAACTTGCATATCATACATTTAACTTTAGAGTTTAAGTATGAAAGTAGAATAGGGCTTACAATGCTTAAGAAGTCACAAAAATATGACAAAGCCCTTATGAAATCAATTAAACCCAAAATGCAAGCAAAACCCTTGAGCCAAAATGATCAAGACTCTTTCTTTATGATGCAAATATATAAACTTGACTTGAATGCAAGCTAATGATGCTCATACAAGTTTGAAAACACTTGTATGCATGGAAAATCACTCATAGAAACCATTTAGAAATTTTATGAAGAGAGTGGAGGCCATGAGAGGTAAAATTTTGCCATAGTTTAGTTGCATGAATGAATAATGAGGATTTAGGATAGGTTAGGGTCTTATTTATAGATTAGGCAAGTGTTTTAGGCCATAGGATTAAACCTAGATTCAATCCAAGCCATCAAAGCATGTCTTGGGGAAGAAGTCAAGTGTAGGAACCATCTAGGGCCTTTAGATTAAAGATTAACCATGAGAACCATCCAAATGCAAAATCTGCATTTGAGCGAATCGGCCCACGGGTTGACAGCCAAACACCCTGGATTAACCCCTAGTCGACCCAGCAAGCTCGGGTCGACCTCAAAAATCGGCCGGTTCGGTTATTCCCCTCTCCCAATTCGCTGTTTTGAACATTTTTGCATATTTATTTATTTAATTTTCAATTATATATATTTATATATATCAATATATATATATTTCTCTGCGCAACCCATTTCACTTAATTAAGTATACTTTAATTTGGGAATTTTTCGTGAAACTTCGCGAGGCCATATCTTGGTCATACGGACTCCGATATTCGAAAACTCAGACTCTATTTCGCGTATTTTTCCGAGACGAACGCAATGGCATAGCCCGTTTCCCTTTATTCAGATTTTACAGTTTAATTCTGCCTCCATTTATGTTATAACAGGTTATTGAAAATACGGGTTGTTACATTCTCCCCACCTTTTAGGATTTCGTCCCCGAAATCTCCAAGTTAGGAAGAACATATCCTACCATCCATCATCCATCTACTCAAAACATCATCCACAAGCAACCATTGTCCTTAGATGATTTCTAATGCTGTATGAATATATGCAAAACGTGTGTGTACATGTTCCTTAGCTAATGCTAATGATCAGGCCTGAATAATCTTTCTAATGCAAAATATGTATAGTGCCATGAATCCAACATGTATGCAAATAGTTCTAGTCATATAGATACTATATGCGTGCACAATCATTCGTTCATATGCAACAACCGCATGATAATACATTCGATTTCATCCATACACAAGTATAAATACTCGAGCATATGCAATATGAAATGTGACCGAGTCGAGCTAGTATCTAATGTGTATTCGCGCATCCACTTGCAACCACTTGCAACCATATCAATCATAACATGTTTCAAATACATGTTTACATCCATAGGGTTCTACCTAGAATTCCCTGAAACAGGGTCGAGAAGATAAACAGGACAAACTCCTTACAGGGTTTGTAACGGAGAATAGGACCGAGAGGATGTCCACAAAAGATAGCCTACAAGTAAGATCTACAGAAAACAGGGATCAAGGATATACTCCCAAAAAGAGATATCATGCGCGTATCTAGTCTTTGACCATCAAAGTCGTCTTTTAACTTCGCGATTTTGTAGCTTCTTATTCCTGTTTCCATAACATGAGCTGGAACTCATTTCTTCGTCGCCTCTCGTTCCACTTGCACTTATCCTTTTCCTAGAATACTTGACGCAAACATGACTGCGTACTCATGATCTCATGCAAGCTTTCCAAAATTCACTAGTGAATCTTGGATCTCGTTTATATACTATAAGGAATTCCATGTAGAAGAACTTTCTCTTGAAAGTAAACAGATGTCAATCAGGTTATCATGCGCACTTACTAGGGTGATCTCTATAACCCATGCATAAATGAAGTAAACCATCCGTCTTATTGGCGAACACCACTCGATCGGGCTTCAAATTTCCAATAAAGGCATCAAGGGATTCTAAGTAACTAGTCATGACAGAACCTCAAAAAGGTTACCCGATACTTCGAGGGCATTACCAAGGCTAGTCAAAAGGTCTAACTACCCTCCTATCAAAACCGAGAGTGGCACCCCCTACTGGATAACCACTTCATCCCTAGAATCCATCCATAGCTTATAAACATAAGCATTATTTCCAAACTCAACACTTGGCATAGACATTCCCAAATCCAAACAAGTCATGTATAAATGGACTGATTCTCCAATAGGACTTTGAGACAAAAATGGGATTCTCTATTACGCTAGTACTTAAGGTGCAGAGACTCAACTATCGAAGCAGACTTAAATGATACGAACAACGAAGTCCTAAAGGGATGATAGAGAAGAAAAGCTAAACCTTTAACAAGATCGTTACCCTCCTTCCGAGGTACTCTAGAAATGAGAGCATACTACTGCCCTCCCGATGATCTTGTCCTTGTCCCATAATACTTAACTATCCGCCCCGTTTTACCATGCCAAAGGTACTCTCTCGTCATGGGTTTCATTGTTCATCTTTCTCCCTCCTTTGAGGACTAAGTCATACCAACAAGTTTCTCATCCTTAAGCTCGTATCCTTTATCCTTCTTTCTCACGATCCTTTCTTATAACGCGGCCACTGGTCTCTCGAGAACCACCTCCATCGTATGGAAAGCACTTTCGTAGGTAGAAAAGACTAGTCGCAGTTAAAACTACTGTGACTACAGATGGAGGAAAGAAAGGAAAAGAGACTCAATTAAGGAAACAAGGATAGTGCTAATGGCCTTTGGGGAATAGCCTTTTTCTTTTAAAAGAAAATTTTCTTGAAAAATGCTTCTTTGTAAACGGTTTTTTTTCAAATAGTTTTCAGAAGGTCTTTAAAAACTTTTGCCCAGTCTGGTAACCTTCTGCTCTGATACCACGTGTAACACCCCGCCTCCGCTAGGGTCACTCGGAAAGGAATGCACTAGCTTTAGAGGGGCATTATTGGTAAACATGCACATAAATATCACAAGACAGAACATATAAAATAGCGGAAGTAAAATCAAACTTTCATAACATGAATAAATAAGGTCTAAAGCCTTTTACATCAGAGTACATCAAAACCTGTCTTGCAATAGTAAAGAAGCATAAAGACATTTTCATAAATTATTCCCCAAGTAAAAACAGTAAAGTAGCCATTAGCCAAGAAAAGTCCAAGCCATCCATGATGACCTTCAAGCAGAAGAAGTCCGAACTAAACAACAGTATTTCCTCCCTGTAACCTGGGGGGGGGGGGGGAAACGGATGAAAAGAGGCGAAACAAAACGGGTCAGTCAAAAAGACTGAGTAAGCCCTATCTACTATTAGCATAAAAACTAGTAAAGTTAACTGACATGAGAAACTGAGATGAACATAAGCATGATAACAAGATAGATAAGCTAAATCAAAATAACAGGATGAACTACTGAACTCAGATAAACTAAGGTGTCATGATAAATTATGATGTCAAGATAAAACAAGGTATCACATCGTCAGGTTTCTATCAAGTATAATATCCCCAAGATATCTGTCACGTATAACGCCCCGTGATATCTATCCTGTATTTTAGCTCTGCACCTACCGTACTAGTATCCCCACCGTGTCATGTGTTAACCAAGAATGACCCTCACTCAAAAGTCGTGTAATGGTCCATGTCAACCTAATATATTGCATATATAGGTTACTCAACTTGTATGTTTTATTCCATGTAAATGTTCAGTCCCTTGCCGTAGACCATACGGGCTTTCCCATGAGATTCTATATTACTTTAACATAGTTCCATGATCCTTAAGATCGGTTTGGACCGTTACCCTAAACCCAGCTAGGGTCTTCCAACATGAATTATTGTTTGTACAACTAGGACTTATGCTACCTAGGGCTGCTAGGGATTATGCTTACCTATTGCACGTTTTCGTATCTCGGTTTGGGTTCAACCACCTAGGGCCACTAGGGATTACGCTAACCGCCAACCGCGCCCTTTTTCCCACGCATTCATCGTGAATCGCTTTTCCATGACTGTATGCACATGTATCACATCGTGCCATTTGAGTCCTGTCACAGGGCAAATCAAGAAATACAGGACTCGGTCGGGAGCTTTCGATTTATCTGCCGATGCAGATGCTAAGGTCTGTTTTTCTTATACGTGGCTATGGTCCCACGAGACCACTCCCTCAACTAGTGAAAAACAAGACAGGATAAATCCTGTATGAGAACACAACACTGGCCAACCCACATCCAAGCCTTACCGCAACCATAATTAGATAGCAATTATGGTCTTTTGGGTGTTCTCTGCCTTTCCGTACGTACACGCTTGACCAAAGATGGTAGGTAGCCTGACGAAATGCTATCTAGGGTACGACCGTGTATCGTCGACTATCCCCTATCCATCCCCGTCTTTAGGTCGCTCGTATAGCAACCAAGGCATACTCTTGGTTCTTCTAACGCAGACCTTAACCTCTCATGAGCCTAGTATAATCACCTGGCAGCTCATAGAGGGATACCAAGAATATCCTCACGTTCCCCGAAGCCGCTGCTTCGTTACCCAGTTCGCTGGAGCCTTTATCTAAATCAGATACTTGCTCCTACTCGTATACTTAAACGATGACCTACCGTATCAGGTTACTCATCTATCTATGAACTGGTCTAAATTTCCTTGACTAAGAATCATTACTTAGTTATTCTTCAACTAAGGTTTACCACTTAGCATTGTTCCCGTTATCCTTGTTAACTACGGTTATCCACCTAATCCTCAGAACTAGGGTTTACATAATGGATTAAGTGTCACTTAAGTTCATGACTTAACCCGTCTACAAATCCTGTCAAAATTGGCTAAGTATCCAAGTTCAAGGCTTAACCCTACAAACCATGCTCAAGTTGGTTAAGTATATTAAGCAATTCACGACTTAACCTCGTCCAATTATCATTCTAGATTGGTTAAGTATATATTAACTTGACCCTATCAATACTTAGTCAAATCGGTCAAGTGTATTCAAGCGATTCGTGACTTAGCCTTATCATGTTTTCACGTTATATTGGTTAAGTATTGGTTAACTTAACCACAATAAATTAACGAGTTAGATTGGATAAGTATATGTCACTTAACCACATCAATTCATCATGTTTAGATTAGTTAAGTGTTTAACTTAACCCCATTAAACTACCAAGTGGGATTAAATAAGTCTAGGCTAACTTAACCCCATCCGATTTCCATGTTTAGACTAGTTGAGTCTAATCTTAACCCCATTCGTTAACCGTATTTTTCGGTTAAGCGTCATTAAGAAAACTTACTTAACCTTACCAAGTTATCGCGTTGGATTGATTAAGTGTTGGTTAACTTAACCCCATTAAACTACCAAGTCCAAATTGGTTAAGTATTAAGTGGACCATGACTTAACCCTAATCACGAGGCATTAATTAATTTAATGCGCCTTAACCTCTCACATTAGACCTAGTTGTGGTTACTAGTTAAGCCGGGCGGGTCCGGGTAGCTTTACACCACAACTTGGTCTAACCTCTGGTTCAAGGTACAACATGACCAACTTCTCACATTGGGTCCTATTGTTTGTAGCAACTAGTTAAGCCGGTCGGTTCCGGGTAGGTTTACGCTACAAACTCAACCCAACCTCGAGTTGGCCACACTTATCTTTTCTAAGTGTCATGTCCATCATGTTTCCAAAACATGTTACAAGTTTTCAAGCAATTGGGTAGACCTAACTTAATAGGTAAATTCCCAATGGGTAAACCTAACTTAATAGGTAAATTCCCAAGCTTATGTTTTATGACTTTTAAGTTTACCCAACCCCAAACGCAATCCCATCGCTTACATATCGCAATAGCGCATAAAGGATAGAAAGAGGGAACTTGGCATAATCATGACATAAAGGTATTGAAGCCACAAGCTTAACATGGTGGCATATGAAATGTTCATATGTTCATACACTTGCATATTACATTTTTAGGCCTCAAAAGCATGCATAAAACCAAACTTAGCATATTGGTGATACATGGTGCTAAATGACATGTAGAGATGGCCATAAGTTCGCATTTAGCCTCACATGCAAGTTATCATAAGAGATATGATAACTTACATGTTGCTAAAATGCAACCTTTGGCATAAAGCTTAAAGCTTTATGTTCATAGACCCAAAATAAGCTTGCATAACATGATAGCATGAACAAAATGTTCAACCCAAACTTGCATAACATAACTTGGCATACTTGCATATAAACTTGCATATCACAACATGATAAACTTGCATATAAACTTGCATATCACAACATGATAAACTTGCATATAAACTTGCATATCATACATTTAACTTTAGAGTTTAAGTATGAAAGTAGAATAGGGCTTACAATGCTTAAGAAGTCACAAAAATATGACAAAGCCCTTATGAAATCAATTAAACCCAAAATGCAAGCAAAACCCTTGAGCCAAAATGATCAAGACTCTTTCTTTATGATGCAAATATATAAACTTGACTTGAATGCAAGCTAATGATGCTCATACAAGTTTGAAAACACTTGTATGCATGGAAAATCACTCATAGAAACCATTTAGAAATTTTATGAAGAGAGTGGAGGCCATGAGAGGTAAAATTTTGCCATAGTTTAGTTGCATGAATGAATAATGAGGATTTAGGATAGGTTAGGGTCTTATTTATAGATTAGGCAAGTGTTTTAGGCCATAGGATTAAACCTAGATTCAATCCAAGCCATCAAAGCATGTCTTGGGGAAGAAGTCAAGTGTAGGAACCATCTAGGGCCTTTAGATTAAAGATTAACCATGAGAACCATCCAAATGCAAAATCTGCATTTGAGCGAATCGGCCTACGGGTTGACAGCCAAACACCCTGGATTAACCCCTAGTCGACCCAGCAAGCTCGGGTCGACCTCAAAAATCGGCCGGTTCGGTTATTCCCCTCTCCCAATTTGCTGTTTTGAACATTTTTGCATATTTATTTATTTAATTTTCAATTATATATATATATATCAATATATATATTTCTCTGCGCAACCCATTTCACTTAATTAAGTATACTTTAATTTGGGAATTTTTCGTGAAACTTCGCGAGGCCATATCTTGGTCATACGGACTCCGATTTTCGAAAACTCGGACTCTATTTCACGTATTTTTCCGAGACGAACGCAATGGCATAGCCCGTTTCCCTTGATTCAGATTTTACAGTTTAATTCTGCCTCCATTTATGTTATAACAGGTTATTGAAAATACGGGTTGTCACAAACATCCAATTATCACATAATGACATCATTAACTTAAGCGTTAAGGTCATTTACACTTGATTACTATTTCAAATCACTTTAGCTAAATTATTAACCATCGTTAATAATTTATTTACTATTATTAAAAAATCCAATCATGTGAAATTAATGTTAACTTACACAAAATCAAGTTGTCAATCAATGTCGCATCAAAAATTTATTGATGTTACTATTAATCCATAACATAACAATCACATTATCAACCAAATTAACCGATCATTTATTTCCGGTTTAACTTCATAATCATTGGGGTATTCACTTTAATTACCAAACCATTAAGTAATTAAATTTTCTAACTTCCGTTAACATCATTAATAGTCATTAAACCCAAAGTTACTTAACAACATAGAAATTTATAATCATAGTATAATTAACTACACTAACTATAATAATTAATCTAAATGTGAACAAAGTGTGCTCACCATAGCTTATCCGCTCCACCAAACTTTTAACGTAGGTCCCTCTAACTTCGCTATGACTTCAAACTCCATTTAACAACCAATTTAACATATTTTCTACTCAAACAATTCTCAAACTTAAGTTATATGCTTGTATATGTATATATATATTTGTACTTGCATTTAAGAGAAGAAAGGTGGGATCTTTAAGTGTTTAAGGCTCGGTTAAGGGGTGTGGGACCCATGACAAAGGGGAAGGTGCTGTTGGGGGCTAGCGCGCACGGGTGTGCAGTTCGAGGAGGTGATGGTTGTTGCTTAGATCCAAGGTCCTTGTAATGACCCAGATTTCCGCTGCGATGTGAGATTCTGTGTTGTTATTTCTGTTCTTCTTCTATCTCTTTCTTCTAAAAAAAATGTTTCGTATTTTCGTGATATTTGGGTTGGACGTATGATGTATATAGTCAACTCCAATGTTGCGGAAATCTGGGTCATTACAGTTGGTATCAGAGCTTAGGTTGAGCGAATACCTAGGCTTGTTGGAATGTGCTCATTAGAGATAGGATCCGTAGTATCCTAGAATGGGTTGAGTGTATATATATACGAGAGAGCGTATTTGTTATTTGATATAAAAACTATTTTATATTGTGTTGACTAGTCTGTTGAGTGAATTATGAATTATGAATTATGAATTATGATCGAATCGTGGGACGCCACGACGTCGATAGGAGTTTATAAACACTTGAACAGAAGATTGGACACGATATTGTTTTAAATAGTTGAGTTGATTGTTAGTATTATAATCAAATTAGATTATAAGAACTGGAATAGTTATATATAACCAATGGAATTTGTATAAGAATGAAATATATACAAATGAGATGAATTGAAATTGAATTCCAACCAGAATTCAGAATTTAAAATCCTGGGAGTTTGGAAAATATTTTTCTAAATGGAGTTTGAAAGAAATATAGTACTAAACTCATTCAGTAGCTGGGAAATAATTCTGATGATGGTCGCAACATCATCAGTGTTCATTTTCGAGTTTCTAAGTGATGAATTGCTGCCTTAGAAAAGTTTTGATGTAAATTTGTTTGAAAAGAAATAAGTTGTTTGAAAATTCAAATGTTTTGAATTTGGGATAGATATAAATATATGTATATATTTATATTACTTCAAAGGAATTTTGAAATGGGAAATGGGAATATAGATTTCAAATAGAAGTGAAATGGGTTTTGAATAAAGGATTTCAAACAGGAATTGAAGATAAGAAATTCAAATAGAAATTGAATAAAGGATTTCAAATGGAATTTGAATAAGGGATTTGAAATGGGTTTTGAATAAAGGATTTCAAATAGAATTTGAAGATAAGGAATTGAAATAGAATTTGAATAAAGGAAAATTCAAATAGAAATTGAATAGTAGTAAAATAAAGGAATTTGAATATATATTTAATTCAAATAGAAGTGAAATAGAATTTGAATTCAAATGAGTTTGAATAAAGAAATTCAAATGGAATTTGAATATTGCAAATATAAAGGAAATTCAAATATAGAATTGAAGATAAGAAATTCAAATGGAATTTGAATATTGTAAATATATAGGATTTGAATATTAGAAGTGAAATAGATCGGGAATATTATGTTGAAATGGAAAAAAATGGATTTGATATATATTAAAAATATATCAGAATAGAGTTGAATTTATTATAAACAAAGTTAAAACGTTTATATTTATAAATATAATTAAAACGAGCACGCCATAGCGTGGCAGTTCGTAAATTGGCGATTCGAACTTCAATTTAGTATACAGAACTCAATTGAAGTCGGAATTCTTTGAAACAAGAATCGTCGGGACCGGTTGAACAATAGTTTTCTAATGAAAGAGAAAAATCTGGATTTCGTCGTATAGATTTTGAGTTATATCAAAATCAAATTTTTAGAAAAACAGCGCCAGAACCATTATAAAACCATAACGGTGTAATTAAACAAATAGAAGGATTTTTAGGAAATAAAATCCGAATTGGCATTAGAAAAATCCAGACTGGAGATATAAAATAAATATGAACTTCAGTGAAGTAAGTGAAATGATTTTTAAGACAAAAATCATATTTTAAATGGTTAAATAGAATTAACTAAATTGGAAAATAATTAGTTAAATAAAATTTGAATCGAAATTGGGTTTTTGGATAAGTGAAAGAGATTGAGAATTTATATTCGAAATCGAATATATAACTCGAGTTGAAAATATAATTAGATTAGTTTATAATTAAGTTGACATATATTTGAACAACTTATATTCAAATAAAAAGGGTGAAATAGGCAAAACGGTTAATTAGCACTAGTTAATGGGAATTTGAATGATTGAAATTAAAATTAACTTAAGTAAGTTAAATGGATCGAAATGAATAAATTGAGTAAAATCAATGTGAATGAAATATGAATTGGGTGTGAATAAAGGAAATATATTTGTAAAACAAATACAAAGGAAGTTATGTGCAAACAAATAGAAGGAGAAATATTTGTAAAAACATTTACAAATAAAATTTAAAAGGAAATATTTGTAAAACATTTACAAATAGATTCAATGGAAATATTTATATATAGAAAATAAATAGAATGTTATAGATGAGATATTTATTTGTTAAATAAATAGAATTTAATCAAAGGAACATTTAGAAGATGAATAGAAAATGGAAATCTGTTTTTAACAGATAAATAGAAAAGATTAATTTATAAATAACAGTTTATAAATTAAATTAAATATTTATCATTTGATAAATGGAATATATAAGTCTGAGCTTATATAGAGAAGAGATATTGGTTTTTAACACCGATAGTTTTAAATAGAAGGGGTACATAACACTTGTGTAAGTGAAGTAATGTTATTGAAGAGAACATTTATAAAATGAACAACCGTTACTAAAAGTAAATCTTTATAAATGAATAAACGTTATCCAATAGGAGTTATTCGAATAGGAGAAGTCAATTAGAGTTAAAAATAATCGATTAGAGTTAGAAATAATCAATTAGAGTTAGAATACATCGATTAGAGTAGGAATTAACCAGTTAGAGTTAATCAGTTAGGGTTAATCCATAGAGTTAATTGAATATTAGTTATTCAATTAGAATTTATCGAATATTTGTTATTCAAGTTTAGAGTTAACCAGATAGAGTTAATTGAAAATAGTTAATCGAATTAGGATTTAATTGAATGTTAGTTATTCAATTAAAGTTGATCGAATATAGTTATTGAGATAGAGTTAATCAAACATAGTTACTCATGATAAGTTGCCATTTCATACGACTGCTAGCGTAATTCGCAGGGCTGCAGATAGCCTAGGGCGGTCGGATGTTTCCTGAGGGAATCATGCGTAACCATTGTGATCGCTGCGATCCAGAGTCAAGCGAATGAAGTTAATCGAATATAGTTTATTCGAATAGAGTTAAAGGAGTTATCGAATATAGCTTATTCAGAAGGAGTTAAGTGAAAAGAGCTAATCAAATAAGGTTAATCGATAAGAGCTAATCAAATAGAATTAATTGATAAGAGTAAATTGAATATAGTAAATCGAATATAGTTTATTAGAAGAAAGGTTTTCGAATCTAGTTATTCGATAGAGAGATTATCGAATATAGTTATTCGAAGGGAGGAGTTATCGAATAGGGATTTATTCGAAAGAGAGTTACGTAAGGAAGTTTGAAATGTTGAGTATCAACATAAATAAGTTTTGAAAAGTTAATGGGTTTGTAGCACTTTTTCTACCTTAGCAATTTCGAGGACGAAATTATTTTAAGTAGGGAAGATTGTAATGACCCGGATTCTTATGGGTTAATTTTAAATATTTAATACGGATTTAAATATTGGGTAGATAATATAAATAGAATTTTATATTTACTTTATCGAATTAAATATCGATTTTGATTTAATATCGAATATATTAAATTGACGAATACGAAAAATCATAAATAAATTCGAAGTTAAAACTGAATCGAAATGATTTAGATAATCAGTGTCAGTTCTGTTTGAATTAGAATAATAATATTAAATTTAGTATCGAAGAAATAAATGGTTTTGAATTTAATTTAAATCAATTTAAATAAATATCTTCCACAGACGATCGAATCAGACTTCGTGACCTATCCCAGTGTGTCCGGAATAGGGGTATTACCCTAGAATTGTCAGTTGTTGGGTTCAGAAAGGAGTTCAGAATCTGGGTGTATTTTAATTAAAGGATACGGGTTTTAAATTAATTAAAATAAAATAAAATATACCTTTGTTTTTGTGGACTTAAACCAAGAACGTTGAGTTCTCTATCTCCACAAAATAGGGCCTTGCTGTTCATTATAAATACCACACCCTTTGTCTATAAAAACCGAAGTCTTCCTCAATCAAAAATCAAAGTCCTCAAATTCATTCAGTACTAAATCAAAATCCGAACTCCTCTTCAAATTAAAAACCATTTCCTTCTCGTTCAAATCATTCGATCGATTTAAAGAAAAGCCGAGACCTTGAAGCTCGACTTGATTTGGTGGCGCTCGCGATTTAGAACCAGGGGGAGAATACGAATCACGATTAGGACCCCGAAGAGGCTCGACGCCAGTAAGGGAGCTCGACGACGTGGTTTGTTCTAAGGGTTCGATTTAGCATTTTGGGGCTCGATGTAAGGAGAACAGTCGCGGTTTTCTGGAGGAGGTTGCGAAGGGAATTCCGATTCTGTAAGGGGTTCGATGTTCGGAAGCGATGTTAAAATGGGAGTCGCGGTTTCACTGTAAGGATTGGAGGGAGCTGGCGATGCATTCTAGGGGAAAGCAGATGATCACCGTGAGTTTTGAGATCTGGAGCGCGAAGTGTCAAAGCCGTAGTGTTGCCATGGTGCTATCCCTGATGGTGTTCGGTTGATTTTGTGGTGGTCAACGCTGGTTGGATGATTCAGCTACAGGCGGCTCATGTGAGAAGGAAGAAGGCTTGGAAATAAGTTAAGGCAAGGAGAAATCAGACGAAATCATCTGTGTGGAATTCGGAGACTCGGAAATCGATAAAAGGAAATTGAAATTGGTACGAGCGCAAAATAAAAACCCTGGTGAGTAAATCTCACCTTTTATTTAGAAATTATTTTTATATAGTTAAAAATAATTGTCTGTGCTTGTTTGAATGCTGTCTGATTGTTTTAAAATATATATTAGTTATTTAGGATATATATATATATATATATATTGGGTTGATGATTGGTTGGATTCCCGCAGTATCATTAGCGGATGCCCGCGGTTTCATTAACGGATGATTACCCTATACGCCCCACGCTATGTGTAATAACCCAGAAAATGTGAACCAATTTAAAAATTTTAAAATTGGTTATTACCAAAGAATTTGAATAATTGAAATAGCATATTTCAATAAAATAAAGAATTGGGGCTAGTATGGCAGTTTGAAAATTTTGAATACAAACTTTGTCTGACTGTACCGGGTGGAAAATATAATGGATTTTAGCGAAACTGAAAATATTTAAATCTGTTTATGAATACCTTTCTAACGAATCTGAAAAATCGAAGTTTATAACGGGAATCAAAAGTTATGGCCAAATGAATTTTCAAAAAGGTCGCTATATAACATATATAGCCCTTGAAAATAGATATTTTGCATACGACCTCAGAATTCGACGAAACCACTTTTGTTGGGTCCGGGATGTCAAATTATTGCTAGGTTTCAAATTTCATAATTTTTGAAGCTAGTATGTGAGCAGGGCAAAAGAAAATGTGATTTGTCAATTTCTGTTAAAAAGGGTCGACCTAAAAATGGACATTTTGCATATGAGCTCAGAATTCGATGAAACTGGTTTTGTTGGGACCGTATCGTCAAAACAAAGCTAGATTTATTTTTCTGGAATTTTTCGATTCAGTTTGTGGCCCTGGCAAATTGAAATGTACGTTCAAATTAAATATTGAATGTTTTATATTTTAATTTGAAAAATAACTGACTGTAAAAGTCGAAATGGCTAACGAAACATATCCCATTGTGTCCGGAATAGGGGTATTTAGCTAGGGGCGACAGTCGTTGGGTTGGAAAAGGAGTTCGTTTGTAAAAACACTATTTAAAAATTTACTATAAATCCGAGCCAATAGGATTTTTTCTTTCAAAAAAAAAAAAACCACGAAAACCCTAGCCGCCTCTCGCTCTCGACGGTTCATCGAGCTCCGTCCTTCCCCTTCATTTTCCCGCCGCCACAGGCGGAACCAGGCCGCGCCACCACCTGCCCTCGAAAGCCCCTTCGCCCCTCTTCACATCCGACCTAGTTTTGCCACCATCAGAAGCGCCGCCATCGAGATCTGATGCTCCGAAGTGGGCGCGTTTAAACCGCCGCCCAGGGTGCAAATCTCCGTCGAACTGGAAGAGACTGGTGGCGCCTGAAAGCCCTCCCCTCCCTCGTCGACGTCCAATAATCTGATCGACCTATCGAGCAACGAATCGAGCGAAAAATCAAAACCTAAATTTGAGCAGGTTTGAAAACTAACGGGTTATTTAATTTTGAACTGTTTTTACACTATAAAGCGTTGCAAAACTTTGAAAAATAATATCTTTTTCGTTCGTTAACGAAATTTGATGAAACAGGAGACACCGTGACCGCAAGGAGGCTCTCTACCCTCTAGCAGAAGCCGCGGATTTTTCTGATCTTCCTACGATTTTTAGCACTGCAAAAACCAATGTGAGGAATCTAAACTAAATTGTGTGAATGGAATTGTGTTGTATAAATTATATAAGCGAAGTGTAAATTATATACGCGTTGTATACCTCATGTACATGTGTTGTATAAGTTATATTAGCGATGTATAAATTATACAAGCGTTGAATGAAACATATATGCTTTGAATTGTGATGAAATGCAAGTGAATTATAGAAATTATATATATATATATATATATATATATATATATATATATATATTCCCCTCGTCCACAGACCATGGACGATATTTATTGTTTGTGATTGACGTGATATTATATGGTATGACGAATGGTTGGAAATAATTGTTTGTGGTTGATATGTGGTTGAAATATACCTTTGTGGTTGAAAAACACCTTTGTGGTTGAAAAATACCCTCTTGTGGTTGAAACAAATTAGAATAGGATTGTGGAATTGAAAATAAAACATGCCGCCTGCGTGCGAACCAGATGCATGATCCCCATTGTAAAAAACCGCGAGGTTTTAAGGTAGAGCGAGGAGCCGTACTAGGGACGGTCCCGGTTTTAACTACCCTGCCGTTATGCTGCCGAAATTTTATGAAATATTCATGTGTTAGAATAATTTTCATTCGTTGAAATTAATTACATATGTTGAAACAAATATTCATGTGTTGAGTTGAAATTCATTCGTTGAATCGAAATTCATGTGTTGAATATTATTTGAATTTAAACAAATAGCTTTAGCGATAAAAATCACATTTTTATATATATACGGACTATAGTGAATATTCATGTGTTGAGTTGAAATTCATTCGTTGAATCGAAATTCATGTGTTGAATATTATTTGAATTTAAACAAATGGCTTTAGCGATAAAAATCAAATTTTTATATATATATACAAACCATAGAAAAATATTCATGTGTTGAGTTGGAATTCATTCGTTGAATCGAAATTCATGTGTTGAATATTATTTGAATTTAAACAAATAGCTTTAGCGATAAAAATCACATTTTTATATATATACAAACCATAGGAAATATTCATGTGTTGAGTTGGAATTCATTCGTTGAATCGAAATTCATGTGTTGAATATTATTTGAATTTAAACAAATAGCTTTAGCGATAAAAATCACATTTTTATATATATACAAACTATAACCAATATTCATCTGTTGAATTGAAATTCATTAGTGAATTGAAATTCATGTGTTGAATGTTATCGTATTTTAAAATAAAACGAATAGACAATAAAAACTACATCTTTATTGTGAATATGAAGTGTTAAAAACATTCACGTGTTGAATAAATATTTTTGATGATAAAAATATTTCTTTTTATCATGTATACGCTTTGATAAAAATATACACGTGTCGAAATAAATAATAGTTTGCTAGAAATATTATTATTAGCTTTGTTCTACATATATATACATGTGTTGAACAGGAAAAATGGATTAGCTGTAGAGTAAAGAAATTATTTGCGTGCTCGACAAATAGGTAAGCCTTGATTAGTTGGCTGCGCAATTTTATTTTTATATCAACTCCTGTGAATGCCATTGGATGCGGAGTGCTGGTTATTCTGTGTGAAATAATAAACATCGCCATAGGATAGTAACAATTAGTTTTGAATTACACTACATGGCATACTTCTTGACGATAGGCATACTTCATCATATTCCACATAAGCAATTGGAGCTTGTGTGACGAGGTGGAAGATTTACCATACGAGCGAGAGGCTTGTATGGCGATGATTTTATACTACAGGTTGTACTGATGACTGATATGGACTATATAAAATATAATGATAAATTGCCAGATTAATAAAAAACCCCACACGGGTCTGGAGTTGACAATAATCACGTCTCTCTAGTTATTGGATACGACACATGGACTATTTATTTCCACACGGAGCGGGGTGACGAGAATTTATTCTCTGGAGTTATTATCTATACACGCTCCCCCGTAAACACCAGAATATATCACTATAAATATGTGGATGCTTTTTAGGATTTATTGGGTACCTAACACGGCCCAATAAATTTCCAAACCCCTCCCCGTACAAAGGAGGTTATGGCGAAATTTTTCGAAATATTAAGGCGTTAGTGAAATATTTGAAGTGAAAACGAAGTTGAAATTAATGAATAAACTATATTTGAAATTATAGAATGAACTATATATATATATATATATAAATATAAATATAATTAAAAGGAATTGAAGCCGTGCAGTTCGTGTTTTGGAATCGTAATTTGAAACGATTAGTACGAGAAATCCGACCATCGGATTTTCCCGAAACCGCAACCGCTGGGTTCGCCTAGGAGATATCTTTCCAACGGCACCAACCTTGTAAAAATCCAACGGTTGGGTTGTCCGGAATGTTAAATTCAAATCTGAAGAAAAACAACGCTAGAATTGTTTATATTTATATATAAATATAAATATAATCAAATTAAATCGAATAACGACGCTGCAGTTCGAATTTTGAAACCGTAACTTCAAATGACTAGTGTGGAAGATCCGACCGTCGGATTTTCACGAAACTGGAACCGTTGGGTTCGCTTTGGGAATATCTTCCCACTGATATAGACTTTGTAGAAATCCAACGGTTAGATTTTCCGATATGTGTAAAACAAATTAGGGGAAAAACAGCGCCAGTGCCACGACACGACCTGAAACGTCGTTTAATTAAATATGACCATTTTTAAATAAATAAAAATGGCGAAAAATCGTTATAAAATATTATAAGCAACATAGATCGGAAATAAACCAATTTGGCTTGATTTGTTTGATATATGATGGTTGTATGTGTTTGACACGAAAATTAAACTAAAGAACTGAAATGTGATTGTCGAATAATATAACCATGGAAAGAATTGATTTGAATTCTAATTACGTGAATTATTTGAAAAGACCGAGCTAACCCTCATTTCAAATAATTTATCGAGCGATTCGAATTGGAAAATACAAAGACGATTCAAGACCGACGATCTTCGTATCGGTTGGATGGGCGCTGCTGAGGTTCCTGACTGGAGTAGCTACCGTGAAGGAACAGAAGTAGTAGCCGTCTGAACATATGTGTTGATTGTACGGATATACGAGGAATTTGATGCCTCCGGTTTCGTTCAAACCCAGAATGGACTTGTAAATGGACTGTGTGTCTGACATTGGATTTTGTTCTGTACTGATCGATCTCTGTTAAATATATATCTGTCTGGCGGTGGAGAATTTATTCTTTTCCTTAACGCCTTTCTCTGAGACGTACGAGCTCAGAAGTTATATATCGATAGAAATCAATCGTATGGAGTAGATTGCCTATGTGGCATGCCAAGATGCTGTGATCAAGGCTTCTGTTGCAAAGCAAAGTCTTGTGGTTGATGATCAAAGCACGGCCTACGTGGCCTGGCTTTGTGTATAGCGTGGATTCGCGAGCCTCACACCTCGGTATGAGTTAAAAACGGGATAAGGACTGCAGGGAGAGCATGACGTTTCTTTCTAGCTATGGTGGTGTCAGTGACTTACCAGCCCTGACATTTATATCTATTTTTCACCTATGTGGTTGTTGGAATGCGAGGCGCCTCGATTATAGGTCTGTAAGGACCGGGAAACGTGTGTTCAGGCATAATTAATCCTCAAACGTAAGAGAGGACCGGCCCTGAAGATCCAGGGGTTACCCAGAGTGTGTAGTCCTGAGGCATTTGCTAGAGTGTCTCGAAGCAGAGAGGAGCTTGCCCCTTGCCTCGACTCATGACGGAAATCCAATTTCCAATACGAGATAACGGATTCGATTGTAACTTATATATGGTGGCATAGTGGCATGGGACGCTCATGTCGCCTATGATTGATATTTATGATGCTATTCGTTTTTGAAACATATATGCACTAGTAATAATATCAAATGATTTTGCTTTACACGTATCAGGCATATTTGGCCATTATAAGGTAAAACTCTATCCTCCGGCTTGCGTTGCATTGTATGATGGGACTTGAGTCTTATAATGGCTTCATTCTTTTTAAAAGCATTGCGTTGTTTTAAAGAATTTACTTTGTTTTAAATGCACTAGCAATCACTGGAGTAAACCCGTTCCGCGGAAGTGGCGTGGTCCTATGATTTGCTTATTACCGTTGTTTAAACTGTTAAATAGATTTCTTATACCAGTCCCCATGACTGACTCGTTGTTTGTTTCACTTTGCAAACGCGGGTGCCCTTATTTTCACACGGGCAGCCTAGTTCACAGGTGACAGGTTGTTTTTGGCTCTGCACTGTTGCATAGAGTGCATTTTGGCTCATGGCGAGGCTGACTTCACAGAGATGACTTTGACATTTTCCGCCATTATTGTACTTATATTATGATTCCGCCACCGGCGATGCAGACTGCTTTACTTTCAGTATTTATTATCGTATGTATATGTACCGCCTTCGGCGATGTAGACTGATACCCTTATTATGTCTCACTGCATGTATGTATTCCGCCTTTGGCGATGATGACTGATCACTTCCCTTTTATCTGCTAAGTTATATCCTACGTTGTGCTATTCTGATGTTGTTACATGTTGTGATTCCGCTGTCATTCCCATGTAAAATTATTTTATTTATTGTTTTGCTATTATCTGTACTCTGCTATGATGATTGATGTGTTATATTCCAATGATTATCCTTAATACCGTCACATGGATTTTGGGATCGTCACACTATGATAGTGGATGACCTTTATACCGCGATATTCTACCACGAAGCAGAATGGGTATTATTTGTGTGCTAACGTCTGTGGATGCAGGAAAAACAGGTTAGAGGAATCCAACTGGATTCCTCAAAAATATATATATTATCTGTTTGTTTGTTTGATTTCATATATATTCATATATGATGTGTTAAAAATCAAATGATTTAAAATTGGTTGATTTGGTTGTTTAAAATATCATTGGGGCATGAATATTGATTTATAAAAAATATCGAAAAGGGTATTTGAGATTTGAAAAGGGAATTCTATTTTATAAATAGAATTTGAATTTTAAGTAAAACTATAGAAAATATTAACTTGTTTTGAAGATATATAAAACAAGTAATTGAATTTATAAACTTTGTTTATAAATGAAAATGTGGGATTTGAATTGAATTTATAAACTTTGTTTATAAATGAAAAGGTGGGATTTGAATTGAATTTATAAACTTTGTTTATAAATGAAAAATGTGGGATTTGAATTGAATTTATAAACTTTGTTTATAAATATGTAATGGGGGATTTTAAGTGAAGTTATAAACGTTGTTTATAAATAATGCAGAGAATTCAAATAGAATTTGAATATAGAATTCAAATGGACTTTAAACTATAGAATTGGAATATAGAATTCAAATGGACTCTAAACAATAGAATTTGAATATAGAATTCAAATGGACTTTAAACTATAGAATTTGAATATAGAATTCAAATGGACTTTAAACTATAGAATTTGAATATAGAACTCAAATGGACTTTAAACTATAGAATTTGAATATAGAATTCAAATGGACTTTAAACTATAGAATTTGAATATAGAATTCAAATGGACTTTAAACTATAGAATTTGAATATAGAATTCAAATGGACTTTAAACTATAGAATTTGAAAATAGAATTCAAATGAAGTTTAAATAAAGAGAATTCAAATAGAATTGAATTGGAATTTGAATAAGAAGTCGATAAGGAAACGAGAGTATGAGTATAATTAGAATTTGTTAATATGCAAGTTAAAATATATTTGAACATGTCATGTTCAAATATGAAGGTGAAATAGACTGAAGAGTTAAGTAACAAATTTATTTAACAAATTTAGTTAAAACGATTGGTATAGTTAAAATAGATTGGACAGGTATAAATATACAGGAGACAGGTTTGGAATAAAGTGTTAGAAGGTATATAAATAGAATGCCCGACAAATAGGTATGTATTTAATTCACATATGAGATTTTATGCGCCGTATCGGCTAGCCGCTTGGCTTTTCTTTTTCTTTTTGATTGGAGAAGGCGTGTGTGGCAGTTTGGGGATTTTCCCGATGCTCCCGGTACAAGGGAGCTTATGACGAATTTTTCCGAGAATTTAAGGAGTTAGAATATTTTTAAGATAATTTGATAATTAGAAATCAACGTATCGATATATATAGAAATCAATAGGGAAACGAACTTAGAAATAGAATAGTATAATCAAAAAGGAAGTATAAGAATAAAATCTAGTAAGAATAGAAAGAGAAGGTGTATATGTGTTTAAAAGTGAAGAATTAGTTGTATGGTATTGATTATTCGAGTAAGTAGTCTTATCTGTTTTGATGTTATAAATGTTATTCAGTCAAGGTCTGAGAGGTAGTTATACCCCAACTTGATTGATTTCATTATTAACAGATAAACAGTTAGATTTCAAGCTCGAAGATCAATGTTGGATAAGAGTTAGTTGAATATAGTATTTGGGTTGTCGTAACGATGTTTTACACAACATCTGTTTTGACCCAAATAAGTGTAAGCTTGGAAATATAATATAGAATATTTCCTAAGTATAGAAATAAACGAGATTGGAAAAGAGATAAGTAATTGGAATGTTTTCCAATATTAAATAGCATATATTTTCTAAAGTTTAGAAAATAAAGGAAGGCGATATTCGAAAATGTTTTCCAAATAACGTAAAAGGCCAATATGGTTATTGAAAATATTTTGTTAACAAATATTGGTAAAGAAATGGAGAAGTGATTTAATTAATGGAATATTAATTAAGGGCTCAGTGATTGTTTGATAGATTAGATGAACACTTGTTTTCTTCGATAGTTAAATCATCGACTATCGAAACACTTGTTTTTATTCGATAGTTAAATCACAGACTATCGAAATTTTGACCATCGTTGTCAATATGGAGAGACCGGTTGGATTATTATCCGAAGAACCACTCCGTATTGGCAGTAGCGTTGCGAATCAGATTATATAAAGATAATCGAAGACGGAGTAGAGTGCAAGGACTTTATTATTAATAGAAATAGTACCTTCGGCTCATCCTGTTCCTGGGTGACTTGTATGGATGAATGTTTGACAGAGTATTTCCAGAAAGGTCACGTACATTGATTTCTTCAACCGTACCAAGAGTGGAAGCGGAGAAGGAAACTTCTTTTAGCTGACACGTAATGTACTGTTGTTCGATGGATCTGACAATGTGGCATTCGAAGTGAATCTGATGTGATGATAAATCGTAGCCTCTGGCCTCAACAACCGGTAAATGACAGAAATCGGGCAAGCAACATGGCTATGTAGGTCGCACCTATTAGGGTGTATAATCACCTGATCTAGAGTTTCATTTACTTCTAAAAATCTATTGTTGATGCTATCCCATTCGGGAAACGGTTGCTGATCCCAACCGTTGGTGATATACATTCAATACACTCAAGCCAAATGAGTGGTCGGTCATGTGTGGCTGAGTTGCAAGATGTTCTTGTTGAACTCGGTGTATTCTCCTCTAGAGATATACCAGCGGAAGGTGGTTCCATACCTTGTCATAGTTGGAAATCAAATACCCAATACGTGCTTGCGGTTTATGATTGTATATATACATGGACGTGAGATGCAAACGTTCCACTAGATTATTATCTACTTGATTTAGACATTATTATAATATCAAAGGAGTTTTGATATAAAGATTATCGTTCCTTTCAAAGGGATTTTGAAAGTTAAGTCAAGTGTTTGGATTCTGATAAGGGAAAAACACATTCCGTGTTATACGGCGTGGTCTTATGAGATATCAATCAGTTTTCTGAAACTGTTTTAAAACTGTTTACTCATACCAGTCCCATGACTGACCCGGAGTTAATTTTGTTTTGTTCTACCTAAACTCTTGGGTGCCTAAATTTGTACGGGAAGTCAAGTAGTTCAGGATTTTAAAGATCTATCTAAAGTTGCTTGGAGCAGGAGGCTTCAGCGTTAGTTATATAGAGTTTTGTTCCGATGTGTTGTAAGTGTTGTACTCTGATAAGTGTATGTTATACAGTTAAGATTTTGTATTTCAAAGATATGATATGTTATATTTTGTTCCGCTGCGATGTGAGATTCTGTGTTGTTATTTCTATTCTTCTTTTATGTCTTTCTTCTAAAAAAATGTTTCGTATTTTCGTGATATTTGGGTTGGACGTATGATGTATATAGTTAACTCCGATGTTGCGGAAATCTGGGTCATTACAGTCCTAAAGTGGTTTTAAGGCATAAAAATGTGATTTGTGGAGCAAAGGTGGGATCTTTAAGAGGTGGGCCCATTTGGAAGCTTATGTGGGCGTTACTAGGGCTGTTGAGGGCTACATTGCATGATGGTGTGTTGTTGTGGTGGCATGTGGCGGCTCATGGTGGAGTTTAAAGTGAATAAAGAGGATAAAAGGAGGTGTTTTTGAACTTTAAAGGGGCAAATCAGAAGCTTTGGCCAAAGGGGGTCTCGCTTGAGGGTAGGGGGCTGGAGGTAAGGGCTAGTGGCAGGTAGGTCCCATAGGTGGAAGGGGAGGAGAGAGAATGGAAGGAAAAAGGGAAAAGAAGAGAAAAGGAAGAAGAAAAAAGAAAGGAAAACAAATGGAAGTGGCCACCTATTTATACACATAGGATAGGGTCCTTGGTGCAAATATACTCGTTTAGGTGTCAACATAAGAGAAGATAACATAGTGATGAAGTATAGACCTTAAGACAATCTTCCTCCAAGGATTAATTAATTCAAGCATTATGTTTTGTGCCAAATTCTTATTTTTTGTGCCTAGTAAACATCATCGTTATGCCTTATGACAACGTAAAGTGGAGTGTAGGCAAGCATTAGTGAGGTGTCAAGGAGAGAGGGAATTAAGGGATTAGTGAATAGGAATTATTTGACTTAGTTTAATCTTGCGTTTAATTAAATGACCTTTACACGTTTTCAACTCGCACGACCAAACCGTAAGTCCGATCGATACGAATTTGAAATCCAACTATATTTCTGCGCTATTATTAAATTTCAATCGATTTTTTGACACATGTTTATATTGCGCACGCCTATATACTAACTTCGATTGATATGAAATTTGAAACCTTAACATATTTTAACGTTCCAGATCCGATGAAGTTAGTTTCATCAAAATCCGAGATCGTTTGCAAAATGTGCATTTTAGGCTATTAAAATGATATTAAATTATCGAATTTTAATATATTTACTTTTGAATCAATTTTCAAAGTTCTCTAACCTTATTTTAACTTTATGAAAATATAAAATAAGATTAAAATTCATTTTCAATAGTTTTCAGGTCTAGATTCAATATTTAACCATTTAGAATCCACTAATAATCAATTTAAAATATGAATTTTCAATTAACTAAAAATACTGGTCGTTACAAGCAACTGTAGCATGTCAGGATATATGAAGAAGGATTACTTGGAAACCACATGGGAATAAGTAGGTAGGTTGTGAAAGTATATGCTTTTGATGTAGTCCTAACCTTGTGCAATGTCCCTATTGCTAAGGGCAAGGCAAAAACGGTCATAGTGCAAGGTAAGATTTTCTTCCATGATGTTTCTGTTTGAGTTATGTATAATGCTAGAGCTTCACATTCTTTTATCTGCGATGGCTTAGTACGCAAATTTGGTTTGGAACCATAGATAGTAGACTTATATATGATTGTGACTAACCCTGTTTAATATTCAACTAATCTCTATATGGTTCGTCTGGCTTAGTGTTATCAAGTCATGGATGTTCTCTTGTTTTTTATTTCCTTATTTTGATTTTTTTGGGCTCGATTTTTTTTGGAAATGGACTAGCTTAGGAAGTATACAACTGTAGTGGATTGCAAGAAATTAGAGGTGACAATCGAGGATGTATAAGGAGAATATAGTGTTTGGTTGCTTATCAGATGATAGGCTACTGGTCAGCTTCTTATATTCGCTTAAGATTTCACATGAAGGATTGTCATATGTGCATATCGTTAGAGAGTATCTAGATTTCTTCGAAGAAGACCGTCGTCACATAAAGAGATTAAGTTTCGAATTGACTTTCTAATGGAAGCCAAACCTATAGCTATGCCTTTAAGGTGTATAAAACCCATAGAAAAGAAGGAATTACAAGAGCAAGACAACCAAAATAGGTATTCATAACCGTTATAAGCATAACAATTATGTCCATGATAACAGGGTGCATAGCAATGTTTCATTAGAATATTGCAACAGTCATAACTGTTACAAAAGACATAATTATAACACATATAACCGTTACAAATAAAACTTTTCTAACGTTTACTCTCATGATGAATATAAAAATGTAATGCTTATTAACATTGGCAGAAATATACACACACACACACACACACACACACACACACACGTGTGTGTGTGTGACGCTCATGATTGTTACAAAACGAGAGCTTGTAACACTTATAACCATTACAAATTCTCCAAAGCATACACCAATCAAAATTTACAGTAACATATCATAATTCATTTTTTGAACCATATATAACCACATAACAATTTTATTTCTTAAAGCATATAGGGAAGATATCGATTCATTTCTAGAAAAAAATTATTCCAAAAAGCATCAAACTGTTGTAGTATATATGAGTGAATATGCTCTTGTCATATTTTATTTAGTTCCACATCATGGGGATAAGTTTAACATTAGCTCCAAAGCTTATATATAAAAGAGCCAATGTAATTGAAACTGTACACACTTGAAGCAAGAGAAATAAAAGTATCTCCCCTATCTTTTTCTGTTCTCTCTAATGGCTTCTTGTTTAACATATGTTCTGTTTTATTTTATAACACGTTATCAGCACGATGATCTAACTGATCGAATTATAGATCTCAAAACGGTAGGTTATTTTTTTGATATGATTGATTTGATTTTTCAAATCTCCATTTTTGTTAGATCTCATCTCATTCTAGATCTAAATCTATTGTGTTATCTTCTAGATATTTTTTTTTGCCTTGTAATTGTAGAACTCATATAGATCTACACTTTGAGATCTGATACTTATTTTGTTAATCATATTTCATATATCACTCTATTAAAGATATGATTCTTTTTTTGATGCAATCATACCGTTGATCTCGAAATTATACTCAAATTATATACATTTGAGATCCCTACATGATTTAGAAACGAGATGTTGATTGTAGTGATTGGATTCGACATATTTTTTTCTTCGCTACTAAGATTTTTCCCATCGGGGTTTTCTTAGTTAGGTTTTGATGAAGCAATATTTTAATCCAGAAGTATCAAACATCTTTTGGTGCAGTAAACTATTATTTATGAAGAAGACAAGGCAGTTTGCATGGTTCAGATTCAAGTGAATTATATCAAGGATGATAGGATGGAGCAAATTTCTTCTAAATTTCTCTTCACACATGAATGAAAGGATAACAAGAATGAGGAGAAACAAATTCAGTTCAAGAAAAGCAGGTAGATCTGTTCTCAAAGGAAATTTCAAAATCTACATTCCAGAAGATGATGTACAAAATTGCATGCGTCAACTACATCAATAGACTAATTGAATAATGAGTTATAAATAGGAGGGAGCATATAAAAATATGCTCTAATGTACTCTTTCCGTTCACTAATATTTTTCCCACTGGGTTTTTGTTAGTAAGGTTTTTAATCAGGCATTATCTTGATCCTGAAATATCAGCCCTTACTGTAACATTGTAAAACATGTTACCTAAAGATGAAATGAATTTGCACTCTTTTCCTTGTTTATGATTTTTTTTCCACAAGGTTTTTCATAAAAAGGTTTTCAATGAGGCATTGTTTTGATCCTGAAGCATCAAACTCTTTTAAGGAATATCATTTTAACACGATATTCATAATGTCAAACGTTATACTCTTTTTCTCGTTCAAGGTTTTTCCCATTGGGTTTTCCTGATAGATTTTTGAAGGCAACAAACAATAGTTGTATCGACTGAATGGAAATATGCAAGCAAGATAATTATAAGGGGGAGCAATCATCATATATGTTTTAAAAGTGTAACGACCCAAGGATTTTCGGCCTCGAAAATCGACATAAATACCTTTACCATAACTTATGCCGACCTTCCAAGCACCGAAAACACTGGAACGTTTATAGAAAGAATTTAGAGGGTGAGATAAGAAAGAAAGTTAGAATAGAAGAAGAAGAAGAACCAATAACACCGAGTCTCACATCGCAGCGGAACAAAATATAATTCAGAAATAAATATTTATTGAGAACTTTTAACAATACTTACAATATCAGAGTACATCAACATCTCTGGACAGTTATAATAATCTGTCCTCATATACACAGCGGAATAGTAATCATATCATACATCTGAACACCTTCAGCTTGTCACTAGACTTCACCGTACCTGATAACCTGAACCTGTACACCCCGGGCTAACCCGAGCATTTACAAAATACCGGGTCAGTCTGGTGAACCAAAGTGAGAAAAAAACTCGCACAGTATTAAGGTATCACACAACTTGATTTTTAAAGTTAAAATCCTTTCGAAAGAAAAGGATAATCGTAAGACCAAATCCACACATAAATACAGACGATTTTTACCTTACGATAACCCAAAACAATTTTGAAATCAATATCTTTTCTGATATTATAATAGTGTCTACGTACAAGTAAATATCAATCTAGTGTAAAGCTTGCATCTCACGCTCCACATATATATATACAATCCAAAACCGCGGGCGCTTATTGGAGATTGGATTCCGACTATGACAAGGTATGGGACCACCTGCCGATATTGTATTTCCAGAGGCGAATACACTGGGTTCAACAAGAACGTCTTGCAACCCGACCCTCACATGACCGACCACCCATTTCGCTTAAGTGTATCGAATGTATATCACCAACTGTTGGGCTCAAACCACTGTTTCCCGAAAAGGGTCAACAGCGAAATAGATTAAAGAATGAAATGGATTTTCTCTAGATAGGTGATTATACACCCTAATTTTAGCGACCCATATAGCCATCCTGCCTGCCCGATTTCTGTTATTTCCTGGTTGATGAGGCTTGAGGTTAAAACCTTTTGAACATCTGGCCACCATTCGCTTTGAATGCCACATCGTCAGATGCGTCAAGTCACTAATTAATGTCCACAAATATACTCTGGGTATAAAAGAAGTGCCCCTTTTTGCCACCACCCGGTATACTTGTAAAAATCAATGTACGTGGTTTCAGGAAATACTCTGTCAGACATTCGTCCATACAAGTCACCCAAGAACAGGATGAAACGAAGGTACTCTCCTACTGCATCCAATATAGGAATCACCCCATGTATCAGTAGCGATAGTCCTTGCAATCCACATATTCCAACAACGACAGAACCCCAGTGTATCTCCGGCCCGAATCAGAGATTGTAAGTGGTTCTTCCGTTTTATGAAGATCTATGTTCTTCACATGCTCCATCTCGATCGTCGTCTGTTATCTTCTATAATTTCATATTTGTTGGTTGGAATGGTTTTCGAATATATATTCGATCCCAGTTTTTCCATACCAACAATCGAAAAGGTCAAATTTGATAGTTGGTTATTTAACTATCAAATAAACATCCATGAAATCATAAAAATAGATTTACTGGTTTAGTACTCATCATCACTTGGCTTCTTTAATTAAAATCAATTAAACTTGAATCTTCAAATATTGAGAAAAACATTTCACTTATTACCTTAATATACTGATATTCGCAAAACCATTTCATTTCAATATTTTGAAAGAATATATTGTATAACGATATCCAATACCCATTTGACTATCATTGGAAATCATTACCATAACATTTCATTAATTATAACCGAGAAATCAGTTCAGCTTACTATTCGACGTTATGCCAACCCTTCTGTATCCATTACTTGGAAAATATCCAATCCTAATTCTTATAGAATAAACCATTCTATATCTTATTCCTTTACTTTTCGAAATTCTTGCCAATCTCATTTTAATTCGTTTACTAGGGAAATACCACCTCATATTATTTCCGTTGCTTTGGAAATCTTAACATACATTCTTGCCATTACCAACTAGTATCATCCTTGGATAGTCCTGAAGTCGTTCAAGTTGGGGTATTTTAATTACCTCTCAGACCTTGATCAACAACGTTCTCATCTTAAGATACATACGAGATGTAATTCAAGAACCAATATTCAATTTAATATCGAAACATATCCCACTTATCTTGTTTATTTAAATATAGACTTATAATTCTTCTACCCTTTTTAGAAGTTTCTCTTTTTAATTATTTGCTTACTAAACATTTCTTTTATTACTCTTGACTTATTAAAATAACTTTATTTCCTAAACTCTATTATTATT
Source organism: Allium sativum (assembly GCA_030737875.1). Lineage (NCBI taxonomy): Eukaryota > Viridiplantae > Streptophyta > Magnoliopsida > Asparagales > Amaryllidaceae > Allium > Allium sativum. The sequence continues at coordinate 506,265,411 of CM060912.1, forward strand.
ACAAATCCTTTTCCACTTCTTTTACCAAACCCAAATTTAAATCTCTTTTTCCCAATTCCCTTTTTCTTTTGGAAAATCTCTTTTCAAATCCAATGATTGGACTTAATACCATTATTAAGTATTTCCAATTTAAAACAACATTTAAACTCATATTTCATTGATAAACCTTGTTTATAAATTTCAGGTTTAATATAAACCCTTTACATCTTCATCTCCCTTTACTTAATTCAAACGTTAAGTAAAACTTTTCATTTAGGCTATGTATTCGCTTAGACCTCTTCATTGCTTCCTTATAAGACTCGAGCTCAATAATAAAACTCATTCCTGGCCTCTTCTCAACACTCGACTATATTAGTTACTTTAAATGACATTTAAGTAGCGATTACTTAAATTATAACAACTCATTTACTTTAACATTAATCATTTCAAATTCAATTAACTTCCTTATTTACTAGAATAAATAATAATTTTCTTTTTTTAAAATGTTACTAAGATTAACCAATTATTAAGTTATTTCACTAATTTAAAAGTCTAAATTAGTTTAAATGGTCGACTCAGTCAACACAAAACACGATTACTCTTCTAACCAACCGCAGTTAATTCCTCCTTTAAATTAATTAAAATATAATTAATTTAAATAACTCCATTTAATCGTTCCTTAGACGTGATTAATCAAATGCTTAACCGCTAGGTTATTTCTTGCTCTTTGCTTATAATTCTTATCGACATAAAATTCGTTTTATAAACCAAATTTCATAATTACTTATAAACTTTATTAAATAATTAATATTTATTTCCTTTTAAATAACTTTCATTTAAAGTAATAACTTTCAAAAACCTATTTTCGTTAAAATATATTTATAACTTTAATAGTTTGGATTCACAGTCGATAAAATCTATATTTAAAATCGATTGATTTCTAGGCTAGATGATGCCAATCTCCCAACCAATACTATCCATTTGTGCATATCAGAATAAAAGTTGAAATATGGTTCAACCATTAACAACAATAATAAATCAATTAACGGCCAATTCAAACAATTCAAGCACGTTTACAAATGTGACCAATCAAGGGAAACTCCCTTATTCGGGTCAAATCAAAATGATTGGTATTTCTTCTGAAATTAAACGACCGTTCAATTTCCAGTAATTAAATCAACAATAATGATATAACTAGTAAGCGGTCAATCACTAAAAACCAGTACATGCAAAATAAAAACCCAATTTATATAAAATATAAATAGGGAGAGCTGAGTGAGTTTAACTCACCTGGATTTGATTTTGTCGATAAAAAGGTCTGTTTTAGTCAAATTAAAAAAACGTTTAATTTTACTAAAGTTCCCAGTTGTTCCTGATCATGACCAATTCTGCTACATCTCGAAGTTCTTGTTTCTATGTTTCCAACGAGCCTGATCACGTTAAAATCTGTTAATGGATGTACGAGATATCGTATGAACAACCTTATAAAATAATTAGATTTTAAATATAGATTTTGTTTTAAATTTAAACTGGGCTTTTACCTTAACCCTTCGGCCCAAATAAATCCAACCCGTTCCTCTTTTAACCCTATTTTCGGACCCCCCATTCTCATTCAATCCGCCGCCACTAATTTCATCGTTCATGACTGAAAATGAAAACCCTAATCCCCTTTCGATCCTCAGCAGCCAATCGGAGTTTGATGGCATCGCAACCACCCCTACGCACCCCGTCTTCTTCGATCTCCCCTTTCGTCCTCGTCCCGATTGTGTCTGCAACCCCTTTAACAACCGTCGCTTCGCTGATCGAACCCCAAACACCCAAAATTAAAGCGGCCTCCTCCACCGTATGTTACGGTCTTCCGACAACCACAACAAGGCAACTTCCGTCGCTCCTAGGTCTTGGGTTTCCGAATGGCTTCAATAGAAATCAGCCCCAGAACCCTTTAGATCGGACGCACACTACTTCGAATAAAGCTAACTCATTTAATCTATTTTTTTATGTTGAATTATTTGTTTGATTTTCTTTTCTGGTGGTTTCGAACTGTCCTTGAATTAGATGAAAACTTGTTGGGTGAATGTGTGTATTTATAGCGGTTGGAAATTTAGATAAGACCAACGTCTATCGGTGGCCATGAATTGTTAATTCAATTAAGATTCGAATCTGTAGGTGAGATTTTTGGTTCGGATTTTAGTATAGGATTTTCAGCACTTGTTGATCGGTTCGAAATGGATTCTGAACGAACTGTAGATTAGATAGGACTAGGGTATGAATTGTTAATTCAAACCAGAGATATGGAATCTGTATATTAGATTTGATTCCCATTTTTAAATATAAGGAAACAATGAATTTTGTATTCGGGATTGATTTTATACATATATATGAATATATATATGTTAGCGGTTCTGTACAGATTTTGCTTTTCTCTAGCACGTGCATTGTACTGATAGAATTGATGTATGAATGCACATACATATCTGTTTTTACCAGCTACACATTATACTGTTTTCCTTAGCTTTTCATCTCTATATAGTCTTGACGTATGACTATATGTATATATATGGTTTGTTTCACTGGTTTCTTTCTGTTCCTATTCCTGTATACATTAGCTGTTCATTGATTTATGTACTTTCTATACCCTATCTTTTCTTAGCTGTTCTTGTATTTATAGATTAATATATTCATAGCTGTTCATATGAATCGCTTAGCTGTTTCCTACTTAGATTTCTTATAGCTGTTCTCTTTGTTTTGTTTAGCTGAATACCTATAATAGTTTAGCTACTTGATTATATTTTTCTTTTCATCAGCTGATTTTTCTTAGCTATTCTAGCCATTTGGTTTTACTGTTTTCTTGGATGAAACAGATCTTGTTGGAATTTGTATTTACAATGCATTGTTATGCCTATCCTAATTGGCATTGTACGGCCGATTTATGTGTATGCTTTTTCTTAGTCGTTCTTGCTATTCTATAGCTATTTATCTAATTGAGAATTATTTTATTTTTTTTCTCAGGAAAGGGACAAGACAACAGGGGTTAAAATTTATGATGAATGGTGATGCTCCTTTTTTTTTCCTCAACACATGTATATGTTTGGCATTTGTACAAGTATGATGTGTACTTAAGGGGTTGTAAACTGATGGATGTTATTTCGGCAATATGGATTGTTCTTAATGGATGTTTCCATATATACTGCAAGTATTATACACTGCAAGTATTTTGATTTAGTCAATGTGTTTGGCATTTATGATGAATGTTATTTATATTCCCTTTTTCATGAATGAATCATGGATCGGCCACTGTTTTTATTATACAAATATGATATGTACTCGTTTCGTCGAAACTAGTGAAAATGTTGTTGGGTGTGTATATATATATATATTGAAAATATGGTCGGTGTTAATGTCGTACACGAGTTTTGGGTTATTATATTAAATCTCATACAATCTTGATGCATTATAAATTAAATTCAATTAGCTAGATTAACAAAAATAAATTAATATCATTGTATTTATTAAAATAACAGTTTCAATTCCAATCAATAGAGAATTCAAAACTCAACCATTAACATTCTGGGTTTTAAAATGATATTCTATTCATATAAAAGTCCAAGTTATAATTATATAAATTATACATCCATATACTATTTAATAAATGAATTATATATTGTTAATCCATTTAAAATTCCAAATCGATATTTAAATCGTAAAATATATTAAATATCTAACTATCTCAAATACGGGTCGTTACAAAAAGGGACAACTTCAAGTTAGCGGAGCATTCAAGATTTTGAAGACGCATATTCAAGGGGGAGTGTTGTAATATATATGAGTGAATATGCTCTTGTCATATTTTATTTAGTCCCACATCATGGGGTTAAGTTTAACATCAGCTCCAAAGCTTATATATAAAGAAGCCAATGTAATAGAAATTGTGCACACTTGAAGCAAGAGAAATAAAAGTATCTCCCCTATCTTTCTGTTCTCTCTAGTGGCTTCTTGTTTAACATATGTTCTATTTTATTTTATAACACAAACAACCATTTGTTATACAAAACACACTCAACAAAATACTTACTTCAAAGTATCACAACATAGTTCCAAGTATCAAAGATATTAAGAAGCTTACAAATAACAAACCAAGGAGCACCTTTTGTCGTATCTGAATTCCACTGAGTAGCTTCTTGTCTGTTACATTAACACCTTAGAACAACTTAGCTATGCAAAACAGACATAACTGAATAAATTCATGGTTATATTTTAAGTGAAATTTCTATTGAAAATCACATATTATACAAGGGTAGATATATTAATAAAAGATATTTTTCCTTCTAAAAAATCTACTAATAACACTACTCTCTTTGCTGTTGTTCAGCTAAAAAAGTGAATATTCAAAGAAACATCTTACACAAGGATAAGAAATCAAAAGAATAATCCACTTGCTAAGTATTAACAAGTTAATTTTTGAACATTTTATATGTTATTTAGTAGAAATGTAATTAGCTAAAATTTCTTTTTGTTGATTTTCTAGCAAACGATTTCTTATATTCTTCTTTTTGTTTAAATTTTATGGATATGTTGATAAGAATTGGTGCAAAGTTTGTTGCAGATTAGTAATGCGGTCTAAAAATATCTAAATAATTAAGAATGCTAAAAAACAATAATGTATATCACTATATTCCACTTCATGAAACCATAGGGATATATTGTAGTCATTCAGAATTATATGTTGAAAAGGCGAGTTCATTAGAACACGATTGGTAAGGGACACACTATTTTTAAATGTAAAAAATTGCTACATAAACATTTTCCACACAAATGGAGTGCATTGTGTGACATAAAAGCAACAAAAAGAATTGCTCAAACCTTAATTTAAGATACTCCAAATTTGTATTAAGCTCACTAGCTTGACTAACTAAAACATGGACAATATTATCTAACATGTTATGGCATCAGACATACTTAAAGACTTCCAACATTTTTTTTTGAGTAAAACTTCAGATTCATGCACTACATACCATCATAATAGGCAATGTACAATAAAAAGGAAATAAAATGATTAATGATCACTTTATCTACTAATGACGACACAGTCATAGCTCATGAATCTAACGAAAGGGAAGAGTCCATACCAGCATTTTTTCAATTTCAAAGATACACACCTGGTTATAATGAACTGTTTACTCTTATCTTCAGTGTATGTTATTCTTCCATGATATGCTTATAAAGGTTCTTAACTCATTGTCAAATGCAAAAATTCAATAGCTGTAGTTTTGCTTTGTATATGTAACATCTCCTTATTCCTGAATAATTTGAATGTAAGAATTTTATTTTCAAAAATGAATATTGAACTTAAATCATATCATATATTTTACTTTTGACCTATAACAATTGTAACTGACGTTACACTTATTCGCACTGTAAGTAGGGTTATCTTGAAACAATAATTTATACATACATACATGTGTATGTACAAGTCTCCAATAACAAATTTTACTACCAGTTGAAAATGTATTAAATTTCATTGATAAAAGCGTTATTTTTTTAAAACTTACTTTTATAATGGTGATGATTTTATTTTATTTATAATACCAGGGAAAGCCTAAAGTCTAAAACATGCAAGTATTGGAACTTATTATAGCCACATCAAGGCGAAAATTAATACTACAAAAAATCATTGAAATAAAGACTAACAACTTCGGTTTTTAATCAAGCAGTTCAGTCTTTTAATCATGATTAAAGACTGATCAAATACTAAAATTTAATCTTTGAATTCTTAGTCATAAAAAAATAGTAAGACTGAGATTTCAGTCTCAAAACGTAAAGACTGATACAGCAATCTTAATTATATTTGAAATTGAATTCTAAAAACTAAAATTTTGTCTATATTCACTCTTAAATTTGTACATTTTAACCAATAAAATATCCAAACTGGTAAACGAATATCAAGGAATTACCATATCGAAACCATAATTCCATGCATATCAAAATATGTTCACTTACATAAAAATTACACGGTATTAAACAACATAACAATGATAAAGTACTCATGGACACAATATGTACATACATTAACAAGAAAGTAAAGGTATATGTCCAAAACATGTTTCAATAAAAAAAGTTGGTCCAACATGTTCACAAAACAAAAGGTACATGTAACTGTTGAAACATTAATAAAAGAAACAAGCCCACTAACATATATGTACATACATACAATACTTCATCATGAAAATAAAGCAAGCAAGTCGAAGCACCGATCGCTCCATACCTTCAAGATGATGGTGTTCTTCGAGATTTTAAGGCGACTGATAAGACATAGAAGGTCCTGAAAACTGTTGCATATGTAGAAATTATTGCATATATGGTAGTTGTTTCATTAGTTCAAAAAATGGCATATTCTGTTGCGTGATCCTAAAAGCATTGTAATGCATAGGTTACTATGATGGATATGCTCCCATTGGCATAGACCCGTGACCTATAAACAAAATATATACAAATTACTATAAAAACAACAATTACTATGAGATTTTTTATTATGAAAATACTTTACTAGTCTACAAGTTAACGTGTTACTGTGAGATTGTATATTATTATAAGGATAACAATTAACTTGTACACAGATTGTAATAAACAAGTTAGACAAAACAAATTTGAATAAGTTAACATGTTAGAATGACTAAGATTATATAATTGAAATTTATTGGTAGTTGAGTCAACCCGCTATGGAGCAATGGTCGTTGGGACATTCGGCATTGTGATTTGATTGTTATTTCAAACATGAGTCTGCCTAAATATTTCAAATGGTGTAGGTACCCTCTGTTTTAAACTTTAGCCAGCAAAAAATTATCCAACTTGGATAATTTTTAACTATAAGTTAAACACAATAAATTTCGGTATAGAATTTGAATGTAGGAAAATAAAGTGAAGCTAAACACTATTTGCATTCGTTTATTGAAGGCAGAAGCAAAGGCTTATGACCAGGTTATCAGCTTAAAGAGGCAACCTGCTAGTCCTAAGCTTGGGTTCGTGGTTGAAGGATCTACCCTAGAGACTGTCACTCCCATTCCTAAATATGGAATTCACATATGGCTCTTTTTACTAATAACTTGCACACTACCGAAAATCTAACATTTAAATAATTAGGTTCTTCTTACCCATGCTTTCTCTGTGGCAGACGGATTCCTCTCCCTAGCTTTTTCTAGTGTAACTTTGCATTCCAAGTTTAGCAAATCTATGCTGCGAACCTCTATGTGTTTAAGCTTTTCCTGGCCTTGATTATGCTGTTAACGATCTTAAGGAGAGTTATTAGGTCTTACTTTTATGCTTCTTCTTGTTTATGCCAGAGAAAAAGTTTTGGTTTGTTACCCGTTTCTTTCCTTTTATGTCATTGTTTTTTTTGTTTGGACTTGTTCATTTTGAGGTTGCTATTGATGAGTGATGAAAATGATATGGGATGTTGCTATTTTTCTGTTCTAGTTAAAAAAAACCACTGTAGACAAAATACGCATAACAGCCATACAAAAAATTTCCCCACAAGAATCGATAAACTCCATTTATAACAAACAACTTTGGTAATTAAAAATAATTATTAGGTTCGGAAAAAACATGCAAAATGGTGGCAAAAATTGGTTCCACAAACCTCGGTTTTTAATTGGATTTCCCTTTGAGTTAACGTTCACTTTTGGAGCCTCAGTTGACCTTATTCTAATTCTACATTGTTTAATGCATACTTTCTAATGTTGGTTTTTTAAGGTAAGGTTTATTTTCCAGAAAACAACTAGGGCTCAATTCATTTCTTCAATATCTTTCATAGCCATACTTTGAATCTTTGTGCTAATTTAGGGACAAACGACCAAAACTAGGCATTGATTATCGATCATTTGCGCAAAAAAATAGGTAGTATTTGGTTTATTTTGTGTGTTGAGTTTTTAGGTTTCGCGTTAATTATGAAAAATGGAAAGATTTGAAGTACGACGGAGGTGATGGATCAAAGACGGAGGAAGTGACAGAGGGGACCATGGGATGGTGGATAGATGAACTTGTTATCATCTTTTTGTTGTTTCTTTAAATATGAAAAATAATAAAAAGTTGTTTTTGATTTTGTGTGTTAACTTCGTTTTGTAAAACGATTGTTTTTCATGATATGTGTGCGCCGTCGGTACTTTTGTATGTGCGAAAACTCAAAATTAAAAAAATGTCAACCAAACACACCCTTAGCATTTAACGATTTGAAATTGGTACTATGAGGATCTACAAATTATTCTTCAGTTAAGGTGCTGCAAAAATGATAAGACTTCAAACTGTTAGGATCCCTCCTTAATTGAAGATTTTCTAGAAAATTCTAGATCTTTCTAGAGAATTCTAAAATTTTCTAGAACGTTCTGGAGAAATCTATAGAAGTGTAGAACCCTCTAGAAGCTTGTAGCATAGTACGTGGAACCATCTGGAATATTTTGAAGATGCGTGGAACCTTATAGAAGAGTATGGAAGGATGTAAAAGGGAATGGAAGAGTATAGAGATTCCTAGAGAGTATGGAGCATTCTAGAGAATCAATCTCCACCCCTGGATTCAAGTAATCTCCATCATTCATTATGGAGGTTGAGTAGTATAAATAGAAGAAGAAGCCTTCATTATTATCCATCCAAGAAAGAAGTCAGTTCTTAAAGTGGGAATAACTTGGGAGTTAGTGAGCCTCTTTGAGTGAAAAGAAAGATAGCTTGGGAAGTATCTATCCTTAAACTTAAATGAGCCACCGAGTGTGGGTTACTTTTGTAATCATATTCTTGTAATTACTATTCTTTTGTATAGTGAAAGAATCTCCATATTGGAGAATTATAAACTCTTGTGCTCCCATTGCTCCTTTTAATCTTAAAGTGTCTATTTTAACTTCACGAAGCGGGAAAGACCGAGATTCCCCAATAGTGGTATCAGAATCAGGTTCATCCGTAGCCATAATAAAGCTCGTGTAAGTTCAAGATGGAGGATAATGTCGCTCATGATGGAGACATGTTCAAGCTCACAGCCAATAACTACTCCTATTGTAAGCCGACGATGGAGGACCACTTGTATTGCAAGGATTTGCATGAGCCCATCATCTACAAAGATAAGGTGAAAGGAAAGAGTGATGCCGGTTGCTATGATCCGTAAATACATTGAAAAAACTCTCTTTGAGCATGCTTCTACTTATACAAATGCCTATGAATTATGGATAAAGCTTGAGTCCATGATTCAGAAGAAAACGCCTCATAACAAGGCCAATTTAGTTCAATGGTTGGTGAAGCTGGAGTATAAGGATGGTCATAGTGTGATTGAGCACTTGAATATTTCAAGGGGATCGTAAACCAGCTAACAAAAATTTATATGAAGATTGATGATGGGTTACAAGCCCTTCTACTCCTTACTTCCTTACCGGAAAGTTGGGACACACTTGTAGTTACACTTAATAACTCATCTCTGGAAGGAAAGTTAACTATGGATACCGTCAGTGATAATCTTCTTGGTGAAGAAGAAAGGAGAATGGAACGAGGTGAGTCTATCCATCCCGAAGCTAATGTTGTTGAGATTCAGGGTAGGAATGAAACTCGTGGACGTAGTAAGAGCTGAAATCCACATCGATCTCGAGGTAGATCCAAGTCAAGCTCTTAGGTTGCATGCTATTACTGTGGAAGGATGGGTCACAAGAAAATGGAATGTTGATCCTTCAAAAGAGACCAAAAGGCCGGTAATGTTTAGCAAGACCAAATAAGCCCAACGAAGAAGCAAGAAGAAAAGAGTACTACTGCCATAGTATTAAAGAAAGATCTGCTATATCTCGTTAGTGAAAGCAACATTCTAAACATTGCTCGTGATGAGAGTTCTTGGATTGTTGATTCTGGTGCTTCCTTCCGTGTTACTCCACATGAAATCTACTTCTCATCCTACCAAAGAGGTGATTTGCGCACCGTGCAAATGGGAAATCAAGATAAAAGCAAGGTTATTGGAATAGGAGACATCATTCTAACAACAAGCACTAGGTGCAAGCTTGTTTTGAAAGATGTAAGGCATGTCCCGGCCATGCGTCTCAATCTTATCTCTGCTGGAAAGCTAGATGATGGTGATTTGATGAATTAGTTTGGTGAAGGGAAGTGGAAGCTCACCAAAGGAAGTTTAATAATGGCTAGAGGAAAGAAGGTAGGATCATTGTACATAATGCAAGCTAAGCTCTGCAAAGGAGAGGTAAACATCTTTACTGATGATATGTGCACATGGCATAAACGACTTGGGCACATTAGTGAGAAAGGTCTTTACATACTCGCTCGGAAATAACTCCTCCATGGTGTGAAAGGTAAACCACTTCATCCTTGTGCTCATTGTTTAGCTGGAAAACAACACAGAGTTGCTTTCCAAAGATCATCTCTGCCCATACGGAGAAAAAACATTTTAGACCTCATGCACACTGACGTATGTTCGATGTCTGAGAGATCCATTAGTAGTGCCCTACAATTTGTCACCATCATTGATGATCATTCAAGGAAAGTATGGTTGCACCTGTTAAAATCAAAGAATCAAGTTCTTGATGCCTTTAAAGAATTCCATGCTCTAGTAGAGCGTGAGACTAGACGAAAGATCAAGTGTGTACGATCAAATAACGAAGGTGAGTATAGAGGTCCTTTTGAAGTCCATTGCAAGAAATATAGCATTAGGGTAGAGAAGACTCCACCCAAGACACCACAATTGAATGGGCTAGCTGGGAGAATAAACCGAACCATTGAAGAAAGAGTTCGTTGTGTGCTCTCTCATGCTAAGTTACCCAAATCATTTTGGGGAGAAGCTATAATGGCCATGGTCGACATTGTCAACCTCACACTATCAGTTCCTTTGGATGGGGCCGTTCCTAAGGAAGTTTGGATGGGAAAGTGGGCTTCATACAATCATCTCAAGGTGTTCAAGTGCAGGGCATTTGTATACAACCCCAAAGATGAGAGAGCTAAGCTTGATGCAAAGATAAAGGAGTGTATCTATCTTCATTCACCTAAGGATGAATTTGGGTACAGGCTGTGGGATCCAATTAACAAGAAGGTTGTACGTAGTAGAGACGTTGCTTTCTTCGAAGATCCACTACAACAAAAATGGTTATTAAAAACACCTAATTACAATATTTAAGACCATGTAATGTCTATTTGTATGACAAAACTTAAAAATAATATGATATAACTGGTTAAATCGTTGTCTAATTGTTTCCTGCATTTATTTTTGTTTTCCCCCGTTCATTTTTGTTTTCCTCCCTTTGGCCGCTCCTTTTCCTATTTCGCTGAAAATAAATAACGCAGTCCCTTTGAAAAGAAATCGCTCCCTCAATCCCAAATTGTTCCCACCATCCCAAATCGCCTCAATTCTTCTTCATATTTTTTCGTCGCCTTATCATTCGTTGAATCCACTAGTATGCCGCAACTGTGAATTTGAGTTCTCTCAACAGTTAAAAGCGCCACTCTTTCAAAAATTCTCCAATGGTTCTCTTCAATAATCTGATTTGAGGTAATTTTTGTCTAACACCTAAAGCTAATTTGTTAATTTGGTTAGATGTGTTGATTCTCCGACGATTGACAATTATCTTCAATAATATGATTTGTCAATATAGTGAAAACTGAATTCTACCGATTTGTTAGGAGTTGGTGTTGTTGTTGCAGCTTCTGTAACCCTTGTCGTTGTTGCCACTGCTCCTGCAGTTGAAGAGAAATACTTCTCTATTGTCAAAACATGAAGCTGACCCTGGAAATGGCCATAGATGGCTCTGATTGTTCTGGTACTGCCAACATTTTAGAAATGGCCATAGATGGTTTGTTTCATTGATCCTTTTTGTGAAGGTTTCATTGGGATTTGAACTATTAAGTAAATATAGTTGATACAACAAATAAATAGCTACAATTATCATTAATTGCTATGTTCTGTTATATTGTTTAATAGTGGTGAAATGTTTCAACCAGTTTCACCAAAGTTAAGCTTATTTATCATTTCAATATGATAATCAGAGGGTTAACATCACCTATATTTTCTCATGATGGTAAGAGATAACCGAGTCAACTATGTTCATTACCATTAATAAATTTTAGTATACCATAGAGAAGATATTTGGATATTACATCTTATGTGTTGGTTGATCTGTACCTGAGAAGGCACGGTAATTTAGATGAATTATGTTTGAAATATTAAGCCACAAATAATCTTTTATTTATTGCGACCAAAATTGAAAAAACTAGATGTGAATATGCGGCGAATCAACCCCAAACCTATCACATGCTATGCAAGTTCCCTCCCGTATGTTTTTCTTGATGTTCCATACTCATTAGAGTAAAATATGCATTAATACTGCTTCTTACTTTAGTGTTGGAATAGACTAACTGCGAGCCCCAAGCCAATTTCAAAGCAAACGCAATACTCGTTTGCAATCATGATTATTAGCCAAGTTACTTTTAGGTTGATAAGTGAATGAAAGTTGATTTGTGGTTATGATTTTGAGATTCAATTGTATTTCTTTCACTTGGTTTATCATTACAATGAGGAGGTAGAAAGATATATACCAATTACAATGAGGAGGTAGAAAGATATATATCAGGGGCCTTCATTTTTTGATCATCTAATCCCGTTATCTAAATGCATCGGTCCTTTTTTTATATTTTAGTTCAAGTATATAGAATATAAAATTAAATTAAATCTTACATAATAATAATAATAATTAATATATATGATAATAATAATTAACTAAGATTTATAATGATATTATAGGAATCAGTCGGCTTTGAGCTTGAAATCATAGGATGGGAAATCATGGCTAACCATACCTATATTCCGGTCTGGAAGCTATTTCGAAACTGGGCCAAAAACTCAAATGGAAGATGAACATGTTCGCATTGATGATCTTTTTGTTTATCTTGGGAAAAAAGCAAAATTTCCAACTCCAGGAGCCTTCCACAAGGTTGGTTTAATTGCCTTTTAGCAGTGATTAGTTTTCAATTATGTTAGTATTTGGCATTAACGATCTTATTTGAAGCTCGTATTGCCTGGTATATATCTTTCTACCTCCTCATCGTAACATATTCAGTTATTTAGCCAGTAAGGGTGCACCAGTACTTACTTTTGTAAAATTCCCTTTGTTCCTGTGCAAGTCCCCGTGGAGTGTGAAAATTATATATGCCTTGTGTACTGCAAGAGCTTGCATGGATTATTTAGAAAATGAAGTCGATCCTGTCCTTACGAACTCAACCCGAGCACGAGCACAAAGACAGAAAAGAGTAGGGTTTCTCTTTTTTTTCTATTAAGCTTCAGCTCTAATCTTTAATTTCTTGGTAATCATTTTGCATAGCCATAGATTTTACTTTTGTAATGAAATACATGAAAGTGCTTCTTACTTGTTATTTGATCATTTATGCTTACTGTCTTTTGGATGAATTTCGATAGTCTACAACCAATCATTTAACAGCATACAGAGGCTATTTTTGAAGACATAACAGCAGTGATGTGCATGCTTGTACGTCTTCCAGGTTAAATATCCGCTTCGACTTTGTTGGCTGCATATTGTCGGGCAATTAACACAGAGTTAGCAGATAAAAGCAGCATTTAAATTGCCGGGCAATTGACTGTATCTTTTTAAATATCTCAAACATATCTTTTTTCTGCAAAAACAGAAAAGTTGGCAGTTATTTTTCTTTGGTTTCTAATTGTTTCATTGACTTCAACCTCTATAAAACCAAATAGAAAGATGTAGGAGAAGCAAGGCTCATCGCCTTCATTTGCAGCAACTCTTGCTGATTTGCTTAGTTCAGGTAATTAGTTTCTTTTCAGTCTATTAACTATCATATATTTCTTTTTGGAAATATAAGTCCCACATCGGGAAATATTCAACTAAGATCCTAGATAAATAGTAAGAGGCTATAGTTCACATTAACCAATTGGTTTTGTGAACAACTAAGTAGCTATCTAAACTATAAAAATGCCAACAGTGGTATCAGAGCCAGGTTAATTAATTTAACTAGTACACATGTGCTTAACCTCCATACGTCCGCCACTCCATCCAAAAAACATTACTATGATGGTCACGTAGATGGCTCAAGTACGCCACACGTGAAGGGGGAGTGTTGAAATAAGTCGCACCTCGGGGAAGTATAAAACTAAGATCCTGGATATAAACTAAGATGTTCCCCATCACATTGCCAATTGGTTTTGTGATAACTTAGGGTTCTTCAACATTTCTTGATTTCACAAGCGGTTTTGATTCAACCGTGTATGTTTGTTAATTGTGATATTATTTCTTACTTTTCAGTCTCCGTTTTGCACAATTGTTTCGAGGTTATCTTCGTTGATTATACGAAGTGAGAAGATCTCTATCCGAGCTCATCCATGTATATGTTTCTTCATATTATTAATCTTTTTCCAATAAAGCAAGGACCACCCTATGAAATACTAGAGAGATCACTATCTTAATTGTATCTAACAACCAAAAAACCCTTTTTTACTTATTTGTGCAGAGATGTATATGCGTATGTTTGACTATTAGACCACTAACATGCACTCTTAGTATACAAAGTCCCGGAATCTCTCTAGTTAACTAATGGTTCTTTTTTCAATGGAACAGAAGTAAGATGATAATTTTTTTGACATCCAATAGTAACTAGAGTTGAGAAAGTTCACAAGTTATTTATTGTTTCAAGTATTACTTATTAAAGAGTGTTTTAAACAAATATCTAATAGTTTCAAGCATCACTCGAGAAAGTTCAGAAGTAAGATTGTTTTTGCAATTTGGTGAATAAACATGGCGTCCATATGATCAAATCCAATGATATGTGAAATTATTTCCCAGGTCTGATATTTGCTCCCAGTTATGCAATATTGATTGAAGTAATTTCTTGTGATTGTTGGCATGCAAATTAAGGTTTTGTTTTCTATCCCTGCTCGAGTATTGTTTCATGCTTATCTACTATGTTCAATAATGAAATAAATTTATTACTCACCAAATTCATTTCTTCCTTAATTGTTCTGTAATTCTTTGGGAAAACAGAATTTGAGTTTGATTTTACCCAAACTGCTAGTTGAAAGATTTCTAGAAACGTTCCTGTTAAGGTGTTGCCAATAAATATCACAAAACACTTCTGTTAGAGTAAATATATTCATCCATCTCACAGTAACTTTAAAACAATTGTAAGCCTTCTACTTTTACACAAACGTTCCTAATGCCGCTAACTGTGGTGGTGCAGCAGCAGTGCAGGCATCTAGAGCTGATTTCGCCGAGCTTAACAAGAATTATACTAGTCTTAGTAGGAAGCCGTTCCATGGAACAGAATCGGCTACAGTGGTTCAAGATTGGCTGGATAGTTGTGAGCGCATCTTCGAGGATTTAGGGATCGATGATGCAATGAAGAGAAAGCTAGCATCGCGTCAGCTTCAAGGATGGGCTATGAATTAGTGGAATGCTATTAAAGCGGCTACTCCTGAGGATCAAATTACTTGGAATCAGTTGCTTCAGTGACAAGTTTATCCCAGCTGCTCTGGAATTGGAATTATTAAGGAATATTTTGGAGCTTAAGCAGAATGGTAGGGAAGTCTCAAAATATATTGCTGAATTCACTACCTTATTGAAGTATGGATTATCCCTTATCGATACTGCCAAGAAGAAGAACGAGAAGTTCATAACTGGCTTAGATGAGTATTTGGGGGAAAGGCTGATAAACCATGTAGATGAGACATTCAAGTCTATTGTGGGAAAGGCATTGAGATCATAAAGCCTTTACCTTAAGTCACAGATCGAGGTTGTTATTGCATCTGCCGGAGAGCCAAGACCGCAGACAAGCGGTGGAAGCAAGAATAGTTCACAAAATAAGAGAAAACAAAACCAAACCAAAGACGGTCAGAAAAAGAGGGATAAGAAAGATGTAGAGTGCTATAGCTTTGGCAAGAAGGTCCACTATGCCAAAGAATGTCGAGTAAAGCCAACGGATAGGAAGTGCTTCAATTGCGGCCAAGCGGGACATCACAAGGATAAATGTCCACAACCTCCTAAAGAGAAGTAGACTGTGAAAGCATATGCTATCAGCGCTGTTCCTTCTTCATCGAATGCCCCAATTATGGCGGGGAGAGGAAAGCGTGTCATCATTCAAGGTATACTTTCCATTTATGATGTTCCTGTTCGAGTACTGTTTGATACAGGGGCTTCCTATTTCTTCGTATCTATTGACCTGATTGATAGGTTGGGATTGGAACCCGAGATTGTCGATAGACCTTTAGTTGTGATGAACCCGATCGGTGGTTCGACTAGCCTTAGTATGATTTGTCATAATTTGGTCTTATCGAGTCATGGATGTATATTCGCTTGTGATTGCTTTGTTTTGGGCTTTACTGGGTTTGGCACTATTTGGGAGTCGATTCGCTCCAAAGGTATGGGGTGGTGGTAAACTGTGAGGGGTCTTCGGCGACCATTAGAGCGGATGATGGATGGAGGGTACTGTTTGGTAGCCTACCTAGTGATAGGGTGATGACTAGTTTTCTAAATTCCCTTGACATCCCGCATGATGAGTTGTCATATGTGCCTATTGCTGGCGAGTATCCGGGCACCTTCGATGAAGTGACTGGACTTCCACCACACCAAGAGATCGAGTTTGAGATTGATTTAGTGAAAGATGCCAGACCTATAGTGATGCCACTTCGTCTTATGGCGCTAAGGGAGCAGCGAGAGCTCGAGGTGCAAGTAAACGATCTTTTGAAGAAGGGATTTATCCGAAGAAGTGTTTCCGGGTGGGGAGCACTAGTTGTATTTGTACTAAGGCAGATGGTTCCCTTCGCTTATGTCTAGACTACCGTGAGTTGAATAAGATAACAAGGAAGAATAAATATCCTTTTCTGCGGATAGACGATTTATTTGATCAGTTGAATGGAGCGAGAGTGTTCTCCCAGTTAGATATCACGACATGTTTTCATCAACTCTAAGTAGCAGTTGAGAGTATACCTAAAACGGCATTTCGGTCGCCGTCTGGATTTTTGAGTGGTTGGTCATGCCATTCGGGTTGACCAATGCACCAGTATATTTTGTGGATCTCATAAATAGGGTATTCAGAGATCAATTAAATAAGTTTGTCCTTGTGTTCATGGACGATATCTTGGTTTACTCGAGGATAGAGGAAGAACACAAGGAATATTTGAGGATAATGATGGAGGTGTTGAGGAAACACCGATTGAAAGCAAAATTTTCTAAATGTCACTTCTGGAGGAGGGAAGTGAGAATCTTGAGCCATGTTGTTTCAGGGAATGGTATTGCCATGGATCCTGTGAAGGTGGCTACAGTACAAGATTGGTCTATGCCCAAGAGTGCAACAGATGTGAGAAGTTTCTTGGGGTTAGTTGGATACTATCATAATTTTATCCAAGATTTCTCCAAGATAGTAGCACCGTTAACTCTGTTGACCAAGAAGAATCAAGCTTTCGTTTGGGACGAAAGGAGTGAGAATACATTTAAGAATCTAAAGAAAAAGTTGACATGCGCACCAGTGTTATTCATTCCTAAGGGAATGAGGAGATGACAGTATACATGGATGCCTATGGTACCGGGCTAGGTGTTGTACTGATGCAAGGAGGTAGGGTTGTAGCTTATGCTAGTCGGCAACTTAAACCGCATGAGAAAAGATATCCAACCCATGATTTGGAATTGACAGCGACCGTGTTCGCGTTAAAGATGTGGAGACATAATCTCTTGGGAGAAAGATTCAAGTTGTTTACTTATCATAAGTCATTAAAGTTTCTTTTCTATCAGAGGGATTTAAATCTTCATCAACAGAGATGGTTAGAGTTCTTGGCTTCATATAATTTCAATATCGCTTACACACCCGGGAAGGGTAACGCGGTAGCTGATGCATTAAGTAGGAGACATGCCAGTTTGGGGGCTATGTTTCTGGAATGGAAGCAACTGAAGTATATTGCAGGATATGATTTCAGACCTAAGGGTGGATTAGATCCAGAGATGTTAGCAAATTTTTATGATTAGACCGACTCTGATTGAGCAGATTGGTTCCAGTCAGAGGGATGATCCAAACCTATTGGAAATCATCTTCAAGGTAGAGATGGATATCGACGATGAGAAGAGGAACAAGTATGGACTTGATCGAGAAGAATGGCTTCTAAAGAATGGAAGACTGGTTGTACCCAATGTTAATGGATTGAGAGAAGAAGTGCTTAGAGAGTGTCATCACTTGAAACTGACTATACATCTGGTGGTAACAAAATGTATCGAGATATGAAACAGACCTACATGAAGAGAAACATTAGGAAGTTTATATCCAAGTGCATGAACTACCAACTAGTTAAAGCCGAGCAAAAGAAGCCTAATGGTTTGTTACAACCGTTGGAAATTCCAGAATGGAAATGGGAACAAGTCTCAATGGATTTCATTCATGATTTACCAAGGACTAGATCGGGTCATGATAGTATTTGGGTGATTGTGGATCGATTGACCAAAAGTGCAAGGTTTATACACGTCAAGTCGAATAGAACAACAACTAAGTTAGTGGAGCTATATATGAAGTGGGTAGTGAGATTTCATGGAGTAACTAAAGGTATCATGAGTGACCGAGATCCATTATTTACTGATGGGTTTTGGAAGAGCTTACAAGAGGCTTTAGGGTCAGAATTACATCTCAGTACTGTGTACCATCCTCAAACCGATGGTTAAACAGAGAGGGTGAATCATGTATTAGAGGATCTCTTGAGAGCTTGTATATTGGATTTTGGAGGGTCAAGGGATGACCATTTGCATCTGGTTGAGTTCGCATATAATAACAATTATCATTCTAGTATTGGTATAGCTCCATTTGAAGCTTTGTATGGAAGATCGTGTAACTCACCATCATGTTGGTTGGAAACCGGTGAGAAGTTTGTGCTTGGGCCAGATGTAATAAGAGAAACTTCAGATAAGATCAAGGTTATTCAACAACGAATGAAGGCTGCCCAAGATAGGCAGAAGAGTTATGCTGATAAAAGATGAAGAGACTTGAAATTCTTCGCTGGCAACTTAGTATTCATCAAGATTTTTCCGTTAAAGAATGTGATTAAACTTGGTAGGAGAGGTAAGTTGGCACCAAGGTTTGTTGGTTCATTTCCAGTTCTCGAACAAGTTGGGAATTTAGCGTATAAAGTTGGATTACAAGACAAGATGACGGAATGCACAATGTATTTCATGTTTCCTAGTTAAGGAAGTTCATACACGATTCTGACATGACTATTTCACCATATCAGTTAGATGATACCAAGGTGGAATCTAAGGCAATTGGGAGCCACAGAATGATTCATATTTCGGACATGATACGAAGCAACTCGAAGGAAGACAGTGAAACGGGTTAAGGTCCAGTGGGTGATAATGAGAATGGCTGTACTTGGGAAACAGAGGAGAGCATAAGAAAGTCGTATCCAGAACTCTTTGCTTGGTAAGATTTTTATCGCGATATAGTTATTTCTGTGTTAGTAAACCGCATGCTAGGATAGGCTTGTGATGTTATTATGTACGTTTGATTGTTTGTAAATGATTGATAGGCATCCGGGCCACCATTGTATGTTCTGGTTAAGGAATTTCGGGGCCGAAATTTCTTAAGGGGAAGAGTGTAAAGACCCGAATTTTACGCATTGGAGGATTTAGAATATTTATTTTATTTTCATACGAAGTCATATGGTCGTGTAACTTTGGGAAATGACTATTGGGGTCATTTCCCATGTTCACGATTTTCACTGAATTTTAAAAGACCGTTTTGCCCCTGGAAAATCTTGTTTCGCCTATAACTTTTGATTGGTAAGGAGTTTTGTAATACCCCACGTCCGTTAATGTCACTCACAAAGGGAATGCATTAAGTTTTGTGGAGTATTATAAGTAAACAGAATGGAATATTACAAGACATAGAAAGTAGTACTTGAAATTTTTTATAACTTTATTGCAGTGGAAACAGAAATAAGTTTGATTACATTTCCAAATACCAAAACCAAGTATATAATATTAGTCTTGTACAAAACCTTCAGAGTACTTAATATTAAAGTTGTAATCCCCAACAGAAAATGCCATAGATAAGCTGAATCAAAGTCAAGCAATTCATCTTTCAACTTCAAGCTGGAAGAAGGGATATCCGAACTAAGCTTGAGTATTTCCTCCCTAATA
Source organism: Allium sativum (assembly GCA_030737875.1). Classification (NCBI taxonomy): domain Eukaryota; kingdom Viridiplantae; phylum Streptophyta; class Magnoliopsida; order Asparagales; family Amaryllidaceae; genus Allium; species Allium sativum. Next base: position 506,285,543 of record CM060912.1, read on the forward strand.
ACCTGAGGGGGGGGAACGGAAGAAAAGAGGCGAAAACAAACCAGGTCAGACATAAGTCTGGTGAGGCCAGTGAATTTAACAATATAATCATTAAAGTAACAGGATAAGAACATAATATGGAAAGTAAGAAACGACTATACATAAATATGCATGACAAGGTAAGTAGGATGAATAAGATAAACGTTGATCGCGCTTCTAATCACAAAAGGATAATTACTACACTGCATCAATGCTAATTTCACTGCATCGTTACTAGTTCCATACTGAAAGTTGATGCCCATCTTGTAATTGGTAGTCCTAAGGTGTAGCATCTACTAAGAAGTATTCACCCATACAATCCTTGCCCATACTAGATACTAGATGTCCCCTCACTACCCCCTTATCGCTTAATCGATCGACCCCGCTTGTTTACTTGTGTCATTCGGCCCTGCTTGTTTACTCGTGTCATTCGACCCCGCTTGTATGTAGATACCTGTGTTGGTTCCACCATAGGATGTATCAATCCCTATGATTGGCAACCCGACACAATTCAAGATGCACAGTGTATACTATTGATGCCCAATACCTGCTTTTTCCAATCCGGAGCACATGCACGCCTATACTCCGCCGGAACCTACACTGCCACACAACCCACCCACCGCTATTTTGATTGCTTATAATCAGCCCAGTAATCGTGCCCCACCCTGCCTAGTTCAGGAGACCATGATACATCTATGTGGGTTACTGCTGAAATGGTTCCCCGTTACTAGGGTTTCCTACTGGTTAAGTTTTGTGGGCCTATATATGCAAATATTACCCACCTACACGAGATGTACTTAACCCTCCCACTGATTCAAACATGTTTATTTAACGGTTAAGTTTGTGGACCTATATACACTAATATTACCCACCTAACCAAGGTTTACTCAACCCTCCTACTTATCAAGTCAATATGTATTATTGGTTAAGCTTTCCTTAACCTTATCCCCTTTGTTCATGTAGTATTGGTTAAGTGATGTTCATTCATGTTAACTTAACCCACCCACACATCATGTTGTATTGGTTAAGTGTTTCTTATTAACTTAACCCTGTTCATTCATCATGTTATATTGGTTAAGTGTTTTAAATTTACTTTACTCCACCCACTTGTCTAATTAACATGTTGTATTGGCTAAGTGTTCTCAATTTACTTAACCCCACCCACTTATCTAATTAACATGTTGTATTGGTTAAGTATTCTCAATTTACTTAACCCCACCCACTTATCTAATTAACATGTTGTATTGGTTAAGTGTTCTCAATTTACTTAACCCCACCTACTTATCTAATTAACATGTTGTATTTGTTAAGTGTTCTCAATTTACTTAACCCCACCCACTTGTCTATTCATTAGCATTAATTAATTTATTAATGCACCAACCTCTCACATTAGAACTGTTGTTTGCGGTTGTTGGATGTGCCGGGCGGTTCCGGTCAGACTTCTACTGCAAACTCATTCTAACCTCAGGTTTTGGGCTTAATGCGCTAACCTCTCACATTAGATCTGTGTTGTTGCGGTCGCTGGATGTGCCGGGCGGTTCTGGGCAGTCTTACAACACAACTCAATCTAACCTTTGGTTAGGCATGTTCATCTTTTAACCAATTTACATATTTACCATTTATGTCCAAGTCTAGATTTATATGTAAATTATCCATAAGTGTGGTCAATTCAAGTTATGCCACATTTACTAGATATGCCAAAAATTAATTATATGATTACAACCCATTTTATGCCAATTACATAATGTCCAATATTTAATGTTTCCCAACTGTTTCCCAACGTCAATCGTTCGTATGATTCATATAATACGTTAGGCTCGTCATTAGCCTAACTCATAAGAAAAAGGGAAAGAAAGAGACGTATAACATCCAAACTGGCGTAAAACAATATAGATCTAATTATGAACATAACTAGCATATAACAAAGATCTCATTTATGAACTTGCATAACAAAATAGATCTAAATTAACATATGAACTTGCATAACAAGTTACATCTAAATTAACATATGAACTTGCATAACAAATTAGATCTAAATTAACATATGAACTTCCATAACAGATTAGATCTAAATTAACGTATGGACTTGCACAATAAATTAGATCTAAATTAACATATGAACTTGCACAAAAAATTGGATCTAAATTAACATATGGACTTGCACAACAAATTAGATCTAAATTAACATATGGACTTGCACAACAAATTAGATCTAAATTAACATGTGGACTTGCACAACAAATTAGGTCTAAATTAACATATGGACTTGCACAACAAATTAGATCTAAATTTACATATGGACTTGCATAACAAATTAGATCTAAATTAACGCATGGACTTGCATAACAAATTAGATCTAAATTAACATATGAACTTGCATAACAAATTAGATCTAAATTAACATATGGACTTGCATAACAAATTAGATCTAAATTAACATATGAACTTGCATAACAAATTAGATCTAAATTTACATATGAAAATAGACTAGCATGGATCATAAACTTGCATGATCATAATTTACATTGACATAAATTTGCATAATCAATGACTTGCATAAGTAATGGACATATAAAATATGAATTTGCATAAACATATAAACTGGTACGGATCTAATCATATGAAATATGACTTGCATAGATCTAAACATATAAATAGGAACTTGCATGTATGAATATGATTTTCACATAAACTTGCATATGATTTGCATACAAACTTGCATATAAACTTGCATATGTAATTAGACATGTAGACTAATATCACATGATTTACATATAAACTTGCATATGATTTGCATACGAACTTGCATACAACAACATCATAAAATGAATCTAATCGAGCATACACAATTAGACACATGACTTAACATCATAAAATAGACTTAATCTTGTTTGTGTAATTAGTCATATTCATATAGTCCAACTTATAAACCCATCACAATTACGTTAAACAATTATCTTGTTAAAGGAGATGTACTCACTATGAACGGATTAAAGAAGAGAATAAATTAAGCGTAGAATCCTTTTTCTACCATCCTAAGTTTTAATCCGTTGAATAAGAGAAGCTTGCTCAGTCTACGTTGCAGCAACATGGCAGCTTGAGAATGATTTTTGTTTTGATTTAGGGTTTAGGTTAGATGTGATTATATAAGAGTGTAGGATTAATTCTAGCCTTTAGATCAGTCTAGAGTAATCAGAGCCATCCAAACCAAAGAGATGTGTCACTCAGCCAATCACAGCACGACACGTAAGCCCAAATACCTCAGAATTCGTTAGCAGGCCAATCAAAGAAGGCCACGTTCAAAAAAAAATCCTGGACCAACAAAAATGTGCCATGTGCGCCACATGATGCGTACACGTCATATATATATATGTATACATATATTCTTTACATATATTTTTATTATTTTTTTCTTTTTAATACACACATTTCTATGCAAATCTTTTTATATTTTTTATGCGCTCCTTTTTTTTATTGTCAATTAACATAAGCGACAAATTATCATATTCTCTTTAATATTAATTGACATAAGTGACAAATTAGCATAACTATTCATACAAATTAAGATTAATGTTAATCCCAAAAAATTCGTGTGCACATTAGGTAAAGGGTACAAGGCGGATGTCATTAGGGCCGGTTGTGCACAATGCACCTGCACAAAGCAAGATCCAAATATCGAACCCAAAGCAGGTTAAGTCAACCACTGCGTCCGAAGATAACAGTGTAACATATTATAAGAAGTACGACCCGATAAAGATAAAGATCGCATATCCTGAGAACCGCTCAAACACCAAAATGAGGCAAGTCGCCCACTCAACCTAAGCAGGAGCGACCTTAGAACGAAGCCTTGAAGCCAAAAAGCGACATACAAAGGTAGCACGAAAACAAGCACCCTTGGACCGAGAAGGATGGTCGCACAAGGGGCAAAGGAGACTCGACTCCAAACCCGCATCCCTCTCTTACAAAATCTCTTGAGGGGCTCATGGGACGCTCGCTTACATGGACCCGCTCAGCTATTCAAGATACTCGTTCCAACAAGCCGCTCGCACATGATAACTGGATACAGCCACGGACAACTGGCTACAGTTAGCCGGTGGCATGATCATAGTTAGCAAAATGGACGATCCACAGCCTGGATAAAGGAATTCCAGGTTGTTTACCAAGGGGAGTTCACCTATAAATAGACCATGACTACCAACGTAAAGGGGATTGACTTCTAAAAAACCACGAAGTGCTGCCGAAATTCATCCTCAACCACAGATTCAGCCATGCGTCAAGCACAATTTCACGATGAAGGAAAACGAAGACACCCATCTTCTCAATCACTCATCCATCCTTCTTCTTCTTAAATTCTGTTATTCTCCTGTATGATTCCTTAGATTGAAATACATAGACAAGGTATATTGAGTGAATATCGAGATGTATGAAAAGAGAGAGAGCTGATGTGTTCTGTAATTCTCATTATAAGACAGGAAATCACCTTCATAGTGGAAGTAGGCCTCATTAACGGCTAAACGACTCTAAATCTCGTCTCTACTTTACTTTTTTCGTATTTTTCATTTTTTATTGCTAATTAAACACGGCTCCATTTATTTCTTACCGAATTGGTGAAGTATAGTTTAGTACCTTGGGTTTTTAGACCATTTTTGGTGTAAACATTTTGGCGCCCACCGTGGGGTCGTGTTCATAAATTCCTTTTTGTAGGTCAGTGACAAAAAAAATCTCAAAGTCGTTTTTCCCTTTGAAATCATGGTTGGATCGAAGAAAAGCTGCAAATCTACTAAAGTCGCTGCGATCAATGAGGATGGTAATGCTGACGAAGCTACACCTTAGATCTCGAATCAAGGGCCTGGGGAAAACCCTGGGCCATCTGTAACACGAAGCGAATTGAATGTGGTTGTAACCCGCTTGAACGAGAAAATGGATAATACAGCGATGATGATAATAGAAAGGTTTGATTTCCTAACCAACAGTCAAGCCAATTTGTTACTACCAAATGATGTGGCCAATGTTGATGAAAAAGAGGACTCATCAGCCTCAGACACTGAACGACCTCACAGCTCGGTGAGAGACAGGGGGGAGACCGGCGTTGAGGACCCTAAGGTCAGATCTCTACAGCACAAAGAAGAACGCACGATGAATCGCACCAACGTAACCTCACTCAAGAAGGATGAGAGGTGCCGAAGCTTAAACTATGGTCGCGCTGATAATAACATCAACGTCGATCTTGATAAACAAGCAGGTGACGAAAGGCGCCTCACAGACCTAATCCAGCGAATAATGAAGGAGAAGGCGACTTGAGAGGATGAGGAGAAAGAATGGGAGTTTTCCCCCAGCAAAAATCTATTCACAGAGGAGATCCATCAAGCGAAATTCTCGAAGAAATTCATACCACCAACAATAGCACCTTATAGCGGAGTCGGAGATCCAACCATTTTTCTGTTCAAATATTACCAGCACATGAATAGAGCTAGAGCCACTGACGAAATCAAGTGCTTATACTTTCCCATTTGCCTGGAAGGTGTGGCCTCATTATGGTTCACAAAACTTCCACCTAGGTGTATTAACCAGTTTGATGATCTGGCAAGGAGATTTCAAGATCAATTTCGATTGTATGCCACCAAGGCAAGGGATGTGATGACACTAAGTGAAATGGAACAGATGCCCAGAGAGACCATAAAAGCTTTCCTTACACGCTTCCACACTGCAACAGCAGAGATTATAGAACCGGAACCTTAGTACTTGTTGGCAGCCTTAAAAGGGGGCATCGATAAGAAGTCAGAATTTGCAAAATGGATCAAGATAAAGAAACCAAAGACTCTAAAGAAATTCTATAAGAAAGCAGAAGAGTACATGAGTGTGGAAACCGACACCCGGGGTGCTCAGAAGGATGCAAGGAATAGCACTATTAAGGAAGAAGCAATGAATCTCCTCAGATAATTCAGAAGGATAATCTTGGGCATAAAAGAGGGTTCGATGGAAGGAGCAGTGGAGTACACAAAAAGTAAAAATTCTTTAAGCAATCAGAATTGACTCCCCTAAATGAAACTCCAGATAAAATCTACTCTGCCACCAAGGACACAGGCATGTTTCCTCAAGTAAAGCCGCAAAGAATCACAGGACAGCAGGAAACTCTGGAAAGTTCTGCCAGTTTCACAATCAGCCAGGACACAGCACAAATGAATGTCGACACTTGAGAAACTTGATTGAGGAGCTCATCCGAAAAAATCAACTGCAGCAATATGTTAAGAATCCATGAATGCGTCAGAAGGTCAGAGGCAAGGTAAGGTTGCCGATCAGGCTGGGTCGCGCGAGGTAACTCGAATGCCCGAAGACTTGCGACCAATCATTGACTAATGGCAACTGGGCACAATCCAATATCTAGAACTGGGAATGCGTGACCCCCATTCCCTTTATTTTGCTACTTCTGTATTCTGTCTTTTCCAATTATATTTCCGTGAGGTGATCTGTGATTCCCCTTTCTATCGTGTCAAGTGAAAACTTTACATGATAAAAGATACTCACTGATTATAGTCTCATGAAAGGAAAAAATTATTTACGAACTAATGTCGAAATTGGTCTCTGATGTAGGGCAAAACGCGCACCGTGCATCAAAAGCATTAGTCAAAAAAGGCAGGGCCATCAAAACCACCATCCTGCAGAACTCAAAAGTCCCACGGATGAAATTGCTAAAGCCCACCGAAGAAGCATCTTCTTAGGTGACCTTCCTAGGTGTTGGACATGGGTTTTCTGACTTGAGAAAAAGAAACTCAACGAGGCGAACCAACGTCTGTGTCCTTGGTCGAAGCACAAAGTCGGAAAAATTGACATGTCCCGAAACAAAAAAAACCAACCGAAAGGAGGTGGCCACCCTTGTTCTTTTTTGTTAACCAAGTCAAACAGAGCCAAGGGTGGATTACAACGGCAGAAATCTTTGCCGAAAGGGGATATCGGAAATCCTAGCCATTTGGGGGTATCCAGTCTAGGTCTCTATTTGATCATAACGAGTCAGGTCAAATAAGATCGAAATTGGGTCGAAAATTGTAACCCCAGTCCTCCCTTTGGGGCACGTATCCCAAACCAGTAACCAAAGGGCTCGGGTCACTGAGTCAGTACAATATGGGATTGGATACATAAAAAAGAAAATACGCGAACTAAACATACATAATACATTTAATCATGTTTCCAAAGGACTTGGGATGCCAAATCAATGAGGAACAAGATTAAATGTACAACAAGATTAAATGTACAGCAAGATATCTGCATCTTATAATAAGGGTACCTATCCAAAAAAAATGAACTTTAAAGGTCCGAATTACCAGACCAAATAAAAACGCGAATGCAAGCATAATAAAAGCTAAACCCCTCAAAGAGAGGGGCAAAAATGTAAAATACGATGTTTCAAAGCAAACCAGCGATATTAGACGATAAACGACTTAAAAATGTAATCATCGCGCGACCCATAAAAAAGGGGATAAATATAACAGAATAAGATAACGATAAGTTATAGCGTTTCAATAGTAACGAGCGATAACGAAATACAAATTCATCATAAAGATACATGGTAATAAAGTTGGAACTGCAAAATACACAACAACAGCATATCATGTGGCAATTTTCTCAGGGACATCATGACCATCATGGACCTCAGAAGTACCTTCATTAGTGACGGAAGATCCCGTCAAAGGAATTTGGGATCCCAAATCTTCACCTCCTGCAGGACTGGAGGCATGAACAGGAACAACATTCTGGATTTCTTTTCCAAGGGGTCAAGCTCGCTCACCAGCCAATATTCTCCTGCTTTTTTCCAAAGCATCACGATCCTTTGGCTCAAGAAGGGCTTCTTGCAGAACGCTATCTTCCTTATCCTTGGAGTAACTGAACACCTCCTCCCAGATAAGGGCTAATGTACGGGGAAAATCCTTGTTCAAATAGCTTAAGCTTCCACGGGTCATAACACTGAGAGTGTAAAATCGAAACAGGGTTTCTTTAGTTCTAGTTCGGGCTCGTTCAAGATTGTCGGCTAACCTTGCCTTATCTCCTTCTAAAGTTTCAAGAGCCTTATTCTGGAAAGCAAGTTTTCCCTCGAGCGCCGCTTTCTCCCGCCGACAAGCGCCATAGCCTGTTGTACGGAAGTTAATTGAGATTCCGCAAGCTCACGACCAGTTTGAGCGTCGTCATGTCGTTTCTTGGCAGCTTTAATCTCTTCCTGAAGTCTTATGTTGTCGGCTTCTAAGCTGCTCATCCTGCTGTTCGCATCTTTAAAGAGTGCGATTTCGGCTGCTTGACCCTCAATCACACGGCTCAATTCAGTCTTATCACTCTCCAAGAGTTCAGTATGCTCAAGGTGTCGAGTATTCAACTTCTGAAATTCGAAGCAGAACTTATCCCAAGACTCAAACCGCTTTTTTGAGGTATCTTTGGCTTCATCTAACTGTACTTCAAGCTGACCCATAATAGTGGCAAGTTGGGAGGTTAGATAGTTTTTTATGGCACCCAACTCCCCAACGGTGCCCTGGTCATCGTATGGAGATAAATCTAAGTCAAGATCCATTCTCCTCAAGTCCCAGTCTCCAAACATGTCCATCAACTTAGGATTACTAGGGGCAACTCTATAGGGAGGTCTATCAAGAATCGCCTGAATCTGGCGAAGAGCATGTGCATCAGAGATAAAGGATCTAACCAGCGGCTTCAACGGGACCAAAGAACTGGGGCATGGAAGTTCAGTTGGTTCAAAAGACCCACCGAGGCCAGCCTGCTCATTATTACCCCCTCTCTTCTCAGTATCCTGGGTTTCTCCTCCAGATACCCAGGAATGGTCATGCTTCTTTTTCTTTATCAAACTCGCTAGTGGTGCTTCAAGAGAATCTTGGGTTACAAGATCTAAATATGGACGGGAAAGCTTGAGACAATGAGAAAGACTAGATTACAAGAGATTCCGTGGATCAACGAAAGCAAGTTGCTAGGAGAAACTTTCTGATAAAGACGACTCCATTCCTGGATCTAAGAAGAAAAAGAAAATTTAAACATCGTGGTTGTAGAAAAATGAATAAAGAATCCTAAAAGCTTTGTGAGATATCGCTTTGACCCAAAAACAAGGGTTTTTTCCGTAAAGTCCTCACGATTAAAAGGAAGCGATCTTACCTTGAACGAGCTCTCCAGCCAAGTCAGAAGGATCAAGTCCCTTTGAAGTCTCTAAATCACTCTCTACTTGGTCTTATTTAGAAGAGTTCTCTCCGCTTTTCGGGTCTTTTACATAAGTTTCTACAACTTTGTCGAGCCACTCTGCTTCCTGAACTTGTTCCGGGGCAATCTTCGAAGGAGTCACGTTCACATCTCCTCAGGCGGCTCCCTCTAGTAAAGACCTATCTTCTTCGTGCAAAATCACTAAAGTCTTAGAGCCTTTGTGCTTTGGACGCTTGGATACTACCTTTTTGGCAGGGATCGCTTTGCTGCTAGAAGATACCCCGCTGCTCCCTATAACACTAGAACCCCCCCCCCTTTTCCAAAGATTTCTTGGCAGGGGATTTGCTGGTAGCTTTCTGTTTGTCGGAAGCATCCGTCGGAAAGGTACGCAGAGGAGAAAGCAAGTTGTATTGCCTTAAGAACCCTTTGTTAATCAAGAATTTCTTATTCCTCTAGCTCTCGTCAACGGCTAATAACAAGTTGCATAGACCTTGGTCAAAGGGTATGCTTTGGTCAGGAAGCACTGCAATATATCCAAAAGATTTCAGGGAAGCCAAAACGAAAGGAAGAAAGAGCGAGTTGGGATTCAGGGAATAAAGATACTTACTGACTACCTTCTAAACACCGTAGAAATTATCAGGACATTGGACAAAGATGTATTGACTGGGAAATCCTTGCACACTGCCCTCTAGACCAGTGATTATTTTCGACCCCCGGCTTTCCACGAAGATAAATGAGGGACGCTACTCTCTTTTCCTAAAAGCATACAATGAGTGTATGTCCCTAAATGAAGGAGCCCGATGTTTCTCCCTCATAAAAAGGACATAAAGGCTTGTCAAAATCGCATAACCATTGGGATGTAACTGATACGGGGCAATGGCCAAATTCCGGAGAATCATCTCTATATAAGGATTAAAGGGAGGAACTGCTCCGCTTTTCAACATACCGCGAGTAACAACGACGTATCCTTTGGGAGGGATATCTGTGAACTCTTCTCCTCTAAGCAGCTTGGCTTCTCCTTTTTCCTAAATCCCAAATTGATTGCACACCTGACGAAACGAACGGGGCGAAAGCTCCGTTGGATGCCTCTCACTGGGCGTTTCAGAAAGCGCATGAGGTTGCGGGAATTCTTGGGCAACACCCATCAAAGAAACAATATGGGGCGTAGACGTAACTTGGTTAGAAATTTCTTCTCGATCCAACATTCCGGCCTAGTCTGACATTGATAACTCCCTGAAATTATGTTTTTTCAGAAAAAAGGAAAACCCTACCTAGGAACCCCAAGATCGCACAATGAAAGTCATGCTCCAAAGGTGGGTTAAGATAAAATCAAGGGAGAAATTCGCTTATAGACAAGTGAACAGTTTCGAACCGAGGCAAACAATCCGACCGAATCGATCTCAAGATTGCAGAAGCCTTGATGACGGTGTCACGCACAAATGCAAGTTGGAAGAATAAAAGAGCTATGACATTCAGGAATTGCAAAGAGGGATCCCAGTGGAAAAGAAGACCGCTCAAAACGCCGCCGCCATTAAAGCTTTCCTTTTAAAATATATGGCGAAATAATATGTGAAGGATAGGCGAAAGGGCTGGCAGACCAAAATAGTATTTTCATTTGGTCGTTCAACAGCCCAACGGTCAAATCAATAAGCCCAACATTCAAGCAAACAGGGAATCACCTAAAGGAAGCATACATAGACACATGTGGGAAAACCAATCAAAAGTGAATAGATAGAGGTAAATAAAGGAGATTAAAGGCATTCATCTAGGAAATTCTCACCATGTCAGCTTAGTACCTGACAACACAAAAGTCTCTCATTAAGACCCAGCTGGCATCCCGAAATTCAGCTATTCGCACGGTAATCAAAAAGATACATCGAGCCTCTCGCTCATAGGAAAAGACAATATCAATCAGCGACGATGAAGTAATCTAAATGATTGGCATGACCAAGCCCTCAACAAGTCAGGACAAACCAACCAACCAATGTGTGATCAAATACGTCAAAGCCCGCGATTCCATATACAAAAGAAATCACGGACTTCGAAGAGCAATTGTTAATCCCAAAAAATTCATGCGCACATTAGGTAAAGGGTACAAGGCGGATGTCATCAGGGCCGGCCGTGCACAATGCACCCGCACAAAGCAAGATCCAAATATCGAACCCAAAGCTGGTCAAGTCAACCACTGCGTCCAAAGATAACAGTGTACCATATTATAAGAAGTACGACCCGATAAAGATAAAGGTCGCATATCCTGAGAGCCGCTCAAACACCAAAATGAGGCAAGTCGCCCACTCAACCTAAGCAGGAGCGACCTCATAATGAAGCCTTGAAGCCAAAAAGCAACATACAAAGGCAGCATGAAAACAAGCGCCCTTGGATCGAGAAGGATAGTCACACAAGGGGCAAAGGAGACTCGACTCCAAACCCGCATCCCGCTCTTACAAAATCTCTTGATATGCTTATGGGACACTCACTTACATGGACATGCTCAGCTATTCAAGATACTCGTTCCAATGAGCCGCTCGCACATGATAACTGGATACAGCCACAGACAGCTGGCTACAGTTAGCTGGTGGCATGATCGTAATTAGCAAAATGGACGATCCACAGCCTGGATAAAGGAATTCCAGGTTGTTTACCAAGGGGAGTTCACCTATAAATAGACCATGACCACCAACGTAAAGGGGATCGGCTTCTAAAAACCCACGAAGTGCTGCCGAACTTCATCCTCAACCACAAATTCAGCTACGGCGTCAAGCACAATTTCACGATGAAGGAAAACGAAGACACCCATCTTCTCAATCACTCATCCATCCTTCTTCTTCTTAAATTCTGCTATTCTCCTGTATGATTCCTTAGATTGAAATACATAGACTAGGTATATTGAGTGAATATCGAGATGTACGAAAAGAGAGAGAGCCGATGTGTTCTGTAATTCTCATTATAAGACAGGAAATCACTGTAATAACCCGTATTTTAATAACAAGATATAACACAAAACAAGGCAGAATTAAATAATAAAATCTGAATCAAGGGAAACGGGCTATGCCATTGCGTTCGTCTCGGAAAAATATGCGAAATAGAGTCCGAGTTTTCGAAAATCGGAGTCCGTATGACCCGATTAAGGCCCAACAAAGTTTTCAGAAAATTTCTAAATAAAAACAGATTTTCAAATTCAAATCTAAGCTTGGAAATTGGGCCAGTTGGGCCAAGGCGGGAAAATTCCCGCCACAGTACCCAAGTCGACAGCCCTGTCGACTTGGGAGTCGACTGGGTCTGACCAGGTCGACAGCCCTGTCGACTTGGCTGTCGACTTGGCTCAGACGCCCAGTCCTGCCTGGTGCACCATCTTGAGAATGTGTTGAGCTAGAAGGCCAGATTCGATTTGGAGGGCTGAGATGAGAACTAGGGTTTAATCCTATGGTCTAAATCACTAGCCTAATCTATAAATAAGACCCTAACCTACCCTAAATCCTCATTAATCTATCCTACAACTAAACTATGGCAAAATCAATCCTCTCATGGCCTCCACTCTCTTCATAAATTCCTAAATCAATTTTCAAGAGATTCCCATGCATACAAGTGTATTTAGGCTTGTATGATCCTCTTTAGCTTGCATTAAAGTCTTGTTTCTCTATTGGCATCATAAAGGAGGAGTCTTGATCAAGTTTGCTTGCATTTTGGGGTTTTAATTAGTTGCATAAGGGGTTTCTTACATTTGCTATACTCATTTGAGTCTTCATAGCATTGTAAGCCTATTTCTACTCTTGTATTTTAACTATGAAGTTAATATGTTATGTTTCAAGTTTGAGTTTGGGGTTAATCATGATATGTGCTTTGATCTTATGATTTTATGCATAAGATTACTCTATGCATGTTAGTAAAGTCATTACCTTGGCTTTATGCATAGAAAGATATGATCTTTGGTTGGAAATGTTGCATAATGCGACTTTGAAACTCTCATAACCCTTGCATTAACATGCATATAATGTTATATGCATGTTACTAGCCCTTATCTCATGCTATCTATGACCATGTTCCACCTATTTGCCAAGTTTGATGTTATGCATGCATATGAACCTTATGCAAGTTGAAACCATGTTATGCATGCATATGAACACTATGCAAGTTAAAATGATGTTATGCATGCTTATGAATATTTTGCAAGTTGATAACATGATATGCAAGTTTATGATCACATCTTTGTCTCATGCCACCATGTTTAACTTGTGGCTCCAACCCCTCTATGTCATGATTATGCCAAGTTCCATCTTTCTATCCTTTATGCGCTATTGCGATATGTAAGCGATGGGATTGCGTTTGGGATTGGGTAAACTTAAAAGACATAAAAACATAAGCTTGAGAATTTACCTATTAAGTTAGGTCTACCCATTGGGAATTTACCTATTAAGTTAGGTCTACCCAATTGCTTGAAAACTTGTAATGTGATGGACATGACACTTAGGAAACATGAGAATGGCCAACTCGAGGTTGGGTTGAGCTTGTAGCATAAACCTACCCGGAACCGACCGGCTTAACTAGTGGCTACAAGCAATAGGACCCAATGTGAGTAGTTGGTCATGTTGCACGTGAGACCCGAGGTTAGACTAAGTTGTGGTGTAAACCTACCCGGACCTGCCCGGCCTAACTAGTAACCACAACAAGGTCTAATGTGAGAGGTTGGGTGCATTAAATTAATTAATGCCACATGGTAGGGTTAAGTCATGGACCGCTTGAATACTTAACCAGTTAAACACGATGGGTTGGTAGGGTTAAGTCATGAACCTTGGGTACACTTAACCAACTTGGTACTTAGATGAGTTGGGTTAACCACGTTTAACCCACTAAGGAAACCCTAGTTACGTGGTCCTTTGCACCAGTAACCCTCTTGGATGTATCATGATACCCTAGGGACTAGGCTAGGGTGGGGCACGATTACTGGGATGACATGTAAGCGACCAAAACGACGGCTGTGTAGGTGCGCCGGTGTAGGTTCAGGCGGGCCATGGTCGTGCACATGGTCCGGAGTTGAAAAAGCAGGCACGGGCACCAGTAGGTTTAAACTGTGCGTGCTTGGTTTGTGTCAGGGGTTGACACCCTAGGACTTGATACACCCTAGGGTGGACCTAGCACAGTTTAGCTACACTTCGTAGTTGGGCCGTATGACACCGACACTTGACGAGTTAGGCTGTAGGGAGCCGATCGACTAGACCGTGCTAGTTGGACCTTGATTTAGGTCATTCATGATGGTGGGCCAAACTTGGGCCTGGGGATCACCTCTTGTCTACACTTGACACGACTTGTGATACTAGTACACTTGGTGCAAACCTCAATCTTGTTTATGCGGTACCACATTTGATCTATCTTGTTGACTTCTTACCATGCCAGTTATCATCCTATGACTCATCCTTGTTTATATATACTGTTAACTTTATTAGTTGTTGTACAATTGTAGATAGGACTTACCAGTCTTTTGACTGACCCATTTTCTTTCGCCTCTTTTCTTTCGTTCCCCCCCCCCCCCCCAGGTTTACAGGGCGGGAATACCAGCACTTAGCTTGGATCTTAGCTGCTTTTCTTGGATAGCTCATGTATGCTTCGGACTTGAGCTTGCTATGGTTTTCTACTTGGGGATAGCTACTTCATGTTTTCCTTTTCAGTTACAAGTTTTATGTTTCTAGACTTTGTTTCTGGAAAATAATTAAGTACTGTGTTGTAACTTAACCTATGGTTTTGATATGCTAGCTTTTATCCGCTGCTGTACTTACTCTGTTTTTACTTATATGTTCTGTCTTGTGATATCTGCATGCATGATTACCTTATTTAAACGCCCCTCCAAAGTCAGTGTCCTTGCAAGAGTGGCACTGGCGGAGGTGGGGTGTTACATTTGGTATCAGAGCCTAAGGTTTACGAGATTGGAGCAAAAAGGGTTTTAAAGTTACTTTTAAAAGCTATTTTCAAAACCAATTAAGTATTTTTCCAAAGAAAAGTCTAGTTTATTTTGAAAGGCTTTCCCCCAAGAGCCATAAGCACTATCCTTCGTTTCCTCGTTCTAAATCTATCTTTTCCTTTTTCAGCATGGCCGATCTCAATCTTCCTGAGGGAGTCACCATTCCCGGATGGTTCCGGAGGTACTTGGAAGCTAGGGCCAATAATGCAGGTCCAACAACCACTCCCACTATCACTGAGGTTCCACCCCCTCCTCCTCCTCCTCCTCAGCAACCACAAGCCGATTTCGCCAAGGTTTGCAAGGACTTCAAGGCCATGGGTGGCAAAAAAATTATTGGGACAGAGACTTTCGTGGAAGCAAGAAATTGGTTGAAGGAGACCGAAGATCTTTTTGCCATCTTTGATATAGAGGACCATAGAAAGGTTCTGTTGGCGGTTTGGCTACTAAAGGAGGAAGCTTCTTATTGGTGGGAGGTCACCAATGCTACAAGGCCCGTAGAAACCTGGGCCGACTTTAGGGCAAGGTTTGGGCTTAAGTTTCTATCATCTGCAGAGGAAAATTTGCAACTAGAGAAGTTCATAACTTTGAAGCAAGGAGACATGACAGTGAGAGAGTATGTGAATAAGTTCAACCAGCTTGCCCGATTCGGTTTGGACATGGTCAATACTCCCGAGAAGAAGGCTCTACGTTTTGCACGAGGGTTAAATGAGCCATTACAAGGTCTAGCTATGTCACACATACCCATGGGGGCCACTTTCGAGAGCCTGGTAGACATGGCATTGCTGCAGGGAGAGGATAAGAATGGGAAGAAGGAAGTCAAGCCCAATGAAACTCAGCCTAAGAAGACAGACTCCAAGTGGGGAGGGAATCAGAGTAATCAGAACAACAAGAACAACAAGAACAACAAGGGCAACAAGAACAAGGCAAAGGACACAAGAAAGTGCCACTTCTGTGGGATTGTTGGGCATGTAGCCAAGGACTGTAGGAAGAAGAAAATGAAATTGGGTGGATGCTTTCATTGTGGAGAGACGGGACATTTTAGCAAGGATTGCCCTAAGAAGCAGGGGCATGGACAAACTCAGCGCGCAGGTTCATCTGGAGGGCAAGCGCATGCTCTCAACACCGCTCCAGTTCAGGACCGAGGTACTATTTCTGTGGAAAGTCTTGTTTATATTTCTGGTTTTCCTGTTCGCACTTTGTTTGATTCTGGCGCATCACATACCTTTATTTCCTCTGATGTTGTTGGAAGTTTGCACCTAAGTACTAGTCTTGTTGAGGATCCCGTTAGTGTTTCAAATCCGATTGGGGGTTCAGCCCATTTGTCTATGATCTGTATGGATTTGAGGATTTCTATCTTGACCGTAGAATTCTCGTGTGATGCTTATGTTCTCGGGTTCACGGGATACGGGTTGATCTTGGGCATGGATTGGTTGTCCCGCTATAGAGCCATTCTCGATTGTGAGCATAGGGTGGTGAGACTCATGACTCGCCTTGGCAATACCCTAGAGATTTCTTGCAACCCGCTAGATCCCGTCATGCTATGTTATCTTGAATCTCTTGACTCGTCTATCGATGATCTGCAATCTGTAAGGGTGGTTCGAGAATACCTTGATGTTTTTGAAGAAGTTAAGGGGTTACCCCCTAAGCGAGAGATAGATTTCCGCATTTATCTGGTTGATAATGCTAAGCCAGTCTCCTTACCAGTTAGGCACATGGCCCCGCGGGAAAGGAGAGAGCTCAGTAAGCAAATCAAGGAGCTTCTTGAGAAGAATTTTATTAGGCGAAGCATTTCCGAATGGGGTGCTCCTGTGGTGTTCGCTACTAAGGCGGACGGCTCGCTTCGTCTATGTGTTGATTATCGAGAGCTGAACAAGCTGACCAAGAAGAATAGGCATCCATTACCGAGGATAGATGACCTATTCGACCAGCTTGTTGGTGCTTCTGTTTTCTCTCAGCTTGATTTAGCCACCGGATTTCATCAGCTTAGAGTGGCCGAAGACAGCATTGATAAGACTGCATTTAGGACTCCAGACGGATTCTTTGAATGGCTTGTCATGCCATTCGGCTTGACTAATGCACCCGCCTACTTCGTAGATTTGATGAGTAGGGTGTTCAGGGAGTTCCTTAACAAGTTTGTTGTTGTCTTCGTGGATGATATTCTGATCTTTTCAAAAGACGAGGAAGAACATGCTGGACACCTCAAGGAGGTGACGGATACGCTTAGAGCCCATCAGTTGAAAGCCAAGTTCTCCAAATGCCACTTTTGGAGAAAAGAAGTCCGATTTCTTGGGCATATAGTTTCTAAGTAGGGTATAGCTGTGGATCCCGCGAAAGTGGTTGCAGTCCAAGACTGGAAGACTCCTAAGAATGCAACCGAAGTGCGAAGCTTTCTCGGTCTGGCAGGCTACTATAGGAAGTTCATTAGAGACTTCGCTAAGATTTCGGCCCCTCTCACTAGATTGACGAAGAAGAACTTAGTCTTTGCATGGGACTTAGAGTGTGAGCTTGCTTTTCAAAGGCTCAAGAGGGCCCTTACCACAGCTCCAGTTTTGACATTACCCTATGGCGGTAAGATGTTTACCGTGTATACCGATGCATGTGGCACAGGGTTAGGCGCTGTTCTAATGCAGGTAGGAAGAGTGATATGTTATGGGGGTAGGCAACTTAAAGTTCATGAGAAGAACTATCCCACTCATGACTTGGAGTTAGCGGCGATTGTCTTTGCACTCAAGTCCTGGCGCCACTATCTTTTAGGCGAAAGGTTTGAGTTGTACACTGATCACAAATCACTCAAGTATCTCTTCTCGTAGAAAGATCTGAATCTTAGGCAGCAAAATTGGATGGAATTCTTGGCATCTTATGACTTCGAGATAGCTTATACCCCTGGCAAGGGTAATGTTGTGGCTGATGCACTAAGCAGAAAAAGGTTGGCTTTGAGTCCCTTGTTTGTTGAGATGAAGAGCCTAGAGTTCCTGGCAACCTTTGATTTCACGACAGCAGTTGAGTCGATGACAGGATCGTTAGCATCTCTCGAGCTTAGACCCACACTTCTTGATCAAGTAGGGACTTCGCAGAAGGAAGACCCACAGATAGTGGAGATCATGGATAGGTTGGTTCGTGGTGTGACGTCTAGTCACCTGGCTAGATATACTATTGATGACAAGGGTTGGCTAAGGCGTGATGGAAGACTTTGCGTTCCACAAGTGGGAGACTTGGTGCATAAAGTTCTCGAAGAAGCACATCACTCAAAGATGACTATACATCCTGGTGGAGATAAGATGTATAGGGATATGAAGCGCATTTTCTTTTGGCCTGGAATGAAGAAGGATGTGGCAGACTATGTTTCAAAGTGCATGGTGTGCCAACAAGTGAAAGCTGAGTCGAAGAAACCAGGTGGGCTATTACATCCATTGGAGGTCCCGCAATGGAAGTGGGAGAGCATCTCTATGGATTTTATGGATGGATTGCCTAGATCAAGAAAAGGGAATTCGAGCATATGGGTCATCGTTGATCGACTTACGAAGAGTGCTCACTTTATCCCAGTAAAGAGCAAAAGGACTGCATCATGGCTGGCATCTGTTTACCTTCGAGAAATAGTGAGATTGCATGGGGTTCCTTCTAGCATAGTCAGTGATCGTGACCCAATCTTCACTAGCCAATTCTGGAATAGTTTGCAGGAAGCAATGGGTACGCAATTGAATCTGAGTACAACCTATCACCCCCAGACGGATGGCCAAACCGAAAGGGTGAATAGAGTGCTAGAAGACCTTCTGAGGCTTTGTGTTCTTGATTTTGGTGGTACTTGGGAAGACCACCTTCCTCTTGTGGAGTTTGCTTACAACAATAGCTATCAAGCTAGCATAGGGATGGCACCATTTGAAGCTTTATATGGGAGGCCGTGTAGGTCACCATCTTGTTGGTGGGAGACAACAGATAAGCTTGTACTTGGGCCCGATATGATACGAGACACATCTGAGAAAGTTGAATTGGTGAGAAGACGGATGAAAGCGACCCAAGATAGACAGAAATCCTATGCTGATAAGCGAAGGACAGATTTGGAGTTCGAAGTTGGAGACATGGTTTTCGTGAAGGTTTCTCCTTTGCGTAATGTGGTTCGCTTCGGAGCAATTGGGAAGCTGGCACCCAGATTCGTAGGACCCTTCCCTATCATAGAGAGAATTGGGAAGATGGCTTATAAAGTGCAATTGCCCGAGAAGCTGTCCGGAGTGCATAATGTCTTTCATGTCTCGCATCTCCGAAAGTGCCTACATGAGTCCGCTGAGGTGGTTGAACCTAGCATTCTTGAAGACGTGGAAGTAGAGAAAGAGGCAACCTTGAGGAGAGCTCCGATTTGTATCTTGGGAACGGAGATCAGAAAGCTAAGGAATCGAGAGGTCAAATTGGTGAAAGTTCAGTGGAGTGAAGCCGAAGAGGATGCAACTTGGGAGACAGAGGAGAAGATGCTTGGGCTTTATCCATTCCTTTTTGAGGGTACATTCTCGATCTCTTTTCCTCTTTAGCATATCTTTCTTTTGCTATCCATGTTTATCCTGTTTATCTTGTAACTTCGTCATGAGAACCTTAGGTAGGAACCCCTTGGATGAAACATGTATTTGAAACATGTTATGCTTGATGGTTACAAGTGGTTGCAAGTGTTTGCAAGTGGATACTCGTGGATGCATGATACACATTAGGCACTAAGATCGGCTCACACACCTTCATATTGCATATGCATGAGTGCTTATAATTATTCACGGCTGAAACTTGTTGTGCTATCTCATGGATGTTGCATATGGATGAATGTTATGTGCACTCATGTAGAAATTATAAAATTAGGCTAGGAATTTGCATACATATGGACGCATTTCACTAGCATACTTCGCATTAAGGAGGTGTACTGAATCAGTAACCGCCTGATTTTCGCATTAGATAAGTACATATACACACACCTTTGCATATGATCATACAGCATTTAGAAATTGTTAAGGACAATGGTTACTCGTGGATGATGTGGTGAGTAGATGGATGATGGATGGTAGGACACGTTCTTCCTAACTTAGAGATTTCGGGGACGAAATCCTTTAAGGAGGGGAGAATGTAATAACCCGTATTTTAATAACAAGATATAACACAAAACAAGGCAGAATTAAATAATAAAATCTGAATCAAGGGAAACGGGCTATGCCATTGCGTTCGTCTCGGAAAAATATGCGAAATAGAGTCCGATTTTTCGAAAATCGGAGTCCGTATGACCCGATTAAGGCCCAACAAAGTTTTCAGAAAATTTCTAAATAAAAACATATTTTCAAATTCAAATCTAAGCTTGGAAATTGGGCCAGTTGGGCCAAGGCGGGAAAATTCCTGCTACAGTACCCAAGTCGACAGCCTTGTCGACTTGGGAGTCGACTGGGTCTGACCAGGTCGACAGCCCTGTCGACTTGGCTGTCGACTTGGCTCAGACGCCCAGTCCTGCCTGGTGCACCATCTTGAGAATGTGTTGAGCTAGAAGGCCAGATTCGATTTGGAGGGCTGAGATGAGAACTAGGGTTTAATCCTATGGTCTAAATCACTAGCCTAATCTATAAATAAGACCCTAACCTACCCTAAATCCTCATTAATCTATCCTACAACTAAACTATGGCAAAATCAATCCTCTCATGGCCTCCACTCTCTTCATAAATTCCTAAATCAATTTTCAAGAGATTCCCATGCATACAAGTGTATTTAGGCTTGTATGATCCTCTTTAGCTTGCATTAAAGTCTTGTTTCTCTATTGGCATCATAAAGGAGGAGTCTTGATCAAGTTTGCTTGCATTTTGGGGTTTTAATTAGTTGCATAAGGGGTTTCTTACATTTGCTATACTCATTTGAGTCTTCATAGCATTGTAAGCCTATTTCTACTCTTGTATTTTAACTATGAAGTTAATATGTTATGTTTCAAGTTTGAGTTTGGGGTTAATCATGATATGTGCTTTGATCTTATGATTTTATGCATAAGATTACTCTATGCATGTTAGTAAAGTCATTACCTTGGCTTTATGCATAGAAAGATATGATCTTTGGTTGGAAATGTTGCATAATGCGACTTTGAAACTCTCATAACCCTTGCATTAACATGCATATAATGTTATATGCATGTTACTAGCCCTTATCTCATGCTATCTATGACCATGTTCCACCTATTTGCCAAGTTTGATGTTATGCATGCATATGAACCTTATGCAAGTTGAAACCATGTTATGCATGCATATGAACACTATGCAAGTTAAAATGATGTTATGCATGCTTATGAATATTTTGCAAGTTGATAACATGATATGCAAGTTTATGATCACATCTTTGTCTCATGCCACCATGTTTAACTTGTGGCTCCAACCCCTCTATGTCATGATTATGCCAAGTTCCCTCTTTCTATCCTTTATGCGCTATTGCGATATGTAAGCGATGGGATTGCGTTTGGGATTGGGTAAACTTAAAAGACATAAAAACATAAGCTTGAGAATTTACCTATTAAGTTAGGTCTACCCATTGGGAATTTACCTATTAAGTTAGGTCTACCCAATTGCTTGAAAACTTGTAATGTGATGGACATGACACTTAGGAAACATGAGAATGGCCAACTCGAGGTTGGGTTGAGCTTGTAGCATAAACCTACCCGGAACCGACCGGCTTAACTAGTGGCTACAAGCAATAGGACCCAATGTGAGTAGTTGGTCATGTTGCACGTGAGACCCGAGGTTAGACTAAGTTGTGGTGTAAACCTACCCGGACCTGCCCGGCCTAACTAGTAACCACAACAAGGTCTAATGTGAGAGGTTGGGTGCATTAAATTAATTAATGCCACATGGTAGGGTTAAGTCATGGACCGCTTGAATACTTAACCAGTTAAACACGATGGGTTGGTAGGGTTAAGTCATGAACCTTGGGTACACTTAACCAACTTGGTACTTAGATGAGTTGGGTTAACCACGTTTAACCCACTAAGGAAACCCTAGTTACGTGGTCCTTTGCACCAGTAACCCTCTTGGATGTATCATGATACCCTAGGGACTAGGCTAGGGTGGGGCACGATTACTGGGATGACATGTAAGCGACCAAAACGACGGCTGTGTAGGTGCGCCGGTGTAGGTTCAGGCGGGCCATGGTCGTGCACATGGTCCGGAGTTGAAAAAGCAGGCATGGGCACCAGTAGGTTTAAACTGTGCGTGCTTGGTTTGTGTCAGGGGTTGACACCCTAGGACTTGATACACCCTAGGGTGGACCTAGCACAGTTTAGCTACACTTCGTAGTTGGGCCGTATGACACCGACACTTGACGAGTTAGGCTATAGGGAGCCGATCGACTAGACCGTGCTAGTTGGACCTTGATTTAGGTCATTCATGATGGTGGGCCAAACTTGGGCCTGGGGATCACCTCTTGTCTACACTTGACACGACTTGTGATACTAGTACACTTGGTGCAAACCTCAATCTTGTTTATGCGGTACCACATTTGATCTATCTTGTTGACTTCTTACCATGCCAGTTATCATCCTATGACTCATCCTTGTTTATATATACTGTTAACTTTATTAGTTGTTGTACAATTGTAGATAGGACTTACCAGTCTTTTGACTGACCCATTTTCTTTCGCCTCTTTTCTTTCGTTCCCCCCCCCCCCAGGTTTACAGGGCGGGAATACCAGCACTTAGCTTGGATCTTAGCTGCTTTTCTTGGATAGCTCATGTATGCTTCGGACTTGAGCTTGCTATGGTTTTCTACTTGGGGATAGCTACTTCATGTTTTCCTTTTCAGTTACAAGTTTTATGTTTCTAGACTTTGTTTCTGGAAAATAATTAAGTACTGTGTTGTAACTTAACCTATGGTTTTGATATGCTAGCTTTTATCCGCTGCTGTACTTACTCTGTTTTTACTTATATGTTCTGTCTTGTGATATCTGCATGCATGATTACCTTATTTAAACGCCCCTCCAAAGTCAGTGTCCTTGCAAGAGTGGCACTGGCGGAGGTGGGGTGCTACAATCACCTTCATAGTGGACGTAGGCCTCATTAACGGCTGAACCACTCTAAATCTCGTCTCTACTTTACTTTTTTCGTATTTTTCATTTTTTATTGCTAATTAAACACAACTCCATTTATTTCTTACCGAATTGGTGAAGTACAGTTTAGTACCTTGGGTGTTTAGACCATTTTTAGTGTAAACAGTTAATTACGTGGTTTCCTAAATTATCATCAAATAAACATAAATGACAATCAATCGAACATAAGTGACAAATTACTTGTTTTCTTTATTGCATGTATTGATTCCTTCTGTACTCACACATTTTAAAATTTGTATCTTTATAACATAATTGCACATATGTACATATATGCATCTATTTATTTATCTTTATAACATAATTAAACATATGTACATATATCATCTATTTATTTAATACTTTTATCGTATGCATTATTGCGTTAAATCTCCTTATTTAACTTACGTACTAATATGTTAATCTTCTTACATTTAATTTGTCACATGCATTTCTTTACATTAATGCTTTTCTATATTTTCTTGCGCACTTTTGAATTTTCTTCCTTAGTTAATTAATCCATAAATTAATTATATAAAAAATTGGGTTATTACATTCTCCCCTCCTTAAAGGATTTCGTTCCCGAAATCTCCATGTTAAGAAGAATGTTTCCATCCTACCATCCATCATCCATCTACTCATCCATCAATCACATACATCCATTGTCCTTAAAAGATTTCTAATGCTTTAATGAACATATGCAAAAGTGTGTGTATATGTTCCTGCTCTAATGCAAAATCAGGCGGTCTACTAACTCTGTCGACCTCTTTAATGCAATTCATGACAGTGTCATGCGTCCATTATGTATGCAAAAGAATCCTAATGATACATATCATTTTTACATGTGTGCACAATCATTTATTCAAATGCAACATCCATATGATAACACATTCAATATACATCCATCAAATTAATTATGCACACTTATACATATGCAATATAAAAGTGATTGAGCCGATCTAGTGCCTAATGTGTGTGCAAATGCATCAACGAGTAACCACTAGCAAACACTTGCATCCACCAAACATAACATGTCTCAAACACATGTTTACAACCATAGGATTTTCCTACCTAGAGATCGAAGATGTAATCGAGAGGACATACTGAACGATAGAACAAGTATAAACAAAGCGATAGAAAAAAGAGAAGTTAAGAACATACCCTCCTAAAGGAAAGGGTACAATGTACGCATCTTGTCTTCCATCTCTCAGGTCGCGTCTTCTTGATCATCTCCCCATTGGACTTTAACCACTTGACCTTTCGGTTGTGTAATTTCTTGACCTCCAATCCAAGGATGCATGTAGGAGCTCGTCTAATCGTGGCATCTTGCTCCACTTCCACTTCCCTAAGCATGCTCGGCTCCACTACTTCCGCGGTATCATGTAAATGCTTCTTCAAGGATTGTCTTCCTCAAGCTCTCGTCACATGATACGCAAAGTCTATCTCGCGCCTCGGGGGTAAACCCCGAACTTCATCAAAGACGTCATCAAACTCATGGACCACATGAACAAATTCCAAATCATCGATGAATGCGTCATGAGATTCTAGGTAGCTAAGCATCACTGAACCCCTAGGGTCATAGGAAATATCAAGGGTCTTTCCATAATGAGTCAACAGTCTAACTACCCTCTTTTCACAGTTTAGGATGGCTCCATGCCTGGCTAGCCAATCCATTCCTAGAATCAAGATATAGCCCGTGAAACCAAGAACGAAGGTGTTGCATTCAAGCCCAATGCCCAAGATAGACACTCTCAAATCTGGACAAACCGTAGATAAGTGAGCCGAACCACCAATAGGATTTGAGACTACAACGGGATCCATAACTAGACTAGTATTTAGGTGCAGTGTTTCAACTATCGAAGCAGATACAAACGAGTGCGAAGCGCAAAAGTCGAAAAGAGTTCTAGGAAAAAGAAATCAAATCTTCAACCAAAACTTCCTATCTCTTTCCGATATACTGACCACGAGAACACAACCTGCCCTTCCGAAGATCATGTACTTTGTCCTTACCCTTGCCTCTTGGGACAATCCTGATAAGATGTCCTGTCTCTCCGTAATGATAACAACTAGTCTTCTTCTTCTTTCTAACGTCTTTCTTTAAGTGGCTAAGTATTTCACAATTGTGGTACTTTCTTTTTCTCTTGGTCCTTCATTAACCAAGCAGCTGGTTAAACCTTCCTCCGATCGTCTATCTCAAAGGTACCAACAAGTCCTCCACTTCGTTGAGCCAACTTCTAGCCTCGACAAACATCTCAGTCCCATGAAGCAGTTTTCCGCACAGAAGTCCTTACACATCTTAGAAAAAGCATTTATACGAGGAGGAAGAGATTCAAAAAGGAAAGAGGGAGGAACTCGAAACAAAGAATCAGAAGAAAGATATATGGATTTTGGGGATTATGTTTTTCAAAATAAACTTTCCTTTTGATTCCTTTTAAAACCTTTTTGAAAATAGTTTTCAATTTTTTTTATCTAATGTAACGTCCCGGATTTTAGCCATTCAATATCAAATATTTAAATTTATTTTAAATATTGAATTATAATTATAATGGATTTTTATTGTGAATTTATCGATTTAATAATCGATATACGAATTAATATCGAGTATATTGAACTATCGAAATACGAAAATGATTAATAATTGATTCGCAGTTAGAACTAAATCAAAACAATTCAGTCGACCAAAATAAATTCTATATTAAATTAGAATGATAATAATATATTATTATCGATGAATTTAAATTATTTGAAATCAATTTATATTTCAAACTATTTAATTTAACAAATAAAAACGCTTGGAAATAATTGGATTTAATTTAATTTAGTTGTCAGTTAAATTTGTTATCCTTTCCATACGATCAAATAAAATTTCAGAACCTTTTTCATTGAGCCCAGAATTGTGTTATAATCTGGTAACGTCATTCGTTCGTTATGTTTAGCAGCGGTCCGGGGACCGTGAGATATTTTAAGTTATTTAATTAAAATCAAAATTTAATTTATATTTATCATG
The DNA here is from genome assembly GCA_030737875.1 of Allium sativum. NCBI lineage: Eukaryota > Viridiplantae > Streptophyta > Magnoliopsida > Asparagales > Amaryllidaceae > Allium > Allium sativum. Next base: position 506,311,780 of record CM060912.1, read on the forward strand.
TTGGTACTTAAGCCAACAAGCCGACCTATCTTCTATGAAACGCAGACACTACTTCCCTCGAGCCAACAAATTTGTCGCTGATCTTCAATATCAAGGAAAACAAAATTAATGGTGATGTACGTATGTTCCTTCGTTCTCCCCTAACAGTTCGAAGCCTTCGTATTCTTCCCATTCTCAAACTAATCCATTTCATTCCTTTCGCTCCTTTTATTCTGTAATCCGTGAAATCGGATCCTTCGATAAAAAAAACCAATTAACATCGCGAATCACGATTTAATCGGTGAGTTCCTAGAGCTCGAGACCAACATGCTGAAAGCCACTCGCGATTTTGGGTTCAACGGAATTTAAATGGGTATCATCGTGTGTCGTCTGAAATTACTGAGGGGATTCGAGTTCAGAGGGGTGCGAAGTAGGATATCGCCATTTTGGGGAGTGTGATAGTGGAAGGTTAGGAGTTTGGGTCTGTTGTTGGGCGCGTGTTCAGTGAAGAGCTGTATTTTGGATGATGTGATGATCGACAGATGAACTTTCAAAGTAGGATGACCGTGATTGTAAGGGGGTTCGGTCACTGTTTTGGGAGAAGGAAGGCACTGCGAGTTTTAAAGGGGAGTTACTCGATTTTGCTAGTACGGAGTTTTGTGTTATCTGATGTTTAGCGTGTAGCAGCTAGAATTGCAGTACGACAGTGGATAGTTAAGGCTGATGGGGATGCTAACAGTAGGATGTAGATGAGGTGTTTGTTGAATTGCCAAAGTGGAATGATTGAAATTTTGGGGTTGACTTCTCTAGGACAGGATCGTATGATTTTGGAGTATGTTTGTAAATTGGTCGAGGGTGCAAAGCAACAAGGTATACGTCTTTGCGAATTTAGAATACATAGAAAAAATCATTTATTTGATGTTAAGTTAATTTAAATGAATAGTCGGTTAATCGTTAAATTTAAACTAAATAATCATAGGTAAAAGATTTCATTTGAGATCTCGAGTAGATTAGAAGGCGAGACGATAAAGAATTTAAATGGATATTCAACAAACAAAAATCAAGGTGAGTAAATCTCACTCAAAGTTTTATATTTAAATTTATTTTTATCATTAAAAATAAATTTGTTGGTTGCTTGGGTGCATGAATGAATTGTTGAATTTTTGTGGTTATTGGATTTCCCGCAACACTATTAGCGGATGCCCGCAGTATCATTGGCGGATGACACTACGCCCACGTACATAAGTGGATCCCCTTTTTATACCGCGATATCCTACCTTGAAGCAGGATTGGTGTTATTTTTGTTGACTAACATATGTGGACGTAGGTAAAACAGGTTGGAGGGATCCAACTGGATTCCTCAAAATTTATTTACTGTTGTTTACATATTTATATATGTATGTGATGTGAGAATTGAATGGATGACTTGTGTGTTAGATATTAGAATATCACTGGCCCTAGATATTCTATTTAAAAATGTCATAAAAGTGATTTTTAGATTGGAAAGGAAAATTTATTTTGTTAAAATAAAATTTGAATTTCGAGTAAGCTAAGAAAATAGTAACTTGTTTTACTAATAAAAACAAGTATTGAATGTATAAAGAATGTTATAAATGGAAAGAAAAATTATCGTGGATAATATTAGATTTTTTTTAATTCAAGTTTGAATTTAAAAAGGAAATTTATTTTCCAGAATGGGAATTGGATTTCAAATAAGATTTGAAATAAAGACTTGTTTTAAATAATTTAAAACAAGAAATGGAATATATAAACGATGTTTATAAACGAATAGAAATTATATTATCATTGGATAATCTGTGAATGTAGATTCAAGTTTGATTTTAAAAAGGAAAATTTATTTTCCAAAGTAGGTTCTCATATGGAATTTAAAGAGAAACTTGTTCTAATATTTAAACCAAGAATTGAAATGTATTAACGATGTTTTAAAATAAATGTGAAAATCATCATTTGATAATTTATAAATTAAAGTGTGAATTTAAAAGGGTAAATAGAATCGTTTTGAAAGGAAACAATGGAATCTATTTACGATGTTTGAAAGGTAATCGAATTGAAATAAATCCATTTGGATTTATGTATAGAACTCGAGTAGATCGAATTCATAGAAATAAATTTATTCCAAAAAGGATATTGGAAATGTATTAAAATTTTAATATGGAAATAGATTTTATACTTATATACATAAGTTGTGGTAATAAAATATTCAAATAAGGAATCGAGTTTTAAATGGAAAGAAACATTATCATTTGATAATATTAAACTTTAAATCCAAATAAGAGATTTAAAGAAGGAAATTTATCTTTCGAAGTGGAAATTTGATTCAAATAGAATATGAAATACAAACTTGTTTTAAGTATTTAAAACAAGAAGTAAAATTTATAAACAATGTTTATAAATAGAAGGGGGTAATCATCATGGGATGATATAGGTATTTAAATTCAAATTTGAATTTAAAAAGAGATTTATAACTTGAAATCGTTCAAAAGGAAACAATGGAGTTTATTCCGATATTCAGAATGTAAACTGAATTTAAATAAATACACACGGATTTATGATTTTAACTCGACTTTGTCGAATACCTAGAATAAAATTATATTTCAAAAGATACTGGAATTGTATTAAAAGTGAATTTAAGTTTTAAAATAGATTATGTAAATATAAGTGATAGTAATTAAGTATTTTCAAATCCACTTGAGATTCAAAAGGGGAAATAAAATACTCCAAAATAGAGGTCGAGTTTCAATAGATTTTTGAAATGGAAGTTGTATCTAATAAAGAAGTGAATTTATAAACAAGATTTATAAATGGGATGAAGTAATATTCATCGTGCAATTTGGAAATAAATTTCCAAATGAAAGAAAAGGAATCGAAGGTGAGATTTAAATCAAGTTTGATATTACAAGCTTTTATCCATCTCAAGATAAGAACGTCGTCGATCAAGGTCTGAGAGGTATTTAAAATACTCCAACTTGAACGACTTCACTATTATCAAGAAATGATATTAGTTTGTAATGGTAAAGGATGTTGAATTTATGGATTATTTCCATAAAAGGAGATTTAATATTTGAATTTGATTATATCAGACTTTGATAAAATCATATATGGAAATTGGTCTTGTATATAGAACTTGAGTTTAAACTGAGTGATGAACATGGAATAAAATAATCAACGAGTTGGAAATCGGGGTTTTTAAATTTAGATTCGGATAACCGGTTTATTTTCAAAGATATTGAAAGTGGATTTGAGATTTATTCACTAAACGATGTTTTTAAATGTTACATATAAATTATAATTAAAACGAACTCGCCGCGGCGCGGTAGTTCGAAATTTGGCGATTCGAACTTCAACCTTGTATACAGAACTCAATGTAAGTCGAAATTCGATGAAATAAGAAATGGCCGAACCTTTTGAATGATAGTTTTCTAATGGAAGAGAAAAACCTTGATTCCGTCGTATAGATTTGGAGTTATGTCAAAATCAAATTTTCAGAAAAACAGCGCCATAATCATTTTAAACCATAACGGTTTATTAAATAAAATAAATGGATGTTGAGTGAATAAAAATCAGAATTTCCAATAGTAAAACCCCAGATTTGAGTTATAAATTAAATATAAACTCAAGTGGAGTAGACGAAGTGATTTTTGGGATAAAAGATCGGATTTTTTTGTATCGAATGAAATTAACTAATTTCTTTGGAATTAGTTACCATAGTTTTGGCCGAATTTAACGTTATTGAAGTGATTTAAATTTGTTATTTGAATTGGGAAATTTGAATATGAAACTTGAATCAAATTTTGGAATCTGACATTGGGATGGAATCCAACTTATAAGCGAATGAAAGTAGGTTTAAACGAGAGAAGTTCAAACTGAAAGTGGATTAAGAAAAAGGGGCGAATTGGTAATAAAATGGTAAAGTGAATGTGATTGAAATCTTAAAGTTGAATTGAACTGGAACTGGATAAGTACATGATAGACAGGTATTGGATGAAGCTAAGAGTACAAAGAGAGTATGAAGATTTATAATTTAAGTGCTCGACAAAAGATACATGTTTCAATTTCCATATGAGGTTTTATGCGCCGAATCGGCAAGCCGCTTGGCTTTTTGATTTTCTTTTTGAATGGAAAGGGCCTAGAGAGGCAAGTTGAGGTTTGAAATATTTGTCGGTACAAAGGAGGTTATGGCGAATTTTTCCGAAAATTTAAGGAGTTAGAATATTTTTAGAAAATTTTGATAAGAGAAATCGATATAACGATATATATAGAATTCGCTAAGAAAATGAATTAAAAATGGAATATTAGAAAAGGGCCAGTGATTGTGAAATTGTTTGATGGATGTTTATTTTTCCTTTGATAGTTAAAACACCGGCTATCAAAGACTTTTACCATCGTTATTGATACGGAGAGACCAGTTGGATTTAATATCTGAGAACCACTTCGTATAGGCATAGGCGTTGCGAATTAGATTATGCTGAAGATAATCGAAGACGGAGTGAAATTCAAAGAACTGTTATGTTTGTCCAGTCCCAGGACAACTCGTATGGACGAATGTCTGACAAAGTATTCCTAACGGATCACATAAGACGATCTTTTCAAGATGTTACGTCTGGTGGTGGAGAAATTCGTTTCTCTTAGATTTTATGCCCGTAATATATTTGAGGAGATTAACTAGTGATTTGATGGGTTTGACGATGTGGCATTCAAAGTGTATGGTGGCCAGATGTTCTAAAAGATAGACGTAGCCTCAAGCCTCACAACCAGGAAATGACAAAAATCGGGCAGGCATCATGGCTATGTGGGTCGCTCCTATTAGGGTGTATAATCACCAATCTAGAGAAATTCCTTTTACTTCTTAAATCTATTTCGATGCTGTCCCTTTTTGGGAAACGGTGGTTTGAGCCCAACCGTTGGTGATATACATTCGATACACTCAAGCGAAATGAGTGGTCGGTCATATGTGGGCCGGGTTGCAAGACGTTCTTGTTGAACCCAGGTGTATTCGCCTCTAGAGATACATCATTGGAAGGTGGTCCCATACCTTGTCATAGTTGGAATCCAGTCTCCAATAAGCGACCTACGGTTTATGATTTTATACTATGTATGTAGAGCGTGAGATGCAAGCGTTCTACTATTTGGTTATTTAATTGATTAGACATTATTATAATATCACTGGATTTTGATATCAATAATGGTTTGGGTTATAGTAAGGTAAAAACCGTCCGTGTTTATGTGTGGACTGGTCTTACTACTATCTTTTTCTTCCAAAGGATTTTTGAAGTTAAATCATATGGTTGGAGTTTACTCACACCAGTCCCGTGACTGACCCAGAGTTTATTTTGTTTTGTTTTTCCTAAACTCTTGGGTGCCCAAATTTGTACGGGCAGTCAAGTGTTTCAGGTTTTACAGATTCATTTGGAGGAGTTTGAAGCAGGAGGCTTCACCGTTAGTTATCTAGAGTTATTTCCGCCGTATCAAATGTTAAGTTGTACCCTGATGATGGTATGTATATATGTACAAACCAGATTTGCATTCCAAAGTTATGTTATATAATATATTTTATTCGTTCCGCTGTGAGATTCTATATTGTTATTTCTGTTCTTCTTCTATCTTTTCTATTTTCTTTAACCCTAATGACTCGTATTTCGTTATTATTTGAGTTGGATGTGCGTTGTATTAGTCAGCTCAGATAGTACGGATTTGCGGGTCATTACAGTTGGTATCAGAGCTTAGGTTTAGCGAACACCTAGGCTTTGGTGTGCGTTTACTCATTAGAGATAGGGTCAGTAGCACCCTAGAATGAGTTGAGTGTATATATGAGAGAGTGTATTTGTAAGTTGATATAAAAATCGTTTTATATTGTGTTGGGTTGTCTGTTGAGTGGTTTATAAATTCTGGTCGAATCGTGGGACGCCACGACGTCGATTGGAGTTTCTAAACGCTTGAACAGAAGAATCGACGTAATATTGTTTTAAAGTGGGTAAATGAAATAATTTTACCCAAAAGGATATTTTGATATAAAAGATAAATAATTTTCTAGAATTATTTATATATGGATGAGTTGGTTGCTATTATTATCATCAGATGTGATTATAAAAATTGAAAAGGTTATGGATAACCAAATAAAATTTGTGAATACAAACGAGATGTAATTGATTTAGATTCAAAACAGAAATTGGAATTTAAATCCCGGAAGGTTGGAAAATATTTTTTCAAAAGTATATTAGAATAATATAGCATTATTTTGGGAAGGATTTTGGACAAAATCGTTTTGAATGGATTTTGAAAGTGATAAAGCACTGAACTCACTTCAGTGGTTGGAAAATAATTCTGATGATGACTGCAGCACCATCAGTGTTCATTTTCGAGTTTCTAAGTGATGGATTGCGACCTTAGAAAAGTTTGGATGGAAATTTGTTTGAAAGAAAACATGTTGTTTTGGGAAAACTCAAATGTTTTGAAGTTGAGATAGAAATAAATATATGTATATATATTTATGTGACTTCAGAAGGATTTAAAATCCAAGGATTTGAATTCTGGAATTTGAATTTAACTTAAGCAAATTAAATAAATCGAAATGATGGAAACTAGTTGAATGAATTGAAATTGAATATCCCTATGAAAACTTGAAATTGTGTGGGACATGAGTTATAAAATTGGAATACTGAGTTATATCAAAGTGGGTTTTTGAAAAAGTTAACGGGTATGTAGCATTTCTTCTACCGTAGTAATTTCGGGGACGAAATTCTTTTAAGGGGGAAGGAATGTAACGTCCCGGATTTTAGCCATTCAATATCAAATATTTAAATTTATTTTAAATATTGAATTATAATTATAAATGGATTTTTATTATGAATTTATCGATTTAATAATCGATATACGAATTAATATCTGGTATATTAAACTATCGAAATACGAAAATGATTAATAATTGATTCACAGTTAGAACTAAATCAAAACAATTCAGTCGACCAAAATAAATTCTATATTAAATTAGAATGATAATAATATATTATTATCGATGAATTTAAATTATTTGAAATCAATTTATATTTCAAACTATTTAATTTAACAAATAAAAATGCTTGGAAATAATTGGATTTAATTTAATTTAGTTGTCAGTTAAATTTGTTATCCTTTCCATACGATCAAATAAAATTTCAGAACCTTTTTCATTGAGCCCAGAATTGTGTTATAATCTGGTAACGTCATTCATTCGTTATGTTTAGTAGCGGTCCGGGGACCGTGAGATATTTTAAGTTATTTAATTAAAATCAAAATTTAATTTATATTTATCATGTTGGCACTTAAGGCAACAAGCCGACCTATCTTCTTTGAAACACTACTTCCCTCGAGCCAACAAATTTGTCGCTGATCTTCAATATCAATGAAACCAAAATTAATGATGATGTACGTATGTTCCTTCGTTCTCCCCTATATAAACAGTTCAAAGCCTTCGTATTCTTCCCATTCTCAAACTAATCCATTTCATTCCTTTCGCTCCTTTTATTCTGTCATCCGTGAAATCGAATCCTTCAATAAAAAAAAAAATTAACATCGCGAATCATGATTTAATCAGTGAGTTCCTAGAGCTCGAGACCAACATGCTGAAAGCCACTCGCGATTTTGGGTTCAACGGAATTTAAATGGGTATCATCGTGTGTCGTTCTGAAATTGCTGAGGGGATTCGAGTTCAGAGGGGTGCGAAGTAGGATATCGCCATTTTGGGGAGTGCGATAGTGGAAGGTTAGGAGTTTGGGTCTGTTGTTGGGCGTGTGTTCAGTGAAGAGCTGTATTTTGGATGATGTGATGATCGGCAGATGAACTTTCAAAGTAGGATGACCGTGATTGTAAGGGGGTTCGGTCACTGTTTTGAGAGAAGGAAGGCACTGCGAGTTTTAAAGGGGAGTTACTCGATTTTGCTAGTATGGAGTTTTGTATTATCTGATGTTTAGCGTGTAGCAGCTAGAATTGGAGTACGACAGTGGATAGTTAAGGTTGATGGGGATGCTAATGGTGGGATGTAGATGAGGTGTTTGTTGAATTGCCAAAGTGGAATGATTGAAATTTTGGGGCTGATTTCTCTAGGACAGGATCGTATGATTTTGGAGTATGTTTGTAAATTGGTCGAGGGTGCAAAGCAGCAAGGTATACGTTTTTCCGAATTTAGAATACATAGAAAAAATCATTTATTTGATGTTAAGTTAATTTAAATGAATAGTCGGTTAATCGTTAAATTTAAACTAAATAATCATAGGTAAAAGATTTCATTTGAGATCTCGAGTAGATTGGAAGGCGAGACGATAAAGAATTTAAATGGATATTCAGCAAACAAAAATCAAGGTGAGTAAATCTCACTCAAAGTTTTATATTTAAATTTATTTTTATCATTAAAAATAAATTTGTTGGTTGCTTGGGTGCATGAATGAATTGTTGAATTTTTGTGGTTATTGGATTTCCCGCAACACTATTAGCGGATGCCCGCAGTATCATTAGCGGATGACACTACGCCCACGTACATAAGTGGATCCCCTTTTTATACCGCGATATCCTACCTTGAAGCAGGATTGGTGTTATTTTTGTTGACTAACATATGTGGATGCAGGTAAAACAGGTTGGAGGGATCCAACTGGATTCCTCAAAATTTATTTACTGTTGTTTACATATTTATATATGTATGTGATGTGAGAATTGAATGGATGACTTGTGTGTTAGATATTAGAATATCACTGGCCCTAGATATTCTATTTAAAAATGTCATAAAAGTGATTTTTAGATTGGAAAGGAAAATTTATTTTGTTAAAATAAAATTTGAATTTCGAGTAAGCTAAGAAAATAGTAACTTGTTTTACTAATAAAAACAAGTATTGAATGTATAAAGAATGTTATAAATGGAAAGAAAAATTATCGTGGATAATATTAGATTTTTTTAATTCAAGTTTGAATTTAAAAAGGAAATTTATTTTCCAGAATGGGAATTGGATTTCAAATAAGATTTGAAATAAAGACTTGTTTTAAATAATTTAAAACAAGAAATGGAATATATAAACGATGTTTATAAACGAATAGAAATTATATTATCATTGGATAATCTATGAATGTAGATTCAAGTTTGATTTTAAAAAGGAAAATTTATTTTCCAAAGTAGGTTCTCATATGGAATTTAAAGAGAAACTTGTTCTAATATTTAAACCAAGAATTGAAACGTATTAACGATGTTTTAAAATAAATGTGAAAATCATCATTTGATAATTTATAAATTAAAGTGTGAATTTAAAAGGGTAAATAGAATCGTTTTGAATGGAAACAATGGAATCTATTTACGATGTTTGAAAGGTAATCGAATTGAAATAAATCCATTTGGATTTATGTATAGAACTCGAGTAGATCGAATTCATAGAAATAAATTTATTCCAAAAAGGATATTGGAAATGTACTAAAATTTTAATATGAAAATAGATTTTATACTTATACACATAAGTTGTGGTAATAAAATATTTCAAATAAGGAATCGAGTTTTAAATGGAAAGAAACATTATCATTTGATAATATTAAACTTTAATTCCAAATAAGAGATTTAAAGAAGGAAATTTATCTTTCGAAGTGGAAATTTGATTCAAATAAAATATGAAATACAAACTTGTTTTAAGTATTTAAAACAAGAAGTAAAATTTATAAACAATGTTTATAAATAGAAGGGGGTAATCATCATGGGATGATTTGGGTATTTAAATTCAAATTTGAATTTAAAAAGAGATTTATAACTTGAAATCGTTCAAAAGGAAACAATGGAGTTGATTCCGATATTCGGAATGTAAACTGAATTTAAATAAATCCACACGGATTTATGATTTTAACTCGACTATGTCGAATACCTAGAATAAAATTATATTTCAAAAGATATTGGAATTATATTAAAAGTGAATTTAAGTTTTAAAATAGATTATGTAAATATAAGTGATAGTAATTAAGTATTTTCAAATCCACTTGAGATTCAAAAGGGGAAATAAAATACTCCAAAATAGAGGTCGAGTTTCAATAGATTTTTGAAATGGAAGTTGAATCTAATAAAGAAGTGAATTTATAAACAAGATTTATAAATGGGATGAAGTAATATTCATCGTGCAATTTGGAAATAAATTTTCAAATGAAAGAAAAGGAATCGAAGGTGAGATTTAAATCAAGTTTGATATTACAAGCTTTTATCCATCTCAAGAAAAGAACGTCGTCGATCAAGGTCTGAGAGGTATTTAAAATACCCCAACTTGAACGACTTCACTATTATCAAGAAATGATATTAGTTTGTAATGGTAAAGGATGTTGAATTTATGGATTATTTCCATAAAAGGAGATTTAATATTTGAATTTGATTATATCAAACTTTGATAAAATCATATATGGAAATTGGTCATGAATATAGAAATTGAGTTTAAACTGAGTGATGGTCATGGAATAAAATAATCAACAAGTTGGAAATCGGGGTTTTTAAATTTAGATTCGGATAACCGGTTTATTTTCAAAGATATTGAAAGTGGATTTGAGATTTATTCACTAAACGAAGTTTTTAAATGTTATATATAAATTATAATTAAAACGAACTCGCCGCGGCGCGGTAGTTCGAAATTTGGCGATTCGAACTTCAACTGAGTATACAGCACTCAATGTAAGTCGAAATTCGATGAAACAAGAAATGGCCGAACCTGTTGAATGATAGTTTTCTAATGGAAGAGAAAAACCTTGATTCCGTCGTATAGATTTGGAGTTATGTCAAAATCAAATTTTCAGAAAAACAACGCCATAATCGTTTTAAACCATAACGGTTTATTAAATAAAATAAATGGATGTTGAGTGAATAAAAATCAGAATTTCCAAAAGTAAAACCCCAGATTTGAGTTATAAATTAAATATAAACTCAAGTGGAGTAGACGAAGTGATTTTTGGGATAAAAGATCGGATTTTTTTGTATCGAATGAAATTAACTAATTTCTTTGGAATTAGTTACCATAGTTTTGGCCGAATTTAACGTTATTGAAGTGATTTAAATTTGTTATTTGAATTGGGAAATTTGAATATGAAACTTGAATCAAATTTTGGAATCTGACATTGGGATGGAATCCAACTTATAATCGAATGAAAGTAGGTTTAAACAAGAGAAGTTCAAACTGAAAGTGGATTAAGAAAAAGGGGCGAATTGGTAATAAAATGGTAAAGTGAATGTGATTGAAATCTTAAAGTTGAATTGGAACTGGATAAGTACATGATAGACAGATATTGGATGAAGCTAAGAGTACAAAAAGAGTATGAAGATTTATAATTTAAGTGCTCGACAAAAGGTACATGTTTCAATTTCCATATGAGGTTTTATGCGCCGAATCGGCAAGCCGCTTGGCTTTTTGATTTTCTTTTTGAATGGAAAGGGCCTAGAGAGGCAAGTTGAGGTTTGAAATATTTGCCGGTACAAAGGAGGTTATGGGAATTTTTCCGGAAATTTAAGGAGTTGGAATATTTTTAGAAAGTTTTGATAAGAGAAATCGATATAACGATATATATAGAATTCGCAAAGAAAATGAATTAAAAATGAAATATTAGAAAAGCGCCAGTGATTGTGAAATTGTTTGATGGATGTTTATTTTTCCTTTGATAGTTAAAACACCGGCTATCAAAGACTTTTACCATCGTTGTCGATACAGAGAGACCGGTTGGATTTCATGTCGGGAACCACTTCGTATAGGCATAGGCGTTGCGAATTAGATTATGCTGAAGATAATCGAAGACGGAGTGAAATTCAAAGAGCTGTTATGTTTGTCCAGTCCCAGGACAACTTGTATGGACGAATGTCTGACAAAGTATTCCTAACGGATCACATAAGACGATATTTTCAAGATGTTACGTCTGGTGGCGGAGAAATTCGTTTCTCTTAGCTTTTATGCCCGTAATATCTTTGAGGAGATTAACTAGTGATTTGATGGGTTTGACGATGTGGCATTCAAAGTGTATAGTGGCCAGATGTTCTAAAAGATAGACGTAGCCTCAAGCCTCACAATCGGGAAATGACAAAAATCGGGCAGGCAGCATGGCTATGTGGGTCGCTCCTATTAGGGTGTATAATCACCTATCTAGAGAAATTCCTTCTACTTCTTAAATCCATTTCGATGCTGTCCCTTTTTGGGAAATGGTGGTTTGAGCCCAACCGTTGGTGATATACATTCGATACACTCAAGCGAAATGAGTGGTCGGTCACGTGTTGGCCGGGTTGCAAGACGTTCTTGTTGAACCCAGGTGTATTCGTCTCTAGAGATACATCATCGGAAGGTGGTCCCACACCTTGTCATAGTTGGAATCCAGTCTCCAATAAGCGACCTACGGTTTATGATTTTATACTATGTATGTAGAGCGTGAGATGCAAGCGTTCTACTATTTGGTTATTTAATTGATTAGACATTATTATAATATCACTGGATTCTGATATCAATAATGGTTTGGGTTATAGTAAGGTAAAAACCGTCCGTGTTTATGTGTGGACTGGTCTTACTATTATCTTTTTCTTCCAAAGGATTTTTGAAGTTAAATCATATGGTTGGAGTTTACTCACACCAGTCCCGTGACTGACCTAGAGTTTATTTTGTTTTGTTTTTCCTAAACTCTTGGGTGCCCAAATTTGTACGGGCAGTCAAGTGTTTCAGGTTTTACAGATTCATTTGGAGGAGCTTGAAGCAAGAGGCTTCACCATTAGTTATCTAGAGTTATTTCCGCCGTATCAAATGTTAAGTTGTACTCTGATGATGCTATGTATATATGTACAAACCAGATTTGCATTCCAAAGTTATGTTGTATAATATATTTTATCCGTTCCGCTGTGAGATTCTATATTGTTATTTCTGTTCTTCTTCTATCTTTTCTATTTTCTTTAACCCTAATGACTCGTATTTCGGTATTATTTGAGTTGGATGTGCGTCGTATTAGTCAGCTCAGATAGTACGGATTTGCGGGTCGTTACATCTTATCTGGTAACCTTTGGCTCTTATACCAAGTGTAACACCCCACGTCCGTTAATGTCACTCACAAAGGGAATGCATTAAGTTTCATGGACTATTATAAGTAAATAGAATGGAATAATAAAAGACAGAGAAAGTAGTATGTTAGCCTGCTTTGTGACCAGACTATCCAAAGCCCAAGAACTCTATCAGGAAGGCCACTCAGGGCTTGAGTATGAACTGGAAGAGATCGGCATCTGCTTGGACGAAGTAACAACGGATGGGAAAACTCGTATTTCTGCGCAAATAAGCTTTGGGTTGGATTCCACCATTTTGGATCAAGCTAAAGCGAATATTTCTGACCGACCAAACCGGATCGGGTAAACCGGATCGGGTCATCCGGATCGGGTCATCCGGATCGGGTCATGCAGATCGGGTCATCCGGATCGGGCCATCCGGATCGGGTCATCCGGATCGGGCCATCCGGATCGGGTCACTCTCCCTAACTGAATTCTGGGCAGTTAAAGACCATTTCTCCATGTTCTCCACTACTTTCGAGATTTACTCTGAAGCTGCCACGAGGCCACTCAACCCTAACCGAATTTCTACCTATAAATACACATACAACGCATCATTTTGGGGGACTTTTTGGCACTTCATTTATTAATGGAAGCATGGCCGAATTCCTCCACAAATAACCACCTTATTCTCCAATGAAATGATTCATTGCATTTGAGTGTTTGAGTGTAAATATTCAGTGTAATTGTAATTCCGGAATGAAATGAGGAATTATAAAGTGGATGTAGGCTCATTAACGCCGAACCACTATATATCTTATGTGTTGATTCATTTCTCTTGCTTTTTCGTATAGGATTTCTTATTTTTCTTTGCAAAACATGATCAATTGGGTGTTAGTGCCATTTTTTGGTCTAACATAGTACTTGAAAGTTTTATAACTTTATTGCAGCGGAAACAGAAATAAGTTTGATTACATTTCCAAATACCAAAACCAAGTACATAATATCAGTCTTGTACAAAGCCTTCAGTGTACTTAATATTAAAGCTGTAATCCCCACCAGAAAATGCCATAGTAAGCTGAATCAAAGCCAAGCAATTCGTCTTTCAACTTCAAGCTGGAAGAAGGGATATCCGAACTAAGCTTGAGTATTTCCTCCCTAAAAACCTGGGGGGAGGGGGGAAGGGAAGAAAAGAGACGAAAACAATCTAGATCAGACATAAGTCTGGTGAGTCCAGTGACTTTAACAATATAATCATTAAAGTAACAGGATAAGAACATAAACTGGAAAGTAAGAAATGACTATACATAAATATGCATGACAAGGTCAGCAGGATGAATAAGATAAATGTTGATCGCACTTCTAATCACTAAAGGATAATTATTACACTGCACCAATGTTAATTTCACTGCACCGTTACTAGTTCCATACTGAAAGTTGATCCCCATCTTGTAATTGGTAGTCCTCAGGCATAACATCTAGTAAGAGGTATTCACCCTATACAATCCTTACTTGCCCATACTAAATACTAGATATCCCTACACTACCCCTTTATTGCTTAATCGAGCAGCTCCCTAACTCGCAAGTATTTATTACTTGTGTCATTCGGCCCCGCTTGTTTACTTGTATCATTCGGCCCCGCTTGTTTACTTGTGTCATTCGGTTCGCTTGTTACTTGTGTCATTCGGCCCCGCTTGTATGTAGATACCTATGCTGGTCCCACTATAGGGTGTATCAATCCCTATGATGGCAACCCGACACAATTCAAGATGCACAGTGTATACTACTGATGCCCAGTGCCTGCTATTTCCACTCCGGAGCACATGCACGTCCATACTCCGCCGGAACCTACACTGCTGCACCACCCGCCGCTATTTTGACCGCTTATAATCAGCCCAGTAATCGTGCCCCACCCTGCCTAGTTCAGGGTACCATGATACATCTATGTGGGTTACTGCTGAAATGGGTCCCTGTTACTAGGGTTTCCTACTGGTTAAGTTTTGTAGGCCTATATATGCAAATATTACCCACCTACACAAGATGTACTTAACCCTCCCACTGATTCAAACATGTTTATTTAACAATTAAGTTTGTGGGCCTATTTACACTAATATTACACACCTACCTAAGGTTCACTTAACCCTCCTACTTATCAAGTCAATATGTATTATTGGTTAAGCTTGCCTTAACCCTATACCCTTTGTTCATGTAATATTAGTTAAGTGTTGTCCATTCATGTTAACTTAACCCACCCACACATCATGTTGTATTGGTTAAGTGTTTCTTATTAACTTAACCATGTTCATTCATCATGTTATATTGGTTAAGTGTTTTAAATTTACTTAACCCCACCCACTTGTCTAATTAACATGTTTTATTGGTTAAGTGTTCTCAATTTACTTAACCCCACCCACTTATCTAATTAACGTGTTGTATTGGTTAAGTGTTCTCAATTTACTTAACCCTACCCACTTATCTAATTAACATGTTGTATAGGTTAAGTGTTCTTAATTTACTTAACCCCATCCACTTATCTAATTAACATGTTGTATTGGTTAAGTGTTCACAATTTACTTAACCCCACCCACTTGTCTACTCATTGGCATTAATTAATTTATTAATGCACCAACCTCTCACATTAGAATTGTTGTTTGCAGTTGCTGGATGTGCCGGGCGGTTCCGGGCAGACTTTTACCGCAAACTCAATCTAACCTCGGGTTTTGGGCTTAATGCGCTAACCTCTCACATTAGATCTGTGTTGTTGCGGTCGCTGGATGTGTCGGCAGTTCCGGGAAGTCTTACACCGCAACTCAATCTAACCTCGGGTTAGGCATGTTCGTCTTTTAACCAATTTACATATTTACCATTTATGTCCAAGTCTAGATTTATATGTAAATTATCCATAAGTGTGGTCAATTCAAGTTATGCCACATTTACTAGATATGCCCAATATTAATTATGTGATTACAACCCATTTTATGCCAATTACATAATGTCCAATATTTAATGTTTTCCAACTGTTTCCCAACGTCAATCGTTCGTATGATTCATATAACAAGTTAGGCTCGCCATTAGCCTAACTCATAAGAAAAAGGGAAAGAAAGAGACGTATAACATCCAAACTGACATAAAACAATATATATCCAATTATGAACATAACTAACATATAATAAAGATCCCATTTATGAACTTGCATAACAAAATAAATCTAAATTAACATATGAACTTGAATAACAACTTAGATCTAAATTAACATATGAACTTGCATAACAAATTAGATCTAATTAACATATAGACTTCCATAACAAATTAGATCTAAATTAACATATGGACTTGCAGAACAAATTAGATCTAAATTAACATATGGACTTGCACAACAAATTCGATCTAAATTAACATATGGACTTGCACAACAAATTAGATCCAAATTAACATATGGACTTGCACAACAAATTAGATCCAAATTAACATATGGACTTGCACAACAAATTAGATCTAAATTAACATATGAACTTGCATAACAAATGAGATCTAAATTAACATATGAAAATAGACTACCATGGATCATAAACTTGCATGATCATAATTTACACTAACATAAATTTGCATAATCAATGACTTGCATAAGCAATAGACATATAAAATATGAATTTGCATAAACATATAAACTGGCATGGATCTAATCTTATAAATTATTACTTGCATAGATCTAAACATATAAATAGGAACTTGCATGTATTAATATGGTTTTCACATAAACTTGCATATGATTTGCATACAAACTTGCATATAAACTTGCATATTGTAACAACCCGAAAATCCGAGCCAGTTTAAAATTTTTATTTTGGCAATTTTAGCAAATTTTGAACATTTAAAATAGATTATTTTAAATAATATTGACGATAAATTTATTTTGAATATAATTCGAACGTTTATATTATATACGTCGTCGTTAGAATATAAATATTTATATATAATTATAAATAGAATTGAAAATGGAGCGGTAGTTCGATAATTCGATTTCAAATTTCAATTGAATGTACCGGGTGCAAAACAATCCGGATTTTAATGAAACCAAAAACATTAGGATCTAATTGATGATATCTTTCCAACGAATCCGAAAAATCTAAATTTCATAGCGGGAATCAAAAGATATGTCCAGTTGAAAATTCTGAATAGTAGCTATGGAATTCAGGCCCTTAAAAATAGCCATTTTGCAAATGACCTCGGATTTCGACGAAACCACTTTTGTTGGGTCCGTGATGTAAAATTATTGCTAGGTTTCAAAATTCATAATTTTTCGAATCAATATGTGGGCGTGGCAAAAGAAAACGCGTTTGACCAGTTTCAGTCAATTTTAATCGACTGGAAAATGACCATTTTTCCAACGATCTCAGAATTCGACGAAACTAGTTTTGTTAGGACCGTATCGTCAATACGAAGCTAGAAAATATTTTTCTGGAATTTTTCTAGTTAGTATGTGACCCCGGTAATTTGAAATGTACGTTTAAAATTCAATAAAGTGATTTAAATGTAAATTTAAAGGAAACTGATTGTAACAGCCGAATCAACCTACGATACATATCCCATTGTGTTCGGAATGGGGGTAAAACGCTATGAACGACAGGCGGTGGGCCTCGTTTCGAGTTCGTTTGTAAAAGTCAACTTTTTAAATTAAATAAAAATAATATATAAATTATCATTAAAACCCCCTTCCTTTCTATTCTCCTTCCTCCACCGTCGGATTTCAAAAATCGGGTTAGAAAAAAATGGCGACCTGAGATCGCGCCCGCTCCACCCTCCTTCGTCGCGTCCGCCACCAACCCCCCCCCCCTCACCCCGCCTCCTCCTTCCCGTTCTCTCTCCTCTTCTCTCCTCAAACGCGCCGTGCGAGCCCTCCTCCAAATCCAACCCTAACCGATGTCGCACCTCCCCACTGTCGAAGCCAGGTGGCCGGAGCTCCTCCCCTCACCGCGCTGGGGCCCCACGACCCCCTCCTGACGCAAGTCGCGCCGCTATTGGTCCTCCCACCACCTCCAGCGAACGAAGCAGCTTCCCTCTTCCCTCTTCTTTTATCAACAGTAAGTGTTATCACTATTTTATTTCCTTTTTGTGTAGTTAATTTAGTGATACAACCTTGTTGTTTAAAATCAGATGTTAATATGATCTTTATATTTTTAAAGATGTAAAAATATGATTTTTATATTTTTAAAGTATGAAAAATATAATCTTTTCTATATAGAAGATGTAAAAATATGATTTTTATATTTTTAAAGTATGAAAAAATATAATCTTTTCTATATAGAAGATATAAAAATATGATTTTTATATTTTTAAAGTATGAAAAATATAATCTTTTCTATATAGAAGATGTAAAAATATGATTTTTGTTTATGTAGAGGAGTAAAAATATAATTTTTACATGATAGAAATATTAAAAATATCATCTTTATATGTGTAGAAAAATAAAAAATGAGATTTTTATAAAGATGAAATCTTTAAATTTGAAAAGGCGAAGTCTATGTTTTTATAAAGGCGAAATCTTTATTTTAGAAAAGGCGAAATCTTTATATGGAAAATAGCGAGATAAAAATATAATTTTTATCTATATAACATAGTAGTAAAATTCGATTTTTATATATTGAATAACGGAATAAAAATTCGATTTTTAAATGTATGAAGCGATTATTAAAATATGATTTTTAAATTGAAAGTGAATAAATAAAAATATGATTTTTATTTTAAAGACATCAGCAAATATAAAAATGTGTGATTTTTATATATGTAATGGCTACGGGCAACGAAGATGACGAAGACGCGATAGCGATGAAGATTTCTATCAATGAAGTGCCGTGGAGCTAGGATAGCTATCTGTGAGAATTTCTCACCTTTCAATTTCTTTTCTAATTATATATTTATACTAGGATGCAGACGGTGCTTAGTAGCACCCGACACAATCGTCCACAGACCATGGACTTGTTTGTTTGGTTGCATAGATTAGTTAGATTATTTGAGCTGAATTTGACTGTTGAGTGAATTGAAATTGATTTGATTGATGTGTGAATGGCATGGGCCTTCACTAGTCCGGGGATAAGGCTAGGCCTTGTCCTGTTTCTAGTATCGTGCCGTTATGCCGCCGAAATTTTCTAAAATAAGTTAGAAAAATAAAAATATCATTTTATTTAAAGAATGAACTGAATAGAAATTCATATGTTAAAATAAAATGTTTTATCGTTAAAAATATAATTTTTAACGTGAATATGAATATAGTGAATGTGAATAAATAAATATTCATTTACAAACCGGACGGTTTGTTTATGTACACCTATTTGAATGACATTGATTGGGACGATAAATTTTACACATCGCCCAACTGCACAAATAAAAATCTGTGTTTGATTACTTGAAACCCCACACGGGTGTTGGGATGAAATTTGAAGTTCACTCATCCTGATTGATTAAATATGTCGATCGATTGATTGACAGGCTGTTATAAGGGTTAGATACCTATATTTGATGCTTATACAGTGTAGTGCACTTTGGTTGATGGTTGATTATTTTTCAATGCTATTATATACGTGCGATGTATGAAAATCCATATAATTAACATTATATGGTGATTGATTGGGCCTCATTCCAATTTAGAAGATAAAGAATAATATAATATAAAGGTTCATGTGTTGACTGTACTCATCCGTTGAGATTAGTCATGTGTTGAACGAAATATTTTTATAATAAAATTTACATCTTTATCAATATAATATAAAGGTTCATGTGTTGACTGTACTCATCCGTTGAGATTAGTCATGTGTTGAACGAAATGTTTTTATAATAAAATTTACTTCTTTATCATTATAAAGTAAAGGTTCATGTGTTGACTGTACTCATCCGTTGAGATTAGTCATGTGTTGAACGAAATATTTTAAAAATAAAATCTACATCTTTATCATATATAAAATTGGAAACTGACTAGAAAATAGATAAGATGACTGGTCTCCTGGATATTAATCTGATGTTGGTTTCGGCCTTCGGGGTTAATATTCAAGGAATCGTTCTCTTACTAATTTACGGTTGGAGTCTGATTTAATATCAAACGATAGATACCTTAATTTTCATAAAATATATTAAATAACAAAATAGTCACACGTGGATGGTACTCATTCGTTGAGATTAGTCGTGTGTTGACAAAGAGATAGAGTCGTATATTGAAATAGAAATATTTTGAAATAGAAATATTTGAGATAGAAATATTTGAAATAGAAATATTTTGAAATAGAAATATTTGAGATAGAAATATTTGAAAAAGAAATATTTTGAAATAGAAATATTTGAGATAGAAATATTTGAAATAGAATATTTGAAAATAGAAATATATGAAGCCGTGTTGATTAGATTGACGCCATTTAGACGTGAACGATATTTATATCGATTTTACTCATTTTAAAATGATATTGAAAAGTGATTTCGAAATCGAATATTTTGAAATGAAATTTGAATCAAATTGAATAGAGAATGAATTCGAATTGAATATATAAGGAATTGAATTGAATCGAATAGAAAACCAATTTGAATTGAATCGAATAGAAAACCAATTTGAATTGAATCGAATAGAAAACCAAATTGAATTGAATCGAATAGAAAACCAATTTGAATTGAATCGAATAGAAAACCAATTTGAATTGAATTGAATAGAAAACCAATTTGAATTGAATCGAATAGAAAACCAATTTGAATTGAATCGAATAGAAAACCAATTTGAATTGAATCGAATAGAAAACCAATTTGAATTGAATCGAATAGAAAACCAATTTGAATTGAATCGAATAGAAAACCAATTTGAATTGAATCGAATAGAAAACCAATTTGAATTGAATCGAATAGAAAACGACTTTGAAATTGGATTGAATTGAAAATGAATTCAAATTGAATTGAAAGCGAATTGAAATGAATTCAAACTGAATTGAAATTTGAATTGAATAGAAATGAATTTTGAAACGAATTTATAAGAAGAAAATTAATTTTGATTTGAATTGAAATAGCAGTTGAAAATGTTTTTGAAACAAAGTCAAAACGATTTATAAAATTCGTTTTAGATAGAAATCGACGAAATATATATTATATATATTATATATATAATATAATGGCCTGAATAGAACGCGCCGCGCCGTGGCAGTTCGTGAATTTCGACCATTTATTTCAAACGAACATTACGGAAGATCCGACCGTCGGATTCTCCTAAAACCGGAACCGTTGGGTTCGTATCGAAAAGAGCTTTCTAACGAATATTAGAAATTTGAAATCTAACGGTTGGATTTGGAGATACGTCCAAATCAAATTCGGAAAAGGTCGCTATAGGTGAAGTTCAATGGCCGTTGTTGGAAATCGACTGTACGGGCCTTGATAAAATTATTAAAAATAGTAATAATTTGTGTAAAATCAGAAGAAATGATTTGGGAAAATTTGGGGTGAAAAACTCCATATTTGAAAAGATAAAAATAAATTTTTATCGAGATGAACTAGATTGAACTAAATTTAAAACCCGGGTTTTTATTTTTAAATAAATAAATTAGATTTAAAAAGGGGTTTTAAATAATCGGAATTCCTAATATATTTGATTTGAATTGAACTAGAATTGATTTGTGGGTTTATCGTGGACTGTGTTTTAAACAACACTAGTTCTTTAACCCGATAACAAATAGAATGCGATTTGGGTTTGTCGTGAACTGTGTTTTAAATAACACCTAGTTCTTTAACCCAATAAAAGGAGTTTTAATGAATCTGCAATTAGATTGAAATTCGAATTGATAATCTAAATTATCAAATTTGACAAATAAGCGAGGATGGAGTATCACCAGTTTTGCTCCAAAGCGATAGTTAAATCTTTAATTAGATTTGAACGTGAAATGGTAATTAATTTACCGATAACACCACGGTGTTAGATATGGAGTACTACCAGTTTTGCTTCATGGGATGAATAGGTTGGGATTGGGAAATAAAATAAATAATCACTTCGTTACGGTTCGCTAATCTCGACTAGTTTAGAAAACCATAATTTGGTTTTAAATGACATCCAAAGGAAGATTAAAAGATAAATTTGAAAGAATTTATCTTGGATAAAATTAATGGGAACCTTTCCCTAAAAGTGAGATTTTATGAATAAAAGAATATTCTGAATTGGGATGAGGCGTATGTTGTGTTTGTCTAACATTTGTTTTTAATATACGCGGGTTGTTCGGAAAGTCCGGGTTTATACCCATTCTGAATAACCGATTCGACGATAAGTCGAAAATGAAGACGGTGGTCGAAGACCGGAAGTCTTCACATCGTTTGGATAATTACTGACGATCCTGATTGGGCTGTACACCCAAGAGGATGGAAATAGTTGGTGGTCGTCCAGACGTACTTGGAGATGGATGGATATGCGAGGAAAGTGCCTCCGGTTTCGTTCAGACCCAGAACGGACTTGTAAATGGATTGTGTGTCTGACACTGGATTTTATTCTGTGTTGATTGATTTCTATTAAATATACATCTGTTTGGCGGCGGAGAATTTATTCTTTTGCTTAACGCCCTTCTCTGAGACGTACGAGCTCAGAGGTTGTATATCGATGGACATCAGTCGCATGGCATGAATTGCCTGTGTGGCACGCTAAGATGCATAGATCAAGGCTTCTGTTGAAAAGAAAAGTCTTGTGGTTGATGATCAAAGCACGGCCTTTGTGGCAGCTTTGTGTATAACGTGAATTCGCGAGCCTTACACCTCGGTATGAGTCAAAAACGGGATACGGACTGCAGGGAGAGCACGACGTTTCTTTCTAGCTTTGGTGGTGTCAGTGACTTACCAGCCCTGACATATATATACATTTCACCTTTGTGGTTGTTGGATGAGGCGCCTCGATTATAGGTCTGTAAGGACCAGGAAACGTGTGTTCAGGCATAATTAATCCTCTAACGTAAGTGAGGACCGGCCCTGAAGCATTCAAGGGTTGCCCAGAGTGCGTAGCCCTGGGACATTTGCTAGAGTGTCTCGAACGCGGAGAGGAGCTTGCCCCTTGCCTCGACTCATGACGGAAACCCAATTTCCAATACGTGTATCGCGGTTTTAATTGTAGAACTAGTATGGCGACATAGTAGCATGGGATGCTATGCCGTCTATGATTTATATTTATGATTGAAATTGTTTTGACACTATACACTTATTATAGTATCAAATGATTTGTTTTAAACGTATCAAGCATGTTTGGCTGTTATAAGGTAAAACCCTATCCTCCGGCTTGCGTTGCATTGTGTGATGGGACCTGGGTCTTATAATAGCTTCATTTTT
The DNA here is from genome assembly GCA_030737875.1 of Allium sativum. Classification (NCBI taxonomy): domain Eukaryota; kingdom Viridiplantae; phylum Streptophyta; class Magnoliopsida; order Asparagales; family Amaryllidaceae; genus Allium; species Allium sativum. The sequence goes on from CM060912.1 coordinate 506,335,085, forward strand.
CAAAAAAGCATTGCGTTATCTTTTCTGTGCACTGGTATTCTTGGGAGGAAACCCGTTCCGTGTTATACGGCGTGGTCCCTTGAATTACTCTCTTTTAAAGTAAAGTTTTAAATAACTGTTTTAGTTCTCACACCAGTCACATGACTGACCTGGAGTTTATTGTTTTAACCTAAACTCTGGGTGCCCCTATTTTCCGCACGGGCAGCTAGTAGTTTTGGTTTTGCAGATTTATATTCACAGGATCCTGGTTTACAGCTGGAATGGTATCCGGAAAGCTCTGTATCCGTATATCACCTTCAGTTGTGCTTTGTATTATTTTCCGCTGCTATGTAATTTATTGTAATCTCTGATATTTATCGAATGTAATTTATTCATTTATACTCTGTATATTCTTGTATCTGATGGAATTGTTGTAATAACAATGAAATGTTCTTCTGTTTGTGTTCAGATTTGTCCTGTTCTCAAACGATCAGGGGTTTCGAACGGTCTAGATCGGTTTAACGACTGATTCAGATCGAGCGAAATTCCAGGCCGTCACATTTGGTATCAGAGCTTTGGTTTACAGAGCTCGAGAACAAGACACATTAGAACCATACGAAAGAATTCATCAGATATTGGATTAGTAATATCCAATTAGAATGACTCGTTAGAGATAGGATCAGTAGTATCCTAGAACGAGTGTGAAGAGTGTATTTTTCAAATGAAAACCATTTTGTTTTGAAATTTAAACCATTTTAAAACGTATTTGATTATTTATTTATTTTGAATATGGACAATCCAATATATAAAGGTTTTGCATATACGCGTCATGAACATATATTCGAAGTTTTAATATATTAGATAGATATAGAGTCACACTCTAGTCGCCCGGACATGGTCCTGATGATGAAGTATACCATCACCAGCATTTATTTTCGAGTGACGAAGGTGTGATTTTCTATATATTTCCATTAGACTGGTGTGAGAACCAAAACTAATATAGTTAGAACACATTGTTGTGAATTGGCATCAAAAACAATATTTTCAGTATATATATCAAAATTATGAATTTCAAACGTTAATCCACTAATTGATTGATGTTTGTGTTGATTGTCTATTTGTTTGCTAATTTTTAACCATTTAGCCTAACTGAATCAAATATTGAACTGTATTGAAAATTGGTCGCATTTGCTTGCATATACATATACTTACATTGAACAGGTCATAGCAAGGAGGTTAGAGCCAGATAATAAAATTTGTTTGCCCGACAAATAGGTACATGTTTACTATAATTTACTGTTTGGTTTGGGTGATGATGATTTTATGAGCCTATTGGCTAGCCGCTTGGCTTTTTCTTTTTCTTTTTGAGATTAGAAGGACCGGGGAAGCTATTTGAAATTCCCCGATGCTCCCAGTGCAGGGGAGGTTATGGCGAAATTTTTCGAAAATTTAGGGTGTTAGCCAAATTTTTGAAAATTTGAAAATTCTCAGAAACTGAAAAGTTGGAGAATGGAAGCCAGATCGAACGTAGAGTTAATTGATCAAACCACTTTCAACTTCGTTCCTTTTCGGGGACGAAAAGTTTTAAGTGGGGGAGATTGTAACAACCCGAAAATCCGAGCCAGTTTAAAATTTTTATTTTGGCAATTTTAGCAAATTTTGAATATTTAAAATAGATTATTTTAAATAATATCGACGATAAATTTATTTTGAATATAATTCGAACGTTTATATTATATACGTCGTCGTTAGAATATAAATATTTATATATAATTATAAATAGAATTGAAAATGGCGCGGTAGTTCGATAATTCGATTTCAAATTTCAATTGAATGTACCGGGTGCAAAACAATCCGGATTTTAGTGAAACCAAAAACATTAGGATCTAATTGATGATATCTTTCCAACGAATCCAAAAAATCGAAATTTCATAGCGGGAATCAAAAGATATGTCCAGTTGAAAATTCTGAATAGTCGCTATGGAATTCAGGCCCTTAAAAATAGCCATTTTGCAAATGACCTCGGATTTCGACGAAACCACTTTTGTTGGGTCCGTGATGTAAAATTATTGCTAGGTTTCAAAATTCATAATTTTTCGAATCAATATGTGGGCGTGGCAAAAGAAAACGCGTTTGACCAGTTTCAGTCAATTTTAATCGACTGGAAAATGGCCATTTTTCCAACGATCTCAGAATTCGACGAAACTAGTTTTGTTAGGACCGTATCATCAATACGAAGCTAGAAAATATTTTTCTGGAATTTTTCTAGTTAGTATGTGACCCCGGTAATTTGAAATGTACGTTTAAAATTCAATAAAGTGATTTAAATGTAAATTTAAAGGAAACTGATTGTAACAGCCGAATCAACCTACGATACATATCCCATTGTGTTCGGAATGGGGGTAAAACGCTATGGACAACAGGCCGTGGGCCTCGTTTCGAGTTCGTTTGTAAAAGTCAACTTTTTAAATTAAATAAAAATAATATATAAATTATCATTAAAACCCCCTTCCTTTCTATTCTCCTTCCTCCACCGTCGGATTTCAAAAATCGGGTTAGAAAAAAATGGCGACCTGAGACCGCGCCCGCTCCACCCTCCTTCGTCGCGTCAGCCACTAACCCCCCCCCCCCTCACCCCGCCTCCTCCTTCCCGTTCTCTCTCCTCTTCTCTCCTCAAACGCGTCGCGCGAGCCCTCCCCCAAATCCAACCCTAACCGATGTCGCACCTCCCCACTGTCGAAGCCAGGTGGCCGGAGCTCCTCCCCTCACCGCGCTGGGGCCCCACGACCCCCTCCTGACGCAGGTCGCACCGCTATTGGTCCTCCCACCACCTCCAGCGAACGAAGCAGCTTCCCTCTTCCCTCTTCTTTTATCAACAGTAAGTGTTATCACTATTTTATTTCCTTTTTGTGTAGTTAATTTAGTGATACAACCTTGTTGTTTAAAATCAGATGTTAATATGATCTTTATATTTTTAAAGATGTAAAAATATGATTTTTATATTTTTAAAGTATGAAAAATATAATCTTTTCTGTATAGAAGATGTAAAAATATGATTTTTATATTTTTAAATTATGAAAAAATATAATCTTTTCTATATAGAAGATATAAAAATATGATTTTTATATTTTTAAAGTATGAAAAATATAATCTTTTCTATATAGAAGATGTAAAAATATGATTTTTGTTTACGTAGAGGAGTAAAAATATAATTTTTACATGATAGAAATATTAAAAATATCATCTTTATATGTGTATAAAAATAAAAAAATGAGATTTTTATAATGATGAAATCTTTAAATTTGAAAAGGCGAAGTCTATGTTTTTATAAAGGCGAAATCTTTATATGGAAAATAGCGAGATAAAAATATAATTTTTATCTATATAACATAGTAGTAAAATTCGATTTTTATATATTGAATAACGGAATAAAAATTCGATTTTTAAATGTATGAAGCGATTATTAAAATATGATTTTTAAATTGAAAGTGAATAAATAAAAATATGATTTTTATTTTAAAGACATCAGCAAATATAAAAATGTGTGATTTTTATATATGTAGTGGCTACGGGCAACGAAGATGACGAAGATGCGACAGCGATGAAGATTTCTATCAATGAAGTGCCGTGGAGCTAGGATAGCTATCTGTGAGAATTTCTCACCTTTCAATTTCTTTTCTAATTATATATTTATACTAGGATGCAGACGGTGCTTAGTAGCACCCGACACAATCGTCCACAGACCATGGACTTGTTTGTTTGGTTGCATAGATTAGTTAGATTATTTGAGCTGAATTTGACTGTTGAGTGAATTGAAATTGATTTGATTGATGTGTGAATGGCGTGGGCCTTCACTAGTCCGGGGATAAGGCTAGGCCTTGTCCTGTTTCTAGTATCGTGCCATTATGCCGCCGAAATTTTCTAAAATAAGTTAGAAAAATAAAAATATCATTTTATTTAAAGAATGAACTGAATAGAAATTCATATGTTAAAATAAAATGTTTTATCGTTAAAAATATAATTTTTAACGTGAATATGAATATAGTGAATGTGAATAAATAAATATTCATTTACAAACCGGACGGTTTGTTTATGTACACCTATTTGAATGACATTGATTGGGACGATAAATTTTACACATCGCCCAACTGCACAAATAAAAATCTGTGTTTGATTGCTTGAAACCCCACACGGGTGTTGGGATGAAATTTGAAGTTCACTCATCCTGATTGATTAAATATGTTGATCGATTGATTGACAGGCTGTTATAAGCGTTAGATATCTATATTTGATGCTTATACAGTGTAGTGCACTTTGGTTGATGGTTGATTATTTTTCAATGCTATTATATACGTGCGATGTATAAAAATCCATATAATTAACATTATATGGTGATTGATTGGGCCTCATTCCAATTTAGAAGATAAAGAATAATATAACATAAAGGTTCATGTGTTGACTGTACTCATCCGTTGAGATTAGTCATGTGTTGAACGAAATATTTTTATAATAAAATTTACATCTTTATCAATATAATATAAAGGTTCATGTGTTGACTGTACTCATCCGTTGAGATTAGTCATGTGTTGAACGAAATGTTTTTATAATAAAATTTACTTCTTTATCATTATAAAGTAAAGGTTCATGTGTTGACTGTACTCATCCATTGAGATTAGTCATGTGTTGAACGAAATATTTTAAAAATAAAATCTACATCTTTATCATATATAAAATTGGAAACTGACTAGAAAATAGATAAGATGACTGGTCTCCTAGATATTAATCTGATGTTGGTTTCGGCCTTCGGGGTTAATATTCAGGGAATCGTTCTCTTACTAATTTACGGTTGGAGTCTGATTTAATATCAAACGATAGATACCTTAATTTTCATAAAATATATTAAATAACAAAATAGTCACACGTGGACGGTACTCATTCGTTGAGATTAGTCGTGTGTTGACAAAGAGATAGAGTCGTATATTGAAATAGAAATATTTTGAAATAGAAATATTTGAGATAGAAATATTTGAAATAGAAATATTTGAGATAGAAATATTTGAAATAGAAATATTTTGAAATAGAAATATTTGAGATAGAAATATTTGAAATAGAATATTTGAAAATAGAAATATATGAAGCCGTGTTGATTAGATTGACGCCATTTAGACGTGAACGATATTTATATCGATTTTACTCATTTTAAAATGATATTGAAAAGTGATTTCGAAATCGAATATTTTGAAATGAAATTTGAATCAAATTGAATAGAGAATGAATTCGAATTGAATATATAAGGAATTAAATTGAATCGAATAGAAAACCAATTTGAATTGAATCGAATAGAAAACCAATTTGAATTGAATCGAATAGAAAACCAAATTGAATTGAATCGAATAGAAAACCAATTTGAATTGAATCGAATAGAAAACCAATTTGAATTGAATCGAATAGAAAACCAATTTGAATTGAATCGAATAGAAAACCAATTTGAATTGAATCGGATAGAAAACCAATTTGAATTGAATCGAATAGAAAACCAATTTGAATTGAATCGAATAGAAAACCAATTTGAATTGAATCGAATAGAAAACCAATTTGAATTGAATCGAATAGAAAACCAATTTGAATTGAATCGATTAGAAAACGACTTTGAAATTGGATTGAATTGAAAACGAATTCAAATTGAATTGAAAGCGAATTGAAATGAATTCAAATTGAATTGAAATTTGAATTGAATAGAAATGAATTTTGAAACGAATTTATAAGAAGAAAATAAATTTTGATTTGAATTGAAATAGCAGTTGAAAATGTTTTTGAAACAAAGTCAAAACGATTTATAAAATTCGTTTTAGATAGAAATCGACGAAATATATATTATATATATTATATATATAATATAATGGCCTGAATAGAACGCGCCGTGGCAGTTCGTGAATTTCGACCATTTATTTCAAACGAACATTACGGAAGATCCGACCGTCGGATTCTCCTAAAACCGGAACCGTTGGGGTCGTATCGAAAAGAGCTTTCTAACGAATATTAGAAATTTGAAATCTAACGGTTGGATTTGGAGATACGTCCAAATCAAATTCGGAAAAGGTCGCTATAGGTGCAGTTCGATGGCCATTGTTGGAAATCGACTGTACGGGCCTTGATAAAATTATTAAAAATAGTAATAATTTGTGTAAAATCAGAAGAAATGATTTGGGAAAATTTGGGGTGAAAAACTCCATATTTGAAAAGATAAAAATAAATTTTTATCGAGATGAACTAGATTGAACTAAATTTAAAACCCGGGTTTTTATTTTTAAATAAATAAATTAGATTTAAAAAGGGGTTTTAAATAATCGGAATTCCTAATATATTTGATTTGAATTGAACTAGAATTGATTTGTGGGTTTATCGTGAACTGTGTTTTAAACAACACTAGTTCTTTAACCCGATAACAAATAGAATGCGATTTGGGTTTGTCGTGAACTGTGTTTTAAATAACACCTAGTTCTTTAACCCAATAAAAGGAGTTTTAATGAATCTGCAATTAGATTGAAATTCGAATTGATAATCTAAATTATCAAATTTGACAAATAAGCGAGGATGGAGTATCACCAGTTTTGCTCCAAAGCGATAGTTAAATCTTTAATTAGATTTGAACGTGAAATGGTAATTAATTTACCGATAACACCACGGTGTTAGATATGGAGTACTACCAGTTTTGCTTCATGGGATGAATAGGTTGGGATTGGGAAATAAAATAAATAATCACTTCGTTACGGTTCGCTAATCTCGACTAGTTTAGAAAACCATAATTTGGTTTTAAATGACATCCAAAGGAAGATTAAAAGATAAATTTGAAAGAATTTATCTTGGATAAAATTAATGGGAACCTTTCCCTAAAAGTGAGATTTTATGAATAAAAGAATATTCTGAATTGGGATGAGGCGTATGTTGTGTTTGTCTAACATTTGTTTTTAATATACGCGGGTTGTTTGGAAAGTCCGGGTTTATACCCATTCTGAATAACCGATTCGACGATAAGTCGAAGATGAAGACGGTGGTCGAAGACCGGAAGTCTTCACATCGTTTGGATAATTACTGACGATCCTGATTGGGCTGTACACCCAAGAGGATGGAAATAGTTGGTGGTCGTCCAGACGTACTTAGAGATGGATGGATATGCGAGGAAAGTGCCTCCGGTTTCGTTCAGACCCAGAACGGACTTGTAAATGGATTGTGTGTCTGACACTGGATTTTATTCTGTGTTGATTGATTTCTATTAAATATACATCTGTTTGGCGGCGGAGAATTTATTCTTTTGCTTAACGCCCTTCTCTGAGACGTACGAGCTCAGAGGTTGTATATCGATGGACATCAGTCGCATGGCATGAATTGCCTGTGTGGCACGCTAAGATGCATAGATCAAGGCTTCTGTTGAAAAGAAAAGTCTTGTGGTTGATGATCAAAGCACGGCCTTTGTGGCAGCTTTGTGTATAACGTGAATTCGCGAGCCTCACACCTCGGTATGAGTCAAAAACGGGATACGGACTGCAGGGAGAGCACGACGTTTCTTTCTAGCTTTGGTGGTCTCAGTGACTTACTAGCCCTGACATATATATACATTTCACCTTTGTGGTTGTTGGATGAGGCGCCTCGACTATAGGTTTGTAAGGACCGGGAAACGTGTGTTCAGGCAAAATTAATCCTCTAACGTAAGTGAGGACCGGCCCTGAAGTATCCAAGGGTTGCCCAGAGTGCGTAGCCCTGGGACATTTGCTAGAGTGTCTCGAACGCGGAGAGGAGCTTGCCCCTTGCCTCGACTCATGACGGAAACCCAATTTCCAATACGTGTATCGCGGTTTTAATTGTAGAACTAGTATGGCGACATAGTAGCATGGGATGCTATGCCGTCTATGATTTATATTTATGATTGAAATTGTTTTGACACTATACACTTATTATAGTATCAAATGATTTGTTTTAAACGTATCAAGCATGTTTGGCTGTTATAAGGTAAAACCCTATCCTCCGGCTTGCGTTGCATTGTGTGATGGGACCTGGGTCTTATAATAGCTTCATTTTTCGAAAAAGCATTGCGTTATCTTTTCTATGCACTGGTATTCTTGGGAGGAAACCCGTTCCGTGTTATACGGCGTGGTCCCTTGAATTACTCTCTTTTAAAGTAAAGTTTTAAATAACTGTTTTAGTTCTCACACCAGTCACATGACTGACCTGGAGTTTATTGTTTTAACCTAAACTCTGGGTGCCCCTATTTTCCGCACGGGCAGCTAGTAGTTTTGGTTTTGCAGATTTATATTCACAGGATCCTGGTTTACAGCTGGAATGGTATCCGGAAAGCTCTGTATCCGTATATCACCTTCAGTTGTGCTTTGTATTATTTTCCGCTGCTATGTAATTTATTGTAATCTCTGATATTTATCGAATGTAATTTATTCATTTATACTCTGTATATTCTTGTATCTGATGGAATTGTTGTAATAACAATGAAATGTTCTTCTGTTTGTGTTCTGATTTGTCATGTTCTCAAACGATCAGGGGTTTCGAACGGTCTAGATCGGTTTAACGACTGATTCAGATCGAGCGAAATTCCAGGCCGTCACACATATGTAATTAGGCATGTAGACTAATATCACATGATTTACATATAAACTTGCATATGATTTGCATACAAACTTGCATACAACAACATCATAAAATGAATCTAATCGAGTATACACAATTAAACATATGAATTAACATCATAAAAAGGACTTAATCAAGTATGTGTAATTAGTCATATTCAATTAGTCCAACTTATAAACCCATAACAATTACGTTCAACAATTATCTTGTTAAAGGAGCTGTACTCACTATGAACGGATTAAAGTAGAGAATAGATTAAGCGTAGAATCCTTTTTCCACCATCCTAAGTTTAAATTCGTTGAATAAGAGAAGCTTGCTCAGTCTATGTTGCAGCAGCATGGCGGCTTGAGAATGATTTTTATTTTGACTTAGGGTTTAGGTTAGATGTGATTATATGAGAGTATAGGATTAATTCTAGCCTTTAGATCAGTCTAGGAGTAATCAGAGTCATCCAAACCAAAGAGATGTGTCACTCAGCCAATCACAGCACGACACATAAGCCCTAATACCTCAGAATTCGTCACCAGGCCAATCAGATAAGGCCACGTTCAAAAAAAAAAACAATCCTTGACCAACAAAAATGCGCCACGTGTGCCACATAATGCGTACACGTCATATATATATTCTATACATATTACTATTATTTTTTTATTTTTAATGCACACATTACTTTGCGAATCTTTTTATTTTTTTATGCACTCCTTTTTTTTTGTCAATTAACATAAGTGACAAATTATCATATTCTCTTTAATATTAATTGACATAAGTGACAAAGTATTCATACAAATTAAGATTAATTACATGGTTTCCTAAATTATCATCAAATAAACATAAATGACAATCAATCGAGCATAAGTGACAAATTACTTGTTTTCTTTACTGCATGTATTGATTCCTTCTATACTCACACATTTTTAAATTTGTATCTTTATAACATAATTGCACATATGTACATATATGCATCCATTTATTTATCTTTATAACATAACTGCACATATGTACCTATATGCATCTATTTATTTAATACTTTTACCATATGCATTATTGCGTTAAATCTCCTTATTTAATGCACGTACTAATATGTTAATCTTCTTACCTTTAATTTGTCACATGCATTTCTTTACATTAATGCTTTTCTACATTTTCTTGCGCACTTTTGAATTTTCTTCCTTAATTAGTTAATCCATAAATTAATTATATAAAAAATTGGGTTATTACAAGTTTTGATCTGAAACTACTTCCATTGGATTCAGATGATAGTTTACCTTTCCGTATAGTGGTCACGTTAATCAGGCGGACATACCGTTTGGGAGAAATGGCTGAAATAAGATTTGAAGATGGAAAAATAGCTTAACCAGGCTTAATTAGGTGATTAGTGGTTAGGCCCATAAACCATTTCGGGATTAGGATTATGGAAGGGCTGAGAGGGTTTGAGAAAACATTTCATTTCAGTTTTCTAGCCGCCACAAACATTCCTCTAACCCTTGCAATGGCCTCCACCCTCTAAATTCATCCCTAATCACTTCCTAATCACATATTAAACAAATCTACATCAAATTAAGGCAGATTAGCATCAAAATCGAGATAGAGCTGCTGGAACAAATAGGAATTGGACCCAAATCAGTGGACTTTTCAGATCTATAATTTATTTGTGGCTAAGGTGAGTGATCAACATGTTTTTACGCTAATTACGACCAATTAGGGGTGATTAGGAATAATTAGCGAAATTATGACTCGGAAAAATATGGAAAAATATGCATAAATTCTAAAATATTATTTTATGTCTTTGATAAAAATTTGGGTTAATTTGGATTAAGTTTGTAATCCTATAATTAAACATGGTTAAGGGGAAAATCATGCTTCTTGGGTATGTTTGATCTAAAATGATCTATATGCTTAATGTTTTGATCTTGTTGGTTAAACCTTTATGTTGTTACTGTTGTTTGAGATGTTTTTTGATTGTTTAGTAAAGTTAGAATGGTTGAAAACGTCGTCGTATGGCGAGAATGGATGAAGAATGGCTTGCTGGAAAAGTAGCAGGATTCCGAATCGGATCGGATCGGAGGAGGGGGATCAGATCGGATCTAATGGACCGAACCGAACCAGAGTGGTGGCATCTTCAGCGGCATGCAAATGTAGGGGCAACAAGGAAGGCCCAGCATGAATCGAATTGAATGGAGCTAGAATTGGATCGGGATAGAGCAGAGCGAAGTGGAGCCTGGTGTAGGATCGGATCAGAGTACCGAACCGAACCAGAAGATCGAACCGACCCGATGGAAAAGTACGACCCGACTCGAACTGGTGTGATCAAGACGAACCCAACTAAGGACCAAAACAAATCGAGGAGGTGACCCAATGATGACTCGAACTGAACCTAGGTGGCAAGCCAAACTGAATCGGATGCGTATTTCTATTATGCGCGATGACTCTTCTGAAGACCAAATCTAATTCGACCATAACCCGAGATGCAAAGGAAGTCCAAATGGGAAATTATTACTTAGGATCCAGATGGAACCAACGTATTAGCTTCATGAGTTGGGCTTTGCTGCGGGATGTGTGCAAAAGGGTTATCGATATCTATAACTTTGATTCACTATTGATGGGATGGGCATTGATTATGGACTAGTGCGGTGGGTTCAAAGTTGTATGGAGTCGAACTCCATCATGAACCCAAAGGGCAAAATGGTCGTAGTAAGGTTTGGATGGAGCTGGGCTCCATCATGGCCCCAAATAGTTTTAGTGATCAAAGTGGTGGATATCGTATGCTTTACGCACCGGGTGAGAGATGTGAGGATTATTGCCATGTTTTATGTTTGCTATCACCATGAAACGCACACTCCCATTTTCATACCATATGTTAGTGTTACCTTAGAGTACTGTACATCTTGTCGTGCTAACTCTTTGGTTGCAGATCCAGGTTCATGTATGATTATTTATACCTATTATTGTTTTATTTTGCTGTTATCACTCATACCAGACTTTTGTCCGACCTAGAGTTTTATGTCTCTTCTTATTACTATAGGTTCTCCTAAATGAGCAGACTAGAGACATGTCAGGTGATTATGCATGAGTAGCTGTCCGTAAACGAGTAGGAGTCTTCTACGTACTATTTACATGTATTCTTCCTGTGTTGTTGCTGGTCACTACTTTGGGCATTAGTAGTGTATCTTTTCTATTTTGCTTTAGAGATAGTATTTTGAAGTTGTAATAATGGTTTGGATCATAAGCTATATTTTGGATTTCGCTGCTATGATGGTTTAGTTTTCAGCTTATGCACTGTCTCGCCTGTTTTATGTCAAAGTTATGTTACTATTTTATTTTATTCCATGCGCTGTGAGATTTACTACAGGTTCTTGGATGGTTCACTAATTTCAAATCCCTTTCCTTGACGACCGTCCCGTGCTAGTCGGGCATTAGCACAACGCATTTAGTAGAAATGCCAGCTGGTCCCGGGAGGGCCGTCCCAATATTGCATTTTTTTTTAATTTTTTTTACAAAGGAACAAAATTCAACAAGTTCCAATTTCAAATCATCATAGACGAAAAACTGAACAGTTTACGATCATATTATTTCAAGTTTAACAACACTACCGATATTGGTACTGGCTGTTGCTACTATATTTGTAACAAAGAAAACATTCATCCTACATATGCACCCTTCGGAGATTCAGAAGGTTGTTCTTCCATGATGCCTGAACTAGTTGAATTCAAATATTGATGAATTTTTGTTTTGCGGTCAACAAGACATGTATGGTCTAAGAAATTATCATAAGCCATCTCTCCTAGATTTTTTGTTGCTAACACATAGTGTCAGAGAACTATGCAGTTAAAGCACCGCTAAAGCCTCGTAAAATCCCCACTATAGCCTGTAGCGCTCTCTGGTCGCTATGCTATTTCAATTTAGTGCCGATGAACAGTAGCTCCGCTTAAAGCCCTACTATTTTCCGTTGCACCCCCTAAATCAACGCTATTTAGCACCCGCTTTAGCAATATTAATATACAAAATATGATTTAACCAGTTCTCTTTTAAAATAAATCAAAAAAATTAATGTAAAGAGATAATTTTAAATCATAAGCAACTTATGTAAGATATAAATGTGTAGCAATCCTCGAATCTTGTGCACATAACCATGATATTCTTTGATTTTGTAATATAATATTAATTAATATGCATTTTTTCTACACAAATGACGAGAGAATGATAGTTAATTAATTTTAATTGTATATTTTTACATCTAGTTAACATTTTTGCACCTCTGCTATATCCCCTCTACTCCTTTTTACACCTCTACCGCTATAGAACCGCTAAGCGCTTTAACTGCACAGCCTGAGATATATACAGCATGACAAAATATTATCTCTCTATATTGTGTAGATATTATATTTTCCTTGTTCGGAAAGAGAGTTTCTTTGTTGCCTACGCATTTGATACAGAAGTATTCGTCGTCAATATAACGAGCACACACCACAATTGGAGCGTTAAATGGCTTCCCGTCTAAAATTTCAGGAATGACAGCTAGGAACATGAGTTCGTGCTCTATCTTAACAAAAGAAGGCACTAATTCCTTTTCGATCTCAAACACGGCTGCAATCAGAATTTTCCCATTACACGGTTTCACACTCAAACTGGAAACTTCTCCAGCTTCTTGATTAGCAATCCCATGCTCAAAGAAGGTTGAAGCAATAAGGGCATAAACTACCAATTCTGAAGTTCTTGAAATTCAGAAATGTGCTTCTGACACTTCTCTCAGAGAGAAGAGAATCGAAAATGCAAATGGAAACATAACCATCAAATGACATACTAATTACTTAAACTAAATAAAATAATTACCATTGCTTTCACAGATTTTTTATCCACATATCTACTGCTGCTACGTATTTTTGGGTATTTTTTGAGAAGTTAAAGAGATTTTTCAAAACATGTCAATATCGAAATGCCGCATGAAATGCTGGTTCCTTTCCTGCTACAACTTTCTGCATTCATTACATGAATATTAGAAATTTATGGCAATTGATAATATTAATAGAAAATTTTGTGTATTATTTACCTATGTGCACATATATTGAGACACTTAGTTGCTAGGGGTCCACATTTATGATTGCATTTGTTTTAAATATTCATTTTTTTTATTCTAAAATAGCCCTTGAATTTTGTGTATTGTCGAGGATAGCAGCAACTAAATTTAAATAAGCCATAATTTGGGTGATGTGTACCGATAAATTGTTGTCATATCAGCAGTTGCAATAAAGTGCAACCCACCAACAATCACAAATTGCAGCAGTTGGCCATTGTTGTCGAGGCTGCAATGATCTGCTAATCTACAGAGAAATGAAAATGATAACGTACTATGTGTCTATGTGTATATATGTATGTAGTACGTGTGTATGTATCCACACACACACACACAATATAATAACGGTGTTTTTTCTAATAGTTTTTCATCATCAATGGAGGAGTCAACCAATGAAAACAATTCGCATCTTCCTCAGTCACATTCTACCTTTCCTTCCTCAAAACTAACCTATCTTCTTCACCGCCATTTTCTCAACTTCCTTAGCAAACTAATCCAAAAATTTCTCCTCAAACAAACTCGACATCATCTGGATCGAAGAATCAAAATATGGTATTTGTTAAACCTACTTCAGAGTATGTGTTTATTCTTGAACAAGTTTTTAATCAATCAGATCAAGCTTGGACAAATACAATAGCACTAATCCCAAACCATTTTAAGCTTTCTATTACAAAACTAAATTATTATATTCAGAAAGTATGGAAGCCATTAGGTAGTTTTAATGTCCATATAACTCCTCAATACAATTTTGGTATTCAGTTTGATGATGTGGATGATTTTTCTCGTATGTTAGAAGGTTCTACTAATTCATATTTCGGTCTCTTTTGTTAGTGGATGCCTTGTCACCAGGTTATGATTTTTCTAAAAAACAGAGTGATACTGTTCAGAATTGGGTGAGACTTCATGGATTAGCCATAGAGCTTTGGACAAAATCAGCTATTCAGATGATAGCTAACTTTATTTCAAATCCTTTGATCATTGATGCAAATTCAGCAACGAATCGATTTACTAAATATGTGAGAGTACTTATATCAATTGACACTCAAACTGCTTTGAAAACAGAAATACCTTGTTTATTACATATTGGTCAGAAAATTGAAATTTCTATTGAACATGAGTGTGTTCCTATAAAATGCTTAAAGTGAAAGATATTTGGACACGATAATGAGGAACATGAAGTAGCTAACGATCCTAGATGGATGCAGAATGAAATAGAAAATGTAAATCATGAAGATAAGTCTATCATGTCTCAGAACCAGTTTCTCCAAAAGAACAAGTAGTAGATGCAGAACCACGGGATGATATTGACTTCCTTAATTCAAAGCTTCCTGAAGATCTATTACCTGATCATTTAAATCACATACCTGATGCAATAGAAGCAATGGAACCTCTGAAAGACCTTGATAAAGGGAAATAGGTTGATGTATCAGGTTATACTGGTAAAAATTCAGAATATATGCAAAGTGTTAAAACTGCAGCTTCGAATATTTCTACTTTTGCTCCTCCTAAAAAAGCTTTAAGGAGCAATGTAACAATTAAATGACAACCGTTTCATGGAGTGTCAGGGGAATGAGTACGTATACTCGTATGAAGGATGTACTCAAACTCTTGAAACATACTAAATCAACAATAGTTGGTTTAGTAGAAACAAAATGATCTAAATCTAATTTGGATCTATTCATTTCCTTATTGCCTAATTCTTAGAGATACTTAACCAACAATTCCCCAGTTTCAAATGGCCGTGTACTTCTTATATGGGATTCAAATTTTTGGGATTTAACAATGATAGTAAGTTCATTTTAACATGTGTCTTTAGATGCTTCTAACAAAGGTCGTTTATCCATGACTGTCTCCTTGATCTATGCAAGTAATTTTTTTGCTGATAGGAAATCTTTATGGCAAAATTTTTAAATGAATCAAATCTGGTGACAAATTCATGGATATTAATGGTGATTTTAATTATGCTTTTTCTCCAAAGGATAAAAAAGGTGGTCTTCCCATTCCTTATTACCAATTAAGAGAGTTTCATAATGTTATTCTACAATCAGATTTAAATGAGATTAAACCTTTTAGATTTTCATTTACTTGGCGTAGAAAGGGGATTGTGTCTCACATAGATAAAATTATGGTTAATAGTAATTGTATTCAGCAGTTTCTTTATATGAAAGCCCTATCTCTATCTCAGTGTTCAAGTAACCATAATCCAATTTTGCTGGATCTTATTCCTACTCCAACAGTGAAGGGTTTTCCAATTCGGTATAAAAATGAGTGGCACCTGTTGCTTGGTCATCGTGAGGCAATATCAAAAGGCTTAAACTCTGCAGTGTGGGGTTTTCATAGTTATCAACTACTACAAAAACTTCATAACTACAAAAAAGAATTGAAAAATTGGAAGAGAATGAGAGACAAAAATTATGAAAACTTTAAACAAGCTGAACTTCTTTCATCACAACTGGAACATGCTGTTGATCAAAACCCATAAGGTTTTCTTCTTTATGAAGTTTATCTACAAGCAAAAAAGGAATTTGAGCATCTCCAAAAAATTCATTTTAATGGTCTGAAACAACAACACAAAGTTTCATAGTTGCAACAAGGTGGTACTAATTCCAAAATTTTCTATTCTAGAATGTCAAACCGTAGATATTTCAACCATATTAGAGCTTTAATTGATCAGCAAGGCAACCTTCTTTCAAACCTAAAGAAACAGAGGTAGAGGTAATCAATTATTTTACAAATATGTTTAATGGTACAAACTCAAATCGGTTTCCGAATTTTGAACCTATTTCTTCTATTAATAAACAAGGCCAGAAATTTCTACTGAAGGAGGTGGTTCTACCTAAAATCAAGGAAGCATTATTTTCTATCCATGATGAGTCAAGTCTTGGCCCAAATGGTATAAATGTTAAATTCATGAAAATTCATTGGGAAGAGTTGCAATATGATATGTTGGCTGCAATCTCTGATATATTCAAATCAGGTAAATTGCCTAAATTATTAAATCGTAATTTTATTTCCTTGATTCCTAAGTATGAAAGACCAATAGAGATTGCACATTTTCCCCCATATCACGTTGTAATGTTTATTACAAGATATTTTCCAAAGTTTTATGCAATAGATTAAAACCATTCTTTCCATTCCCCATATCAAAAAAAATCAGAGTGCGTTTATTAAAAGGAAGATATATAGGGGATAATATTTTGTTGGCTCATGAGTTACTATGTGATTTTAAGACGAAAGGCATGCCAAAATTGTGTGTTAAAGTAGATTTACCAAAAGCCTATGATAGAGTTAATAAGGAATTTATTTGTTTCATTATGTCTCGAATGAATTTTCCTACTCACTTTGTAAATCTTATTTACGAATGCATGGCAACTGTAAATTTCTCAATCATTATACAAGGAATTCCCAAGGGGTTCATTACATCATCAAGAGGAATTCGACAGGGTGTTCTTCTATCGCCCTACTTTTCGCCATATGTGTGCATTATCTCACCTTCTTAATGGATGAAGCTACATTGAATTAAAAAAAAGTATTGAACTGAAAATTTTTTCTGGGGATATTCATTTTCCCGGAGAGACAGATAAGATATCTAGACACAGCGGCATTTTAATACCACCGGGAATGAAAAAAAAAATCTGAGGAATCAAAAAAAAATTGAAAAATTGCCAAGTGATCATTGTCAGCCTGCTATTTATCATCTATTGTATGTAGATGACTTAAAGATTTTTGGAAAATCATCAATGCAAAATGCTTATTCTTTGAGGAAAATATTTCAGAAGATAAGTTTACATGCATGATTAAATGTAAATGCATCTAAAACAAGAGTATTTTTCAGTGTCAGTGCCAACAATTCTAGAGATATACTGAATGCACTTGGTTTTGATCAGGGGATATTACCAACTAAATATCTTGGAGTACCATTATCTTCAAATTGTTTACTCTACTCAGAGTGTAATTCATTGATTCATCGCGTTCAAAGTAAAATACAAGGTTGGGAAACAATTTTTTTGAGCTTGTCAAGGAGAGCAGAATTGATTAATACAGTAATTACTCCCATTATATTATACTGGCTATTCATTTATCAAATCCCAGAATATACTTTGGATAAACTGGAATCTCTTTGCTCTGATTTCTTTTGGGGAGAATCAACACACAAAGTGGCTTGGAAAACTTTGTGTAAACCAAAAACAGAAGGAGGAATTGGCTTAAAAACTTTTCAGATCTAAAAAAATTGCATGTACAAAGTTACTATGGAATTATCTTTCACATACTTCTCTCTGGAGTAAATGGATGCACAACAGATATTCAAAAAATAAGCAATTTTGGACAATGGCTAGTGACAATAATGCTTCATCAACATGGAAATCTTTGCTTAGGCTTAAAACCCAATCAAATCAGTTATTTAATAGATTATCTCAAATGGTGCAGACACTTTCTTATGGTTTGAGCCCTGGATTAATTGTCAATGCACGGTGGATTTATTGGGTTATGATAGAGTGCATTTGATTGGTGATGTTGAATTGAAAGTTAATTCTACTATTAGAAATGATGTTTTTGAACCTGAAAAACATCCAGCTACTAGAGAATTAATTCAAGACATTTGTCCTATTTCCATTCACCCAAACAAAATCCATGATACTTATGAATGTTGTGAAGGAGGACTGTTTTCATTTCATAAAATATGGGATTATGTGAGAAATCATGAAGTAAACGACACTATGTTTTCAGTGATTTGGCATAAGAAAAACAATAGAAGGATGTCATTTATTTCATACCTTCCAGTTTTGGGAAGGCTCAATACAAAAGACAGGATACTTCATTTTGGTAATATAGCTAATAATATGTGTCCATTGCGTGAAAATCATCCAGGCACTATTCAGCATTTATTCTTTGATTGTGATTACTCGACTTTTATCTGGATTTCCCTTAAACATAAATTGCTTCTTCCTTTGAATTCTGAATCTGACTTGAGAATTGAAGCAAGGAACCTTCATACCAGCTTTTAAAATCATGATCAAATACAGGATTGGCTTGTGGCTCATTCACTACTACAATTTATTATATTGGAAAGAGAGAAATTTAAGAATCTTTCAAAATTGAAGCACCCATTCAGTAGTGAAGTTGATGCAAATTGAAAAAGAAATCTCGTATTTAGTCAAGAATAATGGAAGTAAAACGGTTCGAAATAAGAGAAATTCATTAATTTTGGAACGATTGGGAATTGAGTTGATTGATTCTGGGTAATTGAAGCAGTTGAAGTGGCATTTGGAGATAATTTGAATTTGAATCTTGGGCCTTTTAAGATGGACTGGATTGTTCAGGCGCAATGTTTTTTTTTTATATTCTATTTTGTTTTGAAGCTTTGTAGATGATATATGATGATGTATACCAAGTTTATATATAATCTTTTTCCCTGTAAAGCACCCATCTAGGTTAGGGAGATTACAGGGTTTTAACGAGCCATATAAAAGAGGTTTTTATTGGTTACACAATAAAGTGAACCAATTTTCAAATACATACATACATACTTATACACACCAACGTACCTTAATTAGAATGGTTAATAGTTTACTAGATAATAAATTGTCTGAAAATATTTGACTTATAATTTGTTCATTATGCGAGGCAATTAAAACATAACCGACACGATGACTAGTGTAGGTTACTCCTTTCGATGTCAATTGATTCTTTCGCAATACTTTTTTTCTTTTCTCAAACTCCTCTTGTGCCAAACAAACATCAATCATCTCATTCCATATATCGTGAGGAATCCAAATTGGTGAATGGTCCTTGCATTCCATTATATTAGACTTCCTTTTAGCTCTTTTTGCTGCTTTACGTGCACGATTCATTTCTTTCTTCAAATTTTCTTTTGCTGCAGCCTCCCATATTCTTTGGATCCTCGGTTTATGAGTTTAATCATATGAAAATTTTCTCTACATACAGATCTTGTTACTCTCGAGAAATACACGATATTTGAGAGTAATACACGGCTAGCAAAACTATCCCATTGTCATTTTGTTATATGATTTGTTAATATTGCTATCTAATTAAATTATAATCTTTTCTACATGTAGACAAATTTGAAAATAATAATGGAAAATTATTAATGTCTGATTTATGAACGTTGCATGAATTAAGAGGAAACAACTGTTGTTACATATGTGTAAACTGATTTCCAATGTGTTTGGAATCAGTTAAATAAAAGGTATTATTTGTCTAAGTTTGGTAGGATGATAAACATCATACTTCATTACGTGTGTTATAGAAGAGCTTTAAATAGATTTTTGTTTATTTTTTTAAGTTTTATTTATCACCCAGTTGACTGATTAATAGTCAAGCTTTCATAGCCATCGCTGATAACGGATTTTCTAGTATCAATGCAGAAAGGGCAAGCAGTTTGTATCTAATTTTGATTGATGATGATATAAAATATATTTCTAAAACTTCAATACAAGTTTTCTATCTATCAAAAGTGTACTTATATGAATTATTGAGATACAGGTAAAACCAGGCATGAAGCATAATCCAAAATTGCATAATTTAATTTATATTACCATATTTACAAGTAAAATCAGGCATGCTATAGCATCATGCTATGAATCATTGAGATACAAGTAAAACCAGGCATGTTATGGCAGCGCAACCCATTGTATGACCAAAATTAGACATGCACAACTGTTAGTGTCACAACCAATAAGGATATATATGAATGTTATAAACAAAGAACGAAAAAGAATGCAAGATTGCTTTTCCTACGTAAAAACTGTTACTATAACAGTCATATACATAATTATACACTACTTGTCTTTTAAATTATCAAACATAGAAAATGACTAGTTGGAAACTTATACTGTGTAAAAACATATCATCATTGTCTTCCCAATCATTTCCATTTTTTGTTTCTTTCTCATTTTTTTTTTAATCAAAAACTATTATTATATTACATAATGAAGATGTTTCTTTTAATGCTAAATTAACCTTGTCTAAGGAATGGTAGTTTGAATCCTAAATTTATAGAATTTATTTATACATATAATAGAATTAAGATTAAAAGAACAACAGTTCAAACATATAATAGAATTTATTTATACGTAAAGGTGAGATTGTTGGATTCTTGGAAACTTAAACTTGTTGAAACTTAGTGCACTCATGTAAAATTAAAATAATATAAATATCTTTATAATTATTCTCACGGAAAAACAATAAATGGTTAAAGAATTATAAATTGAATTCATCAAAAAGTATGCTTCTAATTTCTTGGGGTACCAACTTAAATTCATACCATGATCCCATAAAACGTCTGGACAATATTTGTCTAATTATGTGCGAGGCCTTTTGGTTGATGAAACTAAAAAAACAGTGTTGAATTAAACAATCTTGTCAATTATCTATATTTAAATAAGTATTCAAAACTAATATAAAAAATATTACCCATTTTCTTTCCATTCCAACAGAGATTTCCTTGCGACCGGATCAATAGTTCGATTGTTACCCTAAGTAGGAATTGTTTCATAATCTTCTTCAACTTCTTTATCTTCATCATCAACATTGTTCGTCCTCTGTAACTCTTCTTCATTTGGTGGGCCATCGATATGTTGAGAATTAGAAGTGGAAATATTCTTTGAAGAAGACGTTGAGTTACTGATTCGATTGCTATTGTACCTTCACTAAAAACTACATTGAACATAATTAGAACGTGTAATCCGTAGAAACAATACACTGAATTCATATATTTCAGACATTACGTTAGTCAGTATGTAAAGGGTTTTGAGAGCAGTAACACTTAATAGACCACAATGTCAAAAGAATAATTTCCTTTTTGGTAAAAGTACTATGTCATATTACATAAAATGTTGACTAATTCCATGGGATAAAGGTTTGAAAATTAAAGTGCAATCATTGGTTTCAGATGTTGAATTATTACTAAGCTTTTCATTCAACAAGTTTATGGTCCATCATAAAAAAGTGTCGAAACTAATTGTAAAATCACCTTGCATGTTCAAACAATCTTAAATATCCAAATATGGAATATATATTTCGAAAATAACAAACATAACAACAAATATGAAAGAATAAAAAATACAACCTTCATGTATTCACTTCATTTACTTCCATGAACATGAGTTATCAAACATCTAGACCTATCCCTATACCGATACATGAAATAGGTAGTACAAAACAACAGATGAGATTATAATTTGCATTGAAATTCGAACAGTGTAGAGAAAAAGCAAAAAGAACATGTATTATTAGACAATGCATCAAGTCACTAAAAAAATTGGATAATGTACTACAAAAACTGTAATTTAATTTAAATTAATGTACTTACATAAATTTTATTCAATACATAATATTTTTAAGTTGATTATACTCGTCTTTAGTGTCTTCATCATTAATACTTTTATCTTGATAACCATCTTCATTTTCTTCATAATAATTGGGGTCAACATCCTCATCAAAATCCACCTCACCATTATCATCATTTTCATCATTTTTTGATGGCTCAGAATAACAAACATTATTTGACTGTATTACACGTTCCAACTTTCACTACGAGAAAACGCTGATTTAGCGTCAGATATTTAGAAGCGTATTTTTCCGTCGCTAATTTGTGATGGATTTCCATGTGATCTACAAGGGATAGTTTTTTTTATTTTTTTTCAATTTTTTTTCTTTTATTTATTACTGTCATTTTCTATCATATGTCACTAAGCCATCGCAAATTGCATCAAATTACCAATAGAAAATTCCTTCCGCTATTTTCCACTACAAATCCAAATAGAATACCGACGAATATTTATCGAAGCTATTTTGCAGCAGAATTCCAACAGATTTGCAAGAGATGAAAATATTAGTTTATTATAATAATTATTTAATAATAAAATTTAATACTTATGAAATGATATCTTGTATTCAATAATTAATTTTAGATAATTATATTTAATAATTCCAGTTGACAATTATAGTTGATACTTTTATTTTATAATTATAGCTGATAATTATATTTTATATTTCGAAAAATTTAAAAATTTGAAATCATCTTGAATATACTAATAGATGTTCAAATAGTGTATTCAACAGTATTCATCAAATAATGTGAACTCAAATTCAAGCAAAAACAAAAAGGAATATTTGTAAATTCTATATATTTTTATATTACAACATTCATGATTTATATTTAAGATCGTATTTATTTTTTTATTTTTACCTATGTATATTTAACAACTTTGGCTTTTCTAATTCTGTATTTGAACAATGTATTGTTAGCATTGTCACAAGTATTTTTTATAACTTCTATATGGTGTTAATTGAGGTCAAAATAAAGACTGCAAACTGTAAGTATAACAAAAAAAGTGTATTCAACTATGTAATGTTGTAATTTTGATATTCTATGCCATTGTATTTGAAGCTAGCGATCTGTGTCATGTAATAAAAAGAATGAAAGAATATAACAGAATAACTACTTTGAACCGTTCGATTATATAATATAAATGGTAGATATGAGCTCTTCATTAACGGGATGGATCGCTGATTGTGTGGAGGAGTAAAAAAAACAGAGGTTCTATCCCATGCTTTTTCCGCTTCCTCTTACTTCTTCCCCAAAGAGCAAAAACTGTAATTTAAATTTTAACTTCTTAACCAGTTTTAGTCTAGCTCGATCAAAGTTTCCGACAGACGATTGAAGTCTCCTACCAATTAAATGTTTGATTGTTACAGGCGCAACGCGTGGAATTATTCAGATTTGACCATAAATCCTTAGGGGCAGAGGAGTCACATTGAGTTGAAGGGAGTTGAAGGGGAGAAGCTGAATCTAATTTCACTAGTAGATGGATTTGTGGATGGCAGATAAGGAAGGACCTGAGGTTGATTGTAAAAAAATACGATAAATATAAAAGCTTTTCTAAATTAATGTTTTATCTATTTCACTCATTGCCGTATTTGCTTACAGAACAGGACATCAAAATAAAAAAATGCATCTTAGTAATTACCTATTTCACTCTTGCCATATTTGCCTACAGACCAAGACATCTATGGAAAAAAAGACATCAAAACGCCCTGATCTGAAGGCTATTTCACTAGTATTGTGCTTACAATCCTTCCCTTAGTTCTTTACAGTGCGTTATAGATAATCTCAACTATTGCCTGGGTTGATCATTCATTGTAAGGTCTTCAGCGGATACTTGTTCATAGCTGAAACATTCTCAACTGAGTTATGTAAGCATTGGTGTTCATCAATGATGTTAGCATTAGGATAAGCTAATAGGAGATGCCAGTGGATACGCGGAAAATCCCAAATCCGTCTGCATCCGAAAAATGGATGAATTTCCAATATCCAAAAATTGGATGTGGATGCGGATACAAAGACATCCGCATATGAAAATTAACTGTTTGTTTTTTCTTTCAAAATTATAGTTTAAAATATGTGTATTTTAGTACAACAAAAGATATTGATTTATTTTTTTGTTATATTAGAAGTATATATTATACACAAGTAATGCATATTAAGTGCTCAAAAACACATATTATAATAATATTTGTTGATTCTTAGCACTTCAGTTATCAATTGAGCTGAAAAAGTTTATATTGAACTAATAATTTTCATTTATGTTTCTTGATTTATCGATCGTCGACGGATAGAATAATTATACATTATCCATCAGTATCTGTGGATTCAGATATCGATATCCGAAAATGATTTTGGATGCGGATACAGATATGACACTATCTTTATTCCAAAGTATTCGTTGAAAGACCTAAAGCTACATTTGAGGGAAAGGTTGTAATATATAATGTATGTTTGGATGAACTGGTTATAAAGAAGCCACATATTGAAGTACATGCTTGTTTTGAATTTGTAGCGCGATATTATTGATTATAGCTTCCGCCTTTTGAATGTTTAGAAATAAATGATATAGTTGAAATTAAAATAAAATATTATTATGCTTTGTTTCAAATTTCAACCTGTGTACAATTGTTGGACTAGCCGTTAAGCTTTTCGCGTGTTATGATTACATGTGATTGATACGTGAATTATTTTTCTATAAATTGTTTATTTAACATATTCAAGGTAATTATTCATACAAAATTTATCTATATTTTTGTGTTGAAGTTCAATGAAGTTGGTTTAAATTTTGAATTCTATTTTGTGTCATCTACTTCTTTTAGTTTGAAATTTTACTTCTACTATAAACTAATAAATTCTTTGTAAACAAAATTTATATGTTAGTTCCTATTTTTGATTTATGTTCGTAGAGTGACATTTGAACTTGTAAAAGGAGGGTAATATTGTTATTAGATCATACTTTTAAATGATACTAGTATTACCGTACAACGGTGGGAAAAAACGACTGTTAGTGTTCAACATGAGATAAAAATTATTTATTAAAATATTTTTCAAATTAGTTTTTTTTAAAATTACAGGGTAATTTAAGAGGAAATGAAAGTAACTAATGAAGTATAAATTCAATCAAACTGAATTTTACATGTAATCCAACTTGAGATAAGAATATAGTGTCAATGTATTGATTCGAATTAGTCACAAAAACGTACATGCATTTTTATTATATATCAAGTAAGATCAATATGATCTTAATGTTTAGTTATTTAGCAACTATAAACCATTAATGGAATCATGAATTAAAAAGAGAAACGAAAAAAAAATATGCACAGAACATAACATTACATCAGTGAATATTTAATTGAAATAAAAAAGACACAAGAGTAACATGTAATAAATAAATCCCAAACTAGTAAACTAATTTATTTAAATAAATCACTTAAAATAAAAGTAACATTATTATTTTAAAAACTGAAACTGCTGAAATAAAAATTCTAAAGATAAAATTAAATGTTGGACTCCTTCATTTAAATATTTCTTCCAACAACAAGCTTGATTCAGCTGAATAATCGACGGCTGATTGCGACATAACAACAATCTTTTGTCTTTTTTACTCATGTATTCAGCTTAAGTAACAGCAACTCGAATAACGTGGGGTATCCATAGCAATTCCTTTAGCTTTTGTTGGAATATATCTTCAGTTTCATCCTTCTTAATTTTGTAAAGATCAACTGCACTATAATCTATAATTTCTTTTGCTTATTTGTTAAAAACAGTAATCCAAGCCTAATCGGTTATGTCGGAAATCTTCATTCCCATAATATATCTGCATTGTATAAATATATAATTACAAATATTAATGTTAAACAAAAATTTGTAGCTTTAATTATTATTTTTGCCTTAGATTACATGCATCTTCGTTCTTTTGGCATAATTTACACCAATAGTGTAACAACCCGGAGATCCCGAACCAATTTAAAAATTTTATTTTGGCAAATTTAACGGATTTTGGTTATTTAAAATGGATTATTTTAAATAATAACGGCTAAAAAATTATTTTCGATGAAGTTAAAATGAATAAATTTATTTTAATTATAATTCGAGCCAGAAATGGCGTGGCAGTTTGAAAATTCGATTTTGAATTTCAATTGAATATACAGAATTCAACATAAGTCGGAATTGGATGAAACAAGAAATATTTGAATCAGTTTAATGATATCTTTCTAACGAAGTTAAGAAACTGAGATTTCACTTTAGAAGTTGGAAGATATGTCCAGTTTAAAATTCAGAAAAGTCGCTGTGGAATTTATATATATTATATATATGTAAAAGCCCTTAAAAATGGAAATTTTGCAAACGACCTTCATTTTCGACGAAACCACTTTTGTTGGATCCGGGATGTCAAATTATTGCTAGGTTTCAAAATTCATAATTTTCTGAATCAATTTGTAAGCGTGGCGAAGTTAGACGTGTTTTAACAGTTTAAGTTAAATTGGATCGACCAGAAAATGGCCATTTTTCAAACGGTCTCAGAATTTGATGAAATTAGTTTTGTTACGACCGTATCGTCAATACGAAGCTAGAAATAATTTTTCTGAAATTCTCAGAGTCCTTATGTGGCCCCAGTAAATTAAAATGTGTGTTCAAATTCAATATATGGAATTATATTTTAATTTAAAGGAAAACTAATCGTAACAAACGAATTGGCTTGCGAAACATATCTCATTGTGTTCGAAATGGGGGTAATTAGCTAGGGACGACAGTCGGTGGGTACGATTTGGAGTTCAAATAAAAAAGTTACTTCTTGGATTTTAAAATTTAATAAAATATATAAATTATTATAAGGCCCCTCCCTTCCCTCTTTCTAAGTCAATCCCCTCCGTTCAAATCGTTCATAACAAGAAAAAGAAAAAAAAGAAAACACGACTGGGGGGGTTTCCGCCGCCATTGCCACCGGGGCTGGCGCACCTCTGGCGCCGCCACCAGGGGGACCGCCGCCCTCCTCCCCACCTGCTCCACCCCTCCTTTCTCCCCACCGTCACCCAATCCAGCCCCAAGCCCCAAAACCCTAGGGCCCTCCACCACCGGCCACCTACGGCCTGCCGCCGCTACCTGAAACCAACCTTCGACCATCTCCTGTCCCCCTTCTCCCTCCACTCTCTTCTCTCCCTCTTCTTCCAACCTATTACCGCCCAAATCAGCCACCATTGGTCCCCGCAGCCGCGTCGCCAACCACCATCACCCTCCTCGACCACCCACTGCCATCCTCCACCACCTAACAGCGTTGGTGAGCTTTTGCTATCATTTTTATTTTGTTATGCAATCAAAAATGCGATTTTTAACTAATATTGTCGCGACCCGTAACTTCCCCAGTGAGGAAAGAACGAATTTCTTTGAGAACAACACACATCGGAACGCAAACAGAAGAACATTTCATTGTTAACTACAACAATTCCATCAGAATACAAGAATATAAAGAGTATGAATAGATATTACACATTTGATAAATATCAGAGATTTTAATTACATTTAAATACATAGCAGCGGAAAAATAATACAACACACAACTGAAAGGAGATATACGGATACAGAGCTTTCCGAATATCATTCCAGCTGTAAACCAGGATCCTGTGAATATAAATCTGCAAAACCAAAACTACTAGCTGCCCATGTCAAAAATAAAGGCACGCAGAGTTTAGGTTAAAACAATAAACTCCAGGTCAGTCATGTGACTGGTGTGAGAACTAAAATAGTTATTTAAAACTTTACTTTAAAAGAGAGTAATTCAAGGGACCACGCCGTATAACACGGAACGGGTTTCCTCCCAAGAATACTAGTGCATATATCAAAACAGCGCAATGCTTTTTGGAAAAATGAAGTTATTATAAGACCCAGGTCCCATCACACAATGCAACGCAAGCCGGAGGATAGGGTTTTCCCTTATAATAGCCAAACATGCTTGGTACGTTTAGAACAAATCATTTGATACTATTATAAGTGTATAGTGTCAAAACAATTTCAATCATAAGTATCAATCATAGGCGGCATGGGTACCATATATCATGTCGCCATACTAGTTCTACAATTAAAACCACAATGTCACGTATTGGAAATTGGATTTCCGTCATGAGTCGAGGCAAGGGGCAAGCTCCTCTCCGTTCGAGACACTCTAGCAAATGTCTCAGGACCACACACAGCGATCCTTGGATCTTTAGGGCCAGTCCTCTCTTACTTTTGAGGATTAGCAAATGTCAAGGCTGGTAGGTCACTGACATCACCCATAGCTAGAAAGAAACGACGTGCTCTCCCTACAGTCACTATCCCGTTTTTGACTCATACCGAGGTGTGAGGCTTGCGAATTCACGCTATACATGCCACACAGGCCGTGCTTTGATCGTCAACTACAAGACTTTGCTTTTCAACAGAAGCCTTGATCATCTGCCACTTAGGCATGCCACACAGGCAATTCACTCCATGCGACTGATGTCCATCGATATACAACCTCTGAGCTCGTATGTCTTAGAGAAGGACGTTAAGCAAGAGAATAAATTCTCTGCCGCCAAACAGAAGTATATTTAGTAGAGATCAATCAACACAGAATAAAATCCAATGTCAGACACACAGTCCATTTACAAGTTCGTTCTCGGTCTGAACGAACCGGAGGAACCTTATTCCTCGCATATCCATCGATCTCCAAGTACATCTGGACGATCACCAACTGATTCCCTCCTCTTGGGTGTACAACCCAATCAAGATCATCAATAATGTAATAACCCGGAAATGCGAGCCAGTTTAAAATTTTTATTTTGGCAATTTTAGTGAATTTTGATTTTAAAATGAATTATTCTAAATAATAACGACGAGAAATTTATTTTGAATAGAATTCGAACGTATATATTTATATAGATCGTCGTCAGAATATAAATATTTATTTATAATTATAAAAGGAATTGAAAATGGCACGGTAGTTCGATAATTCGATTTCAAATTTCAATTGAACATACCGATTGCAAAATAAACTAGATTTTGGCGAAACCAAAAATTTTGAATCTAATTGAGAATATCTTTCCAACGAATCTGAAAAATCGAAATTTCATAGCGGGGATAAAAAGATACGTCCAGTTGAAAATTCAGAATAGTCGCTATGGAATTCTGGCCCTTAAAATGGACATTTTGCAAATGACCTCGGTTTTCGACGAAACCACTTTTGTTGGATCCGGGATGTCAAGTTATTTCTAGGTTTCAAAATTCGTAATTTTTTGAATCAATATGTGAGCGTGGCAAAGGAAAACGCGTTTGACCAGTTTCAGTTGAATTTAATCGACTGGAAAATGGCCATTTTTCAAACGGTTTCGGAATTTGTCGAAACTAGTTTTGTTAGGACCGTATCGTCAATACAAAGCTAGAAAATATTTTTCGGGAATTTTTAGAGCTCGTATGTGGCCCCGGTAAATTGAAATGCGCATTCAAATTCAATATATAGAGTTATATGTTGATTTTGACGAAAACTGATCGAAACCGGCCAAACTGGCTTACGATACATATCCCATTGTGTTCAGAAGGGGGGTACTACCCTCGGGACAACAATCGGTGGACTTGATTTCGAGTTCAAACGAAAAAGTCAACTTTTATTGGAAATAAATAAATATAATAATATAGTATATATACACCTTTTGGGCAAACCCTAAAATAGAACCCACGGTCAAATTAAAAATAGAAAACCTGCGCCTCCTTTTTTTCCCCAAACCCCTGTCGCCACCGCCATTCATCACCCAAGGTCGTCGCCTCTGGCGCTCTCCACCTCCGACCTTCCTCCCTCCTCTAGCCGTCTTTCCTCCCCCCCCCCCATCCATTCCCACAAACCCGAACCAAAAAAAAAAGCCCTAACCCTCCAATTGAAGGAAACCGCACCGCCCGGGCTCAAGCCCGCCACCGCCTGTCAGGGCGCACCCACCAGCAGCCCTCCCCTACCTCCGGCGACAGCGACATCCCCCCTCTCAGTCCAAATGTCGAACCCTGTAAGTTTCTATTTTTGTTTTATTTTCTCTTTGTTTTTATTTAAAGTAATTAGGTTTAAAAATATAAATCAGATTCTTTTCTTTTTTATAATTATTTTTCTAATATATGGCTATTATTTTCATGATAATAAAGTTTAGATTAATTTTTAAAAAGATAAGGATTATATTTTTATAAAGGTAAAGGATATATCTTTAATAATGAAAAGCATATATTTTTATATATGAAAGAATAAAAAAATTTATCATGGAAAAATATTAATCTTACTTATGGAAAAATTCGATTTTTATATATATTCATTAGCGAAATAAAAATTTGATTTTTATATATTCATTAGCGAAGTAAAAATTCGATTTTTATACATTCATATAGCGAAGGAAAATAGAATTTTTATATATAAAAGAGCCGAATAAATATGTGATTTTATTCGAATAGCGTTGAAATAAAAAAGGTGATTTTTAGTTAAATAGCTTCGAAATAAAAATGGACTTTTTATTATGATGTTAGATTTATAAAAATAGAATTTTTATCTATATAGTAGCAGTATAAAAATGTGATTTTTATATACATAGCAAAAATATAAAAATGTGATTTTTATATATGTAGTGGCTACAGACAATGAAATTGACAAAAGTTGAGCACGACGAAGATTTCTACACAAGAAGAGTCGTGGTATTGGATTAGCTAGTCGGTAAGAACTTCTCACTTTAAATCTTGTTTTTCTAGTTAAAAATATATACTAGGATGCAGACGGTGTTTAGCAGCACCCGACACCCGTCGTCCACAGACCATCCATGGCTTGTATGTTTGATCGTTTGTTGTGATGAAAATTGATTGTGTGATGTGAAATAAAATACTTATATAGTTAAAATTATTTTATCGTTAAAAATATAATTTTTAAACGTGAATGTGAATAAATAAATATTCATTTACAACCGGACGGTTTGTTTATGAACACCTATTTGAAGGACATTGATTGGGACGATAAATTTTACACATCGCCCAATTGCACAAATAAAATTCAGTGTTTGTGGATTGAAATCCCACACGGGTGTTGGGATGATATTTGGCATACACTAATCCCAATTATTTAGTTGTATGTTGATCGATTGGTCGACAGACTGTGTAAGCGTTAATTATTTATATTTAGTGCTTATGCAGTAGTGTGGTGCACTTTGGATGATGGTTGATTATTTATCGTTGCTTTTATTTACATGTGTTGTATGGAACCCATATAATTAACATTATATGGTAATTGATTGGGCCTCATTCCAATTTGGAAAATAAAGAATATTATGAAATAAAGAGTCACGTGTTGACAATACTCATTTGTTGAGATTAGTCATGTGTTGAAAGAAATATAGATTCATATGTTGAGTAAAATATTTTAACAATAATATTTACATCTTCATCATATATAAAATTAGAAACTAACTGGAAAATAGATAAGATGAGTGGTCTCCTGGGTATTGATCTGATGTTGGTTTCGGCCTTCGGGGTTAATATTTAAGGAATTTCTCTCTTGCAAATTTACAGTTAGAGTTTGATTAAAAATTAAACGATAGAAATCATAATTTTATAAAATATATTAAATAACAAAAATAGTCACGTGTTGACAGTACTCATTTGTTGAGATTAGTCATGTGTTGAAAGAAATATAGATTCATGTGTTGAACAGAATTAATATTCATTTGTTGAATAGAATAAATATTCATTTGTTGAATAGAATAACGAAGTTATTGAAAAATATAAAGCCGTGTTGATTAGAGATGTGCTATTTTGACGCGAACGATATTTATATCGATTATATTCGTTTTTATAATGAATATTGAAAAGAGATTTAAAAATTGAATATAAAACGAATTCGAATTGAATTGAATATAAAACGAATTTGAATTGAATTGAATATAAAACGAATTCGAATTGAATTGAATATAAAACAAATTCGAATTGAATTGAATATAAAATGAATTCGAATTGAATATAAAACGAATTCGAATTGAATTGAATATAAAACGAATTCAAATTGAATTGAATATAAAACGAATTCTAATTGAATTGAATATAAAATGAATTCGAATTGAAATGAATTCAAATATAATTGAAAATGAACTGAAATTGAATTGTAATCGATTTGAATTGAAATCAAATAGAAATGAAAGTAAAAAGAATTTATAATGGAAAATTCAATTTTGATTTGAATTTGAAATGAAGGTTGAAATTGTTTTTGAAACAAATTTGAAACGATTTATAAAATTCAATTTAAAAGGAAATCGACGAAATATATATAATATATATATATATATATTATATATAATGGCCTGAATAGAATGTGCCGCGTCACGGTAGTTCGTGAATTTCGACCATTGACTTCGAACGGACATTATGGGAGATCCGACTGTCAGATTCTCCTAAAACCGAAACCGTTGGGTTCGTATCGAAAAGAGCTTTCTAACGAATACAAGAGATTTGAAATCTGATGGTTGGATTTGGAGATACGTCCAAATCAATTTCAGAAAAGGTCACTGTAAGTGCAGTTCGATGGCCGTTATTGGAAATCGACTGTACGGGCCTTGATAAAAATATCAATAATTTGTGTAAAATCATAAGAAATGATTGGGAAAGAGTTGGTATGAAAAACTCCATATTTGAAAAGATAAAAATAGATTTTTATCGAAATGAACTAGTTTTGAACTAGAATAATAATTTATTTATTTTTAAAATAAATAAATTGGATTTGAAATGGGTTTTAAATAACCAGAATTTCCAATATACGAGTTGGAACGGATTTGAATCGAAATTGTCTTTGGAATATTTCGATATTAGATTCCGCGATTATGCAGATATTTTGGAGGAAATTTTGAAGATATATTTTATATCGTTATTTCCAAAGCGATACTAGTGGGTTTCAGAATTTGATATTGAATATAAGCCAATATATTTTCTATTCAGAGCCTTGTATTTAATGTCAAATGGGATTTGTGTTTGTCGAGAAAAGATTAAATCTTTTTATTTAGATTTAATGAAGTATACCAATTAATAAATATATTTAATTGGAATTGAATTAGAATTGATTTGTGGGTTTATCGTGAGCGGTGTTTTAAATAACACTTGTTCTTTAACCCGATAATAAATAGAATGTGATTTGGGTTTATTATGAACTGTATTTTAAATGACATTAGTTCTTTAAAAGGGTTTTAATGAATCTGTAATTAGATTGAAATGTGAATTGATAATTTAAATTATCAAATTTGGAAAGTGAGCGAGAATGGAGTATCACCAGTTTTGCAACAAAGCGATAGTTAAATCTTTAATTAGATTTGAACGTGAAAAGGGTAATTAATTTTACCGATAACACTGTGGTGTTAGATATGGAGTATTACCAGTTTTTCTTCATGGGATGAATAGGTTGGTATTGGGAAATAAAATAAATAATTACTTCGGTGTGGTTCGCTAATCCCGACTAGTTTGGAAAACCTTAGCATGGTTTGAAATGACATCCAAAGGAAGATTAAAGAATAGATTTAAAAGAATTTATCTTTGATAAAATTAATGGGAACCTTTCCCTAAGAATGTGAAATTTATAAACTAATTGTAGGTTAGCTAAGAAGAATGGTTTCCTGGGTATTGATCTGATGTTGGTTTCGGCCTTCGGGGTTAATATTTGGGGAATTGTTCTCTTGCTAATTTACTGTTAGTGACGCTGAATTGGAATGGGGCGTATGTTGTGTTTGTGTAACATTTGTTTATTATATATGCGGGTCATTTAGAAAGGCCGGGTTTATACCCATTCTGAATAACCGATTCGATGATAAGTTGAAGATGAAGACAGTGTTTGAAGACTGGAAGTCTTCACATCATTTGGGTGATTACTGATGATCTTGATTGGGCTATACACCCATGATGAGGGAATCAGTTGGTGATCTTTTAGACGTATTTGGAGATCAATGGATATGCGAGGAAAGTGCCTCCGATTTCGTTCAGACCCAGAACGAACTCATAAATGGACTGTGTGTCTGACATTGGATTTTATTCTGTGTTGGTTGATCTCTATTAAATATACATCTGTTTGGCGGCAGAGAATTTATTCTCTTGCTTAACGCCCTTCTCTGAGACGTACGAGCTCAGAGGTTATATATCGGTGGACATCAGTCCCATGGAGTGAATTGCCCGTGTGGCATGCCTAAGTGGCAAATGATCAAGGCTTCTGTTGAAAAGCAAAGTCTTGTGTTTGATGATCAAAGCACGGCCTACGTGGCACAGCTTTGTGTATAACGTGAATTCGCGAGCCTCACACCTCGGTATGAGTCAAAAACGGGATAGTGACTACAGGGAGAACACGACGTTTCTTTCTAGATAGATATAGTGTCAGTGCTTAAACCGGCTGACATTTATCTTATTTTTACCAATGTGGTTATTGGAATGCGAGGCGCCTCGATTATAGGTCTGTTAGGACCGGGAAACGTGTAACAACCCGAAAATCTGGGCCAGTTTAAAATTTTTATTTCGGCAATTTTAGCGAATTTTGATTATTTAAAATGAATTATTTTAAATAATATCGACGAGAAATTTATTTTGAATATAATTCGAACGTATATATTCGTTTGAATCGACGATAGAATATAAATATTTATTTTTATTTATAAAAGGAATTGAAAATGGCGCAGTAGTTCGATAATTCGATTTCAAACTTCAAATGAATGGACCGGGTGCAAAATAATCCTGATTTTAGTGAAACCAAAAATAGTTGAATCTAATTGATAATATCTTTCCAACGAATCCGGGAAATCCAAATTTCATAGCGGGAATCAAAAGATATGTCCAGTTGAAATTTCAGAATAGTCGCTATGGAATTCAGGCCCTTAAAAATAGCCATTTTGTAAACGACCTCGGATTTAGACGAAGCCACTTTTGTTGGATCCGAGATGTCAAGTTATTGCTAGATTCCAAATTTCATAATTTTTCGAATCAATATGTGAGCGTGGCAAAGGAAAAAGCGTTTGAGCAGTTTAATTCGATTTTAATCGACTGGAAAATGGCCATTTTTCAAACGGTCTCAGAATTTGACGAAACTAGTTTTGTTAGGACCGTATCGTCAATACGAAGCTAGAAAATATTTTTTGGGAATTTTTTTGAGTTTGTATGTGGGCCCGATAAATTGAAATGTGCGTTCAAATTCAATATATAGAGTTATATGTTGATTTTGATGAAAACTGATCGAAACAGTCGAATCAGCCTACGATACCTATCCCATTGTATTCGGAATGAGGGTGAAACGCTATGGACGATAGGCGGTGGGTCTCGTTTCGAGTTCGAAGTAAAAAGTTACTTTATGGTGATTTAAAATAAAATTTAAATAAATTAAAATATCTCCCCCCCCAAGGGTCAACGGTCAAACATGTATACCCCCCCCCCGTCAGTTTTTCCTTTAATCTCAAAATCCCCAAAACCATATCGATCCCGCCCCCTTCACAGCGCCTCCGCTCCACGCCGCCACCCACCGGGAATTCATCACGCCGCCCACCTTTGGCTATCGACGCCAGGCACGGCACCCCTTCTCCCGCGATCCCCTCTCTCTCCCCGAACCCGAAGCCCAAAACCCTCCCATCAACGGAAAACCACCCCGCGCCACCAAGAGGCTGCCGCCGACCCCCTTTCCCCCCTGAAACCCCCCTCCACTGCGCGCACTTCAACAGCACCCCCCTGCTGCCACCCCTGATCAAACAACCGTGAGTTCATTCGATTTTTCTTTTCCATTTTTATTTATTTGTTTGTTTTTATTATTTAAGGATCCGATTTAACTAAGTGAAAAAAAACCTGATTTTTAGTATATAAAAATATAGTTTTTTTAGTTAGTTAGGTAAAAATAAGATTTTTTAAGTAGGAAAATATAATTTTTACGATAGGAAAATATTTTCTTTTTAGTAGAAAAGATCTCATATTTTTAAAATAGAAAGATATGATTTTTACGAATATAAAAATATATTTTTCTTTTCACTTTTTATGATATGAATAACATAGAAAGATTTAATTTTTAGGAGTATAAAGCTTTGATTTTTCCTAAAGAAAAAGAAGTGATTTTTACAATGTAAAGGAAGTGATTTTTGAAAGTTAAAAATATGATTTTTATATATTGAATAGCGTAGTAAAAATATGATTTTTATATATTGAATAGCGAAGTTTAAAATATGATTTTTATATATTGAATAGCGAAGTAAAAATTCGATTTTTATATATTGAAAAGCGAAGTAAAAATTCGATTTTTATATATTGAACAGCGAAGTAAAAATTTGATTTTTATATATTGAATAGCAAAGTAAAAATTTGATTTTTATATATGTAGTGAAAGCGGACAACGAAAGTGACAAGAGGCAAGAACGGCGAAGATTTCTACCTAAGAAGAGTCGTGGCGTTGGATTAGCTATTTTGTGAGAATTTCTCACTTTTTAATTTTATTTCTAGTTGAAATATATACTAGGATGTAGACGGTGTTTAGTAGCACCCGACACCCGTCGTCCACAGACCATGGACGGCTTGTTTGTTTGATTGCATGTTGTTGTGAAAATTCATTGTGTGATGTGAAATAAAATATTTTATAGTGGAAAATATTTTATAGTTAAAAATAGAACTTTTAACGTGAATATGAAATGAAATAAATAAATATAAACAAATCGGACGATTTGTTTATATACACACATTTGACTGATATTGATTGGGACGATAAATTTTACACATCGCCCAACTACACAAATAAAATCTGTGTTTGATTGTTTGAAACCCCACACGGGTATTGGGATGATATTTGACGCACACTAATCCCGATTGTTTAGTTGTATGTCGATCGATTGATTGATAGACTGTTATAAGCGTTGGATATTTATATTTGATGCTTTTACAGTGTAGAACGCACTTTGGATGATGGTTGATTATTCATCGTTGTAATGTATACATGTGTTGTAGAAAACCCATATAATTAACATTATATGGTAATTGATTGGGCCTCATTCCAGTTTTGAAAAAGAAATATTTGAAATAGAAATATTTGAAAAAGAAATATTTGAATAGAAATATTTGAAATAGAAATATTCGAAATAGAATATTTGAAAATATGAATATATGAAGCCGTGTTGATTAGATTTACGCCATTTTAACGTGAACGATATTTATATCGATTTTATTCATTTTATAATGAATATCGAAAGTGATTTCAAAATCTGATTTTTCGAAAAGAATTGAAATTGAATATAAAGGAATTCGAATTGAAATTGAATATAAATGATTTTGAATTGAAATTGAATATAAATGAATTCGAATTGAAATTGAATATAAATGATTTCGAATTGAAATTGAATATAAATGAATTCGAATTGAAATTGAATATAAATGAATTCGAATTGAAATTGAATATAAATGAATTCGAATTGAAATTGAATTGAAATCGATTTGAAATGAATTTAAAACGAATTTATATTGGAATATTCAATTTTGATTTGAAATTGAATATGAAGTTGAAACCGTTTTGAAAACGAATTTAAACGATTTATAAAGCACGTTTTGAATTGAAATCGACGAAGTATATATTATATATATTATATATATAATATAACGGCCTGAATAGAACGCGCCGCGCCGCTGTAGTTCGCTAATTTCGACCATTGACTTCGAATGGATACTGCGGGAGATCCGACCGTCAGATTCTCCTAAAACCGGAACCGTTGGGTTTGTATCGAAAAGAGCTTTCTAACGAATATTAGAAATTAGAAATCTAACGGTTGGATTTGGAATTATGTCCAAATCAAATTTGGAAAAGGTCGCTGTAAGTGCAGTTCGATGGCCATTGATGGAAATCGACTGTACGGGCCTTGATAAAATTATTAAAAATATCAATAATTTGTGTAAAATCATAAGGAATGATTTGTGAAGATTTGGGATGAAAAACTTCATATTTGAAAAGATAAAAATAGATTTTTATCGAAATGAACTAGT
This sequence comes from Allium sativum, assembly GCA_030737875.1. NCBI lineage: Eukaryota > Viridiplantae > Streptophyta > Magnoliopsida > Asparagales > Amaryllidaceae > Allium > Allium sativum. The sequence goes on from CM060912.1 coordinate 506,373,115, forward strand.
TTTGAACTAGAATTATAATTCTATTTATTTTTAAATCAATAAATTGAATTTGAAATGGTTTTGAAAATAACCAGAATTTCCAATAATTGCATTGGAATGGATTTGAATCGAAATTGTCTTCGGAATACTTCGATGTTGGATTTCGTGATTATACAGATGTTATGGAAATTTGAAAGATATAGATATATATATCGTTATTTCCAATACGATATCTGTTGGTCGTCTAATTTGATATTGAATATAAGCCGATATATTTTCTATTCAGAGCCTTGTATTTAATATCAAATGTGATTTGGGTTTGTCGTGAATGGTGTCTTGACTAACACTGTTCTTGAACCCAGTTGAGAAAAGATTAAATCTTTTTACTTAGATTTAATGAAGTGTACCAATTAAATAATATTTAATTGGAATTGAATTGGTATTGATTTTTGGGTTTATCGTGAATAGTGTTTTATATAACACTTGTTCTTTAACCCGATAATTAATGAAATGTGATTTTGGGTTGTCGTGAACGGTATCTTCAATAATAATGTTCTTAGACCTAAAGGAGTTAAGAAAATCAGAAACTAACTGGAGATTAGTTAAGTTGAATGGTTTCAGAGGTATTGATCTGATGTTGGTTTCGGCCTTCGGGGTTAATACTTAGGGAATTGCTCACTTGCTAGTTTACGGTTAGGGACTGATTGAAATGTGTTGTGATTTTGGGTTTATCGTGAACCATGTTTTAAATGACACTGATTCTTTAACCCAGTCAAAGATTAAAACTAAGTGGAGTTTTAATGAATCTTTAACTAGATTGAAAAGATCGAGAATGGAGTATCACCAGTTTTACTCCAGGCGATAGTTAAATCTTTAATTAGATTTGAACGTGAAATGGTAATTGAATTTACCGATAACACCGTGGTGTTAGATATGAAGTATTACCAGTTTTACTTCATGGGATGAATAGGATGGGATTGGGAAATTAAAATAAATGATTACTTCGGTAAGGTTCGTTAATCCCGACTAGTTGGAATAGATATTCAAAAGGGAGATTAAAGAATGAATTCAAGGAATTTATCTTTGATAAAATTAACGGGAACCTTTCCCTATGAATGTGAAATTTAGAAACTAACTGTCGGTTAGCTAAGCAGAACGGTTTTCTGGATATTGATCTGATGTTGGTTTCGGCCTTCGGGGTTAATATTTGGGGAATTATTCTCTTGTTAATTTACGGTTAGTGACTGATGAATTGGAATGAGGCGTATGTTGTGTTTGTGTAACACTTATTTAAAATATACGCGAGTTATTCGGAAAGACCGGGTTTATCCCATTCTGAATAACTGATACGATGATAAGGCGAAGATGAAGACGGTAGTCGAAGACCGGAGGTCTTCATGTCGTTTGGGTGATTACAGATAATCTTGATTGGGATGTACACCCAAGAAGATGGAAACAGTTGGTGATCGTCCAGACGTATTTGGAGATGGATGGATATGCGGGGTACTAGGTGCCTCCGGTTTCGTTCAGACCCAGAACGGACTTGTAAATGGACTGTGTGTCTGACATTGGATTTTAGTCTGTGTGATTGATTTCTATTAAATATTTATCTATTTGGCGGCGGAGAATTTATTCTCTTGCTTAACGCCCTTCTCTGAGACGTACGAGCTCAGGGGTTATATACTGATGGATATCAAACGCATAGAGTGAATTGCCTGTGTGGCATGCTAAGATGCAAATGATCAAGGCTTCTGTTGAAAAGCAAAGTCTTGTGGTTGATGATCAAAGCACCGCCTGTGTGGCACAACTTTGGGTAACGTGAATTCGCGAGCCCCACACCCCAGTTGTGAACCAGAAACAGGAAAGGACCTCAGGGAGGACATGCGTTTCTTTCTAGCTAGGGTGGTGTCAGTGACCTACCAGCCCTGACATTTATATACTTTTCACCTATGTGGTTGTTGCTGTTGCGAGGTGCCTCGGTTAGATCGGACGATCCGGTTCCGATGGAGCCATTCGTTGGCTCATTTACGCCCCCAAAGGGCGGGGAAACGTAGTGTTCAGGCATAATAATCCACATCGGTGGACCGTCCCTGTCGCTCCAAGGCTTGCCTGCGCGCTTGCCTGAGGCTCGGGCTAGAGAGTCTCGAATCGGTAGAGGACGATCCCTGGCCTCGGTTCATAGAAGGAAATCCAATTTCAAAATACGTGACATTTGCGGTTTTATTTGTAGAGCCTAATATGGCGACATAGTAGGATGGGGCGCTTATGCCGTCTATGATTAATACTTATGATTTGCAGTTGTTTTATACACTATACACTTATAGTAAGAATAAATGATTTGTTTTAAACGTATCAAGCATTCTTGGCTATTATAAGGTAAAAACCCTATCCTCCGGCTTGCGTTGCATTGTGTGATGGGAACTGGGTCTTATAATAGCTTCATTTTTCTTTATTTAGCATTGCGCTGTTTGTTTTATGCACTGGTATTCATGGGAGGAACCCCGTTCCATGTTATACGGCGTGGTCCCTTGATTTACCTAACTTTAAAAATAAAGATTAATAACTATTTTAGTTCTCACACCAGTCACATGACTGACCTGGAGTTTATTGTTTTAACCTAAACTCTGGGAGCCCCTGTTTTGACACGGGCAGCTAGTAGTTTTGGTTTTGCAGATTTATATTCACAGGATCCTGGTTTACAGCTGGAACGATATCCGGAAAGCTTTGTATACGTACATCTCTTCTAGTTGTGTATTGTATTATTTTCCGCTGCTCTGTATTTGAATGTAATTTAAATCTCTGATATTTATCGAATGTAATTTATTCATTTATACTCTGTATATTCTTGTATTCTGATGCATTATTGTAATATACAATGAAATGTTCTTTTGTATGCGTTCTATTTTGTCGTGTTCTCAGAACAATTCGTTCTTTCTCTTCTCTTCGGAGACCGGGGAAGTTCGGGTCGTTTCATCGTGGTATCAGAGCTTTGGTTTACAAAGTTCATAGTACAAGGCACATTAGAACCATACGAAAGAATTCATCAGATATTGGATTAGTAATATCCAATGAGAATGACTCGTTAGAGATGGGATCAGTAGTATCCTAGAACGAGTGTGAAGAGTATATTTTTAAAATGAAACGAATTTTGTTTTGAAAATTTAAAATCAATTATTCGTATTTGATTATTTAATTCATATTGATTAGGACAGCCCAATATATAAAGATTTTGCGTATGCGCCTAGCTAGCGTCTATTTGAAGTTTTAATATACTGGATAGATATAGAATCACACTCTAGTCGCCCGGAGATGATTCTGATGATAGTTCGAACATCATCAGAATTGGTATTCGAGTTTCGAAGGTGTGATATCTATATATTTCCTATTGACTGGTGTGAGAACCAAAATTAGATAGGGCTTATTGTTGTGATTTTGCATCAAAAATCTGATTTTTTGACTATATATCAAAGTTATAAATTTGAAATGATAATCAACTAATTGATTGCTGATTGTGTTGTTTGATTATAGTTTGTTTAATTAAAAAGTTGAACCATTTAACCAAATTGGTCAAATATTGAACTGTATTGAAAATTGGTCGCATTTGCATACATATACATGTACTTACATTGAACAGGTCATAGCAAAGAGGCTAGAGCAGAAGAATAAAATTTGTTTGCCCGACAAATAGGTACATGTTTATCATAATTTACTGTTTTGTTTGGGTGATGATGATTTTATGAGCCGATTGGCTTTTTCTTTTTGAGATCAGAAGGCCTGTTTGGCAATTTCGGGATTTTCCCGTGGCTCCCGGTGCAGGGGAGGTTATGGCGAAATTTTTTGAAAATTTAGGGTGTTAGCCAAATTTTTGAAATTTTTGAAAAGTTCTTAGAAACTGAAAAGTTGAAGAACTTAAGCCATAATAAAAATAGAGAATGTTGAGTTGATTAGTGAAACAACTTTCGGCTTTGTTCCTTTTCGGGGACGAAAAGTTTTAAGTGGGGGAGATTGTAACAACCCGAAAATCTAGGCCAGTTTAAAATTTTTATTTCGGCAATTTTAGCGAATTTTGATTATTTAAAATGAATTATTTTAAATAATATCGACGAGAAATTTATTTTGAATATAATTCGAACGTATATATTCGTTTGAATCGACGATAGAATATAAATATTTATTTATATTTATAAAAGGAATTGAAAATGGCGCGGTAGTTCGATAATTCGATTTCAAACTTCAAATGAATGTACCGGGTGCAAAATAATCCGGATTTTAGTGAAACCAAAAATAGTTGAATCTAATTGATAATATCTTTCCAACGAATCCGGGAAATCAAAATTTCATAGCGGGAATCAAAAGATATGTCCAGTTGAAATTTCAGAATAGTCGCTATGGAATTCTGGCCCTTAAAAATAGCCATTTTGCAAACGACCTCGGATTTAGACGAAACCACTTTTGTTGGATCCGCGATGTCAAGTTATTGCTAGATTCCAAATTTTATAATTTTTCGAATCAATATGTGAGCGTGGCAAAGGAAAACGCGTTTGACCAGTTTTAGTTGATTTTAATCGACTGGAAAACGGCCATTTTTCAAACGGTCTCAGAATTTGATGAAACTAGTTTTGTTAGGACCGTATCGTCAATACAAAGCTAGAAAATATTTTTCAGGAATTTTTTTTGAGTTTGTATGTGGGCCCGGTAAATTGAAATGTGCGTTCAAATTCAATATATAGAGTTATATGTTGATTTTGACGAAAACTGATCGAAACAGTCGAATCAGCCTATGATACCTATCCCATTGTGTTCGGAATGAGGGTGAAACGCTATGGATGACAGGCGGTGGGTCTCGTTTCGAGTTCGAAGTAAAAAGTTACTTTATGGTGATTTAAAATAAAATTTAAATAAATTAAAATATCTTCCCCCCCCCCCAAGGGTCAACGGACAAACATGTATAATCCCCCCCGTCAGTTTTTCCTTTAATCTCAAAATCCCCAAAACCATATTGATCCCGCCCCCTTCACAGCGCCTCCGCTCCACGCCGCCACCCACCGGGAATTCATCGCGCCGCCCCCCTTCTCCCGCGATCCCCTCTCTCTCCCCGAAGCCGAAGCCCAAAACCCTCCCATCAACGGAAAACCACCCCGCGCCACCAAGAGGCTGCCGCCGACCCCCTTTCCCCCCCTGAAATCCCCCCACCGCGCGCACTTCAACAACACCCCTCTGCTGCCACCTCCGATCAAACAACCGTGAGTTCATTCGATTTTTCTTTTCCTTTTTTATTTATTTGTTTGTTTTTATTATTTAAGGATCCGATTTAACTAAGTGAAAAAAAACCTGATTTTTAGTATATAAAAATATAGTTTTTTTAGTTAGTTAGGTAAAAATAAGATTTTTTAAGTAGGAAAATATAATTTTTACGATAGGAAAATATTTTCTTTTTAGTAGAAAAGATCTCATATTTTTAAAATAGAAAGATATGATTTTTACTAATATAAAAATATATTTTTCTTTTCACTTTTTATGATATGAATAACATAGAAAGATTTAATTTTTAGGAGTATAAAGCTTTGATTTTTCCTAAAGAAAAAAAAGTGATTTTTACAATGTAAAGGAAGTGATTTTTGAAAGTTAAAAATATGATTTTTATATATTGAATAGCGAAGTAAAAATTCGATTTTTATATATTGAATAGCGAAGTAAAAATTCGATTTTTATATATTGAATAGCGAAGTAAAAATTCGATTTTTATATATTGAATAGCGAAGTAAAAATTCAATTTTTATATATTGAATAGCAAAGTAAAAATGTGATTTTTATATATGTAGTGAAAGCGGACAACGAAAGTGACAAGAGGCAAGAAAGGCGAAGATTTCTACCTAAGAAGAGTCGTGGCGTTGGATTAGCTATTTTGTGAGAATTTCTCACTTTTTAATTTTATTTCTAGTTGAAATATATACTAGGATGCAGACGGTGTTTAGTAGCACCCGACACCCGTCGTCCACAGACCATGGACGGCTTATTTGTTTGATTGCATGTTGTTGTGAAAATTCATTGTGTGATGTGAAATAAAATATTTTATAGTGGAAAATATTTTATAGTTAAAAATAGAACTTTTAACGTGAATATGAAATAAAATAAATAAATATAAACAAATCGGACGATTTGTTTATATACACACATTTGACTGATATTGATTGGGATGATAAATTTTACACATCGCCCAACCGCACAAATAAAATCTGTGTTTGATTGTTTGAAACCCCACACGGGTATTGGGATGATATTTGACGTACACTAATCCTGATTGTTTAGTTGTGTGTCAATCGATTGATTGACAGACTGTTATAAGCGTTGGATATTTATATTTGATGCTTATACAGTGTAGAACGCACTTTGGATGATGGTTGATTATTCATCGTTGTAATGTATACATGTGTTGTAGAAAACCCATATAATTAACATTATATGGTAATTGATTGGGCCTCATTCTAGTTTTGAAAAAGAAATATTTGAAATAGAAATATTTGAAAAAGAAATATTTGAATAGAAATATTTGAAATAGAAATATTTGAAATAGAAATATTCGAAATAGAATATTTGAAAATATGAATATATGAAGCCGTGTTGATTAGATTTACGTCATTTTGACGTGAACGATATTTATATCGATTTTATTCATTTTATAATGAATATCGAAAGTGATTTCAAAATCTGATTTTTCGAAAAGAATTGAAATTGAATATAAAGGAATTCGAATTGAAATTGAATATAAATGATTTTGAATTGAAATTGAATATAAATGAATTCGAATTGAAATTGAATATAAATGATTTCGAATTGAAATTGAATATAAATGAATTCGAATTGAAATTGAATATAAATGAATTCGAATTGAAATTGAATATAAATGAATTCGAATTGAAATTGAATTGAAATCGATTTGAAATGAATTTAAAACGAATTTATATTGGAATATTCAATTTTGATTTGAAATTGAATATGAAGTTGAAACCGTTTTGAAAACGAATTTAAACGATTTATAAAGCACGTTTTGAATTGAAATCGACGAAGTATATATTATATATATATTATATATATAATATAACGGCCTGAATAGAACGCGCCGCGCCGCGGCAGTTCGCGAATTTCGACCATTGACTTCGAATGGATACTGCGGGAGATCCGACCGTCGGATTCTCCTAAAACCGGAACCGTTGGGTTCGTATCGAAAAGAGCTTTCTAACGAATATTAGAAATTAGAAATCTAACGGTTGGATTTGCAATTATGTCCAAATCAAATTTGGAAAAGTTCGTTGTAAGTGCAGTTCGATGGCCATTGATGGAAATCGACTGTACGGGCCTTGATAAAATTATTAAAAATATCAATAATTTGTGTAAAATCATAAGGAATGATTTGTGAAGATTTGGGATGAAAAACTCCATATTTGAAAAGATAAAAATAGATTTTTATCGAAATGAACTAGTTTTGAACTAGAATTATAATTCTATTTATTTTCAAATCAATAAATTGAATTTGAAATGGTTTTGAAAATAACCAGAATTTCCAATAATTGCATTGGAATGGATTTGAATCGAAATTGTCTTCGGAATACTTCGATGTTGGATTTCGTGATTATACAGATGTTATGGAAATTTGAAAGATATAGATATATATATATCGTTATTTCCAATATGATATCTGTTGGTCGTAGAATTTGATATTGAATATAAGCCGATATATTTTCTATTCAGAGCCTTGTATTTAATATCAAATGTGATTTGGGTTTGTCATGAATGGTGTCTTGACTAACACTGTTCTTGAACCCAGTTGAGAAAAGATTAAATCTTTTTACTTAGATTTAATGAAGTGTACCAATTAAATAATATTTAATTGGAATTGAATTGGTATTATTTTTGGGTTTATCGTGAACATTGTTTTATATAACACTTGTTCTTTAACCCGATAATTAATGAAATGTGATTTTGGGTTGTCGTGAATGGTATCTTCAATAATATTGTTCTTAGACCTAAAGGAGTTAAGAAAATCAGAAACTAACTGGAGATTAGTTAAGTTGAATGGTTTCAGAGGTATTGATCTGATGTTGGTTTCGGCCTTCGGGGTTAATACTTAGGGAATTGCTCACTTGCTAGTTTACGGTTAGGGACTGATTGAAATGTGTTGTGATTTTTGGTTTATCGTGAACCGTGTTTTAAATGACACTGATTCTTTAACCCAGTCAAAGATTAAAATTAAGTGGAGTTTTAATGAATCTTTAACTAGATTGAAAAGATCGAGAATGGAGTATCACCAGTTTTACTCCAGGCGATAGTTAAATCTTTAATTAGATTTGAACGTGAAATGGTAATTGAATTTACCAATAACACCGTGGTGTTATGTGAAAACCCGCAACTTCCCCGTAAAGGAAAGAGCGGATAGTTCGAGAACAAGCCACAACATAACGCACACGGAAGAACATTTCATTGTATATTACAACAATGCATCAGATTACAAGAATATACAGAGTATAAATGAATAAATATTACACAGAAATATCAGAGATTTAAATTACATTTAAATACATCGCAGCGGAAAATAATACAATACACAACTAGATGAGATATACGGATACAAAGCTTTCCGGATATCGTTCCAGCTGTAAACCAGGATCCTGTGAATATAAATCTGCAAAACCAAAACTACTAGCTGCCCGTGTCAAAATAAGGTCACCCAGAGTTTAGGTTAAAACAATAAACTCCAGGTCAGTCATGGGACTGGTGTGAGAACTAAAAACAGTTATTAATCTTTATTTTAAAGTTAGGTAAATCAAGGGACCACGCCGTATAACACGGAACGGGTTTCCTCCCAAGAATACCAGTGCATAAAACAAACAGCGCAATGCTAAATAAGAAAAATGAAGCTGTTATAAGACCCAGGTCCTATCACACAATGCAACGCAAGCCGGGGGATAGGGTTTTCCCTTATAACAGCCAAAGAATGCTTGATACGTTTAAAACAAATCATTTGATACTATAATAAGTGCATAGTGTATAAAACAACTTCAAATCATAAGTATCAATCATAGGCGGCATGGGTACCATATATCATGTCGCCATACTAGTTCTACAAATAAAACTGCAAAATCACGTATTTGGAAATTGTATTTCCATCTATGAACCGAGGCTAGGGATCGTCCTCTTCCGATTCGATACTCTCTAGCCCGAGCCTCAGGCAAGTACTCAATCAAGCCTTGGAGCGACAGGGCCGGTCCACCGATGTGGATTAAAATGCCTGAACATGCGTTTCCCCGCCCTTTGGGGCGTAAATGAGCCAACGAATGGATCCATCGGACCCGGATCGTCCGATCTAACCGAGGCGTCTCGCAACAGCAACAACCACACAGGTGAAAAGTATATAAATGTCAGGGCTGGTAGGTCACTGACACCACCCTAGCTAGAAAGAAACGCATGCCCTCCCTGAGGTCCTCTCCCGTTTTTGGTTCACAAACGGGGTGCGAAACTCGCGAAGTAAACTCTACACAAAGGCTGTGCTTTGATCATCACCACAAGACTTTGCTTTTCAACAGAAGCCTCGATCAATTGCCACTTAGGCATGCCACACAGGCAATTCACTCCATGCGTTTGATATCCATCAATATATAACCCCTGAGCCCGTACGTCTCAGAGAAGGGCGTTAAGCAAGAGAATAAATTCTCCGCCGCCAAACAGATATATATTCAATAGAGATCAATCACACGGACTAAAATCCAATGTCAGACACACAGTCCATTTACAAGTTCGTTCTGGGTCTGAACGAAACCGGAGGCACCTAGTACCCCGCATATCCATCGATCTCCAAGTACGTCTGGACGATCACCAACTGTTTCCCTCTTTTTGGGTGTACAGCCCAATCAAGATCATCAGTAATCACCTAAACGACGTGAAGACTTCCGGTCTTCGACCATCGTCTTCATCTTCGACTTATCGTCGTATCAGTTATTCAGAATGGGTTAAACCTGGTCTTTCTGAATAACTCGCGTATATTTTAAATAAGTGTTACACAGACACAACATACGCCTCATTCCAATTCATCAGTCACTAACCGTAAATTAATAAAGAGAATAATTTCCCAAATATTAACCCCGAAGGTCGAAACCAACATCAGATCAATATCCAGAAAACCATTCTGCTTGGCTAACCGACAGTTAGTTTCTAAATTTCACATTCATAGGGAAAGGTTCCCATTAATTTTATCCAAGATAAATTCCTTGAATTTATTCTTTAATCATCTTTTGAATTTCGATTCAACTAGTCGGGATTAACGAACCTTACCGAAGTAATCATTTATTTTAATTTCCCAATCCCAACCTATTCATCCTATGAAGTAAAACTGGTAATACTTCATATCTAACAACACGGTGTTATCGGTAAATTCAATTACCATTTCACGTTCAAATCTAATTAAAGATTTAACTAACGCCTGGAGCAAAACTGGTGATACTCCATTTCGATTATTTCAATCTAATTAAAGATTCATTAAAACTCCACTTAGTTTTAATCTTTAACTAGGTTAAAGAATCAGTGTCATTTAAAACACAGTTCGCGATAAACCCAAAATCACATTCCATTAATTATCGGGTTAAAGAACGAGTGTTATTTAAAACACTATCCACGATAAACCCAAAAATCAATATCCATTCAATTCCAATTAAATATCATTTAATTGGTACACTTCATTAAATCCAAATAAAAAGATTTAATCTTTTCTTAACTGGGTTCAAGAACAGTGTTAATGAAGACACCATTCACGACAAACCCAAATCACATTTGATATTCAATACAAGGCTCTGAATAGAAAATATATCGGCTTATATTCAATATCAAATTCTACGATTAACAAATGTCGTATTGGAGATAACGATATAAATATATATCTTTCAAATTTCCATAACAACATCTGTATAGTCACGAATTCCAACATCGAAATATTCCGAGGACGATTTCGATTCAAATCCACTCCAATGCAATCATTGGAAATTCTGGTTATTTTTAAAACCCTTTCAAATTCAATTTATTTATTTAAAAATAAATAGAATTATAATTCTGGTCAAAACTAGTTCATTTCGATAAAATCTATTTTTATCTTTTCAAATATGGAGTTTATCATCCCAATTCTTTCTAAATCATTTCTTATGATTTTACACAAATTATTGATATTTTTAATAATTTTATCAAGGCCCGTACAGTCGATTTCCATCAGCGCCCATCGAACTGCACTTACAGCGGCCTTTTTCAAATTTGATTTGGACATAATTCCAAATCCAACCGTTAGATTTCAAATTTCTAATATTCGTTAGAAAGCTCTTTTCGATACGAACCCAACGGTTCCGGTTTTAGGAGAATCCGACAGTCGGATCTCCCGTAATATTCGTTCGAAGTTAATGGTCGAAATTCGCGAACTGCCGCGGCGTGGCGCGTTCTATTCAGGCCATTTATATTATATATATAATATATACTTCGTCGATTTCAATTCAAAACGTGCTTTATAAATCGTTTTAAATCCATTTTCAAAACGGTTTCAACTTCATATTTAATTTCAAATCAAAATTGGATATTCCAATATAAATTCGTTTTAAATTCATTTCAAATTGATTTCAATTCAAATTGATTTCTAATTCAATTTCAGTTCATTTTCAATTCAATTCAATTTCAATTCGAATTCATTTCAAAACGATTTCAATTCTATTTCAAATTCATTTCAAAACGATTTCAATTCTATTTCGATTCTATTCGAATTTCAAACCTTTTCAGTTTATTTCGAATTTCAAATCAACTCAATTAAATTCAAATTTCAATTCACTTTAATATTCACTTCAATTTGAATAAAATCGATATAAATATCGTTCACGTCAAAATGGCGTCAATCTATCAACGCGGCTTCATATATTTCAATTTTCAAATATTCTATTTTAAATATTTCTTTTTCAAATATTTCTATTCAAATATTTCATTTCAAATATTTCTATTTCAAAACTGAAATGAGGCCCAAACAATTACCATATAATGTTAATTATATGGATTTTCTACAACACATGTATATATCAACAACGATGAATAATCAACCATCATCAAAAGTGCATTCTACACTGTATAAGCATCAAATATAAATATTCAACGCTTATAACAGCCTGTCAATCAATCGATCGACATACAACTAAACAATCGGGATTAGTGTACCTCAAATATCATCCCAATACCCGTGTGGGGTTTCAAGCAATCAAACACAGATTTTTATTTGTGTAGTTGGGCGATGTGTAAAATTTATCGTCCCAATTAATGTCCTTCAAATAGGTGTACATAAACAAACCGTCCGGTTTGTAAATGAATATTTATTTATTCACATTCACGTTAAAAATTATATTTTTAACGATCAAACTATTTTATTCAACCTATGAATATTCTATTCAGTTCATTTATTAAATAAAATGTTATCTTTATTTTTCTAACTTATTTTAGAAAATTTCGGCGGCATAACAACACGATACTAGAAACGGGACAAGGCCTAGCCTTATCCCCGGTCTAGTGAAGGCCCACGCCATTCACACATCAATCAAATCAATTTCATTTCACCAAACAATTCAATTCAAACCAAATAATCTAACCAACTACACAACCAAACAATTAAACAAACAAGTCATCCATGGTCTGTGGATGACGGGTGTCGGGTGCTACTAAACACCTTCTGCATCCTAGTATATATATATATATATATATATATATATATAACTAGAAAAGGAAATTGAAGAGTGAGAAGTTCTCACCGAATTGCTAATCCAACATCACGACACTTCATAGGTAGAAATCTTCGTCGTTTCTTCTATCGTCACTTTACTTGCCCGTATTCTCTACATATGTAAAAATCGAATTTTTACTTCGCTATTCAATATATAAAAATCGAATTTTTACTATGCTATTCAATATATAAAAATCGAATTTTTTCTACGCTATTCAATATATAAAAATCGAATTTTTACTACGCTATTCGATATATAAAAATCGAATTTTTATAATCACGCTATATGGATAAAAATTCTATTTTTACATCGATACTATATTGATAAAAATTCCATTTTTATCACGCTATCCTTCATATAAAGATTTCGCCTTTTCAATTTCAAAAATCTAATCTTTTCTATTTTAAAAATCTAATCTTTTCTATTTTAAAAATCTAATCTTTTCTATTTTAAAAATCAAATCTTTTCTATTATGATGCTTACATATATGTAAATTATATATGTAAATATATTTTCAAAACACTATATATACAAAGATCATACTTTGACCTTTCTAAAAATGTTATCTTTTCATCTCATCTTCGTACCTCGGTATAATTAAAAATCAAATATTTTATAAAGTACAAATCAGATTTTACATATATAAATAAGAAAATATAAAAAAAAACTTATTGTAATCGAGGGAGGAGGGATTCGCGAGCAGGGGGAGCGCTGTGCTTCGTCGGAGGGGAGTGCGGTGGACAGTGGGGCCAGGCGGAGGGCGCGGGGGTGCTGAACGGGGCGGAGCAGACATCGATTTGGGGGCTTGGGTCCTTTCGGAGGTCGGGTCTCGAAAGGAGGAAGGGGAAAGAGGCGATGGAGAGGGCGGAGATGAACGGGGGACCGTGCGAGAGGGAGGCGGCGGCAGGGGAGCTCGTCGGCGGTGGCTCGAGGGCCCCAGGGCAGCGGCGCAAATTTGTTTTCTCTTTTTTTTTATTTCTTACTGATCGGTTTGACTTTGAGGGGAGGGATAATAAAGGTGCGGGCTTATATAAAAAAATATATATATTTAATTCAATTTGATTCCATAAAGTTAACTTTTTATTTCGAACTCGAAATCAAGCCCACCGCCTGTCGTCCATAGCTAATTACCCCCATTCCGAACACAATGGGATATGTATCGTAGGCTGATTCGATCATTTCGATCAGTTTTCATCAAAATCAACATATAACTCTATATATTGAAATTGAACGCGCATTTCAATTTACTGGGGTCCCATACGAACTCTAAAAATTCCAGAAAAATATTTTCTAGCTTCGTATTGACGATACGGTCCTAACAAAACTAGTTTCATCGAATTCCGAGACCGTTTGAAAAATGGCCAATTTCCAGTCGATTAAAATCAACTGAAACTGGTCAAACGCGTTTTCCTTTGCCACGCTCACATATTGATTCGAAAAATTATGAAATCTGAAACCTAGCAATAATTTGACATCACGGACCCAACAAAAGTGGTTTCGTCGAAATCCGAGGTCGTTTGCAAAATTCCCATTTTTAAGGGCCTGAATTCCATAGCGACTATTCAGAATTTTCATCTGGACATATCTTTTGATTCCCGCTATGAAATTTTGATTTGTCGGATTCGTTGGAAAGATATTATCAATTAGATCCTATTATTTTTGGTTTCACTAAAATCCGGTTTATTTTGCACCCGGTACGTTCAATTGAAGTTTGAAATCGAATTATTGAACTACCGCGCCATTTTCAATTCCTTTTATATAATTATAAATAATTATTTATATTCTAACATCGAACTATATAATATATACGTTCGAATTCTATTCAAAATAAATTTCTTGTCGATATTATTTAAAATAATTCATTTTAAATAATCAAAATTCGCTAAAATTGCCAAAATAAAATTTTTAAACTGGCCCAGATTTTCGGGTTGTTACATGTTAGATATGAAGTATTACCAGTTTTACTTCATGGGATGAATAGGATGGGATTGGGAAATTAAAATAAATGATTACTTCGGTAAGGTTCGTTAATCCCGACTAGTTGGAATAGATATTCAAAAGGGAGATTAAAGAATGAATTCAAGGAATTTATCTTTGATAAAATTAATGGGAACCATTCCCTATGAATGTGAAATTTAGAAACTAACTGTCGGTTAGCTAAGCAGAACGGTTTTCTGGATATTGATCTGATGTTGGTTTCGGCCTTCGGGGTTAATATTTGGGGAATTATTCTCTTGTTAATTTACGGTTAGTGACTGATGAATTGGAATGAGGCGTATGTTGTGTTTTTGTAACACTTATTTAAAATATACGCGAGTTATTCGGAAAGACCGGGTTTATCCCATTCTGAATAACTGATACGACGATAAGGCGAAGATGAAGTCAGTGGTCGAAGACCGGAGGTCTTCACGTCGTTTGGGTGATTACTGATGATCTTGTTTGGGATGTACACCCAAGAAGATGGAAACAGTTGGTGATCATCCAGAAGTATTTGGAGATCGATGGATATGCGGGGTACTAGGTGCCTCCGGTTTCGTTCAGACCCAGAACGGACTTGTAAATGGACTGTGTGTCTGACATTGGATTTAAGTCTATGTGATTGATTTCTATTAAATATATATCTATTTGGCGGCGGAGAATTTATTCTCTTGCTTAACGCCCTTATCTGAGACGTACGAGCTCAGGGGTTATATACTGATGGATATCAAACGCATAGAGTGAATTGCCTGTGTGGCATGCTAAGATGCAAATGATCCAGGCTTCTGTTGAAAAGCAAAGTCTTGTGGTTGATGATCAAAGCACCGCCTGTGTGGCACAGCTTTGTGTAACGTGAATTCACGAGCCCCACACCCCGGTTGTGAACTAGAAACGGGAGAGGACCTCAGGGAGGTCATGCGTTTCTTTCTAGCTAGGGTGGTGTCAGTGACCTACCAGCCCTGACATTTATATACTTTTCACCTATGTTGTTGTTACTGTTGCGAGGCGCCTCGGTTAGATCGGACGATCCGGTTCCGATGGAGCCATTCGTTGGCTCATTTACGCCCCAAAGGGCGGGGAAACGTAGTGTTCAAGCATAATAATCCACATCGGTGGACCGGCCATGTCGCTCCAAGGTTGCCTGCGCGCTTGCCTGAGGCTCGGGTTAGAGAGTCTCGAATCGGTAGAGGACGATCCCTGGCCTCGGTTCATAGAAGTAAATCCAATTTCCAAATACGTAACATTTGCGGTTTTATTTGTAGAGCCTAGTATGGCGACATAGTGGGATGGGGCGCTCATGCCGTCTATGATTAATACTTATGATTTGAAGTTGTTTTATACACTATACACTTATAGTAATAAATGATTTGTTTTAAATGTATCAAGCATTCTTGGCTATTATAAGGTAAAAACCCTATCCTCCGGCTTGCGTTGCATTATGTGATGGGAACTGGGTCTTATAATAGCTTCATTTTTCTTTATTTAGCATTGCGCTATTTGTTTTATGCACTAGTATTCATGGGAGGAACCCGTTCCGTGTTATACGGCTTGGTCCCTTGATTTACCTAACTTTAAAAATAAAGATTAATAACTGTTTTAGTTCTCACACCAGTCACATGACTGACCTGGAGTTTATTGTTTTAACCTAAACTCTGGGTGTCCCTATTTTGACACGGGCAGCTAGTAGTTTTGGTTTTGCAGATTTATATTCACAGGATCCTGGTTTACAGCTGGAACGATATCCGGAAAGCTTTGTATCCGTACATCTCTTCTGGTTGTGTATTGTATTATTTTCCGCTGCTCTGTATTTAAATGTAATTTAAATCTCTGATATTTATCGAATGTAATTTATTCATTTATACTCTGTATATTCTTGTATTCTGATGCATTGTTGTAATATACAATGAAATGTTCTTTTGTATGCTTTCTATTTTGTCGTGTTCTCAGAACAATTCGTTCTTTCTCTTCTCTTCGGAGACCGGGGAAGTTCGGGTCGTTTCAATACGCGTGTTCAGGAATTGCCAATCCTCAAATGTAAGAGAGGACCGGCCCTGAAGATCCAAGGATTACCCAGAGTGTGTAGTCATGAGGCATTTGCTAGAGTGTCTCGAAGCGGAGAGGAGCTTGCCCCTTGCCTCGACTCAGGACGGAAATCCAATTTCCAATACGAGATATTTCGGTTTTTATTTGTAGAGCCTAGTATGGCGACATAGTAGCATGGGATACTATGCCATCTATGATTGATATTTATGATTGTATATAAAATCAGAAACTAACTGGAAATGAGCTAAGATGGGTGGTTTCCTGGTTATTGGTCTGATGTTGGTTTCAGCCTTCGGGGTTAATACTTAGGGAATCGTTCTCTTAATAATTTATGGTTGGAGTCTGATTAAGAATTAAAAGATTAAATTTAGCGTATCAAGCATGTTTGGCTATTATAAGGGAAAACCCTATCCTCCGGCTTGCGTTGCATTGTGTGATGGGACCTGGGTCTTATAATGGCTTCATTTTTCTTTATTTAGCATTGCGTTGTTTCTTCTATGCACTGGTGTTCTTGGGAGGAAACCTGTTTTGTGTTATACGGTGTGGTCCCTTGAATTACTCTCTTTTAAAGTAAAGTTTTAAATAACTGTTTTAGTTCTCACACTAGTCACATGACTGACCTGTAGTTTATTGTTTTAAACCAAACTCTGGGTGCCCCTATTTTCGACACGGGCAGCTAGTAGTTTTGGTTTTGCAGATTTATATTCACAGGATCCTGATTTACAGGTGGAACGATGCTCGGAAAGCTCTGTATCCGTGTATCGCCTTCAGTTGTGTTTTATATTGTTTTTCCGCTGCTATGTAATTTATTGTAATCTCTGATATTTTTCTGTTGTATAATATTTATTCATAATCTGTATATTCTTGTAATCTGATGGAATTGTTGTAAACAACAATGAATTGTTCTCCTGTTTGAGTTCCGATGTGTGTTGTCCTCAATTCAATCCGGGCTTTCCTTACCAGGGAAGCTCGGGTCGTCTCAGTTTGGTATCAGAGCTTTGGTTTACAGAGCTCGAGAACAAGACACATTAGAACCGAACGAAAGAATCCATCAGATATTGGATTAGTAACATCCATTAAGAATGACTCGTTAGAGATAGGATCAGTAGTATCCTAGAACGAGTGTGAAGAGTATATTTTTAAAAAAAAATGAAAACAATATTGTTTTGAAAATTTAAACCATTTTATTCGTATTTGAATATTTATTTGTATTGAATTTGGACAATCCAATATATAAAGATTTTGCATATACGCGTCATGAACGTATATTCGAAGTTTTAATATACCGGATAGATATAAAATCACACGCTAGTTATCCGGGGATGATCCTGATAAGGCTGCAGCGTTATCAGTATTTATTTTCGAGTATCGAAGGTGTGATATCTATATATTTCCATTAGACTGGTGTGAGAACCCAAATATAGCTAGAATACATTGTTGTGATTTGGCATCAAAAATGTGATTTTTGTATATATATATCAAAATTATGAATTTGAAACGATAATCCACTAATTGATTGCTGGTTGTGTTGTTTAATTGTTGGTTTCATTTATTTGAAATTTTGAACCATTAGGTCAAATGGAATCAAATATTGAACTATATTGAAAATTGTTTGAAAATGCATGCATATACATGTACTTTCATTGAACAGGTCATAGCAAGGAGACTAGAGCAGAAGAATAAAATTGTTTGCCCGACAAATAGGTACATATTTATTGTATTTCTTTGGGTTTGGATGATTTTATGAGCCGATTGGCTAACCGCTTGGCTTTTTTTTCTTTTGGATTGAAGAAGGCCATGGGAGGCTATAGGAAATATCCCGAAGTCCCCGGTGTAGGGGAGGTTGTGGCGAAATTTTTCGAAAATTTAGAGTGTTAGCCAAATTTTTGAAAAATTTGAAAGGTTCTTAGAAACTGAAAAGTTGAAAAAAAGCTGTAACGAAAATAATGAAAGTTGAGTTGGTTTGTAAAACAACTTTCGGCTTCGTTCCTTTTCGGGGACGAAAAGTTTTACCGGGGGAGATTGTAATAACCTGGAAATGCGAGCCAGTTTAAAATTTTTATTTTGGCAATTTTAGTGAATTTTGATTATTTAAAATGAATTATTTTAAATTATAACGACGAGAAATTTATTTTGAATAGAATTCGAACGTATATATTTATATAGATCGTCGTTAGAATATAAATTTTTATTTATAATTATAAAAGGAATTGAAAATGGCACGGTAGTTCGATAATTCGATTTCAAATTTCAATTGAACATACCGGTTGCAAAATAAACTGGATTTTGGCGAAACCAAAAATATTGGAATCTAATTGAGAATATCTTTCCAACTAATCCGAAAAATCGAAATTTCATAGCGGGGATAAAAAGATACGTCCAGTTGAAAATTCAGAATAGTCGTTATGGAATTCAAGCCCTTAAAAATGGAAATTTTGCAAATGACCTCGGTTTTTAACGAAACCACTTTTGTTGGATCCGGAATGTCAATTTATTGCTAGGTTTCAAAATTCGTAATTTTTCGAATCAATATGTGAGCGTGGCAAAGGAAAACGCGTTTGACCAGTTTCAGTTGAATTTAATCGACTGGAAAATGACCATTTTTCAAACGGTCTCGGAATTTGACGAAACTAGTTTTGTTAGGACCGTATCGTCAATATGAAACTAGAAAATATTTTTCATGAATTTTTAGAGTTCGTATGTGGCCCCGGTAAATTGAAATGCGCGTTCAAATTCAATATATAGAGTTATATGTTGATTTTGACGAAAACTGATCGAAACCGGCCAAACTGGCTTACGATACATATCCCATTGTGTTCGGAAGGGGGTATTACTCCAGGGACGGCAGTCGGTGGACTTGATTTCGAGTTCAAACGAAAAGTCAACTTTTATTGGAAATAAATAAATATAATAATATAGTATATATACACCTTTTGGGCCAACCCTAAAACAGAACCCACGGTCAAATTAAAAATAGAATACCCGCACCTCCTTTTTTCCCCAAACCCCTGTCGCCACAGCCGTTCATCACCCAAGGCCATCGCCTCTGGCGCTCTCCACCTATGACCTTCCTCCCTCCTCCAGCCGCCTTCCCCCCCTCCATTCCCACAAACCCGAACCCAAAAAAAAAGCCCTAACCCTCCAGTTGAAGGAAACCGCACCGCCCGGGCTCAAGCCCGCCACCGCCGGTCAGGGCACACCCACCAGCAGCCCTCCCCTACCTCCGGCGACAGTGACATCCCCCTCTCTCAGTCCAAATGCTGAACCCTGTAAGTTTCTATTTTGGTTTTATTTTCTCTTTGTTTTTATTTAAAGTAATTAGGTTTAAAAATATAAATCAGATTCTTTTCTTTTTTATAATTATTTTTCTAATATGAAGCTATTATTTTCATGATAATAAAGTTTAGATTAATTTTTAAAAAGATAAGGATTATATTTTTATAAAGGTAAAGGATATATCTTTAATAATGAAAAGCATATATTTTTATATATGAAAGGATAAAAAAATTTATCATGGAAAAATATTATTCTTACTTATGGAAAAATTCGATTTATATATATATATATATACATTAGCGAAGTAAAAATTCGATTTCTTTATATATTCATTAGCAAAGTAAAAATTCATTTTTTATACATTCATATAGCAAAGGAAAATAGAATTTTTATATATAAAAGAGTCGAATAAAAATGTGATTTTTATTCGAATAGCGTTGAAATAAAAAAGGTGATTTTTAGTTAAATAGCTTCGAAATAAAAATGGAATTTTTATTATGAAGTTAGATTTATAAAAATAGAATTTTTTATCTATATAGTAGCAGTATAAAAATGTGATTTTTATATACATAGCAAAAATATAAAAATGTGATTTTTATATATGTAGTGGCTACAGACAATGAAATTGACAAAAGTCGAGCACGACGAAGATTTCTACAAAAGAAGAGTCGTGGTATTGGATTAGCTAGTCGGTGAGAACTTCTCACTTTAAATCTTGTTTTTCTAGTTAAAAATATATACTAGGACGCAAATGGTGTTTAGTAGCACCCAACACCCATCGTCCACAAACCATGGATGGCTTGTATGTTTGATTGTTTGTTGTGATGAAAGTTGATTGTGTGATGTGAAATAAAATATTTTTATAGTTAAAAATATTTTATCGTTAAAAATATAATTTTTAAACATGAATGTGAATAAATAAATAAATATTCATTTACAACAGGACGGTTTGCTTATGAACACCTATTTGAAGGACATTGATTGAGACGATAAATTTTACACGTTGCCCAACTGCACAAATAAAATTCAGTGTTTGTGGATTGAAATCACACACGGGTGTTGAGATGATATTTGGCGTACATTAATCCCAATTATTTAGTTGTATGTTGATCGATTGGTCGTGAGACTGTGTATGCGTTAATTATTTCTATTTAATGCTTATGCAGTTGTGTGGTGCACTTTGGATAATGGTTGATTATTTATCGTTGCTTTTATATACATGTGTTGTATGGAATCCATATAATTAACATTATATGGTAATTGATTGGGCCTCATTCCAATTTGGAAAATAAAGAATATTATGAAATAAAGAGTCACGTGTTGACAGTACTCATTTGTTGAGATTAGTCATGTGTTGAAAGAAATATAGATTCATATGTTGAGTAAAATATTTTAACAATAAAATTTACATCTTTATCATATATAAAATTAGAAACTAACTGGAAAATAGATAAGACGAGTGGTCTCCTGGGTATTGATCTGATGTTGGTTTCGGCCTTCGGGGTTAATATTTAGGGAATTGCTCTCTTGCTAATTTACTGTTAGAGTTTGATTAAAAATTAAACGATAGAAATCATAATTTTATAAAATATATTAAATAACAAAAATAGCCACGTGTTGGCAGTACTCATTTGTTGAGATTAGTCATGTGTTGAAAGAAATATAGATTCATGTGTTGAATAGAATAAATATTCATTTGTTGAATAGAATAAATATTCATTTGTTGAATAGAATAACGAAGTTATTGAAAAATATAAAGTCGGGTTGATTGGAGATACGCTATTTTGACGCGAATGATATTTATGTCGATTATATTCGTTTTTCTAATGAATATTGAAAAGAGATTTAAAATTTGAATATAAAACGAATTCGAATTGAATTGAATATAAAACGAATTCGAATTGAATTTAATATAAAACGAATTCGAATTGAATTGAATATAAAACGAATTCGGATTGAATTGAATATAAAATGAAATCGAATTGAATTGAATATAAAAAGAATTCTAATTCGATTGAATATAAAATGAATTCGAATTGAAATGAATTGAATTGTAATCGAATTAAAATTGAATTAAATAGAAATGCAATTGAAAATCGAAATGAATTCGAATTGAAATGAATTCAAATCGAATTGAAAATGAATTGAAATTGAATTGAAATCAAATAGAAATGAAAGTAAAACGAATTTATAATGGAAAATTCAATTTTGATTTGAATTTGAAATGAAGGTTGAAATTGTTTGAAACAAATTTGAAACGATTTATTAAATTCGTTTTAAAAGGAAATCGACGAAATATAATATATATATATATTATATATATAATGGCCTGAATAAAACGCGCCGCGCCGCGGTAGTTCGTGAATTTCGACCATTGACTTCGAAAGGACATTAAGGGAGATCAGACCGTCGAATTCTCCTAAAACCAGAACCGTTGGGTTCGTATCGAAAAGAGATTTCTAACGAATACAAGAGATTTGAAATCTGACGGTTGGATTTGGAGATACGTCCAAATCAATTTCAGAAAAGGTCGCTGTAAGTGCAGTTCGATGGCCGTTATTGGAAATCGACTGTACGGGCCTTGATAAAATTATTAAAAATATCAATAATTTGTGTAAAATTATAAGAAATGATTTGGAAAGAATTGGGATGAAAAACTCCATATTTGAAAAGATAAAAATAGCTTTTTATCGAAATGAACTAGTTTCGAATTAGAATAATAATTTATTTATTTTAAAATAAATAAATTGGATTTGAAATGGGTTTTAAATAACCAGAATTTCCAATATATGAATTGGAACGGATTTGAATCGAAATTATCTTTGGAATATTTCGATATTAGATTCTGCAATTATGCAGATATTTTGGAGGAGATTTGGAAGATATATTTTATATCGTTATTTCTAAAGCGATATTTGTGGGTTTCAGTATTTGATATTGAATATAAGCCGATATTTTTTCTATTTAGAGCCTTGTATTTAATATCAAATGGCATTTGGGTTTGTCGTGAATGGTGTCTTCATCAACACTGTTCTTAAACACCATTGAGAAAAGATTAAATCTTTTTATTTAGATTTAATGAAGTATACCAATTAATAAATATATTTAATTGGAATTGAATTAGAATTGATTTGTGGGTTTATCGTGAGCGGTGTTTTAAATTACACTTGTTCTTTAACCCGATAATAAATAGAATGTGATTTGGGTTTATCGTGAACTGTGTTTTAAATGACATTAGTTCTTTAACCCAGTAAAAGGAGTATTAATGAATCTGTAATTGGATTGAAATGTGAATTGATAATTTAAATTATCAAATTTGGAAAGTGAGTGAGAATGGAGTATCACCAGTTTTGCTCCAAAGCGATAGTTAAATCTTTAATTAGATTTGAACGTGAAAAGGGTAAATAATTTTACCGATAACTCCATGGTGTTAGATATGGAGTATTACCAGTTTTGCTTCATGGGATGAATAGGTTGGGATTGGGAAATAAAATAAATAATTACTTCGGTGTGGTTCGCTAATACCGACTAGTTTGGAAAACCTTAGCATGGTTTGAAATGACATCCAAAGGAAGATTAAGGAATAAATTTAAAAGAATTTATCTTTGATAAAATTAATGGGAACCTTTCCCTAAGAATGTGAAATTTAGAAACTTACTGTAGGTTAGCTAAGAAGAATGGTTTCCTGGGTATTGATCTGATGTTGGTTTCGGCCTTCGGGGTTAATATTTGGGGAATTGTTCTCTTGCTAATCTACGGTTAGTGACCGCTGAATTGGAATGAGACGTATGTTGTGTTTGTGTAACATTTGTTTATTATATACGCGGGTCATTCAGAAAGGCCGGGTTTATACCCATTCTGAATAACTGATTCGACGATAAGTCGAAGATGAAGACGGTGGTTGAAGACCTGAAGTTTTCACATCGTTTGGGTGATTACTGATGATCTTGATTGGGCTGTACATCCAAGATGAGGGAATCAGTTGGTGATCGTCCAGACGTACTTGGAGATCGATGGATATGCGAGGAAAGTGCCTCTGGTTTCGTTCAGACCCAGAACGAACTTGTAAATGGACTGTGTGTCTGACATTGGATTTTATTCTGTGTTGATTGATCTCTATTAAATATACATCTGTTTGGCGGCGGAGAATTTATTCTCTTTCTTAATGCCCTTCTCTGAGACGTACGAGCTCATAGGTTGTATATTGATGGACATCAGTCGCATGGAGTGAATTGCCAGTGTGGCATGCCTAAGTGGCAAATGATCAAGGCTTCTGTTGAAAAGCAAAATCTTGTGGTTGATGATCAAAGCACGACCTACGTGGCATAGCTTTGTGTATAACGTGAATTCGCGAGCCTCACACCTCGGTATGAGTCAAAAACGGGATAGTGACTGCAGGGAGAACACGACGTTTCTTTCTAGCTAGAGGTAGTGTCAATGCTTAAACTGGCTGACATTTATATATTATTTTTACATATGTGGTTGTTGGAATGCGAGGCGCCTCGATTATAGGTCTGTTAGGACCGGGAAACGTGTGTTCAGGAATTGCCAATCCTCAAACATAAGAGAGGACCGGCCCTGAAGATCCTAGGTTTACACAGAGTGTGTAGTCCTGAGGCATTTGCTTGTGTGTCTCGAAGCAGAGAGGAGCTTGCCCCTTGCCTTGACTCATGACGGAAATCCAATTTCTAATACGAGATATTTCAGTTTTTATTTGTAGAGCCTAGTATGGCGACATAGTAGCACGGGATACTATGTCGTCTATGATTGATATTTGTGATTGTATATAAAATCAGAAACTAACTTGAAACGAGCTAAGATGGTTGGTTTCCTGGGTATTGGTCTGATGTTGGTTTCGGCCTTCGGGGTTAGTACTTAGGGAATCGTTCTCTTACTAATTTACGGTTGGAGTCTGATTAAGAATTAAAAGATTAAATTTAGCATATCAAGCATGTTTGGCTATTATAAGGGAAAACCCTATCCTCCGGCTTGCGTTGCATTGTGTGATGGGACCTGGGTCTTATAATGGCTTCATTTTTCTTTATTTAGCATTGCGTTGTTTCTTCTATGCACTGGTGTTCTTGGGAGGAAACATGTTCTGTGTTATACGGCGTGGTCCCTTGAATTACTCTCTTTTAAAGTAAAGTTTTAAATAACTGTTTTAGTTCTCACACCAGTCACATGACTGACCTGGAGTTTATTGTTTTAACCTAAACTCTGGGTGCCCCTATTTTCGACACGGCCAGCTAGTAGTTTTGGTTTTGCAGATTTATATTAACAGGATCCTGATTTACAGCTGGAACAATTCTCGGAAAGCTCTGTATCCGTGTATCGCCTTCAGTTGTGTTTTGTATTGTTTTTCCGCTGCTATGTAATTTATTGTAATCTCTGATATTTTTCTGTTGTATAATATTTATTCATACTCTGTATATTCTTTTAATCTGATGGAATTGTTGTAAATAACAATGAAATGTTTTCCTGTTTGAGTTCCGATATGTGTTTTCCTCAATTCAATCCGGGCTTTCCTTACCTAGGAAGTTCGGGTCGTCTCAAATAATCATCCAAACGACGTGAAGAACTCTGATCTTCAACCACCGTCTTCATCTTCGACTTATCGTCGAATCGGTTATTCAAAATGGGTATAAACCCGGCCTTTCCGGATAGCCCACGTATATAATAAACAATTGTTACACAAACACAACATACGCCTCATTCCAATTCAGAATATTCTTTTATTCAAATTTTCACATTCTTAGGGAAAGGTTCCCATTGATTTTATCAAAGATAAATTCTTCTAAATTTATTCTTTAATCTTCCTTTGGATATCATTTCAAACCTTGTTAAGGTTTTCCAAATTAGTCGGGATTAGCGAACAATACCAAAGTAATTATTTATTTTATTTCCTAATCCCAACCTATTCATCCCATGGAGCAAAACTGATAGTATTCCATATCTAACACCACGGTGTTATCGGTAAATATTAGTTAACATTTCACGTTCAAATCTAATTAAAGATTTAACTATCGTTTGGAGCAAAACTTAGTGATACTCCGTTCTCGATCACTTTAATATAATTAAAGATTCATTAAAACTCCACTTAGTTTTAATCTTCCCAAAAATCAATATCCTGTCTTCAACTGGGTTAAAGAACCAATATCATCTAAAACACGGTTCACGATAAACCCAAAATCACTTTCCATTGTTAATCGGGTTAAAGAACAGGTGTTATTCAAAACACCGCTCACGATAAACCCAACAACCAATTTAAATTCAATTCCAATTAAATACTAATTAACTGGAAATTTTCACTAAATCTTAATTAAAATATTTATTCTTTTCTAAACTGGGTTCAAGAACAATGTTATTTAAGACACCATTCACGACGAACCCAAAATCCCATTTGATATTAAATACAAGGCTTTGAATAGAAAATATATTCGCTTATATTCAATATCAAATTCTGAAACTAACAAATATCGTATTGGAAATAACGATATAAATATATCTTTCAAATTTCCACAACCATATCTGTATAATCATGAAATCCAACATCGAAATATTCCGAAGATAATTTCGATTCAAATCCATTCAAATTCGTATATTGGAAATTCTGATAATTTTCAAAACCATTTCAAATCTAGTTCAAAACTAGTTCATTTCGATAAAAATATATTTTTATCCTTTCAAATGTGGAATTTTTCATCCCAGTTCTTTCCAATTCATATATTTTGATTTTACATAAATTATTAATATTTTTAACAATTTTATCAAGGCCCGTACAGTCGGTTTTCAATAACGGCCACCGAAGTGCACTTACAACGACCTTTTCCAAATTTTATTTGGACATAATTCCAAATCCAACCATTAGATTTCAAATTTCTAATGTTCATTGGAAAGCTCTTTTCGATACGAACCCAAGGGTTCCAGTTTCAGGAGAATCCGACGGTCGGATCTCCCATAACGTCAACTCAAAGTCAATGGTCGAAATTCGCGAACAGCCGCGGCGCGACACGTTCTATTCAGGCCATTTAATATATATAATATATATATATCGTCGATTTCAATTCTAAACGTATTTTATAATTCGTTTAAATTCATTTTAAAAACGATTTCAACTTCATATTCAATTTTTAAATCAAACTTGAATATTCCATATCATTAATATATAAATGATAATATTTTCAAAATATTAGATTTTGAAATCACTTCCTTTTCTATATTCATTATAAAAACGAATATAATCGATATAAATATCGTTCGCGTCAAAGTGGCGCAAATCTAATCAACACGGCTTTATATATTTCAATAACTTCGTTATTCTATTCAACAAATGAATATTTTCTTCAACACATGAATATATATTTCTTTAAACACATGAATATTCTCAACATATGAGTATCGTCAACACATGACTATTTTTGTAATTTAATATATTTTATAAAATTATGATTTCTATCGTTTAATTCTTAATTAGACTCCAACCGTAAATTAGCAGGAGAACAATTCCCTAAGTATTAAACCCGAAGGCCGAAACCAACATCAGATCAATACCCAGGAAACCACTCATCTTAACTAGTTTCCAGTAGGTTTCTAATTTTATATATGATAAAGATGTAAATTTTATTGTTAAAATATTTTACTCAACACATGACTATAGTCAACACATGACTATTTATTCTATTCAACACATGAATCTTTATTTTATAATATTCTTTATTTTCCAAATTGGAACGAGGCCCTATCAATTACCATATAATGTTATTTATATGGATTCCATACAACACATGTATATAATAGCAATGATAAATAATCAACCATCATCCAAAGTACACCACACAGCTGCATAAGCATTAAATATAAATAATTAACGCTTACACAGTCTGTCAATCAGACGATCGACACACCACTAAACAATTGGGATTAGTGTACGTCAAATATCATCCTAACACCCGTGTGGGATTTCAAATCAACAAACACAGATTTTTATTTGTGCAGTTGGGCAATGTGTAAAATTTGTCGTCCCAATCAATATCAGTCAAATCGGTGTACATAAACAAATCGTTCGATTTGTAAATGAATATTTATTTTATTCACATATATGTTAAAAATTATAATTTTAACGATAAAATATTTTGTTCAACCTATGAATATTCTATTCAGTTCATATATTCAATAAAATGATATCTTTATTTTTCTAACTTATTTTAGAAACTTTCGGCGGCATAACGACACGATACTAGAAACAGGATAAGGCCTAGCCTTATCCCCAGTCTAATAATGGCCTGCCCCATTCACATACCCATCTAATCAATTCCATTTCAACCAAACAACCAAATTCAAACAAATAATCTAACCAACCACCAAACAAGCAAACAAACAAGTCGTCCATGATTTGTGGACGACGGGTGTCGGGTGCTACTAAGCACCGTCTGCATCCTAGTATATATTTTTAACTAGAAAACAAGAATTAAAGTGAGAAGTTCTCATCGACTATCTAAACCAATTCACTGCGACTCTTCATATGTAGGAAATCTTCATTGCGTCTCCAACGAGATCTGTTTCGTGCGGTATATGTTAAAAATTATATTTTTAACAACGCCACTTCCTATATAAAGATTATATTTTTATCTTCTCTATTATATAAAAATCATATTTTTAATTCGCTACATATATAAAAATAATATCTTTATCTATACGATAAAAATTATATTTTTATCCAACTAAAAATAATATTTTCATATCGTTATACATATTTAAAAGTCAAATCTTTAACAAATAAAAATCATAACTTTTCTAGTTCCAAAAATCAAATTTTTTTATATGCTAAAAATCAAACCTTTCATGTTTAGAAAAATTAAACATTTCATGTAATCACTTCATGTATAAGAAAGATCACATTTTTATACTAAAACCGAAGGTAAAAATCATAATTTTATCCGCATTCATGAATAAAAAGGAGATAAAAGCTCACCGGTGTTGTCGAGAGGCGGAGGAGGCTCGGGGGAGGGCTGAAACTGGTCAGGTACTGAAATGCACATGCTGGAAACGGTAAAAATCGAATTTTACATGGAGGGGGGTCCATAGTGGGCGGTGGGTGGCTGAGGGGCGGCGTAGCCCATCGGGGTGGTTGCTGAAGGTTCGTGGGGGTGGTGCGGAGGTCTGTGGTGGGCTAGCGGATGGTCAACTTGGGGGATTTCTACCTGGTTGGGGGTTTTGGGTTCGGGGAAGAGGAATTGGGGCGTAGGAGGAAGAGAAGAGGTGGCGTCGATCATCCGATTGGGTGGCGGCGGGTCTCCGGTGGTGCGGCGCGGCGATGGAGCCCCTAGGGCGGCGGGCGGCGATTTGAATGAAGGCATCGGTTTTTTTTCTAATTCGTTTTCTCACGTGGAGAGAAGGGAAAGGGGAAGGAGGTATTATATATATTATTTTATTTTATTTTATTCACCATAAAGTTGACTTTCAATTTGAACTCGAAATCAAGCCCACCGACTGTCTCCCCTAGCGTAGTACCCCCATTCCGAACACAATGGGATATGTCCCGTAAGCCAGTTTGTCGTTTCAATCAGTTTTCGTCAAAATCAAAATATAACTCTATATATTGAATTTGAACGCACATTTCAATTTACCGGGGCCATATATTAGCTCTAAAAATTCCCGAAAAATTATTTCTAACTTTGTATTGACCATACAGTCCTAACAAAACTAATTTCGTCAAATTCTGAGACCGCTTGAAAAATGGCCATTTTCCGGTCGATCCAAATTGATTGAAACTGTCAAAACACATTTTACTTTGCCACGGTCACATATTGATTCAAAAAATTACGAATTTTGAAACCTAGCAATAATTTGACATCACAGATCCAACAAAAGTGGTTTCATCGAAAACCGAGGTCGTTTGCAAAATTTCCATTTATAAGGGCCAGAATTCCACGACGATTATTCTGAATTTTCAATTGGACATATCTTTTTATTCCCGCTATGAAATTTTGATTTTTCGAATTCGTTGGAAAGATATTTTCAAATAGATTCTAATATTTTTGGTTTCGCCAAAATCCGGTTTATTTTGAATCCTGCACATTCATTTGAAATTAGAAATCAAATTTTCGAACTACCGCGCCATTTTCAATCACTTTTATAATTAAAAATAAATATTTATATTCTAATGACGATCTATATAAATATATGCGTTTTATTTCTGTTCAAAATAAATTTCTCGTTGTCATTATTTAAAATAAATCATTTTAAATATTCAAAATTCATTAAATTGCCAAAATAAAAATTTTTAATTGGCTCAAATTTTCCGGGTTGTTGCAATATATGATATTATTTTTGTTCGTTATAAAAATATGATTTTTATAGCGATGTTGAATATATAAAAATATGATTTTTATAGCGTTGCTGAATATATAAAAATATGATTTTATATGCTAAAGAATATAAAATTGTGATTTTTATATATGTAGCGAATTAAAAATAGGATTTTTAAATAATAGAGAATATGAAAATATGATTTTTATATATGTATGAAAATAAAATTTAGATTTTTATATATATGAAGTAACGAAAAAAAAATCGATCTTTATTATATGTGAAGCGAAATAAAAAAAAATCGTTCTTTAGTATGAAGTAGAGAAAATAAAAATATGATTTTTATCCATATAACTTAGAAATAAAAATGTGATTTTTATTTATATATGAACAGCGTGAAAAGGATGCGTTGGAATTTCGGACAAATCCAAACCATTCAGAAAGAAAGAATGGCGGGGTGGAACCCCAAGGTAAGAACTCCTCACTAAATTTTTTATACAGTTGTTTATCATGTAACTGCATATATAAACTGTTCCCCATCGTCCACAGACCACAGACGACTTGTTTGTTTAGTTATGTAGTTGATTGGTTTGAATTTGGTTGTTTAGGTGAAATGGAATTGAGTAGATTGGTATGTATATGGCGCGGGCCATTATTAGACCGTTGATAAGGTTAGGCCTTGTCCCATTTCTAGTATCGGGCCGTTATACCGCCAAAATTTTCTAAAATATGTTAGAAGAATAAAAATATCATTTTTATTAGATAAATGAATAAAATAAAATATTCATGTACAAATCAGATGATTTGAATATGTAACCCATTTGACTGATATGGATTGGGACGATAAATTTTACACATCACCCAACTGCGCGAATAAAAATCTGTGTTTGTTGATTTGAAACCCCACACAAGCGTTGGATGATATTTGGTGTACACTAATCCCAATTATTTAGTTGTATGTCGATCGATTGGTTGACAAACTGTGTAAGCGTTAATTATTTATATTTAATGCTTATGCAGTTGTGTGGTGCACTTTGGATGATGGTTGATTATTTATCATTTCTATTATATACATGTGTTGTATGGAATCCATATAATAACATTATATGGTAATTAATTGGGTCTCATTCCAATTTAGAAAATAAATAATATTTTAAAATAATATTCAGAACAGGAAACTAAATATTCATGTGTTGAATAAACAAAATAGTCATGTGTTGACGATACTCATGTGTTGAGAATATTCATGTGTTGAACGAAATATTTTAACAATAAAATTCGCATCTTTATCATATATAAAATTAGAAACTAACTAGAAACTAGTTAAGATGAGTGGTTTCCTGGGTAATGATCTGATGTTGGTTTCGGCCTTCGGGGTTAATACTTACGGAATTGTTCTCTTGCTAAATTACGGTTAGAGGTTGATTAAGAATTAAACGATAAAAATCATAATTTTATAAAATATATCAAGTAACAAAAATAGTCATGTGTTGACGATACTCATATGTTGAGAATATTCATGGGTTTAAAGAAATATATATTCATGTGTTGAAGAAAATATTCATTTGTTGAATAGAATAACGAAGTTATTGAAATATATAAAGCTGTGTTGATTAGATATGTGCTATTTTGACGTGAACGATATTTATATCGATTATATTCATTTTTACAATAAATATAGAAAAGGAAGCGATTTCAAAATATAACATTTTGAAAATATTATCATTTATATATTAATGATATGGATTATTCAATTTTGATTTAAAATTGAATATGAAGTTGAAATCGTTTTTAAAACGAATTTAAATGATTTACAAAATATGTTTAGAATTGAAATCGGTGAAATATAAATAATATATATATTAAATGGCCTGAATAGAATGTGCCGCGCCGCGGTAGTTCGCGAATTTCGACCATTGACTTCGAATTGACGTTACAGGAGATCCGACCGTCGGATTCTCCTGAAATTGGAACGGTTGGAAAACCTTAGCATGGTTTGAAATGACATCCAAAGGAAGATTAAGGAATAAATTTAAAAGAATTTATCTTTGATAAAATTAATGGGAACTTTTCCCTAAGAATGTGAAATTTAGAAACTTACTGTAGGTTAGCTAAGAAGAATGGTTTCCTGGGTATTGATCTGATGTTGGTTTCGGCCTTCGGGGTTAATATTTGGGGAATTGTTCTCTTGCTAATTTACGGTTAGTGGCCGCTGAATTGGAATGAGACGTATGTTGTGTTTGTGTAACATTTGTTTATTATATACGCGGGTCATTCAGAAAGGCCGGGTTTA
Organism: Allium sativum; assembly: GCA_030737875.1. Classification (NCBI taxonomy): domain Eukaryota; kingdom Viridiplantae; phylum Streptophyta; class Magnoliopsida; order Asparagales; family Amaryllidaceae; genus Allium; species Allium sativum. The sequence goes on from CM060912.1 coordinate 506,405,779, forward strand.
TACCCATTCTGAATAACTGATTCGACGATAAGTCGAAGATGAAGACGGTGGTTGAAGACCTGAAGTCTTCACATCGTTTGGGTGATTACTGATGATCTTGATTGGGCTGTACATCCAAGATGAGGGAATCAGTTGGTGATCGTCCAGACGTACTTGGAGATCGATGGATATGCGAGGAAAGTGCCTCCGGTTTCGTTCAGACCCAGAACGAACTTGTAAATGGACTGTGTGTCTGACATTGGATTTTGTTCTGTGCTGATTGATCTCTATTAAATATATATCTGTTTGGCGGCGGAGAATTTATTCTCTTGCTTAATTCCCTTCTCTGAGACGTATGAGCTCAGTGGTTATATATCAATAGAAATCAGTCGCATGGAGTGAATTGCCGGTGTGGCATGCCTAAGTGGCAGATGATCAAGGCTTCTGTCAAAAGCATAGTCTTGTGGTTGATGATCAAAGCACGGCCTATGTGGCATAGCTTTGTGTATGGAGTTAATTCGCGAGCCTCACACCTCGGTATAAGTCAAAAACGGGATAAGGACCCAAGGAGAACACGACATTTCTTTCTAGCTATGGGTGATGTCAGTGACCTACCAGCCCTGACATTTATATTATTTTTACTTGTGTGGTTGTTGGAATGCGAGGCGCCTCGGATATAGGTCCTATAGAACCGGGAAACGTGTGTTCAGGAATAATTAATCCTCAAAAGTAGGAGAGGACCAGCCTTGGAGGTTCCAAGGGCTGCTGTGTGTGGTCCTGAGACATTTGCTAGAGTGTCTCGAACGTAGAGGAGCTTGCCCCTTGCCTCGACTTATGAGGGATATCCAATTTCCAATGCGTGACATTTTGGTTTTATTTGTAGAGCCTAGTATGGCGACATGGTATATGATACCCATGCCGTCTATGACTAATACATTTATATCTGAAGTTTTTTTCTTACTTATAGTAATAATAAAAGTTGAAATTTAGCGTATCAAGCATTCTTTGGCTATTATAAGGTAAAACCCTATCCTTCAGCTTGCGTTGCATTGTGTGATGGGACCTGGGTCTTATAATAGCTTAATTTTTCTTTATTTAGCATTGCGCTGTTTGTTTTATACACTGGTATTCTTGGGGTAAAAATCTGTTCCGTGTTATACGGTGTGGTCCCTTGATTTACCGAACTTTAAAAATCAAATTAATAACTATTTAGTTCTCACACCAGTCACATGACTGACCTGGAGTTTATTGTTTTAACCTAAACTCTAGGTGCCCCTATTTTCCACGCGGGCAGCTAGTAGTTTTGGTTTCGCAGATTTATATTCATAGGATCCTGGTTTATAGCTGAAGTGATATTCGGAAAGCTCTGTATCCGAGTATTTCTTTCTGTTATGTTTTGTATTATTTTTTCCGTTGTTATGTATTTAAATGTAATTTAAATCTCTGATAATTATCAAATGTGTAATATTTATTCATACTCTGTATTATTGTTGTATTCTGATGGAATTGTTGTAATAAAGAATGAAATGTTCATCTGTTTGTGTTCCGATGTGTGTTGTTCTCAAAGCAATCCGTTCTTTCCTTACCGGAGAAGTTATGGGTTCTTACTAATAGCCTGATGTTGTAGCTTCAATAACCTTTTTATTACAACTTTTGCATGCTTCATACCACAATGGTTCAGTCTTAATATAAGTTATGTAACCAAACACACTGAAGAAAACAGTCTATACATTTAAAAAAATAACTTAATTTACATGATATTATCCATGTACATATGATATAAATTGAAATGATTAGTAGTACTAACCTTGTCAAGACCCAAACTCGGATTGTTTGTTATATGGGAAAGCGTTACTCTGTCATAAGTAGTATATTTTATTCGTGCATTTCTACCTTCGGTATCATATCAAATTTTAAGCTTTTGAGCTTCTGGTATGTTTGGATTTATAGCTATAATGCTGCCAGTCAGTGTGGACAAAGACAAACCTGGAGGAGTAATACAAAATTTTAAAAGATGGTTACAAGCTAAAATAAACTAAAGAAAATAAAAGGCTTTTTTATCCTAAAAATCTCCAACTTTAACACATTTAATGGCTATTATAGGAGCTTTATCAACCATTTCCATTAGTTCGGATCCTACTCCGCTAGCAAGTTCTCCCCATAACGCAACATTAACTGTCTTGGTTCTGTAATTTAAATCCACATTAAAATGTATACATCAGAGAAATAAATTTATTTACTATATTTATTTACGAATCATCTGCTATAGTTAAATCATGTTCTGGAATGGTCTGATTGTTGGATTTTCTTTTAACATATTTGATTGTTGATACGCTTGTAACAAGACCGATCATATTTAAAGAAAAAAAATTTGTTAATCAATCAGACGATGATTTAAAAACAAAATTATAATGTAAATGCATTACCTACTACTTCTTTTTCTGCAACATATTTTTGAAGTTGGTCAATCTTTACAAAATTGTAAAGGGTGTCAGGTATACAGAAGCACATGTAACGACCTGGAATTTTAGGCGAATTTAAAAATTTTATTTTAGAAATTTTAATGGACTTTAATATTTAAAATAATTTATTTTAAATAGGAACGACTAAAAAAATTATTTTAGAATGGGACCGGCCCTACCGCATCCAAGGGTTCACTGCGGGGAATCCTGAGGCATTTGCTAGAGTGTCTCGAATCAGAGAGGAGCTTACCCCTAGCCTCGACTCATAATGGAAATCCAATTTCCAATACGACCTTGCGATTTTGATTATAGAGTTAGTATGGCGACATAGTAGGATGGGGTACTATGCCTTCTATGATTAATACATTATGATTGAAATTATTTTTGAAATATATATACACATAGATATACACACTAATATTAAATCTGTTTTATCGTATCAAGCATCTTTTGACCATTATAAGGTAAAACCCTATCCTCCGGTTTGCGTTGCATTGTGTGATGGGACTTGGGTCTTATAATGGCTTCATTTTTCTAAAAAGCATTGCGTTGTTTAACGATTTACCTTATTTTATGCACTGGCAATCCAATGGAGTAAACCCGTTCCGCGTTAGCGGCGTGGTCCTGCGATTAGCCTTATTATTAGATAAGTTCAGTTAAGATTTCTCATACCAGTCCCATGACTGACCTGTAGTTTGTTTCACTGGCAAACTCGGGTGCCCTTATTTTCCACACGGGCAGTCGAGTAGCTTTTTGCAGATATATTTACAGGATCCTGGTTTACAGCTGAAGCGGTATTCGGAAAGCTTTGTATCCGTGTATTCCTTCCAGTTGTATATTTGTATTATTTTTCCACTGCTATTTAAATGTAATTTAAAACTCTGATATTATTGTATTTCTATTTCTGTAATAAGTATTCATACTCTGTTACATTCTTGTACTCTGATGTAATTGTTGTAATCAGCAATAAAATGTTCTCTAGTTTGTGTTCGGATGTGTGTTGTTCTCAAAGAAATCCGGTCTTTCCTTTACTGGGAAGTTTGGGTCGTTTCAGTTGGTATCAGAGCTTTGGTTTACAGAGCTCGAGAACAAGACACATTAGAATTAAACGAAAGAATTCATCAGAGATTGGATTAGTAATATCCAATAAGAATAACTCGTTAGAGATGGGGTCAGTAGTATCCTGGAACGAGTGTGAAGAGTATTATTTTCTTTTAAATAAAAATGAAAACAAATTTAGTTTTGAAATTTTTATCTTAAAATACGTATTTGAGTATATTATATTTTAATGTGGACAATCGAATATATAAAGATTTCGAATATACGAGTAATTAACGGATATTCGAAGTTTTAATATACTGGGTAGATATAGAATCACACTCTAGTCGCCCGGAGATAATTCTGGTGATAGGTCGACCATCACCAGTATTTATGTTCGAGTCTCGAAGGTGGGATTTCTATATATTTCCATTGACTGGTATGAGAAGCAAAACTTAGTTAGGACACATTGCTGTGATTTGCACTAAAAATCTAATTTTTGACTATATATTAAAGTAATATATTTGAAAAGTTAATCACCTAATTGATTGTTAGTTGTGATGTCTGATATTTAGTTTCACTAATTAGAATATTAGAGTGATAATTAATTAAACAAATAAAATTAAAGTTGAGCTAGTTAATTAAACAACTTTTTAGCTTCGTTCCTTTTCGAGGACGAAAAGATTTTAAGTGGGGGCGATTGTAACGAACCGGAATTTTGGGCCAATTTAAAATTTTTATTTTAGAAATATTAATGGACTTTAATATTTAAAATAATTTATTTTAAATAGGAACGACTAAAAATTTTATTTTAGAATGAATAAATTCAATTTAATTATAAAAGGAGTTTAAAACAGCGCTGCAGTTTGAAATTTTGAATTTGAACTTTGACAGAATGTACATGATTCAGAATAAATCAGAATTGAGCGAAACCAGAAATATTTAAATCTGTTTAATCATATCTTTCCAACGAATCTGAAAAACTAAAATTCCGTTTTAAAAATCAAAATTTATGACCAATTCAATTTTTAGAAAAGTCGCTGTAGAATTTATATATATATATATATATATATATATATATATATTATAGGGCCGGAAAGGCTACTTTTCACATGTGAAGGAATTTCGACTCGAAACCACTTCCATTGAGTTCAGAATGACGTTCCTGCATTGAAAAATAGTAGACACTTATATATTTTGAGTTTTGGAATGTATTTGTTTAAAAATGTATTTTTAATATTAAATATATTGGCCTTAAAAATAGTCATTTTCAAACGACCTCGGTTTTCGACGAAACCACTTTTGTTGGAATTGTAATGTCAAATTATTGCTAAGTTTCAATTTTCATAATTTTTCGAATCAATATGTGAGCGTGGCAAAGGAAAACGTGTTTTGTCAGTTTCGGTCAAATTTAATCAGCTTAAAAATAGCCATTTTTCAAACGGTCTCAGAATTCGATGAAATTAGTCTCGTTAGAACTGTATCTTCAAATCATAACTAGAAATAATTTTTCTGTAATTTTTAGAGTTCGTATGTGGCCCCGGTAATTTAAAATGTACGTTTGAATTTAATAATTTAATGATTTATAATTAAATTTAAAGAAAAACATATCGTAACAGCCGAATTGGGTTACGAAATATGTTCCATTGTGTCCGGGACGGGGGTTATTAGCTAGGGGCGACATTCGTTGGCTTTAATTTGGAGTTCCGAACGATATACAAATTTATAGAATTAAATTAATTAAAATAAATAAGAAAATACGCGTATAAATACGCTGTACTATACGAAACCCTATTCCCATTATACAGCCACCGTTCTACTTCTTCCAATGGCCGATGTTCACCGAAAATTCAAACCTTAAGATCTTGCAAACCGTTCAATGAAAATCAGCAAATTATATATCAAATCGAAGGGAATTTCGGGAGCTTCAAATTTATATGGACAAGATATGCTTTAGTGGAGCGGATTTCGCGAATTTGGGGCATAAAGTACCGCCGTTCGCGGCGTTCTGGGGCCCACCAGGGACCACCGAGCTCGCCTGGGTTCCTGGCGTGGGGGCGGCATTCGTTGGCGCTCCGGGCGGTGGCGTCGGATCTGAGTCACGACGATCAGGGGAGGCGCTAGGAGGAGAGAGAAAATTTGAGCGTGATGGGTTCTCACGATCTGTACATAACGAAGAAGAAGAAGTAAAGGGTTAAGGAAATATTAATTTATTAATAAAGTTAATTATTTATTTAAATATTCAAATCTTTAAACGATTGTATCTTGTTCAAACAGAGACGAAATTCAGTGAAACGAGTTGCATTGTGATCGTATTGAAGAATACTGCAGCACAGAAATGACTAGGACAAAAACAGAGCAAATCAAAATTCGAGGAAAATTTCAGATCTAAATGGTTCGGTGAGATTTCTATTTTAGAACTAAATTCAATTATTTATTTCAGATATGAAATTATATTTATTTCATGTTCATGATGTGTGTATATATATATGATTATTGAAATGTTGATTTGGGTTGTGATTGCTTGAACCACTGAACTAAATTGTGTGTATTCGTGTTTGACATGATTTTGTGTGTACGACGAAAACACCATATTATTGTATACATAGAAACAATATTCATGTTCGTCAAGGATGTTTAATTTGTATTAGATTTAACAAAATTATTATTTTGTTTATTATTATTATTGGAAATTAACACTTCTGTTAATTAGAATTAGCTAAAACAAAAATATATGATTTGTGTATATAAAAGAATCAGATGTGTTAAACACAAAATTTAGTCAACTTGTTAAACCAGCATTTGTAACATAAAAATGAATCAAACCTTTTATTCGTTTTGTTGAGTCAAATTTTGTAACAAAATATGAACGAACATTTTTATGTCATTGTGTTGAACTAGATTTTCAACAAAATATGTACACACATTTTTATGCAATATTGTCTACATTAAAAAGGTTAGAAGTTCAAGATATCATTTTTATGTAATATTGTCTACATTATAAAGATTATAACAAAATTTACATTTTTGATTACATAAGAAAGATTATAACAAAAATTAACATTTTTGTTTACATTATAAAGATTATAACAAAAATCATCATTTTTTATTACATTAGAAAGATAAGAACAAAATTTACATTTTTTTTGTAAAATGTAAATAAAAGAACAAGAGTTACATTTTTTGTTATAAAGAGCAAGATTAACACTTTTGTTAATGAGATTTAAAAGCTCAAGATTAACATTTTTGTTAATTAGATTATGGATGGATAAAAATCATATTTTTGTCACATTAAAAAGAATTATATAAAAATGAAGATTTTTGTACTTTAAAGAGGAATTATACAAAAATGAAGGTTTTGTCACATTAAATGGAATTATACAGAAATGATCATTTTTGCCGTATTAAAAAGAATGAACATTTTTATTTACAATAAAAGGATTAAACAAAATCATCATTTTTGCTTGCATTAGAAGTAATAAACAAAAGCATCATATTTTTACATTAAAAAGAATCAAATAGAAATGTAATTTTTATACATAAAAGAGAATGAACTAGAAAGGTATATTTTTATACATTAAATAGAATGGATTTGAAATGTATATTTTTATACATTAAAAAGAATGAATTGGAAAATGTATATTTTTATACATAAAAAGAATGAACTAGTAATGTATATCTTTATACATTAATAAAAAGAGAATGAATTAGTAACGGACATTTTCGTCACATTAAGAAGTATGAAGTAGAAATACATATTTTGTCATTAAAATGAAGGAGACTAAAAATATACATTTTGATAAATAAATAAGAGTTAAGATCTTTATTGTCATTGGTTATTAAAAGTTGATCTTTTATTTACATTCCTTGATGTAAATAAAACTAGAATAAAAAGTTATATTTTTGTTTGCAATTTTAGATGCAAACGAACATTAAAATAAAAATTTATATTTTTATTTGTATTCCTTGTTGAAATAAACATGAAATTAAAAGGTTGGATTTTTATTTGCATTCTTTGATGCAAATAAAAACTTGAATTACAAAGGTTACACTTTTTGTTTGCAATTAAAAATGCAAATAAGAGCCTAGATTAAAGAAGACACATTTTTTATTTGTATTTTTGTTACAAATGCAAGAATAGAATAAAACATAGGAAAAACCCATTTTTAATGCTAATAATAGAAAGAGTAGAAAATATACGTATTTCATTATGAAATATGTTTCACATTAAAAACACATTTTTAATGTTAACCTTAGAAACTTAGAAAAAGAATATCATCTTTAATGTAAAATAAAGATTACATTTTATACAATGTAAAAAGAATGTCATTTGTATGTAATATAAAGAGATTACATCTCATTGTAAGTGAGTCAACATTAGAACTCACAATTTTTTTTATGTAAATGAATCAGTAGAAAAGATTCATTGTTTTTGATAAATTATGTCAACATGAGAACTTACATTTCTATTATATATAAAAAGATTCATCATTATATATGTTTATGATGTTGAAATGTTACACTCCCATTTACAAGTTACCCGACTTGTTTATGTGATTGGGACGATAATTTTCACACATCGCCCAAGCGCACAAATGATTTATGATTTGCTTGATGGATGAAACCCCACACGGGTATTGGGATGATTTTGGATACACACTAATCCCAATATTTAGTTACGAGACGTATAGGCACGCGCTCCGCGCGTGGTGATGGCACGCATGGAGCCATTCAACAAAATAAAAATATGTCGTTAGTACATGGTCTGGTATATTTCTTGCCCATTTTATTTTTCTGCATATTTATTTGCTCAATAGTTTCTTTTTATTTTCCTATTTTCATTACTGTGCATTAATTTTCTTCTGTTTCTAATTCATGCATGTTAATTCGTGTGACCGTTATTCAAAACATTTATTTATATTTCTAATTTTAAAAGTTCCATTCTTAATACGCGTGAACATACTCTTGAAATAAATATTTCCACACATACGCGTGATTTAATTCCATTTACGATGCGCATTTATTTTCGAATTCAAACATACGCGTGATTTAATTCCATTTACGTTACCATTCTAGATTTAATTTTCTGCTTTCAAATTTTAACATTATTCCCATTTACGTCTCTATTAATGTCATTAATGACGCGCATGGCTAATTAAAGGAACATTGCTATTTAACTTTAAATACTTTCCGTTTTTTTCTTGATTTAATTCCTTTTATCATATGTGTTTGTTTTTAGTAAAGGGCATTTTCGGTAGTTTGCGTGTACACCAAAAAAGTGTGACACCAAACCTATTCCGATTATTAGTAAAGATATGTCAATCGATGGATTGACAGTCTGTGATGAGCGTCAGTTATTTACTTTAATGCTCACACAGTTATAGATTCCACTTTGGTCGTCATTTGGATGTTTGATAATTATTTATCATGATTGTCGATTCCATAAAAAAAATATGGTTGTTGGTTGAGTCAGATTCCAATAAAGAATATTCTAGGAAAAGAATATTGTAGAAAATATAAATATGAAAAGAATATTTTGGAAAAAGAATATATTTTGAGAAAATATATTTTTATTGAAATAAACTAGTTAGTAATTAGAATAAATCATAAAATCCAGATTTAATGAGTTTTCCAATTTGTTAAGATTTAAGTGAAGTTAAATTAAATAAATTAGATTTGGGTTGTCGTGAATAGCGTCGTAAATAACACTGTTCTTAAACCCCATATGAAAAGAATAACCTTTTAATTTAGATTATTAAAGTTTTCATTTAGTAATTGAAATAAGATGAAGTGTGGGTCGGGTTTATTGTGAACTGTGTTTCTAAGCGACATTTGTTCTTTAACCCAACTGACAGCGAAAGTATGATTTGGAATTTATGAATCTTTTATTAAGATTTAAATGGAAATTTTCCAAAAGTAAAGTTTTCCAATTTAATACATTAAATGGGAATTGAATAGGATTCGAATTAGTTATAACCGAGATAAGCTTCCGTAAAAGAAGACCGATACTACATATGGAATTTAAAAGGCTTTGCCGTTATTCCATTTATATTATGGGTCGGATACAGAAATTTATAACGATTATATATTGATTTGATTTCTGTGAAGATTCCATATTTCATGGAAGATTATTTTGGGTTTACCGTGAACTATGTTTTTAAATGACATTAGTTCTTTAACCCAGTTAAAGATAAGATTAATTTCTTGGATTTAAATAATCATTGAAAAATGATTTTTAATATCTAAAATCAAATTGAGATTTTAATAAACCTTTTAAAAGAAAGATTTAAGTGCAAAGTTAAAGAATTTATCATTGATAAAATAGTGTGAATAGTTTATTTAAAGGAATATTCTGAATTGGAATGAGACGTTGGGTGTGCTTTTATAGTATTTGATTTTTAATTATAAAAATACGTGAGTTATTCGGAAAGACCGGGTTTAACCCATTCCGAATAATTTCTACGACGATGAAGAGTCGAAGATGAAGACGGTGATTGAAGACCGACGATCTTCACATCGAACGGATGTGTTGCTACAGAGACCCTTGATAGGAGTAGCTACCTTGAAGGGGCTTCAGTGGTGGTCGTCCGGACTATTGTTGATTGTTCGGATTTGGTTTTCGCTCAGACCCAGAGCATAAGCTAGTAAATGGATGCGTGTCTGACATTGGATTTCGTTCCATGTGAATTAAATTGATTTCTGTTAATGTATGTCTGTTTGGTGGTAAAGGATTTATCCTCTACTTAACACCCTGGTGTATATTAATAGTGATTGATCGCATGGCGTGAATTGTCAATGTGGCACGCCAAGATGCAAATGATCAAGGCTTTTGTTGAAAAGCAGGGCCTTGTGGGATGATCAAAGCATAGCCTATTACGGCATAGCTTTGTGTATATCGTGACTTCGCGAGCCTCTGAAACGACCCGAACTTCCCCGGTAAGGAAAGCCCGGATTGAGTAGAGAACAAGCCATAGAATAACGCAGACGGAAGAACATTTCATTGTATATTACAATAATTCATCAGAATACAAGAATATACAGAGTATAAACAAATAATATACATTCGATAAATATCAGAGATTACAATACATTACATAGCAGCGGAAAATAATACAATACACAACTGAAAGAGATATACGGATACAAAGCTTTCCGGATATCGTTCCAGCTGTAAACCAGGATCCTGTGAATATAAATCTGCAAACCCAAAACTACTAGCTTCCCATGTCAAAATAAGGGCACCCAGAGTTTAGTTTAAAACAATAAACTCCAGGTCGGTCATGGGACTGGTGTGAGAACTAAAATAGTTATTAATCTTTATTTTAAAGTTAGGTAAATCAAGGGACCACGCCGCTAACGCGGAACGGGTTTCCTCCCAAGAACACCAGTGCATAAAACAACAACGCAATGCTAAATAAAGAAAAATGAAGCTATTATAGGACCCAGTTCCCATCACACAATGCAACGCAAGCCGGAGGATAGGGTTTTTACCTTATAATAGCCAAGAATGCTTGATACGTTTAAAACAAATCATTTGATACTATTATAAGTGCATAGTGTATAAAACAACTTCAAATCATAAGTATCAATCATAGGCGGCATAAGCGCCCCATCCCACTATGTCGCCATATATAGGATTACAACTAAAATCGAAACGTCCCGTACTGGAAGTTGGATTTCCGTCATGAACCAAGGCAAAAGATAGTCCTTACCGAATTCGAGGCTGCCTAGCCCGAATCTCAGGATCAGAGCTCGAGTGACCCTTGGATCGTCAGGGCCGGTCCACCGATGTGGATTAAAATGCCTGAACACTACGTTTCGCCGCCCTTTAGGGCGTAAGCGAGCCAACACATGACTCCTTCGGGCCCGGATCGTCCGATCTAACCGAGGCGCCTCGCAACAGCAACAACCACATAAGTCAAACTCGTCAGGGCGTGTAAAACCACTGACGCCACTTCTAGCTAGGAGGAAACGCAGGCCCTCCCTGAGGTCTTTTCTCCCATTTCTGGTTCATACCGGGGTGTAAGGCTCGCGATTTCACGTTATACACAAAGCTACGCCACACAGGCAGTGCTTTGATCATCACCACAAGACTTTGCTTTTCAATAGAAGCCCCAATCACTGCATCTTAGCACGCCACACAGGCAATTCACACCGTGCAACTGATGGCTATCAATCACACAGAATAAATTCCAATGTCAGACACACTGTCCATTTGCAAGTCCGTTCTGGGTCTGAACGAAACCGGAGGCACTATATACCTCGCAAACCCATCGATCACCACGTATGTCTGGACGATCACCACTCATTATCCATATTTCGGGATGCCTCCCAATCAGGACCTCGGTTACCATCCAAACGAGGTGAAGATCTCCGGTCTTCGACCACCGTCTTCATCTTCGATTTCTTATCGTCGATTCAGTTATTCAGAATGGGATAAACCCGGTCTTTCTGAGCAACTCGCGTATATAATAAACAAGTGTTACACAAACACAACATACACCTCATTCCAATTCATCAGTCACTAACCGTAAATTAACAAGAGAATAATTCCCCAAATATTAACCCCGAAGGCCGAAACCAACATCGGATCAATACCCAGGAAACCGTTCTGCTTAGCTAACCTACAGTTAGTTTCTAAATTTCACATCCTTAGGGAAAGGTTCCCATTAATTTTATCAAAGATAAATTCCTTTAAATTTATTCTTTAATCTTCCTTTGAATATCAATTCAAACTAGTCGGGATTAATGAACCTTACCGAAGTAATCATTTGTTTTAATTTCCCAATCCCAATCTATTCATCCCATGAAGTAATACTGGTAATACTTCATATCTAACACCTCGGTGTTATCGGTAAATTCAATTACCACTTCACGTTCAAATCTAATTAAAGATTTAACTACCGCCTGGAGTAAAACTGGTGATACTCCATTCTCGATCTTTTCAATCTAATTAAAGATTCATTAAAACTCCACTTAGTTTTAATCTTTGACAGGGTTAAAGAATCAGTGCCATTTAAAACACGGTTCACGATAAACCCCAAAATCACATCACAATTCAATCAGTCCCTAACCGTAAATTAGCAAGTGAGCAATTCCCTAAATATTAACCCCGAAGGCCGAAACCAACATCAGATCAATACCCAAGAAACCGTTCAACTTAACTAATCTCCAGTTAGTTTCTGATTTTCTTAACTTCGTTGGGTCTAAGAACAGTATTATTGAAGATACCGTTCACGACGACCCAAAATCACATTCTATTAATTATCGGGTAAAAGAACGAGTGTTATTTAAAACACCGTTCACGATAAACCCAAGAATCAATTCGAATTCAATTCCAATTAAATATTATTTAATCGGTACACTTCATTAAATCTAAATAAAAGATTTAATCTTTTTCTCAACTGGGCTTAAGGACAGTGTTAATGAAGACACCATTCACGACAAACCCAAATCACATTTGATATTAAATACAAGGCTCTGAATAGAAATTATATCGGCTCATATTCAATATCAAACTCTACGACTAACAAATATCATATTGGAAATAACGATATAAATATCTTTCAAATTTCCATAACAATATCTGTATAATCACGAAATCCAACATTGAAATAATCCAAAGACAATTTCGATTCAAATCCATTCCAATTCAATTATTGGAAATCCTGGTTACTTTTAAATCCCTTTTCAAATTCAATTTATTTATTTAAAAATAAATAGAATTATAATTCTAGTTCAAAACTAGTTCATTTCGATAAAAAACTATTTTTATCTTTTCAAATATAGAGTTTTTCATCCCGAATCTTCACAAATCATTTCTTATGATTTTACACAAATTATTACTATTTTTAATAATTTTATCAAGGCCCGCACAGTCGATTTCCATCAACGGTCATCGAACTGCACTTACAACGACCTTTTCCAAATTTGATTTGGACATAATTCCAAATCCAACCGTTAGATTTCAAATTTCTAATATTCGTTAGAAAGCTCTTTTCGATACGAACCCAACGGTTCCGGTTTCAGGAGAATCCGACGGTCGGATCTCCCGTAATATCCGTTCGAAGTCAATGGTCGAAATTCGCGAACTGCCGCGGCGCGGCGCGTTCTATTCAGGCCATTATATTATATATATATAATATATACTTCGTCGATTTCCTTTTAAAACGTATTTTGTAAATCGTTTTAAATTCGTTTTCAAAACGATTTCAACTTCTTTTCAAATTCAAATCAAAATTGAATTTTTCCTTCTAAATTCGTTTTAAATTCATTTCAAATTGTTTTCAATTCAAATTGACTTCTAATTCAATTTCCGTTCGTTTTCAATTCAATTCGAATTCATTTTATATCCAATTCTATTCGAATTCACTTTATATTCAATTCAATTCGAATTCGTTTCTATTCAATTTCAATTCGAATTCATTTCTATTCAATTTCAATTCGAATTCATTTCTATTTAATTTAATTCGAATTCATTTCTATTTAATTTAATTCGAATTCATTTCTATTCAATTTCAATTCGAATTTCAATTCTTTTCAAAATATCAGATTTTGAAATCACTTTCGATATTCATTATAAAATGAATAAAATCGATATAAATATCGTTCACGTCAAAATGGCGTCAATCTAATCAACACGGCTTCATATATTTCTATTTTCAAATATTCTATTTCAAATATTTCTATTTCAAATATTTCTTTTTCAAAACTGGAATGAGGCCCAATCAATTACCATATAATGTTAATTATATGGATTTTCTAAGACACATGTATACAATAACAACGATGAATAATCAACCATCATCCAGAGTGCATTCTACACTGTATAAGCATCAAATATAAATATTCAACGCTTATAACAGTCTGTCAATCAATCGATCGACATACAACTAAACAATCGGGATTAGTGTACGTCAAATATCATCCCAATACCCGTGTGGGGTTTCAAACAATCAAACACATATTTTATTTGTGCAGTTGGGCGATGTGTAAAATTTATCGTCCCAATCAATATCAGTTAAATGTATGTATATAAACAAATCGTACGATTTGTTTATATTTATTTCATTTCCTATACACGTTAAAAATTCTATTCTTAACTATAAAATATTTTCAACTATATAAATATTTTATTTTCATTTCACATCACACAATCAACTACACAGCAAAATCAAACAAACAAGCATACAAGCCGTCCATGGTCTGTGGATGACGGGTGTCGGGTGCTACTAAACACCGTCTGCATCCTAGTATATATTTATATAACTAGAAAATAAAATCAAAAGTGAGAAGTTCTCACAGATATGCTAAACCAGACGCCTCGGCTCTTCTTATGCAGAAAATCTTCGTCGGGTTCGCCTTTTGTCACTTTCGTCATCCGTATTCACTACATATATAAAAACCGAATTTTTACTTCGTTATTCAATATATATAATCAAATTTTTACTTCGCTATTCAATATATAAAAATTGAATTTTTACTTCGCTATTCAATACATAAAAATCGAATTTTTACTTCTCTATTCAATATATAAAAATCGAATTTTTACTTCGCTATTCAATATATAAAAATCGAATCTTTTTAATGATAAAAATCAAACCTTCTACTTATGAAAAAAAATCACATCTTTCCTTGTTATAAAAAAAACTAACCTTTTATTTAACAAAAATCTATTCTTGTCATGTTCTAAAAATCTAATCTTTGCTAATACGAAGATTCAAACTTTATTCGCCTTCATAAATACAGCTTTACATTTATTAAAAATTATATTTTTAAAGTCATATAAACTGAAAATAACTAAATGTAAGTAAATTAAAAAGAAAACTCACTGATTTTTGAACGTTGGAGGTTGAAGAAGAGGTGCTGGTGGTTGGCGATAACTTGTCATGACCTGAGGCAGCTAGGGTTTCGCTGGGGATGGGCTTTCAGGGTGTCGACGGTTTAGAGGAAGGGGGCAGAGATGGACGGAGAAGGAGGAGGCCAGGGAGGCGCCGGGTAGGGAGGGGATCTGCGGGGTCGTGTGGGTGGCGCGACGCCAGAGCGTCGACGGGGGGGGGCTCGAACGACGGGATCGAGGTTTGAGGGGGTCTTCGAATCGCGTAGAGGAGAGAAAGGGAAGGGGACAGAAGAGAAGCGCGGGGAGGAGGTGAGGGAGGGGCGCGGTGGTCCATGCCATTGCTGGCGAACGGGGTCGGAGGGGGCGCCCCCTTTTTTGTCTCGATTTGTTCTGAGTGGAGAAAACAATGAACGGGGGGGGGGGGGGGGGGGGGTTATATGAATATATATATATATATATATATAAATTATTTAATTGTTAATTTATCTTCAAAAAGCATCTTTTTATTTTGACTTCGAAATCAAGCCCACCGACTGTCGCCCATAGCTAATTACCCACATTCCGAACACAATGGGATATGTATCATAGGCTGATTCGACTGTTTCGATCAGTTTTTCGTCGAAATCAAAATATAACTTTATATATTGAATTTGAACGCGCATTTCAATTTACTGGGGTCACATACAGCCTCTAAAAATTCCCAAAAAATATTTTCTAGCTTCGTATTGATGACACGGTCCTAACAAAACTAGTTTCATCAAATTCTGAGACCGTTTGAAAAATGGCCATTTTCCAGTCGATTAAAATCAACTGAAACTGGTCAAACGCATTTTCCTTTGCCACGCTCACATATTGATTCGAAAAATTACGAAAATTGGAATCTAGCAATAAATTGACATCACGGACCCAACAAAAGTGGTTTCGTCGAAATCCGAGGTCGTTTGCAAAATTTCCATTTTTAAGGGCCAGAATTCCATAGCGACTATTCTGAAAATTCATTTGGACATAACTTTTGATTCCCGCTATGAAATTTCAATTTTTCGGATTCGTTGGAAAGATATTCTCTATTAGATTCAAATATTTTTGGTTTCACTAAAATCCGATTTATTTTGCACCCGGTACATTCATTTGAATTTCGAAATCGAATTATCGAACTACCGCGCCATTTTCAATTCCTTTTATAATTTAAAATAAATATTTATATTCTAACGACGATCTATATAATATATACGTTCGAATTCTATTCAAAATAAATTTCTCATCGTTATTATTTAAAATAATTAATTTTAAATAATCAAAATTCGCTAAAATTGCCAAAATAAAAATTTTAAATTGGCTTGGATTTTCGGGTTATTACAGCCTCACACCCCAGCATGAGTCAAAAACGGGATATGGACCGTAGGGAGTGCACACGTTTCTTTCTAGCTAGTGGTAGTGTCAGTGCTTTGACACGGCCTGGCATTTTACTTATGTGGATGATGGATTTTGAGGCGCCTCGGATTTTTATAGGCCGATAGTGGTCATATTATAGGTTCAAAGGAACCGGGAAACGTGTGTTCAGGCATAACCAATCCACTGCCGATAGGCGGGGACCGGCCCTAACGCATCCAAGGGTTCACTGAGGGGGATCCTGAGGCATTTGCCAGAGTGTCTCGAATCGGAGAGGAGCATGCCCCTAGCCTCGACTCATGATGGTAATCCAATTTCCAATACGACCTTGCGATTTTGATTGTAGAACTAGTATGGCGACATGGTAGGATGGGGTACTATGCCGTCTATGATTAATACATTATGATTGAAATTATTTTTGAAATATATATACCCATAGATATACACACTAATATTAAATCCGTTTTATCGTATCAAGCATCTTTTGACCATTATAAGGTAAAACCTTATCCTCCGGTTTGCGTTGCATTGTGTGATGGGACTTGGGTCTTATAATGGCTTCATTTTTCTAAAAAGCATTGCGTTGTTTAACGATTAACCTTATTTTATGCACTGGCAATCCAATGGAGTAAACCCGTTCCGCGTTAGCGGCGTGGTCCTGTGATTAGCCTTATTATTAGATAAGTTCAGTTAAGATTTCTCATACCAGTCCCATGACTGACCTGTAGTTTGTTTCACTGGCAAACTCGGGTACCCTTATTTTCCATACGGGCAGTCGAGTAGCTTTTTGCAGATATATTTACAGGATCCTGGTTTACAGCTGAAGCGGTATTCGGAAAGCTTTGTATCCATGTATTCCTTCCAGTTGTATATTTGTATTATTTTTCCGCTGCTATTTAAATGTAATTTAAAACTCTGATATTATTGTATTTCTACTTCTGTAATAAGTATTCATACTTTGTTACATTCTTGTACTCTGATGTAATTGTTGTAATCAGCAATAAAATGTTCTCTAGTTTGTGTTCGGATGTGTGTTGTTCTCAAAGAAATCCAGGCTTTCCTTTACTCGGAAGTTTGGGTCGTTTCAGCACACATCGTCCACTTTTTCAACCAATGAAAATTCACTTATATTCAACTCATAATCATTCTTTACGGTGCTGAATTCTTTTTTCGCAGGACTAACACTTCCCTTGGAAATATAGTAAAATTTTCCATACTCAAATATGGGATAATATTTGTCTGCAGCTGTGTTAAACATGGTAGCTTGAATTTGGGTACCCTGCTAATTTGAAGAACATAACCATTATAATAATAAATTAATTGTTGAAAAAATGAAGAAAAAAATATATTATTCAAATATAAAAACTTACATGTTCATCTGTGAGTATTATACTAAAGACACATCCCTCTCCTTTACAATTTTTATAAGATCGCAAATTCCCTTTGTTTGTTAGTCGGACTTTGATCATCTAATTACGCTGATGTGGATTAAGCAATGAAAGAGGAATAACATTTCTAGTCGAATCCATCTGAGTAGCAAGATTTTTTTGTCAAGCTTTAAATGCAAGTTAAAGAAAGCATAAGTAAACATATACGTAAATAGCTGTTACCAATTTTGTTGTGTGTGTGACTTTAAGGTAAGAAAATATATGAACTTAATCCATTTCTTTCTGTTTTTCAATATATACCAAAAAAATAGATTTTTATCATTCATGTTTTTCTAGTAGCAGAATTACCCTTCTATGTAAACAATGAACTTCTAACTCCCAGTAATTGATAACATATATACATATGATGGAGGTGGTGCAAAATTGTATAAGATTGAATAAGAACAAAATCCAAAACTTTCTTTCAAGGCTATGTAGAACAATGATAGCATGGACATGCGTATATGTATACTTGAATGTTAAAAACAAGTACTTATGTTTATAAAAAAAAGTGACTTAACTTCTGTTTCATAAAGATATGTGTGAGTACATGCATAAACATGTTTGGATAAATGTACATAGTCTTCTTTGACATAACAAACGTATATGAATACTTTTGATTGTTAGAAAAAAAAGTACTTTTGATTCTTAAAAAAAATTGCAATACACAAATAGTTTCAAAGTAAAATAAAAAGAAACAAAAGGATCATTTGAAAGCAGAAGGGGGTCTCAAGAACGAACAAACAAATAAAAAAGTACCTTTTAAAGTCAGTAGAAAGATGATTTTTGATTGAGGAAAAAAAACTGAAAAAAAGTAGGTGAGTTTTCGTTTTTTTGGGTGAGTTTATATAGCCGCATTTATTGAGAAAATATAGGGAAGTAATACTCTTCAAAGTTCAAACTATCTTATCCCTGTAAATAAGGATTGACTAATTCAATTTTGTAATCCAATACTCCTGACCCGAAGCGCTTACTAATACTCATTCATAATTCATTAGGGCAAAAATAACTGTAACTAGCATCGAATAAAATGTTGGCTTATGAATACGTTCTTAAATATATATGACAAAATTATGATCAGAAACAGATCTGAGAATTTTATTAATGTGTCGGAAACTTCAATATTAGATGGGTTATGCACGAGACTAAAATAGTCAACGCATCCAGCATCCAAAATATAAAAAAAACAGGTTTTTTTTTTCTTTTTCTTTTTTTAATTGCTGAGCCAAAATATGGATTTCAGTGGTTATGTGTACAGTTCCGACCAAAAAATGAAACATAAGATAAATATATGTAAGATTTTAAATGTGCAAATCCTAGTTTCATTTGTTCATTCAGGTTTCAAAATAAAAAGAATTCTCAATTAATCAATTGTGGGTGGGTCTAATACCACTTCTACATTTTTCGATAATATACATAGCCACACTTTTATTGACTATTTTAGCAGATAGGAGGGAAAAAAAGAGCAAACAAGTACTATGAATATGAAAGTTCTGATGTGAACAAATGTTAACATTAAATTAATGGTAAATTATAATTTACAGTAAAAGGATGTTCAAGTATTATGATATCGATTTTTCAAAAAATGAAATAGAAAAGTAATGTAAACAGGTTACCTAAATTTAGAAGTATTTGCAAACTAGTTAGAAGATTGAAAGGAAGGAGGGTAGTTCTCTGCGGTTGATGAGAAATAGAAAAGGCTGTGTATTTATAGATAAGATATATGAGACGCTAGCAAATATATTTACCTAAAAATATGAATATCTAGTATTTAAGACCTGGTATTCAAGGGGAAGAATATCAGTGTATACTTAATTGAATTCTTGATTGAAAACAGGAGCTGACCCGGTATACCTAAAAAGAGGTTACTGACCTAGACTATAACAACCCCTATTTTTTGATAATTTAGATTATTAAATTTAATATGATTTTTGAATATATATTTTGTTATAAACAAAATTTAATGATTTAACTATATAAATTCTGATGTGTGAAATTAATTAAAGAGAATTAGGTAATGAATTTCAACTTATTATAACAATAATAAGTTGAGTTGATTGTAAAATTAACTTTGATTTTGTTTATAGTAATTAATAATGAAAATTTGAAATCCTGAAGAAAATGAATGGAATTAAGTTAAAGAATTTATAGTTCAAATTCAATTGAATTGTAAAAAGAAAAGAAAAAAATCAATGTTGGACTTAAATACAAATAAAATCAATTCGCAAAGTTAGTGTGAATTTTATTTTGATTTGAGTAATACTAACATGTTTTGAAATTGAATTGAAATAAATGTTTAATTGGAAGAAAGTGGTTAGAAATGTAATTGAGGAATTTATAGAAAGTTATTAAGACTTAAATTGAAATTGATTAATTTAAAAATTAATTGCTCAGTTTAATTTGTATATCCAATTTAATATGATCTTTAATTTTGGTACGATTTAATGATATATCTTTTGCATACGTTTTCATATGTAGATAGTTTTGTATTTTAATATCATTGATTGTTGTAAATGTTTGAATTGTCATGCACATTGTATTATTTCAAATTTCAACGGAAAAACAAATAGATTAATGAAAAGAAAGGGAACATTCATATTCGTAGGCCAACCAAGCTTATACTTCCTTTTAAGATGGACAAATTGTTGTTGGCATTTAATGTAAATAAAGAATTGATTTGGTGAATAATGCTTGAAATGGAATCAAATCAAAAATTTAGGATTCATTTTATAAATCGATACGATATGAATTTAATCTAGTTTAGTAAGCGACGAACTTTCAATAGTTATATATAATTATAACTTGTATTTGGTAATATAAGAAAGATTGTTCGGTAAAGTATTTTATTATGACTTTTGAAATTAACATTGAATTAACAATATATATAAAATAAATTTATAATTTCGGAATTCCTTATATATTGAAATTTAATGTAATAATTAACATTGAATTTTATATGTGAATTCGTTTTGAACTATGGTAAAATTTTGAGTAATCAAAACGATAAAATTTGCTACTTATGAAAGTTGAATAAAAAGGAAAGTTAATTAATTTAATAT
Source organism: Allium sativum (assembly GCA_030737875.1). NCBI lineage: Eukaryota > Viridiplantae > Streptophyta > Magnoliopsida > Asparagales > Amaryllidaceae > Allium > Allium sativum. The sequence goes on from CM060912.1 coordinate 506,426,972, forward strand.
AATAAATGTTCAACATAAATTGATAAATAATAATTGAATTTGGCAATTGTAACATATATTATTGATTCCTGTAACTGATATTTGTCTTAATTTAAGTTAGCAACGTTTGGAATTATATTAAATGTGAAAAAGAAAAGCTTAAATATTTTATTTATCTCATTAACCATTGAGATTCTTTTACAGATAAATAATCATAATTCTAATCTATTCATTCTTAACCTAAACACTTCATTCCTACAGCCGCCAATTTATTTTCAATGGCTGAAAATTTTCGAAACTTCATTGATTAATTTCTCCTTCGATTCCCAATGAAATTCAACGATTTATGAAGCAAAACTGTAGAGCGTCACAAGTTTTTCGGATCCATAAGGTGGATCGTATCCATCTCTCCACAAATTTCAGAATTTGTTCTCAAATCTTGCGCGAGTTTCAGCATTTTGGCGGCGTTATGGGTAACCGGAAGGGAAGGCGGTTAGGGCGCAGGTGGAGTTTTCAATGGCGAACACGGTGATGACGTCCGATCTAATTCGGGTGGACGAATGGGTGGTGCGGTTCGGGATTGGGTGGCAACGACGGGGGTTCTATTTTTCCTGGAGCAAACGCATGCGCGAATGAGGAGTAAGGAGTGGATATGGCTTGGTGACATGGCAAGTATTGATGATCTTGTTCCATTTTTCGTTTTTTTGCTTCTAATCACTAAAACTTTAATAACTTCTTCATACGATTTCAGTTTGACACGCGGTTTGTTGCGTTGGAATCGTATCGATGAGCTCTTCGCAATGCCGCTAGTTTGGACTGATTCTGAGAATGGGGAATTTCGGGCTAAAATTGGAATTTCCATTGCATATAGAACCAAGGTGAGTGATTTAACCCACTCACGCTTAACTAAAGTATTCTAATATTAGTTAAAATAATATTATGTCATGATATGATTGTTTGGATTGATGTTTGACAGTTTAAATTTCATATTTATATTGATTTGCATCGATAACGTAGTTTAATTTGACTGTTGGATTAAATTTTACAGTTAAGTTAAAATTTGACATTTAATTACTGTTTTAAAACCTGACACTTGATAATTGGTAAATTTATATGATATTTGACTGTTTGTATGTATTGATGTGATGAATGACTTGAATTTGATATGTTTGACATATTGATGTTAATTGTGTGAATTTACCTGTTATTCACATTTGTTCATATACGACCATTTGTTTGTGCTGATTTATCCCAATCATTACCCCCAGATGTTACGGGCGTCGAATAAACCTAGGATTAATCATTAAAATGAATTAAGAATGTAGGTTGAAATGATAAATACCTATGACCCAGATTTGGATTGAAATGATATATATCCTTTCTAAAAATACTAAAATCAACATTTAAGTATCACTTGGCCATAGGATAGAAAATTATATTCGGATACCGATTAGTTAAATAAAATTTGTTTTAACTATGAATTTTGAAATATTGTTTTAAGGACAATATAAGCGATGTTCTATAATTTATTTCCTTTGAACCTTGAATTTTAAAATATAATAAAAAGGGAAATAAAGTAGTATTGTAACTGAAGCTAAATAAAGTGAAATATAATGTAAATCGAATTCATTGAAATTGAATGTTTCGCCTACCTTGAAATTTATTATGAATCCGTAGGCGCGGACGAATCATAGTGATTTGTTCCAATCCGAGACATAAACAGAGACAATCAACATTGATTTGAATTATATATATGAATTGTGAACTCGGTATTTGTTATAAACTGAAATCATTGAAATGAGAATCTGATTTGGAATATGACTATTTGAATTAATTTGATCGAATTGAAATGAATGTAAATTGGAAGTTTAATCGGTGGAAGTATTGAAAATTGAGTTAGTTGAATTGAAGTTGAAATATGACTTCAAGTTTAACCGAAAATGTTAGAAAAACGATTCTACTTCCAACTATAGGATTTCAAATCATTTTATAAACTATTTTAATAATAATTAATTTTCTTTATAAACTATTCTACTTTATTACTATTTTATTTTATAATTATTTAAATAAATTATTTTAAATTTTACTATTTATTTTATAAATTACTTAATGTTTTAACAATATATTTTAATAAATTTGATAAATTCTATTTTAAATTACAAACTATTTATTTTCAAACTATTTCAATTATATATCTAAACTATTTTAAATATACTGTTAACTATTTTAGTATTCAAATTATTAAAGTTGGAATTCTTTCAAAATTTTAATTGGTTTATGTTAGATCAAAATTTGGACCTAACACCCAAATTGTTCTGATTCGTAGAGAATTGTAACTAGAGAATGAAGAAAAAGCAGAAAACACACAGAATTTATAGTGGCTTGGCGTTAACGAGCCTACGTCCACTTTATATGTTATCGATTATACTTTGAATGCTAGTACAATCAATAATTTCTCTCAAACTCACTCTTACAATTATGATTTTTCTCAATAATCTCGAAGTAAAACTGATAAGAAATAGTGGTATGACAGTAATGGTGGAATCAGTGCTCAATATTGCCAAAAAGGTCCTGAAAAATGCCAATCTCTAGGCTATTTATAGCTGATTCTGTCAGGCGGTTCGTGGTCACACGTAGCGTAAATCCCGAGAAAATCGGACCGGACCGAGTAATGAGGAATTGGTCAATATGACAGTTATGGACACGTGTCGCTGGATCCATTCTTTGCGGATCGCTGAAGACTAGCTCGCGCTTGAACAGGTCAGTGGCATCGTTGCGCCCTCTGTGATGAAGTCGGATCGGGTCGAGTCGCTGAGGAGGGATCGGATCGGTCTGATGTAGGTGGTTTGGTTCGTGCTAGCTAGTAGCGATTCGAGGGGTGCATAGCGATCCGATAAGGGCTGAGCAACTACGACCAGATTTCTGGAGACTGAGAGAAATGGAGCATCGTATTCCCTTCGTGTATGTGAACATGGTGGCTTGGTCAAAAAGCTAGCTAACAATTTGCCCCCTCGAAGTATGTTTTATGATGATGGAACATGCTTCGAAGTTACGTAAACATCTTTTCACCAAACAGTGTGAATCAGCGGTTGTGTCTGCTTGAAATGTCGTATCACTTCAGAAAGTTGTATCCCTTCGATTTGTATAAATATTGGATAAATCTTCATTCATTTCCGTGTTTGCCGAAAAATTCACATTTCGGGAATTTTTTTTTTTGAAGACCTCATCGTTGAGTTTATCAGGTAAGATTTTTGGATCTTTATCAATTTTTACGAATCTTCGCTTTTGTGTGTTGTTGGACCAGGTTGGATCGCACAAACCTTTCACGCGATGAAACTTTGGGCTGTTCCGCGGGACGTGGTGGCATTCTCTGCGAAACGGGCTTCAGTTTGCGGATCGAAACGGGCTTCAACTTGCGGATCGAAACGGGCTTCAACTTGCGGCCCGCTCGGTCTGAATAAAACAAAAGAAGGGAGAGCAACGGTCACCGTTTCGCCTATATAAGTCGGACTCGTCCCTTCCCTTCCCTTCTTCTTCCTTCGCTGCGAATTTTCTGAAACAAAACCCTAGCTTTTCTAATTTTCCAACCGCCTAATTGTTTTCGCCACTTTTCTTAAAGGTAATCAAGTTGGTGGTGTACTCTTACACCCCTATCTCTTTTATCTTTTGAGTTTTTGCGGTTTTGAGGAGATAATGGAGCGGAACTTCGTGGTTTTTGGGTTGTGATGAAGCCGCCATGGCCGATGGGTCTCGATTCTTCGAAAGAGAGGAGAAAGAGGAGGAAGAAGAAGGGGAAGGACTCGGTCAGGATGGTTCGCGAGCGAGGCCTGAATTTGAGGTGATGGCGAGGCGAGGGGAGAGGGAGAGGAAGAAAAGAGCAGGTCGGTGCGTTTCGTTGGCGAGGCGAGGGTTCGGAGGAATGAGGACGAAGTACAGATTCGGCTAAAGGATCGGGTCGCGGGAAGGGAGGAGCTTCGGATCGTGGTGGATGGGAGGCGAGGCGGATCGCCTGGAAGCTGTCACGATCCGAATGGACTGAATTGGAACGCGCCGCGATCCATAGCCTTTCCATGTATCGATCCCTTCACCGCGAACTGACCACGCGCCGCGATCCTAATGCCTTGATTCGCTACGTATATCGCGATCCGGCCATATCCCTCGAGTGAACCGAGTCTCCAACCCACGATCCAAACATATTTTAAACTTTAAACAATGCACTGTTATCACAAGAATCCGGATAGTTAGGTTAGAGCCTCAATGTCGGACTTTCTGGACTGAACAAATGCATAATCTACCAATTGAACAACGACCAATGTCTCGATGATTTTGTTGACCTTCGTACTATTCTTTAATGCACGCACAAGCACACACCGCCACTTGCACACACAGGGGGGATGGGTAATTATAATCTTATTTCTCATGTTTACTCGCCTAAACAGTAATGTCGGATAATCATTCCCCTTCAAGATCTGACACAGAGACGGATCTCGAGGTGTATGAGCATCTCAACCCCGAGGTTCTTCCATCTAATCCAGAGGGTGCGGATTCTGGATCCGAATATGAGGCAGAAACAGAATCGAATCCGTCTGAGAGTACCTCGCTTGATGAAGAGTCAGAGGTAGATGGCCGAGCTCCCGACGAAGTCCCTGGTGCAATAGAAATAGAGAAATTCACAGACTCTCTAGCTTCCAAACTCGATGACATAAAGCTTAAGAGAATTTGCTTGAGACATGGGATCCCCTGGGACGATGTGAGGACACCCGACAGCAAAGATAGACCTCACTTAGCTCCGGAAGGGTATATGCCAGTCAGCCGACTCATGTGCTGGGTAGGAGCTATTCCTCCGTTTCCTCCAATCGTCATTGAGACCTTAAAACGATTGGGTATTGCTCCGATGCAGCTTCATCTGAATGCCTACGTGGCTCTATACACTCTATATATCGTATACGCGGAAATCCTGCATACCGAGCTCACATTTAAAGATTTAAAATTCTTTTATCTTTTCAAGCATCGCTCCTCGGCAACCCCAAAACTTTCTTTCTTCGAATCGGTAGCGAATAGGAAAGTTCTGTCTGGCGGATACAGCAACATAGGGGATCCCAAGGCCGATTGGTTCTATATAAAGAGACAGGTCGGGTGTTCAAGAAGATGGCTTAAATCAAGTAAACTTTAAACTTTTGACTGAATAACTTGTTTAAGAAATCGAAGCATTAACATGCCCCCTTTTTTTAAGCAGATCACGTCTTTCCCAAGACGGAAGGCTCGGTATACAATAATCGACTGTCTCTTCTTCTACAAAGCAAATCCGATTTTCTAAAGATCAAAAAGTGCATTACTGACAAGAACCTTCATAAGCATCGCCTTCTGGATATAAGGTTTGGACTTGGTGCAAGCGGCAAACCCTACAAATACGTGCCCTCAACGGAGGGAGAAGGAATGTCATGGGCAGCAGAAACAATTAAATTCCGCAAGAGTCCTTCGCCAATAATCATACAGGATGACGAGGACCTAAACATATATAGAGGAGATGAGGCCCGTGGTGATAAGCCTAAGGAAATCCCAGTTTCTCCAGGGGGTTTCCCCTCAAGGGCCTCTCTTCCGATTGAACCTGTTGCTTCCGATGACTTAACAGAAGAACAACTATTTAAAGTGCTGAGCAAAATTCCTTTGCCTGATGATGTATACACACAGGGGGACTTTGAAGGGGAGCCGTTTTTCCCTATTTCTGAGGAAACAACTGTTCCAGTTGAAGGACAAGAAACTACTCAGATGAGCCTGACTTCGGGCCCTGGTCTGTTAGGGGGAATTATATGGGATGCACAAATCACACGCACTGCCTGACCCCACACTTTTATATCAATAGTATTCAAGGTTGTAATATGCTCTTTTTTTTCTTTTGTAGGAAAGATGTCTTGCAGGCGGTCTTATTCTTATTGCTCTCTTCGTGAAGGCACACCTAGCCTTCATCCAAATCCTGAGCGTTCTCGCGGCCTTTCTCACAAGCCTACTTCTTCACAATCCCGGTCTCCATCAAAACCAACCTCTGGCAAGCTTCCCAGTTATTCGGTGCCACCTACAGGGGGAAAACAACTCCCTAAAGAATTAACCCCTCCGAAGAGTGCACCCTCTCACAACAGGTTATCAAAAAGACACTACGAGCCCAAGGATAAAAGCAAGGATCCAATCAAGGATTCTGAGAAGGAGAAAATTGACATTGTCCCTTCCAGTCAACAAGATTTGGTTGCCCCCGGGTCACAAGATTACATCCATGGTCCCGAGACTCAGGCTAAGCTGGAAAAGTTGCGAGACCAATTCCCTAACATCTTCTTCGAAAGGATGATGTTTGTTCCAGCCTTGGAACCAGTCCCTAGGAACTGGGAAACTGAGGTCATCGGGCACATTCGCCATATGGCCAGGCAGTATGAAGTGATGAAGAAACATGTTGTTAATCTTTCAGAGGTCATCCGCACGCTTGAAATGGAAGCACATAGATCCAAAGTGAAGATAGATAACAATGAAAGGGCCAGGACAAAAATGGAGAAGGACTTGGAAGACGCTCAATCCCAACTTGCCTTAGCGCGGAGAGATGCTGAAAATTATAAGACTGAATTGGAGAATGCTAGGAAACGCTTTCATTCTGAACTCGACTCAAATAGTCAAGAGAAAATGGTCTTAAAGAAGGAGGTAGAAGATCTTAAAATGGCCAACATTGAGTTGAAGACGACACAAGGCCATTTTGAAGCTGAGAGAGCTGCTTGGGAGAAAGAAAAAGCAAGTTTGAAAGAAAGTCTAGCTTTGGCCGAAGCAGAGAAGGTGATTTTGAATGATCAAGTTGCGGATGCGGAGAGGCGCGCGGCTCTCACCGAAAAGAATGTAGAAAGTGCCATTGAAATGGCTACTGCTTCTAACAACAAGCTCCTCGAGAGAGAAAAGGATATCGAAGGGTTTGAAGAGATGATATTTGACTTCCTCGGCCACGTCCTCAAAACCCGTAACATCTCGTGGATCCCGGACTACCACGCCACTTTAGCCAACATATGGGACGCCGTCGTCGAGGGTGAGAAGCGGAGATTAGGAGTTGAAGAGATTGACGAAGATGAGCTGATGAGGACCATTCTGAGGGATAACGAGCCCGAGGATTTGGCAGAAGGCCGGCGCCTAATTCAAGAAGAAATGGAAAAGGAGAGGGCCCTGGCTAAGGGCAAAAACAAGATTGACGAAGGTTCGAGCTCAACTGTAGAGCCCAATGCCTCCAGAGTTGAGGAATACAATCCTGATGATCCGTTAATTCCTTTGGGCCTGACTCCTGTGGTTGTCGGAGCTTCTACAGCTAGCTTGGATGGAGGATCTGCGGAAGGTATCTCCATTTTTTCCCCACAATTTGTCAAAGCAATTGTGAGTTGTCGTCGTCTGGTGGAGCAACCAATTGAATTAATAACATGTGTTCCTCATAATACAGGTGGCGGGCCCGTCGACAAGGATGTCGAGAAGAGGACAGAGGCGGAGAAGATTGACGTCTCGCCTAGCGCCGGTGCTGATATACCGAAGCAGGCTGAAGGTACAACAGCGGAGAAGGGCGTCCCGGAACCCAGTGCTGATGCTCCCAAGGATGACAAAACCATCGATGCCTTGAAAGATATGGATGGGCGCCATGTAGATGATGAGGAGGATATCATTAGTACCAAAGAAGTCGAAGGCGATGACAACGAGACTTTGGCCAAAAGAAAGGCTAGGCAGGAAAAGCAGCTAGCTTTAAAAAAGGTGGGACAAGAGCCCTTGAACGTAGCTCTTATCTCGGAGTTTGCCCCGAAAACTGGGATGGTTCTGAAACTCCAGCCCAAATCGATCACTAAACAGCTTCATTTTGAGAATCCCGATGATTTCCCAGCTTCCCTTACTGATAAAAGAAAGAGAAAGAAGGAGGAGGAGGAGGAGGAGGAGGAGTCTTCAGATGAGTCGGACGTTCCTCTTATAGACAAAAGGAAAAGAAAGAAGGGTGATCAATCCGACACTGACAAGGCGAAGCTGGAGAAGCAGAAACAAGAGAAGAAGTCCAAACGTAAATAGGATATTGTCGCTTGTCTATATTTTGTCATTAGGCTTCCCACTGGCCATGAAATGTAATTGTGGGACTGGCCCTCACTTTTGTTTTAGGTTGTTTTTCACTTTGTAGGCTTGCAGTTTATAAATGAAAGTTTATCTCTTTTGCATCATCGTGTACCTGCATTTAATAAACTTTTCATGCTTAGTCATAGATCATCTGATTATAACTACAAATCAGTCAAGCAACAGAAAGAAAAATTTAAAAATTTCTGTGTTGCATCAAGGTTCATGTGTATATGTAAAAATTTCTGTACTGCATCAAGGTTCATGTGTATATGTATATGCCCCCAAACAATCGTTAATGTAGTGCCTAAACAGGGCTTATTAAGGATTGATTAGTGTTGTATGCACTTTGCCCCCTATTTCTGAATATGGGGGACTTAGAAAATTTAGTAAGATAACTGTCCTTGTGGTGCTGAGTTTCCGACACCTTTCTCAGCGCTTAATCATAGACTCTTTTATACTCTCCTGGCGGCCGCCGAGGTTAGAGTTCGAATTCAGTAGTTCAGTCGCTCCCCGATCCTTCAACGGGGTAGGAGCTCTTTCTCAGTGCTCAATCGGAGACGCTTTTATACTCTCTCTCTGCTCTGGAGAGTTAGAGTTCGAGCTCAGCAGTTCAATCGCTCCCCGATCCTTCAGCGGGGTAGGAGCTCTTTCTCAGCGCTCAGTCGGAGACGCTTTTATACTCTCCTGGCAGTCGCCGAGGTTAGAGTTCCGTCAAGGCGGTTCCGATCATGGTACACCGCCATGATTTACGGACATCGCCTTCATGTCCGTTATGCTCTCTCTCGGCTCTGGAGAGTTAGAGCGCTATCAATGACATGATTTACTTTATCGCACCCTCAGAGTTTTGACTGGTGATTGCATTCCATTCTGATGGAAGGCACCTATAATTATACGCTTCTGTGATCGTTGCATGGTTCACAGCAATTTCCATAAAAATAGAAAGGCAGATAAATAATAGTGCAATAAAGGTAAACGACACACAATATTTTTATAGTGGTTCGGTCGAATCATGACCTACGTCCACTTTGTAATTTTTTGCTTAAGAAATCGGACTATTCTAGGCAAGTCGTGCCTTGTACATGGTACTTAATAAAGCAAAAGAACAGATCTGACATCTTTACGTTAGATACGGCTGTAAATGTTGGGCATTCCACACTCTGGGGATTTCCTTTCCATCTACGGTTGCTAGCTTGAAGGTTCCATTATCAAGCTTGCACAGAATGGAGTACGGTCCTTCCCACTTCACACCTATATGAGTTGGGGCTGGAAAGACACGCTTCAGAACCAAGTCTCCGGGTTCAAAGGTTCGGGCTCGAACCTTTTTGTTGTAGTATCGGGCGACCTGTTGCTTGCATCTCAAGGCACGCAGGTCTGCTTCGTCCCTCTTTTCTTCGATCATATCCAGGGATTCAAGGAGTAATTCGTTATTAGTCATCGGATCGTAATAAGTCACTCGGTGAGAAGGTACTTTTATTTCAACCGGGATGACTGCTTCTGCTCCAAAAGCAAGGGAGAAGGGGGTATGTCCTGTTGCCGATTTATACGTTGTCCTGTAGGCCCATAGTGCTAAGGGTAATTCATCAACCCACATGGCTCTGGCCCGTTTTAGTCTTCTTTTCAGAATGGACTTAATCACTTTATTCGCCGCTTCGACATGTCCGTTCGACTGCAGATGCGCCACAGAGGTGTACCGTTTCTCAATGTGGTATTTCTGGCAGAAGTCTTTGAATTCAGCGCTATCGAACTGAGTTCCGTTGTCAGTTATAACAATCTTTGGAATCCCAAATCGACAGATGATGTTTCTAACGACGAAATTGATCACTCGTTTGGTTGTAATTGTAGTCAGTGGCTCAGCCTCGACCCACTTAGTGAAGTAATCTACAGCTACAATAGCGAACTTCGCTCCGCCCTTAGCTATGGGGAGACTTCCGATGATATCAATTCCCCACATAGCGAAAGGCCATGGGCTCGTCATCATTTTTAACTGACTAGGAGGTGCCCTAGGAATCTTTGAAAATCTTTGGCATGCATCATACCGTCGTGCGTACTTCGCCGCATCTTTGTTTATGGTAGGCCAGAAATAACCATGCCGCAACACCTTTTTTGCCAATGTTTGCCCTCTAGTGTGATCGCCACATTCGCCCTCATGTACCTCCTGCAGTACACGCTTGATGTCGTCATGAGCTATACACCGGAGAAGGGGCATCGAAAATCCCTGTCTGTAAAGGACTCCGCCTTGCAGAACGTATCGGGCAGCTTTACGAATTACTTTACGCCTCTCGCTTTTCTTGGTCGGAAGCGTTCCATTCATCAAGAAATTATTTAGAGGGGTCATCCATGACTACCTTTCTGGTTCCGTCTCTAGTACCGGATCAATTTCCATCTGATCTATACTAGGAGACCGAAGTACTTCAACTGGGGCTAGCCCGATCTCTTCAGGATCGTCGGAATTAGCCATCTTTGCCAACTTATCCGCCTGTTGATTCTCTGACCGCGGAATATGAGAAATGTTGTAGTGACCGAAGCCGTTCAGCAACTCCTTCACTTTCTCCAGGTGTAAAATCAATCTTGGGCTTTTGGCTTGGAATTTTCCAGTAACCTGGTTCACAACTAACTTGGAGTCGCAAAATATGTCTAGCTTTGTGATTTCCAACTCCTTTGCGATCCTTAGCCCGGCTATCAGGGCTTCATATTCGGAGTCGTTGTTAGTGGCGTGAAACTCCATCCGGATAGCATAGGATATCAGCCGTTTCTCGGGAGTTTCAAGCACTACTCCAGCGCCGAATCTCTTGTCATTTCTAGCGCCATCAGTATACAATCTCCAGGCACTGGGGTCGAGAAGTAACTTTGAGGGGTCAACTTCTTCGTTCGCTATATCTTCCTCCGGGACAGTAAACTCTGCTATGAAGTCGGCTATCACTTGCCCCCGTATTGACCGTCGGGGCTGAAAGTTCAGATCAAATTGACTCAACTCAATGTTCCATTTGAGTAGTCTTCCAGACACTTCTGGTCTCTGTAGAACTTGCTTGAGTGGATGATCAGTGTATACGGTAATGGGATGAGCCTGAAAATAATGTCGAAGCTTTCTAGAGGCAATCAGCAAACTGTACGCCAACTTTTCTATCCTTGGATAATTACGCTCTGCTGCCGTCAATTTTTTGCTCACGTAATACACTGGTCTTTGAACTTTATCTTCTTCTCTTACCAATGCTGAGCTGATTGCGTGGGACGACACTGCCAAGTACACGAATAAGTCCTCGTGATCCACCGGCTTAGATAATATCGGAGGTTTCTCCAGGTGACTCAGCAAGTTCTGAAACACTTCTATGCAGTCGGGCGTCCATTTGAAGTGGCGTTTTCCTCGCTTTATCAATTCGAAGAATGGGATGCATTTGTCCGTAGCCCTGGAGATGAATCTGCTTAGTGCGGCTACTTTCCCTGCAAGGCTTTGCACATCTTTAATTTGCCTAGGCTCCTGAATGTCTCTGATTGCTGCGATCTGGTCTAGATTAATCTCAATCCCACGAGAACTGACAATGAACCCCAAGAATTTTCCGAAGGCGACCCCGAATGAACATTTTGTTGGGTTGAGTTTCATCCCGTACTTTCGAAGAATGCCAAACATCTCTGCCAAGTCCGTAGTGTGATTGGAGGATTGCCTGGACTTAACCAACATGTCGTCGACGTATACTTCCATTGTTTTCCCAATCTGGTTATAGAACATTTTATTCACTAACCGTTGATATGTAGCGCCTGCGTTTTTCAAGCCAAAGGGCATTACCACGTAGTAGTATAATCCCAGATCCGTAATGAAGCTAGTGTGTTCTTGATCTGGAACATGCATTGGAATCTGGTTATATCCTGAATAAGCATCCATAAAGGAGAGAAGTTCATGACCCGCCGTTGAGTCCACCAACTGATCGATCCTTGGTAACGGAAAACTGTCTTTCGGGCAGGCTTTATTCAAATCCGAGAAATCGATACATGTTCGCCACTTCCCGTTGGCCTTCTTTACCAGAACTGGATTTGAAATCCAGTCTGGGTAGATTGAGTCTCTGATAAATCCATTACTTTTTAGCTTTCCAACTTCTTCTTTCAAGGCAGCGGACCTCTCTGGGCCCAGCATTCGCCTTTTTTGTTTTACCGGAGGATGCTTAGGGTTAATGCTTAATGAATGGCTCATGATTGATGGAGATATCCCGCACATGTCTGCGTGGGTCCAAGCAAATACATCCAAATTATCTTTCAAGAAATCCGTCAGTTCTTTAGCTAAATTCGGATTTAACTGGGATCCAATCTTAAGGACCTTCTCTGGGTCACTATCATCGATCGGTACATCCACAGTTGTCTCGTTGGGAGTCGCCATTCTGCCCCCAGGTTCTTTGTCCTCTCTGGGATCTATATCCTCGGGCAACTCTCTGGGCGACTCTCCTACGGTTATCCTTTTTAATTGCTATAAGGTCTCCGCCCTTGTGGGGGGAGAAGCGCCCTTGGTTTCTATGTCTCCTCCGTTGCGGAGTAGCTTTAGCTCTGCAATATAACATGCTCGTGCGGCAACCTGATCTCCTCTGACAATACCAACACCAACTTTTGTAGGAAACTTCAATAACAAGCACCAGGGGGCTATACAGGCTCTAAACTTTGCGAGGGCCGGTCGGCCCAAGAAGGCATTATAGGGTGATTCAATACCCAAAACCACGAAGGGAAGAATTCTCACTCTCTGGCGTTCTCCTTCCCCAAGTGTAACTGGTAGCTCTACATAACCCATTGGAGCGGTGGATGCTCCGTTAAATCCACGGATCCATCCCTCACAGGGCTTCAAGTCTTTTATCTCGAGATTCATCTGGTCGAATGTCTTTTTGAAAAGAATGTTGACAGAACTCCCGTTATCCACCAAGACTTTATGAACAGTGGCCGGGCCAATAGGTACTGTGATTACAAATGGATCTTCGGTCGGAGCATGGACTCCAATGCTTTCTCGTTCGCGGAAAACGACGTCGTCGGACATCATCTTTTGTTGCTTTACCGGGACGTTGTCCTCAGGGTTGCTACACTCCCCTACCCCGAGGTGCTGCTTGGCTGCATTGACATACTGATCCAATGCCTTGGAACCATGCCCGGCGAGATAAAGCCCTCCGATTATGGTATTGATAACAAGGTCCTTTCCCTTTTGCTGGGCAGTTGGCCTGACAGCGGGTTGATTCTGGTTTTGATTTGGGGCCTGTACGGCTTGCCCCCTGTCTCTGGGTGTCACTCTGTATTCATCCAATTTTCCTTCTCGGAGAAACCTCTCGGCCACATCTCTTAGGTGACGGCATTCATTTGTCGAATGGCCATGAATCTGATGGAAGAGACAAAACTTCCCCGTTTCACGTTCTTTCTCCGTCGACTCTCTAGGAGGAGGCCTTTTATTTTGGAGGACGTTGCACGAATCCATGAAGATATTCTCCAAAGTATCGTTTATTGGCGTATAACTCTCAAAAGACCTGGGACGAGTCCTTCTCTGGGAGTCGTTCCCTCGATTCCTCTTCCGGTTGTTGCCATTACTGTTATTACCATTGTTTCCTGACTGACGACCACCCTGGTTCCGATTTCCGACATTAACCTCGACCTTCCCCGAGCTGTCTCCTGTCTGCTTAATGGCGACATTGCTCTGGATTTCCTCTTTATCGGCCGTTTTTGCCTTTCGGTTAGCATATACTTCCTCCCGGCGTAAGTGCACGTTAGCTTTTTCGTAGAATAATTCTCTAGTATGAGGTGGCTTGCCGGCCAGGTATCTCCCAAATTCGGTGTCTTTATCTACCCCATCAATTAGGGCTGCCACAACAGTTGGCTCATGAGGATCTTTGGCTTCAGTAGCGGCTAGGTTGAAACGGTCTAAATACACCCTCAAACTCTCGCCTGGTCGTTGCTTGACAAGGAACAAGTCAATCACACTCTTCGTCTTTTGTGCATAGATGCGAAACTGTTCCACAAACCTTTCACTCAACTCCCTAAAGCTGGAATTGATCTTGTTGGTAAGCGAGTAAGCCATAATAACGCTACATCCTCCAGGAATATGGGAAATGCTTTGCACTTGACAGCGTCAGAAGCTGCGGCAGCGGTCATTGAACAAGAATATCTCATCAGATGTTGGACGGGATCAGATCTACCCGCGTAACGGTTCATCTGCGGCATGTTGAAGCGCCTCGGGAACGTCGCATCTAAAATGTCATCAGTGAAAGGGGTGTGACTGCGGTCAATTCCCCAATCTTCATTCCGTTGTCCACGGCTATCTGCTAGAATTTGATGGATCATAGCTGCAACATTTGCACTGGTCAGCGGAGGCTCGGGGTCAGCGCTTCTTGCTCGATGGGATTCTCTAATCTCCCTTCCAGGAGAAGCCACGAAATCCGGGGCTCGGATTGGGCTTCGATGCCCCCTGTTACCATGAGCATTTGTACGGCGAAGGGGCCGAGGTAGTCTATTCTGAATAGGGTTGTCCACACCTCGAGCTCTGGGAGTTGCGGCACGATCATGCACATTGCGGTTTGAGGGCCCTGCACCCAGTGCCTCTTCTTCCCAGGATGGAAGGGTTCCAAATCGAAGCTGCTCTATGTTTTCAGGCCTCTCATATGGTCGCTGCAGAGGTCTTGGCGATTCCTATGACGAAGAAGAGTACTCTGTGGTGAGCGGACGAACTGGGGGCGTCCTTTGCCTTGCGAGATCATTGAGCCTTCTATCCATAGCAGTCAAGTTCTGTCGCAGAACGGAGCTCTCCTGCCTTTGAGCAGCCAATTCATCAAACAGCCTCTCCCACATTTCAGAAAAGCAAGAAAGATCTCCCTCAGTAACGGGAGCAGAAGGGTCATATTGATCATCATCATTTTCTCTTATGCGCAAAGAGCTTGAGCCAGGTCGAGCGGAGGGGCCAGGACGGTAGGAGCGAGCCATAAGCTCCTTTCCAGGTCGAGTCGCAATCTGGTCATCACTTCGGATCGTGGTGGATCGGTGCCTGTGATTCGGTACGCCCCCCTGGGGTTGGTTCGTGGTCACGGTATGAGGAGGATTCGGGGCGTTATCACGGGATCGAGTAACAACCCCTCCAGCTTCTCGGTTCGCAGCGCCTCCCTCAAGTCGGATCGTGGCACCCTGATTGGTTCGGGTCGCCCCCCTGTCCTCGCGATCCGCGGTTCCCTCGACGACCTGCTCGTGTGCACTTTCGCCAACCACTTCATTCGCGACTTCATTCGTTTGCGAAGCTCGCACTTCCTTAGACTTCTTTCCAACCATGATATCAGATGTCGCTGGAATCTTCATAAATCTGAACAGTGAAGTTTTGGGACTGTTTTCTTCGGACTTTCAAATCCAAATAGTAGAATAGCAATCCGGTAGGCTGAGAATTCAATTCTCAGTGAAAGCACCAAAATGTTAGATCAAAATTTGGACCTAACACCCAAATTGTTCTGATTCGTAGAGAATTGTAACTGGAGAATGAAGAAAAAGCAGAAAACACACAGAATTTATAGTGGTTCGGCGTTAACGAGCCTACGTCCACTTTATATGTTATCGATTATACTTTGAATGCTAGTACAATCAATAATTTCTCTCAAACTCACTCTTACAATTATGATTTTTCTCAATAATCTCGAAGTAAAACTGATAAGAAATAGTGGTATGACAGTAATGGTGGAATCAGTGCTCAATACTGCCAAAAAGGTCCTAAAAATGCCAATCTCTGGGCTATTTAAAGCTGATTCTGTCAGGCGGTTCGTGGTCACACGTGGCGTAAATCCCGAGAAAATCGGACCGGACCGAGTAATGAGGAAGAATTGGTCAATATGATAGTTATGGACACGTGTCGCTGGATCCATTCTTTGCGGATCGCTGAAGACTAGCTCGCGCTTGAACAGGTCAGTGGCTTCGCTGCGCCCTCTGTGATGAAGTCGGATCGGGTCGAGTCGCTGAGGAGGGATCGGATCGGTCTGATGTAGGTGGTTTGGTTCGTGCTAGCTGGTAGCGATTCGAGGGGTGCATAGCGATCCGATAAGGGCTGAGCTACTACGACCAGATTTCTGGAGACTGAGAGAAATGGAGCATCGTATTCCCTTCGTGTATGTGAACCTTGGTGGCTTGGTAAAAAATCTAGCCAACAGTTTAAATGGAGATTTTAGTATGAGTAATATTCTATCTTGAATATTGAATGATTTTGAAACTCTGATATTTTGATATGAATTATGAACCTCTTTGAAATATAAAAGAACCGACCTGTGTGAAAAATGTAAACGATTGGTTGTTAAAGAGACCGGGATCGGATATTGTCATACTCTCTACCAATACCGAAAACCACTTTAACAACTGTGTATGCCGTGGAGTTCCAGAAATGGTGTTGGATGGATTTGGAGGAGATTACTGGATTCGAAGAAAGAGAACGATGATGGATATCCTTGACCTTCGGGTCATAATTAAAATGACTAAAACAGGGTTATACCCACGTGGGGTTATCTACCTCCATCGGCAACACTTCTTCCTTTATTATTATAGTCCTTCGGTTTGATTGATTTGATGCACATCCATGATTTCGAAGTGTTGTTTTAGGTGGGAGGCAGTTGCGGCTATGCGTTATCACCAGTCAGGGCATGCAACTAGTATATTCCTACTCTGGGCATTCCTCGTGTGCCTTGTCATATTATCCTGATCGAGCCCCCAACAATTTTGATTTGTACCGTACCTATGGAGTGCCCTCTGACAGCCACTACATACTGTGGACTTTACGGTATCTGTATAGACTACGGTATTATAAACGGTGTAAGGGTAAAAATGTAATCCCGCTTACGCTATTTTAATATGTTATATTTAACCGTAGACACTATTATAATGGTGTATTATATTATATGATATTAGTTTGACGGATCCTTAGGAGATGGAAATTCCCGTAACATCTCCTATGTTATTGCACTCATATTTTTCATATGAATTTGATTTAACTAATATGAGAATGATTTAGTTCTGATCCGAGTGTTTGTTGTGTTTCTTTTATACAATACGCTTGGGTCAGACCGAGTTCTAGTTAGCGAAGATTCCCTTGCTTTGAAGATTCGATTATGAAGATTAAGATGGAGCTCAATAAACACATTATTAATATTATTCCGCTGCAATGCATTTGTTTGTTGTATGTTAATTTACTCTGATAATCGCTGTAAAATATAATCAACTGTATGTTTTAACAGCTTCAAGAACTATTATTTAATTATTATATTTTGTCCTTCCGCTGTGAGATTCTGTGTCATTTTTCTTCTTCTCTTCTTTTTCTTATATAAATCCAATAACTATCTGCATTTGTGATTTGTTTAAGCCGACATTGAGGATCATTGTCGATTTGAACGGTCAAAAATCTCGGATGTTACATTTGGTATCAGAGCTTTGGTTTAGCGAAAACCTTGGCTTTATTTGGGATTAACTAATTAGAGATGGGGTAGTAATACCCTAGAATGAGTTGGAGTGTATATGAGATAGCGTATTTGTATTTTGATATAAAAATGGTTTTATATTGTGTTGGTTGTTCTGTTGAGTATTTATGAATTTTGGTCGGTACTTTGGACGCCAAGGCATCGATAGGGATTTCTAAACACTCGAACAGGGCTTATCGACATAATATTGTTTTGAATTATATTTCATATATATAAAGAATTATTTTAAAATCTATTAATTTTGATTTTGGTTGATGATAACATTGGATTTTCATCGTTTATTATTCGGTTAATCAATTAAAGCTATTGGTTATTAAATGGTTTAAAAAAATGAAATGTTGAAAATTTAATTGGTAATGAAACAAGAAGTTAAATATGAATTTGGGAATTTAATTTTGGGTTGTTTTGCAATATTAATTTAAAAAATGCTTTTTTTAATTTCATTATATTTTAAAAGTTGTTTCATATAGATATTGTTTTCAAATGAATTTTTGAAATAAGTGTATACTTCCCTCTTGCCTTTGGAAAATGATTTCAATGATGAGCGCACGCATCATCGACATTTATTTTCAAGAGACTATGTGGGGGAGATCACTTAGAATTTTTAAACTTTATTTTGTGAAACTGGATTTCATTTAAATCTTTTATACTATGGTTTTATATAAAATATATAAAATTGAAAGTTGATTTGGAAATGAACCTGAAGTTAAATTCTTAAGTTCTAGAATAATTGAAGAAATGAACAATAAAATTATTGAACTGTGAAATGAATCTAAGAGAAATAAATAAAGTGGGAACTCTTAGAAATGTTAAATAGTGAATTTGAATCAAATTGAAACGGTTGAACTTATGTAATAAATAAGATATATGATGAAATATACATTAACTTAAGGAATATGGAATGAAATTGATGTAATAAGGAAATGAATCTAATTTGCGAAGTGAAACAAAAATAGTGAACATAGATGATTGTAAATGAGTCAATTGGATATGAAGTAATATGCATAAATTGAATATGAATTCATTATAAGAAAATAAATTATATAAACCAAATATATTGAAACGAATGAAATTTGAAAAGAATGAAAACAATTAATGTGCAATAAAAATGAATGCTACCAATAAATGTAATTAATTGTATATTTGTAAGAAATGGTAGTGTAATAGATTAAATATTGATATTAGAAAGTTTGAATGAAAATTGTTGTTAAAATTTCGGATGAATACTAGTTAGAAGTTTGTTAGATGTATTTGTTAAGCCTTATATAATTTTCTACATATATTGCTAAATATATATATATATGATTTGTTTTATATATTGACAACTTCCTTACTACGCCTTTTCGAGAACGAAAAGTTTTAAGTTGGGGGAGAGTATAACAACCCTTATTTTTCGATAATTTAGATTATTAAATTTAATATGACTTTTGAATATATATTTTGTTATAAACAAAATTTAATGATTTAACTATATAAATTTTGATTGGTGAAATTAATTAAAGAGAATTAGGTAATGAATTTCAACTTATTATAAAAATAATAAGTTGAGTTGATTGTAAACTTAACTTTGATTTTGTTTATAGTAATTAATAATGAAAATTTGAAATCCTGAAGAAAATGAATGGAATTGAGTTAAAGAATTTATAGTTCAAATTCAATTGAATTTAAAAGAGAAAAGAAAAAAATCAATGTTGGAATTAAATAAAAATAAAATCAATTCGCAAAGTTAGTTTGAATTTTATTTTGATTTGAGTAAAACTAATTTGTTTTGAAATTGAATTGAAATAAATGTTTAATTGGAAGAAAGTGGTTAGAAATGTAATTGAGGAATTTATAGAAAGTTATTAAGACTTAAATTGAAATTGATTAATTTTAAAATTAATTGCTCAGTTTAATTTGTATATCCAATTTAATATGATCTTTAATTTTGGTACGATTTAATGATATATCTTTTGCATACGTTTTCATATGTAGATAGTTTTGTATTTTAATATCATTGATTGTTATAAATGTTTGAATTGTCATGAACATTGTGTTATTTCAAATTTTAATGAAAAAACAAATAGATTAATGAAAAGAAAGGGAACATTCATATTCGTAGGCCAACCAAGCTTATACTTCCTTTTACGATGGATAAAATTGTTGTTGACATTTAATGTAAATAAAGAATTGATTTTGTGAATAATTCTTGAAATGGAATCAAATCAAAAATTTAGGATTCATTTTATAAATCGATTTGATATGAATTTAATCTAGTTTAGTAAGCGATGAACTTTCAATAGTTATATATAATTATAACTTGTATTTGGTTATATAAGAAAGATTGTTCGGTAAAGTATTTTATTATGACTTTTGAAATTAACATTGAATTAACAATATATATAAAATAAATTTATAATTTTGGAATTCCTTATATATTGAAATTTAGTGTAATAATTAACATTGAATTTTATATGTGAATTCGTTTTAAACTATGGTAAAATTTTGAGTAATCAAAACGATAAAATTTGCTACTTATGAAAGTTGAATAAAAAGGAAAGTTAATTAATTTAATATAATTAATGTTCAACATAAATTGATAAATAATATTTGAATTTGGCAATTGTAACATATATTATTGATTCCTATAACTGATATTTGTCTTAATTTAAGTTAGCAATGTTTGGAATTATATTAAATTTGAATAAGAAAAGCCTGAATGTTTTATTTATCTTATTAACCATTGAGATTCTTTTACAAATAAATAATCATAATTCTAATCTAATTCATTCTTAACTTAATCTCTTCATTCCTACAGCTGCTGCTTTATTTTCAATGGCTGAATTTTTTTGAAACTTCATTGATTAATTTCTTCTTCAATTCCCAATGAAATTCAACGATTTATGAAGAAAAACTGTAGAGCGTCACAAGTTCTTCGGATCCATAAGGTGGATCATATCCATCTCTCCACAGATTATTCAGAATTTGTTCTCAAATCCTGCGCGAGTTTCAGTGTTTTGGCAGCGTTATGGGTGACCGGAAGGGAAGGCGGTTGGGGCGCAGGTGGAGTTTTCAATGGCGAACACGGTGATGACGTCCGATTAGATTCGGGTGGACGAATGGATGGTGCGGTTCGGGATCAGAAAGCAAAGACAGTGAGAAAACCCGCAACTTCCCCGTAAAGGAAAGCGTCGGATAGTTTGAGAACAAGCCACAACAGAACATATACAGAAGAACATTTCATTGTATATTACAACAATGCATCAGATTACAAGAATATACAGAGTATAAATGAATATTACACAGAAATATCAGAGATTTAAATTACATTTAAATACATAGCAGCGGAAAATAATACAATACACAACTAGAAGAGATATACGGATACAAAGCTTTCCGGATATCATTCCAGCTGTAAACCAGGATCCTGTGAATATAAATCTGCAAAACCAAAACTACTAGCTGCCCGTGTCAAAATAAGGGCACCCAGAGTTTAGGTTAAAACAATAAACTCCAGGTCAGTCATGGGACTGGTGTGAGAACTAAAACAGTTAATCTTTATTTTAAATCATTAGGTAAATCAAGGGACCACGCCGTATAACACGGAACGGGTTTCCTCCCAAGAATACCAGTGCATAAAACAAACAGCGCAATGCTAAATAAAGAAAAATGAAGCTGTTATAAGACCCAGGTCCCATCACACAATGCAACGCAAGCCGGAGGATAGGGTTTTTACCTTATAACAGCCAAAGAATGCTTGATACGTTTAAAACACATTATTTGATACTATTATAAGTGCATAGTGTATAAAACAACTTCAAATCATAAGTATCAATCATAGGCGGCATGAGCGCCCCATCCCACTATGTCACCATACTAGGTTCTACAATTAAAACCGCAAATGTCACGTATTTGGAAATTGGATTTCCGTCTATGAACCGAGGCAAAAGATAGTCCTCACCGAATTCAAGACGCTCTAGCCCGCCCCTCAGGCAAGTACTCAGTCAAGCCTTTGGATCGTCAGGGCCGGTCCACCGATGTGGATTAAAATTCCTGAACACTACGTTTCCCCACCCTATGGGGTGTAAGTCTGGTCCGTCAGCCGACCAGAATGCATCGGCCGAAACCGATATAACCGAGGCGCCTCGCAACAGCAACAACCACATAAGTCAAACTCGTCAGGGCGTGTAAAACCACTGACGCCACTTCTAGCTAGAAAGAAACGCAAGTCCTCCCTGAGGTCCGTCTCCCGTTTTTGGTTCATACCGGGTGTGAAACTCGCGAATCAACGTTACACAAAGCTACGCCACACAGGCCTTGCTTTGATCATCACCACAAGACTTTGCTTTTCAACAGAAGCCTCGATCAATTGCCACTTAGGCATGCCACACAGGCAATTCACTCCATGCGTTTGATATCCATCAATATACAACCCCTGAGCTCGTACGTCTCAGAGAAGGGCGTTAAGCAAGAGAATAAATTCTCCGCCGCCAAGCAGATGTATATTTAATAGAAATCAATCACACGGACTAAAATCCAATGTCAGCCACACAGTCCATTTACAAGTCCGTTCTGGGTCTGAACGAAACCGGAGGCACCTAGTACCTCGCATATCCATCGATCTCCAAGTACGTCTGGACGATCACAAACTGTTTCCATCTTCTTGGGTGTACAGCCCAATCAAGATCATCAGTAATCACCCAAACGACGTGAAGACTTCCGGTCTTCGACCACCGTCTTCATCTTCGACACCACGTCGAATCAGTTATTCAGAATGGGATAAACCCGGTCTTTCTGAATAACTCGCATATATATTATAAAAGTGTTACACAAACACAACATACGCCTCATTCCAATTCAGAATATTCTTCTATTCAAATATTCCTATACTTTGGGAAAAGTTCCCATTAATTTTATCCAAGATAAATTCTTTAAATTTATTCTTTAATCTCCTTTGAATATCAATTCAAACTAGTCGGGATTAGCGAACCACACCGAAGTAATTATTTATTTTATTTCCCAATCCCAACCTATTCATCCCATGAAGTAAAACTGGTAATACTTCATATCTAACACCACCGTGTTATCGGTAAATTCAATTACCATTTCACGTTCAAATCTAATTAAAGATTTAACCATCGCCTGGAGCAAAACTGGTGATACTCCATTTTCGATCATCTCAATCTAATTAAAGATTCATTAAAACTCCACTTAGTTTTAATCTTTAACTGGGTTAAAGAATCAGTGTCATTTAAAACACGGTTCACGATAAACCCAAAATCACATTCCATTAATTATCGGGTTAAAGAACAAGTGTTATTTAAAACACTGTTCATGATAAACCCAAAAATCAATACCAATTCAATTCCAATTAAATATCGTTTAATTGGTACACTTCATTAAATCTAAATAAAAAGATTTAATCTTTTCACAACTGGGTTCAAGAACAGTGTTAGTGAAGACACCATTCACGACAAACCCAAATCATATTCGATATTCAATACAAGGCTCTGAATAGAAAATATATCGGCTTATATTAAATATCAAATTCTACGACTAACAAATGTCGTATTGGAAATAACGATATAAATATATATCTTTCAAATTTCCATAACAACACCTGTATAATCACGAATTCCAACATCGAAATATTCCGAAGATAATTTCGATTCAATTCCACTCCAATGCAACCATTGGATATTCTGGTTATTTTCAAAACCCTTTTTAAATTCAATTTATTTATTTAAAAATAAATAGAATTATAATTCTAGTTCAAAACCAGTTCATTTCGATAAAAATCTATTTTTATCTTTTCAAATATGGAGTTTTTCATCCCAATTCTTTCTAAATCATTTCTTATGATTTTACACAAATTATTACTATTTTTAATAATTTTATCAAGGCCCGTACGGTCGATTTCCACCAATGGCCATCGAACTGCACTTACAGCGACCTTTTTTTTTAAATTTGATTTGGACATAATTCCAAATCCAACTGTTAGATTTCAAATTTCTAATGTTCATTAGAAAGCTCTTTTCGATACGAACCCAACGGTTCCGGTTTTAGGAGAATCCGACGGTCGGATCTCCCGTAATGTCCATTTGAAATAAATGGTCGAAATTCACGAACTGCCGCGGCGCGGCGCGTTCTATTCAGGCCATTATATTATATATATAATATATATATAATATATTTCGTCGATTTCTATTTAAAACGAATTATATAAATAGTTTTAAATTCGTTTCAAAAGCAATTTCAACTTCCGTTTCAATTCAAATCAAAATTGAATTCTTCTCTATAAATTCGTTTTAAAATTCATTTCTATTCAATTCAAATTTGAATTCGTTTCAATTCAATTCATTTCGAAATCGTTTTCAATTCACTTCATTTCGAAATCGTTTTCAATTCACTTCATTTCGAAATCGTTTTCAATTCACTTCGATTTCGAAATCGTTTTCAATTCAATTCATTTCGAAATCGTTTTCAATTCACTTTGATTTCGAAATCGTTTTCAATTCATTTCGAAATCGTTTTCAATTCACTTTATTTCGAAATCGTTTTCAATTCAATTCATTTCGAAATCGTTTTCAATTCAATTCATTTCGAAATCGTTTTCAATTCAATTCATTTCGAAATCGTTTTCAATTCAATTCATTTCGAAATCGTTTTCAATTCAATTCATTTCGAAATCGTTTTAAAATCGATATAAATATCGTTCACGTCAAAATGGCGTCAATCTAATCAACACGGCTTCATATATTGATATTTTCAAATATTCTATTTCGAATATTTCTATTTCAAATATTTCTATTTTAAAACTGGAATGAGGCCCAATCAATTACCATATAAAGTTAATTATATGGATTTTCACACAACACATGTATATAATAGCATTGAAAAATGATCAACCATCAACCAAAGTGCACTACACTATATAAGCATTAAATATAAATATCTAACGCTTATAACAGCCTGTCAATCAATCGATCGACATATTTAATCAATCAGGATGAGTGAGCTTCAAATTTCATCCCAACACCCGTGTGGGGTTTCAAACAAACAAACACAGATTTTATTTGTGCTGTTGGGCGATGTGTAAAATTTATCGTCCCAATCAATATCAGTCAGATCAGTGTACATAAACAAACCGTCTGGTTTGTAAATGAATATTTTATTTATTCACATTCACGTTAAAACTATATTTTTTTAACGATAAAATATTTATTCCAACACATGAATTTTCTTTTCAGTTCATTTATTCAATAAATGACATTTTTATTTTTCTAACATATTTTAGAAAATTTCGGCGGCATAACGGCACGATACTAGAAACGGGACAAGGCCTAGCCTTATCCCCGGTCTAGTGAAGGCCCACGCCATTCACACATCAAATTCTAATCAATTCAAGTTCACCAAATAACCCAATTCAAATCAAATAATCTAACCAACTACACAACCAAACAAACAAGTCCATGGTATGTGGACGGGTGTCGGGTGCTTCTAATAAGCACCGTCTGCATCCTAGTATATATATATATATAACTAGAATAAGAATTTTGAGTGAGAAGTTCTCACCTATAGCTATCCAAGCTCCACGGCACTTCATTGATAGAAATCTTCGTCGTTTCGCCTTTTTGTCACCTTCGTTGTCCGCTTTCACTACATATGTAAAAATCGAGTTTTTACTTCGCTATTCAATATATAAAAATCGAAATTTTAGTTCGAAGTTCAATATATAAAAATCATATTTTTAATTCGAAGTTCAACATATAAAAATCATATTTTTAATTCGAAGTTCAACATATGAAAATCATATTTTTAATTCGAAGTTCAACATATAAAAATCATATTTTTATTTCGAAGTTCAACATATAAAAATCATATTTTTAATTCGAAGTTCAACATATAAAAATCATATTTTTAATTCGAAGTTCAACATATAAAAATCATATTTTTATTTCGACTTTCAATATATATAAATTCGATTTTTTCCACTTCTTCCATATTATGAAATCCGACCTTTTACACATTAAAAATCTTATCTTTTACACATTAAAAATCTTATCTTTCCTAATACAAAAATCTAAACTTTCATAAATTAAAAATCTAAACTTTTATAAATTAAGAAAAAAAATCAGTTTATGTATTCTTTAAAAAAAACAGTTTTGAAATTCTTTAAAAATTCATATTGGCTATAAAAAATAAAGGGAAATGCTTACAGTGTTTTTTTTTCTTTCAGCGAGGGGGGGAGGGGACTTCATCTTCGGCGGTGGCCAGAGAGGGCGAGGCGGAGGCTAGGGGTGCGGTATGGCGAGATGTGGGCCCAGGGGGTGCTGCGTGTTCCACTGGAGAAGGGGAGGGCTTCGCGGTTTTCTGATAGGAGCTAGGGAGGAGCGGTGGAAGGGAGGGGAGGAGAAGAAGAAGGGAACGGCAGGAGGAGGAGGGGCTCGGTCACGGTGGCGCGGCGCGGTGTGGGTGACCGACGAATGTCGATCTCGATTAGGTTTTTTTTTTTTTTTCCTTCCTGCTTCGAAATGATTTGAAATCGTGGGGGGGGGGCAGAGGGAAATAAGGGGAGGAAAGAAAGAATTTTTTTTATTTATTTATTTAATTTATTCACAAAAAGTTGACTTTTACATATGTCCTCTAAACGAGGCCCACCGCTCGTCGTCCATAGCGTTTTACCCCCATTCCGAACACAATGGGATATGTATCACAAACTGTTTCGGCTGTTACAATCAGTTTTCGTTAAATTTACATTTAAATCACTATATTGAATTTTAAACATACATTTCAAATTACCGGGGTCACATACCAACTAGAAAAATATTTTCTAGCTTCGTATTGACGATACGGTCCTAACAAAACTAATTTCGTCGAATTTTGAGACCGTTAGAAAAAAATGGTCATTTTCCAGTCGATTAAAATCAACTGAAACCGGTCAAACGTGTTTTCCTTTGCCACGCTCACATATTGATTCGAAAAATTATGAAATTTGGAATCTAGCAATAATTTGACACTGCGGACCCAACAAAACTGGTTTCGTCGAAATCCGAGGTCGTTTGCAAAATGCCAATTTTTGAGGGCCTGAATTCCATAGCGACTATTCAGAATTTTCAACTGGACATATCTTTTGATTCCCGATATGAAATCTTGATTTTTCGGATTCGTTGGAAAGATATTCACGATTAGATCCTAATGTTTTTGGTTTCACTAAAATCCGGATTGTTTTGCACCCGGTACATTCAATTGAAGTTTGAAATCGAATTATCGAACTACCGCGCCATTTTCAATTCTATTTATAATTATATATAAATATTTATATTCTAACGACGACGCGTATAATATATACGATCGAATTCTATTCAAAATAAATTTCTCGTCGATTTTATTTAAAATAATCTATTTTAAATAATCAAAATTCGCTATAATTGCCAAAATAAAAATTTTAAACTGGCCCAAATTTTCGGGTTGTTACAATCTCCCCCACTTAAAACTTTTCATCCCCGAAAAGGAACAAAGTCGAAAGTGGTTTGATTAATCAACTCTACTTCCAATTTGGCTTTCATTCTCCAACCTTTCAGTTTCTGAGAATTTTCAAAAATTTGGCTAACTCCCTAAATTTTTGAAAAATTTCGCCATAACCTCCCCTGCACCGGGAGCATCGGGGAATTTCAAACAGCTTCCCCGGTCCTTCAGATCTCAAAAAGAAAAAGAAAAAGCCAAGCGGCTAGCCAATAGGCTCACAAAATCATCATCACCCAAACAAAACAGGAAATTATGTAGTAAACATGTACCTATTTGTCGGGCAAACAAATTTTATTCTCTGCTCTAGCCTCCTTGCTATGACCTGTTCAATGATATATATGTATATGCAAGCAAATGCAACCAATTTTCAATATAATTCAATATGTGATTCAGTTAGGCTAAATGGCTAAAAATTAGCAAACAAATAAACAAACAACACAAACATCAATCAATTAGTTGATTAGAGTTTCAAATGCATAACTTTGATATATAGTCAAAAATCAGATTTTTGATGCCAAATCACAACAATAGGCCCTATCTAATTTTGGTTCTCACACTAGTCAATAGGAAATATATAGAAAGCCCACTTTCGTCACTCAAACATAAATTCTAATGATGGAGCTCCATCATCAAAATCATCTCCGGGCGATTAGAGTGTAATTCTATATCTATCCAGTATATTAAAATTTCGAATACACGCGGATCAGACGTATACGCAAAATCTATATATACTGGATTGTCCACATCAATATAAATAGATAATCAAATACGAATAATCGATTTAAATTTTCAAAACAAAAATGTTTTCATTTTCAAAAATATACTCTTCACACTCGTTCTAGGATACTACTGATCCCATCTCTAACGAGTCATTCTAATTGGATATTACTAATCCAATATCTGATGAATTCTTTCGTATGGTTCTAATGTGTCTTGTTCTCTGAGCTTTGTAAACCAAAGCTCTGATACCAACTGAGAAAACCCGCAACTTCCCCGTAAAGGAAAGCGTCGGATAGTTTGAGAACAAGCCACAACAGAACATATACAGAAGAACATTTCATTGTATATTACAACAATGCATCAGATTACAAGAATATACAGAGTATAAATGAATATTACACAGAAATATCAGAGATTTAAATTACATTTAAATACATAGCAGCGGAAAATAATACAATACACAACTAGAAGAGATATACGGATACAAAGCTTTCCGGATATCATTCCAGTTGTAAACCAGGATCCTGTGAATATAAATCTGCAAAACCAAAACTACTAGCTGCCCGTGTCAAAATAAGGGCACCCAGAGTTTAGGTTAAAACAATAAACTCCAGGTCAGTCATAGGACTGGTGTGAGAACTAAAACAGTTAATCTTTATTTTAAATCATTAGGTAAATCAAGGGACCACGCCGTATAACACGGAACGGGTTTCCTCCCAAGAATACCAGTGCATAAAACAAACAGCGCAATGCTAAATAAAGAAAAATGAAGCTGTTATAAGACCCAGGTCCCATCACACAATGCAACGCAAGCCGGAGGATAGGGTTTTTACCTTATAACAGCCAAAGAATGCTTGATACGTTTAAAACACATTATTTGATACTATTATAAGTGCATAGTGTATAAAACAACTTCAAATCATAAGTATCAATCATAGGCGGCATGAGCGCCCCATCCCACTATGTCACCATACTAGGTTCTACAATTAAAACCGCAAATGTCACGTATTTGGAAATTGGATTTCCGTCTATGAACCGAGGCAAAAGATAGTCCTCACCGAATTCGAGACGCTCTAGCCCGCCCCTCAGGCAAGTACTCAGTCAAGCCTTTGGATCGTCAGGGCCGGTCCACCGATGTGGATTAAAATTCCTGAACACTACGTTTCCCCACCCTATGGGGTGTAAGTCTGGTCCGTCAGCCGACCAGAATGCATCGGCCGAAACCGATATAACCGAGGCGCCTCGCAACAGCAACAACCACATAAGTCAAACTCGTCAGGGCGTGTAAAACCACTGACGCCACTTCTAGCTAGAAAGAAACGCAAGTCCTCCCTGAGGTCCGTCTCCCGTTTTTGGTTCATACCGGGTGTGAAACTCGCGAATCAACGTTACACAAAGCTACGCCACACAGGCCTTGCTTTGATCATCACCACAAGACTTTGCTTTTCAACAGAAGCCTCGATCAATTGCCACTTAGGCATGCCACACAGGCAATTCACTCCATGCGTTTGATATCCATCAATATACAACCCCTGAGCTCGTACGTCTCAGAGAAGGGCGTTAAGCAAGAGAATAAATTCTCCGCCGCCAAGCAGATGTATATTTAATAGAAATCAATCACACGGACTAAAATCCAATGTCAGACACACAGTCCATTTACAAGTCTGTTCTGGGTCTGAACGAAACCGGAGGCACCTAGTACCTCGCATATCCATCGATCTCCAAGTACGTCTGGACGATCACAAACTGTTTCCATCTTCTTGGGTGTACAGCCCAATCAAGATCATCAGTAATCACCCAAACGACGTGAAGACTTCCGGTCTTCGACCACCGTCTTCATCTTCGACACCACGTCGAATCAGTTATTCAGAATGGGATAAACCCGGTCTTTCTGAATAACTCGCGTATATATTATAAAAGTGTTACACAAACACAACATACGCCTCATTCCAATTCAGAATATTCTTCTATTCAAATATTCCTATACTTTGGGAAAAGTTGCCATTAATTTTATCCAAGATAAATTCTTTAAATTTATTCTTTAATCTCCTTTGAATATCAATTCAAACTAGTCGGGATTAGCGAACCACACCGAAGTAATTATTTATTTTATTTCCCAATCCCAACCTATTCATCCCATGAAGTAAAACTGGTAATACTTCATATCTAACACCACAGTGTTATCGGTAAATTCAATTACCATTTCACGTTCAAATCTAATTAAAGATTTAACCATCGCCTGGAGCAAAACTGGTGATACTCCATTTTCGATCATCTCAATCTAATTAAAGATTCATTAAAACTCCACTTAGTTTTAATCTTTAACTGGGTTAAAGAATCAGTGTCATTTAAAACACGGTTCACGATAAACCCAAAATCACATTCCATTAATTATCGGGTTAAAGAACAAGTGTTATTTAAAACACTGTTCACGATAAACCCAAAAATCAATACCAATTCAATTCCAATTAAATATCGTTTAATTGGTACACTTCATTAAATCTAAATAAAAAGATTTAATCTTTTCACAACTGGGTTCAAGAACAGTGTTAGTGAAGCCACCATTCACGACAAACCCAAATCATATTCGATATTCAATACAAGGCTCTGAATAGAAAATATATCGGCTTATATTAAATATCAAATTCTACGACTAACAAATGTCGTATTGGAAATAACGATATAAATATATATCTTTCAAATTTCCATAACAACACCTGTATAATCACGAATTCCAACATCGAAATATTCCGAAGATAATTTCGATTCAATTCCACTCCAATGCAACCATTGGATATTCTGGTTATTTTCAAAACCCTTTTTAAATTCAATTTATTTATTTAAAAATAAATAGAATTGTAATTCTAGTTCAAAACCAGTTCATTTCGATAAAAAACTATTTTTATCTTTTCAAATATGGAGTTTTTCATCCCAATTCTTTCTAAATCATTTCTTATGATTTTACACAAATTATTACTATTTTTAATAATTTTATCAAGGCCCGTACGGTCGATTTCCACCAATGGCCATCGAACTGCACTTACAGCGACCTTTTTTTTTAAATTTGATTTGGACATAATTCCAAATCCAACCGTTAGATTTCAAATTTCTAATGTTCATTAGAAAGCTCTTTTCGATACGAACCCAACGGTTCCGGTTTTAGGAGAATCCGACGGTCGGATCTCCCGTAATGTCCATTTGAAATAAATGGTCGAAATTCACGAACTGCCGCGGCGCGGCGCGTTCTATTCAGGCCATTATATTATATATATAATATATATATAATATATTTCGTCGATTTCTATTTAAAACGAATTATATAAATAGTTTTAAATTCGTTTCAAAAGCAATTTCAACTTCCGTTTCAATTCAAATCAAAATTGAATTCTTCTCTATAAATTCGTTTTAAAATTCATTTCTATTCAATTCAAATTTGAATTCGTTTCAATTCAATTCATTTCGAAATCATTTTCAATTCACTTCATTTCGAAATCGTTTTCAATTCACTTCATTTCGAAATCGTTTTCAATTCACTTCGATTTCGAAATCGTTTTCAATTCAATTCATTTCGAAATCGTTTTCAATTCACTTTGATTTCGAAATCGTTTTCAATTCATTTCGAAATCGTTTTCAATTCACTTTATTTCGAAATCGTTTTCAATTCAATTCATTTCGAAATCGTTTTCAATTCAATTCATTTCGAAATCGTTTTCAATTCAATTCATTTCGAAATCGTTTTCAATTCAATTCATTTCGAAATCGTTTTAAAATCGATATAAATATCGTTCACGTCAAAATGGCGTCAATCTAATCAACACGGCTTCATATATTGATATTTTCAAATATTCTATTTCGAATATTTCTATTTCAAATATTTCTATTTTAAAACTGGAATGAGGCCCAATCAATTACCATATAAAGTTAATTATATGGATTTTCACACAACACATGTATATAATAGCATTGAAAAATGATCAACCATCAACCAAAGTGCACTACACTATATAAGCATCAAATATAAATATCTAACGCTTATAACAGCCTGTCAATCAATCGATCGACATATTTAATCAATCAGGATGAGTGAACTTCAAATTTCATCCCAACACCCGTGTGGGGTTTCAAACAAACAAACACAGATTTTATTTGTGCTGTTGGGCGATGTGTAAAATTTATCGTCCCAATCAATATCAGTCAGATCAGTGTACATAAACAAACCGTCTGGTTTGTAAATGAATATTTTATTTATTCACATTCACGTTAAAACTATATTTTTTTAACGATAAAATATTTATTCCAACACATGAATTTTCTTTTCAGTTCATTTATTCAATAAATGACATTTTTATTTTTCTAACATATTTTAGAAAATTTCGGCGGCATAACGGCACGATACTAGAAACGGGACAAGGCCTAGCCTTATCCCCGGTCTAGTGAAGGCCCACGCCATTCACACATCAAATTCTAATCAATTCAAGTTCACCAAATAACCCAATTCAAATCAAATAATCTAACCAACTACACAACCAAACAAACAAGTCCATGGTATGTGGACGGGTGTCGGGTGCTTCTAATAAGCACCGTCTGCATCCTAGTATATATATATATATAACTAGAGTAAGAATTTTGAGTGAGAAGTTCTCACCTATAGCTATCCAAGCTCCACGGCACTTCATTGATAGAAATCTTCGTCGTTTCGCCTTTTTGTCACCTTCGTTGTCCGCTTTCACTACATATGTAAAAATCGAGTTTTTACTTCGCTATTCAATATATAAAAATCGAAATTTTAGTTCGAAGTTCAATATATAAAAATCATATTTTTAATTCGAAGTTCAACATATAAAAATCATATTTTTAATTCGAAGTTCAACATATAAAAATCATATTTTTAATTCGAAGTTCAACATATAAAAATCATATTTTTATTTCGAAGTTCAACATATAAAAATCATATTTTTAATTCGAAGTTCAACATATAAAAATCATATTTTTAATTCGAAGTTCAACATATAAAAATCATATTTTTATTTCGACTTTCAATATATATAAATTCGATTTTTTCCACTTCTTCCATATTATGAAATCCGACCTTTTACACATTAAAAATCTTATCTTTTACACATTAAAAATCTTATCTTTCCTAATACAAAAATCTAAACTTTCATAAATTAAAAATCTAAACTTTTATAAATTAAGAAAAAAAATCAGTTTATGTATTCTTTAAAAAAAACAGTTTTGAAATTCTTTAAAAATTCATATTGGCTATAAAAAATAAAGGGAAATGCTTACAGTGTTTTTTTTTCTTTCAGCGAGGGGGGAGGGGACTTCATCTTCGGCGGTGGCCAGAGAGGGCGAGGCGGAGGCTAGGGGTGCGGTATGGCGAGATGTGGGCCCAGGGGGTGCTGCGTGTTCCACTGGAGAAGGGGAGGGCTTCGCGGTTTTCTGATAGGAGCTAGGGAGGAGCGGTGGAAGGGAGGGGAGGAGAAGAAGAAGGGAACGGCAGGAGGAGGAGGGGCTCGGTCACGGTGGCGCGGCGCGGTGTGGGTGACCGACGAATGTCGATCTCGATTAGGTTTTTTTTTTTTCTTCCTGCTTCGAAATGATTTGAAATCGGGGGGGGGGGGCAGAGGGAAATAAGGGGAGGAAAGAAAGAATTTTTTTTATTATTTATTTAATTTATTCACTAAAAGTTGACTTTTACATATGTCCTCTAAACGAGGCCCACCGCTCGTCGTCCATAGCGTTTTACCCCCATTCCGAACACAATGGGATATGTATCGCAAGCTGTTTCGGCTGTTACAATCAGTTTTCGTTAAATTTACATTTAAATCACTATATTGAATTTTAAACATACATTTCAAATTACCGGGGTCACATACCAACTAGAAAAATATTTTCTAGCTTCGTATTGACGATACGGTCCTAACAAAACTAATTTCGTCGAATTTTGAGACCGTTAGAAAAAATGGTCATTTTCCAGTTGATTAAAATCAACTGAAACCGGTCAAACGTGTTTTCCTTTGCCACGCTCACATATTGATTCGAAAAATTATGAAATTTGGAATCTAGCAATAATTTGACACTGCGGACCCAACAAAACTGGTTTCGTCGAAATCCGAGGTCGTTTGCAAAATGCCAATTTTTGAGGGCCTGAATTCCATAGCGACTATTCAGAATTTTCAACTGGACATATCTTTTGATTCCCGATATGAAATCTTGATTTTTCGGATTCGTTGGAAAGATATTCACGATTAGATCCTAATGTTTTTGGTTTCACTAAAATCCGGATTGTTTTGCACCCGGTACATTCAATTGAAGTTTGAAATCGAATTATCGAACTATCGCGCCATTTTCAATTCTATTTATAATTATATATAAATATTTATATTCTAACGACGACGCGTATAATATATACGATCGAATTCTATTCAAAATAAATTTCTCGTCGATTTTATTTAAAGTAATCTATTTTAAATAATCAAAATTCGCTATAATTGCCAAAATAAAAATTTTAAACTGGCCCAAATTTTCGGGTTGTTACAGACAGGGGTTCTATTTTTCCTAGAGCAAACGCATGCGTGAAGGAGGAGTAAGGAGTGGATATGGCTTGGTGACATGGCAAGTATTGATGATTTTGTTCCATTTTTCGTTTTTATTTTTTTTCCTTCTAATCACTAAAACTTGAATAACTTCTTCATACTATTTCAGTTTGACACGTGGTTTGTTGTGTTGGAATCGTATCGACGAGCTCTTCGCGATGCCGCTAGTTTGGGCTGATTCTGAGAATGGTGAATTTTGGGCTAAAATTGGAATTTCCATTGCATATAGAACCAAGGTGAGTGATTTAACCCACTCACGCTTAACTAAAGTATTCTAATATTAGTTAAAATTATATTATGTCATGATATGATTGTTTGGATTGATGTTTGACAGTTTAAATTGCATATTTATATTGATTTGCATTGATAACGTAGTTTAATTTGACTGTTAGATTAAATTTTACAGTTAAGTTATAATTTGACATTTAATTACTGTTTTAAAACCTAACCCCTGATAGTTGGTGAATTTATGTGATATTTGACTATTTGTATGTATTGATGTGATGAATGACTTGAATTTGATATGTTTGACATATTGATGTTAATTGTGTGAATTTACATGTTATTCACATTTGTTCATATACGACCATTTGTTTGTGCTGATTTATCCCAATCATTACCCCAGATGTTACGGACATCGAATAAACCTGGGATTAATCATTAAAATGAATTAAAAACGTAGGTTAAAATGATAAATACCTATGACCCTGATTTGGATTGAAATGATATATATCCTTTCCCAAAATACTAAAATTAAAATTTAAGTATCACTTGGTCATAGGATAGAAAATTATATGTGGACACCGGTTAGTTAAATAAAATTTGTATTAACTATGAATTTTGAAATATTGTTTTAAGGACAATATAAGCGATGTTCTATAATTTATTTCCTTTGAACTTGAACCTTGAATTTTAAAATATAATAAAAAGGGAAATAAAGTAGTATTGCAACTGAAGCTAAATAAAGTGAAATATAATGTAAATCGAATTTATTGAAATTGAATGTTTCACCCACCTTGGAATTTATTATGAATCAACATTGATTTGAATTATATACATGAATTGTGAACTCGATATTTGTTATAAATTGAAATCATTGAAATGAGAACCTGATTTGGAATATGAATATTTGAATTAATTTGATCGAATTGAAATGAATGTAAATTGGAAGTTTAATCGGTGGAATTATTGAAAATTGAGTTAGTTGAATTGAAGTTGAAATATGACTTCAAGTTTAATTGAAAATGTTAGAAAATCGATTCTATTTCCAACTATAGTATTTCAAATCATTTTATAAACTATTTTAATAATAATTATTTTTCTTTGTAAACTATTCTACTTTATTACTATTTTATTTTATAATTATTTAAATAAATCATTTTAAAATTTACCATTTATTTTATAAATTACTTAGTGTTTTAACTATATATTTTAATAAATTTGATAAATTCTATTTTAAATTACAAAATATTTATTTTCAAACTATTTCAATTATATATCTAAACTATTTTAAATATACTGTTAACTATTTTAATATTCAAATTATTAAAGTTGGAATTTTTTTCAAAATTTTAATTGGTTTAAATGGAGATTTTAGTATGAATGATATCCTATCTTGAATATTGAATGATTTTGAAACTATGATATTTTGATATGAAGTATGAACCTTTTTGAAATATAAAAGAACCGACCGGTGTGAAAAATGTAAACGATTGGTTGTTAAAGAGACTGGGATCGGATAATGTCATACTCTCTGCCAATACCGAAAACCACTTTAACAACTGTGTATGCGGTGGAGTTCCAGAAATGGTGTTGGATGGATTTGGAGGCGATTACTGGATTCGAAGAAAGAGAACGATGATGGATATCCTTGACCTTCGGGTCATAATTAAAATGATCAAAACAGGGCTATACAGTGACCAAGTGGGGTTAGCTACCTCCATCGGCAACACTTCTTCCTTTATTACTATAGTTCGTCGGTTTGATTTATTTGATGCGCATCCGTGATTTCGAAGTGTTGTTCGAGGTGGGCGGTAGTTGCGTCTATGCGTTACCACCAGTTCGGGCATGCAACTAGTATATTCCTACTCTGGGCATTCCTCGTGTGCCTTGTCATATTATCCTGATCAAGCCCCCTACGATTTTGAATTGTACCATACCTATGGAGTGCCCTCTGATAGCCACTACGTACTGTGGACTTTACGGTATTTGTATAGACTACGGTATTATAAACGGTGTAAGGGTAAAAATGTAATCCCGCTTACACTATTTTAATATGTTATATTTAACCGTAGACACTATTATAATAGCGTATTATATTGTATAATATTAGTTTGACGGATCCTTAGGAGATGGAAATTCCCATAACATCTCCTAAGTTATTGCACTCATATTTTTCACATGAATTTGATTTAACTAATAGGAGAATGATTTAATTCTGATCCAAGTGTTTGTAGTGTTTCTTTTATGCAATACGCTGGGGTCAGACCGAGTTCTAGTTAGCGAAGATTCCCTTGCTTTGAAGATTCCATTATGAAGATGAAGATGGAGCTCAACAGACATATTATTAATATTATTCCGCTGCAATGCATTGGTATGTTGTATGTTAATTTACTCTGATAATCGTTGTAAAATATAATCAACTATATGTTTTAACAGCTTCAAGAACTGTTATTTAATTATTATATTTTGTCCTTTCGCTATGAGATTCTGTATTGTTTTTCTTCTTCTCTTCTTTTTCTTATATAAATCCCAATAACTATCTGTATTTTTGATTTGTTTAAGCTGACATTGAGGATCATTATCGATTTGAACGGTCAAAAATCTCGGATGTTAATACCCTTTTTTTTGTTAAATTTAATTTTAAACAAAGCAGTAAAAGGCCGTTGAAAAATTATTTCCTTCCTGAGAGGACATCAATTGCATTGTATATTAATAATATTGCTCCGTATATTGGAAAATGCATCTGCTATATCATATTCTCTATGATTTTGAATGTGCATTATAGATTATTAAGCTAATGTGGTTCGCGGACTTATTTTACTGAGTCCACAATATTAAAACTTTTTCTTATTGCGGTTTGGGGAGAAGATAGAAGATGATGTAGTTGACGACTTTGATACCAAGGCCGATGAAAATGGCTTTGTAAGTATCCAGGTCGTTATCCTGAACACGTTTTATTTTTAGCTAATCGCTTCTTGCACACCACAATGGACAGATTGATGTAACTCCTTTGTTATTCAATGGAATTAGTGAATCTAATATTCAAGCTTCAACATCATATTAGTTAACCTCAGTTCTCACGGAAGGAAGCAAAGATGAAGCTTTTTGAGATTTACACTTACTGTACCTTGTTAGCTTGTTGACCACTTCTCATGTGTATGCTTTTCTAGTTCTTTTGATTTCAGTATGAACGGCCTCAAGTGTCAAAGCAGCCTCTGAGACTGCGAATGCCTGATGGCGCTAAAGAATTCAGCATGGGTCTAGGAAAGCCTCTTCCTTCTCACTCCCTTCAATAAACTTGTACTAGTGGGGTTGATTTTCTTTGTGCCTAATGGGTTTCTTTCAGAAAGTGAGATAACAGATATCATTTATTTTTTTTCTGACTATATTATATTAAAATACATTTATAACGATGGTCAGATCTTATGCAGAATTGCAATTATACATTGTTATGAAATATTTGCGTATAGCATTCCTAATATTGCTTTTTTTTTTGGGGTTGAAGTGCTATTAATGCAATGATTGATGATAGAATTTTGATTACGTTTGATTAATTTGTGTATCTGTATAACTTTTCAGCACAATTGTTATAATGTGCTGTCAAGTTGGGATTTTTCTATTATTTGATATCAGAAATATTTTATGTTTTACATACCATATGAATTTATAATATGATACTGCATCGGCATGGTAAATGCAATTATGTCAAGCTTATGACTAATTCACTTGCATTTTATCTTATGCAGCTTGAACTATGTTTGCATATGGACTTTGATTATTAGTCTGTGGTGTACTATATCTTTTTATCCAAGCGTACTATAGTGCATACTATCACAAACTATTGCACAATGCAAAAATAAAGCAGTTTTTTATCCTCTAGGTGGAGCGTGTATGTATAAGGGTGAGTGATGTTGTGAGAGTTTACAATATCTACGTGGAACTTGTAGGAACTGTGGTGTTTTGATTTTGACCTGAGCTTTAGTAACTGGCTCTAGCCGTTTTGGTTTTCATATCATTATTTTTTTAGCCTTGCGATTGCATACAACGAGCGTCTGCTTATGGTTATAGTTGTCGATCTTTATCCTGGATTAAAGGTTGGTTGCTTTTCTTTTGACTCATATTCATGTTAGCTTCTAATCATGCAAAATGCAAGCTCTTTGACCTTTGGGTTATGTTCTCTTGTTTTTTAGCTGTTTTGATTTTCTTAAGCTCTTGCTTCATGTTTCTATGGTTTTAGGATGCCTTGCTTCTAGCATTTTTTTCTGAAGTGTTTGTTTGATGATTTTGATATTTGCGGATAGCTTGATCGCACGGAGAAGTGTTTGAATTAAAAAGAGAATGATTGGTTTCATTGATTTCTCAGTATGTTAGCTACGTGTAGAAGCACTGATATATATACATGAAACAAGCATTAATGTCCCCATTTCTGTTCGCATATGCAGGTTGTTAAACGCAACCAAAGATTTATGCTCCCAACAGACAATTTTTTTACTACATGTTCATTGAATTACAAACTTATTTTCTCCTCTCCTTCGTTCAAATATTGGTCATCAGCACAATTGTTACTATATCATTCAAAGAAGAATGCATTGCTTGAACAATCCAGTTTGGACCTCAAAAATTACTGCTGCTATAATTTATGCAATTGTTGTGTTTGAGCCTCTTTTGTACGCAACTGCTATGTACATTCATATGTATCATTAAACAGCTGAACGACAATAGCCCAATAACTTTTAAAAAGGAAAAATTGCAACCCAAAAGAACCAAATTATGAAATCATACATAATCTCAGTTAACAACCAAAATCCATGATATAAGTCTTGAAGAACAACATAGGCGTGATTTATATTTGTATAGCATCTGATTCATAAGAAAGTTGCCTTCCATATTTTTTGTACTTTAACTTCGTATTTCTCTTCCTCGTTTCCCCTCTGTAGTTTAAGAAGCAATATCACCTCAGCCTTGGCATGAAGAACTTCAAGCAGTTCATAAGCAGCAAGGGAGGTTGACCTCTGTTGGATGGTCTTCACTGCATGGCCTGCTGGATCATTAGCAGGCACATCACGCCATCCGCATGGATGATCACACCGTTCATAATCTTGAAGAACAACATAAATTGATACTGATTCTGAAGCTCCTATACGTAAAATATGTATTATATTGTTAATAACCAAAATAAAGGTAAGTCACAAAAACATTTTCAATAATATTTTGGTTTGCAATTATTTATGTTTATATCCTAAATCAGCACATAACACCCTGTGCCATCTAAAATTTGTAATTACATATACAAATATAAATTAGGTGAGAATGCGCTTACCGGTGCTATACCGAGTCTCAAGGCACAGTTTTCATCCCAGTCGTTTGCGAGGCTCTTGTCTATAAGGTTCTCAAATCTGATTTTGTCCAGGACCTATTTCACAGAATCATGGTGATATTAGTGGTAAATTCATTTGTATAATTTACCTACATCTTGGACATCATAGAACCTGACAAGAATAACTTTAGATACAAACATTCATGTTGGAATGAAAATCAAGATTCAGACATACCTACCTACTTTCAAATAACAAAAACTAAGCTATCATCAAATAGGAAAAAGATTCATACATACATAGTTTTAACAAAATATTGCCTTTATTTGATAAAATATTAAATTTATATCATGTCTTCGTTCCATATAGAGCCTAACATAACCCTTGAATCCAAACACATTTTTTCATAATAGGTTTATTTCAAATTCCATCATCGCAACCCTAATACTTCAAGTTAACGAGGCATGACTTAAATTTATTTACCAAAAAAAACCAATTATACATACATATGAGTTTCTATGTTAAAAAGCATCTTCGTTAGCTCTAGCAATGGTGTAGCAAGTTGTGACTGTGCCTTCGAAAGATTAATCATTATACTTGTTTAACCCCAATACTCCTGATGTGATAATGCAAGCAATCGTATTATTGCATTACAGGATATGGGAAACTACCTATCTAACTTCAGTCGTGATATCAACTTTTCACACCCATTCACATATATACACCAAGCTAAGATTAAAGATCAACTGCAAATAAGAAGATTAACAAAAGTTAGTCAAACATAATTAGTCCTATGTGATACCATAAGAAAATTCCACACCTTCCAGGTATGCATCATCAGTCATCTTATGGTTACACACCAACATTTCTACATAAATAATAAGCAATCTGTAACATCCCGAGATTTTTTTTTCAATAATTTGAAATATTATTTTTCATGTGACTTTGAACAATTCTGTTTAAATATTAAATTTAATGATTTATGTCGCATATTGATAAGGTATGAACTAAAATTGACTTGTTAAACAATGAATTGCAATAACTATAACTATATATGATAATGACCGATATTCGATAATTTATTTACATTGGAATTGGAAGTTAATACTGAATTTACGGTATATAATGAAATAACAAATTTTGATATTTCATATTTATATTGAGAATTTTTAATGTATTGAATACGATAATAACTTGTGCTTGGTAAGTTACTTATATTGAAATTTAAATTAATATTTAATTAACAATATATAAAATAGATTAGCTTATTTTGGAATTTCTTATATACTGAAAAAAATATGTATTGAATACGATAATAACATAGATTTGTTGTTTGTACAATAAATGTCAACTCGTAATAAATGTCATTATCTATATGGATTGACAATATAAATTATAGGCCGTTTTGTATTGTAATTATTGAGAATTGAAATTTGATTTTTATTTAATTAAATTAAACCGAGTCAATGAATTTATAATTAAAACTTTAATGACTTAATTTGGAAATTTATGGTGAAAACTTAATTGAATGGTTTAAGTATAGAAATTCAATCTATTATGACAATTATGACTTGTTTTGATTCCAAATAGGTTCATGAATCATTTATATTGATTGACAGTGAAAATTGGAATTTCATATTAATATGTATTTAATGAAATTGATTGGTGTGATTAATAATTGAAATGATTTTGTATATTTAATGGCTATAATTTTAATTGGAGATTTAATTACATGAATTTATTTGTAAACCTTACCAAATGTATTTAGTAACGAAATTTAACTTGTTTTAATTATAATAATTTGCTTTAATTGTAAATGAAACCATGATTTGATTTGTATTGTTATTCATTGAAATTTGAAAGTTAATATTGAATATTTGAAAATTATGCTATG
Source organism: Allium sativum (assembly GCA_030737875.1). NCBI lineage: Eukaryota > Viridiplantae > Streptophyta > Magnoliopsida > Asparagales > Amaryllidaceae > Allium > Allium sativum. The sequence continues at coordinate 506,468,766 of CM060912.1, forward strand.
AACTTTATATAGTTGTTTAAATAATGAAATTCAACTTATTTTGATAATAGTAACTTGAGTTGATTGCAAATAAAATTATTTCTTAATTTATATTGATAAACATTGATAACTTGAATTTAATATTAAAATATTTGGATAAAAATCAATTTAGTTCATTTATAATTGTAATTCAAATTGAATTTTGGTAAATAATAAGATTTGAAATTTGTTGTAAATGAAGGATTAATGCATACAGTTATTTTAAATTCTATTATGGTTTGGAAAAATGTATAAACTATTGAATTGAATTAAATGGCAAATTATTAAGGCTTAACATTGAATTGACTTTATTAAGATTAATTGTTCAATTAAAATAGTTGAATAATTGAATTTGAAATTTTTAATGTGTTTGAATGAGTGATAAGTAGCTTCCATATAACCCTCACTAAAATGACATACTACGTAAAAGTGAAAATCAAATCGCATGGCTGAAATGAACGCAACATTCTTCTATAAATATATATTTTTTCCTTATGACATAATCCCACTCTTTATTTTCCTGTAGCCGTCACATCTCGCTCTCGTTCAAAAACAGAAATGGCCACCATTCAACAGTGCTTCGAAAATCAATATAAAATTTTCCATTCATCCTTAAATCATGAAACAAATCGCATTGGGTTCATCTCGACAAGGGCTTCGGCTCTATACCCAAACCGTGATACTCGAACAGTTTTCCGACGTGAATAGGAGCAGACTAGGTTGAAGCTTTTGGGCGGAGGTGGAAGCTTTGACGAAGACAAAAATAATGGTGAAGTCGGGCATTGGGTTTTTGGAGGATTGAGTTGGTGGTGGTGTCAAAAAGGATCGGCCATGGTGCTTTAAAGGGAAGAAGCAGAACGTGGTAAAAGAGAGGAGGAGGATTGGGTTGGAGGCTAACGTGGAAAGTAGTGCTGACATGGAAAGTAATGTGGGGGTTCGTATCGAAATTTCAAACAATGTGACGCTGGTTTGGATAGACTCTGAGATGGTTGAATTTTGAGGCTTATTTTGGATTTCGACTCGATAAAAATCAGGTGAGTGTTAAACCCACTCACAATTAACTAAAATATTCGCTTATTAGTTAGACTAAAATCATGTTGCAGTATGATTGCATTGATTGTTGTTTGGTAGCTAAATTTACATATATTTATGTTGACTTGCGTTTAGCGTGGAATTTAATTTGACTGTTATTTAAATTTATACAGTTGAATGTGAAATCAAATTGCTGGTCTAAAACACGACGTCTATCAAGTAAATTGATGTGATACCGAAATGTTTGGATGGATCTGTTTGATGATGTTTTGAATTAACCTGCTTGATATATTGGTATTGAATTGTTATGTGTACTGATTAATCCCAACCATTTTAACCTAGATGTTACGGGCATCGAATAAACCCGGGGTTAATCATTAAAATGAATTAAGAACGTAGGTTGAAATGATAAATACCTATGACCCTGATTTGGATTGAAATGATATATATCCTTTCCCTAAGTACTAAAATTAAATTTTAAGTATCACTTGGCCATAGGATAGAAAATTTTATATGGACACCGGTTGGTTAAATAAAAATTTTGTTTTAACCATGAATTTAGAAATGTTGTTTAAAGACGATAAGGTTGATGTTTTATGGATTGATTTCTTTTGAACTTGAACCTTGAATTTTGAAATAAATAAATAAAGAAAGAAAGAAATTTGTGTTGTAACTGAAGCTAAATAAAAGTGAAATTGAATGAAAATCGAATTTGGTGAAATTGAATTGTTTCACTCACCTTTGAAATTTATTATGAACCAACATTGATTTGAATTATATATGAATTGTGAACTCGACATTTGTTATAAATTGAAATCGTTAAAAATGGGAATCTGAATTGGAATTTTACTATTTGAATTAAACTGATTAAGTTGCAATGAATGTAAATTGGAAATTTAATCGGGTGAAATATTGAAATTGAGTTGTTTAACTTGAAATTGAAATACGACTGCAAGTGAAATTGAAACTTTTAAAGGAACGATTCTAATTCCAACTATAGTATTTTAAAACCATTTTGTAAACTATTTTAATAATAATAATTTTATTTTATTTTAAAACTATTTTATTTTATTACTATTTTTATTTTATAAATTATTTTAAATAAATCATTTTATAATTAACTATTTATTTTCAAACTATTTCAATTCTATATCTAAAACTATTTTAAATATACTTTTAATTATTTTAATATTCAAATTATTTAAAGTTGGAATTGTTTCAAGATTTTAAATTGGTTTAAATGGAGATTTTGTATGAATAATATTCTGGCTTGAATATTAAATGACTTTTGAAACGTGATATTTTGATATGAAGTACGAACCCCTTTGAAATGTAAAAAGAACTGACCGGTGTGAAAAATGTAAACGTTTGGTTGTTAAAGAGACCGGGATCAGATATTGTCATACTCTCTGCCAATACCGAAAACCACTTTAACAACTGTGTACGCGGTGGAGTTCCAGAAATGGTGTTGGATGGATTTGGAGGCGATTACTGGATTTGAAGAAAGAGAACGATGATGGATAACCTTGACCTTCGGGTCATAATTAAAATGACTAAAACAGGAGCCATACCCAGGTTAATTGAGTTAGCTACTCTGAGCAGGCATACTTCTTCGATACCATATATATACTTTGTGATTGATTGGCGCCTTTGATTTGATTTTGGGGTATGTCTGGGGTGGGCGGTAGTTGCGGCTATGCGTTACCACCGGCCTGGGTCAGCAATCCGGTAGAATCACTACTGATGGGTATTGCCTCGATGCCTTGTCATATTTATCCTGATCGAGCCCCCTACGATTTTGATTTAACGTTGTCGTATCACGGCGCATCCCTATCCGCCGACGTACTGGTGTGTTATATGCAAACTGTACGGCAACGGTATAAACGGTGTAAGGGTAATAATGGTAATCCCGCTTACATTATTTTATTGTGTTATATTTAACCATAGACATTATTATAATAGCGTATTATATTATATAGTATTAGTTTGACGGATCCTTAGGAAATGGAAATTCCCGTAACATCTCTTAAGTTATTGCATTCATATTATTACATGAAATTTGATTTAACTAGTATGAGAATGATTTAGTTCTGATCCGAGTGTTTGTTGTGTTTCTTTTTATGCAATACGCTCGGGTCAGACCGAGTTGCAGTTAGCGAAGATTTCTTACTTTGAAGATACAAGATGAAGATGGAATTCAACAGACGTACTATAATTATTATTCCGTTGCAAATGCATCGGTATGTTGTATGTTAATTTACTCTGAAAATTGTTGTAAATGAAATAAAATGTATGTTTTTAACAGCTTTATAAACTGTTATTTATTTATTATATTTAGTCCTTCCACTGCGAGATTCTGTATTTGTTCTTCTTCTTCTCTTATTTTTTCTTATATAAATCCCAATAACTATCCTTATTTTTGATTTGGTCATGTCGACATTGAGGATCATTGTCGATTTGAATGGTCAAAAATATCGGGATGTTACACTATCACAGGTTATAATTTACTGATTCACTTGCTAGATTCAGATGGCAATATACTTTAAATAGTGAATACTTCCAAGTTTCATTTAAGAAATTCTGCAGCTTAATGAACAAATTTGAATTCATATCGAGCAAAGTTTAATCTACAGCAATTTGAACCCAAAACTATAGTGTAAACTGATTTTAAGTATATCAATAAAAGGGTTATTTTTTAGTGTCATAAACCAAAACATCTTTTGCTTTAAAACAGAAATGCATACAGTATTTTTATCGGTGTGAATTTGAATGACAGCCTCTGCAAGCTACTTGAGCAGCAGGAAGGCTTCTACAAAATAAGGCCATGAATGAACATTATACTAATGTTCAATAATGTTGAGAACTCAAAAACATTAAATGTAAAATTATATACAACCAAGTCTTCATCAATATCTTCAAAATGACAGCCAATAAGCCAAAAACTGGTCCAGTCAAATCACCTTTGGCCATGCCAATTAGCTACAAACCTGTGGTATCGTCCCATATTTATAATGATAAACAAGCACACAACCTCAAACTGGAATCACGTCTCCAAAGTCTTTGGTAAGATCGTCCACATCAATAACTTCGTTTTCCTTTAACTTGGAAATATACGCGAGAGCGTCAAGCTCAGCATTCAATTCAGCTATTTGTGCCTTGATTTTTGCACCTTGATTCAGCAGTCTTAAAATTAACGACTATATTCACCAAGAATGAGATTGCCAAGTTAGATTGATGCATATTGCATTAGTATGTATGCACACACACACACACAAATATAAATGATCAATATTTTGCATACCTTGTCAGCAAAAGTTTCTGAGAGGCATCTGATTTTATCTCTAATGCTTTCAGGGCTGCTGTTTTCATCTTGTTTCGGTCTATATTCTTTTGAGATGAACTCTTTTGGTTTTACAGCAAATTTGGAACTGATGATGCGATTATTTTAAGTGATGACATAAAGCATTGTATGCGTACATAGAGAAAGAAGAAAAATTGATTTATGCATATCCATCAACAGCTAATTCGATCGACGATCCAGCATTATAATTTCTATGTATTACATTAGTTGCCTTGCTGCAGATGACAGACAAGTGAAGAAAGTTAAATATGAAGAGCATGATACTGCCAAGAGAAGGCAAAGTCGTATAAATTTCCAAGTCTATTTCTTTTATTTCCTAAATAAATTAAGTTGATTTATTTTCTTCCTACACTTTCACTGCAAACAATAGAAGCTGATAAAAGATCGAGCTGCTTACAATATTCAGACATTGCAGACGGGTTCACGTATAAGAGAGAGAATTTTTTTGACAACTATTAGATATCTTAAGAAACTGGACACCAAATTTTGCAATCTAATCAACACATGAATCAAACAGATGCAATACAAAAACAGACTGACCTCAGCTGCTCATTACTATCAGGTACATATGGAACAGTTGCATTCTTGGAGAACAGCAGACTATGGTGACTAACACCTGCAATAACATGTATCTCCAGAAATTCTATATGCCTTTTCAAACTTGGCTCCCTATAAATTAAGAAGATATATGCTGCCAAATCAATACATTTTGTTATATGGTCATAACTTCAGTCATAAAGACTGAGTAAGTCCTAGTGACTTTCAGTGTAAAAACGGTTAAAACAATCTGTCATGTATGAACTGGAACTAAACTGAAGAATGGTGTCAAGGTGAACAAGATAGACTAAGGTGATCAAGATAAGTCAAGTAAAGCATCACATGTTTGAGATTCGTTGCATCGACTGTACCAGTGTACTAGGCCCATATCACAAGTTAATCACGAAATAAATCCCACGGCCCAATATCATGAAATGACCCTGAAACGGGGTCTGACCCAAGTACGGGGTCCTACGGAGCGATTATCTAGTCGATCGGCTCCCTACAAGTTCTAGCTCGTCAAGTGTCCGTGTCATACGGCTAATCACGAATGTAGTCACCTGTGCTGGGTCCACCTTCGGGTGTATCATCCCTAGGGTGTCAACCCCTGACACGATTCAAGATGCACAGATAAATCTACGGATACCCAGTGTCTGCCCCGGAATACGTGCACGACCGTAGCCCACCGAACCTACACTGGCATACCCCACTGCCGTCGTTCACCTCTTACAATCAGCCCAGTAATCGTGCCCCACCCGGCCTAGCCCCAGGGTACCTTGATACATCTAGAGGGTTACTGCTGAAAAGGGTCGTGTCTAGGGTTTCGCCTAACAGATTAGGTCATGTAATTCGTGACCTAACCCGCCTAACCGATTAAGTCATGTAATTCGTGACTTGATCCTTTTCCAGTCTAGTCGTGTCAAGATGGTTAAGTATGTCATTTAAATTCGTGACTTAACCCGCCTACGTGTCATGTCAAGTTGGCTAAGTGTTGTCGTTTCAAGTTCATGACTTAGCCCTACAAATCGTGTTCAAGTTGGTTAAGTTGTCTTTTCATGTTCATGACTTAACCCTAATTGGCATTAATTGATTCGTTAATGCACCGAACCACTCACATTGGATCCTATTGTTCGTAGCCACTGGATTTGCCGGGCGGTTCCGGGCAGGTTTACGCTACGAACTCAACCCAACCTCGGGTTTCAAGCGCGATGTGACCAACTACCCACATTGGATCCTATTGTTTGTAGCAACTGGATTTTTCGGGCGGTTCCGGGCAGGTTTACACTACAAACTCAACCCAACCTCGAGTTGGCCACTTTCTTGTTTTCTAAAGTCATGCCCATGTTCTTATCAGATTCATGCTATTTTCATAGCATGTTCATATGTCAATTTCGTGCCCAACTATAAGGCATGTTTCAAGTCAAGTTATGGCATGTTCAAGTCGAGTTTTCGTGCCATACTTCAGGTTCTACTTATGCCAAATTTCACGGTTTATGATTATAATCAATTCAAGTTTTGCCTAATCTACCCAATCGTATCCCCAACGTATATAAACGTACTTCGTTCACAAGCATAAACAATTCAAGAGATAAAGGGGAATAACACCAAACATGTGATAGGCATACGTGACAGTTCCAACATCACTTGCATAATAAACAGGCTATAACATATCACATGGTTTCAATACTAGCATGATGATAACTTGGCATAGTAATGGTTCCAACTTAGTTCATCATGATGAATTCAACTTTACATCATAAGCATAATAATCATTACGGGCATAATAATGATTTTATTACAAACATGAAACATTATAGACATGTTAATTCTAATAGGCATAGTGGATTCCAATTTAGTATTTTTAATATAATGATTCTCATCTAGCATTATAAACATAATGATTCCAACTTTTCATCATAACATAGCAATTCCCAATTTGTCATTAACATGATAGGTATATTAACATCACATGCATAGTTTCATTAACATCATAGACATGGTTTAATTAGCATCATAGGCATGGTTTAATCAACATAAAGATTTCAATAAACATAGTGATTCCATGGACATGAATTATTCCAACTTGCCATACAATTAAGCCCAAGTGATTCATAACAACATCAACATCATGATAAGTTTAACTTGCAACATTAACATAGCAATATTCCCAAATTATGATTCAAAGTTAAACAATATAAACGTGGATTAACAATAGTTCCTAAATCCGGTTTCAATTCATAGCATGTCCATGTTATTTTATCATTTTTGCCTAAAAAGTGACATAGAACTTACAATATGAAGCAAGCAATCCAAATCAAAACTTTAAATCAAATAGCCCCAAATCCGTTGTCTAAAGCGTCGTAGTTGTTGTAGCTTCTAGTTGTAGCCTTCAAGAATCATCCTTTGTCTTCTTTAATTTTGTTCTTTGTATTTTTAATTTAGAGTTCTAGGTTTAATGGCGGCTGCATGAGTGCTAAAATGAAATAGTATGATTTAGGCTAGGTCTTAGGGTCTTTTTATAGTTGTAGGAAACTCATTTAGGCCATTAGATCAACCCCAGAGTCAATCCGGACCATCAAAACACATACCGGGCTTCAAAAATGGGTTCTGGGCCAAACCAGGCCGACCAGGTCGACCTGTACAGGGGGGGTCGACTCTAGGGTCGACCTGGCCTGGGGAGGTCGACTCTAGGATCGACTCTATGGTCGACTCGGTTTTGTCTGCCAGAAAGTCTGCTGAAACTTGTTTTGGCCATATCTTGGTCATACGGACTCCGATTTTCGAAAACTCGGACTCTATTTCGCATATTTTTTCGAGAGGAACGCAATGGTGAAGTCCATTTTACCTAATTCCTGATTCTTAAATTAATTATCCTTATTTTACTCTCTTTTCCGTTACACACACCGTTACCGAACTAATTTTTCTTCTCTTCCAAATATTAATTAATTCTTCTTATGCATCACCATTATTTACCTATCTAAACATATTTTTATATATTTTATTTCATTTTTAATTATACCTTGATTTCTTGTTTTCACATGTTGTTAAAATTCGGGTTGTTACATTCTCCCCTCCTTAAAGGATTTCGTCCCCGAAATCTGCAAGTTACGAAGAATGTGTCCTACCATCCATCATCCATCTACTCAAAACATCATCCATTAGCAATCATTGTCCTTAAAAGATTTCTAATGCTGTATGAACATATGCATAAAGTGTGTGTATATGTTCCTTATCTAATGCAAATGATCAGGCCTGATTGATCCTTTCAAATGCAAACTATGTTTAGTGAAATGAATCCAATATGTATGCAAAATTTTCCTATTATAATTCATAATTTCTACATGAGTGCACAAACATTCAATCATATGCAACAACCAAATGATAGCACAACTAAGTTTCCAAAATAAACATGTAACACCCCGCCTCCGCTAGGGTCACTCGCAAAGGAATGCACTAGCTTTAGAGGGGCATTATTGGTAAACATGCACAGAAATATCACAAGACAGAACATATAAAATAGCGGAAGTAAAATCGAACTTTCATAAACATCAATAATTAAGGTCTAAAGCCTTTTACATCAGAGTACATCAAAACCTGTCTTGCAATAGTAAAGAAGCATAAAGACTTTTTCTTAAATTATTCCCCAAGTAAAAACAGTAAAGTAGCCATAGCCAAGAAAAGTCCAAACCATCCATGATGACCTTCAAGCAGAAGAAGTCCGAACTAAACAACAGTATTTCCTCCCTGTAACCTGGGGGGAAACGGAAGAAAAGAGGCGAAACAAAACGGGTCAGTCAAAAAGACTGAGTAAGCCCTATCTACTATCAGCATAAAAACTAGTAAAGTTAACTGACATGAGAAACTGAGATGAACATAAGCATGATGACAAGATAGATAAGCTAAATCAAAATAACAGGACGAACTACTGAACTCAAATAAACTAAGGTGTCATGATAAATTACGGTGTCAAGATAAAACAAGGTATTCCATCGTCAAGTTCCTGTCAAGTATAATATCCCCAAGATATCTATCACGTATAACATCCCATGGTATCTATCCTGTCTTTTAGCTCTGCACCTACCGTACTAGTATCCCCACCGTATCATGTGTTAACCATGAATGACCCTTACTCAAAAGTGGTGTAATGGTCTATGTCAACCTAATATATCGCATATATAGGTTACTCAACTCGTATGTTTTGTTCCATGTAAATGTTCAGTCCCTTGCCGTAGACCATACGGGCTTTCCCATGAGATTCTATACTACTTTAACATAGTTCCATGATCCTTAAGATCGTTTTGGATTGCCACCCTATATCTAACTAGGGTCTTTCAACATGAATCATTGTTTGTACAACTAGGACTTATGCTACCTAGGACTACTAGGGATTATGCTTACCTATTGCACGTTTTCGTATCTCGGTTTTGGTTCAACCACCCAGGGCCACTAGGATTTACGCTAACCGTCAACCGCGCCCTTTTTCCCACGCATTCATCGTGAATCGTTTTTCCATGACTGTATGCACATGTATCACATCGTGCCATCCGAGTCCTGTCACAGGGCAGACCAGGAAATACAGGACTCGGTCGAGAGCTTTCGATTTATCTGCCGATGCAGATGCTAAGGTCTGTTTTTTTTTCTATACGTGGCTATGGTCCCACGAGACCACTCCCTCAACTAGTGAAAGACAAGACAGGATAAATCCTGTATGAGAACACACTACTGGTCAACCCACAATCCTAGCCTTACCGCAACCATAATTAGATAGCAATTATGGTCTTTTGGGTGTTCTCTGCCTTTCCGTACGTACACGCTTGACCAAAGATGGTAGGTAGCCTGACGAAATGCTATCTAGGGTACGACCATGTATCGTCGACTATCCCCTATCCATCCCCGTCTTTAGGTCGCTCGTATAGCAACCAAGGCATACTCTTGGTTCTTCTAACGCAGACCTTAACCTCTCATGAGCCTAGTATGATCACCTGGCAGCTCACAGAGGGATACCAAGAATATCCTCACGTTCCCCGAAGCCGCTGCTTCGTTACCCAGTTCGCTGGAGCCTTTATCTAAATCAGATACTTGCTCCTACTCGTATACTTAAACGATGACCTACCGTATCAGGTTACTCATCTATCTATGAACTGGTCTAAATTTCCTTGACTAAGAATCATTACTTAGTTATTCTTCAACTAAGGTTTACCACTTATCCTTATTCCCGTTATCCTTGTTAACTACGGTTATCCACCTAATCCTCAGAACTAGGGTTTACATAATGGATTAAGTGTCACTTAAGTTCATGACTTAACCCGTCTACAAATCATGTCAAAATTGGCTAAGTATCCAAGTTCAAGACTTAACCCTACAAACCATGCTCAAGTTGGTTAAGTATATATTAACTTGACCCTATCAAATTACTGAGTCAAATCGGTCAAGCGTATTTAAGCGATTCGTGACTTTGCCTTATCATGTTTTCACGTTAGATTGGTTAAGTATAGGTTAACTTAACCTCAATAAATTCACGAGTTAGATTGGTTAAGTATAGGTCACTTAACCACCTCAAATCATCATGTTAGATTAGTTAAGTGTTTAACTTAACCCCATTAAACTGCCAAGTGGGATTAATTAAGTCTAGGCTAACTTAACCCCATCCAATTTCCATGTTTAGACTAGTTGAGTCTAATCTTAACCCCATCCATTAACTGTATTTTTCGGTTAAGTGTCATTAAGAAAACTTACTTAACCTTACCAAATTATCGTGTTGGATTGATTAAGTGTTGGTTAACTTAACCCCGTCCACTAGTCATATAAAAATGGTTAAGTGTCATTAGACAAATCAAGTTACTTAACCTACCCAACCTTGTCATGTTTTGTTAAGTATCATTGGCCTAATCAATTTACTTAACCCATTGTCCATGTCATATTTGGTTAAGAGTCATTAATCAAATTAACTTAACCCTATCATGTGGCATTAATTACTTAATGCACCTCAACCTCTCACATTAGACTTTGTTGTGGTTACTAGTTAAGCCGGTCGGTTCCGGGTAGCTTTACACCACAACTTGGTCTAACCTTGTAATAACCCGGAAAATCTGGGCCAGTTTAAAATTTTTATTTTGGCAATTATAGCGAATTTTGAATATTTAAAATGAATTATTTTAAATAATATCGACGAAAATTTATTTTGAAATATTTAGAACGTATATATTTATACGCGTCGTCGTTAGAATATAAATATTTATATATAACTATAAATAGAATTGAAAACGGCGCGGTAGTTCGATAATTCAATTTCAAACTTCAATTGAATGTACCGGGTGCAAAACAATCCGGATTTTAGTGAAACCAAAAACATTAGGATCTAATTGATAATATCTTTCCAACGAATCCGAAAAGTCGAAATTTCATAGCGGGAATCAAAAGATATGTCCAGTTGAAAATTCTGAATAGTCGCTATGGAATTCAGGCCCTTAAAAATGGAAATTTTGCAAACGACCTCGGATTTCGACGAAACAACTTTTGTTGGATCCACAATGTAAAATTATTGCTAGGTTTCAAATTTCATAATTTTTCGAATCAATATGTGAGTGTGGCAAAGGAAAACGCGTTTGACCAGTTTTAGTTGATTTTAATCAACGGGAAATTGGCCATTTATCAAACGGTCTCAGAATTCGACGAAACTAGTTTTGTTAGGACCGTATCGTCAATACGAGGCTAGAAAATATTTTTCGAGAGTTTTTAGAGTTAGTATGTGACACCGGTAATTTGAAATGTACGTTTAAAATACAATATAGTGATTTAAATGTAAATTTAACAGAAACTGATTCAAACGATCGAATCAAACTGCGATACATATCTCATTGTGTTCGGAATGGGGGTAAAACGTTATGGACGACAGGCGGTGGGCCTCGTTTAGAGGTCGAAATTAAAAGTTGCTTTTTGGTTGAAAATATAATTAAATAAGAAAAATAAATTTAAACCTCTCCCTCTATACACGTCAGCCCCCCCCCCCTCCCCCCGTTATTTTCATTTTCCCCCTTCTCCTTTTCAATCGGGAAAACCCGATTCCTCCTTCCCCAAGGCGCTCGCGCCTCCCTCTTCCACTCTCGCCACCGTCCTCCACCCAATTGCCGCCCCTTCCACTTCTTCTCCTCCTTTCCCCCTTCGACTGGCGCCTGGCGCGAAGACCCCCCCCCAGCAGCGAGACGACCTCGAGCCCCCCTACCCTGCTGCGCCCTCCTCCATTCGAAGACCCGCCCCCTGCTTCCACCAGCGAACAACAAACCCCCCCCCCCCTCCAATAAACGAAATCGAAAAGGTATGCTTCTTTGTTTATTTTTGTTTTGTTTTACGTAGTTAAATTTATTTAAAACCTGATTTTCTTAAATGCATAAAGCTAGAATTTTTATCGTATGTTAGAATTATTTTTAGGAAATTAAAACTTAGATTCTTAGGAAAGAAACGATTGTTATCATAGAAAAGAAACGATTTTTATTCATGTAAAAGGTTTGATTTTTATTTGAATAAGGTTTAAATTTTAAAAGTATAAAGATGTAGATTTTAAAAGTATAAAGATGTCGAAAGGTGATTTGTATTTACTTAAGGATATGATTTTTATTATAAACATAGCGTTATAAAAATACGATTTTTACATAGGTTGTAGCGTTGTAAAAACACGATTTTTGTGTGAATGATATAAGAATAAAAATATGATTTTTATATTTTTAAAGTAATAAAAATATGATTTTTATATTTTTAAAGTATTAAAAATATAGTCTTTACTATATAGATGATATAAAAATATGATTTTTGTTTATGTAGAGAAGTGAAAATATAATTTTTACATGATAGGAATATTAAAAATATCATCTTTATATAGGAAGCAAAATAAAGACGATATTTTTAAAAGTGAAAAGGCGATATTTTGATATGAGTAGTGAAGTAAAAATATGATTTTTACTTTGAGAAAAATATAATTTTTATATTATAGAAAAGGCGAAATCCTTATATGGAAAATAGCGAAGTAAAAATTCGATTTTTCTATATTGAAATGTGAAGTAAAAAGATGATTTTCCTTATAAGAAGTTGAATAGTAAAAATATGATTTTTCCTTATATGAAGTTGAATAGGAAAATATGATTTCTATAATTAAAAAGGTATAATCTTTATATAGATAGTAACGGTATAAAAATAGAATTTTTCTCTATAGAAATAGCGATGAAAATTCTATCTTTACAAATATGAAATAGCGAGGAAATTTCTATTTTTACATTATAGAAATAGCGATGAAAATTCTATTTTCACAATATGAAGTTAGCGATAAAAATATGATCTTTATATAATAGGAAATATAAAAATGTGATTTTTATATATACAGTGTATAAGGGCGACGAAAGTAACAAAAGATGCGATAGCGATGAAGATTTCTGCAAAGAAGAGCCGAGGCGTCTGGTTTAGCAAATAAGTGAGAATTTCTCACCTTTCAATTTCTTTTTCTAGTTATATATATACTAGCATGCAGACGGTGTTTAGTAGCACCCGACACCCGTCATCCACAGACCATGGATGGCTTGTTTGTTAAATTGTTTGATTGCAAAAATTAATTAGATTATTTGATTGAAATTGAATTGTTTGGTGAGAATGAATGGATTTGATTGATGTGTGAATGGCGTGGGCCTTCACTAGACCGGGGATAAGGCTAGGCCTCGTCCCGTTTCTAGTATCGTGCCGTTATGCCGCCGAAATTTCCTAAAATAAGTTAGAAAAATAAAAATATCATTTTATTTAAAGAATGAACTGAATAGATATTCATATGTCGAAATAAAATATTTTATCGTTAAAAATATAATTTTTAACGTGAATATGAATATAGTGAAAGTGAATAAAATAAATATTCATTTACAAACCGGACGGTTTGTTTATGTACACCTATTTGAAGGACATTGATTTTACACATCGCCCAACTGCACAAATAAAATCTGTGTTTGATTGTTTGAAACCCCACACGGGTGTTGGGATGAAATATGAAGTTCACTCATCCTGATTGATTAATTATGTCGATCGATTGATTGACAGACTGTTATAAGCATTAGATATCTATATTTGATGCTTATACAGTGTAGTGCACTTTGGTTGATGGTTGATTATTTTTCAATGCTATTATATACATGTGTTGTATGAAAATCCATATAATTAACGTTATACGGTGATTGATTGGGCCTCATTCCAATTTAGAAGATAAAGAACAATATAAAATAAAGGTTCATGTGTTGACTGTACTCATCCGTTGAGATTAGTCATGTGTTGAACGAAATATTTTAATAATAAAATTTACATCTTTATTAATATAAAATAAAGGTTCATGTGTTGACTGTACTCATCCGTTGAGATTAGTCATGTGTTGAACGAAATATTTTAATAATAAAATTTACATCTTTATTAATATAAAATAAAGGTTCATGTGTTGACTGTACTCATCCGTTGAGATTAGTCATGTGTTGAACGATATATTTGAAACGAAATATTTGAAATAGAAATGTTTGGAAAGGAAATATTTGAAATAGAAATATTTGAAACGAAATATTTTAATAATAGAAACATTTGAAATAGAAATATTTGAAACGAAATATTTGAAATAGAAATATTTGAAACGAAATATTTGAAATAGAAATGTTTGAAAAGGAAATATTTGAAATAGAATATTTGAAAATAGAAGTATATGAAGCCGTGTTGATTAGATTGACGCCATTTGGACGTGAACGATATTTATATCAATTTTATTCAAAATGAATTGAATATATAACGATTTCGAAATGAATTGAATATATAACGATTTCGAAATGAATTGAATATATAACGATTTCGAAATGAATTGAATATATAACGATTTCGAAATGAATTGAATATACAACGATTTCGAAATGAATTGAACATATAACGATTTCGAAATGAATTGAATAGAAAACGAATTTGATTTCAATTGAATATATAACGAATTTGATTCGAATAGAAAACCAATTTGAATTGAATCGAATAGAAAACGACTTTGAAACCAATTTGAATTGAATCGAATAGAAAACGACTTTGAAACCAATTTGAATTGAATCGAATAGAAAACGACTTTGAAACCAATTTGAATAGAATCGAATAGCAAACGACTTTGAAATTGAATTGAATTAAAAACGAGTTCAAATTGAATTGAAAGCGAATTGAAATGAATTCAAATTGAATTGAAACTTGAATTGAATATAAATGAATTTTAAAACGAATTTATAAAGAAGAATTCAATTTTGATTTAAATTGAAATGGAAGTTGAAATTGCTTTTGAAACGAATTTAAAGCTATTTATATAATTCGTTTTAAATAGAAATCGACGAAATATATATTATATATATAATATAATGGCCTGAATAGAACGCCCCGCGCCGCGGCAGTTCGTGAATTTCGACCATTTATTTCAAACGGACATTACGGGAGATCCGACCGTCGGATTCTCCTAAAACCGGAACCGTTGGGTTCGTATCGAAAAGGGCTTTCTAACGAATATTAGAAATTTGAAATCTAACGGTTGTATTTGGAGATACGTCCAAATCAAATTCGAAAAAGGTCGCTTTAAGTGCAGTTCGATGGCCGTTGATGGAAATCGAGTGTGCGGGCCTTAATAAAATTATTAAAAATATCAATAATTTGTGTAAAATCATAAGAAATGATTTGAGAAAAATTGGGGTGAAAAACTCCATATTTGAAAAGATAAAAATGGATTTTTATCGAAATGAACTAGTTTTGAACTAAATTTAAAACCCGATTTTTATTTTTAAATAAATAAATTAGATTTAAAAAGGGGTTTTAAATAATCGGAATTTCTAATATATTTGATTGAATTTGATTTGGGTTTGTCGTGAACTGTGTTTTAAATAACACCTAGTTCTTTAACCCAGTAAAAGGAGTTCTAACGAATCTACAATTAGATTGAAATGTGAATCTATAATCTAAATTATCAAATTTAGAAATGAGCGGGAATGGAGTATTACCAGTTTTGCTCCAAAGCGATAGTTAAATCTTTAATTAGATTTGAACGTGAAATGGTAATTGATTTTACCGATAACACCACGGTGTTAGATATGGAGTATTACCAGTTTTGCTTCATGGGATGAATAGGTTGGGATTGGGAAATAAAATAAATAATTACTTCGTTGTGGTTCGCTAATCTCGACTAGTTGGAAAAACCATAATTTGGTTTTAAACGACATCCAAAGGAAGATTAAAGGATAAATTTTAAAGAATTTGTCTTGGATAAAATTAATGGGAACCTTTCCCAAAAAGATGCGAATATTTAAATAATAGAATATTCAGGATTGGAATGAGGCGTATGTTGTGTTTGTGTAACATCTGTTTTAAATATACGCGGGTCGTTCGGAAAGTCCGGGTTTATACCCATTCTGAATAACCGATTCGACGATAAGTCGAAGATGTAGACGGTGGTCGAAGACCGGAAGTCTTCACATCGTTTGGATAATTACTGACGATCCTGATTGGGCTATGCACCCAAGAGGATGGAAATAGTTGGTGGTCGTCCAGACGTACCTGGAGATGGATGGATATGCGAGGAAAGTGCCTCTGGTTTCGTTCAGACCCAGAACGGACTTGAAAATGGATTGTGTGTCTGACACTGGATTTTATTCTGTGTTGATTGATTTCTATTAAATATACATCTGTTTGGCGGCGGAGAATTTATTCTTTTGCTTAACGCCCTTCTCTGAGACGTACGAGCTCAGAGGTTGTATATCGATGGACATCAGTCGCATGGCATGAATTGCCTGTGTGGCACGCTAAGATGCAATGATCAAGGCTTTTGTTGAAAAGCAGAGCCTTGTTGTTGATGATCAAAGCACGACCTACGTGGCAGCTTTGTGTATAATGTGAATTCGCGAGCCTCACACCTCGGTATGAGTTAAAAACGGGATACGGACTGCAGGGAGAGCACGACGTTTCTTTCTAGCTTTGGTGGTGTCAGTGACTTACCAGCCCTGACATTTATATACTTTTCACCTTTGTGGTTGTTGGATGAGGCGCCTCAATTATAGGTCTGTAAGGACCGGGAAACGTGTGTTTAGGAATAAATAATCCTCTAACGTAAGTGAGGACCGGCCCTGAAGCATCCAGGGGTTGCCCAGAGTGCGTAGCCCTGGGACATTTGCTAGAGTGTCTCGAACGCGGAGAGGAGCTTGCCCCTTGCCTCGACTCATGACGGAAATCCAATTTCCAATACGTGTGATTCGGTTTTAATTGTAGAACTGGTATGGCGACATAGTAGATGGTAGCTATGCCGCCTATGATTGATATTTATGATTGATATTTATGATTGAAATTGTTTTGACACTATACACTTATTATAGTATCAAATGATTTGTTTTAAACGTACCAAGCATGTTTGGCTATTATAAGGGAAAACCCTATCCTCCGGCTTGCGTTGCATTGTGTGATGGGACCTGGGTCTTATAATAGCTTCATTTTTCGAAAAAGCATTGCGCTGTTTATTCTATATGCACTGGTATTCTTGGGAGGAAACCCGTTCCGTGTTATACGGCGTGGTCCCTTGAATTACTTTCTTTTAAAGTAAAGTTTTAAATAACTGTTTTAGTTCTCACACCAGTCACATGACTGACCTGGAGTTTATTGTTTTAACCTAAACTCTGGGTGCCCCTATTTTCCGCACGGGCAGCTAGTAGTTTTGGTTTTGCAGATTTATATTCACAGGATCCTGGTTTGCAGCTGGAATGATATCCGGAAAGCTCTGTATCCGTATATCACCTTCAGTTGTGCTTTGTATTATTTTCCGCTGCTATGTAATATATTGTAATCTCTGATATTTATCGAATGTAATTTATTCATTTGTAATCTGTATATTCTTGTAATCTGATGCATTGTTGTAATATACAATGAAATGTTCTTCTGTGTGGATTCTGATTTGTCCTGTTCTCAACGATCAGGGGTTTCGAACGGTCTAGATCGGTTTAACGACTGATTCGGATCGAGCGAAATTCCCGGCCGTCACATTTGGTATCAGAGCTTTGGTTTACAGAGCTCGAGAACAAGACACATTAGAACCATACGAAAGAATTCATCAGATATTGGATTAGTAATATCCAATTAGAATGACTCGTTAGAGATAGGATCAGTAGTATCCTAGAACGAGTATGAAGAGTATATTTTTCAAATGAAAACAATTTTGTTTTGAAAATTTAAACCATTTTAAACGTATTTGACTATTTATTTATTTTGAATATGGACAATCCAGTATATAAAAGTTTTGCATATACGCGTCATGAACGTACATTCGAAGTTTTAATATATTAGATAGATATAGGATCACACTCTAGTCACCCGGACCTGATTCTGGTGATTGACGCGTCATCATTAGTAATTAGTTTCGTGTTTCAAAGGTGTGCTTTCTATATGTTTCCATTAGACTGGTGTGAGAACCAAAACTAATATAGATAGAACACTTTGTTGTGAATTGGCATCAAAAACATGATTTTCTGTATATATATCAAATTTATGAATTTGAAACTCTAATCCACAAATTGATTGATGTTTGTGTTGTTTGTCTATTTGTTTGCTAATTTTTAACCATTTATGCCTAATAGCATCAAATATTGAATTGTATTGAAAATTGGTCGCATTTGCTTGCATATACATATACTTACCTTGAACAGGTCATAGCAAGGAGGCTAGAGCAGAGAATAAAATTTGTTTGCCCGACAAATAGGTACATGTTTAATACATAATTTACTGTTTTGTTTGGGTGATGATGATTTTATGAGCCTATTGGCTAGCCACTTGGCTTTTTCTTTTTCTTTTTGAGATTAGAAGGACCGGGGAAGCTATTTGAAATTCCCCGATGCTCCCGGTGCAGGGGAGGTTATGGCGAAATTTTTCAAAAATTTAGGGTGTTAGCCAAATTTTTGGAATTTTGAAAATTCTCAGAAACTGAAAAGTTGGAGAATGGAAGACAGATCGAACGTAGAGTTGATTAATCAAACCACTTTCGACTTTGTTCCTTTTCGGGGACGAAAAGTTTTAAGTGGGGGAGATTGTAATAACCCGGAAA
Organism: Allium sativum; assembly: GCA_030737875.1. Lineage (NCBI taxonomy): Eukaryota > Viridiplantae > Streptophyta > Magnoliopsida > Asparagales > Amaryllidaceae > Allium > Allium sativum. The sequence goes on from CM060912.1 coordinate 506,487,821, forward strand.
ATCTGGGCCAGTTTAAAATTTTTATTTTGGCAATTATAGCGAATTTTGAATATTTAAAATGAATTATTTTAAATAATATCGACGAAAATTTATTTTGAAATATTTAGAACGTATATATTTATACGCGTCGTCGTTAGAATATAAATATTTATATATAATTATAAATAGAATTGAAAACGGCGCGGTAGTTCGATAATTCAATTTCAAACTTCAATTGAATGTACCGGGTGCAAAACAATCCGGATTTTAGTGAAACCAAAAACATTAGGATCTAATTGATAATATCTTTCCAACGAATCCGAAAAATCGAAATTTCATAGCGGGAATCAAAAGATATGTCCAGTTGAAAATTCTGAATAGTCGCTATGGAATTCAGGCCCTTAAAAATGGAAATTTTGCAAACGACCTCGGATTTCGACGAAAGCACTTTTGTTGGATCCGCAATGTAAAATTATTGCTAGGTTTCAAATTTCATAATTTTTCGAATCAATATGTGAGTGTGGCAAAGGAAAACGCGTTTGACCAGTTTCAGTTGATTTTAATCGACGGGAAATTGGCCATTTTTCAAACGGTCTCAGAATTCGACGAAACTAGTTTTGTTAGGACCGTATCGTCAATACGAGGCTAGAAAATATTTTTCGAGAGTTTTTAGAGTTAGTATGTGACCCCGGTAATCTGAAATGTACGTTTAAAATACAATATAGTGATTTAAATGTAAATTTAACAGAAACTGATTCAAACGATCGATTCAAACTGCGATACATATCTCATTGTGTTCGGAATGGGGGTAAAACGTTATGGACGACAGGCGGTGGGCCTCGTTTAGAGGTCGAAAATAAAAGTTGCTTTTTGGTTGAAAATAAAATAATTAAATAAGAAAAAAAAAAAAAAACCTCTCCATCTATACACGTCAGCCCCCCCCCCCTCCCCCCCGTTATTTTCATTTTCCCCCTTCTCCTTTTCAATCGGGAAAACCCGATTCCTCCTTCCCCAAGGCGCTCGCGCCTCCCTCTTCCACTCTCGCCACCGTCCTCCACCCAATCGCCGCCCCTTCCACTTCTTCTCCTCCTTTCCCCCTTCGACTGGCGCCTGGCGCGAAGACCCCCCCCCCCCCAGCAGCGAGACGACCTCGAGCCCCCTACCCTGCTACGCCCTCCTCCATTCGAAGACCCGCCCCTTGCTTCCACCAGCGAACAACAAACCCCCCCCTCCAATAAACGAAATCGAAAAGGTATGCTTCTTTGTTTATTTTTGTTTTGTTTTACATAGTTAAATTTATTTAAAACCTGATTTTCTTAAATGCATAAAGCTAGAATTTTTATCGTATGTTAGAATTATTTTTAGGAAATTAAAACTTAGATTCTTAGGAAAGAAACGATTGTTATCATAGAAAAGAAACGATTTTTATTCATGTAAAAGGTTTGATTTTTATTTGAATAAGGTTTAAATTTTAAAAGTATAAAGATGTAGATTTTAAAAGTATAAAGATGTCGAAAGGTGATTTGTATTTACTTAAGGATATGATTTTTATTATAAACATAGCGTTATAAAAATACGATTTTTACATAGGTTGTAGCGTTGTAAAAACACGATTTTTGTGTGAATGATATAAGAATAAAAATATGATTTTTATATTTTTAAAGTAATAAAAATATGATTTTTATATTTTTAAAGTATTAAAAATATAGTCTTTACTATATAGATGATATAAAAATATGATTTTTGTTTATGTAGAGAAGTGAAAATATAATTTTTACATGATAGGAATATTAAAAATATCATCTTTATATAGGAAGCAAAATAAAGACGATATTTTTAAAAGTGAAAAGGCGATATTTTGATATGAGTAGTGAAGTAAAAATATGATTTTTACTTTGAGAAAAATATAATTTTTATATTATAGAAAAGGCGAAATCCTTATATGGAAAATAGCGAAGTAAAAATTCGATTTTTCTATATTGAAAGGTGAAGTAAAAAGATGATTTTCCTTATAAGAAGTTGAATAGTAAAAATATGATTTTTCCTTATATGAAGTTGAATAGGATAATATGATTTCTATAATTAAAAAGGTATAATCTTTATATAGATAGTAACGGTATAAAAATAGAATTTTTCTCTATAGAAATAGCGATGAAAATTCTATCTTTACAAATATGAAATAGCGAGGAAATTTCTATTTTTACATTATAGAAATAGCGATGAAAATTCTATTTTCACAATATGAAGTTAGCGATAAAAATATGATCTTTATATAATAGGAAATATAAAAATGTGATTTTTATATATACAGTGTATAAGGGCGACGAAAGTAACAAAAGATGCGATAGCGATGAAGATTTCTGCAAAGAAGAGCCGAGGCGTCTGGTTTAGCAAATAAGTGAGAATTTCTCACCTTTCAATTTCTTTTTCTAGTTATATATATACTAGCATGCAGACGGTGTTTAGTAGCACCCGACACCCGTCATCCACAGACCATGGATGGCTTGTTTGTTAAATTGTTTGATTGCAAAAATTAATTAGATTATTTGATTGAAATTGAATTGTTTGGTGAGAATGAATGGATTTGATTGATGTGTGAATGGCGTGGGCCTTCACTAGACCGGGGATAAGGTTAGGCCTCGTCCCGTTTCTAGTATCGTGCCGTTATGCCGCCGAAATTTCCTAAAATAAGTTAGTAAAATAAAAATATCATTTTATTTAAAGAATGAACTGAATAGATATTCATATGTCGAAATAAAATATTTTATCGTTAAAAATATAATTTTTAACGTGAATATGAATATAGTGAAAGTGAATAAAATAAATATTCATTTACAAACCGGACGGTTTGTTTATGTACACCTATTTGAAGGACATTGATTGGGTCGATAAATTTTACACATCGCCCAACTGCACAAATAAAATCTGTGTTTGATTGTTTGAAACCCCACACGGGTGTTGGGATGAAATATGAAGTTCACTCATCCTGATTGATTAATTATGTCGATCGATTGATTGACAGGCTGTTATAAGCGTTAGATATCTATATTTGATGCTTATACAGTGTAGTGCACTTTGGTTGATGGTTGATTATTTTTCAATGCTATTATATACATGTGTTGTATGAAAATCCATATAATTAACGTTATATGGTGATTGATTGGGCCTCATTCCAATTTAGAAGATAAAGAACAATATAAAATAAAGGTTCATGTGTTTACTGTACTCATCCGTTGAGATTAGTCATGTGTTGAACGAAATATTTTAATAATAAAATTTACATCTTTATTAATATAAAATAAAGGTTCATGTGTTGACTGTACTCATCCGTTGAGATTAGTCATGTGTTGAACGAAATATTTTAATAATAAAATTTACATCTTTATTAATATAAAATAAAGGTTCATGTGTTGACTGTACTCATCCGTTGAGATTAGTCATGTGTTGAACGATATATTTGAAACGAAATATTTGAAATAGAAATGTTTGAAAAGGAAATATTTGAAATAGAAATATTTGAAACGAAATATTTTAATAATAGAAACATTTGAAATAGAAATATTTGAAACGAAATATTTGAAATAGAAATATTTGAAACGAAATATTTGAAATAGAAATATTTGAAACGAAATATTTGAAATAGAAATGTTTGAAAAGGAAATATTTGAAATAGAATATTTGAAAATAGAAGTATATGAAGCCGTGTTGATTAGATTGACGCCATTTGGACGTGAACGATATTTATATCAATTTTATTCAAAATGAATTGAATATATAACGATTTCGAAATGAATTGAATATATAACGATTTCGAAATGAATTGAATATATAACGATTTCGAAATGAATTGAATATATAACGATTTCGAAATGAATTGAACATATAACGATTTCAAAATGAATTGAATAGAAAACGAATTTGATTTCAATTGAATATATAACGAATTTGATTCGAATAGAAAACCAATTTGAATTGAATCGAATAGAAAACGACTTTGAAACCAATTTGAATTGAATCGAATAGAAAACGACTTTGAAACCAATTTGAATTGAATCGAATAGAAAACGACTTTGAAACCAATTTGAATAGAATCGAATAGCAAACGACTTTGAAATTGAATTGAATTAAAAACGAGTTCAAATTGAATTGAAAGCGAATTGAAATGAATTCAAATTGAATTGAATAGAAATGAATTTTAAAACGAATTTATAAAGAAGAATTCAATTTTGATTTAAATTGAAATGGAAGTTGAAATTGCTTTTGAAACGAATTTAAAGCTATTTATATAATTCGTTTTAAATAGAAATCGACGAAATATATATTATATATATTATATATATAATATAATGGCCTGAATAGAACGCGCCGCGCCGCGGCAGTTCGTGAATTTCGACCATTTATTTCAAACGGACATTACGGGAGATCCGACCGTCGGATTCTCCTAAAACCGGAACCGTTGGGTTCGTATCGAAAAGGGCTTTCTAACGAATATTAGAAATTTGAAATCTAACGGTTGGATTTGGAGATACGTCCAAATCAAATTCGAAAAAGGTCGCTATAAGTGCAGTTCGATGGCCGTTGATGGAAATCGAGTGTACGGGCCTTAATAAAATTATTAAAAATATCAATAATTTGTGTAAAATCATAAGAAATGATTTGAGAAAAATTGGGGTGAAAAACTCCATATTTGAAAAGATAAAAATGGATTTTTATCGAAATGAACTAGTTTTGAACTAAATTTAAAACCCGATTTTTATTTTTAAATAAATAAATTAGATTTAAAAAGGGGTTTTAAATAATCGGAATTTCTAATATATTTGATTGAATTTGATTTGGGTTTGTCGTGAACTGTGTTTTAAATAACACCTAGTTCTTTAACCCAGTAAAAGGAGTTCTAACGAATCTACAATTAGATTGAAATGTGAATCTATAATCTAAATTATCAAATTTAGAAATGAGCGGGAATGGAGTATTACCAGTTTTGCTCCAAAGCGATAGTTAAATCTTTAATTAAATTTGAACGTGAAATGGTAATTGATTTTACCGATAACACCACGGTGTTAGATATGGAGTATTACCAGTTTTGCTTCATGGGATGAATAGGTTGGGATTGGGAAATAAAATAAATAATTACTTCGTTGTGGTTCGCTTATCTCGACTAGTTGGAAAAACCATAATTTGGTTTTAAACGACATCCAAAGGAAGATTAAAGGATAAATTTTAAAGAATTTATCTTGGATAAAATTAATGGGAACCTTTCCCAAAAAGATGCGAATATTTAAATAACAGAATATTCAGGATTGGAATGAGGCGTATGTTGTGTTTGTGTAACATCTGTTTTAAATATATGCGGGTCGTTCGAAAAGTCCGGGTTTATACCCATTCTGAATAACCGATTCGACGATAAGTCGAAGATGTAGATGGTGGTCGAAGACCGGAAGTCTTCACATCGTTTGGATAATTACTGACGATCCTGATTGGGCTGTACACCCAAGAGGATGGAAATAGTTGGTGGTCGTCCAGACGTACCTGGAGATGGATGGATATGCGAGGAAAGTGCCTCCGGTTTCGTTCAGACCCAGAACGGACTTGAAAATGGATTGTGTGTCTGACACTGGATTTTATTCTGTGTTGATTGATTTCTATTAAATATACATCTGTTTGGCGGCGGAGAATTTATTCTTTTGCTTAACGCCCTTCTCTGAGACGTACGAGCTCAGAGGTTGTATATCGATGGACATCAGTCGCATGGCATGAATTGCCTGTGTGGCACGTTAAGATGCAATGATCAAGGCTTTTGTTGAAAAGCAGAGTCTTGTGGTTGATGATCAAAGCACGGCCTACGTGGCAGCTTTGTGTATAACATGAATTCGCGAGCCTCACACCTCGGTATGTGTTAAAAACGGGATACGGACTGCAGGGAGAGCACGACGTTTCTTTCTAGCTTTGGTGGTGTCAGTGACTTACCAGCCCTGACATTTATATACTTTTCAACTTTGTGGTTGTTGGATGAGGCGCCTCGATTATAGGTCTGTAAGGACCGGGAAACGTGTGTTCAGGAATAAATAATCCTCTAACGTAAGTGAGGACCGGCCCTGAAGCATCCAGGGGTTGCCCAGAGTGCGTAGCCCTGGGACATTTACTAGAGTGTCTCGAACGCGGAGAGGAGCTTGCCCCTTGCCTCGACTCATGATGGAAATCCAATTTCCAATACGTGTGATTCGGTTTTAATTGTAGAACTAGTATGGCGACATAGTAGATGGTAGCTATGCCGCCTATGATTGATATTTATGATTGAAATTGTTTTGACACTATACACTTATTATAGTATCAAATGATTTGTTTTAAACGTACCAAGCATGTTTGGCTATTATAAGGGAAAACCCTATCCTCCGGCTTGCGTTGCATTGTGTGATGGGACCTGGGTCTTATAATAGCTTCATTTTTCGAAAAAGCATTGCGCTGTTTATTCTATATGCACTGGTATTCTTGGGAGGAAACCCGTTCCGTGTTATACGGCGTGGTCCCTTGAATTACTTTCTTTTAAAGTAAAGTTTTAAATAACTGTTTTAGTTCTCACACCAGTCACATGACTGACCTGGAGTTTATTGTTTTAACCTAAACTCTGGGTGCCCCTATTTTCTGCACGGGCAGCTAGTAGTTTTGGTTTTGCAGATTTATATTCACAGGATCCTGGTTTGCAACTGGAATGATATCCGGAAAGCTCTGTATCCGTATATCACCTTCAGTTGTGCTTTGTATTATTTTCCGCTGCTATGTAATATATTGTAATCTCTGATATTTATCGAATGTAATTTATTCATTTGTAATCTGTATATTCTTGTAATCTGATGCATTGTTGTAATATACAATGAAATGTTCTTCTGTGTGGATTCTGATTTGTCTTGTTCTCAACGATCAGGGGTTTCGAACGGTCTAGATCGGTTTAACGACTGATTCGGATCGAGCGAAATTCCCGGCCGTCACATTTGGTATCAGAGCTTTGGTTTACAGAGCTCGAGAACAAGACACATTAGAACCATACGAAAGAATTCATCAGATATTGGATTAGTAATATCCAATTAGAATGACTCGTTAGAGATAGGATCAGTAGTATCCTAGAACGAGTGTGAAGAGTATATTTTTCAAATGAAAACAATTTTGTTTTGAAAATTTAAACCATTTTAAACGTATTTGACTATTTATTTATTTTGAATATGGACAATCCAGTATATAAAAGTTTTGCATATACGCGTCATGAACGTACATTCGAAGTTTTAATATATTAGATAGATATAGGATCACACTCTAGTCGCCCGGACCTGATTCTGGTGATTGACGCGTCATCATTAGTAATTAGTTTCGTGTTTCAAAGGTGTGCTTTCTATATGTTTCCATTAGACTGGTGTGAGAACCAAAACTAATATAGATAGAACACTTTGTTGTGAATTGGCATCAAAAACATGATTTTCTGTATATATATCAAATTTATGAATTTGAAACTCTAATCCACAAATTGATTGATGTTTGTGTTGTTTGTCTATTTGTTTGCTAATTTTTAACCATTTATGCCTAATAGCATCAAATATTGAATTGTATTGAAAATTGGTCGCATTTGCTTGCATATACATATACTTACCTTGAACAGGTCATAGCAAGGAGGCTAGAGCAGAGAATAAAATTTGTTTGCCCGACAAATAGGTACATGTTTAATACATAATTTACGGTTTTGTTTGGGTGATGATGATTTTATGAGCCTATTGGCTAGCCGCTTGGCTTTTTCTTTTTCTTTTTGAGATTAGAAGGACCGGGGAAGCTATTTGAAATTCCCCGATGCTCCCGGTGCAGGGGAGGTTATGGCGAAATTTTTCAAAAATTTAGGGTGTTAGCCAAATTTTTGGAATTTTGAAAATTCTCAGAAACTGAAAAGTTGGAGAATGGAAGCCAGATCGAACGTAGAGTTGATTAATCAAACCACTTTCGACTTTGTTCCTTTTCGGGGACGAAAAGTTTTAAGTGGGGGAGATTGTAATAACCCGGAAAATCTGGGCCAGTTTAAAATTTTTATTTTGGCAATTATAGCGAATTTTGAATATTTAAAATGAATTATTTTAAATAATATCGACGAAAATTTATTTTGAAATATTTAGAACGTATATATTTATACGCGTCGTCGTTAGAATATAAATATTTATATATAATTATAAATAGAATTGAAAACGGCGCGGTAGTTCGATAATTCAATTTCAAACTTCAATTGAATGTACCGGGTGCAAAACAATCCGGATTTTAGTGAAACCAAAAACATTAGGATCTAATTGATAATATCTTTCCAACGAATCCGAAAAATCGAAATTTCATAGCGGGAATCAAAAGATATGTCCAGTTGAAAATTCTGAATAGTCGCTATGGAATTCAAGCCCTTAAAAATGGAAATTTTGCAAACGACCTCGGATTTCGACGAAAGCACTTTTGTTGGATCCGCAATGTAAAATTATTGCTAGGTTTCAAATTTCATAATTTTTCGAATCAATATGTGAGTGTGGCAAAGGAAAACGCGTTTGACCAGTTTCAGTTGATTTTAATCGACGGGAAATTGGCCATTTTTCAAACGGTCTCAGAATTCGACGAAACTAGTTTTGTTAGGACCGTATCGTCAATACGAGGCTAGAAAATATTTTTCGAGAGTTTTTAGAGTTAGTATGTGACCCCGGTAATTTGAAATGTACGTTTAAAATACAATATAGTGATTTAAATGTAAATTTAACAGAAACTGATTCAAACGATCGATTCAAACTGCGATACATATCTCATTGTGTTCAGAATGGGGGTAAAACGTTATGGACGACAGGCGGTGGGCCTCGTTTAGAGGTCGAAAATAAAAGTTGCTTTTTGGTTGAAAATAAAATAATTAAATAAGAAAAAAAAATTAAAACCTCTCCCTCTATACACGTCAGCCCCCCCCCCCCCCCCCCCCGTTATTTTCATTTTCCCCCTTCTCCTTTTCAATCGGGAAAACCCGATTCCTCCTTCCCCAAGGCGCTCGCGCCTCCCTCTTCCACTCTCGCCACCGTCCTCCACCCAATCGCCGCCCCTTCCACTTCTTCTCCACCTTTCCCCCTTCGACTAGCGCCTGGCGCGAAGACCCCCCCCCCCCCCCCCCAGCAGCGAGACGACCTCGAGCCCCCCTACCCTGCTGCGCCCTCCTCCATTCGAAGACCCGCCCCCTGCTTCCACCAGCGAACAACAAACCCCCCCCCCCCCTCCAATAAACGAAATCGAAAAGGTATGCTTCTTTGTTTATTTTTGTTTTGTTTTACATAGTTAAATTTATTTAAAACCTGATTTTCTTAAATGCATAAAGCTAGAATTTTTATCGTATGTTAGAATTATTTTTAGGAAATTAAAACTTAGATTCTTAGGAAAGAAACGATTGTTATCATAGAAAAGAAACGATTTTTATTCATGTAAAAGGTTTGATTTTTATTTGAATAAGGTTTAAATTTTAGAAGTATAAAGATGTAGATTTTAAAAGTATAAAGATGTCGAAAGGTGATTTGTATTTACTTAAGGATATGATTTTTATTATAAACATAGCGTTATAAAAATACGATTTTTACATAGGTTGTAGCGTTGTAAAAACACGATTTTTGTGTGAATGATATAAGAATAAAAATATGATTTTTATATTTTTAAAGTAATAAAAATATGATTTTTATATTTTTAAAGTATTAAAAATATAGTCTTCACTATATAGATGATATAAAAATATGATTTTTGTTTATGTAGAGAAGTGAAAATATAATTTTTACATGATAGGAATATTAAAAATATCATCTTTATATAGGAAGCAAAATAAAGACGATATTTTTAAAAGTGAAAAGGCGATATTTTGATATGAGTAGTGAAGTAAAAATATGATTTTTACTTTGAGAAAAATATAATTTTTATATTATAGAAAAGGCGAAATCCTTATATGGAAAATAGCAAAGTAAAAATTCGATTTTTCTATATTGAAAGGTGAAGTAAAAAGATGATTTTCCTTATAAGAAGTTGAATAGTAAAAATATGATTTTTCCTTATATGAAGTTGAATAGGAAAATATGATTTCTATAATTAAAAAGGTATAATCTTTATATAGATAGTAACGGTATAAAAATAGAATTTTTCTCTATAGAAATAGCGATGAAAATTCTATCTTTACAAATATGAAATAGCGAGGAAATTTCTATTTTTACATTATAGAAATAGCGATGAAAATTCTATTTTCACAATATGAAGTTAGCGATAAAAATATGATCTTTATATAATAGGAAATATAAAAATGTGATTTTTATATATACAGTGTATAAGGGCGACGAAAGTAACAAAAGATGCGATAGCGATGAAGATTTCTACAAAGAAGAGCCGAGGCGTCTGGTTTAGCAAATAAGTGAGAATTTCTCACCTTTCAATTTCTTTTTCTAGTTATATATATATAGGATGCAGACGGTGTTTAGTAGCACCCGACACCCGTCATCCACAGACCATGGATGGCTTGTTTGTTAAATTGTTTGATTGCAAAAATTAATTAGATTATTTGATTGAAATTGAATTGTTTGGTGAGAATGAATGGATTTGATTGATGTGTGAATGGCGTGGGCCTTCACTAGACCGGGGATAAGGCTAGGCCTCGTCCCGTTTCTAGTATCGTGCCGTTATGCCGCCGAAATTTCCTAAAATAAGTTAGAAAAATAAAAATATCATTTTATTTAAAGAATGAACTGAATAGATATTCATATGTCGAAATAAAATATTTTATCGTTAAAAATATATTTTTTAACGTGAATATGAATATAGTGAAAGTGAATAAAATAAATATTCATTTACAAACCGGACGGTTTGTTTATGTACACCTATTTGAAGGACATTGATTGGGTCGATAAATTTTACACATCGCCCAACTGCACAAATAAAATCTGTGTTTGATTGTTTGAAACCCCACACGGGTGTTGGGATGAAATATGAAGTTCACTCATCCTGATTGATTAATTATGTCGATCGATTGATTGACAGGCTGTTATAAGCGTTAGATATCTATATTTGATGCTTATACAGTGTAGTGCACTTTGGTTGATGGTTGATTATTTTTCAATGCTATTATATACATGTGTTGTATGAAAATCCATATAATTAACGTTATATGGTGATTGATTGGGCCTCATTCCAATTTAGAAGATAAAGAACAATATAAAATAAAGGTTCATGTGTTTACTGTACTCATCCGTTGAGATTAGTCATGTGTTGAACGAAATATTTTAATAATAAAATTTACATCTTTATTAATATAAAATAAAGGTTCATGTGTTGACTGTACTCATCCGTTGAGATTAGTCATGTGTTGAACGAAATATTTTAATAATAAAATTTACATCTTTATTAATATAAAATAAAGGTTCATGTGTTGACTGTACTCATCCGTTGAGATTAGTCATGTGTTGAACGATATATTTGAAACGAAATATTTGAAATAGAAATGTTTGAAAAGGAAATATTTGAAATAGAAATATTTGAAACGAAATATTTTAATAATAGAAACATTTGAAATAGAAATATTTGAAACGAAATATTTGAAATAGAAATATTTGAAACGAAATATTTGAAATAGAAATGTTTGAAAAGGAAATATTTGAAATAGAATATTTGAAAATAGAAGTATATGAAGCCGTGTTGATTAGATTGACGCCATTTGGACGTGAACGATATTTATATCAATTTTATTCAAAATGAATTGAATATATAACGATTTCGAAATGAATTGAATATATAACGATTTCGAAATGAATTGAATATATAACGATTTCGAAATGAATTGAAAATATAACGATTTCGAAATGAATTGAATATATAACGATTTCGAAATGAATTGAACATATAACGATTTCGAATTGAATTGAATAGAAAACGAATTTGATTTCAATTGAATATATAACGAATTTGATTCGAATAGAAAACCAATTTGAATTGAATCGAATAGAAAACGACTTTGAAACCAATTTGAATTGAATCGAATAGAAAACGACTTTGAAACCAATTTGAATTGAATCGAATAGAAAACGACTTTGAAACCAATTTGAATAGAATCGAATAGCAAACGACTTTGAAATTGAATTGAATTAAAAACGAGTTCAAATTGAATTGAAAGCGAATTGAAATGAATTCAAATTGAATTGAAACTTGAATTGAATAGAAATGAATTTTAAAATGAATTTATAAAGAAGAATTCAATTTTGATTTAAATTGAAATGGAAGTTGAAATTGCTTTTGAAACGAATTTAAAGCTATTTATATAATTCGTTTTAAATAGAAATCGACGAAATATATATTATATATATTATATATATATAATATAATGGCCTGAATAGAACGCGCCGCGCCGCGGCAGTTCGTGAATTTCGACCATTTATTTCAAACGGACATTACGGGAGATCCGACCGTCGGATTCTCCTAAAACCGGAACCGTTGGGTTCGTATCGAAAAGGGCTTTCTAACGAATATTAGAAATTTGAAATCTAACGGTTGGATTTGGAGATACGTCCAAATCAAATTCGAAAAAGGTCGCTATAAGTGCAGTTCGATGGCCGTTGATGGAAATCGAGTGTACGGGCCTTAATAAAATTATTAAAAATATCAATAATTTGTGTAAAATCATAAGAAATGATTTGAGAAAAATTGGGGTGAAAAACTCCATATTTGAAAAGATAAAAATGGATTTTTATCGAAATGAACTAGTTTTGAACTAAATTTAAAACCCGATTTTTATTTTTAAATAAATAAATTAGATTTAAAAAGGGGTTTTAAATAATCGGAATTTCTAATATATTTGATTGAATTTGATTTGGGTTTGTCGTGAACTGTGTTTTAAATAACACCTAGTTCTTTAACCCAGTAAAAGGAGTTCTAACGAATCTACAATTAGATTGAAATGTGAATCTATAATCTAAATTATCAAATTTAGAAATGAGCGGGAATGGAGTATTACCAGTTTTGCTCCAAAGCGATAGTTAAATCTTTAATTAGATTTGAACGTGAAATGGTAATTGATTTTACCGATAACACCACGGTGTTAGATATGGAGTATTACCAGTTTTGCTTCATGGGATGAATAGGTTGGGATTGGGAAATAAAATAAATAATTACTTCGTTGTGGTTCGCTAATCTCGACTAGTTGGAAAAACCATAATTTGGTTTTAAACGACATCCAAAGGAAGATTAAAGGATAAATTTTAAAGAATTTATCTTGGATAAAATTAATGGGAACCTTTCCCAAAAAGATGCGAATATTTAAATAACAGAATATTCAGGATTGGAATGAGGCGTATGTTGTGTTTGTGTAACATCTGTTTTAAATATATGCGGGTCGTTCGGAAAGTCCGGGTTTATACCCATTCTGAATAACCGATTCGACGATAAGTCGAAGATGTAGACGGTGGTCGAAGACCGGAAGTCTTCACATCGTTTGGATAATTACTGACGATCCTGATTGGGCTGTACACCCAAGAGGATGGAAATAGTTGGTGGTCGTCCAGACGTACCTGGAGATGGATGGATATGCGAGGAAAGTGCCTCCGGTTTCGTTCAGACCCAGAACGGACTTGAAAATGGATTGTGTGTCTGACACTGGATTTTATTCTGTGTTGATTGATTTCTATTAAATATACATCTGTTTGGCGGCGGAGAATTTATTCTTTTGCTTAACGCCCTTCTCTGAGACGTACGAGCTCAGAGGTTGTATATCGATGGACATCAGTCGCATGGCATGAATTGCCTGTGTGGCACGCTAAGATGTAATGATCAAGGCTTTTGTTGAAAAGCAGAGTCTTGTGGTTGATGATCAAAGCACGGCCTACGTGGAAGCTTTGTGTATAACGTGAATTCGCGAGCCTCACACCTCGGTATGAGTTAAAAACGGGATACGGACTACAGGGAGAGCACGACGTTTCTTTCTAGATTTGGTGGTGTCAGTGACTTACCAGCCCTGACATTTATATACTTTTCACCTTTGTGGTTGTTGGATGAGGCGCCTCGATTATAGGTCTGTAAGGACCGGGAAACGTGTGTTCAGGAATAAATAATCCTCTAACGTAAGTGAGGACCGGCCCTGAAGCATCCAGGGGTTGCCCAGAGTGCGTAGCCCTGGGACATTTGCTAGAGTGTCTCGAACGCGGAGAGGAGCTTGCCCCTTGCCTCGACTCATGACGGAAATCCAATTTCCAATACGTGTGATTCGGTTTTAATTGTAGAACTAGTATGGCGACATAGTAGATGGTAGCTATGTCGCCTATGATTGATATTTATGATTGAAATTGTTTTGACACTATACACTTATTATAGTATCAAATGATTTGTTTTAAACGTACCAAACATGTTTGGCTATTATAAGGGAAAACCCTATCCTCCGGCTTGCGTTGCATTGCGTGATGGGACCTGGGTCTTATAATAGCTTCATTTTTCGAAAAAGCATTGCGCTGTTTATTCTATATGCACTGGTATTCTTGGGAGGAAACCCGTTCCGTGTTATACGGCGTGGTCCCTTGAATTACTTTCTTTTAAAGTAAAGTTTTAAATAACTGTTTTAGTTCTCACACCAGTCACATGACTGACCTGGAGTTTATTGTTTTAACCTAAACTCTGGGTGCCCCTATTTTCCGCACGGGCAGCTAGTAGTTTTGGTTTTGCAGATTTATATTCACAGGATCCTGGTTTGCAGCTGGAATGATATCCGGAAAGCTCTGTATCCGTATATCACCTTCAGTTGTGCTTTGTATTATTTTCCGCTGCTATGTAATATATTGTAATCTCTGATATTTATCGAATGTAATTTATTCATTTGTACTCTGTATATTCTTGTAATCTGATGCATTGTTGTAATATACAATGAAATGTTCTTCTGTGTGGATTCTGATTTGTCCTGTTCTCAACGATCAGGGGTTTCGAACGGTCTAGATCGGTTTAACGACTGATTCGGATCGAGCGAAATTCCCGGCCGTCACAAACCTCGGGTTCAAGCACAACATGACCAACTTCTCACATTGGGTCCTATTGTTTGCAACTACTAGTTAGGCCGGTCGGTTCCGGGTAGTTTTACGTTGCAAACTCAACCCAACCTCGAGTTGGTCACTTTCATGTTTAGTCTAGTGTCATGTTCATATTCAAGTTTTTAAGAATATGGGTAGACCTAACTTAATAGGTAAATTCCCAATTCCATAGTATGGGTAGACCTAACTTAATAGGTAAATTCCCAATTTCATATTTTCAAACATACTCACATGTCAACTTCCATGTTATATTTCAAGTCATGTTTTCAAGTTGTATTTTCATGTCTTTAGAAATTACCCATAACATAACCCAACGCTTTTAAACTCGCATATACGTTCGCAACAACGTAATGGATTAAAAGAAGAGACTTGGCGAAGGCATGACAAAAATGGATATTAAGCCACAAGTTAATCATGGTGGCAAATGAGGCACAAATGTGTTCATTAACTTGCATGTTACATTCTTAAGCCTCAAAAACATGCATAAACCCAAACTTGGCACATAAACGAATCATGGTGACAAAAGACATGTAATGATGACTAGTAACTCGCATATATCATCATATAAGAGTTATGACTTCATATGCAAGTTGACATAAAGGTTATGAGGGTTCTCATGTTGCATAATGCAACATTTCAACATAAAGGTTGTAGCTTTTAGCCCACAAGATCAAGATAATGACTTCATAAACTTGCATGACATGATAGCATGTATCATACTCAATGATCAAACCCAAAGTTGCAACATGAACATTTAACTTCATAGTTAATATCTAAGAGTAGGGAAAGGGCTTACTTTGCTATGAAGGCGCAAATCGATTAAGTTAAAGATTGAGACAAAGCCTATGCATGCCATCATTCAAAAACCCAAAGATGAAAGCTCCAATAGAAAAACCCTTGAGCCAAAATGATCAAAACTCTTTCTTTATGATGCAAATATAGAAACTTGACTTGAATGCAAGCTAATGATGCTCATACAAGCTTGAAAACACTTGTATGCATGGAAAATCTCATAGAAATTTATTTAGGAATTTTATGAAGAGAGTGGAGGCCATGAGAGGATTGATTTTGCCATAGTTTAGTTACTTGAATGAATAATGATGATTTAGGCTAGGTTTAGGGGTCCTTTTATAGAAGTTTAGGTTAGTTTAGGCCATAGGATTAACCCTAGTTTAGATCTAAACCATCAAAAATCGTCATAGGCCAGCAGAACAGACCAGAGAACCAAAACAGGTGCACCAAGCCAGCCAGGGTCAAGCCAGAAAGCTGTGCAGGTTTCTGGCTTGACACGGGCGCACTTCCCAAGTGCGCCAGTGTATTTTTGTGCTGGCGCACTTCACAAGTGCGCCAGTGCATTCTGGCTTGTTTTCGGTTTTTCTGCCTAACTTCGTTCGTCCATATCTTCTTCGTACGGACTCCGATTTTCGAAAACTCGGACTCTATTTCGCGTATTTTTCCGAGACGAACGCAATGACATAGCCCGTTTCCCTTGATTCAGATTTATAAATTAAATTCTGCCTCGATTTATGTTATAACAGGTTATTGAAAATACGGGTTGTTACAAAACACTCATGCATATGCAAGTATGAAACTGTGACTGAGCCGATCTAGTGCCTAATGTGTATTCATGCATCCACGAGCAACCACTTGCGACCACTTGCAACCATTTTGCAATCATAACATGTTTCAATTACATGTTTACATCCAAAAAGATTCTACCTATGGTTCTCAAGATAGGATCGAGGAGATAACAGGATAAAACAAAGCATCTAGAAAAAGAAGTTAAAGATGTACCCCTAGAAGGTCCGGTCTGCTTCTTAGGGCAGTCCTTGCTGATGTGTCCAGTCTCCCCACAATGAAAACATTCACCTTGCTTTCTTTTCCTCTTTCTACAATCCTTGGCTATGTGCCCTTCCGTACCACAGAAATTGCATTTCCTTTTATCACGTGAGTTGTCGTTCTTGCCTCCTTTCTCGGGGTCTACCTTCTTATTCTGAGAATTGTTGGGCTTGACCTCTTTCTTGCCCTTCTTATCTTACTCATACAGTAGGGCCATATCCACCAAGCTTTCAGAGGTCGCCCCCATGGGCACATGAGTCATGGCCAAACCATGTAGTGGCTCGTTCAAGCCCCGTGCAAAACGTAGCGCCTTTTTCTGAGGAGTGTTGACTAACTCCAATCCGAAGCGAGCAAGCTGATTGAAACGGTTCACGTATTCTTTAACTGTCATATTTCCTTGTTTAAGGGCCAGAAACCGTTCCATTTGGAGACTCTCCTCTGCTGATGACAAGAACTTAAGCCCAAATCTCCCTCTAAAGTCCGCCCAAGTCTCAATGGGCCTAGTAGCGTTGGTGACTTCCCACCAATAAGAAGCTTCCTCTTTCATGAGCCACGCCGCCTACTGTACTTTCCTATTGTCCTCTACCTCAAAGATATCAAACAAGTCTTCGGTTTCCTTCAACCAATTCCGTGCCTCAACAAAAGTCTCAGTTCCTAGGAAATCCTTTCTGCCCATGGCCTTAAAGTCCTTGCATATCTTTGAAAAAGCGGTTTCTCGCGGAGGTTGAGGAGGAGGATTGGCTGGGCCTGCCACATTAGCCCGAGCCTCGAGGAAACGACGGAACCAAGTGGGTATATTGACCCCCTCGGGAAGATTAAGGTCGTCGGCCATGATAAGCTGAAAACGAAAAAGGAAAAGATTCAAACGAGGAAACAAAGATAGTGCTAATGGCTTTGGGGAATATGCCTTTTAATCAAAACAAAATTTTCTTGAAAATTTGCTTCTTTGTAAATGGTTTTGAAAAAAATTCAAAAACTTTTGCCCAGTCTTGGTAACCTTCTGCTCTGATACCAAGTGTAACACCCCACCTCCGCTAGGGTCACTCACAAAGGGAATGCACTAGTTTTAGAGGGGTATTATCGAGATAACATCACAGAATTATCACAAGACAGAACATTAATAAAAAAAATTAAGTAAACAGCGGAAGAATTTATGAGCAAAACTGAACTTCATTTTATTCCAAAATAAACCATGTCTCTTACAATCATTTCAAATAACTTCATTACAACTTTCTTGTAATAATAGCCAAAGAAGCAATAACTTAAAAACAGAAAAACAGCTTATTCCCCAAGTACAGTAAAAAGAAGCAGCCATAGCAAACCGTACATGCTGAGCCAAAGCAAGTGATATCCAAGCTAAGAGCTAGTGTTTCCTCCCTGAGAACCTGGGGGGGGGGACGAAAGAAAAAGAGGCGAAAGGAAAAGGGTCAGTCATAAAGACTGAGTAAATCCTAGTGACTTTCAGTGTAAAAACGGTTAAAACAAGCTGTCATGTATGAACTGGAACTAAACTTAAGAATGGTGTCAAGGTGAACAAGATAGACTAAGGTGATCAAGATAAGTCAAGTAAAGCATCACATGTTCGAGATTCGTTGCATCGACTGTACCAGTGTACTAGGCCCATATCACAAGTTAATCACGAAATAAATCCCACGGCCCAATATCATGAAATGACCCTGAAACGGGGTCTGACCCAAGTACGGGGTCCTACGGAGCGATTATCTAGTCGATCGTCTCCCTACAAGTTCTAGCTCGTCAAGTGTCCGTGTCATACGGCTAATCACGAATGTAGTCACCTGTGCTGGGTCCACCTTCGGGTGTATCAGCCCTAGGGTGTCAACCCCTGACACGATTCAAGATGCACAGATAAATCTAAGGATACCCAGTGTCTGCCCCGGAATACGTGCACGACCGTAGCCCACCGAACCTACACCGGCGTACCCCACTACCGTCGTTCACCTCTTACAATCAGCCCAGTAATCGTGCCCCGCCCAGCCTAGCCCCAGGGTACCTTGATACATCTAGAGGGTTACTGCTGAAAAGGGTCATGTCTAGGGTTTCGCCTAACAGATTAGGTCATGTAATTCGTGACCTAACCCGCCTAACCGATTAAGTCATGTAATTCGTGACTTGATCCTTTTCAAGTCTAGTCGTGTCAAGATGGTTAAGTATGTCATTTAAATTCGTGACTTAACCCGCCTACGTGTCATGTCAAGTTGGCTAAGTGTTGTCGTTTCAAGTTCATGACTTAGCCCTACAAATCGTGTTCAAGTTGGTTAAGTTGTCTTTTCATGTTCATGACTTAACCCTAATTGGCATTAATTGATTCGTTAATGCACCGAACCACTCACATTGGATCCTATTGTTCGTAGCCACTGGATTTGCCGGGCGGTTCCGGGCAGGCTTACGCTACGAACTCAAACCAACCTCGGGTTTCAAGCGCGATGTGACCAACTACCCACATTGGATCCTATTGTTTGTAGCAACTGGATTTGTCGGGCGGTTCCGGGTAGGTTTACACTACAAACTCAACCTAACCTCGAGTTGGCCACTTTCTTGTTTTCTAAAGTCATGCCCATGTTCTTATCAGATTCATGCTATTTTCATAGCATGTTCATATGTCAATTTCGTGCCCAACTAAGGCATGTTTCAAGTCAAGTTATGGCATGTTCAAGTCGAGTTTTCGTGCCATACTTCATGTTCTACTTATGCCAAATTTCACGGTTTATGATTATAATCAATTCAAGTTTTGCCTATTCTACCCAATCGTATCCCCAACGTATATAAACGTACTTCGTTCACAAGCATAAACAATTCAAGAGATAAAGGGGAATAACACCAAACATGTGATAGGCATACGTGACAATTCCAACATCACTTGCATAATAAACAGGCTATAACATATCACATGGTTTCAATACTAGCATGATGATAACTTGGCATAGTAATGGTTCCAACTTAGTTCATCATGATGAATTCAACTTTACATCATAGGCATAATAATTATTGCGGGCATAATAATGATTTTATTACAAACATGAAACATTATAGACATGGTAATTCTAATAGGCATAGTGGATTCCAATTTAGTATTTTTAACATAATGATTCTCATCTAGCATTATAAACATAATGATTCCAACTTTTCATCATAACATAGCAATTCCCAATTTGTCATTAACATGATAGGTATATTAACATCACATGCATAGTTTCATTAACATCATAGACATGGTTTAATTAGCATCATAGGCATGGTTTAATCAACATAAAGATTTCAATAAACATAGTGATTCCATGGACATGTATTATTCCAACTTGCCATACAATTAAGCCCAAGTGATTCATAACAACATCAACATCATGATAAGTTTAACTTGCAACATTAACATAGCAATATTCCCAAATTATGATTCAAAGTTAAACAATATAAACATGGATTAACAATAGTTCCTAAATCCGGTTTCAATTCATAGCATGTCCATGTTATTTTATCGTTTTTGCCTAAAAAGTGACATAGAACTTACAATATGAAGCAAGCAATCCAAATCAAAACTTTAAATCAAATAGCCCCAAATCCGTTGTCTAAAGCGTCGTAGTTGTTGTAGCTTCTAGTTGTAGCCTTCAAGAATCATCCTTCGTCTTCTTTAATTTTGTTCTTTGTATTTTTAATTTAGAGTTCTAGGTTTAATGGCGGCTGCATGAGTGCTAAAATGAAATAGTATGATTTAGGATAGGTCTTAGGGTCTTTTTATAGTTATAGGAAACTCATTTAGGCCATTAGATCAACCCCAGAGTCAATCCGGACCATCAAAACACATACCGGGCTTCAAAAATGGGTTCTGGGCCAAACCAGGCCGACCAGGTCGACCTGTACAGGGGGGGGGGGTCGACTCTAGGGTCGACCTGGCCTGGGGAGGTCGACTCTAGGGTCGACTCGGTTCTGTCTGCCAGAAAGTCTGCTGAAACTTGTTTTGGCCATATCTTGGTCATACGGACTCCGATTTTCGAAAACTCAGACTCTATTTCGCGTATTTTTTCGAGAGGAACGCAATGGTGAAGTCTATTTTACCTAATTCCTGATTCTTAAATTAATTATCCTTATTTTACTATCTTTTCCGTTACACACACTGTTACCGAACTAATTTTTCTTCTCTTCCAAATATTAATTAATTCTTCTTATGCATCACCATTATTTACCTATCTAAACATATTTTTATATATTCTATTTCATTTTTAATTATACCTTGATTTCTTGTTTTCACATGTTGTTAAAATTCGGGTTGTTACAAATGGCTTCCTGGTTGTACTGAGAGCTGCTCTGAAGTTCATTCTTCAATACTGCTTATTTTAAAACCTTGAATTTATCATATTAACAAAAGACCAATGATATAATTCCCTTACATTTCTCGCCTACTTGATAAGAGTTCAATAAGTGAATTTTGTGTGTGTATACGGGTATTTATCCACTCTTTCACTACACATCATTTTACATCCTACAGTTGTTATAATTACACAACCTGAAATCAAATGAACTTTGGGTATTCAATCTACGCTATACTCATCATATCCAGAAAATGAGATCATTCCACAACTTCTAGCAGTCAATATGTTTAGACAATATAAACCACTAAAACGTGTATTTTAACCGGCAATTTGAATTATATTTTTTAGATATGTTAGGATTATCCAAATTAGTCCCAAAAGATTCTAGTATGAGTATACCGAAACTATTCTTGGATTCAACCAGCTTTCATGTTCATCATCAAGAACTGGAGGTGTGTCAAAGTGCGACAGAGTAACATGAGGCCCGATTCCTGGAAACAAGCATATAAGAATGAAAAACTAATTCCGTTCATGTTCGTGAAAAATCAATTCCAGGAAACATGCACATAACTTCTACATATAAGTGTTATAATTCATTGGTTTTTGTTATATATCGTGACTAGACTATTAAAATTTCTTACTTTTTATCGAAAAGAAAAACATATTAAGCATTAATTTTACTTACCTTTTATCGAAAAGACATGGCATCCAACCGTTCTTCCTCCATTAATCTAGACGGTAGACCTTTAGATTTTCCAATATGTGCAAGCCTTTCAAATGTGAACATAGGATTGAAAGCAAGATCCTCTATTTTTCTAGTTCTTGATAATGCAACAAACGTTAAACCAAGACTTTCTTTGTTGCCTATGTCAATGATACTTTGGTCAAGTGTTAGTCCTTGACTTTTACGTATCGTTATCGCCCAACACAAACCTAAAGGTAATTGAGTTCGCGTGCATGTTGTACCAGAAGAAGTTTTCCAATTTACAGTTTGAGGAGTAATTGGAATGATGTTTGTTCCATGTCGAAACTCAATACCATGATATTTATCAAAATTGACCATCATTGCAAGTGGTAGATCATTGGGAGAGCTTATTGATCGAGTATACATGATAACCACAATAGTACCCATAGCACCATTAACCAACCCATTTTGAACTGAAAGATTAGATCGCAGCATCACTCGAGCACCTACAGAGAGATAAATACATTTTTCTAAACTCTTTGCATCATCCACAAAAGCAGTAGACGCTGTTTCACAATTGTTAAAAGAAGGAATGCGAGCAATGGGTTTTCCAAGTTGAATCAAATGATTTTTGTTATGTTCATTAGTTTTCATTCTTATTGGAAAAAGATAAAGAGCATTTCTAAAATTTTCCTTCACATCTTCAGATAATGTAAGCCAATCTCTAGTTTTTAAAAATTCCCAATCATCTATAACAGAAGCATCTCTGCTCAATCTTTCTAAAGCCTCTTGAAAACGCGCTTGATCATCTCCGGCTTGATGAAATATATAAGATAGCCTTAAACACTTATTGAAACTCATATAAGCAAGCTCGCCACGTTGTTGCATTAGATTCCTACCTTTCATGTACAATGGACTATCACACACAGGAGGTTGTTGTCTCATATCACCAACTAACACAATTGATACACCGCCGAATATGTCATTATCTGAAAAAATATCACGACATCGTAAATCAATATTTGCAATCATTGTTCTACCGAGCATGTTATATTCATCAATTATAATCAAGTTGGTATTCTTCAAAATCATCTTGCATACGACGACATTGCTCCCCTGAAATTTCTTTATAGGAAGACTTCCTTTATGTAGAGATTGAAAGTTCATGATGTATAGTGCTACCACCAATGTTGAATGCAGCAACTCCAGTTAGAGCCATTATACGAATTGATTTACTGTTTCCAAAATAACTAACAATCGTATGAACAATAACATTTATAAGAGTTGATTTCCCTGTACCAGCTCCATCGCATATAATCATTTGAATTGATTTTCCTGCTATTATGGATTTATATATCATATCATGTGCAGTTCGTTGATTTTCAGACAACCTTTCTAAAGGAACGAGAATTGAACCATTTATGCAGTCATTTGTAGAATCAAGAACGGAACGTAAATCGGTATGTATAAAATTACGTTCTATATTAAAATATCGCTGAAGTGATTCATTCCAAATATATGAGGTATCGAAATCGCGTAAACCTATTTCCACCTCCTCTTCTGGAACAAATAAAGGTCTCATTGCCGCCGCCATCATCCATTCCTCTTGTTGAATTTCTTCAATGTCGTTTACATCGTTATTGATTTCAAATTCATCTTCTACGGCATCTGGAAGTGACTGAGGTTGAATCAAACCCAGATCAATATATCTATCATACCAAGTATCAACGTTTCCTCTTGCTTCATTTAGATTTTGATAATGATGGTGTAGCAACACCTATATTAATAAGTTTGATTAGTTATACGAAATCCAAAGGTTATAACAATTATTATAGAAAATGTACTATTTCAACAATCAAGGTATTAAAGGCTATATAGTTAAAGTAACTTTGAAAATGAGACACTATTGTATTTACAAAAACAATCTTATGAAATTTTAATGCAATCAACAATAGTAAGAAAATAAAATTAAATTTGTACTACCTGTTGTTTGCAAAAAAAACTCCCAATGTTCACTAAATGGTGGAATATGCTCTTTAGATCTGGTATTATTCGTACCACTACCTTTGTTCGTAATTTATGCCAACCTTTATTATAAAAGCGGAAGTTTTTTGCCATATCAAACAGTGAGAGATTTTCATGCTCGGGTGGTCGATCCATATATCTCATATTAAAATTTGGATCAGATTCTACCATATCTTCGTCCGCTGTAGTATTTCGACGTTTAATCACCATTGACAACATGCTTTTCTCTCTTACAGTAAGCTGCACTATTGTTCTGGAAGAACGTACTAAAGGATATGACATTAGAAGATGACACACTTCCTGTGCAGAAATGTCTCTTTCAGACACAGTCTTAAGAAGAAGTTTCTTTATTGCGGAGGTAAATGTTTTGCATGGTTTATGAACGTTTTCTACTATTGATCTGAATGTATCTATAAACATCTTTGATACCGGTTTAGATTTAGCTGCGTATTTTCCAATATAATTTACCACGGCATGAACGATAACACCGGAGACCAATCAATATTAGCACGCCAAACCTGAAGTACTTTCCTATTATGAGAGCATACCAAAGGGTTATTACGTTTTGAGATAAAACGAAAGATTTTATTATTTGGAGGATCTTCTACAATTTTAGATTGTGGAATGACATCAAATGGATATTTAAACCGACATGTCATTTGCTTAGTTGTCTTGTGCAATCACAAACAATAATTTCCACACCTAGAATGACGCATAACCCAATTTATCAAATTTGCATAATCATCGTCGTCAGCATCTAAATTTGCGTCAGTCGGAATAACCCGTGCAAAAGGATGTTCTTGTGCATTTAATGAATCATCCATATTAAGATTTATTGTATGAACAAGACGATCAAAATATTCAATTATTATAGAATTCTCTGATAAATTTTCACTAACATATGATAAGTTCGGTGCATCCTTGAACCAGAGAAAGCCATGAATATGTCCACTTCCGCGATTTTGCCATTCAAATCTATACCAAAAGTCAATCACTGAAAACTCTAGTGTTAAGAAATCTTTTTATGAACATATGAACCCTTATTTGAAAAAACCATGCCGCGATAAGTGGATTTTCATTTAGTAATTGAGCCTTTCTTTTTCTTTTCTCATAGATATTCAAATTTTCCAATTCATTTGTCGGGTCGAGAAGTTTATAAAGTTCTGACCATTGCATATCCGCTGAACTTAAAGTGAAAAATATTGTTGGAGCTCCTAACTGTTTTACCATTGCGGTTAACTCTTTTAACCTTGCTGACCAATAAGAACGGCTTTCACGGATGCCTTTTGCGAAGTACGAAATACGCTAAGACAACTGTTTATCTCCTGATTTTAACATTTCACAGATGTCTTGAATTGACAGTTCTCCATCCTCTGGATTTTTCTGTACATAAATATTACCAATATCAAGGGCACGCCATCTACTAATTGAGTTATAAGCAAAGTATCGAAATCTTGGATCTTTTGCAAATCTCTGATCATGATATTTCATAAGATACTGAAAATATTGTAAAGGCCTAATTTTTCTTGGTCGAGCTTGTCTCAAATCAGCACTTTCTAATGGAAACAATGATGGAAATGCCATGGAGATATACCCAGGAGTATTAAACTCATCAATGGCATTTGATGAGATCAGCATTTGAACAACTGTTCCATGCTTTTCTTGATTTTCTAAAAGAGATAAAATGTGGGCTTGCTGATTTGGTTGTACCGAAGATGTGACAGCGCCTGATGTCTCAAATTCATCAATGCATGTAACTTCATTTTCAAACTCCGGTGGTCCTCGTGCTTCATCATCAGAATATTGTGTTGAATTTGTCTGCGAATAATCTGGAATAAAAGGAAGGGTAGAGGGCACTCCATCGAATGAGAGCTCATTAAGAGATATTTCATTAATTTGCACATCAGAGTAATAAATATTATGTGTTTTAGGCCAGAGTAGTGCTTGTCTTACATGCTCACGTCATACTCGAAATTCCTTACTTTCGTGTATTCCAGTTCTGTTGACAATTAATATTGCGGATAAATTTTCCAACCTGAAAGGAAGAGAACATGCGATTGCATTGATATCTTGAGGGAAATTAATGATATTTCCACTATATTTATATTGTTTCCCTTTAAAACGATAAACTGACAAAACAGGATGAATACGCGCAATTAATATTTGTACCAAACTTGTTATACAAGATAATACAGGCGAAACGGATGTGGGTTCCATCAAATTTTCAGAACTGAACGAATAAGGAAGACCATGTTGCGGTTTATCCGTGCCACAATCAGAACAAGAAGTTGGTGAAACGGTTAGATCTGGAAAAAATCGAGAGAAAGCTTGACAATTTTTCCATTGAATATTTTGACATGAGCTTTTAAATTTCTGAGCATTGTTAATTTTTGAAATGAGAGATGAACTATTAATCATGTTTGAGTTTTTACGAGCAGCTTTAAATTCTTTATGTCGTGCAGCATCAAGTGCTTTTCTACATTGTTGCTCTTCAATTGTTTGACTCGAACGTCTCGCTCATTGGGTAGATGTACGATTTCTTCTGTATTTATCCATGATTTCATCGTATTTTTTAAACATCGACAAGTCTCTATTATACAAAAATTTCTTATATTAGCAAATTTCTCAAAGTTGTAATTTTAATCAACTATTATAACATTTAAGCTAAATGCAGAATAATATACTTCTCCGAAGCACATGAAAAATCAAATGGACCAAAAGCACAAAAAAAAATCATCAAAAATATCACATGTACTGGAACAAGATGGAGCGGACGCTTTTAACCTTTTGGATGTATCAAAATTTCCTTTAAAAGAATTGGAATCAACATATAAAGCATTCGAATGTGACAAAGGCTCCTATCTAGTCATAGGTTTGTTTATTTCATCCTACGATATATGTTTATAATTTAAATTTAGTATTTTTAATACCATATAATAATATTTGAATTAAAAGACCAAAACACAAGTTCTTATGCTAAAATTTGACATTATATTTTAAATGTTACAAATTTAAGCAAAGAAAACCTGCATAGCTAAACTGATTCTTGCATGGACGTCTTGCATATGGTTGATCCATTCATCATCTTGTTCGTCATTGTTTAGTAAGGGAAATGCATTTAAATCAATATTATGCATATCACCTACACGTGCAAATATTAATTAATAAATATCACAATTGATAGACATTTAATGTTAATTCTAGTAATTTGAATGTTCAACACTAAATATTTAATGATAAGTAATGTTGAAGGAATCACCTTGATCTCTAGGCTGTGTTCTTTCCAGAGTGACTTGGCAATGTGAATTATTATCTAATGGTTGGCCATTGTCATTGTTGTATGAAGGTATAACATTCAAATCAATGTGATTTGTATCATGCCTTACACCTGCCTGAAAAGTTTAAAAAACCAAGAATTCGATTTGACTTCATTTGTCATTTATAACAACATATCAAATTTATTTAAACAAAAAAAACATGATAAAAATGCATTGCGAAAATCTGAGAAGAAATCAAAAATTAACCGTTCAACAAACAAACTGCGATGCTGGCACCTCTATAATCTGACTGATATCTTCTTGAAATGATAACTCATCATCAATAAATGAGGGCAATGCATTCAAATCATTTTGATGCGCATTTTGAATCATTTCTCCTAATTTTAAAAAATAAAAACATAATGAATCAAAAATATAAAGTTATGAGACAAGATGAAGAAGAAATAACAACGAGAACAGTGGACGAGCACAGTGTAAATCATAGATAATACTAATTTGAATTCAAACGCATGATTGCAAGAATATATGATATGCACAACGTAAAATAAAATGATGAACTTCAAATCAAAAGGTTATAAAATTAACAATAAATATATATGTGCCATGCATACCTAAAAGACCGTTTCAATTGTTCTAAGAGAGCTTGAATTGATAGTTTGAAACGATGCAGATAATTGAAATAAAAACATATGCATGTAGACATTGCACAAGAGGGACTATAATTTGAATGATACGATATGCAATAACCTCAAATCAATTCAAATAATAAAATGGATTAAGGTCAAAAGAGAATTTGAGCATCTCCAAAAAATTCATTTTAATGGTCAGAAATAACAACACAAAGTTTCATAGTTGCAACAAGGTGGTACTAATTCCAAAATTTTCTAAATGTCAAACCGTAGATTTTTCAACCATATTAGAGCTTTAATTGATCAGCAAGGCAACCTTCTTTCAAACCTAAAGAAATAGAGGTGGAGGCAATCAATTATTTTACAAATATGTTTAATGGTACAAACTCAAATCGGTTTCCAAATTTTCAACCTATTTCTTCTATTAATGAACAAGGCCAGAAATTTCTACTGAAGGAGGTGGTTCTACCTAAAATCAAGGAAGCATTATTTTCTATCCATGATGAGTCAAGTCCTAGCCCAAATGGTATAAATGTTAAATTCATGAAAATTCATTGGGAAGAGTTGCAATATGATATGTTGGCTGCAATCTCTGATATATTCAAATCAGGTAAATTGCCTAAATTATTAAATCGCATTTTTATTTCCATGATTCCTAAGTATTAAAGACCAATAGAGATTGCACATTTTCGCCCTATATCACGTTATAATGTTTATTACAAGATATTTTCCAAAGTCTTATGCAATAGATTAAAATCTTTCTTTCCATTCCTCATATCAAAAAATCAGAGTGCATTTATTAAAAGGAAGATATATAAGGGATAATATTTTGTTGGCTCGTGGGTTACTACATGATTTTAAGACGAAAGGCATTCCAAAATTGTGTGTTAAAGTAGATTTACAAAAAGCCTATGATAGAGTTAATAGGGAATTTATTTGTTTCATTATGTCTCAAATGAATTTTCCTACTCACTTTTTAAATCTTATTTATGAATGCATGACAACTATAAATTTCTCAATCCTTATACAAGGAATTCCCAAGGGGTTCATTACATCATCAAGAGGAATTCGACAGGGTGGTCTTCTATCGCCCTACTTTTCGCTATATTTTTGTAGTAATTCACCTTCTTAATGGATGAAGCTACATTGAATAAAGAATTTTTGCCAAGTGATCATTGTCAGCCTGCTATTTATCATCTATTGTATGCAGATGACTTAAAGATTTTTAGAAAATCATCAATGCAAAATACGTATTCTTTAAGGAAAATATTTCATAAGATAAGTTTACATGCATGATTAAATGTAAATGCATCTAAAACAAGAATATTTTTCAGTGTCAGTGCCAACAATTCTAGAGATATACTGAATGCACTTGGTCTTGATCAGGGGATATTACCAACTAAATATCTTGGAGTACCGTTGTCTTCAAATTATTTACTCTACTCAGAGTGTAATTCATTGATTCATCGTGTTCAAAGTAAAATACAAGGTTGGGAAACAAATTTTTTGAGCTTGGCAGGGAGAGAAAAATTGATTAATACAGTAATTACTCCTACTATATTATACTGGCTATTCATTTATCAAATCCCAGAATATACTTTGGATAAACTGGATTCTCTTTGCTTTGATTTCTTTTGGGGAGAATCAACACACAAAGTGGCTTGGAAAACTTTGCGTAAACCAAAGTCAGAAGGAGGAATTGGCTTAAAAAGCTTTTCAGATCTAAAAAAAATTGCATGTATAAAGTTACTATGGAATTATCTTTCATATACTTCTCTCTGGAGTAAATGGATGCACAATGGATATTCAAAAAATAAGCAAATTTGGACAATGGCTAGTGACAATAATGCTTCATCAATATGGAAATCTTTGCTCATGCTTCGAACCCAATCAAAACAGTTATTTAATAGGTCATCTCAAATGGTGCAGACACTTTCTTATGGTTTGAGTCCTGGATTAATTGTCAATGCATGGTGGATTTATTGGGTTATGACAGAGTGCATTTGATTGGTGATGTTGAATTGAAAGTTAATTCTACTATTAGAAATGATGTATTTAAACCTGAAAAACATCCAGCTACTAGAGAATTAATTCAAGACATTTGTCCTATTTCCATTCACCCAAATAGAATCCAAGATACTTATGAGTGTTGTGAAGGAGGATTGTTTTCATTTCATAAAACATGGGATTATGTGAGAAATCATGAAGTAAACGACACTATGTTTTCAGTGATTTGGCATAAAAAAAACAACAGATGTCATTTATTTCATACCTTCCAGTTTTGGGAAGGCTCAATACAAAAGACAAGATACTTCATTTTGGTAATATAGCTAATAATATGTGTCCATTGTGTGAAAATCATCCAAGGACTATTCATCATTTATTCTTTGATTGTGATTACTCGACTTTTATTTGGATTTCCCTTAAACATAAATTGCTTCTTCCTTTGAATTCTGAATCTGACTTGAGAATTGAAGCTAGGAACCTTCATACCAGCTTTCGAAATCATGATCAAGTACAGGATTGGCTTGTGGCTCATTCACTACTGCAATTTATTATATACAGAAAGAGAGAAATTTAAGAATCTTTCAAAATCGAAGCACCCATTCAGTAGTGAAGTTGATGCAAATTGAAAAAGAAATCTCGTATTTAGTCAATAATAATGGAAGTAAAATGGTTCAAATAAGAGAAATTCATTAATTTTGGAACGATAGGGAATTGAGTTGATTGATTCTTGGTAATTGAAGCAGTTGAAGTGGCGTTTGGAGATAGTTTGAATTTGAATCTTGGGCCTTCTAGGATGGACTAGATTGTTCAGGCGCAATGTTTTTATTTTTTATTTTTTTATTCTGTTTTGTTTTGAAGCTTTGTAAATGATATATGATGATGTATACCAATTTATATATACTCTTTTTCCCTGTAAAGCACCCATCTAGGTTAGAGAGATTACAGGGTTTTAACGAGCCATATAAAAGAGGTTTTTATTGGTTACGCAATAAAGTGAACCAATTTTCAAATATATACATACATACATATACACACCAACATACCTTAATTAGCATGGTTAATAGTTTACTAGATGATAAATTGTCTGAAAATATTTGACTTGTAATTTGTTCATTATGCGAGGCAATTAAAACATGACTGACACGATGACTGGTGTAGGTTCCTTCTTTTGATGTCAATTGATTCTTTTGCAGTACTTTTTTTCTTTTCTCAAACTCCTCTTGCGCCAAATGAACATCAATCATCTCATTGTATATATCGTGAGGAATCCAAACTGGTGGATGGTCCTTGCATTTCGTTATATTAGTCATCCTTTTAGCTCTTTTTGTTGCTTTACGTGCATGATTTATTTCATTCTTCAGATTTTCTTTTGCTTCAGCCTCCCATATTCCTCGGATCCTCGGTTTATGAGTTTCATCATATGAAAATTTTCTCTACATACAAATCTTGTTACTCTCGAGAAATACACGATATTTGAGAGTAATACACGGCAAGCAAAACTATCCCATTGTCATTTTGTTATATGATTTGTTAATATTACTATCTAATTACAATATAATCTTTTCTTCATGTAGACAAATTTGAAAAGAAATAATGGAAAATTATTCATGTCTGATTTATGAATGTTGCATGAATTGAGAGGAAACAACTGTTGTTACATATGTGTAAATTGATTTCCAATGTGTTTGGAATCAGTTAAATAAAAGGTATTATTGGTTTAAGTTTGGTAGGATGATAAACATCATACTTCATTATGTGTGTTATAGAAGTGCTTTAAATAGATTTTTGTTTGTTTTTTTAAGCTTTATTTATCACCCAGTTGACTGATTAATAGTCAAGCTTTCATAGCCATTGCTGATAACGGATTTTCTAGTATTAATGCAGAAAGAGCAAGCGGTTTGTATCTAATTTTGATTAATGATGATATAAAATATATTTCTAAAACTTCAACACAAGTTTTCTATCTATCAAAAGCGTACTTATATGAATTATTGAGATACAGGTAAAACCAAACTTGAAGCATAATCCAAAATTGCAGAATTTAATTTATATTACCATATTTACAAGTAAAATCAGGCATGCTATAGCATCATGCTATGAATCATTGAGATACAAGTAAAACCAGGCATGTTATGGCAGCGCAATCCATAGCATGACCAAAATTAGACATGCACAACTGTTAGTGTCACAACCAATAATGATATATATGAATGTTATAAACAAAGAACGAAAAAGAATGCAAGATTGCTTTTCCTATGTAAAAACTGTTACTACAACAGTCATATACATAATTATACACTACTTGTCTTTTAAATTATCAAACATAGAAAATGACTAGTCGGAAACTTATACTGTGTAAAAACATATCATCATCGTCTTCCCAATCATTTCCATTTTTTGTTTCTTTCTCATTTTTTTATATTTTCAAATCAAAAACTATTATTATATTACATAATGAAGATGTTTCTTTTAATGCTAAATTAACCTTGTCTAAGGAACGGTAGTTTGAATCCTATATTTATAGAATTTATTTATACATATAATAGTTCATACACGTAATACAATAGATGTTTCTTTTAATGCCAAACTAACTTACAAATTAAGATTAAAAGAACAACAATTCAAACATATAATAGAATTTATTTATATGTAAAGGTGAGATTGTTGGATTCTTGGAAACTTAAACTTGTTGAAACTTAGTGCACTCATGTAAAATTACAATAATATAAATAACTTTATAATTTTTCTCACGGAGAAACAATAAATGGTTAAAGAAATATGCATTGAATTCATCAAAAAGTATGCTTTTAATTTCTTGGGGTACCAACTTAAATTCATACCACGGTCCCGTAAAACGCCTGGACAATATTTGTCAAATTATGCGCGAGGCCTTTTGGCTGATGAAACTAAAAAAAATTGTTGGATTAAACAATCTCGTCAATTATCTATGTTTGGTGGGCCATCGATATGTTGAGAATTAGAAGTGGAAAATTCTTTGAAGAAGATGTCGAGTTACTGATCCACCTTCAATTGTACCTTCACTAAAAACTACATTGAACATAATTAGAACGTGTAATCCGTAGAAACAATACACAGAATTCATATATCTCAGACATTACGTTAGTCAGTAAGTAAAGGGTTTTGAGAGCAATAACGCTTAATAGAGCACAATGTCAAAGGAATAATTTGCTTTTTGGTAAAAGTGGATATGTCATATTACATAAAATGTAGATTAATTTCATGGGATAAAGGTTTAAAAAATTAAAGTGCAATCATTGGTTTCAGATGTTGAATTATTACTAAGCTTTTCATTCAACAAATTTATGTTCCATCATAAACAAGTGTCGAAACTAATTGTAAAATCACCTTGCATGTTCAAACAATCTTAAATATCCAAGTATGGGATATATATTTCGAAAATAACAAACATAACAACAAATATGAAAGAATAAAAAATATAACCTTCATGTATTCACTTCATTTACTTCCATGAACATGAGTACATCCTGACATATCCCTATACCGATACATGAAATAGGTAGTGGAAAACAACAGATGAGATTGTAATTTGCATTGAAATTCGAATAGTGTAGATAAAAAAGCAAAAAGAACATGTATTATTAGACAATGCATCAAGTCACTAATTTTTTTGGATAATGTACTACAAAAACTGCAAAGTTAATATAAATTAATGTACTTACACAAATTTTATTCAATACACAATATTTTTAAGTTGATTATACTTGTCTTTAGTGTCTTCATCATTAATACTTTTATCTTGATAACCATCTTCATTTTCTTCATAATCATTGGGGTCAACATCCTCATCAAAATCCACCTCACCATTATCAGCATTTTCATCATCTTTTGATGACCTAGAATAACAAACATTATTTGACTGTATTACACGTTCCAACTTTCACTATGAGAAAACGCTGATTTAGCATCAGATATATAGAAGCGTAATTTTCCGTCGTTAATTTGTAATGGATTTCCATGTGATCTTCAAGGGATAGTTTTTTTATTTTTTTTTTCAATTTTTTTCTTTTATTTATTACCGTCATTTTCTATCATCCGTCACTAAGCCATCACAAATTGCATTAAATTACTGATAGAAAATTCCTACCGCTAATTTCCGCCGCAAATCCAAACAGAATACCGACGAATATTTATCGAAGCTATTTTGCAGCAGAATTCCAACAAAACAGATTTGCAAGAGATGAAAATATTAGTTTATTATAATAATTATTTAATATTTAATAATAAAATTTAATACTTATGAAATGATATCTAGTATTCAATAATTAATTTTAAATAATTGTATTTAATAATTCCAGTTGATAATTATAGTTGATACTTATATTTTATAATTATAGCTGATAATTATATTTTATATTTCAAAAAACTTGAAATCGTCTTGAATATACTAATAGATGTTCTAACAGTGTATTCAACAGTATTTATCAAATATTGTGAACTCAAATTCAAGCAAAAACAAAAAGGAATATTTGTAAATTCCATATATTTTTATATTACAACATTCATGATTTATATTTAAGATCGTATTTATTTTTACCTATGTATATTTAACTAATTTTGGCTTTGCTAATTCTGTATTTGAACAATGTATTATTAGCATTGTCACAAGTATTTTTTATAACTTCTATATGGTGTTAATTGAGGTCAAAATAAAGACTGCAAACTATAAATATAACAAAAAACAGTGTATTCAACTACTGTAATGTTGTAATTTTGATATTCTATGCCATTGTATTTGAAGCTAACGATCTGCGTCATGTAATAAAAAGAATGAAAGAACATAACAGGATAGCTACTCTGAACCGTTCGATTATATAATATAAACGGTAGATATGAGCTCTTCATTAACGGGATGGATCGCTATTTGTGTGGAGGAGTAAAAAAACAAAGGTTCTATCCCATGCTTTTTTCGCTTCCTCTTCTTCTCCAAAGAGCAAAAACCATAATTTAAATTTCAACTTCTTAACCAGTTTTAGTCCAGCTCGATCAAAGTTTCCGACAGACGATTGAAGTCTCCTACCAATTAAATGTTTGATTGTCACAGGCGCAGCGCGTGGAATTATTCAGATTTGACCAATGAGTTGAGGGGGGTTGAAGGGGAGAAGCTGAATCTAATTTCACCAGTAGATGGCTTTGTGGATGGCAGATAAGGGAGGACCTGAGGTCGATTGTAAAAAAAATACGGTAAATATAAAAGCTTTTCTAAATTAATGTTTTATCTATTTCACTCATTGCCGTATTTGCTTACAGAACAGGACATCAAAATAAAAAAATGCATCTTAGTAATTACCTATTTCACTCTTGCCATATTTGCCTACAGAACAAGACATCTATGGAAAAAAAGACATCAAAACGCCCTGATCTGAAGGCTATTTCAGTAGTATTATGCTTACAATCTTTCCCTTAGTTCTTTACAGTGTGTTATAGATAATCTCAACTAGTGCCTGGGTTGATCATTCATTGTAAGGTTTTCAGCGGATACTTGTTCATAGCTGAAACATTCTCAATTGAGTTATGTAAGCATTGGTGTTCATCAATGATGTTAGCATTAGGATAAGTTAATAGGGGATGCCAGTGGATACGCGGAAAATCCCTAATCCGTCTGCATCAGAAAAGTGGATGAATTTCCAATATCCGAAAATTGGATGTGGATGCGGATACAAAGACATCCGCATCTGAAAATTAACTGTTCGTTTTTTCTTTCAAAATTATAGTTTAAAATATGTGTATTTTAGTACAACAAGAGATTGATTTATTATTTTGTTATATTAGAAGTTTATATTATACGCAAGTAATGCATATTAAGTGCTCAAAAACACTTATTATAATAATATTTGTTGATTCTTAGCACTTCAGTTATCAATTGAGCTGAAAAAGTCTATATTGAACTAATAATTTTCATTTATGTTTCTTGATTTATCGATCGTTGACGGATAGAATAATTTTACATTATCCATCTATATCTGCGGATTCAGATATCCGATATCCAAAAATGATTTCGGATGCGGATACAAATATGACACGATCTTTATTCGAAAGTATTCATGGAAAGCCCTAAAGCTACATTTGAGGGAAACGTTGTAATATATAACGTAAGTTTGGATAAACTGGTTATAAAAGAAACCACATATTGATGTACATGCTTGTTTTGAATTTGTGGCGTGATATTATTGATTATAGCTTCCGCCTTTTTGAAAGTTTAGAAATAAATGATATAGTTGAAATTAAAATAAAATATTATTATTCTTTGTTTCAAATTTCAACCTGTGTATAATTATTGGACTGGCCATTAAGCGTTTCGCGTGTTATGATTACATGTGATTGATACGTGAATTATTTTTCTATAAATTGTTTATTTAACATATTCAAGGTAATTATTCATACAAAATTTAGCTATATTTTTGTGTTGAAGTTCCATGAAGTTGGTTCAAATTTTGAATTCTATTTTGTGTCATTTACTTCTTTTAGTTTGAATTTTTACTTCTACTATAAAGTAATAAATTCTTTGTAAATAAAATTTATATGTTGGCTCCTATTTTTGAGTTATATTCGTAGAGTGATGTTTGAACTTGTAAAAGGAGTGTAATATTATTATTAGATCATACTTTTAAATGATATTAAGATTTGAAAATATTTGTAAATGAAGAATCATATGTTAAAGAAGATTCGATAATATCTCTATAGGAGCGTTTTTGGTAGTTCATATTCATACCAAAAAAAATGTGATATTAAAGGTATTAAAACTATTAATAAAGATACAAGGTTTTAAAAAAAATGCTTGTGTATAGGCGATAAATTTACAGTTGAAAATAACTTCACGTTAATTTGCAGTATGTGGATACATTTTAATATGGTCTTGTGCTAAAAACGTAATCAGGAAATTCAAGTCAAAACTAGGGGAAGAAGGCTGACTGCAGTTATTAATAGAATTAGGCACTGATATTGTATTTGATGTGCATACATTTCATATTCATCAATTTTCAGTATGAAGCTATATTACAAAGAACACCTTTAATATCAAACATTAATCTTGTTAGTATTTTGATGACATATTTTACTGTAATGATCAAACTTATATGACTATTTGAGTATGCTGAGAAACCATTCCAGTAACATATGATTTATTTTTTTCTACTTTATCCTGTAGATGCAAACCAATAATCAAGTTTTGTTTTCAGTTAAAGCGATTGGCAGCCTTCCAGGTCAGTTTACTATATACAATTAATTAAAAACAATTCATATTTTAACATACTTACATGCTTGTTTGCTAGAATTTTTGCTTACTGTAGGTTATGACATTTAAGTAGGCAAAAACATAATCTTTTATTTTCATTGCAATACTTTATATATTTGATACTACTGTAATTATTGAACTTATACAATGAGTCCCACTGACTTTCCTCTCCTGTACCGTCTTTATTTTCACTTGTAATATATACAATTTGATTTCTGGATTCAAATAAGCAGCTGGTATTTCATTCCAGCATAAAATGATCTCCATTGCTGTTTTAATTGAGTTTCGAATTAGAATCGGAAATTCAAATCATTAGTTTTTGTGCTTTTTTGAGATAATGCTATTGAGCACTATATTCTGAAATGGTAATCTGACACGAGCTCTATATTTAAAAACAAAAAAACGATACTTGTGGATTTAAAAAGGGTGCTAATGAGAAGGTTATTAGAAGATTGTTTTAATTGGGTTGATAATCTGATTTGAGTTCAGTGACACTTTGAACTTTTGGCTTAACGCCCTTTATGAGGTTATTGTTGGTTTGTACTTGGTTTTGGTCGAATATATAAACTGAACAAATGTTTCATTTCATTTAGTCTTAGTTATTTACATTAGCTGGAAGATTAATTCATAGTGGCATTTCTTCTATGACGCTCCTCCAATGCCTTAAATTACTTTATCGTAGAGGACATTTGCATGCTGTATTGAACTAAACGGAAATACAACGATGGATTTACCTATGTTCAGGATTCCGTTGTTCTTCAGCGTTTGGTAGTATGTCATCCAATGCATTGTTTGTTATGACACATTAATTCAAAATATATCTCTAATGGTTGTTCCCATCGACCTTTATAACAATTTCTTCTCTATTGTGTAACATAACTCCTCAACTTCATGTTATTTGTAAATGATCGTAGCCGGAGTACAAAAATTACACCTTCCCACTTGCAATTTGCATTGTCGCTATTTCAATGGTCTGGCGTTGGTCAGTGAGATCATATGTTGAATTTTATGTAGCGTAATTATACAGATTTGTAGCATGCCATATATGCTTGCTTATTACAATTTGAGGGGTTGCACCCTCAAACCTACAACTATTAATTTCACCATGTTGGAACTGGATCCAGGCAATGATCTAAATGGCCAACGCTGGCAGGCTGCTACTCAACTGAAGAGAACACCTGATGTAACAGATTGTTTTCACCATGCTTTCTCCGGAGCTTCACTGTTAGTATTCTTAAAAGTAAGTACAATGTCTATTTCTTGCATGAACATTCAGTTTTGAACTATTAAAATCGAACTCCTTTTCCCTTATTACTTTCATCATTCAATTCACGTGAACATCCAATTTTGACATTCTTTATAAAAAAATTAACATAAAAATCATATATTTTGCATATTTCAAGCATGTTGTGTTTTGGTGTTTAGTAGTATAAAAATCATATATTTTCCGAATATTGATCTATGATTGCTACTGTTGTGCAGACCCACTTCGTTCCAGATATTTTATCATTTTTGCCTTTATTCGTTCGTCACATTATTCAGGTTAAACTGCCATTTCTTTCCATATAACATAGAATGAGACATATAAAAGTGAAAAAATTAAGGCGTGTTAGAAAACACATACCTAGTAATTTCATGTTGTATCAAGTTTGAAATATCATACATCGTTACTTGTTTGTTTTGGTCTTTGATGATTAAAAATTGATTTATGCCAGTAATATGACAGCTAAATAGATTGCTTTTATAAATTCCTGAAGGTATGTCATTGTACACATAACAGTAACGGTAGTAGCAATCACGACAAATAGATAAGAGCATACATAGACGCATCTGTTAACTAGTGGATAACAACATTTTGATAGACGTGGGCTGTTTTTGGACCATGCAGTAGTTGTTGTCCAAAAATAGTTGTTCCTACTTATCGTATCAGTTTTCGTATAGCTTATAAGTTATCATGACACTGATTTTGCCTCTGGTTAATTAGCCGGCTCGTGCACCTCAAACATGCTTGAAACAACCTTATATTGTTTCACCTAGTTATCTATGATATCATGCACTTCATTTTGTGCATTTTCCAAACTTGAGGCCTTATTGCTTCACTGTTGCACCACTTTTTATCCTTGCAAGTGAGTTACCTGGACATGCTTTTGTGTTTTTGTTTGTATTTTTGTTGCATGTTCCATTTATTGTGTACTTAATGCACTATCCATTCACTTTTGGTATCCAGTAATATTATATTACATTGGCTTTATCATCGAGGTTAACAAAACTATTTTTGTTGCTGTTTTTATGCTGCATTTTTATACTGTTCTTTAGTATATTCCATTTAGAACGTAATGTTTTTATATTGTTTTTTAGTATATTCCACTTAGAACGTAATGTTTTTATACTGGTGTTTTTACACTATTTCTGTGTAATCTCTTTACAGCTTCCCTCTTCTCAACGTTCAAAGCGTCATTGTGTTGAAAATGAAAATGACGTTTATGAGCTTCAAAAAATCGTTGAGGAAATGCGCTTAGAGCTCGAGAATGAGAGAGCAGAACGGATTAGGATTGAGGCAGAGAGAGTGCGTGTGTGAGCTAATCGCCAAAGACTTGAGGAAGAGCAGACAAGACTTGCACAACAACAAAAAGCAGACAAAGAAAAATTTCAAGCACAAATGAAATAAGTGATGGCAATGCTTCAGAGAAATGAT
This sequence comes from Allium sativum, assembly GCA_030737875.1. Classification (NCBI taxonomy): domain Eukaryota; kingdom Viridiplantae; phylum Streptophyta; class Magnoliopsida; order Asparagales; family Amaryllidaceae; genus Allium; species Allium sativum. The sequence continues at coordinate 506,527,633 of CM060912.1, forward strand.
GAATCTCATTATGAAGATCCTTCGCCATCGTCATCTTCATGAGTTACTCGTGTATGGTTGCCGGATTCATTTTGTTGTAAATGCTTCTTTTATGTGGTTTTTTGTATAGATATTATGAGTAAGGATGATGTTTTTTGTATGGAATACCACTAGCACTAGCTAAATAGTTATGTTAGTTAAAAGTCTAGTGTATGTCTGAATTGATGGATGACTGTGGACCGCATTGTTTTTTTTACAGAATATTATCTCTAATAAAAAATATTGTTGTGATAAAAATCTAACAATTGCATTTTCTTTTTTGTTAATGTCTCTCATTTTATGTGTGTGTGTGTGTGTGTGTGTGTGTGTGTGTGTGTATATATATATATATATATATATATATATATATATATATATATATATATGAGCGATCAAGAGCACCCCAAATAGTCCAGCACCCCTTTAGCCTCTCTGATTTCCACCACATAATCTCATTCCACTAACTCTCTCTCCTCCCAATAAATTAATGGCTATTAAAGAAGTTCAAAAGGGATGCCAACAAAATGGGTGCCTATAACCTTCCTCAAATACATGTGTGTGTGTGTGTGTGTGTGTGTGTGTGTGTGTGTATATATATATATATATATATATATATATATATATATATATATATATATATTGACTAGTAATGGCGATTGCCCAATAAACAACAAAAACACTCTATTCTTTTTATATATTGTTTTTGTTGTTTTTTCGGCAATCGCCATTACTAGTCGATATATATATATATATATATATATGAGCGATCAAGAGCACCCCAAATAGTCCAGCACCCCTTTAGCCTTTCTGGTTTCCACCACACAATCTCTTTTCTCTCTCCTTCCACTAACTCTCTCCCCTCCCACTAAATCAATAAACAATAAATTAGAGGCTATTAAAGAAGTGCAAAAGGGATGCCAACAAAATGGGGTGCCTATAGCCTTCCTCATATACATGTGTGTGTGTGTGTGTATATATATATATATATCGACTAGTAATGGCGATTGCCGAAAAAACAACAAAAACAATATATAAAAAGAATAGAAGGGAATACTGACGGAATTTTTATCAAAATCAATACTAAAACGTTGCTAAGCAGAAACTAAATTTTTAATGAAAGCGACGGATTACCGAAGAATAGTGTCCATGTTGTTTGATACGGTCATCGTTAATCCGTCGCTATATAGCTAAGATTTACCGACGGATAACTGGAAAGCAAAATGTTTGTTATATATTTTCCGTCGGTAATCCCTTGCTAAATAGCATGCATGTAGCGATGGAAATTTGTTTAATGTTATTATTATGTTATAAATGTCCGTCGGTAAAACGTTGGTGAAATATTTTAAAATGAAATGATGATTTATCGGAAAACGACGGTTAAGTGACGGAGAATTGATGCTAATTTTTGTCGCAAAATTGTGCCTAAAATACCGACGTGTTTTTTGACGACAACTGTATTCTGCTGCAAATCCGTCGCTAGCGACGAATTTTTCCACTGCAAAATCAATGTTTTCTTGTAGTGTCTTCTTCATTAACTGTGTCAAAATCTTCCAGTATAAGTGGTTAATCTAAGGTATCGTCGATAGTAACAACAGAAGGCTGATATATCTCGTCCACTTGATCGACATCGACACCATCCTCCATTAAGTTAGGTCTCAACAATTCACTTGTGAATAGACTTCTGGCTGTAGTTTTAATTAGCGTCACCCATTCATTTAAGCCACTACCAGACTTGGACAATAAATGCATTTGTTGGCGCTATTGGAAAAATACGAAGTTATCATCAGTTTGTAGTCGAGAATTTTTGTTCATTTCTATTAATCCATTTGTATAATGCACTTTTATTCCAATTCTACTCAATGTAACGAACCATTCACAATTAAATATAAATATTTCATTTTCATGTCCAAGATATCTAACTTTTATGGCTTTTTTTAAATAGGATCGACCGGTTTTTAAAGTGCTCCGTAACATTTTAGGACTTCTTTTTATAGTCCATAATGATTGTTTTCTTAATTACTGTAACTTCCTTTCACACAAACACTACTATTCATCGTCGCCTTGTTTTTTTTTTCATAATTCATTGTATGAAATGTAAAACCGTTAACATATTAGCACTTTACTTTATAATCTAGTTTTTGCGCAAGTTAGGGCTGCATAAAGTATGAGTTGGATCGGATTAGACCAAATACTTTATCTGACCCGCATAGGTATGACTTTAAGCTAGTTCAACCCGTTGGGTTGAAGTATGGCTTGGGTCGGGTTTAGTTGGGTTGGGTTGCTCGAATTTAAAAAAAAATCAAGGAATTTTTTAAAAATGATATCAAAATATTCAGCATAATATATCAAGTTTTCGCTAGCATAATGCATTTAAAATAATCGACTCATTATAAGACATATTTTTATTAAAGTTCCATTGTAAAACAAATCATATAATATTAATTTACTATATAGGAGAACAAGTATTTCATTTTAAAGAACATTAAAATGCTCTTTAAAATATATTTGTCAAATTCTCCCTAGTTTGGAATAAGATATGTTTTTTTGCATATTTAATATAGAATACATAAACATTATGCTAGGATTATACTATTCTAATTTTAATTAGGTTGATATTTATTAATTTTTTAATATAGGGTTGGGTTGGGTTGAACAAAATATCGAACCCGACCCATATATAGTTTGGGATACAGAATGTAACCCATACCCGACCCGAACTAGGATGAGTTCGGTTGGGTTTATGTGGGTTGGTGGGTTGGGTCGGGTTGGACATGTGTTGTGTGCAGCCCTAGCGCAAGTAAATATAACTAATGTCCAACACCGCTCGGTTGAAATAGAATCTATTTAAAAAAAAAGGAAAAGACAATCAGTAATAGTATTCAATTTATTTATTTAATTATGAGCACTTTGCAATAAAAATACATACTCGATTTTTAACCAATCGGGAAATATGGATTCAAACTGTGCAAAAATGGAACTTCCAATTTCCGTAGGGTACCCACTTATTAACTCAATTTTGCATTCACTGTAAGCAACATAAATAAAGTTAAATTAAGTAGCTTATGTTTCAAATACTTTGCTATAAAACATAAAATACGTGCTTTACATAATCTTATACTTCTATGCAGTTGAAAAGAACATATTTATGGATGACATGATGTTCAAACTGAGAAAGGTACCGTCGAAGAAACACATTAGATAATACTTCTCTTAAATTGGAAAATATAGATAAATTTCCATTCAATATATTTTCCCCTCCATCGCTATTTTTTGGAGGTTGATTCCAAATTGTTTCGGTATTTGGGCCAAAATAACATGATGTGAAGTTTGAAATCTCACCAATGATATATGCTTCAGTAATGGATCATTCAGCATGTGCTTTATTCACTACTTTTTGTTTTAAATAAAATAGATACATACATTGAAAGGTGTGGCTGAAATACCAACAATAAAGCATGAAGAAACATTCAAAAGTTGTAGTAAGAACATACCATTCAAATGGAAACATCCAGTGGTATCCAACTAGACCATACAGCATAGTCTTATATGCTAGATGAACAACTAAATGTCACATAGAATAAAAAAAAACAGATGGAAATATCTTCTCGAGTTTACAAGAAATCCCAGTGGTATCCACGTGCATTACGTTAGTGTGATGAATCAAATTACTCTCCCAATACGAAAGGTCCCAAAGTATACTTCTACGAAGCCAATTCCGTGTTTCGTCGAATCATATTATTTTTCTATTTCCCAATTTAAACCCAGGTGCAATATAAGACAATTGTGACACGATAATTTTCAATTCATTACCTAATTGTCGATTGGAGCATCATATAATTCAAATTTATTTTTCAAAAATTTGTCTTTTTGTTTCCTAAATGGATGGTCCAATGGTAGGAAACATCAGTGACAATCAAACCACGAAGATTTGCCGCCTTTCTAAAGAGTAAATGATTTTGTTTGCTCCATAGAATAAGGATATGCTAATCTACCATGTATACTCCAACCAAACAACATTCCATAAGCTGGAAAGTCCCTAATGGTCCACATCAATGCAGCTCTTAAAAGAAAAATTTCTTTTCTATGCATGTCATAAGTTAATACCCTGAGCCATAATTACAATAATTCATCAATCAAAGGTAGTAGAAATATATCCAAGTCCTATCCTAGATTTTTCGACCTGGGATAATCATGTTTAAGAACATGTCTTCTTCGTTCACTTCCATGGTGGTAAATTATACACAACGAAAATCATAGGCCAACATAAGTAATTGGTCGAGTGTTAAATGGGCTAAAACCATCTGTACAAAGTCCAAGGCTAACATTTTATGGAGAACGAGCGAAGTCGGGATAACACTGATCAAAATGCTTTTATGCCTCACCATCAACTGGGTGAGCCGATTTACCGTCGGTGGAACGATTATATTAATGTCATGTCATGTCTTTAACATGTTTTGAAGACATAAATAGTCTTTTTAGACGCGGTATGATAGGAAAATAATGTAATTGTACTTCGGATTTTTTTTCCTACAACCACTTGAACTAGTAAGCTTATATTTTTGCTCTGTACAGGCCCGGCCTTTTGTATATAACGGTGTTGTATACACAATTATATGATTTTTGTTTGATGATAACAACCAAATATTTATTATTTGAAATGTGTTTGTTACCGTACTGTTCTATATATACATCAAAGTCAGGAATATAATATTTATATTTAAGTAGAATACGACTGTACAGACATTCATATATTCATACAGTATTTTATTTAAATTGATTATTCTATTTCAACATTCAAACAGTACAGCTATTTAATACTCCACTATTTAAATACATTCACAAAATATTTGTACTTGTATATTGACTGAATAAAATAAACAAGTTTGTTTGACAATAATGAAATAATATTTTATTTCAAACAAATTTGTTTATTATAAATAACAGTACAAATTCATATATACTTACATGCTCACTGTCTGACTCATATACAGTTCACTCTACACTATTTGTACATTCATTTATATTCACTCTGTGCAATTTCATATAAACAAACACACACTGACACTCTTATTCACTGTCATTAGTCTTCTGTCTTCACAGCTCTTAGTCAGTCCAGTCACCATCTGCTTACCTGTCACAATAGAAACACACACAGTATCTAGAACAGAAATAATATTCTAATTTCTAGCAAATATTTTTTATTTTTAATATTTTATTTGCCTCAGTTTTCTGGTGTGTTTCTCATCATTTTTCATGACTTGATCTGATTCATCTGCGTCTAGGCAGACAGTTTGTATATGTACAGGGACAAGAAATTTTCTGAATGGCTGCATATACACACGTGTATATATATACATGTGTGCACTGCCACGCCAATTCAGTGTGCAACTGAGGAGTAGCCACGTGGACCTTCTCGACTCAGTGCACATGAAAACAAAGTGAAAATGGCAGCTCAAAGGATCAAAGCAGTACAAACTAGCCCAAGTGTCGAGCAAAGAAATTTCAAGTCAAAAATGAATACAATTCAACATGATATTAAAAACAGTGGTAAATGCAACAATAGTCGAGCCAAGTATGGAACTGAATAAATCAAATTCAACAAGTAAATGTTCATGAAGCTCGGACCAGCTAAACAACATGACAAGGATTATACAAAGCAAGTTTTTCAAGTTCACATGTATATAAACATGGTCGAGCTTATTTGCTCATTTGAATTCAACATTCAAAGCTAATGGAACAACCAACAAATGCATGGTGTGGATGGACATGCTACAACATGGTGAGAGGTTTCAAGTGGAAGTGGATTGAATGTGCAGCATTATATATTGTTCAAACTAAATGGTGACAAGTAAAACTGGAATGACATAAGTGTGCAACACAAAACTCTATAGAACAACTAATTAGGTTCAGGCAATACAGGGCCGAGCACAAGACATAGCATACCAGGCAAATTTAAATTTCAAATGCCAAATGTAACACGACTTTACAGGGATGGAGCAACTCAAACAAAGCAGTGCCAATGATCAGTTAAAGCAAATTCTCATTTCAGACACAAATTCAACAAAAAACCAACATGTACCTCATTTATGGTGCAGCCACAAAGATTAAGTCCACATAGTAAAGAATCAAATGCACAGTGGAGCATACATGTACTAACATGTCAACAAGCGATCAAGGCATAAGTCAGAGACTCAAGCATGGGTGTAGAATGGACAACAAGCCAGTGCAGCAGCTAATGGCCACAATAGAGCAAACAACATGTGCAGCAATATAAGGGTACACATACATGACTGGAAAATGGTGTGAACTCAAATCAGGGCAAGAACAAGCTTCTATAAATCAGTGAATCAAAATTGACAAGGATTTAATTCTTTTTCAAAAGGCAACAAAATAATTCCACATATTTCAAGCTGAAACAATTTCCAGAAATATATTAGTGAAGCAAATCAATAAGCATTTGTTTGGCAAGTTTTTTTTGGGGGGGGGGGGGACAGCTAATGAGATATTATTTCTTGAATTGCTATATACAAATAAATGTCGAATCAATCAACAATCAAGGCCAAGTGTTTCCTGAATTCAGTAGCAGAAATTGTCAAGCTATAGGAGAAAGTAATTTTCTGCTTTATCAAAACTTTCCAGTATTGCCAAGGGACATAAATCAAACAAGGCAAGTAATAGAATTTCAAAAGGGAAAATATTTAATTGTTTCCATGTTTTTAAAAGCAGAGAAATTCATTTTTATTCAAGGTAGCTTCTCAATCATGCAAATTATTCGAGGCAACAATTTTTTCGTTCGAGGAAATCAAAAGAGGAAGTTCACAAATCAGCCAAGTCATTATCGTGAAATCAGAGTTTAGGATTTTCTAAAATCCCTATTTAACACAACCAATTCATCACTGGCATAGGAGATTGAATCCACGAAAAATAACAACAAATTCAAGCCTAAAAAAAATCAGAGAGCTCACAATTTTTAGGGATTTGATCTACGCCCAAAATCGATCGCCTGAAAGCCCCAAATCAGTGAGCAAGAAAGCATCAGAAAGCCACGACAACTCGACGGCATAGAGATTCATTTCCAAGAAGCAAGCGATTCGATTTGGGGTAAAAGAAGACCCTAGCACCGCCATTTATTTTTCCTCCAGAGTTGAAAAAGCATCGCGATTCGATTTGGAAGAATAAGCAACAAACCCTAGGGAGCAACCATTTTTTCATTCTCCAGAGTACAAAAGGAGACCGGGCAAAAGCAAAGAGAATAGGGATAGGGGATGACCCTTATTTCTAAGTCCTAGGGTTTTTTTATTTATTTTGTTTTGTATTGTTTTTAATTTGTCTTGTAAATCGTTCTAAACAGTTCCTAGAAGTCTGTAAAATCTAGAGGGTTCAGTTAGGGGTTAACTGACAGTTTACTAGGGTCTGTAAAACTAGGGTAAAATCTGGTCTAGTGAATATAGACCAGTCTAGGGTTTTGAGCGTAGGGTTAGAATTGGAGCAGGGTTTGCGAGTGTACATGGTCTTGTATGCGGGATCTATTCTATCACCTAGTAGAAACCTTAGAAATGCAGCAGTAGGCAGGGTTTTGCCGAAGCTGGGTATATCTGTGTGTGATTTATTTTCTGCATTTCTGTTTCTACTTTCTGCTATATTCTGTGATCTGTTTATTATTATATATCTCGTTAGATTTTTAATTCAGTTAAAAACTATGATAAACCCTATTCACCCTCCCTCTAGGGTTAATCTAGATCCAACACGGCCTTGGGCATAGACCAACTAGGCAGCTGCCAAAGGACTCGGGCTGGTGGAGGGCCTCAATTTTTTATATATATGTATACGTTATGTTAGAATAGCTATTTTGGTGGAAGCACTAGTTATTTCAAAGGAAGTAGTGGTGAAGTGGTAGAGTTGCAAGCCTTCCAAGCAAGATTCTAGAGTTTGATCCTGGACAACAATGAGTTTTGATTTTTTTTTCCACTTGCATGCTGCCATCAATTTTTCCTAGGGCCCCACGCCACGTACCTTAGCGCTAGTTCAGGCTCTTTACAAATATCAAAAAAAATCTTTGCTTCATTCTCCTTGTAGTATAGCATGCAAAAATTATGACATGCATCAACCTTTCCACAACTAAGTCCCAACAGTTTCAGCGTCTACTTCGCCTCATAAAAAATATTATTTAATTTACTGTCTTCTAGCATTTTTTTTAATCGTGTAACTAGCAAAATTAAAATCTGCTTGTGTCAATTTTGTTTGGCCCTTTAACACCATCATATCCACACTTGCTAACAATATTGTCTCTGTTTTGCAACCACATACAAAGCCTCACTAACATCTCTCAACATGTCAAAAAAAATTTAGCTTTAGAATTAGGTGCTTCATCATTAACATAATCGAAGTCTTCATTGATGGACATAAATTTGACCCATCGGAACCATAAGCATTTCCGTATATGGATTAACATTGACATTATCATGTGAAGATTCTGATAATGATATTTTTTCTGTACCAGTCTCCCCATGATATATCCAACGGAATTAATCTGAAGTAAACCCTTTTCATAGAAAATGCTCTAAGATAACCTCTTTATTCTGAAATTTTCTATTATCACATTTCACACGTGGACATCTGACAACTCTCCCTGGTAATGCTTGGGTAGAATTAAAATTAAGAAAATTTCCAATACCATCATAAAATTCTTGAGTTACGAAACCATCACAAACTCTACGATGCGTCGACAATCAATCATCCATTAATATAAAGATAATCCTATAACGCAATGAATTTTTAACATTAAAGTAAACTAATATTACTAAATAAATACTATAAACTATACAAATCTATAGTTTGTAATAATACAAACTCCTCTATAATAATATGATTGAATATCTCAATAACAATTTTTAATGTTTGGATGATATTTTGTTTTATTTATTTACAGTATGAAGGCTTTGAGTAGTGAAAATGAAATATGAAATCACATCAAAAAAAGAAAGGGTTTGTCTTCTACCACACGCTTATACTATAGTCATGTTCAAAACAAACCATTTATACTCTAGCTAAATTTATTTTAAAAACAAAATGAAAGATTCATTTTCTATATTCAATAGAAAGTGAACTACAAACAAATAATTGAAACATTCTAAAACAGATTCTTTTTTCCTTCGATTTTCCAAAGGAAAAAGATGCATACTTGAAATTCTTTTAGTGTTTTTTAAGTGTTAATAATTTATCTACAGTAGTGTTTAATCTTGTTCAAAACATTGCTTTAGTCTGCTTTATTATGTTTAGTTTTTGGGGATTATTAATGCGACTCCAATTTTGGATAAGGGGGAGGGGGGAGGGATGAGTTTACAATTTTAGTTTATTTTAAAATTATTATGGTGGAGGGGGGACAAAATAAGTTGGTCTCCCCTTAAAATAATCAATAAAAATTACAATAATAACCTTATTATCTCAATGTTTGTTCATTAGTATACACTGCAACCCTCCACTGTTTTCCTCTTCTTCATCAAAACAGTCGATTTCAAAAGAAAAAAAACCGAACCTTTACAAAATTTGTGCCATTACATTGAGATCTAATTCCTTTGTCTTCGTCATCTTTGTTCGAACCATGGTGAAGTAACTAGTTTTAGGTATGCATATTTAATTTGGGTTTTAAAGCAACACAATTTTCTGTCGATCGATTCTTGAAGAATTAAAAAGTTAGGGTTTACCAGCGTGTGACACGTAGGGAAGGTTAGTTTGGTCTCTTTTTATTTTTATTTTTTATTTTCAAACCCCCTTAATAAACAATAAATAAAAAAGAGTCATCTTTAATTTTTTTTCTTTCCCACTACAACAAAATACATTTTTCGCAACAGGCCATATCTGTTGCAGTAGACCTATTGCAACAGGCCAGCGCCCGTCTATATAGCCAAAGTTGCAAAAGGTCAGTCCCTTTTCGCAACAATTTTTGCCCGTTGCAATAAGATGTTGCAGTATAGTTTTTTGCAACGGGCTTTTGTTGTTGCAACAGATACTTTTGCAGCAGTATGTGCCCGTTGCAATAGATTCATAAACTGTTAAAAAATTTGCAACTTATAGATATTACATATTAAATGTATTCATTTTAATAATAGTGTATATCACAAAATGAAATAAACAAATAAAATTTTTATTTTAACAAAGTTTTAATAGTACAAACAAGTACAACAAAAATTTCTATAATTTTCGTATCTCCTCTAACATTTCAGTAGGTATTGTGAACTACTTTACCACTCTTAAAGCATCTCCGGCAGGCAGTGCTTGGTTCATCCGTAATTTTCATATCTCTTGCTCCGAACCCTCCTGCTCTCAAAACATCATCTGCAGTTATTGCTGCTTCCATGTTGAATTCACAACTCTTTTCACTCTAACTACCACAAAAGGGATCCACTCTAACTACCACAAATGTCCTGTATTTCATCATAATATTTGAGCAAACTTTGAATTTCCTTTAGCTTTCAGTATCACATTTCTGGCAAAATTATAAAATACAAGCATCAAAAAAGATAAAAATATTTGCAAATTAGGGTAAGCAATATGGTTGTATGCATTGTTATTGTTAGTTCTCACAATATGTAGTACGAAAAATAAAAGCAAGGTTCATAAACTTTTGGATCGATAGTAATAATTATAGTTGTGAGTTATAAAAGCTCGCCGAAATGAAACTCGACTCACAAGCAAGCAGCTTCACAGCCACAGCAGAAGCCAAAACTGCACCTCCGTTATCATTGTGAACTCCACATCGTGATTGCCTTATCCTACATACGCTTAGTCACCATCCGTTCGACAATGCAATGCCGCAACATCACATATCCGCTGCAGTCGCCCAGTCTAATCAAATGCCGCCTCCAAGCAGGTTCTGCACGCATGCATGAATGCCAGATCAAACAGAAATATTATCATGAAATCAGTTAGACAACACTAAGAGATTTTAAGAAAATGTCAAACACTAGTTTCTAGCACAAATTTCTCGAAAGGGATACCAAAATTAGGATCTACTATAATTTTCGAAAGGGATACCAGAATTAGGATCTACTATAATTCTCTTTTCACAGACTCGGGAATTGAATTAAAATGAGGAATCAACTTATATACCAGAAATCTATTGTTATGCAGCACTTAATGTGTTGAACTGTTTGAATAACATACACTGTTAGAGAATGATTGTGTAAGCCAGATCAAATAAGTATGGAAATACATGGGGTTTAAATTCTAATACATGGTTTTTTTTTCAAATTAAACTTTTGAGCAAAAGTTATTAGCCTGCAAAAAGGAATTGAAGTAGTGGAACAAATTAAGGTTAAGGAAGATGCTTTTCTGACAGAGATTGAAAAAGAATTCAAAGCATTAGAACTGCAATGATCCCTCTAACCTGCAACCATATAAAAATTGTTACATGCTAAACACAAACTTCAGGTTCAAACAAATACAAAATTCTGGAGTTTAAGGTAGAAATCAAAGGTGCAATGGTTATAACAAGACGATAATAACTCTATGTTCTTTTAGTCAAAATTGTCTTATATGAGGCATGTTAATTGTACTCAAGTGCGTATTGACAGCCAAGGAAACTTAATGCATAAAACAAAGGAGATTAAGAAGCAATCACATAATAACATAATTATTTAATCGCCGTTCCTTTGCTAAAGAATCCAAAATTTGATAGGATGAAAATTAACAGAGCCTCCTTAGAAGAAAAGGGAATGAAATTGTCCCCTATGGATTGTGGAATGAAAGTATGTATATAAAGTCAAATTTGAAAAGCAATGCATTTATTCCCACATGATGATATCCAAAGTTTAAATTTTCCTTTTACGTGATTAAATTTTGATACCAGTATCATATAATTGACTTTTAAGGTAATATGATCCATCAAGGAAACTAAATATGTAATGTGCAATTTGTTTATAAAAAATATTTGGTATAAAACAGTCTGAATTTAAGAATGTTGAAGACTTAGCTGCTATAATGATTAAAAGGTTTGAAGGCTATCATATAAACAACTATAATATTATAATTAAAGCTTAGAAATTACAGGTAACATAACCACACTCAACAAAACTAATAGCAAAAGAAGAAAAATTCACCTTCTGGAGAAGCTCTGCTAATTTATCTGGTGCAGCAAATACTTGATCTTTTAGTGGTTTTGCCAAACAGACTTTACTTTTTGATCCTGCCTTCCCGATGATAGTGCAACTTTTACAGTAGTGACCTAAATAAAATAATACCATACTAGATAAACAAACTAGTACCTGTAATTTGGTACATCACATTACATACATTTTCAAGAAAGTACAGACTTATTACCTTGGTTACAAAAAAAGCATTGGGTCCAAAACCAACATGGTGACATACATAATAAATTCCTCACATGTTACTTTGAGATTTTTTTCTAGCTCCTGTAATTGAAAGTGCAATAATTTCATCGGTGTATTCTTGTCTTCCACTTGCATGTTTGGTTAGTATGAATATAGAGACTACAAAATGTGTAAAGCTAAAAAGCAACATGTGAATGAAAGAACAGTTGCATACATAATTATTTGATGGCTGAATTCAAAATTCATGAAGATTCACTAGGAGGATATAAAAACTGGACTTACTAGCAGCAACACATTATATATTTCGATCTACCAAGCTACTTAAATGTATTAATCATACTTTTATTCCTTTGTTACCTAAAACATATAGACCAACTAATATTATGCATTACTGAAAGGGTCTTCAGATAAACTGAAGCAACTATTTGAATTGCGAAAAGATATTTCAAGCTTCTTGTGCCTATAGCTATCAAACTCATCAGATAATCATAAGTGTATAGATTAAACTATCCTCCATGCTAAAGTGAAAAATAGTACAGTGTTCTACAGTGCAATTTCAATATTGTACAACAATTCAAAGTGAAATTTAAAATGTTATTTGGAGTGACCATCATTGGTGACTGACCTAACCATTATCACATCGTTGGCTATGTCCAAAGAATGCATTAAAACTAAGAAACGTGTTTGGCGAATGAAATAGGCCGACAAAGAAGGGAAGAAAACACAAATCCCACAAGGGTCGGTTCAGTACCGATCTGACTTCTTGTGTGGATTTTTGCCCATTTTTCCAAAAAACTCTCCTTACCTTTGTTTTTAGCCATCAACATGAAATCAAATACAACAAATACAAATACTCATAACCAAGATATATACAAACTATTTATATTAACTAAGTTAAATTTGTCTTTATACCAGCCACCTGTACTTCAACTATATTTAGTGCAGGACCACTGGTTAATTGAATGTGAAGAATAAACAGACAATATTGTTACATAAAAGCTAACTGTTTATCAAATGATATTACCTGATTTTATTTATTCAGGTATGATACATAGCCCGTTAATTTAAAGTCATTACTAATGTAATTTAAATTGTGTACTGTATAGTACTATAATATAATTCTAAATGACAGTTCAAATACTCTGTACTCTTTTATTCCTTACCAGCGAAATCTGAACCACGCATTATACATCTAAATCATATATATAAATTGATGAAGATGTCCCGCTATGTCATTAAAATAATCAGATCATATACAAATGAATGATTGAGATGGAGTTGACATAGATGTACATGAAAAGCGGCAAGAGAAGAATTGAACTTGCTAAATGATCAGCTGGCCAATAAGTAAAATCTTAAAGTTTCTAGTGCACGCTACTTATGAATAAAATACAATCATCTAAACCAAATTTATAGTTTTAAATAAGAAACAAGAAAAATTGCGAAACTATAGAAGTTGACTATTTTCTAGGAATTATTTCAAGAATTCTTAAGGCTAGTTGAAACTCTTTTCGATTCGTTAAACCAATATACTGGCTGAGTCAACTTAGCCGACTTAACCTCCTTAATAACTGATTATCCATGATTGTTTAAACGTTCATTATTGATATATATGGAACTTCAAACTTAAAAGATATATAGTGTGCATAAATTGTGTAAAACTCACATGAGTAACAGGCCAAACTCATGTTTCAAACAGGTGAAACTCATGTGATGAATATATCAAATTTTGTCATATATTGTTATGCGAACAGTGCCTATATATGTTTTTCCTATTTCCATACGTGACACAAGGGTAATACACATATAATTAAGATCAATTTCTTTTAGGGCATGATAGACTCCAGTACAAATACAAACACACATATAATAGTTTGGTTTTTTGGTAAACTACAGTATAACTCTTTACAAAGGACATGATCTACTCCAAATAAAATTAATCCTAACCAAACATGTAAAAAGGAGATGAACAACTACAGCACAGGATCATAGGATGAATAAAGAGCCTAATATTGACCTTAATGTCGCAAAGATATAAGCATGCATGGTAGTTGCAATAGTCATGACTCATGAACAAGTCAATTGATGCTGGCATGATAGTAGACTGATAAAGAGCATAAGTAAGCTAAACAATCAATTCAAAAGGAAAAAAATCCAGCAAGCAAAAGTAAAATCTTACACTGATACAAATCACTCGATTGAATTTAACTATCGCTTGAATCAATTTGATGTGGATGACGATGGACAAAGTGACCTTCGGCTGGTGCTTGATTTTGCAGTCCTTGGTGGAATTTTCCACTCATTCTCTACGTTAGTGAGAAAAAATAATAGTGTAAAGATTAATTAAAATAAATGAGTAAGCCATGATCACTGTTTAATAAATGGTTGTAAACAAAACTGCAGATTTGGAAATAACCTCCCCACACATAATATATGAGGTTATTTACTTTCCTTCTTACAAACCCAACTCTATTTGATTAACTTTTGTGTACATTAACATCGGTTCAATAACAATAATAAACCATCTCTGTATATGGTTAGGAATTGTTATTTTAGTTCCTGTACCTACAACATTTACTGTACCTCTTATAAAAACATCTTAGATATGCCTTCTTTGAGGCAATATTAGTTTACAAATTCTTTTAAATTAGAACCTAAAGTAATTGAAGAAAAAGCAACATCCTTAGTAGTTTGATGATATTAGACAGGGGTCAATTGGAATGTTTTAATATATTAGCTATCGGCTTATTCATCTTATTAAGCAAAATTAGCAGAATTCGATAATCATCAAAATCTATCAAATTCCGCAAAATACAGGAAATCCATCTCAAATTGAAGTGAAATAAACAAAACCCATGACCCAAAATTTTACCTTTCCACATTTCAAGGTCATTAAAAGGGAGGAATTCAAGAGAAAACTCACTTGATGAAATCCAGTATGCATTAAGAACCCAAGCAGGATAAAAGCAGATGTAAACTCCGCAAGCATCAGAGAGGAAGAATCGATCGACGAATTCAAAGCAACCATTTTATTTTCAATCGATTTACCAGAGGAGCGACGGGTTTGTCGTTGAAACCCTAATTTCATTTTTACAGAAAGGAAAGAGATCGGGCATTAAACTGAAAGTAACGGGCCGAATAACACAACGGAAAAAACGGTAAAAGGGCCGACTTGCTTGTAAATATATATAAACCTTTTTTAGATCTAGATTATAGGGCTTTGGAGGTAAAAGCGAGAAATCAAATTATTGAGGTAAAGATACGAGAATATACAAAGTTACAAACAAATTAAAAATATATTATTGTAAATTTATTTAGAATTAAAGCATTTGGATATGAAACCAAAAAAGCATGCTGAACTAAAAAACTTGTAGTGTCTTGGGTAATAAAAAGTCATAAGGCATAAAATTTTATGAATATTTCAAAATTGACGCTCTCTCTTAATATGTTGTATTATATTTTAATATTCTTTAGTTTAATGAAAATTTTATAGAAAAAATTAAAATCTTATGAATATTATGTAGTTTTATTTTAGTTATAAGTTTAGAATTATTTAAATTATTGAATATTTAATATAATTATCAAATATTTGTCTTAGTTAATACAATCATTTTTTTAGAAAATTTTGTGTCTATTTAAACATTAGTTTAATATAAATTTGAAAATACTTGAAAAAATTAAAAATTAAAATATCAACAATTACTAATATCAAATAATTAATTAATTCATTAAAATACATCTTTCAAACACGAATTATAATTAATTCATACAAAAAATCATTATTAATTATTATTATTTTTAATAATAATATTAATCAGTTATCATTTATTTGTTAATTATGAATTTATTAACTATAAATATGCATATTTCAGATTAATTATTAATCTTTATCCATTAGTTTATTATTATTTAATAATTAATTAATTATTTTATTATTTCTTTAATTGTCAATTATTATTATTTGTTAATTATTATTATTTCATCATCAATTATAAATATTACTTTATAATAATTAAATTTTATTATTAATTATTAATCTTTTATATAATTACTAATAGTTAATTATTTATTAGTAACTGTTTAAAATCAATTATAAAAAGTTAATAGTATGTTTTACGCAACTGGCTTTACCAGTTGTAAAAAATATATAGTTATTGCATGTTGCGAAAACAGTTGCTAAAGATATTTATTCGCAACTGACTTGGAAGCATAGTTGTAAATAATATGTTTGTTGCAACTGTTATCAAAGCACAGTTGCGAAAAGTATGTTTTTGCAACAGCAAGGGAAGCGCAGTTGCTATAAAATATACTTTCCGTAACAGAAAGAAAAGACATGTTGCTAAATCTCTTCTATTGCAACTGTTATAATAGGTCTGTTGATAAATATCGTTTACTGCAACTGTTATGTGCCGCCTGTTGCAAATAGCTAGCTGCTATAGAGTATTTTTCTTGTAGTGTCCTTAACCAAAAATCTGAGTTCCATTAACAATCCTCTATTATTTTTTTTAACATAGCCTGTTTATGAGTTATTACATTATTATTATTATTATTATTATTATTACTACGTACCTTAACCATTATTGGTAGGAAGAGGTGAAACATAAAGCAAATTTGTATCAACAATGATAAAAGTAACAACCTTCTACTTTCTTTTCTCATTTTTTTTCCTATTTCTCTTTAGAAATTTGTGAACCATTATATGTTGTGATTCTCGAAAACAATTCTTATTAGCCTAACTGTTTTGATTGACTTCCAATGGTGGAGAATTCATGACCAGAGTTCAGCATCTCGTTATATTCATATTATAGTCAAGAATTTTTTTACCTAACCTTATATTTTTTGTCTTTCTTGTTTTGAAAGCTATATAATTAAACCGGTTATACCTTAGTTAATTGGTTAATATATTATAGATCAGAAATTTGTTTTTGAAACTATATTACAGACCAGGCAAACCACTATAGACTACAATGAGGAAAATATGAACATTGAGGTTGAACCTTAATTACTTTGTTAATATACTAGTATAAAGCCCGTATCGATGGGCATGAGTGTTATTTTTCATGTTCTTCTACGCTTATGCCATTATATGTTGCACAGACGTGCTCATTTATGGTACACTGTTTGCTTAAATTTAAGAAGATATAGCTTGTCATGAGTAAAGACCTAACTGATTAAAATATTTGTGTACTTGATTTAAAAATCATGAGAATAAGTGTGTGTACTTTCGTATTAAAGTCAATGAAAGTTCAGTGTAGAAATTTGATTATTGCTTCCGTAATTATCATCAAGATTTTGGAAACATGTAACTTTTGAGTATTGGTTCTTTCTATAAGTGATATCATTTTAAAATTTAGAAATTTAAGGACTATTTAAGTTGAGGATATGTTATTATATTGCAAATTATATGATTAATGTATTTCAGAATGTATTAACATGTATTTTAGTCTTGATTTCAATTGGTTATAATTTATTTTTTAATCCTTATTATTTACTATTAGATGATCATCGTAAAAGTAAAAAATGGGAACATCACTAAAAGCGGGTGAGTTTGATTTACATTTTTTAATTTTGAGTTTTCGCACATACAATGGTGCACACATATCGCGAAAAACTATTGTTTTACAGAACGAACTTAACACACAAAACCAAAAATAATTTTTTATTATTTTCCATATTTTAAGAAACAACGAAAAAAGAAATCATCTATCCATCATCCCGCAGTTCTCTCAGTCACTCCTTCCATCTTTGATTGGTCATCTCTTATATACTTCAAATCTTCCCGACTTTCCTATAAACGCTAAAAACTAAAACTGAAAATATAAAATAAACCAAACACCATCTAAGCAATTTTCTTGGAAAACAAAACAAGTGACTGGTTATACATGAGAAGCATGACTACCCATATAATGATACATGTAAAAAGTATTGAAGTGATTATACAACATTAGGGAGTGCAGCAGTTAAAAGTCCACACTAATGCACTGGCGTAAACTTGGAAGAACAAGACGCGTTATGATAAGTACAATGAGATAAAAATACAGACTAGAACTGCTCTATCAAAAGAGCAAAAAATAAGATCTTACACTCTATGAAATCAAGAAAGTTTATAGTGTATGAAATCTAGAAAGGTTAGATAGTGTTTGACGTTTAAAGCATATTTTGAGTTTTCAATTTTGATAACAAAACATAAGAAAATTTACGAAATAATGGAGAAACCGAAAGAATGACAGAGGGGACCATGTAAAGAAGATAACTTTTTCTTCTGTTGATTTCCAAAGTAAGGAAACCAAATAAAATTGGTTTTCTATTTTGTGTTTTAACTTTGTTTTCTAAAACGATTGTTTTTAACATTATACGTACATGTATCGTTCGCATTTTACTATGGGCCAAAACTAAAAACTAAAATGCGTAAATCAAATGCTAGCTTACTTTCTATGCTACCACGCCATCCTCAAATGAGGCAGCCTCGCCATATCCTCAAAGAACGACCGTCGTCATCTCCTATGCTGCGAACCCCTTTATGAGATATATAGAACCTCCCATGCAATACTTCTTGCTCAAATGAGCATCCATAATCACCATCATAGAGAGATCCGTGCTGCTCTACACGTACAACTTATGTAGTGTAAATGGAACACTCACATGAGCAAGGAGCATTGCCGTGAGATGGTTAAACATTCACTCAACAACTTCCATTTCTTTCATTTTCCTTTTTCTTGATGGACTCTAATTAATGCGTTGCATGATATGTACTGAACGTTCCTTATATATACGTATTTTGCAAATAGGAAAAGTGAAGTGTGTTATATACTTATATATGGTTGATGGGTAATATCTAATGCAACCCCCATCCCATGCATTGTATTTTTACAAAAAGACGCATGGACTGTTTGTTGGCATGTGATTCTTCTCTTCTCTTCTGTTCTATTCTGACCCAACAGTTCAAATACGCACGTTGCATGCTTCAATATTCTATTTAATACACGTGCATTCCAGCATACACCAGTAGCGGCGACCTACCTATACATAAATTGTCAGTCTTGGTATAGGTCCAATACTAAACCCAAGAAGAACTATAGTAATGAATGATCAATGATGCATGCTATTTTTATAGATTTGATCATTTGGTTAAAAAAAAAATATAAAAAAAATCAGGTAGTTGAGCAAACAGAAAGAAATGTAGAAAACCTTTATAACATGCACTATTTTAGGTAAATTATGATGTTATCCACTTAATGGCCAATATCTTAGTATAGGTCCAAACTGTTACAAAATAGCAAATTAACTTCATTTTCAGCCAATGGTTCTAGAAAACTTTAATTCTGAAGTTTATAAACTTGAACTACAATTTTTTGTACTTGACCATAGGTAGATTGACCCATGCTTCTTGAAACCATCATGGAGTCGGAGCAGTAGTAGTTATGCTATAATGAGAAAAAAATAAAAATTATATCTCAATGTTAGAAATGATGTTAATTTAAGAATAATTTAATCAAAAACATATTATTATTATTATTTTTAATTGGTTAAGCATTCATTGTTGTTTCTATTAATAACAATGTTAATTAATATTCTACGATTCACAGGTGACCAAAGGGTAGTGCTAGAAAGCCTGATTTTTTTTTTTTTTTTGGTCAAAAAGTAAGAAACGAGAGTAATTCCGAGATTCATGGAGTAAACATTGAATTCAGGGGTATTTGTGTAATTCAGGGAGCTAGAAACCTCCTATTTTTTTGTTTTTGGTGTACTTTAGCAAATTTTTTTTTTCCATAGTAACCAAAATATTCAACATATCCTACGAAGAATATATGACGTGAACATCATATACTGCCGAATAAGCAAGTTTGGCAAATGAACCCCGTTCTACACAAAAAGTAGAAAAAGAAAAAAATAAATAAATTAAAACAGAACTTCAAAAGGTTTAGTAACTCGTTAGTTGTTCTTCCTGTTTAGTAAAATAGCAGTATGTTCCATCTGCACAAATGGTTATGTACATGGACTTGTACTCTAAGTAAAATAGGTAAGCACCAAAAATAGCAAGTGAAAAGATTAGAATCTGTTTGGTTAATATTTTTTAATTTTGAGTTTTCACACATACAAAAGGACCGACCTCCCACACAAATGGTGAAAAACAATCGTTTTACAAAACGGAATTAGCACACAAAACCAAAAACAACTTTTTATTATTTTCCATTTTTTAAGATACAACGGAAGGACGATAACAAATTCATCTATCCATCATCCCGCGGTCCCCTCCGTCACTCCTTCCGCCTTTGATTTGTCACCTTCAGTACACTTCAAATCTTCTCAACTTTCATATTAATGTTGAAAACAAAAAACTCAAAACGTAAAATGAACCAAACACTACCTTAACAATTATTTATGATTGGCAATATTGAAGGTATAATCGTAGGCATTCTTTTCTCAAGCCACGGTAATATGATACTAATGGTGCATTTTTATTTTATCCGGAAGGAGCACACGAAATGGGAAAATGAGTATAAAATGGACGTTCAATCAAATGGGCAAGCTGAACGGATGAATTATAGCTTTCGTTTGGACAGGGAAAATGTGGTAGATCCCACGTCGAAGCGTCGGACGTTTCGGACGTGTCTGACCCAGACGCGAATGTAAAGTGGACATTTCGAAAAACAAACGGTACCTAATTCATAGACTAACACAGTTTGCTCCATCTGCAGCTGACTTCGAACAAAGTTTAGAAGATGTGGACTAGGGTCTAATGCAAGTATAAGCAAGAGGCACGTCAAAAAGACAATGAAAGGAAATTTGGCAATATCAGAATAAACTAAAGACTTTGACTATATGAATTGATATTTAGCCACAAGTAAACGTATTTTCACTTTATTTCAAGTAATGGACTTTATACAATTACAAACTCAGTGCAAATAACAAACTTCAACCAATTACAAACTTACTTGATACTAAAGTAAATTTTAAATGTAACAATCTGAAATTTTGTAATTAATTTAAAAAAATTATTCAACTTAATTTTATAAGGATTTATAGTCGATTTAAAAAAATCGATAATTTAATATTATTTTAATAGCTTAAAAAGAGGCATTTTCAAATGATATTAGAATTCGACGAAACCAATATTATCAGATCTGAAACGTCAAATAATGGTAATATTTTAAATTTCATAATTTTCGGAGTTCGTATGTGAGCGTCTGAAAAATAAACGCGTACTGGGACAACCGGTAAAGATTAAGTAATAATGTAATAAGATCAATAGTTAAACGGACTCCTAATTCGACGAGACATGTTTCATTGGATCCGCAACTATGAAATATCGTAGGGTTCAAAATTTCGTATCAATCAGATTTACTATTTGATCAAACGAGTAATAAACACGCAAAGACACTCAACTAAGCATTCTTCTTTAAACAAGTCAAAATGGACTAGTGTTTCTTTGATGTGCTGTCTTCGATCCAAGCTTCTCCCGTGTGTTTTCTCCACTTCTCCCCTACGCCGATAACTCACCAATCCACACCCTCCCTCATTCTATAAAAATCACATTTCCATTCTCCTTTTTCCATTTGGTTTCTCCTTTTCCATTTTGTTTCCCCTTCTCCTTCCACTACGTCACAAGTGGGCATATTCGACACTAATTTATGGACGTTGCAAGAAAGCGTTGCGAAAGCTATGCTTTTTCTAATCTTCTGCAACAATACTTAAATGTTGTTGCATTGGACATGAATGCACTATTGCGGTGAGAATTCTAGTGCTCTAACGTGCAACACCAGCTAAAAGCGTTGCGTTACATCAGTTAAAAATACACCTCATCAATTCACGTCCTCATAAATGAAAAATCACAACTGTCCATTCATGTTTATCAATCCACGTTCCCCTTCCCTATTTCCCTCTAAGATTTTCATTCCCGCTACCGCGATACTTCTTTTCATTTCGTTCCCACCAAATCCCTTATTCCCATCCTAGTCTAATCTGTCGCACCCCTAACTTTCCCCAAAACCCTCAAATCGAAAACCCTAGTGAATTGGAGATCGAAAACATGACGACCTAACTCTGATGTTCATGCATTCAAAGTTCGGGAAACTTTTATAAAATATTTTGAATTGAAGTCCAGGTGCATGGCTAATGCCTCAGGATGGTGTAGATGATGGAGAGGATCCAAGAGATGCTGCGATAAGAGAATTTAAAGAGGAAACAGGGGTGCCATATTGGCTAACTTATGATTTTCCTCCAGAAGTGAATATTAAAGTAAACAGGCGATCGGGAACAAACTGGAATGGTCAAGCACAGAAATGGTTAGCCCTTGTAAGATCAACATTTTATGTACATGTTCAAACTTCAATTCATATACTTCAATGAAGAGCATGATCTGTTGTGAAAGTGAACGTAGCGGAGAAGGTTCATCCGTTGGTTGATTCGCTTTCAAGCAATTGAATTACAAACGAGAATCTTATATTTTGTTCTCTTCCATAAGATATCCTGTAAATTACAGGAAAACCCCTATGATATCAGTGAAATAACATAAATACTTTTAAACAAACATGCATTTTCAGCTGAATTCTTGTATGCCATGATAGGTTTCTTTTGAAATTTATTAGAAGCGATGAATAAATAAATCTATTGGGAGATGGGAGTGAAAAAACTAAATTTGCAGAATGGTTATGGATGACACCTCAACAAGTTGTTGATAGCGTTAAGTTACCAAAGCAACGTTTTGTTAACACGTGCATTATGGGTTCTTCTGTCTTTCATGTAAAGCATAAATAGAGCTATGATATTTGTTTTGTTGAAATTTGGTGACATGATATTCCATATATTAATAGATTTCGGAGATATTTAAGTTAAGGTAGGATTATGTCACAAATACATTGCCTTATTTATGTATTCATGGATTTGGTAGAGTAATTTATTGCTTCTTTTATTGCATAAAAGAAAGCAACAAATTATCTACATGGGAAAGATTTTTTAAAGGGTGAAAGCAATCAAATGCTTATTAATGAAGATATTTTCTCAATACTAATTTAAATAGGCATCATATGACTCATACAGTATGTGCAAGGGGAAAAGTTTTTTTTTTGTTTGGACTGAGTTATCTTCTCAATTTTTTAGGCTTTATCTTGTAATCATTTGGTGAATTAATAAAGATTTTGTTTGTTTGGAGGAATTTTTTTATCAATTTTTTCCTTCACTTCTTATCTTCTCTAAAATCTAATTATGTAGAGATCCTAAAAATTCATAACAGGTATCAAAGCCTACTACACAAATTTTTTGAAGAGGGTTTGAATATGGAGAAAATAATTTTTGAAAAGCTTAATGGGAGAAATTGAGGATTATGGAAGGTGAAGATGAAGGATTTTCTCTATCTTAATGATCTTCACCAACCAATAGAGAACAATGGGGAAAAACTTAGCAATTTGTCTAAAGCGAAATGGGAGACAATGGATAAGAAGGCTGCTGCATCTATTCAATGTTTTCTGGATAATTCAGTGTTTTATATTGTTGCTAATGAAACATCTGCTTATGCAACATGGAAGAAATTGGAAGGAGTTTATGCATAGAACTCCGCAACAAACAAAGCTCTTCTTATGAGAAGAATGATGAATTTGAAGCTTAAAGAAGGTAGATCAATTGTAGAGCATCTTAATGATTTTCAGGCAATTGTGTATCAATTAGCTGTAGTGAATTTCAAGGTGGATGATGAGACACAAGCTTTGATGTTGATGAGCTTATTACCAGAGAGTTGGGTTGGGAAACACTTGTTGTTGCATTGAATATCTCAAATTTGGATGGATTCGTTTCAATGGGATCTGTGGTTAGTAGCTTAATAAATGAGGAGATACAGAGAACAAACCTTATGGAAGGAAATGAGAAGGAGGAAATAAAGAATAGAACTCCAATTAAAGAGGTTTATTTTGCAAAAAGGGTCACTCATCGAAATATGGAAAAACTATCAAATAGACCAAATATGGAAAAGGAATTTATTTTCTATTATTGCGAGAAACCTGGTTATCAGCTGAGATTTTGCAGTAAGCTTAAAAAGGGAAAAGAGAAGATGAAGGATTTAGAAGAAGAGCTAGATGAACAAAATAATATTAGCAATGATGAGGTGAATTTTGATGAGGAAATTAAGGGCGATATCTTTTGTAACACCCCGTTATTTCAAAACATGTCATAAGAGATAATTAAAGAATAATTAATTTTTAAGAGAAGAATTTGGTGAAACGGGTTACGTCATTGCGTTCGTGGCTATTTTCTAGTCAATTTAGACCTATGGTTTACAGAAAACCGATTTAGGATGGAAAATATATCTTTTAATTAAATATTGCAACAAAACATGAAAAAAAGAGGAATGAGAAAAAAATAATGGATATCATTGTCCTAAGTCTTATTAACAAAAGACTAAGTAGCCTAGTTGGTTAGAGCATGTGACTTGCATACAAGAGATACAGAGTTCGATCCCCGCTAGCGCCATATTTTTGTTTTAGGGAAATGGCCAAAAAGTGGCTTAGTGTGAACGCAGTTCAATTAAAATGCGGTTTATTGTGAAAAGAGTTAATTGGAGGATTAATTGGAAAAATGGTTAGAAAGTGTGTGTGTATATATATATATATATATATATATATATATATATATATATATATATATATGACACGTGGGTGTCAACACCCTGATGCTGCGCATCATGTTGCACACATAGCGCATTTTTATTGGTTAATGATCGTTTTTTCCGCAACATGGCTATTTTCTATTGGTCAGATGACGTGGACGATTCCTATGGCTCCTGATCTAATCTAATGGCCCTAATTAACTCACTACACCTATATAAACACACCTAGACCTAAACCTAATTTCACTACACTAATTCATGGCACCTCCATGCTGCCTCAACCAAAACTAGTCCTTCTTCTTCAGCAAATCAAAGTAAAGGAATTCTGTAAAGGGGGTCGAATCTACAACAACTACAACGCCTAATTCTCTTCCTTAATCCAATCTTTGTGAATTTATTGATTATTTTTAGATTAAAATAATGCGAAAGCAATTTTGACATGTTGTAAATTGGATTCGGGAATTTTACATGAAAATAAGATTGAATCTCATCAATTCTATCTTAGCCTATAACATCAGATTCATGATTCTTATATGCCCATGTTGATATTATCATCAATTTTATCATATCTTTATGTTTGGTTCATACTTATGCCTATTGTTATTATTATGCCTGTTCTTTATCTTATCCCTTCCTCCTTCCTTTTTTGGTTTTTATAGCCGGGCTTCTTTGAGCCTAGGCCAAATCTCATAGAGATGAACGTACGAACAGTATTTTAAGGAACGATGGGAAATTTGGCATAATATACGTTGGGTTGGTTTGGGCATGACAAACGTTAAATTTGGCATAATATATGTTAATTGTTGGGCATGATATGAAATTGGAAATTTTAGGTAATTGACATAATTAGCCTAAAATTGGCATAAACTACAAATGAATAAATTGGCTAAGATAAGCATGCTGAGACACGAGGTTAGACTCCGTTTGCGGTAGAAGCCAGCCCGAAGCCAACCGGCCTAACCAGCAACCGCAAACGGCCAGTCTAATGTGAGAGGTCGTAGGCAAAAATAAAAGATGCTTAGACACGAGGTTAAGTCTGGCTTGTGGCAGAAATCCGCCCGGAACCGCCCGGCACATCCAGCGGCCACAAGCCATCGACTTAATGTGAGAGGTCTATGCATTAATAACTAATTAATGCTGATCAAAGATGAATATGATACCTAAAACATGTTAGGTGGGTGCGGTTAAGTTAACATGTGTAAGATGACAACTTAACTAATAATACATGAACAAAGTGGATAGGGTTAAGGCAAGCTTAACCAATAATGCATATTGATTAGATAAGTGGATGGGGTTAAGTCAAATGGGTTAATAGACAACACTTAACCAATACAAGTTTGGGTGAGGATAAATCCTGGGGAAAAACTAAGTAGCAGTAGGGACCCATTTCAGACAGTAATCCACTTAGTGTTATCGAGAACCCTGAGCTAGGCAGGGTTGGGGCACGCTTACTGGGCTGATTATAAGCAGTCAAATAAGAGCGAGGGTGTAGCAGTGTAGGTTCCGACGGGTTCGTTAAGCGTGCACAAGGTGTTCCTGGCATTGGAAGATTTAGCCACTGTACATCAGTAGGTATAAAGTTGTGCACCCACGGGTTGCCACTTAGGGAGTGATACACCCTAAGCTGGGACCCACACAGATATCTACAAGTTAGGGAGCCGATTGATTAGGGGTAGTGTGGGGACATCTAGTATCTATTATGGGCAAGTGGACTTTCAACGATTGTATGGGGTGCATACCTCTTACTAGATGTTACGCCTAAGTGCTACCAATTGCGGGGTTGGGATCATTTCGTTTAGAATTACTAGTAGGTGGTGCAGAGAATTAAATTAAGAAATCTGGGAAGCGCACTAGACAATCCTTTATATTCATCGTGTTATCCAGCTTTACCTTATGTCATGGTTATACTTCCCATCCCGTTTATTCCTGTCATATCGCTTTACTTATTTTCATGCTAAAAGTAGCTGGACTCGCCAGGCTTTATGTCTGACCCTTTTGTTTTCGCCTCTTTTTCTTCCCTTTCCCCCTCCCTCCCAGGTTCTCAGGGAGGAAACACTGAAGCTTGACTTGGATTTCTTTCTTCTTGAAGCGCTTGGAAGTGTTAAGAGTAATGCTCAACTTTATCTCTTTTCATTATGGCTATTTGGAGTGGGATTATGATTTTACTTTTATGTACTTTATTCTAGTATGTGGGTTTGATGTTGTAACCAAACATGTTTTGCTTTTCCGCTGCAATGAATAAAGTTTGAATTTTCTTAAGTGCCATCTATATATCTATCTTGTGATATTCTGTTCTATACTCTTATAATACTCCATGGAAGTTAATGCCTTAGTGAGTGACATTAATGGGCGTGGGGTGTTACACGTGGTATCAGAGCTGAAGGTTACCAGAACAGATACAAGATTTTGAAAACCGTTTTCAAAAGGCATTGTTAGAAAGAAGTATTTTCAAAAACATGTCTTAAAGAGGGTATTTTCAAGAGAAAGGTTTATTATGAAAAACATAATCCCCAAAAGCCATATATCTTTCTTTCGATTCTGTACTTGAATCTCTTTTTCCTTTCTTTTTGCAATAGTTCCGTAGACATGTTAAAACTATGGCACATGTCGGAGGGCAAAGAAATTCCCAACCTCCATCTATAGCCGCAGTAGTTTCACCTGCGACTAATCTTCTTTCAAGCTTTATACGGTTTTCCCTTCGATGGAGGCAACTTTCGAGAGACTTGTTAACATGTTACACAAGGATGGTAAAAATGAGAATGTGGGAGTTTAGGCTAAGGAGCACAACCCAAGGATGAGAAACTCGTTGATATGGCTTTAATCCATGAAGAGGGTAAAGGTGAGAAGAAAGAGGTGAAAGTGGAAGAATCACAGAACAAGAAAGTAGAACCTAAGAAAGGCGGTAAGGATAACAAGGGCCAAGGGAAGAAAAGGTGTTTTAATTATGGAACACCGGGCCACTTAAGCAAGGACTGTAGGAAGAAGAAGACGGGTTGCTTCCAATGTGGTGAGGCAGGACATATGATTAAAGACTATCTAAGGAGGCAGGGACAAGGGCAAGGACAGAGGACAAGATCTACTTCCGTAGGGCAGGTTCATGCTCTCATGGAAGCTACGCAAGAGAGAGGTAGAAACATTTCTGTTGAAGTTTGATTTTCCTTTTCAATCATCCTGTACGTACTTTGTTTGATTCTGGCGCTTCACATTCGTTTATATCTGCTTCTGTTGTGGAATCTCTGCACCTAAATACTAGTCTAGTTATGGATCCCATTGTAGTCTCAAATACTATTGGGGATATGGCTCATCTTTCTATGTTATGTCGGGATTTGAGAATATATGTGTATGGCATTGAGTTCGAATGCAACGCTTATGTGCTTGGCTTCACGGGCTATGGGTTGATTCTAGGAATGGATTGGCTAGCCAGGTATGGTGCCATTCTCGACTGTGAAAAGAGGGTAGTTAGACTGTTGACTAGTTTGGGTAATACTCTCGATATCTAATGTGACCCTAAGGGTTCTGTTATGCTTAGCTACCTAGAATCTCTTGACACATCTATTGATGATTTGCAATATGTTCGAGTAGTCTGTGAGTATGCAGATGTCTTTGAGGAGGTTAGGGGCTTACCTCCAAAACGTGAGATAGATTTCCGTATATACTTGGTGGACAATGCAAAGCCAGTTGCATTGCGTGTGCGCCACATGGCTCCTAAAGAAAGGAGGGAGCTCAGTAAACAAGTGAAAGAGTTGCTTGAGAAAGGGTTCATTAGAAGAAGTATCTCAGAGTGGGGTGCTCCCGTTGTTTTCTCCACGAAGGCTGATGGTTCACTTAGATTGTGCGTGGACTATAGGGAGCTGAATAAGCCCACGAAGAAGAACAAATACCCATTGCCGAGGATAGATGATTTGTTCGTTCAGTTGGTTGGTTCTTCGGTTCTCTCGCAATTGGACTTGGCTATAGGATTTCATCAGTTGAGGGTAGCTGAGGATAGTATAGATAAGACTGCTTTTAGGACTCCCGACGGTTTCTTCGAGTGGCTTGTCATGCCTTTTGGTTTGACGAATGCACCCGCATATTTCGTAGACTTGATGAGTAGGGTGTTTAGGGAGTTTCTAAACAAGTTCGTTGTAGTCTTTGTGGATGATATCTTGATATTCTCTAGAAGCGAGGAAGAACATGCCCTACATATTAGGGAAGTCTTAGAAACCCTTCGAGCACATCAATTCAAAGCTAAGTTCTCCAAATGTCATTTTTAGAGGAAGGAAGTGAGGTTCTTAGGGCACGTGGTCTCTAAGGAAGGGATAGCAGTGGATCCCGCGAAGGTGGTAGCAATTCAAGATTGAAAGATTCCCAAGAACACTACAGAAGTAAGAAGTTTTCTTGGTTTGGCGGGCTATTATAGAAAGTTCATCAAGGACTTTGCTAAGATATCAGCCCCACTTACATGGTTGACGAAAAAGAATTTGACCTTTGTTTGGGATGTTGACTGTGACGATGCTTTCCAGCGTTTGAAGAGGGCATTGACGACAACTCTAGTTTTAGTTTTGCCTGATGGGAGTAAACCGTTCACAGTGTATACCAATGCTTACGGGACAGGGCTTGGCGCAGTTTTGATGCAAGAGGGAAGGTTGATATGCTATGGTGGAAGGCAGTTGAAAGTCCATGAGAATAATTACCCTAACCATGACTTAGAGTTAGCTGCCATAGTTTTGCGCTTAAGTATTGGCGCCATTACTTGCTTGGTGAGAGGTTTGAGTTGTATACAGACCATAAGTCACTAAAATATTTGTTCTCCCAAAAAGATTTAAACTTAAGGCAACAGAGGTGGATGGAGTTCTTAGCATCCTATGATTTTGAGATTGCATATACCCCTGGTAAGGGTAACATTGTAGTGGACACCTTGAGTAGAAAGAAGTTGACTTTGAGTCCTTTGTTTGTCGAGCGACAGAGTTTAGAGTATATCTCTACCTTTGAATTAGACCATCTATTGATTATGTACCCGGTTTGTTGGCATTGTTTGAGGTACGACCTACGCTTTTGGGATAGATAGGTGCGGCACAACGAGATGACCCACAGTTGATAGAGATAGTAGACCAGCTCATCAGAGGGGAGTCTTCGAGCCATCTTAGTAGGTGTACTATCGATGACAAAGGTTGGTTGGTTGCGTAGGAATAGGAGACTTTGCGTATCTCGAGATGAGGGTTTGAGGAAGACAATCCTTGAAGAAGCACATCGTTCTAAGCTGACCATATATCCCGGTGGAGACAAGATGTATAGGGAAATGAAGCGAGTTTTCTTTTGGGCCGGAATGATGAAGGATGTGGCTGAGTTCATTTCTAGATGCCGAGTGTGCCAACAAGTCAAGGCTGAGCAAAAGAAGCCTGGTGGTTTGTTTCACCCTTTATAGGTTCCACGGTGGAAATGGGAAAGTGTTTCCATGGATTTCGTCAAATGGTTTCCGAGGTCAAGGAAGGGTAACACGGGGATTTGGGGAGTCGTAGATAGACTTACCAATAGCGCTCATTTCATTCCTGTTAAGAGTAAAAGAACAGCGACATGGTTAGCATCTGTTTATCTCCGAGAGATAGTTCGTCTACATAACATACCTTCTAGTATCGTAAGCGATTGAGATCCCATTTTCACTAGTGAGTTTTGGAAGAGCTTGCAAGAGGCGGTAGGAACGCAACTGTGTTTGAGCATCGCTTGTCACCGTCAGACGGACGACCAAACAGAAAGAGTGAATTGGATTCTAGAAGATCTTTCGAGGTTGTGCATCTTGGACTTTGGAGGGACGTGGGAGGAACATCTTCCATTAGTAGAGTTCGCCTACAACAACAACTATCAGACTAGTGTTGGCATAGCACCTTTTGAAGCTCTATATGGACGACCTTGCCGATCACCGACTTGTTGGTGGGAGTCTACGGATAAGATTTTGCTTGGGCCCGATATGATCAGGGAAACTTTGGAGAAGATAAATTTGATTCGAAGATGTATGAAGACGGCACAGGACCGACAAAAGTCATATGCTAATAAGAGAAGGGCCGATCTTGAGTTCAGTGTTGGAGACATGGTCTTTATTAAAGTGTCACCATTAAGGAATGTAGTTCGCTTTGGATCTGTAGGGAAATTGGTACCAAGGTTCGTAGGGCCATTCCCCATTACAGAAAGAATTGGGCAGATGGCCTACAGAGTGAAGCTGCCCGAGAAGCTAAGTGGTGTTCATGACGTATTTCTTGTGTTGCAATTGCGGAAGTGCTTACATGATACCGTGGAAGTAGTAGAGCCAAGCATGCTTAGATAAGTGGAAGTGGAGCGAGATGCCATGATTAGACGAGCTCCCATATGCATCCTTGGATCGGAGGTCAAGAAATTACGCAACCGAGAGGTCAAGTTGGTTAAAGTCCAATGGGGAGATGATCAAGGAGACGTGACTTGGGAGACTGAAGACAAGATACGCACGTCGTACCCTTTCCTTTTTGAGGGTATGTTCTCAACTTCTCCTTTTTCTACTGCTTTGTTTATACTTATTCTATCGTTTAGTGTATCCTCTCGATTATATCTTCGATCTTTAGGTAGAAAACCCTATGGTTGTAAACATGTGTTTGAGACATGTTATGATTGATGGTTGCAAGTGGATGCAAGTGATTGCTTGTGATTGCTCGTGGATGCATTTACATACACATTAGTCACTAGGTCGACTCAATCACTTTCATATTGCATATGAATGAGTGTGCATAATTAAATTAATGGATGTATATTGAATGTGTTATCATATGGATGCTGCATTTGAATGAATGATTGTGCACTCATATAGAAATGATATGTATCATTAGGATTCTTTTGCATACATAATGGACGCATGGCACTATCATGTTTTGCATTGAGGAGGTCAACTGAATCAGTAGACCGCCTGATCTTTGCGTTAGATAAGGAACATATGCACACACTTTTGCATATGTTCATATAGCATTAGAAATCTTTTAAGGATAATGGATGCTTGTGGATGATGGATGAGTAGATGGATGATTGGATGGTAGGATACATTCTTCTTAACTTGAAGATTTCAGGGACGAAATCCTTTAAAGAGGGGAGAATGTAACACCCTGTTATTTCAAAACATGTCATAAGAGATAATTAAAGAATAATTAATTTTTAAGAGAAGAATTAGGTGAAATGGGTTACGTCATTGCGTTCGTGGCTATTTTCTAGTTAGACCTACGGTTTGTAGAAAACCGATTTAGGATGAAAAAGATATCTTTTAATTAAATATTGCAACAAAACATAAAAAAATTGGAATGAGAAAAAATAATGGATACCATTGTCCTAAGTCTTGTTAACAAAAGAATAAGTAGCCCAGATGGTTAGAGCATGTGACTTGCATACAAGAGGTACATAGTTTGATCCCTGCCAGCGCCATATTTTTGTTTTAGGGGAATGGCTAAAAAGTGGCTTAGTGTGAACGCAGTTCAATTAAAAAGCGATTTAGTGTGAAAAGGGTTAATTGGAAAAATAGTTAGAAAGAATATATATATATATATATATATATATATATATATATATATATATATATATATGACATGTGGGTGTCAACACCCTGCTGCTGCGCATCATGTTGCACACATAACGCATTTTTATTGGTTATTGATCTTTTTTTCTGCAACATGGTTGTTTTCTATTGGTCGGATGACGTGGACGATTCCTATGGCTCCTAATCTAATCTAATGGCCCTAATTAACTCACTACACCTATATAAACACACCTAGACCTAAACCTAATTTCACCACACTAATTCATGGCACCTCCATGCTGCCTTAACCTAAATTAGTCCTTCTTCTCCAACAAATCGAAGTAAAGAAATTCTGTAAAGGAGATCGAATCTACAACTACTACAATGCCTAATTCTCTTCCTTAATCCAATCTTTGTGAGTTCATTGATTATTTTTAGATTAAAATAATGCTAAAGCAATTCTGACATGTTGTAAATTGGATTTGGGAATTATACATGATAATATGATTGAATCTCATCAATTCTATCTTAGCCTATAACATCAGATTCATGATTCTTATATGCCCATGTTGATATTATCATCAGTTTTATCATATCTTTATGATTAGTTCATACTTATGCCTATTGTTGTTATTATGCCTGTTCTTTATCTTATCCCTTCCTCTTTCCCTTTTTGGTTTTTATAACCGGGCTACTTCGAGCCTAGGCCAAATCTCATAAAGATGAACGTACGAATGGTATTTTAGGGAACGACGGGAAATTTGGCATAATATACATTGGGTTGGTTTGGGCATGATAAATGTTAAATTTGGCATAATATATGTTAATTGCTGGGCATGGTACGAAATTGGGAATTTTGGGTAATTGACATAATTAGTCTAAAATTGGCATAAACTACAAATGAATAAACTGGCTAAGATAAGCATGCTGAGACATGAGGTTAGACTCCGTTTGCAGTAGAAGCCTGCCCGAAACCAACCGGCCTAACCAGCAACCGCAAACGGCCAGTCTAATGTGAGAGGTCGTAGGCAAAAATAAAAGATGCTTAGACACGAGGTTAAGTCTGGCTTGTGGCAGAAGTCCGCCCGGAACCGCCCGGCACATCCAGCGGCCACAAGCCATCGACTTAATGTGAGAGGTCTATGCATTAATAACTAATTAATGCTGATCAAAGATGAATATGATACCTAAAACATGTTAGGTGGGTGGGGTTAAGTTAACCTGTGTAAGATGACAACTTAAACAATAATACATGAACAAAGTGGATTGGGTTAAGGCAAGCTTAACCAATAATGCATATTGATTAGATAAGTGGATGGGGTTAAGTCAACTGGGTTTATAGACAATACTTAACTAATATAAATTTGGGTTAGGATAAACCCTGGGGAAAAAACTAGTAGCGGTAGGGACCCATTTCAGACAGTAACCCACTTAGTGGTATCGGGAACCTTGAGCTAGGCAGGGTTGTGGCACGCTTACTGGGCTGATTATAAGCGGTCAAATAAGAGCGAGGGTGTAGCAGTGCAGGTTCCGACGGGTTCGTTAAGCGTGCACAAGGTGTTCCCTGCTTTGGAAGATTTAGCCACTGTACATCAGTAGGTATAAAGTTGTGCACCCATGAGTTTCCACTTAGGGAGTGATAAACCCTAAGCTGGGACCCGCACATATACCTACAAGTTAGGGAGCCGATCAATTAGGGGTAGTGTGGGGACATCTAGTATCTATTATGGGCAAGTGGACTTTCAAGAATTGTATGGGGCGAATACCTCTTACTAGATGTTACGCCTGAGTGCTACCAATTGCGGGGTTGGGATCATTTCGTTAAGAAATACAAGTTGGTGGTGTAGAGAATTAAATTAAGTAAGAAATCTGGGAAGCGCACTAGACATTCCTTTATATCCATCATGTTATCCAACTTTACCTTATTTCATGGTTATACTTTTCCATCCTGTTTATTCCTGTTATATTGCTTTACTTATTTTCATGCTAAATGTAGTTGGACTCACCAGGCTTTATGTTTGACCTTTTTGTTTTCGCCTCTTTTTCTTCGCCCCCCTCCCTCAGGTTCTCAAGGAGGAAACACTGAAGCTTGACTTGGATTTCTTTCTTCTTGAAGCGCTTAGAAGTGTTGAGAGTAATGCTCAGCTTTATCTCTTTTCATTATGGCTATTTGGAGTAGGAGTATGATTTTACTTTTATGTACTTGATTCTAGTATGTGGTTTTGATGATGTAACCAAACATGTTTTGCTTTTCTACTGCAATGAATAAAGTTTGAATTTTCTTAAGTACCATCTATATATCTGTCTTGTGATATTCTGTTCTATATTCTTATAATACTCCGTGGAAGTTAATGCATTCCCTTAGTGAGTGACATTAATGGACGTGGGGTGTTACATCTTTTGTGTCAATAAAGGCAAAAACAAAAGTTGGGTCCTTGAATTTGATGCATGCATCCACATATGTAATCAAAGAATGCATTCATTGAATATAAAGAGCAAGATACTTATGTGGAATCCTCTAATGGCGAAAAGTTGTGTGTTAAAGGGATAGGTTCTGTTAGATTGAAGATACATAATGGAAGGGTGATGAAACTCACATAAGTCAGATATATTGCATAAATTAGAAAAAATCTTGTATTTGCGGGACAATTAGAAGTAAAAGGGTGCAACTTTTCAACTCGAGGTGGAGTAACAAGTATTTGAAAAGGTAATAGGGAGGTGTTGAGTGCTAAGAGAGATAGCAACAACATTCATATTATACTTGGAAAGACGGTGGAGAACAAGGAAAGTTCTTGTTCTATGGATGAAGGGAGAAATTTATCTGAATTAAGGCAGGGCCAACAACGTAAAGCCATAAAAAACCGCACGGAGGCCATTGTGGTATTACCATAGATTCTGATTCATTAGTGATATGCATGGTCAATTGGGAGATTACATAATTAGGTGCTTTGGAAGTTAGTTATATTTGGAGTGATAATATTTTTTTTGGTAACATTGGAGATTGTTTGGAGGTTGAGGTTATAAAAGGAGCTTAGATGATAGTTATGGAATGTCGTATCAAGGTGGGGATTGTTGAAATTTGGTGATATGATATTCTATATATTAATGGAATTAGGAGACATTTAAATTTAAGGAAGGATTTTATCACAAATACATTGCCTTATTTATGTATTTTATGGATTTGGTAGAGTAATGTATTGCTTCTTTTATTGCATAAAAGAAAGCAACAAATTATCTACATGGGAAATATTTTTTAAAGGGTGAAAGCAATCAAATGCTTATTAATGAAGACAAGTTCTCAATACTAATATAAATAGGCATTATATGACTCATACAGTATGTGTAAGGGGACAAGGTTATTTTTCTTTTTGTTTGGGATTGAGATATCTTCTCAATTTTTTAGGATTTATCTTGTAATCGTTTGGTGAATTAATAAAGATTTTGTTTGGAGGAATCTGTTTGTCAATTTTTTTCTTCACTTCTTATCTCCTCTAAAATCTAATTGTGTAGAGATCCTAAAAATTCATAACATGTTTCTGTTGGGCATTAAAATGGCTGCAGGTTTCAAAAAGCCAATATACGAAGAGGTTTTAAAACTTTGCTCTGCATCTTCAATCGGATTCAAGTGAACCCTTGTCCAAAGTATAATGCAAAGTATGATTCTGGCATTTGTATTTCGGTGCTAAACTTGATACCGACTGTACTTGAAATACTTTAGAGTAAATCTGGTGAAGTCATCAAGGTTAGTTTGAATGCTCTCTACATCATTTTTTTTAGAATAAGAGTAGCACTTCATTCAAGTAGAGTATGCTCTTCATTTAATATTTATTGATGTACTACTTCATTTTTTATCAGGCATCTTTGGGCATTATTAAGGTGTTGATTTCTTCACTAGATACAAGCAATCTGATAAATCTACTCATACTTCAATGCTTTTGTATTAGCAAGTAACAATCTTTGTATTGTACTAGAATGGAGACGTTGGATGTAACACCCTGTACTTTCTATTAACGTTATAATAACGAATCCTAGAATACTTAATTTAAAATGTGAGAATTAAGGGAAACGGGTTACGCCGTTGTGTTCGTCTCAGAATTCTGGTTGAGATAGAGTCCGAGTTTGCATAAATTGGACTTCGTACGAAGAAGTTATGGCTGTCAGAAGTTTCCAGAAAATTCAAATAAATTCAAACAGCTCGAAAAACGAATTCAAATTCAAACAGAAGTCAGAAGCGGGCTGCGCGGGAAAATTCCCGCCCAGGCAGGTCGACCAGGAGGTCGACCCTAGTGTCGACCTCCCCCCTAGAGGTCGACTTGGGGGTCGACCTTAGGGTCGACCTGGGGGTCGACCTAGCCCCCGGCCAGATCTGAATTTTGAGCGACTGATGACATGCTGCTTTTGAGTCACTAGGCTTTCTGGATGGTCCTGATCTGGTCTGAGTGGCTATGATTAACCCTAGGTTCATCCGACGGCTATAATTAAACTGAAATTCTATATAAACAACTCAATGCTCAACCTAAACACACAGAAAATAATCCTAGAACTGAAATGTCGTCAGTAGAGAACTTGGAGTAGCCATCACCATTTTCAAATCAAAGATGAGTTAAAAGCTTACATCTAAAATCAAATTAAAACAAGTCTAATTCAACGATCTTCATCAAAGGTGCGCATCTCCAATTTCAGAATTCAGATTTCTGAATGCAAGAATTCCTTTTAGTTTGAAAGTTGGTTATTACGTAGATTTAAACATTCTTTTGATTGAATCATGACATGTTGTAATTAGGATATAGAATGATGCTTATGTATAAGATTTGATTTTCGTTTATCTTAAAGTATCGTTGTAATTAATCATGTCTATATGCTTATGGCGATGAACATGTTGTATATTTAATGTCTATATGCTTATGGCGATGAACATGTTGTATATTAATCATGTCTATATGCTTGTGGTGATGAACGTATTGTATGTTATTAAAATCTATTATGATTTGGTAATGGATTTATTTTGCCAATTAAATGGTAAAACATGTCATGCTATAAATTGGTGGTTATTTGCAAGTTAGTGATCTAAAACACATGCTTATATGTTAGATCAACACTCATGTATATTCATGTTAGGTTAAATCTAATTATGTTGTAAAAGTGGAATTGTAGTCCTCTTATGTTTTTAACATCATGCTAAATTGTGATTAAAAATGATTCTAATAGCTTTCTTATGTTTGACATACATAAGATCATATGCTAGTTGTGGGTTGAAACTGTGATTATATGTTAAACTTCCATGCTAGACCCTTGTCAAAATTTCCAAGATAACTAGATCCAACTTAGTCACAAGTTCACCTTTGACCATTTAGTTAAAGTTAATGATACCTCTATGCCAAGTTACACATGACAAGTTGAAATGTATGTTATTTTATGTTTATTTCATGTCTCTTGTTTATTACCCCTTTTCTTGTTTATGGGTTGGGCTAACTTACTAGCCCAACATTTTATGTGATT
This sequence comes from Allium sativum, assembly GCA_030737875.1. Lineage (NCBI taxonomy): Eukaryota > Viridiplantae > Streptophyta > Magnoliopsida > Asparagales > Amaryllidaceae > Allium > Allium sativum. The sequence continues at coordinate 506,565,581 of CM060912.1, forward strand.
CATGCGTACGTTCCACTGGGGTAACGATGGGAAATATGAAAATTCACAGCATAGATTTGTTCATTAAATGATATATTTGATATACCATTTATGTTGGCCATAATCAAAGGATAATTATGGCGTGATTAAATTAAATTTAATCCACATAAAGAAATTTGACATATATAGAAAAATATAAATTTAGAAAAGACGAATATGCCTAACCCGAGGTTAGACTGAGTTGTGGTGTAAATCTGCCCGGAACCGACCGGCATATCCAGTGACCACAACAAGACCTGTCTAATGTGGGTGGTTAGTGCATCAAGCCCAAAAAGAACCCGAGGTTATACTAAGTTATGGTGTAAATCTGCCCGGAACCGACCGGCACATCCAGTGACCACAACAAGACCTGTCTAATGTGAGTGGTTGGTGCTTTAATAAATTAAAGCTAAGTCAGGATTGGTAGGGTTAAGTAAATTAGGAAAACACTTAACCGATTCAGCATGTTAACTAAACGAATGGGTGGGGTTAGGTAAACTTGGACACTTAACCAAATAAACATGTTGATTAGAAAACCCTAGTAATGGGGACCCATTTTAGCAGTAACCCACATAGATGTATCATGGTACCCTGAAACTAGGTAGGGTGGGGCACGATTACTGGGCTGAATTATAAGCGGTCAAAACGTCGGTGGTTGGTGGGCCAGTGTAGGTTCCGATGGAGTATGGGCGTGCACGTACCCCGGAGTGGAAAAATCAGGCACTGGGCATCAGTAGTGTACACTGTGCATCTTGAATCGTGTCGGGTTGCCACAAGAGGGACTGATACACCCCATGGTGGGACCATCACAGGTAGCTACAGTAAAGCGGGGCCGAGGGACACAGGACATGAATGCATGCGAGTAGGAGCCGATCATTAAGGGGATCGTCTGTTATAAACACGTGGGTTGGTTGAACCAATGGTTATGTAGGTGCAGAGATTACAGTAATGGGTGCGATCACATGTTTACCTTATCTTATATTAGGGTGTTGTCCTATATTCCGTTATTACTTTCATGGTCCCTTTCCTTGTTTAAATGCTAGTAATCACTGAACTTACCAGACTTATTGTCTGACCCGTTTTCTTTCGTCTTCTTTTCTTCCGCCCCCCCGGTCCACAGGGAGGGAATACTCCATCTTAATCAGACTCTTTGCAAGCTTCAAGAAAGTAGATGTATGATTTGGACTCTCTTGCATTGGCTATGGCTCTTGGATACTACACTTGGGGATTTATGCAGTTTTATCTATGTTTTATGCTTCCTTATTTTAAATAATCAAGACAGAAATTATGGTGTAATGTTTTGGAAGTTATTTTGAGACAAGTTGATGTAGTGCTTTTGTATTGAACTACGTATGCAACAAATATTTGAATTTCCGCTGCTTTAATTTATCTATCTTGTAAATTTTTATGTGTCCTGCCTCCACCAAAGTTAAGGCATTCCTTTTGTGAGTGACCTTAACGGGGGTGGGGTGTTTCACTTGGTATCAGAGCGAGGTTTACCAGATCAGATAAGAATTTTTGAAAAACTATTTTCAAAAGAAACATAAAGAAGCATTTTTCAAGAAAAAGTGTTATTTTATTTTAAAGGCATAATCCCCCAAAGCCATATTCCCTATCATTCTATCCTTTGTTTTGAATCTTTTCTTTTTCGTTTCAGCATATCTGGGAATCTTAACCTTCCAGAGGGTGTGCCGATACCTAGTTGGTTCAGGAGGTACTTAGAGGCTAGGGCCAACGATGCGGGCCAAGCAGAAATTCCTCCCCCAACTGCAGCAGTTCCTCCTCCTCTTCGTGCAAATGCTTTCTCAAAGATTTGTAGATACTTTAGGACCATGGGTGGAAAGGATTTCAAGGGAACCGAATCATTCGTAGAAGCAAGGAACTGGCTCAAAGAAACCGAGGATCTATTCGATATCTTCGAGGTGGATGATAGACAAAAGATACAGTTGGCAGTGTGGATTCTCAAAGACGAAGCTTCCTATTGGTGGGAAGTTGCTAACGCTGAAAGACCCGTTGAGACATGGATGGATTTCAGAATAAGATTTGAGATGAAATTCCTCTCACAAGCTAAGCGAAGTCTATAGCTGGAAAAGTTCTTATCTCTTAAGGAAGGAATTATGGCGGTCAAGGAGTACGTCAACCAATTCAATCAGCTGGCCCGATTTGGACTGGACTTAGTGAATACTCCTCATAAGAAGGCTCTCCGTTTTGTCAAGGGATTGAGTGAGCCACTTCACAGCTTGGCTATGACCCATATACCTATGGGAACTACTTACGAGAGGTTAGTGGACATGGCACTCCTACATGAGGAAGACAAGGGCAAGAATGAGGCAAAAACGGAAGTGCCTCAAGATAAGAAGGGGGAGGGGTCGCAAAACAAGAAGGCTGATTCAAAGAAAGGCGGAAGAACAACAAACCCCATGAGAAGAAAAAGTGTATTTTCTGTGGCATTCCTGGACATCTGATCAAAGACCGCAAGAAGAAGAAAAGGAAGATGGGTGCCTGTTTCCACTGTGGTGAGACAGGACACATGGCAAGGGCTTGCCCAAAGAAGAAGGGGCAGGGAGCTGGACCTTCTTCCGGAGGACAAGTTCACGCTCTCACGGCACCTTCGCAAGAACGATGCAGAAATATTTCTGTCGAAAGTTTAGTCTATCTTTTTGATCATCCTGTTCATACACTATTTGATTCTGGCGCATCGCTCTCTTTTATATATATTGCTTTAGTGGAATCTCTGCACCTAGACACCAGTATAGTAGAGGATCCCTTGGTTGTTTCAAATCCAATTGGGGCTCAGCCTATTTGTCAATGGTTTGTTTGGATTTGAAAATATCTATACTAAGCGTTGGGTTTAGATGTAATGCCTTTGTTTTGGGCTTCACGGGCTATGGGTTGATTCTAGGCATGGACTGGCTATCCAGTAATGGTGCCGTCCTCGATTGTGAAAAGAGAGTGGTTAGACTCATGACTCGCCTCAGTAATACTCTCGAAATTTCTTGTAATCCCATGAACTCCGTCATGCTTAGTTATCTAGAATCTATTGATGCATCTGTTGAGAACTTGCAGTCTGTAAGGGTAGTCCGTGAATACTCGGATGTGTTTGAAGAGGTAAAGGGCTTACCTCCGAAGCGAGAGATAGACTTCTGCATATACCTCATTGATAATGCAAAGCCCGTTGCTTTACCCGTTAGGCACATGGCCCCAACGGAGAGAAAGGAGCTCAACAAACAAATCAAAGAGCTGCTTGAAAAAGGGTTCATAAGACGGAGTATTTCTGAATGGGGTGCTCCGGTAGTGTTCGCAACCAAAGATGATGGTTTGCTTCGCCTGTGCATTGAATATAGGAAGCTAAACAAGCTGACCAAGAAGAATAGACACCCACTCCCAAGAATAGATTATTTGTTCGATCAGCTTGTAGGTGCATCGGTTTTCTCCCAATTAGATTTAGCTACCGGGTTTCGTCAGCTAAGAGTGGCTGAAGACAGCATTGATAAGACCGCGTTCAGAACTCCCGATGGTTTCTTCGAGTGGCTTGTCATGCCCTTCGCTTGACAAACGCACCCGCTTACTTCATGGATTTAATGAGCAGGGTGTTCCAAGAGTTCCTCAATAAGTTTGTGGTGGTCTTCTTAGACGATATTTTGATCTTCTCAAAGAATGAGGAAGAGCATGCTCAACATCTAAGGGAAGTCATGGATACTCTCCGTGCACATCAGTTGAAGACGAAATTCTCCAAATGCCATTTCTGGAAAGAAGAAGTTAGGTTCCTTGGACATGTGGTGTCCAAAGAGGGGATAGCTGTGGACCCCACGAAAGTGGTTGTTGTGCAAGATTGGAAGGTTCCTCGAAACGCAACCGAAGTCCGAAGCTTCCTCGGGATAGCAGGCTTTTATCGAAAGTTTGTCAAAGATTTTGCAAAAATCTCAGCTCCACTAACAAGATTGACGAAGAAGAACCTAACTTTCAATTAAGATTTGGATTACAATATTGCTTTCCAACGTTTGAAAAGGGCTCTAACAACAGCCCCAGTTCTGACATTGCCTGATGGAAGCAAGATGTTTACGGTTTACAAAGATGCTTGCGGAACGGGACTAGGCGTTGTTCTGATGCAAGAAGGGAAGGTAGTAGCTTATGGTGGAAGGCAGTTGAAAGTACACGAGAAAAACTACACAACCTACGACTAGAGTTAGCAGCCACCATTTTTGTGTTTAAGTCTTGGCGCCATTATCTTCTAGGTGAGAAATTTAACCTGTATACTGACAATAAATCGTTGAAATACATATTCTCGCAGAAAGATATCAACTTGAGGCAGCAGAGATGGATGGAGTTTCTTGCCTCGTACGATTTTGAGATTTCCTACACTCCTGGCAAGGGCAATGCAGTAGCAAATGCCTTGAGTAGAACGAAGTTAGCCTTAAGCCATCTCTTTGTGGAAAGTCAAATCTTGGAGTTCATAGCAAGCTTTAACTTCAGACCCTCCACTGACTTTGTACCTGGCTTGCTAGCAACGTTAGAAGTGCGGCCAACTCTATTAGACTCAATCGGAGCCGCGCAAAGAGAAGACCCTCAAATAGCGGAAGTGATGAACAAGTTAATTAGGGGTGAGACTTCTAGTCACCTCAATAGATACTCCATTGATGCCAAGGGCTGGTTGAGACGAGATGGAAGACTATGTGTCCCACAAGTAAGGGATTTGGTAAAGGCGGTTCTAGAAGAGACACACCATTCCAAACTGACCATACACCCAGGCGGAGAAAAAATGTATAAAGACATCAAAAGGGTTTTCTTTTGGAATGTCATGAAGCGAGACGCAGCTGGATTTGTTTCTAAGTGTTTAATATGCCAACAAGTCAAGGCGGAGCAGAAGAAGTCTGGTGGTCAGCTCCATCCTCTAAAGGTCCCACAGTGGAAATGGGATAGCATCTCGATGGACTTTATAGATGGGTTGCCTAGGCCAAGAAGGGACGATACCAGCATTTGGGTAATAGTGGACAGGCTCACAAAAAACGCCCACTTTATACCCGTCAAGAGTAGAAGGACTGCCTCATCTCTAGCGTCCATATATCTCAAAGAGATAGTTCGACTCCATGGGATACTCTCCAGCATAGTGAGTGATCGGGATCCTATCTTCACGAGCGAGTTTTGGAAGAGTTTACAAGAGGCTGTAGGTGCACAATTATGCTTAAGCACGACCTCTCACCCTCAAACCGATGGCCAGACGGAAAGAGTCAACAGAGTATTAGAAGACCTCTTGAGACGATTCATTCTTGACTTCGGAGGTACATGGGAGGATCAACTACCTTTGGTGGAATATGCTTACAACAATAGCTACCAAGCCACCATAGGCATGGCACCTTTCGAAGCTTTATATGGAAGACCGTGCAGGTCACCAACTTGCTAGTGGGAGTCCACAGACAAGCTCATACTTGGGCCATACATGATCAGAGAAACTTCAGAGAAAGTAGACTTAATACGAAGAAGAATGAAGACTGCCCAAGACAGACATAAGTCCTACGCAGACAGAAGAAGAACTGACCTTGAGTTCGAAGTTGGAGACAAGGTGTTCCTTAAAGTAACTCTTTTGAGGAAAGTCATTCGCTTTGGATCCACAGGAAAGTTAGAACCAAGATTTGTATGGCCGTTCCCTATCATCGAGAAGATTGGGAAGATGGCTTATAGGGTACAGCTCCCCGAAAGGTTGGCCAGGGTTCATAATGTCTTCCATGTCTCTCACCTACAGAAATGCTTACACGAATCTGCGAAAGTGGTAGAACCAAGTATGCTAGAAGAAGCTGAAGTTGAACGAGAAGCAACTATGAGGAGAGTTCCAACCCGTATCTTGGGAACAGAGGTCAAAAAGCTACGCAACTGAGAAGTTAAGCTCGTCAAAGTTCAATGGAGCGACACCGAGGGAGACGCGACTTAGGAAACTGAGGACATAATATGCGCAACCTACCCTTTTCTTTTTGAGGGTACGTCTTTAATTTCTTTTTCCTCAAGTTTATGCTCGTATCTATCTTTTAGGTATATCTCCTCGATGCTATCTTTTATCCTTAGGTAGGAACCCATTTGGATGTAAATATGTAATTGAAACATGTTATGATTAATGGTTGCAAGTGGTTTCTAGTGGATGCATATACACACACGATAAGTATTAGATCGGCTCAGTCACTTCCATATTGCATATGCATATATGTATTGGTGTATGGATGGAAACTTGATGTGTTATCATATGGAAGTTGCATTTGTATGAATGACTGTGCACTCATGGAACAAATTTTGAGTAGGAAAAATTGCATTCATGATGGACTCATGACACTGACATAATTTGCATTAAGGAGGTCAACTAAATCAGTAGACTGCCTGATTTTGCATTAGATAAGGGCATGTACACACACAATGCATATGATCATAAAGCATTAGAAATCTTTTAAGGACAATGGACGCCTGTGTTTGATGGTTGAGTAGATGGGTGATTGGATGGTAGGATATAAGTTCTTCTCGACTTGAAGATTTCGGGGACGAAATCCTAAAACGAGTGGAGAATGTAACACCCCGTACTTTCTATTAACGTTATAATAACGAATCCTAGAATACTTAATTTAAAATGTGAGAATTAAGGGAAACGGGTTACGCCATTGTGTTCGTCTCGGAATTCTGGTTGAGATAGAGTCCGAGTTTGCGTAAATTGGACTTCGTATGAAGAAGTTATGGTTGTCAAAAGTTTCCAGAAAATTCAAATAAATCCAAACAGCTCGAAAAACGAATTCAAATTCAAACAGAAGTCAGAAGCGGGCTGCGTGGGAAAATTCCCGCCCAGGCAGGTCGACCAGGGGGGCGACCCTAGTGTCGACCTCCCCCCTCGAGGTCGACCTAGGGGTCGGCCTTAGGGTCGACCTGGCCCCCGGCCAGATCTGAATTTTGAGCGACTGATGACATGCTGCTGAGTCACTAGGGTTTCTGGATGGTCCTGATCTGGTCTGAGTGGCTATGATTAACCCTAGCTTCATCCGACGGCTATAATTAAACTGAAATTCTATATAAACAACTCAATACTCAACCTAAAAACACACAGAAAAATAATCCTAGAACTGAAATGCCGTCAGTAGAGAACTTGGAGTAGCCGTCACCATTTTCAAATCAAAGACGAGTTAAAAGCTTACATCTAAAATCAAATTAAAACAAGTCTAATTCAACGATCTTCATCAAAGGCACGCATCTCCAATTTCAGAATTCAGATTTCTGAACGCAAGAATTCCTTTTAGTTTGTAAGTTGGTTATTACATAGATTTAAACATTCTTTCAATTGAATCATGACATGTTGTAATTGGGATATAGAATGATGCTTATGTATAAGATTTGATTCTCGTTTATCTTAAAGTATCATTGTAATTAATCATGTCTATATGCTTATGGCGATGAACATGTTGTATATTTCATGTCTATATGCTTATGGGGATGAACATCTTGTATATTAATCATGTCTATATGCTTGTGGTGATGAACATATTGTATGTTATTAAAATCTATTATGGTTTGGGTAATGGATTTATTTTGCCATTTAAATGGTAAAGCATGTCATGCTATAAATTGGTGGTTATTTGCAAGTTTGTGATCTAAAACACATGCTTATATGTTAGATCAACACTCATGTATATTCATGTTATGTTGAATCTAATTATGTTGTAAAAGTGGAATTGTAGTCCTTTTATGTTTTTAACATCATGCTAAATTGTGATTAAAAATTATTATAATAGCTTTCTTATGTTTGACATACATAAGATCATATGCTAAGTTGTGGGTTGAAACTGTGATTATATGTTAAACTTCCATGCTAGACCCTTGTCAAAATTTCCATGACAACTAGATCCAACTTAGTCACAAGTTCACCTTTGCCCATTTAGTTAAAGTTAATGATACATCTATGCCAAGTTACACATGACAAGTTGAAATGTATGTTATTTTATGTTTATTTCATGTCTTTTGTTTATTACCCCTTTTCTTGTTTATGGGTTGGGCTAACTTACTAGCCCAACATTTTATGTGATTCATGTGTACGTTCCACGGGGGTAACGATGAGAAATATGAAAATTCACGGAATAGATTTGTTCATTAAATGGTATATTTGAAATACCATTAATGTTGAGCATAATCAAAGGATAATTATGGCGTGATTAAATTAAATTTAATCCACATAAAGAAATTTGACATATATAGAAAAATATGAATTTAGAAAAGACGAATATGCCTAACTTGAGGTTAGACCGAGTTGTGGTGTAAATCTGCCCGGAACCGACCGACATATCCAATAACCACAACAGAACCTGTCTAATGTGGGTGTTTAGTGCATCAAGCCCAAAAAGAATCTGAGGTTAGACTGAGTTGTGGTGTAAATCTGGCCGGAACTAACCGACACATCCAGTGACCACAACAAGAGCTGTCTAATGTGAGTGGTTGGTGCTTTAATAAATTAAAGCTAAGTCAGGATTGGTAGGGTTAAGTAAATTAGGAAAACACTTAACCGATTCAACATGTTAACTAAACGAATGGGTGGGGTTAGGTAAACTTGGACACTTAACCAAATAAACATGTTGATTAGAAAACCCTAGTAACGGGGAGCCATTTCAGTAGTAACCCACATAGATGTATCATGGTACCCTGAAACTAGGCAGGGTGGGGCACGATTACTGGGCTGAATTATAAGCGGTCAAAACGTCGGCGGTTGGTGGGCCAGTGTAGGTTCCGACGGAGTATGGGCATGCACGTACTCCGGAGTGGAAAAATCAGGCACTGAGCATCAATAGTGTACACTGTGCATCTTGAATCGTGTCGGGTTGCCACCAGAGGGACTGATACACCCCATGGTGGGACGAGCACAGGTAGCTACAGTCAAGCGGGGCCGAGTGACACAGGACATGAATGCATGCGAGTAGGAGCCGATCATAGTAATGGTTGCGATCACATGTTTACCTTATCTTATATTAGGGTGTTGTCCTATATTCCGTTATTACTGTCATTGTCCCTTTCCTTGTTTAAATGCTAGTAATCACTGAACTTACCATACTTATTGTCTGACCCGTATTCTTTCGTCTTCTTTTCTTCCGTTTCCCCCCTCCCTCAGGTCCACAGGGAGGGAATACTCCAGCTTAATCAGACTCTTTGCAAGCTTCAAGGAAGTAGATGTATGATTTGGACTCTCTTGCATTGGCTATAGCTCTTGGATGCTACACTTGGGGATTTATGCAGTTTTATCTATGTTTTATGCTTCTTTATTTTAAATAATCAAGACAGAAATTATGGTGTAATGTTTTGGAAGTTATTTTGAGACAAGTTGATGTAGTGCTTTTGTATTGAACTACGTACGCATTAAATATTTGAATTTCCGCTGCTTAAATTTATCTGTCTTGTAAATTTTTCTGTGTCCTGTACCTATAACCCTCCACCAAAGTTAAGGCATTCCCTTTGTGAGTGACCTTAACGGAGGTGGGGTGTTTCATTGGTCATAAAGACAATCGCAGCGCGAGCAAAGATCATATGCACAATAGTAGGAATTTCAGGAGCGATGGTACTGACATTCTATAAAGGAGTAGAAATAAACATATAGACTACCCATTTTGATCTTCTAAATTTTAGTCATAAAAAAAAAAGTTTAGCCATAAAGGACATACCTTAACCATGAAGGGCAGGGCAACCAAGTGGTAGCTTTTGTCTTCTAGTGGTTCAATTGTACATGTTATGTTATTTGGTTGAACTTCCTCTTTTTTCTAACATATAATATTAGTGGCAATTATGGTATCATCCCCAACACCATCAGTGGCGTGTCATGAACTAGGGGAAGAGTGAACATGAGATATTTAAGTCTTTTATTATATGAATCTATGTTGTATTGGCAATAAACAAGGTGAGACGATGGTATTGTGCTATTAATATTCTCTATCAAAAGCTGCGCATGCCACCATGATCATCATCATATTCATAATTCTTTTAAGCTAAACAACCTTCTGCTTGATATTTTCTCATTTATTAACTAACAAAGAGGGTAAAAGGAAATCAAATTACCTTGTCCCGAAATGCTTAAACTAAAAATCAAAGAATTCGGTCTTATGATATACACGTAAATGTGTATATTTTATCCACTTATTTATCTTGTTTTTCCATTTAAATAATTGATATTGTGTATTTATAGTTGTGTTTTGAGATTATTTAAGATAAATGGATTAATGCACTTAATTGTTGAAAAGCTTGAAGAATTGGTGCAAAAAGAGTGTTGATTTTAGAGCTAGATTAAAGCTTGAAGACCGGAAAAATGTTGTTGTTCAAATGCCTTCTGCCGCATATTTTAAAGATGCAATGCCTTTTCATAAAGATCGTGTAACAACCCGGAAAATCAAAACCAAATTAAATTTTTTATTTTGGCAATTTTAATGAATTTTGAATATTTAAAATGGATTATTTTAAATAATTACGATGAGAAATTAATACGAATAGAATTAGAACATATATATTTATTTGAATCGATGTTAGAATATAAATATTTATCTTTAATTATAAAAAGGAATTGAAAATGGCGCGGTAGTTTGAAAATTCGATTTCAAATTTCAAATGAATGTACAGGATTCAAAATAAACCGGATTTTAGCGAAACCAAAAATAGTAGAATCTATTTGAAAATATCTTTCCAACGATTCCAAAAAATTGAAATTTCGTAGCGGGAATAAAGAGTTATGTCCAATTGAAAATTCAGAATGGTCGCTATGTAAAATATTGACCTTAAAAATGAAATTTTGCAAACGACCTCTGTTTTTGACGAAACCACTTTTGTTGGATCCGGGATGTCAAGTTATTGATAAATTTCAAAATTCATAATTTTTGATGTCCATATGTGAGCGTGGCAAAGTAAAACGTATTTTGACAGTTTTAGTCAATTTGGATCGATCAGAAAATGGCCATTTTTCAAACAGTCTCCAAATTTGACGAAATTAGTTTTGTTAGAACCGTATCGTAAATATGAAGCTAGAAAATATTTTTTGGGAATTTTTAGAGTCTATATGTGGCCCCGGTAAATTGAAATGCGCGTTCAAATTCAATTTATAGATTTATATTTTGACTTTAGCGAAAACTGATTGAAACGATAGAATTGGGTTACAAAACATATCCCATTGTGTTCAGAATGGGGGTAATTAGCTAGGGGCGACAGTCGTTGGGTTTGAATCGGAGTTCAAATGAGAAGAGTAACTTTTTGAAGATTAAAATAAATAAATATATAATTAATTGTAATAGTCAACCCTTTGTCTTACCCCTCCCCTTCCTTTCTCTTCAACGGTCAACAAAAGAAAATAAAAAAAACCTCTTTAACTCCTCCCGATCCTGTTCAGCCTCCCTCCACCAATCGCACGTCGCCGCCCCTAGCCCCACGCCACCACCTCCATCCCATCCACGTTGAGCCGCCCCTAGCCCCACGCCACCACCAAGCATGTTTATTCTATCCTATCCTCCGGCTTGCATTGCATTATGTGATGGGACATGGGTCTTATAATAGCTTCATTTTTTCCAAAAAGCATTGCGCTGTTTATTCTATGCACTAGTATTCTTGGGAGGAAACCCGTTCCGTGTTTTACGGCGTGGTCCCTTGAATTACTCTCTTTTAAAGTAAAGTTTTAAATAACTGTTTTAGTTCTCACTCCAGTCACATGACTGACCTGGAGTTTATTGTTTTAACCTGAACTCTGGGTGCCCCTATTTTCCATACGGGCAGCTAGTAGTTTTGGTTTTGCAGATTTATATTTACAGGATCCTGGTTTACAGCTGGAATGATATTCAGAAAGCTCTGTATTCGTATATCTTCTTCAGTTGTGTTTTGTATTATTTTTCTGCTGCTATGTAATGTAATTTAAATCTCTGATATTTTTCTGATGTGTAATATTTATTCGTACTCTATATATTCTTGTATTCTGATGGAATTGTTGTAATTAACAATGAAATGTTCTTATGTTTGTGTTCTGATTCATCTTGTGCTCAAAGAAATTCGTTCTTTCCTTCATGGGGAAGTTCAAGTCGCCACATTTGGTATCAGAGCTTTGGTTTACAGAGCTCGAGAGCAAGACACATTTAGAACCAAATGAAAGGATTCATTAGAGATTGGATTAGCAATATCCAATGAGAATGACTTGTTAGAGATAGGATTAGTAGTATCCTAGAATGAGTGTGAAGAGTATATTTTTAAAGTGAAAACAAATACTGTTTTGAAAATTTAAAACCATTTTTTACGTATTTGAATATTTATTTGTATTGAATTTGGACAATCCAATATATAAATATTTTGCATATACGCCTTGCAAACGTGTATTCGAAGTTTTAATATACTGGATAGATATAGAATCACACTCTAGTCGCCCGAAGATGATACTGATGATAGAACGTTCATCATCAGTATTTATGTTCGAGTTTCGAAAGTGGGATATCTGTATATTTCCAATTGACTGGTGTGAGAACCAAAACTAGATAGTGTTTATTGTTGTGATTTAGTATCAAAAACATGATTTTTTTATATGTATCAAAATTATGAATTTGAAACATTAATTCGCTAATTGATTGATGGCTATGTTGTATGATTATTCATTTAAACCAACATATAGATGTATGGTAAATTTAAGCCAAATTTAGTCAAATTTGAACTATATTGAAAATTACTTCGAATTGCATGCATATACATGTATATACATTGAATAGGTCATAACAAGGAGGCTAAAGAAGAGGAATAAAATTGTATGCCCGACAAATAGGTACATGTTTACTAATTTATTGGGTTTGGATGATTTTATAAGCCGATTGGCTGGCCGCTTGGCTTTTTCTTTTTGAGATGAGAGGGCCTGTGTGGCGGTTTGGGGATTTTCCCGGTGCTCCCGTACAGAGGAGGTTATGGCAAAAAAATTCGAAAATTTAGGGTGTTAGCCAAATATTTGAAGAATTGGAAAATTTTTAGAAACTGAAAAGTTGAAGAGTGAAAGCCAAACTGAAAGTTGAGATAGTTAGTAAAACAACTTTCAACTCCGTTCCTTTTCGAGGACGAAAAGATTTTAAGTGGGGGAGATTGTAAAAACCCGGAAAATCATAACCAATTTAAAATTTTTATTTTGGCAATTTTAATGAATTTTGAATATTTAAAATGAATTATTTTAAATAATTACGATGAGAAATTAATATGAATAGATTTAGAACATATATATTTATTTGAATCGATGTTAGAATATAAATATTTATTTTTAATTATAAAAAGGAATTGAAAATGGCGCGGTAGTTTGAAAATTCAATTTCAAATTTCAAATGAATGTACAGGATTCAAAATAAACCGGATTTTAGCGAAACCAAAAATATTAGAATCTATTTGAAAATATCTTTCCAACGAATCCAAAAAATTGAAATTTCATAGCGGGAATAAAGATTTATGTCCAATTGAAAATTCAGAATAGTCGCTATGGAAAATATAGGCCTTAAAAATTAAGGTAGCATTTGGTTTATTTTGTGTTTTGCATTTTTAGTTTTCGGCGTTAATTATGAAAGTTGTCAAGATTTAAAGTGCAATGGTGGTGATGGATCAAAGGGAAAGGGAGTGACGGAGGGGACCGCGAGAATGGTGGATAGACGGATTTGTTATTGTCATTCCCTTGTTTCTTGAAATATGAAAAATAATAAAAAGTTGTTTTCGGTTTTGTATGTTAACTCCGTTTTGTAAAACGGTCATTTTTCACGATATATGTGCATTGTCGGTATTTTTGTATGTGTGAAAACTCAAAATTGAAAAAACTAAACCAAACGCTACCTAAAGTTTTGCAAACGACCTTCGTTTTCGATGAAACCACTTTTGTTGGATCTGGGATGTCAAGTTATTGCTAGATTCCAAAATTCATAATTTTTGAAGTCCATATGTGAGCGTGGCGAAGTAAAATGTGTTCTGACAGTTTTAGTCAATTTGGATCAACCAGAAAATGGCCACTTTTCAAACGGTCTCCAAATTTGATGAAACTAGTTTTGTTAGAACCGTATCGTCAATACGAAGCTAGAAAATATTTTTTGGGAATTTCTAAAGTCCATATGTGGCCCCGGTAAATTGAAATGCGCGTTCAAATTCAATTTATAGATTTATATTTTGACTTTAAAGAAAACTGATTGAAACGATAAAATTGGGTTACGAAACATATCCCATTGTGTTCAGAATGGGAGTAATTAGCTAGGGGTGACAGTCATTGGGTTTGAATCGGACTTCAAATGAGAAGAGTAACCTTTTGAAGATTAAAATAAATATATAATTAATTATAAAAGTCAACCCTTTATCTCACCCCTCCCCTTCCTTTCTCTTCAACGGTCAACAAAAGGAAATAAAAAAACCCTTGTTAACCCTCCCCGATCCCGTTTAGCCTCCCTCCACCAATCGCACGTCGCCGCCCCTAGCCCCACGCCAACACCTCTTACCCATCGACGTTGATCCGTCGCTGTTGGACCCCGCAAATCCCCCTCCTCTTCTGTATAAATCGCGCCAACCCTCCCCCCCAAACATCCCACACCGCCCAAAACCCTAGCCACCCAAATCAGCACCACCGCCGCCACCCTAATGGACCACCACGCGCCAGCCTCCGCCCCCTTCCTCGGGCCAGTCGCACAGAAAACCCCACACCCCTGTTTTGGATCGATTTCCTCCTCTTCGCGCAGAAAACCCACCCCTGCACCGACCCGCGAGCGACACCCACCTGTGCAAACAAATTTGGCTCCGTTGCCGAGGATCAAAATAATTTTTATTAGTAAATCCTTCAGGTTATATTTTTTATTTTCTTATTTTTTTTCAAATAAAAACACAAAAATACTTTTAATTTATTCCTTTTGTTTTCTTTCATATATAGAAAAAAATCTATTGATTAGTTTCGAATTGGTATTGCTGATTATGATCTTCTAATTAAAAAAATCCATTTTTTCTTTCAATTTCTTGCCATTTTTCTCGATTTCTTTCCGCTTTTTAGTATCCTCTCTGATTTCTACAATCTCCTGATATATTTACAATTTCTTTCCTTTTACAACAATAAAAAAAAATTCCTTTTGCAATTTGATTCCCTTCCTCTTTTGTCTTCTCTGCCTTGAATCCTCCCTCCACCACAAAACCATCACATAAACCACAATTTCTAACTCAATCACGAATCCACAAAACGCCATTTTCACTTAGCCTTACTTCTCAAACCACCATACAGCTCCAATTGAAACAAATCCACAATCCGAACCCCTGTATTTCACTTTGCAACCTTTCGTTCATCACTAATTCCCTTTCCATACTACAACTCCTCCTACTGCAGACTACTATCCACCCAACACCACCGCATTCCTTATCCCGACCATCTTCCATCCTCTACACCATCACAAAAGTCACACCATTTCTTATCCCGACCATCTTCCATCCGAAAATTTCCATCTTCATCGCCATTGCAACAAAACTTCACTAACCCAACAATACACCTCCCAATCCATAACCCCTCATCACACAAAAGTACACAGAAACAAAAAAAATGTCCATACTTTGCCAAGTCACACACTCTTCTTCATATGAACAACAGTTCTGCCCTTGCTGTACTTCACTAACATCACACAATACGCCATCAGTTAATACCAAACCGGATCCCTTCAACCCGGAAATTCCAAGGACATCAACCCGCTTCGAACGCTCAAACCAAACTGTCGAAAGCCCTTCACAAACATCACGCAAGCTCTCCTAAACCACCAACTTACTCCACCGTCCTTCCTCCAATTCCAAATCCCCCACCTGTAGTCAAATACCCCAACAAACCCCAAGTTCAACTAGTTTCTATTTTATACAATAGCATAACTATCACGCCTTCGTGCCACACAAACAAAGCTCTGATCACACGCAAGCCAATTACCCTTGGAGCCACCATCTCCGATCAGACCGACCTATGCATCAACCCTCAACCAAACTGAACTGTCACCAGATCCGTAGAACAACCTCATCGAAAAAACCTTAATTCCAATTTCACGTTTCTTAATTTTCTTGTACTCAAGTTCGTATTCAAGGGGATTTCAAACTGCTTTCTGAAATCGGCATCATGGTTTTAAGAAATTTGAACTCCGATCTTGTTTTTCATAAAAAAATTGACTTTGATTTTGAGCGATTTTTTTCTTTTGAGAAATAGGGTTAGCGATTGATTTATTTGCGTGGCCCGGGTATTTGAAGGCGTGAGAGTGAGTGAGTGCTTGTTAGTGTATGATTTTTGGATTCATCAGGGATTCCAATCTCGATTTGCAAAGGGAAAGTTTTTACTAACTCCGTGCATATTTTATCTATGCGGTTTCCATCCCTATTCGTTTGGAGGCATGATTCTTTTTTATTTGTTTCTTTCTGGGTTATGAGAAGGCATAAGTGCGTTTTTATAATTGATGACCTATTGTGTGTTTGCTATAAGTGGCGTGGCCCTTGAACTGATTGGAAATTGATTTATTTCCTGTTTTTATTATAGCATGGTTTTATGTTTTGAAAAATAAAGGGTTTGAGTTGTTAGTTTTCTCTTATTTTAAGTTTAGTTTAGTTTGTTTATTTAATCCAGTTTTTTTACGGTTTTTGTTAGTTCCTTGTCACTTTGCATTTTTCGTTTCATTTGTTTATTTGATGCTTTACTTTCCTTTTTTTTAAAAATCAAGAAAAGTCAAATTCACTCAAGATCGGAAGAGGTAGAATTCAATCAAAAAACAGGAATTTTAGAGGTCAAGCAATTTGCAATTAGCAAAATTTAATTTTGTTGGAGCGGTTGCACACCATGTGGGGTGTGAACGCGCTAGAGCCATTCAGTTGCACTGGATGGGCTGCTGATCCAAGTTAGAATTTTCTAAACTCTACAGGGTCTGCTGATGCTTGAAAAATATATAAAAAATTGCTTGTAAAAATTTCGTGTAGGTGTCGCGGCTTGCTTGTTAAAAATTTATTCCTACAATTTATTATTCTTTGACTATTTTGTGCTTGAATATTTTTCCTGTTGATGTGTGGTTGAAAATGTTAAAACGAACGTGGGATAAATTGAAATGTTTGCTTTTGAAATAAATTATTTTTGTAATCAAATCGAGGATTCCCCAAAGCTCATAGGACAAAATATTCGTTAAATTGACAACTAGGATTGATACTCCCTGAGGTGTCTAAGGAACGGTAGAGTCTAGGACTCAAACAAGTTCTTACACCTTCAGTCGTGTTTCTACGGTGATTCGTGGCATATTGATAATCCCTATTTGAACCTGGCCCAGACTTGTATTCATATAATCCGAAGCTGTTAATTTTAACATATTTTTTAAGAGCTTCTTTAGATCCACAAATTTTGCACTTAATTTTTCGATGAAAAACTCTCTTCTTATAGTAAATGCATGCTTTCCCCATGTACAACCAAAATTGCGATTCTTTTCAAAATTTAAATGAATTTGGTTACAATTCAAATCAGAATGAATTTCAAGCTGAAATTTTTTCGACTGAGGAGAGTTTATCTAATGTGAGTCGACTGTTAGCCCAAATGACTAAGCAAAGTGCTGAAAATCAAAACAATTTCAACAGGGTTTTCAATGATCAAAACCAAAATGATTTTCGTAATTCGAGTGGAAATATAAGTTTGGTTATCGAATATGAAAAATGTATTGCGAACAAGCTAAATTTCTAGCGATGTTGGTCGTGGAAAATAAAGAATGGACAATTTTATAGAGATGAGGTGGATGAATTTTTAGGGTCAACCAGTGAGGAACACATAGAAACGACGAATTTAAAAAACAACATTTTGAAGTCTGATGTGTCTACCAATTTTATTGAAGATAGCCTGAGTGAAATCAATCAATTAATGTATGAAATTTGGAATTGTCGCGAGGAAATCAAGTAATGGGCGCGAACTTTAGATGAAAAACAAGATTCTGAAAACAAAGATATCGAAAACATGCATTTCATTCAACAACAGGCTCGATACACTATTGAACTTTGGCAAATCTAAAAAATCAACTACTGGAGGGAATTCATAACATTGATGAATTTTAAGATTTCATGAAACTTGGCTTGACTTACTTCGAAGAACTACTTCAAAGAATAATAGATAGCAAACTAAGTTGCCCTGAAATTCAAAGGATAGGAATTCAAATTGCTCTTCTTATAGCTAAGGTTACAGACTTGTACAACCACTTTAAATCCCAATCTAGGGACAAACAAGTTTTTGCCAATGCATCTTTTGAAATCAATAATCCGCCAGTAACTTTGTCACAACATTACATAATGATTATTGATGACTCTGACGATATGACTGTTGATGAAAATGAAAATTTTGAAAAATCTCTAGTGCAAAACTCTGATTTCTGTGAAACTGAAATTCAAACTCAAACTGATGCTTCTGCTGAAAATTCAACTCTTACTGAAATCGAAAATTTTCAACCAACAACTTTTGAAATTGATAAAAACCTTAATGAAGTTGTTGAAATCTCTGTAACTGATTTGAATTCAAATTCTCTTAAAAATGAAGACGTCATTCTTCAATTTGATCTTCCTCTCTCAGATTCTGAAAATTTTGAAAATTTCGCAACTTTAGATTGTCAACTTGAAAGAAATGACCAAGTTGGTAACAACTATTTAGGTGAGGATGACTTTGATGAACGAAAACTTCTTAAACCGATTGGCAATAATGTTGTTAGGTCTGAAACTGAAAACAAAACATTTGAAAACATTGAAATTCTTTAGGTTGAATGCGACGAAACTGCTGAAGGTAATCTTAAATACAATGTTTATTTTTCTGAAACTGTTGAAACCCCTTGCAACTTGATCGTTTCAACTGAACCACACTTTAATCACTTGTTTTTCAATGATAAATTTCTGTAGTATATGAACTCTTTTTGGAATAACACTATTTTTAAGAGAACACAATTTCAAAATTTACTGAAAATACATTTGTTTAGTTTTAACATTAGGTTTACGAATGGACTTTTAGTAAACAACATTTCAAATATCAAAGCAAAACTGAACAATATTTCTCAAAAAAAGTGTGGGGGTGAGAATGATTTACATGTCTCTCAATTTATACATCATCTGAACAAATCAAACTTTGTTTTTGAAACTTTTACTGAACCCCAGTTCAATAACTTCTCTTTAGTTGCTATAAAAATTCAATTCGATTTTAGGATCAATTGTAAGCTCAAAATTTTAAAATTAGCAACTCAAACTTTTGAAAAAACAAAATCTGTTTTTTCAAATCTGACACGTAATATAAAATCCTTTATGATTTGGTTTTCTGTGCTTCAGCTATGTCTCATAATCTTAATGAGGCTGATCTATTGGTCCATTGTGGACCGGTTCATATATTCGATGACTGCGTATTTTCTGCACGCACATCCGTAAGCCATGCTTACCCTCTTATTTTCTTTCCCTTTCTCTAAGATATGTCTGATTAACGACCATGGGGACACAGTCACACTCAAGTGTGTGTGTAGGGGGGGGGGGATTTATATTACATCAGTAATCAAATTTTTTGAACTAGGCCTTTCGTTGAACAAGGACTAACTTAAAAATTCATAAATAACACCTTGGATCTTGTTTGGTATGTTGAATTGTTGGGTGATGGGAATGAACATTATTTATTCACTGAGTCGTAATGTGTCGTTTTAAGATGCTATCTTGAGACCGTGCAGACGTTACTCGTGCTCTAGAGTAAGCATGTCAACCTTTGTTATACATGTTAGAATGTGCAAGTAAAAAAAAATAAAAAATCATAAAAGTCAAATAAAATTGATTTTGTACCTACATTTGTTGGATTTTCTGAGTTCTTTACATGCACAATATTTCCTCACTCATATTTTCAAATTTTTAATTTCTAAATTCCACTTATCCCACTTAGGGAGAAATGACTCATTGTAGTGTTCTTCTTCGATACCCCTCATTATTCAAACCCAAGCTTTAGTCAATTGACATCCATGCTTTGACAAGTTTTTCTTATATTGGTATACTATAAAACCTTATACTGATCTATTTTCAAAGGTTTAAAAACATCACTTTTTATACCAATATTACACTACCCACTCCGTACTTGTTTTAAGGTAGGATAACCATATACCACATCTTATTTTATAGAGGTTATCTATCTTACGAAACTTTGCTTATCATTCCTTTCATCTTTTTATATAACATCAATCCAGACTTGTGTGTTGAATTAGAGTTATGGAAGTAGAGTAACTAGGGTACAAAACTTTCCTTTCATGAAGTGTTGGTTATGATTCGCTTAGTAGAGGAGGAATCAAATGAAATAATACGATATCATTCCATTCCATCTCCACTCATCATTCATCATGCAAAAAGAAATAAAAAAGAAAAAGAAAAAACGCAATGAAGAGAAAATCTCTCAGAATAAAATAGTCATTCATCATTCTTGACTATAAAACATTCATTTCCATTCCATCCACATCCATCATACCATACTTGCAAGCGAGGATTGTAGTAGAGGAGAAGAAAGGAAACAGAACTTCCATATGTGCCCTATTATTACTTTATCTTTTTTAGCTTGAAGTTCAACTAATACACTTGCCCTCTTATCTAGAATATTTTTAGAACTTACAAAATTCTCCTTCATCTATGCATAACTCACATCCAATACATTACAGTTACACTGGTGCAAAATTCTTCAAAAAAATTGAATAAATGATTGGGTGCACATTATCGATGTGTAGAACTTTCGTTGACACCACGCTCTTAACCTTCAAGGCGATTACAGTGTTATCAAGGAATTACGATTGAGCTTAAAAAAAATTATTCATTTTTGCAACAGTAATAGGATGGACAATTTAGGACTAAACCGTTGTTAGTGAAGTTAGGTAAAGTCCTTGGAATGTGCAAGACCTTAAATATATCATTTAATCAATCTGCGTACATAAGACACTTTGGATTTTCTAGGTAGTATCCACTGAAAAGCCTGATGAGACAACACTCGTCCTACTGGGGACACCTAGGGGTTTAACGGCTTGTTGCATACCCTAAATGCAATCGTGTTTCCTACGAAAGTTTGACATATCTTAGTTTAGTTTATTCGAGGACGAATAAAAAGGTAAGTATGGGGGTATTTGATATACACGTAAATGTGTATATTTTATCCGCTTATTTATCTTGTTTTTCTATTTAAAATAATTGATACTGTGTCTTTATAGTTGTTTTTTCAGATTATTTGAGATAAACGGATTGATGCACTTAATTTTTGAAAAGCTTGAATAATTGGTGCAAGAAGAGTGTTGATTTTTAGAGCTAGATTAAAGCTTGAAGACTAGAAGAAATGTTGTTGTTCAACCACCTTCTGCCGCATATTTTAAAGATTCAATGCTTTTTCATAAAGATCGCTTGTCGCAAATGTTATGGAGTTCTTATTCATGTTCAAAACAATTGAAGTTGATGCCATTTGATGCCCGCAAGCTATGACATTTGCATGTCCATTCACACGCGTTTACACTTAGCTCTTTGGTTTATTTGTTAATTGGGAAAAGGGCTTTTGTCCCACATGGTGTAATTGGCCACTTAGTCTTGGCCATAACAACTATAAATACATTGTATCTCCTTCATTTGTATTTACATTGGGTTTTATTCTGTAACTTTCTCTTGGAATAAAACTATTCTTCTCCTATTCTCTTTAGTTTTAGTTTTATTTATGTTTGTTCTTTTATTTTTTTCATTTTATTATTTAGCTACGTCTAGCTAATCCCCTTTAATTACGGGGCGATGATGCTTATTGATTAGATTCAATATGAATCATATAGCCAAATAGATTAGGACTTCATGTGTATACATCTAGATCTAAACCAAGAGTTAGATCTGAACCTTCATACTCTGTGTCGTTTAAGAGCTATGCTCCTTCACATGGTATTTGTTCGATAACGCTTATCAGATTTAGATCTAATTTTTTGGGTTTTAGAAATAAATTAGTGAATCTATCCTAATATCCTGTGGTTTTTTAAGCGCTTAGCTCCTGCGTAGGCTATACTTGTCGTTATTCACATATTTGCTTCTAGAAGCCTAATTATCGTTGATTCGTGTTTATGACAGAAACATGAGTTAGATTTATATTAATATATTTGCCTATTGATGAGTATTAATTCAATTTATGTCATTACTCCCTAATCGCTTTCATTTATTATAAAAAAACTCTTTCTTTTTCTTTATTTTTTGCTATTTATAAACAATCAAAATTTCAGAATAACTTGATTAGATTTATTAATTAAAATATTTTTGGTTCCAGAGTTCGACACCCTTTACAGCAACCCTTGTTGTTTAGGAAAGCCGAGCGAATTAAATAGTTGTTTTCGATTGTTCAATTTGTTCGTAAACATCTTTTAACTATATTGGTTTTTTATGTTAGAACAATGAACCAATTGCTTACACTGATTTGTTTGTCATTTGTAGCATACTTAGTACTTAAGAATTATTTTCTATTACGTATTAGCATTTAAATCTCCAATAATAGATTTATTTTCCTTAAACTGTCATGACATTTTCGTCAATAGATTTATGCTTTTTAAGGTATCTAATATATATTCTGAAATTGTAGTTAAATGCATTTTCTGGAATCAGCATTGCTAATGAAAGCAAGAAAGCTTTCATGACACTGAATAGAAAGAAAATTCATCAGTATATAATATTCAAGATTGATGAGAAGAAAAATGAGGTAGTTATAAAGAAGACGGGGAAATCGGGAATGAACTATGACCAGTTTGTTGCTCCTTTGCCTAAAAATGATTGCCGATATGTTGTTTACGACTTTGATTTTGTAACCGAAGATAATTGTCAGAAGAGCAAAATATTCTTCATAGCTTGGTTTATATTCTTTTCCTCCTTTTTTATTTTCTTTTTTTAATTCTGTGTTTATGAATAATTCTTTACATCTTGTTCAAATCAGTGCACCATTTATATTAATTACTAAGTTCTAACTTGGTCTTTGTCATGAAAGGGCAAATTACACCCAACGTGAAACATTTGACCTGCAAATTTGTTTATGGATCATGTTGGTTTTGTGATATTTTGTCCATGTAATGTGGAGACGCTTAAGAACATTAAATAAAGTAAAATGATTCAATAATACAGAAGTAGAACAGATCATTATTTGGCTTTTGAAATTTCACTGAAATATTTATGCAGATAACATTGGTGAACAAAACTGCGTGCAAATCTGCTATGTTAAGTCATCTATATTCAATTCTACCTAACATATTAATGACATGTCATAATATATGGTTCTTGGCTCAAGTCAAATAGAATAACGAAGTGCTTATCAAGTTCTTTTAGTAGGCATGCTAGTTAGTTTTAACATAAAAATAACTTCTATGTTTCAGGTGACTCCCCTTAACGAGCATGTGTGCCATCATTAGCAGGTCTTCTAAACTAAAATATGAACACTTACTGATGGACCTACTTTTGTAAATTGGGCTGATTTTACCTAATATTTGCAGTTTTTATCATGCAAACTAAAATATGAATACTTGTAGTTTTTATGATCCAAATTCTGTGCAACAACATTCAATGTTTGGCATAGTGCCCATGGTATATATTCCCCCATATAATGGATATGGTTATCAGGTACAATAACTTACTTATTTGTTCATATATTTAGTAACTCTTATGATTCTAACATTTTAGTTTTCTACTTCATTTTTTAGTAAGTGCATGGTTACATATTGCTTAGTTTTTTGTACATTCCCTCACTTTTATAATTTTGCATGAAACAAGTTTCTATGAAGAAGCTTATAATCATTCTTTTGTTGTTGTTAGTCTATTTTTAATATGAAACCATAGTATATATTTTCATCTAAATTGCAAGTAGTGCATGTAATCATGCTTTTTTTTGTTGCAAGTTTATACATGGGGTAGAGGCTACTATGGAGCTTTGGGTCATGGCGATGAGAACGATAAAACTAGTCCTACATTGATATCCGGTTTCAAAAACCACCTTGTCGTTCAGGTTCGTATTCTACACCTTTTTCTAACTGCTTTTCATCATACGTTGAATTTAATAAATGTTATCGTAAAACCCTTAGGTTTTTGCAAGGAAGAGGAAGACATTTGTTTTGACGGATTTCGGCTCAGTGTTTGCTTTTGGGTGGATGGGTTTTGGAAGTTTGGGGTTTCCAGATCCTGGTCTCTACAACAAAGTGATGAAACCACGAATTCTTCAAAATCTAAGGTCGTATTATGTAGAATAGCTAAATTTTACTTTTAAATTATGTATTTGATCATATGTATAACACTTGTGGTATATTTGAAGAATTGGTATGGTATGTAGAATATTTTGGATGGTTTGAATGTGATGATAAATGTTTTGGATGAGTTTATTATATATACAAAACTGGTACTGCAGATGTAACAACCCGTATTTTTGAATAACATGTTATAACATAAATCAAGGAAGAATTAAACTGTAAAATCTGAATCAAGGGAAATGGGCTGTGCCATTGCGTTCGTCTCGGAAAAATACGCGAAATAGAGTCCGAGTTTTCGAAAAACGGAGTCCGTATGACCAAGTTATGGCCCAATGAAGTTTTCAGAAAATTCCAAGCCAGAAAACAGTTCAAATTCGAATTCAGATTTAAATTTCAACCAAGGCAGAATGGGCGGGAATTTTCCCGCCCCAGGAAGAGTCGACACAGGGGTCGACACCAGTGTCGACCCCCCCCAATGGGTCGACACCCATGTCGACCCATGGGTCGACACCCATGTCGACCCAGGGGTCGACCCCCCCGGTCGGACCAGTTTTTCTGGTGCACCATTTTGATATGTTAGGTCTTGCTCTGGAAGTTTCTGACGGGATTTGACGGACCTGATGTGTTTGAGGGTTAATCCTATGGTCTAAATTAACCTAAACACCTATAAAAAGACCCCTAGATCTAGCCTAAACCCTCGTTAATCATTCCTACAACTAAATGCTGTCCAAATATTCACCAATCATGGCCTCCACCTTCTTCATGAGAGCATGAGTGTCTCAAATCAATCTATGTCATAAAAGAGCCATCTTTCTTAAGTAAAAGAGCCTCCTTTCTTTGTCTTTGGGGTTATTACTTCTTGTTTCAAGGCGTTTAAGTGGAGCTTATTTTTTTCTTTGCGGATTTTGCTTGTGGCTTCGTCTCAATCTTTATATATATTAATCTAGATCGCATAACCGCTCATTGTAAGCCCCATACTACTCTTAGATTCTAACTATGAAGTTAAATGTGATATGTTGCAAGTTGAGTTTGGGCCTAAGTATGATATATGCTTTGATCTTATCATGTTATGCATGAATATATTCTATGCATGTTTGAAAACCTATCACCTTGACCTTGTGGGCTAAAAGCTATAAGCTTTATGTTGAAATGTTGCATTATATAACATGAGAACTCTTATAACCTTTATGAGAACTTGCATATAATGCTATATGTGAACTTTTAGCCATCATCCTATGTCATTCATATTCATGTTTCACCTATTTGCTTAAGTTGATATTATGCATGTTTTGAGGCCTATGATGTAATATGCAAGCTTATGAACCTATTTATGCCTCATATGCCACCATGTTTAACTTGTGGCCAACCTTATTACCTTATGCCCCTTTTTGTCATGCTTTTGCCAAGTTCCCCATTTTGATCTATGTTATGTTATGCGAAACGTACATGCGATGGTGATACGTTGGGTTGGGTAATATTAATGACATGAAACATGATTTTAAAATATGACATGAACATTGACTTGTGATTGTGTTTGTAAACATAATGGTGGACATGACACTTAGAAAACATGAGTGTGGCCAACTCGAGGTTGGGTTGAGTTTGTAGCATAAATCTACCCGGAACCGACCGGCTTAACTAGTGGCTACAAGCAATAGGACCCAATGTGAGTAGTTGGTCATGTTGCACTAGAAACCCGAGGTTAGACCAAGTTGTGGTGTAAAGCTACCCGGACCCGCCCCGCTTAACTAGTAACCACAACAAAGTCTAATGTGAGAGGTTGGGTGCATTAAAATAATTAATGCCACATGATAGGGTTAAGTCATGGACCACTTGAATACTTAACCAATTAAACATGATGGGTTGATGAGGTTAAGTCATGAACCTTGGGTACACTTAACCAACTTGATACTTGATTGGGTAGGGTTAACCACATTTAACCCGCTAGAAACCCTAGTTACGTGGTCCTTTTCACCAGTAACCCTCTTGGTTGTATCATGATACCCTAGGAACTAGGCTAGGGTGGGGCACGATTACTGGGTTGACATGTAAGCGACCAAAACGACGGCTGAGTAGGTGCGCCGGTGTAGGTTCAGGCGGACTATGGTCGTGCACATGGTCCGGAGTTGAAAAAGCAGACATGGGCACCCGTAGGTTTAGACTGTGCGTGCTTGATCTGTGTCCGTGGTTGGCACCCTAGGGCTTGATACACCCTAGGGTGGACCTAGCACAGTTTGACTACACTTCGTGATTGGGCCGTATGACACCGACACTTGACGAGTTAGGCTTATAGGGAGCCGATCGACTAGACCGTGAAGTTGGACCTCGATTTAGGTCATTTCATGATGTGGGCCAGCTTTGGGCCAAGGGATCATTTCTTGATTATACTTGACATGGATTGGGATACTAGTACACTCCTGGTGCAACTTAACCTTGTATATGCAATGCCACACTTGATCTATCTTGTTAACTTTTCACCATGCCAGTTATCACCCTACATCTCATCTCTGTTTACATACTCAGTTAACTTTATTAGTTTTTATACTAATAGTAGATAGGACTTACCAGTCTTTTTGACTGACCCGTTTTCTTTTTCCTCTTTTCTTCCGTTCCCCCCCCCCCCAGGTTTGCAGGGTGGGAACACTGTTGCCTAGCTGGATCTTTAGCTGCTTTTGTGGATAGCTCACGTATGGTTTGAGCATGCTATGGCCTTATTCTACTTTGGGGGATAGTTACTTTATGTTTCTTTTTCAGTTTTTCAGTTTATGTTCTAGACTTTGTTTTATGGGAAAATAATGACCAAGTACTTTGATGTAACTTGACTATGGTTTTGAAATGCTAGTTTTATCTGCTGCTTTACTACTCTGTTTTACTTATATGTTCTGTCTTGTGATATCTGCATGCATGTTTACCTCGTTTAACGCCCCTCCAAAGCTAGTGTCCTTGCAAGAGTGGCATTGGCGGAGGTGGGGTGTTACATTTGGTATCAGAGCATAAGGTTTACAAGATTTGAGCAAAAGGCTTTTAAAACTTACCTTTTGAAAAACTATTTTCAAAACCAATTAAGTATTTTCCAAGAAAAGTCTAGTTATTTTAAAGGGCTATTCCCCAAAAGCCATTAGCACTATCCTTCGTTTCCTTGTTCTAAATCTATCTTTTCCTTTTTCAGTATGGCCGATCTTAACCTTCCCGAGGGAGTGACCATTCCCGGATGGTTCCGGAGGTACTTGGAAGCTACGGCCAACAATGTGGGCCCAGCAACCACCCCCACCGTAACTGAGGTTCCTCCTCCTCCCCCTCCTAAGAATCCGCAAGCAGATTTCACTAAGATTTGCAAAGACTTTAAGGCGATGGGTGGCAAGAATTTTATTGGGACGGAGACTTTTGTGGAGGCAAGAAATTGGTTGAAAGAAACTGAAGATCTCTTCGCTATCTTTGATGTGGAAGATCATAGAAAGGTTTTATTGGCAGCATGGTTATTGAAAGAAGAAGCTGCTTATTGGTGGGAGGTCACCAATGCTACGAGGCCTATAGAGACTTGGGCCGACTTTAGGACAAGATTTGGGCTTAAGTTTCTATCATCAGCTGAGGCGAATCTGCAATTGGAGAATTTTATATCTTTGAAGCAAGGGGACATGACAGTGAGGGAGTATGTGAATAAGTTTAATCAGCTTTCTCGATTTGGTTTGGACATGGTTAATACCCCCCAGAAGAAGGCTTTATGCTTTGCACGAGGATTGAATGAGCCATTACAAGGATTAGCCCTATCTCATATACCCATGGGGGCCACTTTTGAAGGCCTAGTAGACATGGCATTGCTTCAAGGAGACGATAAGAATGGCAAGAAGGAAGTCAAGGCTAATGAGACTCAAGCCAAGAAGATAGACTCCAAGTGGGGAGGAAATCAGAGCAATCAGAACAACAAGAACAACAAGGGCAACAAGGCCAAGGCAAAGGACCCAAGAAAATGCAACTTCTGTGGGATTGTTGGGCACATAGCCAAGGATTGCAGAAAGAAGAAAAGGAAGCGGGGCGAATGCTTTCATTGTGGAGAGACTGGACACTTTAGCAAAGATTGCCCTAAGAAGCAAGGACAAGGGCAAGGGCAGAATCAGCGTGCAGGACCTTCTGGAGGGCAAGTACATGCTCTCAACACTGCTCCAGTTCAGGACCGAGGTAGTATTTCTGTAGAAAGTCTTGTTTATATTTTTGATTATCCTATTCGCACCTTATTTGATTATGGCGCATCGCATAATTTCATTTCTTCTGACATTGTTGAAAGTTTGCACCTAAGTACTAGTCTAGTTGAGGATCCCGTTTGTGTTTCAAATCCAATTGGGGGTTCCACCCATCTATCTATGATTTGTGTGGATTTGAAGATTTCTATCTTGACCGTGGAATTCACGTGTAATGCTTATGTTCTCGGGTTCACGGGATACAGGTTGATTTTGGGCATGGATTGGTTGTCCAGTTATGGAGCCATTCTCGATTGTGAACATAGGGTGGTGAGGCTCATGACTCGCCTCGGTAATACCCTAGAAATTTCTTGTAACCCTAGAGGTCCCGTCATGTTATGTTATCTTGAATCTCTTGACTCGTCCATCGATGATCTGCAATCTGTAAGGGTGGTCCGATACTATCCTAATGTCTTTGACGAAGTTAAGGGGTTACCCCCTAAATGAGAGATAGATTTCCGCATTTATCTAGTCGATAATGCCAAGCCAGTATCATTGCCCGTTAGGCACATGGCCCCACGAGAAAGAAGAGAGCTCAGTAAGCAAATCAAGGAGTTGCTTGAGAAGAATTTTATTAGGCGAAGCATTTCTGAATGGGGTGCTCCGGTGGTATTCGCTACTAAGGCGGATGGTTCGCTTCGTCTATGTGTTGATTATCGAGAGTTGAACAAACTGACAAAGAAGAATAGGCACCCGTTACCGAGGATTGATGATCTCTTTGACCAACTTGTTGGTGCTTCTGTATTCTCTCAGCTCGATCTAGCCACCGGATTCCATCAGCTTAGAGTAGCTGAGGATAGTATCGATAAGACTACGTTTAGGACTCCAGATGGATTCTTTGAATGGCTTGTCATGCCATTCGGTTTGACTAATGCACCCGCCTACTTCGTAGATTTGATGAGTAGGGTGTTCAGGGAGTTCCTTAACAAGTTTGTTGTTGTCTTCGTGGATGATATTCTGATCTTCTCAAAGGATAAGGAAGAACATGCCTGACATCTCAAGGGAGTGATGGATACGCTTAGAGCGCATCAGTTGAAAGCCAAGTTCTCCAAATGTCATTTTTGGAGAAGGGAAGTTCGGTTTCTTGGACATATAGTTTCTAAGCAAGGCATAGCGGTGGATCCCGCGAAAGTGGTTGTGGTTCAAGATTGGAAGACTCCTAGGAATGCAACCGAAGTAAGAAGCTTTCTCGGTCTGGCGGGCTACTATAGGAAGTTCATCAGGGACTTCGCTAAGATTTCGGCCCCTCTTACTAAGTTGACAAAGAAGAACTTAGTCTTTGCATGGGACTTGGAGTGTGAGCTTGCTTTTCAAAGGCTCAAGAGAGCCCTTACCACAACTCCAGTTTTGGCATTACCCGATGGCGGTAAGATGTTTACCGTGTACACCGATGCATGTGGTACGGGGTTAGGTGTTGTTCTAATGCAAGAGGGAAGAGTGATATGTTATGGGGGTAGGCAACTTAAAATTCATGAGAAGAACTATCCCACTCATGATTTGGAGTTAGCGGCGATCGTCTTTGCACTCAAATCCTGGCGCCACTATCTTCTAGGCGAAAGGTTTGAGTTGTATACTGATCACAAGTCACTCAAGTACCTCTTCTCGCAGAAAGATCTGAATCTAAGGCAGCAAAGGTGGATGGAATTCTTGGCATCTTATGACTTCGAGATAGCTTATACCCCTGGCAAGGGTAATGTTGTGGCAGATGCACTAAGCAGAAGGAGGTTGGCTTTGAGCCCCTTGTTCATTGAGATGAAGAACTTAGAATTCTTGGCAACCTTTGATTTCACGACGGCTGTTGAGTCGATGACGGGTTCATTAGCATCCCTTGAGCTTAGACCCACACTTCTTGATCAAGTTGGGGCTTCGCAGAAGGAAGATCCGCAGATAGTCGAGGTCATGGATAAGTTGATTCGCGGTGAGAAGTCTAGTCACCTTGCTAGATATACTATTGATGACAATGGTTGGCTAAGGCGTGATGGAAGGCTATGCGTTCCACAAGTAGGAGACTTGGTGCATAAAGTTCTCGAAGAAGCACATCACTCGAAGATGACTATACATCCTGGAGGAGATAAGATGTATAGAGATATGAAGCGCATTTTCTTTTGGGCTGGAATGAAGAAAGATGTGGCAGAGTATGTTTCAAGGTGCATGGTGTGCCAACAAGTGAAAGCCGAGTCAAAGAAACCAGGTGGGCTATTACATCCATTGGAGGTCCCACAATGGAAGTGGGAGAGTATTTCTATGGATTTTGTGGATGGATTGCCTAGGTCAAGGAAAGGGAACACAAGCATATGGGTCATAGTTGATAGACTTACGAAGAGTGCTCACTTCATCCCAGTAAAGAGCAAGAGGACCGCATCATGGCTGGCATCTATTTATCTCCGAGAGATAGTGCGGTTGCATGGAGTTCCTTCCAGCATAGTTAGCGATCGTGACCCAATTTTCACTAGCCAGTTCTGGAATAGTTTGCAAGAAGCGATGGGTACGCGATTGAATCTGAGTACAGCCTATCACCCCCAGACGGATGGCCAAACCGAACGGGTGAATAGAGTGCTAGAAGATCTTTTGAGGCTCTGTGTTCTTGACTTTGGTGGTACTTGGGAAGACCACCTTCCTCTTGTAGAGTTTGCTTATAATAATAGCTATCAAGCCAGCATAGGGATGGCACCATTTGAAGCTTTGTATGGGAGGCCGTGTAGGTCACCATCTTGTTGGTGGGAGACAACATATAGGCTTATACTTGGGCCCGATATGATACGGGACACATCCGAGAAAGTTGAATTGGTGAGAAGACGGATGAAAGCAGCCCAAGATAGACAGAAATCCTATGCTGACAAGCGAAGGGCAGATTTGGAATTCGAAGTGGGAGACAGGGTTTTCGTGAAGGTTTCTCCTTTGCGTAATGTGGTACGTTTTGTAGCAAATGGGAAGCTGGCACCATGGTTCGTAGGACCCTTCCCTATCATTGAGAGAATTGGAAAGATGGCCTATAAGGTGGAATTGCCCGAGAAGCTAGCCGGAGTGCATAATGTATTTCATGTCTCGCATCTCCGAAAGTGCCTGCATGAGTCCGCTGAGGTGGTTGAACCAAGCATTCTAGAAGACATTGAGGTAGAGAAAGAGGCAACCTTGAGAAGAGCTCCGATTCGTATTTTGGGAACAGAGATCAAGAAGTTATGGAATCGAGAAGTCAAATTGGTGAAAGTTCAGTGGAGTGAAGCCGATGAAGATGCAACTTGGGAAACCGAAGAGAAGATGCGTGGGCTTTATCCATTCCTTTTTGAGGGTACATTCTCAATTTCCTCTCCTAAGTAGCATATCTTTCTTTTTGCTATCCGTGTTTATCCTGTTTATCTTGTTATCTCGTTAACCTTGTCATGAGAACCTTAGGTAGAAACCCTTTGGATGAAACATGTATTTGAAACATGTTATGCTTGATGGTTGCAAGTGGTTGCAAGTGTTTGCAAGTGGATACTCGTGGATGCATGATACACATTAGGCACTAATATCGGCTCACACACTTTCATGTTGCATATGCATGAGTGCTTATACTTATTCATGGATAAAACTTGTTATGCTATCACGTGGATGTTGCATATGGATGAATTATGTGCATTCATGTAGAGATTATAAATTATGTTAGGAATTTGCATACATATGGACTCATTTCACTAACATGTTTTGCATTAAGGGGGTTTACTGAATCAGTAACCTCCTGATTTTTGCATTAGATAAGTACATATACACACCTTTGCATATGATCATACAACATTTAGAATCCTTTAAGGACAATGACTGCATGTGGATGATGTTTTGAGTAGATGGATGATGGATGGTAGGATACGTTCTTCCTAACTTGGAGATTTCGGGGACGAAAACCTTTAAGGAGGGGAGAATGTAACAACCCGTATTTTTGAATAACATGTTATAACATAAATCAAGGCAGAATTAAACTGTAAAATCTGAATCAAGGGAAACAGCCTGTGCCATTGCGTTCGTCTCGGAAAAATACGCGAAATAGAGTCCGAGTTTTCGAAAAACGGAGTCCGTATGACCAAGTTATGGCCCAATGAAGTTTTCAGAAAATTCCAAGTCAGAAAACAGTTCAAATTCGAATTCAGATTTAAATTTCAACCAAGGCAGAATGGGCGGGAATTTTCCCGCCCCAGGAAGGGTCGACACAGGGGTCGACACCAATGTCGACCCCCCCAATGGGTCGACACCCATGTCGACCCATGGGTCGACACCCATGTCGACCCAGGGGTCGACCCCCCCGGTCGGACCAGTTTTTCTTGTGCACCATTTTGACAGGTTAGGTCTTGCTCTGGAAGTTTCTGACGGGATTTGACGGACCTGATGTGTTTTAGGGTTAATCCTATGGTCTAAATTAACCTAAACACCTATAAAAAGACCCCTAGACCTAGCCTAAACCCTCATTAATCATTCCTACAACTAAATGCTGTCCAAATATTCACCAATCATGGCCTCCACCTTCTTCATGAGAGCATGAGTGTCTCAAATCAATCTATGTCATAAAAGAGCCATCTTTCTTAAGTAAAAGAGCCTCCTTTCTTTGTCTTTGGGGTTATTACTTCTTGTTTCAAGGCGTTTAAGTGGAGCTTATTATTTTCTTTGCGGATTTTGCTTGTGGCTTCGTCTCAATCTTTATATATATTAATCTAGATCGCATAACCGCTCATTGTAAGCCCTATACTACTCTTAGATTCTAACTATGAAGTTAAATGTGATATGTTGCAAGTTGAGTTTGGGCCTAAGTATGATATATGCTTTGATCTTATCATGTTATGCATGAATATATTCTATGCATGTTTGAAAACCTATCACCTTGACCTTGTGGGCTAAAAGCTATAAGCTTTATGTTGAAATGTTGCATTATATAACATGAGAACTCTTATAACCTTTATGAGAACTTGCATATAATGCTATATGCGAACTTTTAGCCATCATCTTATCTCATTCATAATCATGTTTCACCTATTTGCTTAAGTTGATATTATGCATGTTTTGAGGCCTATGATGTAATATGCAAGCTTATGAACCTATTTATGCCTCATATGCCACCATGTTTAACTTGTGGCCAACCTTATTACCTTATGCCCCTTTTTGTCATGCTTTTGCCAAGTTCCCCCTTTTGATCTATGTTATGTTATGCGAAACGTACATGCGATGGGGATACGTTGGGTTGGGTAATATTAATGACATGAAACATGATTTTAAAATATGACATGAACATTGACTTGTGATTGTGTTTGTAAACATAATGGTGGACATGACACTTAGAAAACATGAGTGTGGCCAACTCGAGGTTGGGTTGAGTTTGTAGCATAAATCTACCCGGAACCGACCGGCTTAACTAGTGGCTACAAGCAATAGGACCCAATGTGAGTAGTTGGTCATGTTGCACCAGAAACCCGAGGTTATACCAAGTTGTGGTGTAAAGCTACCCGGACCCGCCCGGCTTAACTAGTAACCACAACAAAGTCTAATGTGAGAGGTTGGGTGCATTAAAATAATTAATGCCACATGATAGGGTTAAGTTATGGACCACTTGAATACTTAACCAATTAAACATGATGGGTTGACGAGGTTAAGTCATGAACCTTGGGTACACTTAACCAACTTGATACTTGATTGGGTAGGGTTAACCACATTTAACCCGCTAGAAACCCTAGTTACGTGGTCCTTTTCACCAGTAACCCTCCTTGTTGTATCATGATACCCTAGGAACTAGGCTAGGGTGGGGCACGATTACTAGGTTGACATGTAAGCAACCAAAACGATGGCTGAGTAGGTGCGCCGGTGTAGGTTCAGGCGGACTATGGTCGTGCACATGGTCCATAGTTGAAAAAGCAGACACGTGCACCCGTAGGTTTAGACTGTGCGTGCTTGATCTGTGTCCGTGGTTGGCACCCTAGGGCTTGATACACCCTAGGGTGGACCTAGCACAGTTTGACTACACTTCGTGATTGGGCCGTATGACACCGACACTTGACGAGTTAGGCTTATAGGGAGCCGATCGACTAGACCGTGAAGTTGGACCTCGATTTAGGTCATTTCATGATGTGGGCCAGCTTTGGGCCAAGGGATCATTTCTTGATTATACTTGACATGGATTGGGATACTAGTACACTCCTGGTGCAACTTAACCTTGTATATGCAATGCCACACTTGATCTATCTTGTTAACTTTTCACCATGCCAGTTATCACCCTACATCTCATCTCTGTTTACATACTCAGTTAACTTTATTAGTTTTTATACTAATAGTAGATAGGACTTACCAGTCTTTTTGACTGACCCGTTTTCTTTCGCCTCTTTTCTTCCGTTCCCCCCCCCCCCCCAGGTTTGCAGGGTGGGAACACTGTTGCCTAGTTGGATCTTTAGCTGCTTTTCTGGATAGCCCGTGTATGGTTTGAGCATGCTATGGCCTTATTCTACTTTGGGGGATAGTTACTTTATGTTTCTTTTTCAGTTTATGTTCTAGACTTTGTTTTATGGGAAAATAATGACCAAGTACTTTGATGTAACTTGACTATGGTTTTGAAATGCTAGTTTTATCCGCTGCTTTACTACTCTGTTTTACTTATATGTTCTGTCTTGTGATATCTGCATGCATGTTTACCTTGTTTAACGCCCCTCCAAAGCTAGTGTCCTTGCAAGAGTGGCATTGGCGGAGGTGGGGTGTTACAGCAGAATTTGTAGATACAATTTGCCTTGTTCCAATGTAGCATTTGTGTTCTTTACTGTTGCATTTGATTTTTTTTTTTTGATATTGCATTTCAAGATACTAATGTTGCATTACATAGTGAAGTGGTGTTGCATTAAGTAAAATATTATCAATTCCACTGTGGTACGATATGTGGGACCCACTGCTGAGGTGGAATGTGTCACGTGGATAGCTGACATGGCATGTGACAGATAGGAAGATGACGTGAAGAGCTGACGTGATGTGACATGTAGATAGCTGACGTGGGTCCCACTATCGTGACCTTAAAGGCAAACTCTGACTTATGCTTAAGGCAACGCTGTTTATTGTTGCATTACTTGCAAGTACTGTTGCAATATAGTTATAATGCAATACTTTCTCTATGTGGCAGTAGATGACAAAATGTGATGTCTTTGAGAGCTACGGCAATGACCGCGGATGCCCAACCCCTCTGGTGTTGCCTATTTGAAAAAACGGCTTAAGGCAACACTTTTTCGATCAACGACCGCATAAAACTAGTTTCGAATATACCCGCTTATGATGTAGTGTTTCTTGATTTAACTCCATTACCCGAGCTCCCCCACCACCACCAGCCCTTGCTACACCACATGACCCTCCTCCTCTCAGGCGGACCAAACACCAATAGCCCCTCCTTAAGTCGTGGCCCCACCTCCCCCTTAAAATCCTTAAAATTCAAGTTTCCACCTTTAAATCACCTTATCCCTTGTTCCTTAGCCCATTTGCACCCGAATCCTTCCCCTTGGACCCACCAAAGCCCACGGCCTAGCCCCACTAGCCCAATACGTGGACCTCATCTAAAGGTCAAACCTCCATAGCCCTGAAACCTAACCCTGTTTGCTTCGAAAACCCAAATACAACGCCAATTGTTTGTCTGTAAGTTTAGAAACACCGCTGTTTGCGAACGAATTATAAAATTGTAAACAAATGTAAAATACGTTCGGCTTTCCTAAACAACAAGGGTTGTTGTAGAGGGTGTCGAACTCTGGGACCAAAAATATTTTAATTAATAAATCCAATCAAGTTATTCCAAGATTTTGATTGATTGAAAACATAGAAAATAACAACAGTTAAATAAAGAAGAGAGATTTATTTAATAAGAGAAAGCAATTAGGGGATAATGACATAGATTAGATTCACACTCATCAATAGCCAACAAATAAATATAGATCTAATTCATGTTTCTGTCACAAACACGAATCAACGATAAATAGATTCTTAGAAACAAATAAGTAAATAACGACAAGCATAGCCTATGCAGGAGCTGAGCTCTTAAACAACCATAGACTATCAGGACAGATTCACAAATTAATTTCTAAAAACCTAAAACTAGATCTAAATCTGATAATTGTTAGATCGAACACGAATATACCCTGTGAAGGAGCATAGCTCTTAAACGACACAGAATATGAAGGTTCAGATCTAACCCTTGAACAGATCTAGATCTACATATATAAAGTCCTCATCTATTGGCTATGTGATTCATGTTGAATCCGTCATCACCCCCTAATCAAAGGGGATTAGCTAGACATAGCTAAAGAAGAAGAAAAACAGAAATTAAATAACATGAACATAAATAAAACTAAAACTAAATAGAACAGAGGAAGAAGAGTTTTATTCCAAGAGAAAGATTACAGAATAAAACTAAGTGTGTCTTTACATGAATAAGATACAAGGTATTTATAGTTGTATTGGCCAAGGCAAAGAGGCTCATCACACAATGTGGGGCAAAAATCCATTTTCAAAATAACACATAAATCAAGTAGCTAAGTGTGAACATGTTTGAATGAGAAGCCTTGCAAAGGAGCTAGTGTGAACGCATGCAGAGAAAATAGGTTGCAGGCTTTAACTCCAATTGCCTTGGGTATGAATAAGAACTCCAAGTGATCAGAAAAGCATTGAATCTTAACTTTGAAATATGCAGCAGAAAGTAGTTGAACAGCAACATCTCTTCAGATCTTCAAGCTTTAATCCAACTTTAACAATCAACACTCTTCTTGCGCAAATTCTTCAAGCTTTTCAACAATTAAATGCATTAATCCATTTATCTCAGATAATCTGAAAAACACAACTATAAATACACAATATCAGTTATTTTAAAGATAAAATAAGATAAATAAGCGGATAAAATATATACATTTACGTGTATATCAAATACCCCCACACTTATCTTTTTATTCGTCCTCGAATAAACTAAACTAAGATATGTCACACTTCAGTAGGAAACACGATTGCATTTAGCGTATGCAACAAACCGTTAAACCTCTGGGTGCCCCCAGTAGGACGAGTGTTGTCTCGTGAGGGTTTTCAGCGGATACTACCCACAAAATCCAAAGCGTCTTGAGTACGCAGATTAATCAAACAATATATTTAAGGTCTTTCACATTCCAAGGATTTCACCTAACTTCAATAATAACGGTTTAGCCCCAAATTGTCCATCCCATAATTAGTGCAAAAATGAACAAAATTTTCCAAGCCGAATCGTAATTCCTTGATAACACTGTAATTATCTTGAAGGTTAAGAGCGTGGTGTCAACCAAAGTTCTATACATCGACAATGTGCACCCAATCATTTCTTTATTCTCTCTTTTTTTTTTTGAACAATTTTTGCACCAATGTTACTGTAATGTATTGGATATGAGTTATGCATAGATGAAGGAAAATTTTTGTAAGTTCTAAAAATATTCTAGATAAGAGGGCAAGTGTATTAGTTGAATTTCAAGTTACAAAAGATAAAGTAATACTAAGGCACATATGGATGTTTTGTTTCCTTTCATCTCCTCAACTACAATCCTTGCTTCTAAGTACGGTATGATGGATGTGGATGGAATGGAAATGGATGCTTCATAGTCAAGAATGATGAAGACTATTTTATTCAGAGAGACTCTCTCTTTATTTCATTTTTTCTTTTTTTTCTTTTTCTCTTTTTTTTTTTTTTGCATGATGAATGATGAATGGAGATGGAATGATGCCGTATATATTTTCATTTGATTCCTCCTCTACTAAACCAATACTTCATGAAAGGAAAGTTTTGTGCCCTAGTTACTCTACTTCTATAACCTAATTCCACACACAAGTCTGGATTGATGTTATACAAAAAGCTGAAAGGAATGATAAGCAAAGTTTCGCAAGATAGATAACCTATATAAAATAAGATGTGGTATATGGTTATCCTACCTTAAAACAAGTACATAGTGGGTAGTGTAATATTGGTATAAAAAGTGACATTTCTGAACCTTTGAACAAAGGTTCTTGAGTATACCAATATAAGATAAACTTGTCGAAACATGGATGTAAATCGACTAAAACTTGGATTTGAATAATGTGGGGTATCGAAGAAGAACGCTACAATGAGTCATTTCTCCTTACTTGGGCCAAGTGGATTTTAGAACTTACGATTTTGAAAATTTGAGTGAGAAAAATATTATGCATGAAAACGAACTCAGAAAATCCAACATATGTAGGTGCAAACTCTTTTTTTTTTTGATTTTTTTTATTGTTTTTACTTGCACATTCTAACGTGTATAACAAAGGTTGACACGCTTACTCCAGAACACGACTAACGTCTGCACAGTCTCAAGCTAGCATCTTAAAAAGACACATTACAATTCAATGAATAAATAATGTTCATTCCCATCACCCAACAATTCAACTTATCAAACAAGAACCAAGGTGTTATTTATGAATTTAAGTTAATCCTTGTTCAATTAATGACCTAGTTCATAAAATTTGATTGCTGCTGTAATGTAAATTCCCCCCACACTTGAGTGTGACTATGTCCTCACAGTCGTTAATCAGACATATCTTAGTGAAAGGAAAAATAAAATAAGAGGCTATTTACATATGTACAAAAGAGGGTTAGTGCGTCTTACCGAATGTAATGTGGCTCATGGAGGACCATGAGCTCTTCCTCTTGGTTGGGTATTGGTTCCAAGTAAGGTTTAAGGCATTGACCATTGACCTTAAAGGATGATCCATCAGTTGGATTCTCAATTTCTACCTCACCATTCGGAAAAACAGTCCGTACAGTGTAAGGTCCTGTCCATCTAGATTTTAGCTTACCCGGAAATAGATGCAGTTTTGAGTCATACAACATAACTTTTTGACCTGGCATGAAAGTTTTATGTAAAATTGATTTATCATGAAAAACTTTTGTTCTGTCCTTGTAAATTC
Source organism: Allium sativum (assembly GCA_030737875.1). Taxonomy (NCBI): domain Eukaryota; kingdom Viridiplantae; phylum Streptophyta; class Magnoliopsida; order Asparagales; family Amaryllidaceae; genus Allium; species Allium sativum. The sequence goes on from CM060912.1 coordinate 506,604,984, forward strand.
ATTCATTTTCATAGGCATCATTTCGAATTTCATCAAGTTCATTAAGTTGAAGCTTCCTATGTTCTCCTGCTTGCTCTAAATCAAGATTCAAAGTTTTTATTGCCCATAACGCCCTATGTTCTAGTTCAACTGGCAAGTGACATGGCTTACCAAAAATCAACCGATAAGGGGACATACCCAAGTTGGTTTTGAAAGCGGTGCGGTAAGCCCAAAGAGCGTCGGTTAACTTTTGGGACCAATCTTTACGATTTCGATTCACAGTTTTCTCAAGAATTTGTTTAATTTGCCTATTCGATACTTCAACTTGCCCACAAGTTTGAGGATGGTAAGGAGTAGATAACTTGTGGGTTATCGAATACTTTCTCATGAGAGCTTCAAAAGAACGATTACAGAAGTGTGTTCCATTATCATTGATTATTGTGCGAGGTGTGCCAAACCTAGAAAAGATGTTTTCTTTCAAGAAGCGCACAACAACCTTGTTATTGTTTGTTTTGCATGGTACAACTTCAACCCATTTGGAAACATAATCAACAGCTAAGAGAATGTAAAGGTTCCCAAAAGAATTAGGGAAGGGTCCCATGAAGTCTATACCCCAAACATCAAAAATTTCGACCTCTAGAATGGGGTTTAGAGGCATCATATTCCGTTTAGAAATTTTCCCCAAGAATTGACATCGATCACAAGTTTTGCAAAATTCGTACGCGTCTTTAAAAAGGTTGGGTCAGTAGAAACCCAAGTGGAGAACCTTTTCGGTTGTCTTTTTGGGACCGAAGTGACCACCACAGGCTTGGTCATGACAGAAAGAGAGGACACTGTGAGTTTCAGTGTCGGGAACACACCTTCGAATGATTTGATCGGGACAATACTTGAAAATATAGGGGTCATCCCAATAAAAATGTTTCACTTGGGAAAAGAATTTGTGTTTATCCTGCTTAGACCAAAAAGAAGGGGTCTGCTTAGTGACTAAGTAGTTGACAATGTCAGCAAACCAAGGATCAGTGGATAGAGAAAACAGCTGTTCATCAGGGAAATTCTCGTTGATCGGAAGAGAAGAAGACGGGGCATTTGGAAGACGAGACAAGTGGTTCGCAATAACGTTGTCAGATCCTTTTTTATCCTTAATAGTAAGGTCAAATTCTTGAAGTAGAAGGATCCAACAAATGAGACGAGCCTTAGCATCCTTTTTAGAGAAAAGATACCTAAGTGCGGAATGACCAGTATAAACTGTGATGTGTGAGCCAACTAGATAAGGCCTGAATTTTTCTAGAGCAAAAACAACTGCCAAAAGTTCTTTTTCAGTGGTCGTATAATTGATTTGGGCATCGTTCAAAGTCTTACTCGCATAGTAAATGAAGTGAAGAATCTTATCGATACGTTGTCCTAGGACAGCGCCAACAGCGAAATTCGAGGCATCACACATGATTTCAAAAGGCAGCTTCCAGTTGGGAGAGCAGATGATCGGAGCAGAGACAAGTTCATTTTTAAGATGCTCAAAAGATGAAATGCAATCAGAATTGAAGTCGAAAGGAACATCCTTACCAAGAAGATTGGTCAAAGGTCGAGTGATTTTGCTAAAATCCTTTATAAAGCGACGGTAAAAACCAGCATGACCTGAAAAGGATCAGATGTCTTTAACATATTTGGGAATGGGAAGATTCGGGATAACTTCGATTTTAGCTTTGTCTACTTCAATTCCTTTATTAGAGATGACATGTCCTAAAACAATGCCATGTTTGACCATGAAGTGACACTTTTCCCAATTAAGAGTTAAGTGTTTATCTTTGCAACGGTTAAGAACAAGATCCAGGTGATGTAAACACTCAGTGTAGGAATCCCCGAAGATGGAAAAATCATCCATGAACACTTCCAAAAATCGCTCGATCATATCAGAAAAAATGCTAATCATGCACCTCTGAAAGGTTGCAGGTGCATTACAGAGACCAAAAGGCATACGTCGGTACGCACATGTACCAAATGGACACGTGAAAGTGGTTTTCTCTTGGTCCTCAGGAGCGATAGGGATTTGATTATATCCCGAGTACCCGTCAAGGAAACAATAGTACTCGTGACCGGTTAGTCGTTCTAACATTTGATCGATAAATGGCAGAGGGAAATGATCCTTTCGTGTTACAGCGTTAAGTTTCCTATAGTCAATACAAACACGCCAACCAGTCTGGGTGCGGGTTGGGATAAGCTCGTTAGCTTCATTTTGAACCACGGTAATCCCTGATTTCTTAGGTACAACATGAATCGGACTAACCCATTGACTATCGGAAATCGGGTAGATGATTCCATTGTCAAGGCATTTAAGGATTTCAGTCCGAACTGCTTCTTTCATGATGGGGTTTAGTTGACATTGGGGATCACGAGTGGGTTTGGCATCATTTATAAGGTGGATTCGATGTTGGACAATCGAAGGACTAATCCCCTTAATATTAGCCATGGACCAACCAATTTCTTCCTTATTTTTCTTAAGGATGGGAAGGAGCAATTGTTCCTGCTCTAAAGTAAGGTCAGAAGCGATAATGACAGGAAAAGTTTCATTGTCTCCTAAGTAAGCGTACTTAAGATGACTGGGCAACACTTTGAGGTTAGATTTTGGGGGCGACTCAACCGAAGAAATTGGTTGAGGGATAGACTCATTTGTGAGAGGCTCGACAGGAATCGAATCAGAGACATTTTCGGGAGTATCTTGAAACAAAGTTTCGTAATTTGATTCAATTTCGTTATTCAGATGGTCGAGCTCAGATTCATTATCGTGGACAGCATGGATTTCAGAAAACTGGTCCACATAAGAGTTAGGAGAGTTTTCAGTTCTGAAGATGTTTAGCTCGACAGTCATGTTACCGAAAGAAAGTTTCATAGACCCATTTCTACAGTTGATGAGAGCATTAGAGGTTGCTAAGAAGAATCGTCCTAGAATTAAAGGGATCTGGTTTGCAGGATTGCTAACCTGTTGAGTTTCTAAGACAATGAAATCAACTGGAAAGATGAATTCGCCAATTTTGATCAACACATCCTCGATTTCGTCCATAGGTTTCTTAATTGGTCGGTCAGCAAGCTGAAGGGTAACCTTGGTGGGTTTCAATTCTCCTAGCCCTAATTGGCGATAGACGGAATATGGAAGCAAGTTAACACTAGCACCTAAGTCTAGCAGGCATCTATCAATTTTCTTGTCCCCAATAGTACATGATATTGTGGGGCAGCCAGGATCTTTGTATTTCACTGGCATTGATTGGGACAAGACTTCACTTAGAGTTGTCGCTAGAAACACTTTCTTAGTTACTTGTGTATGACGTTTTTGAGTGCACAAATCTTTTAGAAATTTTGCGTACTGTGGAACTTGTTGTATAATATCTAAAAGAGGAATGTTCACTTTAACTTGCTTAAATATTTCAAGGATTTTTTTCTAGCTGGTCCGTCTTTTTCCTAGGTCGGAGTCTATGAGGAAATGGAGCAGACAACTTAGTAGGTTGGGCTACTTGAGTTTGAGGATGGTCCTTGTCAGAAATTGGCTCAATGTTTTGATCTGAGTTGGTCGAATTTTCGATAGGGTTTGGAAGATCGTCCGGTAAAGCATTTGGGTTGACCACATGGTTGTCAATCTTTTTTCCGGATCTAAGAGTCGTGACCGCATTCAAGTGACTAACGTTTGAATCTTGAATGATGTGAATTTGGTTGGAGTTAGGATTTTGACGGTTGGCGTTTGGAATGGGTTAACTCGGGAAAGTGCCTCTTTCCCGTTCGCTTACCGAAGTGGCTAACTGACTCATTTGCATTTCAAGTTTAGCGATCGATTGACTCGTGTTTTGCATGTGCGAAGTCAATAAATTTTGAAGATTGGTATTTGATTGGAGATTTTGAGTCATCGCTTTAGTCAATTCTTCGAGAGTTTTCTCCTGTGATGTCAATCGTTTATCGTCTTAGGGAACAAAAGATTGTTGCGCTTGGTTTTGAGAAGGTGGCACAGGATGTTGGAATTGAGTTTGTTGAAAGGGAGGTTTCGAAGGATTATTCGAAAATGATTGAAAAGGAGGTCGAACCGCACTCAAATTTGCATTGTTTTGAGTCCAAGAGAAGTTAGGATGGTTTCTCCAACCTGGATTGTACGTTGGGGAGAATGGGTCATTCCTAGCTTTGTTAAATGCGTTGAGTTGTTCCAATGAATGTGGGCATTGATCAGATATGTGGTTAGGATCGTTACATTTGTAACATGAGGTCTGAGACGCTTGAGCTTGATTTATTTGAGTTGATGAAAGGACATTATCGAATTTGGATATCATCGCGTCTATTTTTGCTTCTAAGGCTACTGATGATCCTACCGAATGAGCGTTAGAATGGGAATAAATCAATTTCTCGTTAGATCTTTCCCATTGAGCTGATTTTTCGGCCAAATTTTCGAGAAATTGCCAAGCGGCATTGTGATCTTGGGCTAGAAAATTTCCTTGGCACATTGATTCGAGCATGGTTCGAGAGTTATTTTCAAGTCCATCGTATAAAATTTGACAAAGAGTCCATTTTTCCAAATTGTGATGTGGACATTTGACTAGAAGCTCTTTAAATCTTTCAAAATATTTTGCAAAGGATTCACCCCTAAATTGACGAAAATTGATGATTTCATTTCAAATTTTGGATGTTTTTTCCAGAGGGTAAAATTTCTTTAGAAAAATGTTTACAAATTCACCCCAAGTTCCAATTGTATTTGAAGGCAAGCTATACAACCATTTCTCAGCATAATCGGTAAATGCAAATGGAATTAACCTAAGTTTGATTCCATCGTCACTTAATTGTTGAAATTTCATGGTTGCACAAACTTGTTCAAATTTGGTCAAGAAAATATACGGATCATCACATTCTAAATTGCCAAACTTTGGAAGAGTATTTATGTGATTCGAATGAATTTCAAAGTGGTTACCCGTTGGGGCGGGCAATATGATGCAAGAAGGAATAGAAACCCGATTGGGGAAGTATCTATCCATAAGAGATTGAGGGGGATTTTCTTTGGCCATGGTTAAAGAAATGTTTGTTCGGACTAAACGATTGTCTAAAGGATCACGAGTCCAATGACGCATGCACTAGCGAGAAGAATAAGGGAAGACGAGAAAAAACAAATTTGAGCGATTTTTTTTTATTACAAAACGAGAATTATTTTAATTTTTTTTAGAGAAAAGGAATTAGACACAAAAGATTTTTTTAAAAAAAATGAACCTAATGCAATTTACAATTTCTAGAATTATATAATGACGGTTTGATTTATTTCAACAAAAGACTTCTCAGCCAGTTAACGGACAAGAGTTATCGGTGCACCAGGAATCACCCTAGCAATGCAGCCGAAGGTTTAAGTACCCTCAGAGGAACAACTGATATAATATTTACGAATCACCGTAATATTTATAAACAGTTATTACTCTGCCGTAGTCTAGACACCGAGAAATAATCTGTTAGAACTAAACCAAATTGTCAAAATATAATGAAGTCCTTAGAAAATAAAAACAAAACTAAGATGAATGCAATATATTTTTTTCAGTCACAAAATGAACAGTCTCAGAACAGTCACAGAACAGTCAATTGCAGAGATAAATAAAAAAACAAATTTTTTTTTACAAGCAAGCCGATGCCCTGCAGAAGAGTTTTACAAGCAATGTCTATATTTTTTTATTTGCAGCAGCGGTCCCTGTAAAGATAGAAAATACTCACCTTGATCGGCGGTCCATCCAGTGCAATTGAGTCGCGCTAGCGCGTTCACACCCCACTTGGTGTGCAACCGCTCTAACCCTGAATCGTCCGCTGCTTTCTGTTGTTGTCCCATTCTATTAATTGCTTGACTGCGCCGCTCCAACTCAAAAATTTTTTAAGACCTTTTTCTAATTTCCACTGTACCTGGTTTTGAAAAAATTTCGCCTTTTTTTTGGAAAGGATAAAATGAAAGCAAAAGTTTTTTTTTTTCAAATGGAGACAATTAAAATGAAGCAAAATGAAACTAAAACTAAAACGAGTAAAAAAAAATAAAAAAAAATAAAATAAAAACTCAACTAAACTAAGCCTAATTAACTAGAAAACCACGGCCCAACCCACTAATTAGGAACCGACTGTCTTAAGAATAAAGAAACACCGTCAGATCCTTTTTTAATGAAATCTGCAACTTAAGCTATTCCCAAATCAAATTAAATTCCTCCATTTCCAGTACGATATCAAATGAAATCATATGAAATTAAACCGAGATGATAGCGAGTTAGAGTGGTTCGCGGGTTCGTGAATTGTACTTGCGTGATTTATTTGGTAAAGGCAGTTCGCTAGAGTTAAATGGAAGGGTTCCGATTTTAAGGGCTGCTGTCGATTAGGGTTTGGCGGTTTCTGGTTCAGGCGAAAGTTTGGTGAAATTGTAGTGGACTTCAGAGATTGATATGGCAGTTCGGTGTAGAAGAGGATTCGGTTTCTGGGGTTGCGATGTAATTCAAATTGAAGGGGGGTGGTTCAGCGTTGTTTGGAAAGAGGTGACTGTGAGCTTTTGCGACTTGGTGGCGAGTTGTTGCCGAGGTTCTATGAGGAGATTGAAGTGCAGCGTGTAGTTGTGGCGATATGATGGTTTGATGAGTATGGGTGAATGTTGAACTGCTTGTGGTATTGAAGACTTTCTGTGGTGGTTGAACTGTTGGTGGTTATTGCAGAAATGTGGTCAATGAGGTGGAGTTCAGTTTTGATGTTGGTTTGATTATGGAGGATTTAAAGTATGGCAGTGCCTGAAGTTCTGAACTGTGGAGATAAACGTGGATTTTTGTGGTTGAAAAAAGGGTAGAATTGATGGTTGGGAAAAGTTGTGGTAAACGGTGTGCAGTTGACAAGGTGATCTGATACCGATGTTGGTAAGGGAATGGAAGACGTGTAGAAGTTTGTTTAGGGGGTGTATGGAAGTGAATTACCTCGTGAGGCTAGTCAGAGGACTGAAGTTGTTTCGCTGGTGAAGTGATGACAAAGAACAGAAGAAGAAAATAGAACAGAAATCTTTGTAATTTTTTTTTAGAAAACTTTGTAGAAGAAGAAAAGTAAAGATTGGAAAAGGAACAAGAAAGAGGAAAGATATCTGTCAAAAGAAGCAAGTTTTTCTTTTCTTTTTTCTTTTTAGAAATTTGTAAAAAGGGTAGTGTTTGTAGAAACTGGAAAGAAATAAATCAAAGAAAGGGAAAGAAATTGTAGAGAAAAAAGGAAAGAAATCAAACAAGATTTTTTTTGTCTTAGAGATTTTAATATCAATATTTTAATACCAAATCATCTAATCAAGATTTTTTTTCTATATATGAAAGAAAACAAAAACAAAAATATTTTTGTGCTTTTTAAAAAAAAAATGAAAAATGAGAAAATAAAAGAATATATAACCCGCTGGATTTAAAAAATAAAAATTATTTTGGTCTCCGGCAACGGCGCCAAAATTTGTTTGCGAACGAATTATACAATTGTAAACAACTGTAAAATCCGTTCGGCTTTCCTAAACAACAAGGGTTGTTGTAGAGGGTGTCGAACTCTAGGACAAAAAATATTTTAATTAATAAATTCAATCAAGTTATTCCAAGATTTTGATTGATTGAAAACGCAGAAAATAACAGCATTTAAATAAAGAAGAGAGATTTATTTAATAAGAGAAAGCAATTAGGGGATAATGACATAGATTAGATTCACACTCATCAATAGCCAACAAATAAATATAGATCTAATTCATGTTTCTGTCACAAACACGAATCAATGATAAATAGATTCTTAGAAACAAATAAGTAAATAACGACAAGCATAGCCTATGCAGGAGCTGAGCTCTTAAACAACCATAGACTATCAGGACAGATTCACAAATTAATTTCTAAAAACCTAAAACTAGATCTAAATCTGATAATTGTTAGATCGAACACGAATATACCCTGTGAAGGAGCATAGCTCTTAAACGTCACAGAATATGAAGGTTCAGATCTAACCCTTGAACAGATCTAGATCTACATATATAAAGTCCTCATCTATTGGCTATGTGATTCATGTTGAATCATATCTATTAGCGTCATCACCCCCTAATCAAAGGGGATTAGCTAGACATAGCTAAAGAAGAAAAAAAACAGAAATTAAATAACATGAACATAAATAAAACTAAAACTAAATAGAACAGAGGAAGAAGAGTTTTATTCCAAGAGAAAGATTACAGAATAAAACTAAGTGTGTCTTTACATGAATAAGATACAAGGTATTTATAGTTGTATTGGCCAAGGCAAAGAGGCTCATCACACAATGTGGGACAAAAACCCATTTTCAAAATAACACATAAATCAAGTAGCTAAGTGTGAACACGTTTGAATGAGAAGCCTTGCAAAGGAGCTAGTGTGAACGCATGTAGAGAAAATAGGTTGCGGGCTTTGACTCCAATTGCCTTGAGTATGAATAAGAACTCCAAGTGATCAGAAAAGCATTGAATCTTAACTTTGAAATATGCAGCAGAAAGTAGTTGAACAACAACATCTCTTCAGATCTTCAAGCTTTTATCCAACTTTAAAAATCAACACTCTTCTTGCGCAAATTCTTCAAGCTTTTCAACAATTAAATGCATTAATCCATTTATCTCAGATAATCTGAAAAACACAACTATAAATACACAATATCAGTTATTTTAAAGATAAAATAAGATAAATAAGCGGATAAAATATACACATTTACGTGTATATCAACCACCGTGTCGAAACTTTGTCGAATTTATTTTCAAAATTCTATACTGACCTGGGAAGGCTGCTAAGATCTTCTGGAAACGTAAGGATACCATTCGATTAAAGTTCGACGTAGTGGAACCCTAAGTGAGAAGCTATAAACTCAAAAAGAGCTAGTTAATTATTAACTATAGTATGTGAATTGATTATGAGCTATGACTGGTGACCATAGTTCATGATAATCAATAATGATGCTTAGGATAATAAAAATATCATTTTTAGTTAATATATATTAATTGCTTGGGTTTATAACACATAGAATCAACGATATAGACACTGGGAATTGATTGAACCCTAAATGGTCATTAGAAAGTAATTAACTAATTACTGGTTAATGAATATTAATGTGAACCCTAGTTGGGTAATTGAATGATGATTGGTTGACATTGATTGATATTGCGGTTAATCTGTTGATTGATAAACACATATAAGCGTTAATGTTTTAAGGCTTATATGATATACACTATGATTTGTATTGATGGATGTTATTTGATGTTGATATAGTTTTATGTGATACGCTGACTAATTATTCCCAATATATGTGATTATTGGTTCAATGGTTAAGTCTCCATCAAATAAAATGATGTAATGAATATTTTATTAATATAATAATGGGTGAAAAACAAAATTTTGAGTTTGAAGTCCGATTTTGGATGGACATAAAGTTTATGTTATTACGATGAATATTCCTAATAAAATAAATTGATTTGAATTTATTTTCATATAGTTATGTTATGTTCAAGTTTTATTTTCAAAATGAATAGTAACATGTAATAGTGAAGTTTGGTTAGGGTATCTAGGAAAAGTTTTAAAATGATTTCCTTTACAAAATTGTCCTATTTATTTTTATAATGGGTATTAGGAAAATTTAGATTCAAAATAATGAATTTAAAAAAATGTATTATTTTAATGATTCAAATAATAATATAATACTTTAATATTATAATATTTGAATTTAAAGTTAAAAATTGAAAATACAGCTTTCAAAAATTATTATGTATATTTTATACAATAAATGAACTATTTTTGAAGCAATTCGACGTTGTTTATAATATACATCGAAATACGGTCAGAATAAAACTCGTCCTGCAGCGGCAGTTTGCGAACTTCGACCTATAACTTCAAACTATTGTACTAAGAGATCCAACCATTGAATTTTCCCAAAATAAGAACCGTTGGATTCGTAACGAAAATAGCTTTCAAATGATAAGTAATTTTTGAAATCCAACAATTAGGTTTTGAGAAATGTTCATATCAGATTTGAATAAAAACAGCGCCAGGATCTATAATGACCTGAAATTGAAATTCGTGAAAGTGGACTATATATATAATTAGGGAAAAATCATTATAAATTATTGTAAATGATTTGAAACAAATATGAACCAATTATGCACAGTTTTGAGTGACAAAAATTGGTTAAGTGAAATGTGACTATTTATCAACGGCTTTTATAACAGGTTTTGAGAAAAGTTTTGAAATAAGGATTTTAAATTCACAAATAGAATATAGTTCTTGTTAAACCTTTTTATAAGGTTAAAGAGAAGTGTAAAGATGATTTTGGAAGCCAAATAATGTCAACCAAGTTTAAGAACTAAATGATTCCAGTTAAAGGCGATTTAATTGGTGAATTGATAATCCAATAAGGATTTTGTTTTGACACTAATTATTCGAAAAGACCGGATTCAATCCATTTCGAATAATTAAACGATGAACTAAAAGTCAAAGACATTGAAGATGGTGGAAGACCGAGAATCTTCATATCGAATGGGCTGCTTGTTGATTCCTTGGGTAGCTCCCGTTATAAGGTTAAAGTGACAGTAGTCCGGACGTACTTGTTGATTCTCTGGATATGCAAGAGCCTCTCTCCTTAATTGGACGAGGAATAAGGTGCCTTCGGTTTCATTCAGAACTAGAATGAACTTGTAAATGGATGTGTGTTTGACGTTGTATTCCACGACGTTACCGATTGGTTTCCATTGATGTTATATTAGTTGGGGGCGGAGAATTTATTCTCTCAGCTTACCACCCTCCTCTAAGACTTATAAACTAAGAGGGTTATATATTAATAGAAACCAATTATATGTTATGAATTGATAATGTGGCATGCCAAGTGCTTCTGGCAGATAGATCAAAGATTTGTTGAAAAGAAGAGCTTTATGGGACGTTGACTCTAGTGCCTCACACCCTGGGATGGGCCAAAAATAGGATGATGGATTGTAGAATAAGGAAATACGTTTTCTTCTATCTAAAATGATTCCATGGTATGGAGCCCAAGCAATTTACTTATGTGGATGGTGGAATTGAGGCGCCTCATGATGGTCAACAATGACCAAGATGATGGTCAAATACGACCAGAGAACGTTATATTCAGGAGTAAACCGCACTCACCGGGAATTGGTGGGCCGGCTCTGTCGATCTAAGGATTACATGCATGTGAGTCCTAGACATCTTGCTAGAGATGATCCGAATGGATAAATAAGATCCTTTGCCATGGTTCATGATGGAATCCAACTTCCAATACGAGCTTTGCGTTTTTAGTTGTAAACCTATATGGAGACATAATGGGATGGGGCAATATGCCATCTAAGATTGATACATTCATTTTCGAAATGTTTTCCACACTTAGACACTAAGAAGAATATCAAATGATTTTCTCGTATCAAGCATGTTCGGCTGTTATAAGATAAAACCCTATCCTCCGGTTTGCATTGCATTGTGCAATGGGACTTGAGTCTTATAATAGCTTCATTTTTGTAAAAAGCATTATGCGATTTGATGCACTGTCATTCGTGTGGAGGAAACCCATTCCTTGTTGTAAGGCGTGGTCCCGTGATATGCATCACTCTTAAGTTAGTTAAAAATAACTATTAGAGTTTCTTATACCAGTCCCTTGAGTGACTTGCAGTTTGTTTTTCCCTTGCAAACTCGGGTGCCCATATTTTCATATAGGAAACATAATATCTAGGTCCTTAGCTTAGATTATTTTGGAATTGTGCACGGAAGCTACCTATGGAAGCTGGTTTTGGATATGGAGCTAGAGATGGATGTACTTTTAGACTCTCCAAGTCTTTGTCATATTGATTATTGTTATTTTCGCTGTGTATCTATTTGCTTGTTGCAACCGTTATATATAATTGTTAAGATCCTATGAAATGTATTAAACTCTAATGAAAACCTATGATGTACTTTGATGTACATTATGTGTTGTAATGCAATGTTTATCTTCTTGTGTTATATTAATATGTTATATACCAAAGACTACCCGTTCTTCTGGGGAACGGGAGTACGGGTCTTCACAGCATGGTATCAGAGCTGAGGGTTTACTTTAGTTGTGGAGTATAACATGTTAAATGACTCATTAAAGATAGAATCGGTAGTATTCTAGAATTAGTGGCTCATTTGAGATAGGGTTAGTAATACCCTAGAATGAGTTCATCAGAATAACACACACCTAGTAAACCCATTTCTATTCATATATGTCACTACGCTCTTACAATTTTCTTAAGATATCTTTCTTGCTTGCCTAACTCTTTTCTTACTATGTGTAGATATAGTAGAAAATGAGTGGCAGACGCGGAAGAGGTAGGGCAAGAGGAAGGGGTAACGCTGAAGCTGAAGTTCAACAGCTAAACCCCATTGGAGCAGCAAATGAGGCAGTTGTCCCTTCGCAGCCAGAACCAGATTTAGAAGTTCTAGCAAAGAAATACAAGAATCACGGAGGGGTACCATTCTTAGGAAAGGAATCAGTGGTAGAAGCACAAGCCTGGCTATATTATTGCAAAAGAATTCCGACTGGCTTAAAACTAAATAGAGAGCAAGAAAGGTATTTGGTCTCTTGGTTACTCAAAGATGAAGCTTTAATTTGGTGGGAGATGATTACGATGATAGATTTGGAATAAAATTTCACTTAGGATCATTTTAAAGAGGTATTCGAAGAAAGATTCATGCCATCCGAAGCAATAGTCCGTATGTACTATGACTTCTTCAACATAAATCAAGGAGATATGACAGTTCAAGAATATCTGAATAAATTCGTTAAGCTTTCTCGCTTTGGCCCATAATTGATCCAAGTTTCGGTTAAAAAGAATGTTTGATTTATTGATGGTCTGCAAAGGCGGTACAAGAGTAGGGTGACCGCTCACGTGAAGCTCCCTTTTGCAGAAATGGTGGAAATGTCTTGTCGCTACAAAAGTATAGACAAACAGAATGCTTTGGAGGACAAAGAGGTGGGAAATTCTAGAAAGAAAGAAAGTTCGAAAGTAAGAAATCCAAAGCAAATAAGGAAGGGAAAAAGTCTAAGGAGGAACGGTTAAAAACGTTTACATGCTTCGACGAAAATAGAAAAGGACACTTGTCAAAAGACTATAAGTCTCTGAAGAAGTAGAAGAGGAACGAATCCGAATCCGGCAAGAAATTTCAGGATAACTAGGAAGGCTACAACTGCCACAAAATTGGCCACATAAAACCAAATTTCCCACTATTGCAGAAGTTTGAAGTGGCTCACGTCTATAACGTGGAAGATGCTCTAACAACCTCAGCTGATAGGACATGTACGAAAGTTCTAGAAGGTAAACATACCATTTAAATTATCCCTGTTAAAATGTTGTTTGATATTGGTGCATCATGTAGTTTCATATCGAATAAGATAGCTAGGGAACTCAAAGAAAAGTACTGGATGAGTGCCATAAGTCCAAACTCAGTATCCATCCAGGAGTTCATAAGATGTATCAAGATTCAAAGCACACAATTTGGTTGATATCAATGAAGATAGACATCTTGATATACGTTAGTAGGTGCCCAACTTGCCAACAGTCAAAATTGATCAGTAGAAAATCTCTGGGTTACTTCAACCACTGGAGATTCCGGAATGGAAGTGAGACCAAATATCAATGGATTTCACTGATGGTTTACCTCTAACCAAGAAAGGTAATGAAAGTATTTGGGTTATAGTTGATCGCCTGACAAATAGCGTCCTTTTTGTTCCAGTAAAAGCTATAAGAACAACTAATAATCTTGCTAGTTGTATGTGAAGGAAGTGGTTCAACTACATGGAGTACCCAGCAATATTTTTAATGATCAAGATCCGTTCTTTACCAGTAAGCTCTGGAAAGCATTTCAACTAGTATTGGGGACAACGTTGAGCCATAGCACTGCTTACCACCCCCAAACTGATGGAATGATTGAAAGAGTGAATCGAGTTTTGGAAGACTTGTTGTGAGCACATATCCTTGATTTCGGAGGATCATGGGAATATCACTTGCATCTTGTGGAGTTCTCTTATAATAATAGCTTCCAAGCAAGTCTTAAGATGTCACCTTTTGAAGCACTATATGGTCGACTTTTCAGATCTACGACATGCTGGGTAGGGTCTGTAAATCAACTTGTATTAGGTCCACACATGATCCACGAAGAAGCAGATGAAGTGGACTTCATTAAGAAGAAGTTGAAAACAATGCAAAGTAGACAGAAAAGTTATGCAGATTCTAGAAGAAGGGATTTAGAATTTGCAGTTGGAGATCAAGTGTTCGTGCAAGTTTCTCAATTGAGAGGAGTTATTCGATTCGAGACAATGGTAAAGTTATCACCCAAGTATACTGGTTCATTCCCGATATTGGAAAGAATCGAAATCCTAGCTTATAGTATTCAGCTACCATAATGGTTATCCAAGTGCAAAACGTTTTTCATGTTTCTCATCTTTAGAAATATGTACATGATCCTGATTTAATTGTTGATGAAGCAGCTCAACAAGATTTGGAGATCGCACCAAGTTCAGCAGTTCATAGAGAGCCTTTGAAAATAATAGGCAAAGAGATTAAAGAACTAAGAAACAAGAAGGTGAAATTAGTTAAAGTGCAGTGTAGCAGAGATCCAAGAGACTGCACATGGGAAACGAAGTATAGCATTCGAGAGTCTTATACCAACTGCAGAGTGGATATTTCTGAATAGCTCCTCTGAAAGGTAAACTTATTCCTTATATATAATTTCTACTTCAGCTTTACTTTCATCCAATTTCGGCGATGAAATTCTTTTAAGTGGGAGTGATTTTAGTGACTTGAAATTTTGGAACCAATTTAAAATTTTTATTTAACATTTATAGTCAATTTGAAAAAAATTCGATAATTTAATATTCTATTAACAGCTTAAAAAGAGGCATCTTTCAAATGATCTAGGAATTCAACGAAATGAATATTATCAGATCTGGAACGTCAAATAATGGTAAAGTTTCAAATTTCATAATTTTCAGAGTTAGTATGTGAGCGTACCAACAAAAAACATATATTGGGACAAATAGTCAAAATTAAGTAATAACGTAATAAAATAATAAGAACAATGGTCAAACGGACTCTGAATTCGATGATGCCAGTTTTTTGGATCCGTAACTAGGTAATATAGTAGGTTTCAACATTTCATGTCACTCGAATTAACAATTTGATCATACGAGCAATAAACGCATGAAAACACTCAAATAAGCATTCTTCTTTAAACAAGTCAAAAGGTACTTGTGTTTCTTTGATTGTCTTCAAACAAGCTTCTCCCTTGTGTTTTCTCCACTTAGCCCCTACGCCAACAACTCACCAATCCACATCCTTCCCCTTTCTATAAAAAATACACTTCCATTCTCCTTTTCCTATTTAGTTTCTCCTTTTCCATTTTGTTTCCCTTTTTCCTTCCTTGCTTTAACTCCATCACCTGAGCTCTCCCACCACCACTAGCCCTTGCCGCACCACCTGACCCTCCTCCTCTTAGGCGAACCCCACACCAGCAGACTCTCCTCAAGCCGTGGCCTGACCTCCCCCTTAAAAACCCCAAAATCCAATTTTCCCCTTTAAATCACCTTAACCCTAGCTCCTTAGCCCATTTGCACCCAAATCTACCCCTTGGACCCACCATAACCCACGACTTAGCCCTACTAGCCACACTTCTGACCATACCAACCAAAGACGTGGACCCCACCTCAAGGCCGGACCCCCATTGCCGTGAAACCCTACCCCGTTTTCTTCGAAAACCCAAATACAGCTCCGGTTGTTTGTCTGTAAGTTTAAGATCCACACTATGTTGAAACTTTACCGGGTGTATTTCCAGAATCTATACTAATGCTGGGAGGCTGCCAAAATCTTCTAGAAATGTAAGGATACCATCCAATTAAAGTTTGACGGAGTGAAACCCTAGGTGAGAAGCTATAAACTCAAAAAAGGCTAGTTAATTATTAACTATAGGTTTTGAATTGGTTATGACTTGTGATTGATGATCTAAGTTCATTATTATGTTTAATAACGCTTAGGGGAATAAAAATATCATTTTTAAGTAATATATGTGTAGTTGCTCGAGTTTATGACACTTAGAATCAACGATATGGACATTGGGAATTGATTGAACCTTAAATGGTCATTAGAAAGTAATTAACTAATTACTGGTTAATGGATATTGATGTGAACCTAGGTTGGGTAATTGAATGATGTTTGGTTCACATTGACAGTTGACATTGATCGATGTTGTGGTTAATATGATGATTGACAAACCGATATAAGCGTTAATGGTTTTAGGCTTATATGGTATACACTATGATGTGCAATCATGGATGTTATTTGATGGTTGATATAGTGTTATGTAATACACTGATTAAGTATGACCAGTAGATGTGATTATTGGTTCATTGGTTAAGTCTCCATCAAATAAAATGATTTAACAAATATTTTATTAATATAATATTAGGTGAAAATAAAATTTTGAATTTGATATCCGATTTTGGATGGACATAAGTTTATGTTAATACGATGAATATTCATAAAAGAAATAAATTTATTTGAATTTATTTTCATATAGTTATGCCCCGTTCAAGTTTTATTTTTAAATTGAATAGCAACATGTAAAGTAAAGTTCAGTTAGGGTATCTAGGTAAAGTTTTAAAAGGATTTCCTTTACAAAAACTGTCTTATTTTTTTTATAATGGATGTCAAGAAAACTTGGATTCAAAATAATGAAGTTTGAAAAATAATATTATTTTGATGATTTAAATAATATTATAATACTTAAATATTATAATAATTGAATTTAAAGCTGAAAATTGAAAATATAACTTTCGAAAATTATTATATATATATAATAATAAATGAACTATTTTTGAAGCTATTCGACGTAGTTTATTATATACGTCAAAATATGGTTAAAATAGAACTCTTCGGGCAGTGGCAGTTTGCAAACTTCAACCTGATGTACAGGGAGATCTGACCATTAAAATTTTCCAAAATAGGAATCGTTTAGGTTCATAAATAAAAGAGATTTCAAACGATAAGTAAAGTTTTGAAATCTAACGATTAGATTTTGAGAAATATTCAAACTAAATTTGAATAATAACAGCGCCAAGACCTATAATAACATGAAACTGAAATTTGTGAAAGTGGACTATTTTTATATATATAAAAATATGAAGAAAAGCATTATAAATTATTATAAATGATTTGAAACAAGTTTGGACCAATTATACACGGTTTTGAAGGATATGAACTAGTTAAGTGAAATTTGGCTATTTCTGTAATGGCTTTTATAACAGGTTTTGAGAAAAGTTTTGAAATAGGGATTTTAAATTCACAAATGGAATCTAATCATTAGTAAACCTTATAAGGTTAAAAAGAAGTGCAAATATGATTTTGGAAGCCGAATAAGCTTAACCAGGTTTAAGAATGAAATGATTCCAATCAAAGGAGACTTAATTTGTGAATTTATAATCCACTAAGGAGTTTGTTTTTACGCTAATTATTCTAAAAGACCGGGTTCAACCCATTTCGAATAATTAAACGACAAATTAAAATTCGAAGACAACGAAGATGGTGGAGGTCTAGGAATCTTCACATCAAATGGATTGTTTTCTGATGCCTTGGGTAGCTCCCGTTACAAGATTAAAGTGGAAGTAGTCCGGACGTACTTGTTGATTGTATGGATATGCAAGGGCCTCTCCCCTTAATTGGAAGAGAAATAAGATGCCTTCGGTTTCGTTCATACCCAGAACGAACTTCTAAATAGATGTGTGTCTGACGTTATATTTCAACAAAACCGATTGGTTTCTATTGATGTCATAGCAGTTGGTGGCGGGGAATTTATTCTCTTAGCTTAACACCCTCTTCTGAGACTTATCAACTCAAGGGGTTATATTTTAACAGACACCAATTTTATGATGTGAATTGGAAATGTGGCATCCTAATTGCTTCTGAATAGATCAAAGTTTTTGTTGAGAAGAAGAGCTTTGTGGGATGTTGACTTTAGGGCCTCACACCCTGGGATGAGCTGAAAACAGGATGATGGACCACAGAGTAAGGAAAAACGTTTCCTTCTAGCTAAAAGTGATGCAATGGTATGGAGGCCAGGCAATTTACTTATGTGGATGATGAAATCGAGGCTCCTCGGATGATGGTCAACAACGACCAAGATGACGGTCAGACACGATCGGGGAACATTATGTTCAGGTGTAAACCAAACTCACCGGGAATTGGTCGGCTGGCTCTATCGATCTAAGGATCACATGCGTGTGAGTCCTGGATATCTTGCTAGATATGATCCGAACGGATAAGGAAGATCCTTTTCCTTGGTTCTTGATGGAATCCAACTTCTAATACGAGCTTTGCATTTTCAATTGTAAGCGAATATGGCGACATAATGGGATCGGGCGTTGCCGTCTAAGATTGATACAATTATTGTAAAAAAAATTGCACACTTTGAAACTAATAATAATATCAAATAATTTTCTCGTATCAAGCATATTTGGCTATTATAAGGTAAAACTTTATCCTCCGGTTTGCATTGCATTGTGTGATGGGACTTCAGTCTTATATAATAGTTTCATGGCATTCTTGTGGAGGAAACCCGATCCGTGTTATATGGCATGGTCCCGTGATATTCCTCACTCTTAAATAAGTTAAGAATAGCTATTAGTATTTCTCATACCAGTCCCATGACTGACTCATAGCCTATTTTTCCCTTGCAAATTCAGGTGCCCATATTTTCACATGGCAGCCTAGTATCCAGGTTCTTAGCTTAGATTATTTTGGAATTGTGTATGGAAGCTACATATGGAAGATGGTTTTGGATATGGAGCTGTAGTAGGATTTGGATGTTCTTTTGGAATCTCCAAGACTTTGTCACGTTGATAATCGTTTTTTCCACTGTGTATCTATTTGCTTGTTGCAACTGTTCTGTATAATTATTAAGATCCTATGGAATGTATTAAATGTTGATGTGAAAACCTCCGATGTAATTTGATGTACATTATGTGTTGTAATGCAATGTTTATCTTTTACTGTTATATTAATGTGTTATATTCCAAAGAGTATCGGTTCTTCCAGGGATCGGGAGAATGGGTCGTTACATTAAATAATTAAAACTGCGAACTTTAACCAATTACAAACTTAGTGCAAACAAAAAACCATCAAATCATTCTAACTCAACTCAAACAATGAAATGAAACTAATTTGATTTTAAGATTACCTTTTCAGAGCTGCAAATGTTAAACGGAGGCTGAAGTAAGCGCTAAAGGGGTTTTTACGGCACTAGGATT
The DNA here is from genome assembly GCA_030737875.1 of Allium sativum. NCBI lineage: Eukaryota > Viridiplantae > Streptophyta > Magnoliopsida > Asparagales > Amaryllidaceae > Allium > Allium sativum. The sequence continues at coordinate 506,624,268 of CM060912.1, forward strand.
TTGAGGTACAAATGAAGTGAAATCTACAGAAATTCACAAACGGTAATAAGATGTTAAACCAATGTCTCCATTAGTGCTACTCATTTTTAAATCAAAACCTTACATAAATAAACAAATTTTAGAAAACACAGAAAAAATTACCTCTTGATTATAGTTTGAAGGTGGTGAGCGATGGTGGCGGGGGAATAGGTGATATTTGGATACCGCAAGAGTAGTAGAAATGAGGAGGAAAGTTCTTTTTAGCGTGTTAGAAAACAAATTCATCGTCGATTTTGCCACTAAGAATGAATCTGTGATTTTGATCAAAGGGGAATGGGCAGAAAGTATATAAGTATACCTGACCTGCAAAATTAATAGATTTATAAGATATATTAGTATACATGTTAGTTTATTTGACATATGTATTAACGGATGTATCACTACGATAGAGTGCAAAGTTTATGTAATGACCCACATTTGCAGAGGTATTATAATTAATTTATTTAATTACATAAATAGTGATATAGTGAATTAAATGGTCGTGGAATTAAATAATGGTGAATATTTAATTAAAATAATAAATTAAATAATATATTTAATTCTGAAATAATCAGAATTGGCTGAAATGACGATATGGTGTGAACTGGATCATCTGTGATATTTAATTCAGCTTGAAATTTAATTAGCATAACAAACATATTATATAAACGACAGTTTGAACGTAAAGTTATAATATAATTAAAATAGAGCTCGAAATGGCGATGCAGTTCACTATTTGGCGATTTGAACTTCAATTGAATATACAGAGTTCGTTTTAAATCGGATTTCTGTGAAACAAGAAACGTGTGGAGCTGGTGGAGTATATCTTTCTAGTGGAAGAGAAAAATCGGGATTTCATCGTGTAGATTTTGATTTATGTCCAAATCAAATTTTAGAAAACTCGTTGTGGTATTCCTTTATAATTAATAAAGGAATTATTTATATTTCATAAAGGAATTTCAATATAAATCGAATATCGGGTTGACCCTGAAGTGAAGATCGAGTTAGAAATTCATATAGGAATATTCTAGAGCTATATGGTATTCCACTGTGAATTTATACGATAATATTAATTTATTAATATTTTATTTAATTATATTTATATATTTAAATGGGTCATTCAGAGCGTTAAAAATAGCCAGTTTTGCAAACGAAGTCGGAATTTGACGAAACTAATTTTGTTGGATCCGCAATGTCAAATAGTTGTTAGATTTCCAGTTTCATGATTTTAGAGTCACTGTGTGGCCGTACGTATTTTTAGAGTGGAAAACAATCGATAGGTTGACCTTTAAAAAAACGCTGTGTTTGCAAACGAAGTCGGAATTCGATGAAACCAGTTTCGTTGGGACCGTAATGTCAAACTCTAGCAGTATGTCCAGTTTGGTGATTTTTGAGTATTTTATGTGGAGATAGGAATTTTTTAAATTGATAGTCAAGTTAGAAAAGGAATATAAAAAAATTATATTCACCCTATAAATACACCACAATCCCTCCTTAACCTAATTTACTTTTCACTTCTCTGGTCAACACTTTTGTGGCCGCCGAAGTTCTTCACTCACAGCAAAGACTTTGTTTCATAATTCAAAGTAAATTCAAAAGAAAAACAATAAATCCTCTAATGTATATTTTTGAAATCATTGGTTGAAGCTCTTCGTTTTTGTATGCTGTTTGTTGGGTTCGACGTCTTCTTTCTGGACTCGTATTTTTCTACAACGAGCTTAGGGCTGGCGGATTATTGAAGATGAAGCATCGGTTCGAGTTTCAGTGGTTGTATTTGGGTTTGCTGAGTTGAATAGCACCTATGTGCGATTTAATGGAGGATAATATGATGAAAGTTGTCGCTGTCTTTCATCAGAGCAGCATTGGATGGCTGTCGTCGCACTCGTGAAAGGTAAACCGAGTTTCAAGTTTCTGGGAGGGAATGGAAGAGATCGAGGAGAGATTAATGATGGCGATCTCAGTTTGGAATTTCATGAAGTGTTAAAAGTGCGGTTTGGGGTTGGACTTTGGGAAATGGCGTGGTGTTCTTCAGGAGGAGCCACGAGATTTGTTCGTTCAGGAAGAAGAGAAAAGAACGGGTCCGGGTTTTTATGTTAAGGGAATGGGCCAAGTGAATAGTGGTAAGGCCCATTTGAAATTTAAAATATCCATGTTTTTATTTATTCAAATAATTTACGAACTTCGTTAATCCATAACTTGGTCATACGATATCAGAAATTCGAATGGTCAGATCCGTTGGGACCGTATGGACGATAACTTCGCAATGGAACTGACGGGGAGTCCATTGGAGCTCGTTACAATTTATGGCGAAATAAATTGTCTGATCAGAATCAACTAACGCAAATCGTTATTTAACGGTTAACGCGAAAACGTGAGTAAATCTCACTAACTCTGAATAGTTTATCAATTCATGTTGTATTTTTAGAACTGTTAAATATTGGCTGATTGACCGTGTGTTGATTGTTTGATTGAACTGCTAGTCAGTTAGTTGAATTTCTATATTGATTCTGTTTAACAGAATATATCATATGGAACTGAAAGTGATGTTGATTTTATTGTATAACATATGTGGATGTAGGGAAACAGGTTGGAAGAATCCAACTGGATTCCTCAACATTTATTTTTACTGTTTTTCATATATTGTGATATATGATGCGATATTTGATCTGTTGTCGATTATATGTGTTTGAACGATATTGGTCATCGTGATTTGATGTGTTAAATACCATAACATACCGGAATGGTGAAAAAGGGAATTTTCAAAATGAATATTGAAAATAGATTATTTATAAAAACAAAGGATTTTATAAAAGAGATAATATTTATAACAATCAGAGGAGATTTTATAAAAAGGAAATATTTAGAAAATAAATAGAGTTATAAAAAGGAAATTTGTTTGTAACCGAATAGGATGTTATAAAAAGGAAAACGTTACTAAAAAGGAAATCATTTGTAAAGTGAAGAACCGTTACTAAAAGTAAATCTTTAAAAATGAATAAACGTTGTTAAAAAGGAAATTTTTATAAAGCGAAAAAGTCAGTAAATCGAATATGGTATTCGAAAGGAGTTAAATCGAATATAGTTATTCGAAGGGAGTTAATCGAATATGGTATTCAAAAGTTAGTTAATCGAATATGGTATTCGAAAGTTAGTAAATCGAATATGTTATTCGAAAGGGGTTAGTCGAGTCGAGTTGGTTCGATAGAGTTAACCAGTTAGAGTTAATCGATAGAGTTAAATCGAACTAGAGTTATTGAATAGAGTTAAATTGAATTAGAGTTAAATAAATAAGAGTTATTCGAATTAGTTATTCGAATAGAGTTAAACACAAAGGAGTTATCGAATTAGTTATTCGAAAGGAGTTATCGATTATAGTTTAATCGAAAGGAGTTATCGAATTAGTTATTCGAAAGGAGTTATCGAATTAGTTATTCGAAAGGAGTTAAGTAAAAAGAGTTAATCGATTAGGGTTAAATAAATAGAGTTAATCGAATTTAGTTTATTCGAAGAAAGATTTTTGAATCTAGTTATTCGTAAGAGAGATTATCAAATATAGTTATTCGAAGGGAGGAGTTATCGAATTGAGATTTATTCGAACGAGAGTTACGTAAGGAAGTGTTAATGGGTCAAAGATGAACTTACCCTATTTCGAGATCTGAAATGTTATTCAGTTTAGGTCTGAGAGGTAGTATTACCCCAACTTGATTGACTTCGTTTTTAATTTAGAAATGGTTAAGGTTCGAGAGTGAAAGTGGTTAAATGATTTAGTAAATAAGTACAGTGGTTTGAGTTGTCGCCGCGATGTTGATTTAAACATCTGTTTAAATCCAAGTAAAGAAGATTTGGAAATGTTTTCCAAATAGAATCAGAAACGTAATCAAATATTGAAATATGAATTAGAAAAGGAAATGTTTTCCAGTGTTAACGTACATTTTCTAAACATAGAAAATAAGGAAATATATATGTATATTTATATAGATATATATATGATTGATGATTGATTGATAAAATTTCCATCTGGAAATAATATCGTTGTTTGCACACATGTTTTTCTTTTATGGTTAACTCACTGACTATCGAAGTTTTTGACCATATTAATGTTGTTAATATGGAGAGATCGGTTGGATTATTATCCAAAGAACCACTCTATATTGGCATAAGCGTTGCGAATCATATATGCCAAAGTAATTGAAGACGAAGTAAAGTGAAAGGGCTATTGTATAAGTCTTAGATAACAGTGCCTAAGATGGATGTACTGAATAGTGCCTTCAGTTCATCCTGTTCCTGGATGACTGGTATGGATGGATGTTTGACAGAGTATTTCCAGACGATCACGTATATTGATTTCTTCAACCGCACCAAGAGTGGAAGCGGAGAAGGAAACTTCTTTTAGCTAACACATAATGTATCGTTGAGGGCATCAATCAGTGATCTGATGGATTTGACGATGTGGCATTCGAAGTGAATCTGATGTGATGATGAAGCGTAACCTCAAGCCTCATCAACCGGTAAATGACAGAAATCGGGCAGGCAGCATGGCTAAGTCGGTCGCTCCGAAGTAGGGTGTATAATCACCTGATCTAGAGTTTCATTTATTTCTAAAAATCTATTGTCGATACTGTCCCATTCGGGAAACGGTTGCTGATCCCAACCGTTGGTGATATACATTCGATACACTCAAGCGAAATGAGTGGTCGGTCATGTGTGGCCGGGTTGCAAGATGTTCTTGTTGAACCCAGTGTATTACTTTCTAGGGGTACACTAGCGAAAGGTGGTTCCATACCTTGTCATAGTTGGAAACCCATTACCCAATACGTGCTTGCAGTTTTGATTGTATACTATATATGTAGAATGTGAGATGAAAGCGTTTCTGCTAGATGATTATTATATTGTGGTTGATAGACATTATTATAATATCAAAAGGTTTTTGATATAAAGATATTTTGTATTCTCATAAGGGAAAAACCCATTCCGTTATACGGAGTGGTCTTATAAGATATCATTTACTTGTTCGAACTGTTTTAAACTGTTTTACTCATACCAGTCCTATGACTGACCCAGAATTTATTTGTTTTGTTTTCCCTAAACTCTTGGGTGCCTAAATTTGTACGGGCAGTCAAGTAGTTGGGGTTTACAGATATACTAGAAGAGCTTGGAGCAGGAGGCTTCAGGATTATATAGCTATAGTTATTTCAGCTGTGTTGTAAGTGTTGTACTCTGATAATGTTATTGTATACATATAATGATTTTATTTCAAGGATATATTATCTATTATATGTTGTTCGTTCCGCTGTGAGATACGTGTTACTCTGATGTTGTGCTCTTCTTCTTCTTCTTCTTCTATTCTAAGTTTCTATCTTATCTTTCCTCACCCTCTAATTTCTTTCATTAATGACCGGTATTTTTTGATGTTTAGTTAGTCGTCATTGAGTTTATGTCGATAACCAAAGTCGTCAAAAACCCGGGTCATTATAGTTGGTATCAGAGCATAAGGTTAAGTTAATAATTACCTTGGCTCTGTGGCGTGACTCGTTAGAGATAGGGTTAGTAATACCCTAGATTGAGTTTGAGTGTATATATATATAAGTGAACGTATTTGTTATTTGATATAAAATAATTTTATATTATGGGGATTTATTGGTTGAGTTGTTTATGAGTTCTGGTCGATCAGTTTGATCCACTGTATCGGTAAGGATTTTGTAAACACTTGAATACGATGAACCGTCATGGTATGTTTTGAAAAGAGGGTAAATGAAATAATTTTTCCCCAAATTATATTTTGGTATAAAGGATTTATATTGGAATGATTGGATATATTGGCTGTGATTTTAATCGAGTAAGATTATAAGTAAAATGGTTATGTAAATAATCGATCAGAATTCATATAAGTGAAATACGTGAAATCAGATAAATTAAATCTGAATTTAAACCAGAAATTTAATTAAAATTCTGGAAAAATTGGATAAGTGTTTTTAAATGGATTTGGATTAAAACTAAGGAAAATTTAAGATCCTGGGAGATTTTAAATTGTTTTACAAGCAGTGTGAATTATATTTTGAAATGAATTTCAAAGTGGAAATGTTTAGAAATGGTTTTATAGTATTAAGCTCACTTCGATCGCTGGAAAATAGATTCCGATGATGACAGCCGCATCATCAGTATTCATTTTCGAGTTGTAAGTGACGAACTACTACTAGAGATACTGTTTTGAATTTGTTTTGGGAAAGACAAGTTGTGTTGAATTTCAAAATGGGATTAGTAATATAAAATTTGAATAGAAATTGAATAGAATTAACTAAGTCGAAGAGGAATTAGTTAATCAAGTTTTGAATTTGAAGTTTAACTTTAAAAGGTGAATTGGATTTGTAAATGGATATTCGAAATCGAATATAGAACTTAAATTTGAATTTTGGATTCAAATTAATTAATAAGCAAGTTAAAATATATTTGAACATGTCATATTCAAATATAAAAGTGAAATAGACTAAAGAATTAATTAACAAATTAATTAACGAATTGAGTTAAAACGATCAGGTATAGTTAAAAAAGATTGGGCAGGTATAAATATACATGAGATAGGTATGGATAAGGTATGAAGGTATATAAATAGAATGCTCGACGAAAAGGTATGTATTTAATTCATATATGAGATTTTATGCACCGTATCGGCTAGCCGCTTGGCTTTTTCTTTTTCTTTTGGATTGGTGTGGTCCATGGGAGGCTATTTGAAATATCTCGATGCTCCTGGTACAAAGGAGGTTATGGAGAATTTTTCCGGGAATTTAAGGAGTTAGAATATTTTTAAGATAATTTGATATTTGAAATCAACATATCGATATATATATATATATATATATATATATATATATATATATATATAGAAGTCGATAAGGAAACGAACTTAGAAATAGAATAGTAAAATCAAAAAGGAAGACTAAGAATAAAGTCTAGTAAGAATAGAAAGAGGAAGCGTATACGTGTTTAAAAGTGAATAAGTAGTTGTATGGTATTGATTATTCGAGTAAGTAGTCATATCTGTTTTGAAGTTATAAATGTTATCCAGTCAAGTTCTGAGAGGTAGTTATACCCCAACTTGATTTATTTCATTATTAACAAATAAATAGTAAGATTTCAGGCTCGAAGATCAATGTTGAATAAGAGTTAGTTGAATATAGTATTTGGGTTGTCGTAACGATGTTTTACACAACATCCGTTTTAACCCAAATAAGTGTAAGCTTGGAAATATAATAAAGAATATTTCCTAAGTATAGAAATAAACGAGATCGGAAAAGAGATAAGGAATTGGAATATTTTCCAATTATAAATAGCATATATTTTCTAAAGTTTAGAAAATAAAGGAAGGCAATATTCGGAAATGTTTTCCAAATAACGTAAAAGGCCAATATGGTTGTTGAAAATATTTGGTTAACAAATATTGATAAAGAAATAGAGAAGTGATTTAACTAATGGAATATTAATTAAGGGCTTAGTGACATGTTCAAAAGGAAAATTTGATTTTTGAAAAGAGTAAACTATTTAAAAACTCCCAGGGAAAGGCTGTTTGAATTAACAACAAATTTAACAGAAATTTATGAAAGCAAAATTAAATTAAAGTAAAGCCAGTAATGTGGTAACTGAGATTGAATTAGGATGATATCAAGACAAATTGGATTGTGAGATTCAAATTTGAAGTGTAATGTGATAATCAAGTTAAGAGTTGGGAATCGAGAAGAAACTCGAGTTGAAATGATATTTGGCTCGGATATAAGTGAATGGTTGTGTTGTGGATAAAACTAGATTGGAATTTGGTTGGGATGGCCCTTGTATCCGCTGAATTGATAACAGGTGGAAAGGATATAATGATATGCCGACAAAAGGTACAAGTTTATATTTCTATTGGATATAAGATTTATGAGCCGAATTGGCAAGCCGCTTGACTGTTTGATTTTCTTTTGGGTTGGAGATGGCCCAGAGAGGCGAGTTGGAGTTTGACGTATTGACCAGTACAAAGGAGGTGCTGGCGAAATTTTTCAAAAAATTAAGACGTTAGAAAATTTTCAGGATTTTTGAAAATTTTCGTTGATAAGAATTAATTAATAATTTAATTGAAATTAAATTGGTTCAGTTGAGACTGAAAATTTAGAAGTGAACAAATATGTTCTAACCAGTCGATAGGGTCGTTCTTTACCATAGCAATTTCGAGGATGAAATTATTTTAAGTAGGGAAGATTGTAATGACTCGCATTTGCAGAGGTTTTATAATTAATTAATTTAATTATATAAATAGTGATATAGTGAATTAAATGGTCGTGGAATTAAATAATGGTGAATATTTAATTAAAATAATAAATTAAATAATATATTTAATTCTGAAATAATCAGAATTGGTTGAAATGATGATATGGTGTGAACTGGATCATCTGTGATATTTAATTCAGCTTGAAATTTAATTAGAATAACAAATATATTATATAAACGACAGTTTGAACGTAAAGTTATAATATAATTAAAATAGAGATCGAAATGGCGATGCAGTTCACTATTTGGCGATTTGAACTTCAACTGAATATACAGAGTTCGTTTTAAATCGGATTTCTGTGAAACAAGAAACGTGTGGAGCTGGTGGAGTATATCTTTCTAGTGGAAGAGAAAAATCGGGATTTCATCATGTAGATTTTGATTTATGTCCAAATCAAATTTTAGAAAAGTCGTTGTGGAATTCCTTTATAATTTATAAAGGAATTATTTATATTTTGAAAAGGAATTTCAATATAAATCGAATATTGGGTTGACCCAGAAGTGAAGATCGAGTTAGAAATTCATATAGGAATATTCTAGAGCTATATGGTATTCCACTGTGAATATATACGATAATATTAATTTATTAATATTTTATTTAATTATATTTAAATATATTTGTATATTTAAATGGGTCATTCAAAGCGTTAAAAATAGCCAGTTTTGCAAACGAAGTCGGAATTCGCAAAACTAATTTTTTTGGATCCGCAATGTCAAATAGTTTTTAGATTTCCAGTTTCGTGATTTTTAGAGTCACTATGTGGCCGTACGGATTTTTAGAGTGGAAAACAATCGATAATTTGACCTTTAAAAATACGCTGTGTTTGCAAACGAAGTCGGAATTCGACGAAACCAGTTTCATTGGGACCGTAATGTCAAACTCTAGCAGTATGTCCAGTTTGGTGATTTTTGAGTATTGTATGTGGAGATAGGAATTTTTTAAAGTGATAATCAAGTTAGAAAAGGAATATAAAAATATTATATTCACCCTATAAATACACCACAATCCCTCCTTAACCTAATTTACTTTTCACTTCTCTGGTCAACACTTTTGTGGCCGCCGAAGTTCTTCACTCACAGCAAAGACTTTGTTTCTTAATTCAAAGTAAATTCAAAAGAAAAATAATAAATCCTCTAATGTATATTTTTGAAATCATTGGTTGAAGCTCTTCGTTCTGGTATGCCGTTTGATGGATTCGACGTCTTCTTTCTGGACTCGTATTTTTCTACAACGAGCTTAGGGCTAGCGGATTCTTGAAGATGAAGCATCGGTTCGAGTTTCAGTGGTTGTATTTAGGTTTGCTGAGTTGAATAGCACCTATATGCGATTTATTGGAGGATAATATGATGAAAGTTGTCGTTGTCTTTCATCAGAGCAGCGTTGGATGGCTATCGTCGCACTCGTGAAAGGTAAACCGAGTTTCAGTTTTCTGGGAGGGAATGGAAGAGATCGAGGAGAGATTAATGATGGCGATCTCAGTTTGGAATTTCATGAAGTGTTGAAAGTGCAGTTTGGGGTTGGACTTTGGGAAATGGCGTGGTGTTCTTCATGAGGAGCCACGAGATTTGTTCGTTCAGGAAGAAGAGAAAAGAACGGGTTTGGGTTTTTATGTTAAGGGAATGGGCCAAGTGAATAGTGGTAAGGCCCATTTGAAATTTAAAATATCCATGTTTTTATTTATTCAAACAATGTATGAACTTCGTTAATCCATAACTTGGTCATACGATATCAGAAATTCGAACGGTCAGATCCGTTGGGACCGTATGGACGAGAACTTCACAATGGAACTGACTGGAGTCAGTTAGTTGAATTTCTATATTGATTCTGTTTAACTGAATATATCATATGGAACTGAAAGTGATGTTGATTTTATTGTGTAACATCTGTGGATGCAGGGAAACAGGTTGGAGGAATCCAACTGGATTCCTCAACATTTATTTTTACTGTTTTTCATATATTGTGATATATGATGCGATATATGATCTTTTGTCGATTATATGTGTTTGAACGATATTGGTCATCGTGATTTTATGTGTTAAATTCCATAACATACCGGAATGGTGAAAAAGGGAATTTTCGAAATGAATATTGAAAATAGATTATTTATTAAATCAAAGGATTTTATAAAAGAGTTAATATTTATAATAATCAAAGGAGATTTTATAAAAAGGAAATATTTAGAAGATAAATAGAGTTATAAAAAGGAAATCTGTTTATAACCGAATAGGATGTTATAAAAAGGAAAATGTTATAAAAAGGAAAACGTTACTATATGGGAAATCATTTGTAAAGTGAAGAACCGTTACTAAAAGTAAATCTTTAAAAATGAATAAACGTTGCTAAAAAGGAAATCTTTATAAAGCGAAAAAGTCAGTAAATCGAATATGGTATTCAAAAGGAGTTAAATCGAATATAATTATTCGTAGGGTGTTAATCGAATATGGTATTCAAAAGTTAGCTAATCGAATATGGTATTCGAAAGTTATTAAATCGAATATGTTATTCGAAAGGGGTTAGTCGAGTCAAGTTGGTTAGGTAGAGTTAACCAGCTAGAGATAATCGATAGAGTTAAATCGAACTAGAGTTATTGAATAGAGTTAAATCGAACTTGAGTTAAATAAATAAGTGTTATTCGAATAGAGTTAAACACAAAGGAGTTATCGAATTAGTTATTCGAAAGGAGGTATCTATTATAGTTTAATCGAAAGGAGTTATCGAATTAGTTATTCGAAAGGAGTTATCGAATTAGTTATTCGAAAGGAGTTAAGTAAAAAGAGTTAATCGATTAGGGTTAAATAAATAGAGTTAATCGAATTTAGTTTATTCGAAGAAAGATTTTTGAATCTAGTTATTCGTAAGAGAGATTATCAAATATAGTTATTCGAAGGGAGGAGTTATCGAATAGAGATTTATTCGAACGAGAGTTTCGTAAGGAAGTGTTAAAGGGTTAAAGATGAACTTACCCTATTTCGAGATTTGAAATGTTGTTCAGTTAAGGTCTGAGAGGTAGTATTACCCCAACTTGATTGACTTCGTTTTTAATTTAGAAATGGTTAAGGTTCGAGAGTGAAAGTGGTTAAGTGATTTAGTAAATAAGTACAGTGGTTTGAATTGTCGCCGCGATGTTGATTTAAACATCTGTTTAAATCCAAGTAAAGAAGATTTGGAAATGTTTTCCAAATAGAATCAGAAACGTAATCAAAGATTGAAATTTGAAATATAAATTAGAAAAGGAAATGTTTTCCAGTGTTAACGTACATTTTCTAAACATAGAAAATAAGGATATATATATATATATGATTGATGATTGATTGATAAAATTTCCATTTGGAAATAATATCGTTGTTTGCACACGTGTTTTTCTTCTATGGTTAACTCACCGACTATCGAAGTTTTTGACCATTTTAACGTTGTTAATATGGAGGGACCGGTTGGATTATTATCCAAAGAACCACTCTGTATTGGCATAAGCGTTGCGAATCATATATGCCAAAGATAATTGGAGACGAAGTAAAGTGCAAGGGCTATTGTATAAGTCTTAGATAACGGTGCCTAAGATGGATGTACTGAATAGTGCCTTCGATTCATCCTGTTCCTGGATGACTGGTATGGATGGATGTCTGACAGAGTATTTCCAGACGATCATGTATATTGATTTCTTCAACCGTACCAAGAGTGGAAGCGGAGAAGGAAACTTCTTTTAGCTAACACGTAATGTATTATTGAGGGCGTCAATCGGTGATCTGATGGATTTGACGATGTGGCATTCGAAGTGAATCTGATGTGATGATGAAGCGTAACCTCGAGCCTCATCAACCGGTAAATGACAGAAATCGGGCAGGCAGCATGGCTAAGTCGGTCGCTCCGAAGTAGGGTGTATATTGATCTAGAGTTTCATTTATTTCTAAAAATCTATTGTCGATACTGTCCCATTCGAGAAACGGTTGCTGATCCCAACCATTGGTGATATACATTCGATACACTCAAGCGAAATGAGTGGTCGGTCATGTGTGGCCGGGTTGCAAGATGTTCTTGTTGAACCCAGTGTATTCCTTTCTAGAGGTACACTAGCGAAAGGTGGTTCCGTACCTTGTCATAGTTGGAAACCCATTACCCAATACGTGCTTGCGGTTTTGATTGTATACTATATATGTAGAACGTGAGATGAAAGCGTTTCTGCTAGATGATTATTATATTGTGGTTGATAGACATTATTATAATATCAAAAGGTTTTTGATATAAAGATATTTTGGATTCTCATAAGAGAAAAACCCGTTCCGTTATACGGCGTGGTCTTATGAGATATCATTTACTTGTTCGAACTGTTTTAAACTATTTTACTCATACCAGTCCCATGACTGACCCGGAGTTTATTTGTTTTGTTTTTCCTAAACTCTTGGGTGCCTAAATTTGTACGGGTAGTCAAGTAATCGGGGTTTACAGATATACTGGAAGAGCTTGGAGCAGGAGGCTTCAGGATTATATAGCTATAGTTATTTTCGCTGTGTTGTAAGTGTTGTACTCTGATAATGTTATTGTATACATATAATGATTTTATTTCAAGGATATTTTATCTATTATATGTTGTTCGTTCCGCTGTGAGATTCGTGTTACTCTGATGTTGTGCTCTTCTTCTTCTTCTATTCTAAGTTTCTATCTTATCTTTCCTCACCCTCTAATTTCTTTCATTAATGACCGGTATTTTTTGATGTTTAGTTAGTCGTCATTGAGTTTATGTCGATAACCAAAGTCGTCAAAAACCCGGGTCATTACAGTTAATTAGTTTATGAGCCTTACATCACGCGCATCGAGCATGATCCACCATGATATATGTTTTGCGTCTCAACTATGCTTCTAAAAATTGTATATGTTTAACATACTTAAAAAGAATAATTTGCATGAACTTTTAGTTATTTGTTTGGGTTAAAATCATTAGTAGTTAGTTTGAATTTTTATTTTTGAATTCTAGGTGGCAGCATCTATTTTATTTATTACTTTTAACTTTTACCGGTGTGATTAATTAATGAAGAACAATATTATAAAGAATATTTATTAGATCATATCTATTAGTTAGTAAATCAGAAACTTTTCAATCTTTCTCCTTAATTCTAGTAGTTTTCTCTGCTCTCCATAATTCTCTTTGAATATTTTATTTTTTAATGAGTTTATAACTTTATACTTATTTATTATTTATCTCACATTAATTTTACTTCTTATGTCATTTTATACTTTGATATGGACATTTCAAAGTTCACACAATTATTTATTAAGAGTTAGCTCCTAACATTTTATATATAAATCTACATATTTAAATTAAGGGACAATTAACGACAAGGACAAAATTAAAGGCTTTTTTATTCATAAGGACAGTCCATTAAAAATTTAACAAAAAGGACAGTACACTAATTATATTTTAATTCCCTAAATCACATGCCCTGTTTCTTCTTCGTCGCTCCTATCTCGCGTGATTTTTTTTTTCTCATTTTATTTTCCTCTAATGCAGTTTTTTTCCAATGATTTGATCTTTAAACATCTCTCTCGTTCGATCATCTTCAGAATTGTTCGAGCTCCTCTATTAATTCGATTTGCCCTAATTTTACCGTTTCAATCATCTTCGTCGATTCATGAAGGTGACATGGATTTTGATTCGTTTGGTAATAAATATGATTTTGTGATTTATTGATTTCGTGAATTCGTCATAGATAATCGAACGAGAGAGATGAACGAGAAAAAAATCACTGGAAAAAACTTTTTTCTAATAGTGAAGTTAGCAGTAGTTTTTAGGTATCAGTTTGCTATTTTTTTAGGTATCAGTTTTCGTTTTTCAACAGTGTTATGCTTTTGCATTTATAATGTTGATGCTATATCAGTTTTGTACTTGTACTGTTGCATTAGATTTGCAACTCAATCGAAATTATGTCATTTTAATCAATCAAACTATGATGTAAACATTTTTTTTATTAGTTTTTCGTTAAAATATCAAAGCAGTTTTTAGGTATCAGTTCTATATTTTTTAGGTATCATTTTTATATTTTCTAGTTGAATTTAAGTCATAGAAGTTTTTAGGTGTCAGTTTTATATTTTTTTAGGTATCAGTTTTATATTTTCTAGCTGAATTTACATCATAGCAGTTTTTAGATATCAGTTTTATATTTTTTTTAGGTACCAGTTTTATATTTTCTATTGAATTTACATCGTAGCAGTTTCTAGGTATCAATTTTTTTTTTGTATATCAGTTTTATTTTTTCTAGTTGAATTTACATCGTAGCAGTTTCTAGATATCGGTTTTATATTTTTTTAGGTATCAGTTTTATATTTTCTAGTTGAATTTAAACCATAGCAGTTTTTAGGTATCAGTTTTATATTTTCTAGTTGAATTTACAGTATTATGTTATAATAACTTTTGATTGTATATGAAATACTTGCAAACACTGCATGCTGCTGGAATTTACTTGAATTCAAGACTGGATTGAGTACAAGTAAAAGTAAATGCATGAATGCATGCTTGGAATGGGAAGCAATGTTCTATGTACTTAGATTGTGCAGGAAAACAATGTATCATATTAAATCAGTTATGTATCATTGTAGGTATCATATGATACAAGTGGGCATTATTGTGTATTACTGAGAATAATCTCATCTTTGTGATAATTGAATTGAATTGATTGCTATTATTTTTTTAATCAGTAGGTATTATTGAGAATAAATATTATTTTTGTGAGATATGAATTAAGTAGGTGGGTGTTTTTTTAATCAGTGAGTATCAGTTGGAATTAATGTTGTGTATCAAAAAAAGTCAATTACTAAAACAAACAACACAAATCTACCTACTTGCAATAGTTCTCATACACTAAACCATAAAACTGATACCTAAAAAAAAATACAAAAATGATACCTAAAAACTGCTATAATATTTAATGACAAAAGTAATACAGAAAATGTTCGAATCACAATTTGATTGTTTAAAATGAAATAAATTCGTTTGAGTAGCAAAACCAATGCAGCAATACAAGAACAAAAGTAAAATAGCACCAAAACTATAAACAAAACAACATAACACTATTAATACAAGAAAACCAATCCCTAAAAAAATAACAATGCACTAATTTAAAACTAAAACTAATGCAAAAAAAATGTTACATCACAGTTTGGTTGATTATAATGAAATAAGTTCGACTGTAATACATAGATAATGCAACAATACAACTACAAAATAAATACAACATTAAAAACCCAACAAAAGAATATAAACAGTGTTAAATAAACAAAAATGATACCTAAAAAAATATAAAACTGATACCCAACTGCTGAAAAGTTGAATATTAAAATTGGAGAATTAAAAAAAAACCACGAATCACCTTGCAAAATAAAAAACCTAATCGGCAGAAATGAACATTAAATTATAATGATTATAGCAAAAAAAAAAAAAAAATCAGTTGATATTAATTTTTGAGGTCGATTTCATGCCGAATTTTGCTGTTTCGATTGATGTTTGGGGTTCGCTTATACAACATGTCGCGGATTTGATTTCGTTCGATGTCCAGTTGAGATGATTTCCTTAATTTTGATTTGCTGATTTTGTTAATTTCCGCGGATTTGAAATCAGAAAAGAGAGAAAGGAGCGACGGAAAGTTTTAGGGTTATGTCTTTTTGGATAAATTTTTAAACGCGTGTCCTTATGGATAAAATATTAAGGCCGACTGTCCCTTTCATTAGTTTCCTGTTAAATTAACTACACTTCAACTTTTATATAATCATTTATGTCTCCCTCAATTCTTTCGTAACATTTTACATTTAGTGCCATATTAAAATAGTTTAAATAACTTTAGTAAACTATTATTCATTGATTTGCCTTATAAATCACATCAAAATTAATCATGTTCAAATTAACAAAAATGAAAAAAAAATCAAATATATAAACACCCAATCAAATAACATAAATTATACATATAAATAACTATCACAAGCTTAAAATTGAACTCATTACGTGAATATATTTACCGTGCATTGCATCATAATATTAGTGTCAATGCCTAAACTTTAAATTTTATTTAGTTATTTACAAACACTACACAATATCACTTAGCATTGCACGTTTAAGTTAATATGTTTAAGTTAACTATGTGATTTTGAATTTAACAAAATTTCAATTGATAAGTTGTTGATAATTCATCAAATTAACGCTAACTGTGATGTTTTAAAATGTACACTACGTTCATATCAACAAAAATGGTAAAATTAGCTTTTCTTCTAAATATAAAGTTAAATAAGTCACACAACTTAATTAATATATGGAAGCAATAGTAAAAATTAGTATATCATACACTTATCTCAATAAATTTATCATAAATTGAAGAAAACATATTTCGCTTTAAATACCTGCATTTTAACATTACTACAATTATTTACTGAACCTCTTCAATTATTCGTGATATTTATATTTCAACCTATATGTTTAAATTACTCATGAAATCTTCGATTCTAATGATTTAAGTAATCTTAGAGAGTATTTAGTCCATTTTTAGTAGCTCTTAAAAATATACATCAATTTGACTATTTATATTCATATTACAAAAGGTAGTTTCCATGCAACTATAAAGACGTATAAATCGCATAACAAGAACTAATGGTAAGGTTAATTTATAAATTAATTATGATTAATTTATATCAATAATTTACCATATATTATATCATAAAATTCCTCTTGAGCATCAATAATTCCACAACAAATTTATGCATTTTTTTTGCATTTTTTTCTGAATTCTTCCTCCTCTGTTATATAGTTAAACCAACTTCATAATTTTATATTTAACTTGTTTAAACAAATTCTATTAAATAATTTTTCCTAATGCATCGAATAAATTACTTACAACAATTTTAACATGTATATCTATATAACAAGAATGACTGAAAAATTCACAAATACACACACATACATATTTGTTTGTATAAGCTATAGAACATAAATCACACAGTAATAATAATAATAAATAATATATGTATTTCACATCGAAATGTATCATATATTGCATAACAGTATATTCGTTTTAACATTAAGAAAATAAATACTATTTTTAATAATGTTATCGCATGCAACGCGCGGATTACATACTAGTTTTTAAGTGATATTAAGATTCCTTGATATTTTTTAGGAATTAAAGTTGAATTTGTAAAAAATATTAACTGCTAGATCCTAAATATAAATAATATAAAAATAAAAATCTATGAAGTAATTTTGAAAGTTCACGGTCGGACCAAATGTTTATGATTCGAAGGCAACTATTAATAAAGATGTAAAAATTCAGTCTCAACTTATAAGAATTAGTTAACTGTAATTTTAATTTTAGTTGATATAAAAATAAAAAATTTAAGGGCAATTTAGGTAATTCACGGTTGGAACAAAAGTTTACGCTTTGAAGGGAACTATTAATAAAGATATAGATATTATGTCTAAATTTGTAAAAATTGTTTAATTTCTTAATCCTAGTTTTAAGTGATATAAATATAAATTTTATCTAAGAGCAATTTTGGAAATTCACAGTTGGACCAAAAGTTTGCGCTTTCAAACAACAATTTAACACATTTAAGAGAATAATTTGCATGAATTTTTAGTTATTTGTTTGAGTTGAAATCGTGTAATTAGTTTGAATTTTTATTTTTAAATTCTACGTGGCAGCATCTATTTTTTTATTGCTTTTAACTTTTATATCTTTGGTTAATTAATGAAGAACAATATTATAAGGAATATTTATTAGATCATATTTGTGATTGATATTATGATTCCTTAATATTTGTAGAAATTAAAGTTGAATTTGTAAAAAATTGTTTAACGACTAGCTAGATCCTAAATTTAAGTGATATAAAGATAAAATTATCTAATGTAGTTTCGAAAATTCACAATCGGACCAAAAATTTATGCTTTGAAGGCAACTATTAATAAATATTTCACTTCTAACTTTTATATGTGTGATTAATTAATAAAGAACAATATTATAAATAATATTTATTGGATCGTATTTGTAAGTGATATTAAGATTCCTAAATATTTTAAAAATTAAAGTTAAATTTGTAAAAATTGTTTAACTACTAGCTAGATCCTAAATTTAAGTGATATAAAAATAAAAATATCTGACATAATTTTGGAAATTCACGGTCGGACCAAAGTTTACGATTTGAAAGAAACTATTAATAAAGATATTGCTTTTAACTTTCATATGTGTGATTAATTAACGAAGAACAGTACTATAAAGACTATTTATTAGATTATATTTGTAAGCGATACTAATATTACTTAATATTTGTAGAAACAAAAGTTGAATTTGTAAAAATTGTTTAACAACTAAATCCTAAATTCAGGTCATATAAAAATAATGTAATTTCGGAAATTCACGATCAGACCAAAAGTTTACGCATCGAAGAAAACTATTAATAAAGAAGTAAAGTTTTGTTGGAGAACCCCAAATTATCACAAAACCAATTAACAATGTGAAGGGTGGACTCTTAATATTTATACATAATTTATTCTATAAATTTCCCGATGTGCTACTTGTCTCAACACTCCCCGCATATATGGCATATCCTGAGCCTTAACACGTGGATCTTATTGGGTGACGTGGACAAGTGTAGTAATTATGTGCACACGAATTAAACTAGCTGATACCATGTTAGAGAACCTCAAATTATCACAAAACCTATTGGCAACGTGAAGGGTGGATCTTAATATTTTTATAGAATTTATTTTATAAATTCCCCAATGTGGGACTTGTCTTAATAAGTTTGGTCTGAACTTGTAAGAATCGTTTAACTGATAGAATCTAACTTTAAGTGATATAAAAATAAAAATATATAAGGATAATTTTGAAAGTTCATTGTCGGACCAAAAGTTTACGCTTCAAAGGAAATTATCAATAAAGATGTAGAAATTAAGTTTGAATCTGTAAAAATTATTTCATTCCTTGATCCTAATTTTAAGTGATATAAAAATAAACAAGGAAATTTTGGAAATTTACGTTTGGACTAAAATTTTATGCTTCAATGCAACTATTAATAAAGATATAGAAATTAAATTGAATTTTTGAAAATTGTTTAATTGCTAGATCTTAATTTTAAGTGACATAAAAATAAAAATATCTAAGGGAAATTTCGAAAGTTCACAGTCGGACCAAAAGCTTTTGCTTTCAAGGAAACTATTAATAAAGATTTATTTTGGTAATTTTCTATACCTACTTTTTTTTTTGATTCAAAATCGAACAAGTCAAACGCATTGGATGGCGACTCTTTTTTTACCATTTATACAGAATATCCACCACACGAATAAATCGTTTTATTAAAAGAATCGTTATCTGATTATGCTTATTTCAGAATTTCAAAAATAAGAAAACTTGTCTAGAATCGTCATAAATATTTGCTATGAATTTAATTTAAACCATCAATAAGAAGTACCGTTACGAATGGAATATTGCTTTGCACCCTGGTGGGGCGCTGCACCTTGAACTCCCACGACCAAGTCGAACGCGAAGCAGGGGCATTGTCCCTGCAACTACACCTAGGCGGTTGCCACCCCCTTGGACCCCCTTCTTAAGGGTTAATATTTGATAAAATTTTAAAAAATCTTATAGCACATTACACAATAAACAAATAATTAATTAACCATCAATCGATTAAATTAAAATACATCGATTAAAGCTGCAAAAGCCCTATTTCAACGCTTAAATACCTCTCTTCCATTACGTGCAAACTCATCCAAGGTTCTAATATTAACACAAAAAATTATAAATACATTTTAATATTTACAAGTAGTAAGTGTGAATATGTTAAATGTCAAGAAATATTATTACAATCTTTATGACATGTAGAGTTTATAAGTACAGTGTTCATTCAAATTGTACTAAGATCTGAAAGGAATAAAATTGTCTCTCTTTACTTGATTATGTTCTTATCTTATTTTTATAACATGTTATCAGCACGATGCTCTGAATATTTTATTTTCTTACTTTTAATATATCCTTCGTCGGGTTTTCTTTTATTAATTTCAACCAGGAATCCAACATATCATTCTTTCACTTTATTAAAATTAAAATCTTGTGATAGTTATTTTGTCATTCTACATATTCTCTTGATAGATATTTAATCCTCTGCGCCACCTATGCATTATAGATTTTACTAATACAATTTAAAGTTACTCAGTCCTTTTCATCTCTCTTTTTCAAAATTAAGATAAAATAATAAAGTCTTCTTTCTCCATAATATCATAGACTGTAAGCTTTGCTACCGTAGTATTGTGGTATTTTCTTCATTCACGGTTTTGCACTAGACTTTTAAAATCATACTTGATGAAGCAATCAATCTTATCATTCTTGCGTTTGCATAACCAGTTGGAACTTTTGTCATATTTACGGGTAATAAGGAAGAATATGCTAAATGTCAAGATAAATTATTGTAATTTCCATGATACGAAGAGTCTACAAATAAAAAATATATTTGCAGTGTATGAAGAATTGAACAAATAAAAATTTATTGCCTCTTTACTTGCTTCGGTTTTTAGTATATTTCATAACAAAATATTCCATAAGTTCTAATTTGAACATATAAAATTATAAATACACTATTTTTGATTAATGTAACGCGAATTACATACTAATTTTATAAGCTATGTTTCTTTCTTCTTTATATCATACAACTACCATTTTATCCCTTCACTCTAACTCCTCAATTCTCTTATTAAAAATTTATGAAGGAATCGTCATTGTCAACTCCATCTTTATCACTTTCCCTACTTCAGTTTCTATCTTTTTCCATCCACTATCCTACCATTAAAAAAGGCGATAAAGTTGTTTTTTCTATTAGAGATTCAAACAATTACTTCTAATGATGTACAAGATCTAATGTCTTAATCAAATTTTAAAAACATAATATGAAATTATTGTTAAAGGATTGAAATTTTATTTTTCATTGTTACAACATATAAAATCAAAAAATTGTCGAAGTTAGCGGTATGGCTGCTGAGATAACCGATGGTGGGCATTAGTAGATAATGCCTTATTTTTAGGGATATTAGTTTAAATTTTCTTAACTGAAATTGTAACAACCCGGATTTTCAGAACCAATTTTTTTTATTTTAGTTATATTAATGGATTTTGAATATTTAAAATGATTTACTTTAAATAACAATGACCAAAAATTTATTTTAATCGAAGTTAGAACGTATAATTTTATTTTAATTATAAATAGAGTTTGAAAGACGTGGTAGTTTGAAAATTCGATTTCAAATTTCAAATTTCAAATGAATGTACAGAGTTCAAAATAAATCAGATTTCAGTAAAACAGGAAATATTTGAATCTGTTTAATTATATCTTTCTAACGAATGTGAAAATTTGAGATTTCATAATATAAATGGAAAGTTATGTCCACTTAAAAATTTAAAATAATAGCTATGGAACTTATATATATTTTATATAATATATAACCCTTAAAAAATAGCCATT
The DNA here is from genome assembly GCA_030737875.1 of Allium sativum. NCBI lineage: Eukaryota > Viridiplantae > Streptophyta > Magnoliopsida > Asparagales > Amaryllidaceae > Allium > Allium sativum. Next base: position 506,646,070 of record CM060912.1, read on the forward strand.
TTGCAAACGACCTCCGTTTTGGACGAAACCACTTTTGTTGGATCTGGAATGTAAAATTATTGCTTGATTCCAAATTTCATAATTTTTGGAATTAATGTGTGAGCGTGGCAGATTTAAACGTGTTTGGTACTTTTAGTTTGAATCTAATCGACTGGAAATTGACCGTTTTTCAAACGGCCTCCAAATTCGACGAAATTAGTTTGGTTAGGACCGTATCGTTAAAACATAGTTAGATTTATTTTTCTAGAATTTTTGGAGTCAGTATGTTTAAAATGTACATTGAAATCAATTTTGAATGTTATATTAATTTATATTTTAATTTTAATGACAACTGTAAAGACCCGGCTTTTTGCCCGGTTTTCGCCGATAATTAAACCAACTTAAACTGTTCATAAAGATGGATTGTTAGGGATGCTTACAAATTTGCACAAAATAAAAAGAACTTTTCCATTATCATTAAAATAATATTACATCAAAGTTACAAGAGGTACATCACAACACATCGGTAACACAACGAAAAAGATACTAAACTCAGCGGAAGAATGTGAATGCTCCAAGGCATTATAGCTCCAGCTAAAACCAGAATTCTTCTCCAACTAACTCCAAGGCTAAATCTGCGAACCAAACTAATAGGCTTCCAATGTAAAAATTATGGGCACCCAGAGTTTAGGTGTGGGAACAATAAACTCCAGGTCGGTCATAGGACTGGTGTGAGAACTCAAAACAGTTGTTTTTAGGGTTTATTTTAAAGTCAGGTAATTCACCGGACTACGCCGCTAATGCGGAATGGGTTTACTCCATGTGAATACTAGTGCATAGAAATTCACAATGATTTTTTTTGAAAAACGAAACTAACATAAGGTTCGCGGCACATACACAATGCAAACACACACATGGGCGAGGTTTCTCCTTATGCAGTCAAGAAAATGCTTGATACGTGAAAATCTTCTTTCAATACTATAATATAGTGCGAAAACAATTTCTAAAGTAAATGTATTAATCCTAGCCAGCATAGGTGCCATATACTATACTGATGTATGGTATACAATCGAAAGCGTACGGGCTCGTAGCGGAGAACGGGTTTCCAACAGTGACCATGCAAAGGAACTTCCTTCCGAACCGAATTTTGAACACCTCTAGAGGGATGTCCGAGGATCAACAATGATGCTCCTCATGCCGACACAAGGCCGGGTTACCCCTTAGCTGGGTAACTTAGAGTACGCCTGAGTATGTCATCTCCCAGTCGTTATCGACATTTCCGAGCGCGCGCCAACAACAACTACAAAAGTCAATGCTTTTACCGCATAGGTTAATACCTAGGCTCCATACCATAGTACATGTTTTATCTAGAAGGAGACAACACCCCATAACCCTACTGTATTTCTTCCTGTTTTGGCCATTTACCAGGGTGTGAGGCTTGCCGAGGTCCCGATATACCTAAAGCTACGCTTAAATAAGTCATGCTTTGATCATCCAAAGCTCACCACATAACTTAAGTTTGCCACATTGTCCATTCACAATGCATCACTGATTTCTACCGATATATAACCTCTAAGCTCATACTCTTAGAGAAGGGTGTTAAGCAAGAGAATAAATTCTCCACCGCCAAACAGATATATATTTAACAGAGATCAGTGCTACACAGTCAATTACAATGTCAGATACACAATCCATAAATGTCCGTTCCGGGTCTGAACGAAACAACAATCCGAAATTCCTTCAGATACATTTAGGCTTCTTGCCATTTAGCAGATATAAAATCCATCTAAAAATGGGAGCTACCCATTTGAGACATTCAGCAAGTCGTCCTTACGATATGAATGGCCCCGGTCTTTATTACCGTCTTCAATATCTTCAGTTACTCCACAACGTCATATTATTACTTGGAATGGTTTTCGGACATACATCCGATCCCGGTCTTTCCAAATAATAAGTGCAATTTTAAAAAATACAATTGTGGAACACACAGGCTTTCAACCAAATCTCCTTCCATCTTGGATTTTGTTAAATTAAGGTCCATTAAATCCATTCTCAAATTATAACAAAATCCATATTTAACCTTTCTCTTTTACAACACATCCCTTAAATTAAAGATAATTTAGCCTCAAAGCCTTAATTATTTTTTCATTTGATAACTCGTTATCAAAACCCCGTTTCCTTTGAAAAACCTTTAATCCATATTTCAACACAGTTTCCAATTAAATCGATTTTCCAACATTCAATTCTTTAATCTTAACTAAAAGATTATACTTGGTTCCCAATTTCTTATTTTTAATTTTCTCAAATCAAAGGTTTGATTAAATCCCAATTCACGATATGAATTTCCACAACTCAATCTCATTGGGCTTCAAGAATGATATTGTTGAAGATATGATTCACGACAAAATCCAAATCAATTGATATTGAACATAAGTTACACAGAAATTTTATCTACTTATATTCGATATCAATTCTCATAATCAACGAATACTATAAGTGGAATAACGATATAATAATAATATCTTCCGAATTCCTCAAATATATACGTTTTCACCGAAGAATTTCATATCAAATATCCGAAGATTATTTCTATCCAACTTATCCCAGTCAAATTGGGAAACCCATATCTTACTTAAAAGATTTATCCAACTCTTTACATTAGATCTAAATAGAAATACCATCAACTTATACTTAATATTAATCTCGATATCCAACTCACACTATAAATGGAATAATGGTGAACTACCTTTTAAATTCCTCAAATAATAAGAGTCGCCATCTACCGAATTAATATCAAACATCTGAAGATTTATCTCCAACCATATCCAATTATTTAAAATTGGAAAACCCATTTTAATATTAAATAAATCAATTTAAATTCCATCTAAAATATTTCCAATACTTTTAAACCTTTGAAAGCATTCTATAAATCATTACTTATAGTTCGGAAGATAGTTTACGGGTTAAAACTTCAAAATAGATTGTTTTCTAAGAAAGCGTTACAATAACGTTTCAAAAGTGTTACAAAAGCGTTACAAAACAGTTATCTTAACTATTTTGATCAAAATATCGTTTATCTTAGGCAAAACTTATACTTTACAATTCAAAACACCTTTTCATAATTTGTAATAATTTTACAATTTTTTTTCATATTTTTAAAACATTTAAAAATAGCTGTTTATAGTTATGGGCAACAATTGTTCTTACATCGACCTTTTCCAAAACGGTTTCAAACATAACTTGAAAATTATAACTCGAATTTAAAATCTGCTTTCACTCATTTGAACGTTCTTGTTAATGGAAATCAAACATTTTTCATTTTATGGAAATCCGATTTAGATTGCAAAAGTTATAAGCGTTTAAAGTTTGCATCTAAAATACGTAATTTGCCGTTATGCGACAAGCTCTATTTTTGACCATAATAACCATTGTTCTACGATACTTCAAAAATCTTAGAAAACCATTATATCCTTATATAACCCTTTTAAAATTATTTAAATTTACTTTCCAAATTATTTTGGATCTAAAATTCAACTTTTTTTACTTAATAAATCAAATTCCAATTCATTTCTAAATTCAAATAACTTCAAATTAACCACCTCATTCGTCGGATCAGTTAGGGATAGCCAGGGAGAGCAGGAAACTTTATTTACAAACCCAAGTCTAGACACTATTCTCTCTGTCATCCTAGAATGTTCCGGTATTTATTTATTCATTTAAAGGACTTTAGCAATATATATGAATTCGTACATGTGGTCTTTCCAAATTATTAACCTTCAAATTCAATAATGATATTGCTTCTAATTACGAAGGAGATTTGTCGATCACCAATGTGACACCATAATTGTTGTGTCATAGTGTGTGCAAAACAACATCAACTATTTAAACATCCTTAGCAGCCATCATCAACATAATTATATAAATCACAAATGTACGCAAGCGTTATAACACTAACGCTTAATAGTGTGTGTGGTCTAAACTATGCATCCATCATCCATCACAACAAACATCAATCATCATTAACCACTAATAATTCATCACTATATTTAAATTAGTCTAACCACTAATTAAATATATAAATTGTTGTTAAAGAGTTCTCACCTAACAGCTTTCCAGATCTTCATGGTAGGCGAGCCTAGTTGAGCGAACCATCGGGCAGTATTTCAGCGCAGTGTCTACTTCACCAAAATATATATTATATAATATATACTAATCTTTCTCTCTCTATATATTATAAGAGGAGGAGGAGGATGACGAACTTCGGCAAGGTGGTGGTGGAAAAGAAGAAGACTTATGCCATGGAAACCATGGCCATAAGCTTTAAGAAGAAGTTGATAAAAAGAAAATGGAGTGGAATGGTTAAAAAATGGAGGAAAGGCCTCCTTATATCGGAATGGAGGGTTAAGGAGGTAATGACACATAAAGGGGCCAGTGTAACGTGCATGAAAGGAGGCATGCAAAAATAAAAGTGTCCTTACACTTGTCTTAAGGAAGGAAAGTGATCTTTTGGTAGCATTTCCTTTAAAGTGCTATGAAAACTAAGGACAACACTTAGTTCTAACACTACTAATTCATTTTATGGTTTGACAAATCCAATCAAACGACAAATAGTACCAATAAATCTAAACTTATTAATAATCATTCTCATTTATAATTCAAGTAAAATCTATCATAAAACTTATCAAAATTATTAAATATTCTAAACCACATATATGTATGTCAAATTCAAATTAAGTAACAAAAATTTTAATTTTAAATTGGTTAAAAATTCTGGATCGTTACATTCACCCCCCCCCCCCACCTTAAAACTTTTCGTCCTCGAAAAGGAAAGGGAATCGTAGTTACTCATTTTACATCTTGTAGATTTTCAGACACAAGATTAAAATTCTTTATACCAAAGCTCCCCGTTCTCATAATGGATATACCGGGTAGAATATTCTGATACACATATTTATGGATAACCATTTTTACATGTCCTCCTATGATATCTTCCAGTCACCCATTATATTCGATTCATCTTTACTGGGCCAATTACTTATACTCGACCATTTACCTCCTTCGATAAAATTCAGAGTTATAAATTTATTCTCTTAGATCTTATCTTGCAAATACAATAGTTATGAAACTTATTCCTTTTCAGTTTCCAAAATTTACACTTATTCGTTACACGAAAAACTTGATCATCTCCGAACTCAGCTTGTCTAAATGTTTCAGCTTAGGTAATTTCTTCTTACTATTCCCGCTTGCCAAATATCCTTTAATCAATTTATGAAACTTAATTCACAAGGTACTCATGCTTACTTAAACAGTTCATTTTTGTAACCACAATATACTTTAGAACCTATCATCTGTCCAAAATTGTCGATAATTCGATATTTTAATTCCTTATATAGTTTTTGCTATTCTCATTAATTATTCTAAATTCAAGGTTACAAAACTTATTTCCTTCAAACTTTAGAGAAACCATTTAGATATATTTTTATTAACATCTTTAACCACCGTGATCCATAACCAAAATATCGTCAAATATCTTATAGTCATATTGTAAAACTGAATTCTCAAGATATTTGCATTTTAAATTTAATTAGTTGGGAAGGAATAATTACAAAATATCCTGATTAATTAATTCCAACTTAGCCTTTAAATCGTTTCTCAAATTACTTTTTCTACATTTGGATTGCTTATGTAAATTACAACTTTGCGTAAACATCTTTTAGTAAACTGAGATATTCCAATCACAAGATGTTCGTGCTCAATTTTTTTATTTCCAAATATTTTCAAAGATCTTTTTCCTTAGATTCAAAATATATTCTTACAAAATCAATTCCAAAGTAACTGCCAATTCTTACTCAAAATTTTAATTTGAGTTTTGAAATTATACATCTTTACAAAACCCCTTATATATATCACAAATGCACTTTCTCAAAACTCTTTACTGGCTTATCCCTTACTAACAAGTTTACCTAGTATAATTCTTATAACCCAATCAAATTTTCACTTTTCTATTTAAGTTCACATCAATTTACCAAACAATTTCAAACACTTATCTAAATGGGTTTAAGTATATATTGATGTTTTGAAGCGACCCGAACTTCCCCGTGAAGGAAAGCCCGGATTGAATTGAGAACACAGCGAATTGGAACACAAACAGAAGAACATTTCATTTCTTATAACAACAATTTCATCAAAATACAAGAATATACTGAGTATGAATAAATATTACATATTTACTAAATATCAGATATTTCAATACATTACATAGCAGCGGAAAAAACAATACAAAACACAACTGAAGGAGATATACGGATACAGAGTTTTCCGAATATCATTCCAGCTGTAAACCAGGATCCTACGAATATACATCTGCAAAACCAAAACTACTTGCTTCCCATGTGGAAAATAGGTGCACCCAGAGTATAGGTTAAAACAATAAACTCCAGGTCAGTCATGTAACTGGTGTGAGAACTAAAACAGTTATTAATCTTTATTTTAAAGTTAGGTAGATCTCTAGGGACCATGCCATATAACATGGAACGGGTTTCCTTCCAAGAATACCAGGGCATAAAACAAACAGTGCAATGCTAAATAAAGAACAATGAAGCAATTATAAGACCCAGGTCCCATCACACAATGCAACGCAAGCCGAAGGATAGGATTTTCCTTTATAATAGCCAAACATGCTTGGTACGTTAAAAAAATCATTTGATACTATTATAAGTGCATAGTGTAAAAAACAACTTCAAATATAAATGTATCAATCCTAGGCGGCATGGGTACCATATATCATGTCGCCAATGCTGGGCTCTACAATCAAAACCTTAATTGTCACGTATTGGAAGTTGGATTTTCATCTGTGAACCAAGGCAAGGGATCGTCCTTACCACTTTGAGACTGTCTAGCCCGAGCCTCAGGCAAGTACTATATTAAGCCTTTGGATCGTCAGGGACGATCCACACGGAGTGGATTAAAATGCCTGAACACTGCGTTTCCCCGCCCTATGGGGCGTAAACTAGTCATATCCCGACCAAACTATCGGCCCCGGAACAACCGATAAAATCGAGGCACCTCACAATCTATCATCCACATAAGTAAAATGTCAGGACTAGTAAAACGCTGACACCACTCCTAGCTAGAAAGAAATGCATGTCCTCACTGAAGTCCTCTCCCATTTCTGGTTAACACCGGGGTGTGAGGCTCGCGAATTAATGCTACACAAAGCTATGCCACAAAGGTCGTGCTTTGACCATCAACCACAACACTTTGCTTTTCAACAGAAGCCTTGATCATTTGCATCTCAGCATGCCAATTCACGCTATGCAACCGATGTCTATCAATCACAGAGAATGAAATCTGATGTCAGACACACATCCATTTACAAGTTTGTTCTGGGTCTGAACGAAATCGAAGGCACCTTATTCCTTCCCCACATGTCCAATACAAGGGAGAGGTCCTCGCATATCTGGTTGATCTCCAAGTACGTCTGGACGATCACCAGTTATTACCTTGTCTTGGGTGTACAGCCCAATCAAGACATCGGTAATCATCCAAACAATGTGAAGACCTCCGGTCTTCAACCACCGTCTTCATCCTCGACATATCGTCGAATCAGTTATTCAGAATGGGATATACCCGGTCTTTCTAAATAACCCGCATATATAATAAACAAGTGCTATAAAAACACAACATACGCCTCATTCCAATCCAGAATATTCCTTTGTCCAAATATTCTTATACTTTGGGAAAGGTTCCCATTAATTTTATCAAAGATAAATTCTTTAAATTTATTCTTTAATCTTCCTTTGGATATCATTTCAATCTAATTAAAGATGCATTAAAACTCCAATTGGTTTTAATCTTCCCAAAAATCAATACTAACGATTGTTTAACTTGGGAAATCATATCCTGTCTTTAACTGGGTTAAAGAGCCAATGTCATTTAAAAAACGGTTCACGATAAACCCAAAACCACATTTCATTCCATCAGCCTTTAACCATAAATTAGCAAGTGAACAATTCCCTATGTATTAACCCCGAAGGCCAAAACCAACATCAGATCAATACCCAGGAAACCATTCAACTTAACTAATCTTCAGTTAGTTTCTGATTTTCTTAACTCCATTGGGACTAAGAACAGTATTATTAAAGATACCATTCACGACAACCCAAAATCTCATTCAATTGTTAATCGGGTCAAAGAACAAGTGTTATTTAAAACATCGTTCACAATAAACCCAAAGACCAAATTTCAATTCAATTCCAATTAAATATTAATTAATTGGTATACTTCATTAAATCTAAACAAAAAGATTTAATCTTTTCTCAACTGGGTTCAAGAACAGTGTTAGTGAAGACACCATTCACGACAAACCCAAAATCACATTCCATTCCATCAGCCTTTAACCGTAAATTTGCAAGTGAACAATTCCATAAGTATTAACCCCGAAGGCCGAAACCAACATCAGATCAATACCCAGGAAACCATTCAACTTAACTAATCTCCAGTTAGTTTCTGATTTTCTTAACTCCATTGGGTCTAAGAATAGTATTATTAAAGATACCATTCACGACAAACCCAAAATCACATTTGATATTAAATACAAGGCTCTGAATGGAAAATATATCGGCTTGTATTCAATATCAGATTCGGGAATCAACAAATACCGTATTGGAATAACGATATATATATCTTCCAAATTCGTCCGCAATATCCGTATAATCACGGAATCCAATATCGAAATATTCCGAAGACAATTTCGATTCAAATCCATTCCAATTTATATACTAGAAATCCTGGTTATTTCTAAAACCATTTCACATTCAATTTATTTATTCAAAAATATTGGATTATAATTCTAGTTCATAACTAGTTCATTTCGATAAAAATATATTTTTATCTCTTCAAATATGGAGTTTTTCATCCCAATTCTTTCCAAATCATTTATTACAATTTTACACAAATTATTGATATTTTTAATAATTTATCAAGGCGCGTACAGTCGATTTCCGAAAACGGCCATCAAACTGCACTTATAGTGACCTTTTCCAAATTTGATTTGGACATAATTCCAAATCCAACCATTCGATTTCAAATCTATAATATTTCTTAGAAAGCTGTTTTTGATACAAACCCAACGATTCCAATTTTAGGAGTATCCGACGGTCGGATCTCCCGTCATGTCCATTCGAAGTCAATGGTCGAAATTCGCGAACTGCCGCAGCGCGGCGCGTTCTATTCAGGCCATTATATTATACATATAATATATATAATATATATTTTGCCAATTTCCATTTAAAACGTATTTTATAAATCGTTTTAAATTCGTTTTCCAAACGATTTAACTTTATATTCAATTTCAAATCAAAACTGAATATTCCATATCATCGATATATAAATAATAGTATTTTCAAAACATTAGATTTCAAAATCATTTCCTTTTCGATATTCATTATAGAAATGAATAAAATCAATATAAATATCGTTCACGTCAAAATGGCGTTAGTCTAATCAACATGGCTTTATATATTTAAATATATTCGTGTCCATCCCAAATCGGACATCAAAATTTGATTTTTGATCTTTTACTGAATATTATTTTAAAATATTCATTATTTTAAAATAATCGTTATTTTAAATATTCATTCTTTATGAACTGGAACCAGACACAGTCAAGTACCATATAATGTTATTTATATGGATTTCATACACACATGTATACAACAACAATCAAACACAGTCAACCATCATCCAGAGTGCATTCTACACTGTATAAGCATCCAATATAAATATTTAACGCTTATAACAACCTGTCAATCAATTGATCGACATACAGCTAATTATTGGGACTAATGTATGTCATATGTCATCCCAATACCCGTGTGGGGTTTCAATCAACAAATACAGATTTATTTGTGCAGTTGGGCGATGTGTAGAATTTATCGTCCCAATCAATATCAATCGAATGTGTGTACATAAATAGATCGTCCGATTTATTTATAAATATTTATTCATTCATGTACACATTAAAAATTATATTTTTAACTACAAAATATTTTATTCCATTCCACAACACACAATCAATCAAACGAACAAGTCATCCATGGTCCGTGGACGACGGGTGTCGGGTGCTGCTAAGCACCGTCTGCATCTTAGTATATATTTTAACTAGAAAAAAAAAATAAAAGTGAGAAGTTGTCACCTTTGGGATCCACTCCGCCATTCTTTATTTCTGAACGGTTTGGATTTGTTCAAAATTCCAATGCGATCTTTTCCCGCTGTTCATAGTAAAAATCACATTTTTATTTCAATGCTAATTTTTTTTTTACTTCGCTAAAAATTATATTTTTACTTCGCTAAAAATCATATTTTTACTTTGCTAAAATTCATATTTTTATTATCTCTATAATATAAAAATCATATTTTTATTATCTCTATAATATAAAAATCATATTTTTATTTCGCTACAACTTATATATAAAAATAAAACCTTTATCGGTATTTTATATACATAAAATTCGAATCTTTATTGCCATTCCATATATATATAAATCATATTTTTACTTCAAATTCATACATATTAAAATTATATTTTTATTTTCAATCTATGCATATAAAAATCGGATTTTTATTACTTCGCTATATATGTAAAAATTAAATTTTTAACGCAATGAATAAATAACAAAACCAAAATGAAAGCTCACATTGATGAGCGAAGAGGAAGAAGGGGCCACAGTTAGAAAGGGGGGCGGTGGTGGTGCGCCGGAGGGTGCTGCAGACCAGGGGTTATTTGCAACTCTGAAAATAGTAAAGATTGGGTTTTTTTTATTCGTGGAGGGGGCAGGGCTGGTGGTGGTGGGGTCCAGAGGCAGCGTTAGGGTCGGGGGAGACTTGGGGAAGCGGCGCTGGTCGGATGGTGGCGGATTGGTGGAGCTTGGGGCAATTTTTCTTTGGTGGTATAAGAGGGGGAGAGGGTGGAGGATCATTAGAAGGAGAAGGGGGGACGCCGGAGGCGGCTGCGCGCACTGGCGGCGCGCGGCGAGAGGGGGGGACCGAGCCAGGGAGCGGCGGGGCTAGGGCAAGGGCGACGGGAATTTTCTTCGTTCTGAAAGAAAATAGAAGAGAGATAGTGAGGTAGAGAGAGTTTAAAAATATATATATTATTTAATTTAAACCCTCCAAAAAAAGTTAACTTTTAATTCGAACTCAAAATCGAACCCAATGACTGTCGACCCTAACTAATTACCCCCATTCCGAATACAATGGGATATGTATCGTAAGCCAGTTCGGCTGTGTCGATTGGTTTTCTCTAAAATCAAAATATAAATCTATTTATTGAATTTGAACGCACATTTCAATTTACCAGGGCCACATACAGACTCTAAAAATTCCATTTTTTTTCTATATTCGTATTGACGATACGGTCCTAACAAAACTAATTTTGTTAAATTTGGAGACCGTTTTGAAAAATGGTCATTTTCTGGTTGATCCAAATTGACTAAAACTGTCAAAACACATTTTCTTTTGCCACGCTCACATATTGATTCAGAAAATTATAATTTGGGATCTAGCAATAATTCGACATCTCGGATCCAACAAAAGTGGTTTCGTCGAAAACGGAGGTCATTTGCAAAATTTCCATTTTTGAGGGCCAAAATTCCATAGGGATTATTCTGAAATTTCAACTGGACATAACCTTTTATTCTCGCTATGAAATTTCAATTTTTCAGATTCATTGGAAAGATATTTTCAAATAGATTCTAATATTTTGGTTTCGCTAAAATCCAGTTTACTTTGAATCCTGTACGTTCATTTGAAAATTGAAATCGAATTTTCAAACTACCGCGCCATTTCCAGTTCCTTTTATAATTAAAAATAAATATTTATATTCTAACGTCGATTTAAATACATATATACGTTCTAATTCTATTCAAAATAAATTTCTCATCGTTATTATTTAGAATAAACCATTTTAAATAATCAAAATTCATCAAAATTGCCAAAATAAAAATTTTAAATTGGTTCAGATTTTCGGGGTTATTACAATCTCCCCCACTTAAAATCTTTTCGTCCTCGAAAAGGAACGAAGCTGAAAGCTATTTAACTAACCAACTCAACTTTCATTATGGCTTAAGTTCTTCAACTTTTCAGTTTCTAAGAACTTTTCAAATTTGTCAAAAATTTGGCTAACACCCTAAATTTTCGAAAAATTTCGCCATAACCTCCTTTGTACAGGAGCACCGAGAAAATCCCCATACTGCCACACAGGCCTCTCTAATCAAAAAGAAAAAGAAACAGCCAAGCGGCTAGCCAATCGGCTCATAAAATCATTAAAACCCAAGAAATACAATAAACATGTACCTATTTGTCGGGCAAACAATTTTATTCCTCTTCTCTAGCCTCCTTGCTATGACCTGTTCAATGTATATACATGTACATGTATGCAAATGCGATAAATTTTCAATACAGTTCAAGATTTGATACAATTTGGCTTAATGGTTCCAAATTCTAATTAATCAGAACAATAATCAAAAAACACAATCAACAATCCATTAGTTGATTAATGTTTCAAATTCATAATTTTTTTTATATACTCAAAAATCATGTTTTTGATGCCAATTCACAACAATATATTCTAACTATATTTTGGTTCTCACACAGATCAATTGAAAATATGTAGATTCTCACTTTCGAAACACGAACATAAATCCTGATGATGGAGCTCCATCATCAAAATCATCTCCGGGCGACTAGAGTGTGATTCTATATCCATCCGGTATATTTGAAGCTTCAATACACGTGGATCAGACAAATATTTAAATCTTTATATACATGATTGTCCAAATCAATTTAAAATAAATATTCAAATACGAATAATAAAGTTTAATTTTTTTAAAAAAAATTTGTTTTCATTTTTATTTTAAAAATACCACTCTTCACACTCGCTCTAGGATACTACTGATCCAATCTCTAATGAGTCATTCTCATTGGATTTTACTAATCCAATTTCTGATGAATTATTTCGTTTAGTTTTAACGTGTCTTGTTCTCCGAGCTCTAAACCAAAGCTCTGATACCAAATGAAGCGACCCGAACTTCCCCGTGAAGGAAAGCCCAGATTGAATTGAGAACACGGCGAATTCGAACACAAACAGAAGAACATTTCATTGCTTATTACAACAATTTCATCAGAATACAAGAATATACTGAGTATGAATGAATATTACACATTTACTAAATATCATAGATTTCAATACATTACATAGCAGCGGAAAAAACAATACAAAACACAACTGAATGAGATATACGGATACAGAGCTTTTCGAATATCATTCCAGCTGTAAACCAGGATCCTGTGAATATAAATCTGCAAAACCAAAACTACTAGCTGCCCATGTGGAAAATAGGGGCACCCATAGTTTAGGTTAAAACAATAAACTCCTGGTTAGTCATGTGACTGGTGTGAGAACTAAAACAGTTATTAATCTTTATTTTAAAGTTAGGTAAATCTAGGGACCATGCCGTATAACATGGAACGGGTTTCCTCCCAAGAATACCAGTGCGTAAAACAAACAGTGCAATGCTAAATAGAGAACAATGAAGCTATTATAAGACCCAAGTCCCATCACACAATGCAACGCAAGCTAGAGGATAGGGTTTTCCCTTATAATAGCCAAACATGTGTGGTACGTTAAAACAAATCTTTTGATACTATTATAAATGCATAGTGTATAGAACAACTTCAAATATAAATGTACCAATCCTAGCCAGCATGGGCAACATATATCATATCGCCAATACTAAGCTCAACAATCAAAACCACAATTGTCATGTATTGGAAGTTGGATTTCCATCTGTGAACCAAGCAAGGGATCGTCCTTACCACATCGAGACTGTCTAGCCCGAGCCTCAGGCAAGTACCATGTCAAGCCTTTGGATCGTCAGGGCCGGTCCACACGAAGTGGATTAAAATGCCTGAACACTGCGTTTCCCCGCCCTATGGGGCATAAACTGGTCATATCCCGACCAAACTATCGGCCCTAGAACGACCGATAAAACCGAGGCGCCTCGCAATCCATCATCCACATAAGTAAAATGTCAGGGCTAGTAAAACGCTGACACCACTCCTAGCTAGAAAGAAACGCTTGTCCTCCCTGAAGTCCTCTCCCGTTTCTAGTTCACACTGGGGTGCGAGGCTCGCGAATTAACGCTACACAAAGCTATGCCACAAAGGCCGTGCTTTGATCATCAACCACAAGACTCTGCTTTTCAACATAAGCCTTGATCATTTGCATCTCAACATGCCACACAGGCAATTCACACCATGCAACCGATGTCTATCTATCAATCATAGAGAATGAAATCCGATCTCAGACACACATCCATTTACAAGTTCGTTCTGGGTCTGAACGAAACTGAAGGCACATTACTCCTCCCCCATATGTCCAATACAGGGGAGAGGTCCTCGCATATCCGGTCGATCTCCAAATATGTCTGGACGATCACCAGTTATTACCTTGTCTTGGGTGTACAGCCCAATCAAGACATCAGTAATCATCCAAACGATATGAAGACTTCCGGTCTTCAACCACCGTCTTCATCCTCGACATATCGTCAAATCAGTTACTCGAAATGGGATAAACCCGATCTTTCTGAATAACTCGCGTATATAATAAACAAGTGCTATAAAAACACAACATACGCCTCATTCCAATCCAGAATATTCCTTTATCCGAATATTCTTATACTTTGGGAAAGGTTCCCATTAATTTTATCAAAGATAAATTCTTTAAATTTATTCTTTAATCTTCCTTTGGATATCATTTCAATCTAATTAAAGATGCATTAAAATTCCACTTGGTTTTAATCTTCCCAAAAATCAATATTAACGATTGTTCAACTTGGGAAACCATATCCTGTCTTTAACTGGGTTAAAGAACCAATGTCATTTAAAACACGGTTCCCAATAAACCCAAATTCACATTCCATTCCATCATCCTTTAACCGTAAATTAGCAAGTGAACAATTCCCTATGTATTAACCCCGAAGGTCGAAACCAACATCAGGTCAATACCCAGGAAACTATTCAACTTAACTAATCTCCAGTTAGTTTCTGATTGTCTTAACTCCATTGTGTCTAAGAACAGTATTATTAAAGATACCATTCACGACAACCCAAAATCTCATTCCATTGTTAGTCGGGTTAAAGAACAAGTGTTATTTAAAACACCATTCACAATAAACCCAAAGACCAATTTCAATTCAATTCCAATTAAATATTAATTAATTGGTATACTTCATTAAATCTAAACAAAAAGATTTAATCTTTTCTCAACTGGGTTTAAGAATAGTGTTAATGAAGACAACATTCACGACAAACCCAAAATCACATTCCATTCCATCAGCCTTTAACCGTAAATTAGCAAGTGAACAATTCCCTAAGTATTAAACCTGAAGGCCGAAACCAACATCAGATCAATACCCAGGAAACCATTCAACTTAACTAATCTCCAGTTAGTTTCTGATTTTCTTAACTCCGTTGGGTCTAAGAACTGTATTATTAAAGATACCATTCACGATAAACCAAAAATCACATTTGATATTAAATACAAGGCTCTGAATAGAGAATATATCTCCTTATATTCAATATCAAATTCTGGAATCAACAAATACCATATTGGAATAACGATATATATATATCTTCCAAATTCCTCCACAATATTTGTATAATCACGGAATCCTATATCGAAATATTCCGAAGACAATTTCAATTCAAATCCATTCCAATTTATATATTGGAAATCCTAGTTATTTCTAAAACCATTTCAAATTCAGTTTATTTATTCAAAAATATTGGATTATAATTCTAGTTCTTAACTAGTTCATTTCGATAAAAATATACTTTTATCTTTTCAAATATGGAGTTTTTCATCCCAATTCTTTCAAATCATTTATTATGATTTTACACAAATTATTGATATTTTTAATAATTTTATCAAGGCGCGTACAGTCGATTTCCGTAAACGGCCATCGAACTGCACTTACAATGACCTTTTCCAAATTTGATTTGGGCATAATTCCAAATCCAACCATTAGATTTCAAATCTCTAATATTCGTTAGAAAGCTCTTTTCGATACAAACCCAACAGTTCTGGTTTTAGGAGAATCGGACGGTCGGATCTCCCGTAATGTCCATTCAAAGTCAATGGTCGAAATTCGCGAACTACCGCAGCGCGGCGCGTTCTATTCAGGCCAATATATTATATATATAATATATATTTCATCGATTTCCATTAAAACGTATTTTATAAATAGTTTAAATTCGTTTTCAAAATGATTTCAACTTCATATTCAATTCCAAATCAAAATTGAATATTCCATATCATCGATATATAAATAATAGTATTTTCAAAACATTAGATTTCAAAATCATTTTCTGTTCGATATTCATTATAGAAATGAATAAAATCGATATAAATATCATTCACGTCAAAATGGCATCAGTCTAATCGACATGGCTTTATATATTTAAATATATTCGTGTCCATCCCAAATCGGACATCAAATTTTGATTTTGATCTTTTACTAAATATTATTTTTAAATATTCATTATTTTAAAATATTCGTTATTTTAAAATATTCATTCTTTCTGAACTGGAATCAGACACAGTCAAGTACCATATAATATTATTTATATGGATTTCATACATACATGTATACAACAACAATCACACACAGTCAACCATCATCCAGAGTGCATTCTACACTGTATAAGCATCCTATAAAAATATTTAACGCTTATAACAGCTTGTCAATCAGTCGATCGGCATACAGCTAATTATTGGGACTAGTTATGTCATATATCATCCCAATACCCGTGTGGGGTTTCAATCAACAAATACAGATTTATTTATGCAGTCAGGCGACGTGTAAAATTTATCGTCCCAATCAATATCAGTCGAATGTGTGTACATAAACAGATCATCCGATTTTTTTATAAATATTTATTCATTCATATACACATTAAAAATTATATTTTTAACTATAAAATATTTTATTCCATTCCACAGCACACAATCAATTTTCGCAACACAATCAATCAAGCGAACAAGTCATCCATGGTCTGTGGATGACGGGTGTTGGGCGCTGCTAAACACCGTCTAAATCTTAGTATATATTTTAAATAGAAAAAAAGTGAGAAGTTCTCACCTTTGGGATCCACTCCTCCATTCTTTATTTCTGAACAGTTCGGATTTGTTCAAAATTCCAATGCGATCTTTTCCTGCTGTTCATAGTAAAAATCACATTTTTATTTCAATGCTAAAAATCATATTTTTACTTCGCTAAAAATTATATTTTTACTTCCCTAAAAATCATATTTTCACTTCGCTAAAAATCAAATTTTTATTATCTCTATAATATAAAAATCATATTTTTATTATCTTTATAATATAAAAATCATATTTTTATTTCGCTACAACTTATATATAAAAATCAAACCTTCATCGCTATTTCATATACATAAAAATCGAATCTTTATTGCCATTCCATATATATAAAATTCGTATTTTACTTCAAATTCATACATATAAAAATCGTATTTTTATTTCTAGTCTATGCATATAAAAATTGGATTTTTATCACTTCGCTATATATGTAAAAAATTAAATTTTTAATGCTACGAATAAATAACAAAACCAAAATAAAAGCTCATATTGATGAACGGAGAGGAAGGAGGGCCCACAGTCAGAAAGGGGGCGGTGGTGGTGCGCCAGAGGGTGCTGCAGACCAGGGGGTTATTTGTAACTCTGAAAATAGTAAAAATTGGGTTTTTTTATTCGTGGAGGGGGCAGGGCTGGTGGTGGTGGGGTCCAGAGGCGGCAGGGTCAGGCGAGCCTGGGGAAAGCGGCGCTGGTCAGATGGTGGTGGATTGGTGGAGCTTGGGGTGATTTTTCTTTTGTGGTATAAGAGGGGGAGAGGGCGGAGGATCATCAGAAGGAGGAGGGGGGAAGCCGGAGGCGACTGCGCCTCACTGGCGGCGCGCGGCGAGAGAGGGGTGTCCGCGCCAGGGGGCGGAGGGGCTAGGGCAAGGGCGGCGGGATTTTTCTTCGTTCAGAAAGAAAATAGAAGAGAGAGAAAGTGAGGTAGAGAGAGTATAAAAATATATATATATATATATATTATTTAATTTATACCCACCAAAAAGTTAACTTTTCATTCGAACTCAAAATCAAACCCAATGACTGACGTCCCAAGCTAATTACCCCCATTCCGAACACAACGGGATATGTATCGTTAGACAGTTCGGCTGTTTTGATCGGTTTTCGCTAAAATCAAAATATAAATCTATATATTGAATTAGAATGCACATTTCAATTTACCGGGGCCACATACGGACTCTAAAAATTCCAAAAAATATATTTCTAGCTTCGTATTGACGATACGGTCCTAACAAAACTAATTTCATCAAATTTGGAGACCGTTTGAAAAATGGCTATTTTCTGGTCGATCCAAATTGACTGAAACTATTAAAACACGTTTTCTTTTGCCACGCTCATATATTGATTCAGAAAATTACGATTTTTGGGATATAGCAATAATTCGATATCCCGGATCCAACAAAAGTGGTTTCGTCAAAAACGGAGGTCGTTTGCAAAAATAGTTTTTAAGGGCTAAAATTACATAGCGACTATTCTGAAATTTTAACTGGACATAGCTTTTTATTCTCGCTATGAAATTTCAATCTTTCGGATTCATTGGAAAGATATTTTCAAATAGATTCTAATATTTTTAGTTTCGCAAAAATCCAGTTTATTTTGAATCCTGTACATTCAATTGAAATTTAAAATCGAATTTTCAAACTACCACGCCATTTCCAATTCCTTTTATAATTAAAAATAAATATTTATATTCTAACATCGATTAAGATACATATATATATTCTAATTCTATTCAGAATAAATTCTCGTCGTTATTATTTAGAATAAGCCATTTTAAATATTCGGAATTCATCAAAATTGCCAACATAAAATTTTTATATTGGTTCGGATTTTCCGGGTTGTTACATGTTTTAATTAGAATCATATAGTCATCTCACTTTCGAAACTCGAAAATACATACTAATGATGTTGCAGTCATCAATCGAATCATCTTTAAGCAACTAGACTATGATTCTATATCTATCTAGTATAATTAAGACTTCGTATATATGTTATCTATGCGTATGTTCAAAATCTGCTTATACTCGATAGTCCAACCTCAACATCGAATACAATACACAAATTCTAATTTTTAATTTCTAGCCATATTGTTTAGTTACCTAAACAAATTTGACCCAAGTTTATAGATATTTCGAAATGTTACCCAACAGTGACATTAAATCCAAAAGGCATTTGTACTCGGATAATTTTCCTGATCAGTGGAAGGGTCTTAATTACCATGCCACAAGAATTATTTTATGTGTAATTATAATCACAAAATGTAAACTTAACCTTAATTGTTTGATTAAGTATCCAGGTTATAATTAACCGTATATTTCCAAAATATGTTTCTTTCTTAAAATAAAACTTTTCAAAACTCATTTCATATTTTCAAATACGCTCTCTCAAATATAATTCTCTAAAATCTCATTCTAGGGCATTACTAACCCTATCTCTAATGAGATATTAGAACTCTGATGAGTCTTTCCTTTTGTTCAAATGTGTCATACCCCATAGCTTTGTATAAACCAGAGCTCTGATACCAGACGTAACGACCGGGCTTTTATCCCGGTTTTCGCCGGTAATTAAGCCAGCTTAAACCGTTCATAAAGGCGGATTGTTAGGGGCACTTACATATTTGCACAAAAAAAAGAACTTTTCCATTATCATTAAAATAATATTACATCAGAGTTACAGGAGGTACATCAGAGAACATCGGTTACACAGCGAAAAAGATACTAAACTCAGCGGAAGAATGCGAATGCTCCAAGACATAATAGCTCCAGCTGAGACCAGAATCCTGCTCCAACTAACTCCAAGGTTAAATCTGCGAACTAGACTACTAGGTTGCCCGCATAAAAATTATGGGCACCTAGAGTTTAGGTGTGGGAACAATAAACTCCAGGTCAGTCATGAGACTGGTGTGAGAACTCAAAACAGTTGTTTTAAGGGTTTATTTTAAAGTTAGGTAGTTCACCAGACCACGCCACTAATGCGAAACACGTTTACTCCATGTGAATACCAGTGCATAGAAATTTGCAATGATTTTTTTTTTTGAAAAATGAAACTAACATAAGGTCTTGCGGCACACACACAATGCAAACACACACATGGGTGAGGTTTCTCCTTATGTAGTCAAAAATGCTTAAATGTGAAAATCCTCTTTCATTACTATAATATAGTGCGAAAACATTTTTGAAAGTAAATGTATTAACCCTAGCCAGCATAGGTACCACATACTATACTCACATATGGTATATAATCGAAAGCGTACGGGCTCGTAGTGGAGACTGGGTTTCCAACAATGACCAGGCAAAGGAAATTCCTTCCGAACTGAATTTTGAACACCGCTAGAGGGATTTCCGAGGATCAACAATGATGCACCTCATGCCAATACAAGGCTGGGATACCCCTTAACTTGGTAACTTAGAGTACGCCTGAGTATGTCATCTCCCAGTCATTACCGACCATTCCAAGCGCGCGCCAACAACAACCACAAAAGTAGATGCTTTTACCACATAGGTCAATACATGGGCTCCATACTATAGTACACCTTTTATCTAGAAGGAGACAACACCCCATAACCCTGCTGCATTTCTTCCCGTTTCGGCCACTTACCGGAGTGTGAGGCTTGCCGAGGTCCCGATATACACAAAGCTACGCTTAAATAGACCATGGTTTGATCATCCAAAGCTCACCACATAACTTAAGTATGTCACATTGTCCATTCACAACGCATCACTGATTTCAATCGATATATAACCTCTAAGCTCATACGTCTTAGGGAAGGCTGTTAAGCAAGAGAATAAATTCTCCGCCACCAAACAGATATATATTTGACAGAGATCAGTGCTACGCAGTCAATTACAATGTCAGACACACAATCCATAAATGTCCGTTCTGGGTCTGAGCGAAACAACAATCCGAAATTCCTTCACATACGTTTGGGCTTCTTGCCACTTAGCTGATACAAAATCCATCTGCAATGGGAGCTACCCATTTGAGACATTCAACAAGTCCTCCTTACGATATGAAGGGTCCCGGTCTTCAATACTGTCTTCAATATCTTCAAATGCTCCACAATGTCGTATTATTACTTGGAATGGTTTTCGGACATACATCCGATCCTGGTCTTTCCAAATAATAAGCACAATTTTAAAAAAATACAATTACGGAACACACAGGCTTTCAACAAATCTCCTTCCATCTTGGATTTTGTTAAATTAAGCTTCATTAAATCCATTCTCATATTATAACAAAATCCATATTTAACCTTTCTCTTTTACAACACATCCCTTAAATCAAAAATTATTTAGCCTTAATTAATTTTCCATTTTATAACTCGTTATCAAAACGCAGTTTCCTTGAAAATCCTTTAATCCATATTTCAACCATAGTTTCCAATTAAATCGATTTTCCAACATTAAATTCTTTAATCTTAACTAAAACATTATACTTGGTTCCCAATTTTTTGTTTTTAATTTTCTCAAATCAAAGATTTGATTAAATCCCAATTTACAATATGAATTTCCACAACTCAATCTCATTGGGCTTCAAGAATGATATTGTTGAAGATATGATTCACGACAAAACCCAAATCAATCGATATTGAACATAAGTTACACAGAAATTTTATCTACTTATATTCGATATCAATTCTCATAATCACCGAATACTATAAGTGGAATAACGATATAATAATAATATCTTCCAAATTCCTCAAATAGTATACGTTTTCACCAAAGAATTTCATATCATATATCTGAAGATTATTTCTATCCAACTTATCCCAATCAAATTTGGAAATCCATATCTTACTTAATAGATTTATCTAACTGTTTGACATTAGATTTGGATAGAAATACCATCAACTTATACTTAATATTAATCTCGATATCTAACTCACACTATAAACAAAATAATGGTGAACTACCTTTTAAATTCCTCAAATATTAAGAGTCGTCATCTACCGAATTAATATCAAACATCCGAAGATTTATCTCCCACCATATCCAATTATTTAAAATTGGAAAACCCGTTTTAGTATTAAATAGACCAATTTAAATTCCATCTAAAATATTTGCAATACTTTTAAACCTTTGAAACATTCTACAAATCATTACTTATAGTTCGGAAGATAGTTTACGGGTTAAAACTTCAACATAGATTGTTTTAAAAGAAAGCGTTACATTAGCGTTTCAAAAGTGTTACAAAAGCATTACAAAACAGTTATCTTAACTATTTTGATCAAAATATCATTTATCTTAGCCAAAACTTAAACTTTACAATTCAAAACACCTTTTCATACTTTGTAATGATTTTACAATTTTTTTCATATTTTTAAAACATTTAAAAGTAGATGTTTATAGTTATGGTCAACAATTGTTCTTACATCGACCTTTTCCAAAACGGTTTCAAACATAACTTGAAAATTATAACTCGAATTTAAAATCTACTATCACTCGTTTGAAAGCTCTTGTTAATGGAAATCAAAGTTTTTCATTTTATGGAAATCCGATTTAGATTGCAAAAGTTATAAGTGTCTAAAGTTTGCATCTAGAATACGTTAATTACCGTTATTGGATTAGCTCTATTTTGACCATAATAACCATTATTCTATGATACTTCAAAATATCTTAGAAAACTATTATATCCTTATGTAACCCTTTTAAAATCATTTAAATTTACTTTACAAATTATTTTGGATCTAAAATTCAACTTTTTTTATTTTTTACTTAATAAATCAAATTCCAATTCATTTCTAAATTCAAATAACTTCATATTAACCACCCCATTCGTCGGATCAGTTAAGGATAGCCAGGGAGAGCAGAAAACTTTATTTCCAAACCCAAGCCTGGAAACTATCCTCTCGTTCATCCTAAAATGTTCCGTTATTTATTTATTCATTTAAATGACTTTAGCAATATATATGAATTCATACATATGGTCTTTCCAAATTATTGACCTTAAATTCAATAATGATATTTCTTCTAATTACGAAGGAGATTTGTCGATCACCAATGTGATACCATAGTTGTTCTGTCATAGTGTGTGCAAAACTACATCAACAACCATTTAAACATCCATAGCAACCATCATCAACATAATTAAATAAATCATAACTGTGCACAAGCGTTATAACAGTAACGCTTAATAGTATGTGTGATCTAAACTATGCATCCATCATCCATCACAACAAACATCAATCATCATTAACCACTAATAATTCATCACTATATTTCAATTATTCTAACCACTAATTAAATATATAAATTGTGGTTAAAGAGTTCTCACCTAAAAGCTTTCCAAATCTTCACGGTAGGCGAGCCTAGTTGAGCGAACCATGGGACAATATATTAGCGCACCGTCAACTTCACCAAAATAAATATTATATAATATATACTAATCTTTCTCTCTATATATATATTATTAGAGGAGGAGGATGACGAACTTCGGCAAGGTGGTGGTGGAAAAGAAGAAGACTTATGCCATGGAAAACATGGCCATAAGCTTTAAGAAGAAGATGAAAAGAAGAAAATGGAGTGGAATGGTTAAAAAATGGAGAAAAGGCTTCCTTATATAGAAATGGACGGTTTAGGAGGTAATGACACATAAGGGGGAAAGTGTAAAAAATGCATGAAAGGAGGCATGCAAAAATACAAGTCTCCTTACACTTGTGTTAAGGAGGGAAAGTAACCTTTTGGTAGCATTTCCTTTAAAATGCTATGAAAACTAAGAACAACACTTAGTTCTAACGCTACTAATTCATGTAATGGTTTGACAAATCCAATCAAACGTCAAATAGTATCAATAAATCCAAACTTATTAATAATCATTCTCATATATAATTCAGTAAAATCTATCATATAGCTTATCAAAATTATTAAATATTCTAAACCATATATATGTATGTTAAATTCAAATTTAAATTCAAATTAAGTAATAAAAATTCCAATTTTAAATTGGTTAAAAATTCTGGATCATTACAAAAACTGATCAAAACAGTCGAATTGGCTTACCGGACATCTCCCATTGTGTCCAGAATATGGGTATTTGCCTAGGGACGACAGTCGTTGGGTTTGATTTGGAGTTCGCATTAGTAAACTGGTATTTTCGGAATTAAAAAATATAAATAAATATAAAATGGCCAATCAGAAAATGTTCTACCCTAATTTCCTCTTTCCCAAAACCCGCCGCTCCTCGAGTGTTCAAAGGAGGAAAAAGCTCTGATCTTCTCCATTTTTTTTTCTTTTAATCCATGCATCGAATCAAGGCACATTTAAAGGGAAAAACGTTAAGCTCAAAGAGATCTCCGCATTCAACGGATATGATTGATTTTTGATTCGTGAATCGTTCGAATTAGTGGCTCAAACATCCACCGTTCAAGCCCGAAATCCGACGCGAGGTGCTGTGAGCTAGTGGTTATTGGGTTGTAGTGGATGCTCTCGAGATGGCGCTTCGGGTGGAGGTGTTGGATCATCATCAAAGTCACTGTGGTGGCCGCGATTTTTAGCCCTACGGGCGGAAAGTGGTTCGAAGAAGAAGGCCGAAGCCTGGAGCGCAAAAACAGAGAAAGGTTTTGTATTTTTTATTTAACTTATACTTAGTTTTTAATTCAGTTTTTAAATATAAAAACATGTTTAATTTCAAATTTTTAAATATAAAAACATTGGTTAATTTCAGATTTTTAAAGATAAAACCATGTTGTTTATTTTCAGATTTTTAAATATATATAGTAAGATTTTTTAAAAAGAAACAACAATGTATAAAAAAAATATGATTTTTTATATTTATAAGGTAGAAATAAAAATATGATTTTTAATATGAAATAGAATTTATAAAAAAAATGTAATTTTATATATAATAACACAGTATAAAAATGTGATTTTTTTATACAAAATAATTTTGTGTTAAAAATGTGAATTTTCAAATATGAATTTTTATATATGTAAGCATTGTTTTAAAAATAGGATTTTTAATAGTAAAAACATTGTTTTCAAAAATATGGTTTGTACAATAAATAGTGTCGGGGGCTTCTAAGCCCTGTCTGCATTCTAGTATATATTTAACTATAAAGTAATTTTAGTGAGAAAGAGTTCTCACCTTGGGTTCCACTCCGTCATTCTTTAAAGGACGGTTTTGGATTCCGCTTGTTTGGGTTGTATTATGGAAATTTGGTTGGGTTGAAAATTGATTGCATTGTGGCGTATTGAATGTGATTAACTATTGTGTATGGCGCGAGCCAGTATAAGGAGAGGGGTAATGCTAGACATTACTCCGGTTTTAATATCCTGTCGTTATAATGTCGAAATTTTCTGAAATAAATATCTAATCATTAAAAATATAATTTTTAATGTGTATATGAACTGAATAAAATATTCATGTGTTGAATAAAATGTTTGAACAGCAAAAATACCATTTTTATTGAATGTATGAGCTATATAAAATATTCATGTGTTGAAATAAATATTTTATTGTTAAAAATATAATTTTTAACGTAATATGGACGGCATAAAATTCTCCTGAAATGAAAATAAATATTCATTTACAAACCGGACGATTTGTTTATGTACACACGTTTAACTGTCATGGATTGGGACGATAAATTTTACGTATCGCCCAACTGCACAAATAATATATAGTATTTGTTAGTTGAAACCCCACATGGGTATTGGGATGATATTTGACGTACACTAATCCCAACTGTTTAGTTGTATGTCAATCAATTGGTAGACAGACTGTTGTAAGTGTTAATTATTTATATTTAATGCTTATGCAGTTGTGTAATGCACTCTGGATGATGGTTGATTAGTTATCATTGTTGTGGTATACATGTGTGGTATGAAATCCATATAAATAAAATTATATGGTAATTTACTGTGTCTGATTCCAATTCGGAAAGAGTGAATATTTTAAAATAAGGACTATTTTAAAATAATATTATGTAAAGGGTTAAAATATGATTTTGATGTCCGATTTTGGGTGGACACGAAAATATTTAAGTATGTGAAACTGTGTTGATTAGATTTGCGCCATTTTAACGTGAACGATATTTATATCGATTTTATTCATTTTTATAATGAATATAAAAAAGGAAATGATTTCAAAATCTGATATTTTGAAAATATTCTAATTTAAATAATATAATGATAAGGAGCAAACAATTTTGTTTTAAAATTGAAACGAAAGTGGGAATCGTTTTTAAAACGAATTTATAAAATACGCTTTGAGTGATATATATTATATATATTAAATATATATATTAATGGCTTGAATAGAACGCGCCGCGGTCGTTCACGAATTTCAACCATTGACTTCGAATTGACATTACGGGAGATCCGACCGTCAGATTCTCCTAAAACCGGAACCTTGGGTTCGAATCGGAAAGAGATTTCAAATGAATATAAGAGATTTGAAATCTAACAATTGGATTTGGAATTATATCCAAATCAAATTTGGAAAAGGTCGCTATGGATGCAGTTCGGTGGCTGTTATTGGAAATCGACTATACGGGCCTTGATAAAATTATTAAAAATATTAATAATTTATGAAAAATCATAGTAAAAATATATTTTTATCAAAATGAACATGTTATTAACTAGTAAGATAATCCAACGTTTTTAAATAAATAAATTGGATTGGTGAATGGTTTTAATCTAACCAGAACTTTCCAATGTATGAATTGGAATGGATTTGAATAGAAATCATCTTCGGGATATTTCGATATTGGATTCCGTGACTATACGGATATTGTAGAGAAATCTGGAGGATAGATATATATTGTTATACCCCATACGATATGTGTTGGTTTCAGAATTTGATATTGAATATAAGCAAATATAATTTTTGTTTAGAGCCTTATATTTAATATCAAACTGGATTTTGGGTTTGTCGTGAATGGTGTCTTCAGTAACACTGCT
Organism: Allium sativum; assembly: GCA_030737875.1. NCBI lineage: Eukaryota > Viridiplantae > Streptophyta > Magnoliopsida > Asparagales > Amaryllidaceae > Allium > Allium sativum. The sequence continues at coordinate 506,673,160 of CM060912.1, forward strand.
CTTAAACCCCGTGTGAAAAGAATAAATCTTTTAATTAAGATTATTAGAGTTTCCAGTTATATTTAGTAATTGGAATAAAATGGAATGTGAATTGGGTTTACTGTGAACTGTGTTTTTAACAACATTCGTTCTTTAACCCGTTCTTTAACTAAGTTTTCCAATTTAATAAAATAAATTAGAATGGAATGGAATTCTATCTAGTAATAATCGAAGTGAGCTTTTGTGGAGGAAGACCATTACTATATATTGAATTTAAAAGGCTTTGTTGTTATTCCATTTATATTATTGGGGTGATACGAAAATTTATATCGATTATATATATATATATTGATCTGTTTTCCGTGAAGATTGCATGGTTAATGGAATATGATTTTGGGTTTATCGTGAACTGTGTTTTAAACGACATTGGTTCTTTAACCCGGTTAAAGACAGGATTTATTTGCAGAAAGTTGAATAATCATTAAGTAATGATTTTTGAAGATTAAAACTAAGTGGAGTTTTAATGAATCTTTAATTAGATTGAAATGTTAATGTGATAATTTAAATTATCAAATTTGGGAAATGATCGAGAATGGAGTATCACCAATTTTGCTCCAAGCGATAGTTGAATCTTTATTTAGATTTGGACATAAAATGGTAATTAAATTTACCGATAAAACCATGGGTGTTAGATATGGAGTACCACCAATTTTTCTCTATGGGATAAATAGGTTGGGATTGGGATAATATAAGAAATGATTACCTCGGTAAGACTCGCTAATCCCAACTAGTTGATAAACCTTAATTTGGTTTAGAATTGAAAAGATAATTTAATCTTTTGAAATGATATCCAAAGAAGAATAATGAATAAATTTTAAAGAATTTATCTTTGATAAAATTAATGGGAACCTTTCCCAAAAGATATGAATATTTGATTAAAAGAACTAGTCTGAATAAAATTAATGGGAACCTTTCCCAAATTAATGGTATGGAACCCAAACATTTTTACTTATGTGGATGATGGAAAGCGAGTCGCCTCAGATATATCGGTCACTACGGGGCTGATGGATGATATGGTCGACATACTGACCAGACTTATGCCCCATAGGGCGGGGAAACGCATTGTTCAGGAATTATAATCCATAAACGTAAGGGTGGAACGACCCAGTCTCTCCAGGTGTAGTTGCGACTGATCCTGAGGCTCGGGCTAGAGAGTCTCGAATTCGGTAAGGACGATCCCTTTCCTTGGTTCATGATGGAAATCCAACTTCCACTACGACATCGTGCGGTTTTAATTGTAGAACTAGTATGACAACATGATATATGGTACCTATGTCGTCTGTGATTGATACATTTATATTTGAAGTTGTTTTTAACAATATGCACTTATAATACTATCAAATAATTTGTTTTAAAACATACCAATCATTCTTTAGCTATTATAAGGTAAAACTCTATCCTCTGGCTTGCGTTGCATTATGTGATGGGACCTGAGTCTTATAATAGCTTCATTTTCTTTAATTAGCATTGCGGTGTTTGTTTTATGCATTGGTATTCTTAGGAGAAAACCCGTTCCGTGTTATACGCGTGGTCCCTTGATTTACCTGATTTTAAAGTAAAGTTTTAAATAACTGTTTTAATTCTCACACCAGTCACATGACTGACCCGGAGTTTATTGTTTTAACCTAAGCTCTGGGTGCCCCTATTTTCCACACGAGCAGCTAGTAGTTTTGGTTTTTTGTAGATATTTCTTTTTCAGGATCCTGGATTTACAACTGGAGCTATATTCGGAACGCTCTGTATCCTTGTATTTCTTACAGTTGTGTTATGTATTATTTTTCGCAGCTTAGTAATTTAAATCTCTAATATTTTACAATGTGTAATATTTATTCATACTCTGTTATATTCTTGTACTCTGATGTAATTGTTGTAACAGTAATTAAATGTTCTGTCGTTTGCGTTTCGATTAGCCTTGTTCTGAAAACAGTCTGCCTTCTTGTTCGGTTTAGACCGACCGGGAAGTTCAAGTCACTTCAGTTTGGTATTAGAGCTTTTGTTTACAGAGCTCGAGAACAAGACACATTAGAACCAAATGAAAGAATTCACTAGAGATTGGATTAGTAATATCCAATAGGAATGACTCTTTAGAGATAGGATCAGTAGTATCCTAGAACGAGTGTGAAGAGTGTTTTCAAAATAAAAATGAAAATAAATTTTGTTTTGAAAATTAAATCTAATTATACGTATTTGAATATTTTATTTTATATTAAATTTGGACAATCGAGTATATGAAGATTTTGCATATACACATCATGAACGTATATTCAGAGTCTCAAATATACTGGATGGATATAGAATCACACTCTAGTCGCCCGGGGATGATTTCAATAATGCTGCAGCATTATCAGTATTTATTTTCGAGTGTTGAAAGTGGGATATCTATATATTTGCAACCGACTGGTGTGAGAAACAAAATTTAAATAGGTTTATTATTGTGATTTGGCCTTAAAAATATGATTTTTTGAATATGTTAAAGATATATGTTTGAAATCCTAATCAACTAATTGATTGCTGGTTGTGTTATTTGATTATTAGTTAACTAATAAGATTATTGAAACCAATAAGAAAATGAAAGGTAAATTTAGCCAAATCAAATCAAATATTGAACTGAATTGAAAATTGTTTAAAATTGCATACATGTACATATATATGTATGAACAGGTCATAGCATGGAAGCTAAGAAGAGTAATAAAATTATATGCTTGACAAATAGTTACATGTTTACCATTTTCTTGGGTTTTGATGATTTTATAAGGCGATTGGATTTTTCTTTTTCTTTTGGATTGATGAGGTCCCTGTGGGGCTAGTTGCGGTTTTAAAGGTCTCCCCATACAAAGGAGGTTATAGCGAAAATTTTCAAAAATTTAGGGTGTTAGCCAAATTTTTGAGAAATTAGAAAATTAGAAACTAAAAAGTTGAAGAATGAAAGCCAAAATGAAATTTGAGTTGGTTAGTTAAACAACTTTCAGCTCCATTCCTTTTCGAGGACGAAAAGATTTTAAGTGGGGGAAGATTATAACAACCCGGATTTTCAAACCAAATTAAAAATTTATTTTAGCTATTTTAATGGATTTTGAATATTTAAAATGATTTATTTTAAATAATAATGACCAAAAATTTATTTGAATCAAAATTAGAACGTATAATTTTATTTTAATTATAAATAGAGTTTGAAATGGCGCGGTAGTTTGAAAATTCGATTTTAAATTTCAAATGAATGTACAGAATTCAAAATAAATCGGATTTCAGTAAAACGGGAAATATTTGAATCTTTTTAATTATATCTTTCTAACGAATGTGAAAAATTGAGATTTTATAATATAAATTGAAAGTTATGTCCACTTTAAAATTTAAAATAGTTGTTTTGGAATTTATATATATTTTATATAATATATAGCCCTTAAAAAATAGCCATTTTGCAAAAGACCTCCATTTTCGATGAAACTACTTTTGTTGTATCTGAATTGTCAAATTATTGCTGGATTCCAAATTTCATAATTTTTGGAATTAATATGTGAGCGTGGTGGATTTAAACGTGTTTGGTACTTTTATTTTGAATTTAATCGAGTGGAAATTGACCATTTTTCAAATGGCCTCCAAATTCGACGAAATTAGTTTTGTTAGGACCATATCGTCAAAACATAGTTAGATTTATTTTTCTGCAATTTTTTGATTCAGTATGTGGCCCTTGGTAAATTAAAATGTATGTTGAAATCAATTTTGAACGTTATATTAATTTATATTTTAATTTTAATGAAAACTGATCGAAACAGTCGAATTGGATTACCGGACATATCCCATTGTGCCCGGAATAGGGGTATTTGTCTGGGGACGACAGTTGTTGGGTTTGATTTGGAGTTTGTATCAGTAAACCGGTATTTTAGGAATTAAAAAATATAAATGAATATAAAAGGGCCAATCGGAAAATGCTTAACCCTAGTTTCCTCTTTCCCAAAACCCGCCGCTCCTCAACTGTTCAAAGGCAAAAAAAGCTCCAATCTTCTCCATTTTTTTCTATTAATCCACGCATCGAATCAAGGCACATTCGAAGGGAAAAACGTTAATCTCGAAGAGATCACCGCATTCAACGGATATGATTGATTTTTGTTTCGTGAATCATGCGAATTACTGGCTCAAACAGCCACCGTTCACACACGAAATCTGATGCAAGGGGAGTGCGAGCTAGCAGTTATTAGGTGGCGGTGAAGCTCGCGAGATGGCGCTTCGGGTGGAGGCATTGGATCATCATCAAAGTCAGTGTGACGGCCGCGATTTTTAGCCCTAGGGGCGGACAATGGTTTGAAGAAGAAGGCCGAAGCCTGGAGCGTAAAAACAGAGAAAGGTTTTGTTTTTTTAATTTAACTTATACTTTTTAGCGACCCGAACTTCCCCGTGAAGGAAAGCCCAGATTGCCTTGAGAACACGACCAATCAGAACACAAACGACGGAACATTTCATTGCTTATTACAACAATTTACATCAGAGTACAAGAATATACAGAGTATGGACAAATAATATACATTTGATTAACATTAGAGATTTACAAATTACAATGCAGTGGAAAATAATACAAAACACAATTGAAAGAGATACACGGATACAGAGCTTTCCGAATATCATTCCAGCTGTAAAGCAGGATCCTGTGAATATAAATCTGCAAAACCAAAACTGCTAGCTGCCCGTATGGAAAATAGGGCACCCAGAGTTTAGGTTAAAACAATAAACTCCAGGTCAGGCATGTGATTAGTGTGAGAACTAAAAACAGTTATTATTTTGATTTTAAAGTTAGGTAAATCAAGGGACCACGCCGTATAGCACGGAACAGGTTTACCCCCAAGAATACCAGTGCATAAAACAAACAACGCAATGCTAAATAAAGAACAATGAAGCTATTATAAGACTCAGGTCCGATCACACAATGCAACGCAAGCCGGAGGATAGAATTTTACCTTATAATAGCCAAACATGCTTGGTACGTTTAAAACAAATCATTTTGATACTATTATAGTGTAAAGTGTATGAAAACAACTTCAAATATAAATGTATCAATCCTAGACGACATGGGTACCATATATCATATCGCCAATACTAGGCTCTACAATCAAAACCAAAATATCACATATTGGAAGTTAGATTTTCGTCTGTAAACAAAGGCAAGGGATCGTCCTTATCGCTTTGAGACCGTCTAGCCCGGCCTTAAGCAAGTACTCTTTCAAGCCTTTGGATCGTCAGGGCCCGTCCACACGAAGTGGATTAAAATGCCTGAACACTATGTTTCCCCGCCCTATGGGGCGTAAATCTGGTCTGTATAAAGACCATCCTTTGGCTCCGCAGAGACTGAAATAACCGAGGCGCCTCGCTATCCATCATCCACATAAGTAAAACGTCAGGGCTTGCAAAACGCTGACACCACTCCGAGCTAGAAGGGAACGCATGCCATCCCTGATGTCCTCTCCCATTTCTGGTTCACACCGGGGTGTGAGGCTCGCGAATTAACGCTACACAAAGCTATACTATAAAAAAGCTGTGCTTTGATCATCAACCACAAGACTCCACTTTTCAACAGAAGCCTTAATCATTTGCATCTCAGCATGCAACACAGGCAATTCACGCTATGCAACCGATGTCTATCAATCACACAGAATGAAATCCGATGTCAGACACACATCCATTTACAAGTTCATTTGGGTTTGAACGAAACCGAAGGCACCTTATTCCTCGTCCCATATATCCAATACAGGAAAGAGGTCCTCGCATATCCGGTCGATCTCCAAGTACTTCTGGATGATCACCACTTATTACCTTGTCTTGGGTGTATATCCCAATCAAGACATCAGTAATCATCCAAACAATGTGAAGACCTCCTGTAACAACCCGGAAATGCGAGCCAGTTTAAAAATTTTATTTTGGAAATTTTAGCGAATTTTGAATATTTAAAATGAATTATTTTAAAATAATATCGACGAGAAATTTATTTTGAAGGGATTAGAACGTATATATTTATATACGTCGTCGTTAGAATATAAATAAATATAAATAGAATCGAAAATGGCGTGGTAGTTCGATAATTCGATTACAAACTTCAATTGAATGTACCGGGTGCAAAATAAACCAGATTTTAGTGAAACCAAAAATAATAGGATCTATTTGAGGATATCTTTCCAACGAATCCGAAAAATTGAAATTTCATAGCGGGAATCAAAAGATACGTCCAGTTGAAAATTCTGAATAGTCGCTATGGAATTCAGGCCCTTAAAAATGGAAATTTTGCAAATGACCTCGGATTTCGACGAAACCACTTTTGTTGGATCCGCGATGTCAAATTATTGCTAGGTTTCAAATTTCATAATTTTTCGAATCAATATGTGAGTGTGGCAAATGAAAACGCGTTTGACCAGTTTAAGTTGATTTTAATCGATTGGAAAATGGCCATTTTTCAAACGGTCTCAGAATTCGACGAAACTAGTTTTGTTAGGACCGTATCGTCAATACGAAGCTAGAAAATATTTTTCTGGAATTTTTCGGGTTAGTATGTGGCCCCAGTAAATTGAAATGCGCGTTCAAATTCAATATATAGAGTTATATGTTGATTTTGACGAAAACTGATCGAAACAGTCAAATTGGCTTATGATACATATCCCATTGTGTTCGGAATGGGGGCAATACGCTAGGGGCGACAGTCGGTGGATGCGATTTTGAGTCCGTTGTAAATAGTTACTTTATGAGGATTTTAAAATAAAATTAAATAAATTAAAAAATAAAATTCTCCCTCTAACCCCTCTACCCCGTTCTCTCTTTCCTCAGATCGAGATTTAGAAGAAAAAAAAAAGAGAGGAAGAGCGACGGAGGGAGCCGCCGCTCCTGGCATCGCTGGCCACCGCCGACCACGAGGCACCCATCCTCCACCGCCCTCCGCTCCACCCTCGATTCCCCTCCCCGTTCTCCCTCTCTTCTACTTCAAATCGCTCCCTCCCCTTTTAACCAAACTTCGCCGTACAGCCCCATCCTCCCCCGCGCTGTCCTCCTCCTCTTTCCCCTGTCTTCCAAAGGCCGACGCCCTCCTCTCGAACCCCCTCCTCCAGTTGGAACGCCAACCACCCCCCGAGACCCCCACCCAAATCGACAGCCGCGCCCTGGCCATTGGGACCCGCCACCACCTGTTCTGCCGCCGGCCAATGGACTTGAAGTGTCGTGGAGTTGGGATAGCTTTGGTGAGAACTTCTCACTCTAAATTTCTTTTTCTAGTTATATGTATATACTAGGATGCAGACGGTGCTTAGCAGCACCCGACACCCGTCATCCACAGACCATGGATGGCTTGTTTGTTTGATTGATGTGTTGTGAAAATTGTTTGTGATGTTGATGTGAAATCGATAATAAATTGTAGATGGTTGAAATAAATTAATTATCGTTAAAAATATAATTTTTAACGTGAATATGAATATAGTGAATGTGAGTAAATAAATATTCATAAACAAATCGGCCGATTTGTTTATATACACTGATTTGACTGATATTGATTGGGTCGATAAATTTTACACATCGCCCAACTGCACAAATAAAAATCTGCGTTTGTTGGTTTGAAACCCCACACGGGTGTTGGGATGAAATTTGGCGTACACTAATCCCAATTATTTAATTATATGTCGATCGATTGGTCGACAGGCTGTGTAAGCGTTAATTATTTATATTTGATTCTTATGCAGTTGTGTGGTGCACCTTGGATGATGGTTGATTGTTTATCATTGCTATTATATACATGTGTTGTATGGAATCCATATAATTAACATTATATGGTGATTGATTGGGCCTCATTCCAATCGGGAAAATAATGAATATTATAAAAGAAAATTCATGTGTTGAATATAAAAATAGTCATGTGTTGACGATGTTCATGTGTTGAAACTATTTATGTGTTGAGTAAAATATTTTAATAATAAAATTTACATCTTTATCATATTTAAAATTAGAACTACTTTCCAGTAGGAGTTTAATTAAAAATCAAACGATAGATACCATAATTTTATAAAATATTTTACATAACAAAAATAGTTGTGTGTTGACAGTACTCATGTGTTGAAAGAAATATAGATTCATGTGTTGAATAGAATAAATATTCTTTTGTTGAATAAAATAACGAATTTATTGAAATATATAAAGCCGTGTTGATTAGAGTTGCGCTATTTTGACGTGAACGATATTTATATCGATTATATTCGTTTTTATAATGAATATAGAAAAGGTAGTGATTTCGAAATATAACGTTTTGAAAATATGATCATTTACATAGTAATGATATGAAGTATTCAATTTTGATTTGAAATTGAATATAGAGTTGAAATGGTTTTGAAAACGAATTTAAAACGATTTATAAAATACGTTTTAAAAAGGAAATCGACAATATATATATATATATATATATTATATATATATAATGGCCTGAATAGAACGCGCCGCGCCGCGGTAGTTCGTGAATTTCGACCATTGACTTCGAATTGACGTTGCAGGAGATCCAACCGTCGGATTCTCCTAAAACCGGAACCGTTGGGTTCGTATCGAAAAGAGCTTTCCAATGAATATTAGAAATTTGAAATCTAACGGTTGGATTTGGAATTATGTCCAAATCAATTTCAGAAAAGGTCGCTGTAAGTGCAGTTCGATGGCCGTTGTTGGAAATCGACTGTACGGGCCTTGATAAAATTATTAAAAATATTATTAATTTGTGTAAAATCATAATATATGAATTGGAAAGAACTGGGGTGAAAAATTCCACATTTGAAAGGATAAAAATATATTTTTGTCGAAATGAACTAGTTTTGAACTAGAATTAAAATCAATTTATTTTTTAAATAAATAAATTGAATTTGAAAGTGATTTTAAAAATAATCAATATTCCCAATACGTGAATTGGACTGGAATTGAATCGAAATTATCTTCGGAATATTTCGATGTTGGATTTTGTGATTATACATATGTTGTTATGGGAATTTGAAAGATATATTTTATATCGTTACTTCCAATACGATATTTGTTGGTTTTAGGATTTGATATTGAATATAAGCAGGTATATTTTCTATTCATAGCCTTGTATTTAATACCAAATGTGATTTGGGTTTGTTGTGAATGGTGACTTCATTAACACTGTTCTTAAGCCCAATAGAGAAAAAGATTAAATCTTTCTATTTAGATTTAATGAAGTGCATCAATTAAATAATATTTAATTGGAATTGAATTTGAATTGGTTTTTGGGTTTATCGTGAGCGGTGTTTTGAACAACACCTGTTCTTTAATCCGATTATCAATAGAGTGTGATTTTGGGTTTACCGTGAATCGTGTTTTAGATGACATTGGTTCTTTAACCTAGTTAAAGACAGGATATTGATTTTTAAGCAGATTAAAACTAAGTTGAGTTTTAATGAATCTCTAAGTAGATTGAAATGTGAATTGATAATTTAAATTATCAAATCAGAAAGGTGATCGAGAATGGAATACCACCAGTTTTGCTCCAAAGCGATAGATAAATCTTTAATTAGATTTAAACATGAAATGGTAATTAATTTTACCGATAACACCGTGGTGTTAGATATGGAGTACCACCAGTTTTGCTCCATGGGATGAATAGGTTGGGATTGGGAAATAAAACAAATAATTACTTCGGTGTGGTTCGCTAATCCCGACTAGTTTGAAATGATATCCAAAGGAAGATTAAAGAATAAATTTAGAAAAATTTATCTTGGATAAAATTAATGGGAACCTTTCCCTAAGAATGTGATTCTGTGAATAAAAGAATATTCTGAATTGGAATGAGGCGTTTGTTGTGTTTGCGTAACATTTGATTATTATATACGTGGGTTATTCAGAAAGGCCGGGTTTATACCCATTCTGAATAACCGATTCGACTAGATGTCGAAGATGAAGACAGTGGTTGAAGACCGGAAGTCTTCACATCGTTTGGGTGATTACTGATGATCTCGATTAGGCTGTACACCCAAGATGAGGGAAACAGTTGGTGATCATCCAGACGTACTTGGAGATGGATGGATATGCGAGGAAAGTGCCTACGGTTTCGTTCAGACCTTGAACGAACTTGTAAATGGATTGTGTGTCTGACATTGGATTTTATTCTGTGTTGATTGATCTCTATTAAATATACATTTGTTTGGCGGCGGAGAATTTATTCACTTGCTTAACGCCCTTATCTGAGACGCACGAGCTCAGAGGTTGTATATCGATGGACATCAGTCGCATGGAGTGAATTACCAGTGTGTCACGCGTAAGTGGAAATTGATCAAGGCTTCTGTTGAAAAGCAAAGTCTTGTGGTTGATGATCAAAGCACGGCCTGTGTGGCGTAGCTTTGTGTATAGCGTGAATTCGCGAGCCTCACACCTTGATATGAGTCAAAAACGGGATAGTGACTACAGGGAGAGCACGACGTTTCTTTCTAGCTAGGGTGGTGTCAGTGACCTACCAGCCCTGACATTTATATACTTTTCACCTATGTGGTTGTTGGATACGAGGCGCCTCAGTTATAGGTCTGTAAGGACCGGGAAACGTGTGTTCAGGAATAACTAATCCTCAAAAGTAAGAGAGGACCGGCCCTGAAGATCCAATGATCGTAGTGGGGTCCTGGGACATTTGCTAGAGTGTCTCGAATCGGAGAGGATCTTGCCCCTTGCCTCGACTCATGACGGAAATCCAATTTCCAATACATGATATTGCGGTTTTAATTGTAGAACTAGTATGGCGACATGATATATGGTACCCATGCCGTCTATGATTGATATTTATGATTGAAATTGTTTTGACACTATACACTTATTATAGTATCAAATGATTTGTTTTAAACGTACCAAGCATGTTTGGCTATTATAAGGGAAAACTCTATCCTCCGGCTTGCGTTGCATTGTGTGATGGGACCTGGGTCTTATAATAACTTCATTTTTCTAAAAAGCATTGCGCTGTTTATTGATATGCACTGGTATTCTTGGGAGGAAACCCGTTCCGTGTTATACGGCGTGGTCCCTTGATTTACCGAACTTTAAAATAAAGATTAATAACTGTTTTAGTTCTCACATCAGTCACATGACAGACCTGGAGTTTATTGTTTAACCTAAACTCTGGGTGCCCCTATTTTCCACATGGGCAGCTAGTAGTTTTGGTTTTACAGATTTATATCCACAGGGTCCTGATTTACAGCTAGAACGATGCTCGGAAAGCTCTGTATCTGTGTATCACTTTCAGTTGTGTTTTGTTTATTTTTCCGCTACTATGTAATTTACTGTAATCTCTGATATTTATCGAATGTAATTTATTCATTTATACTCTGTATATTCTTGTATCTGATGGAATTGTTGAAATAACAATGAAATGTCCTTCCGTCTGCGTTCTGATTTGTCTTGTCCTCAACGCAATCCGTGCTTTCCTTCACGGGGAAGTTCGGGTCGTCTCAGTTTGGTATCAGATCTCTGGTTTACAGTGCTCGAGAACAAGACACATTAGAACCATACGAAAGAAGTCATCGGATATTGGATTATTAATATCCAATTAGAATGACTCATTAGAGATAGGATCAGTAGTATCCTAGAACGAGTGTGAAGAGTATATTTTTCAAATGAAAACAATTTTGTTTTGAAATTTAAATCGTTTTAAACGTATTTGAATATTTATTTATTTTGAATTTGGACAATCTAGTATATAAAGGTTCTGCATATATGCGTCATGAACGTATATTCGAAGTTTTAATATATTAGATAGATATAGAGTCACACTCTAGTCGCCCGGACATGGTTCTGATGATGAAGTATACCATCACCAGTATTTATTTTCGAGTGACGAAGGTGTGATATCTATATATTTCCATTAGACTGGTGTGAGAACCAAAACTAATATAGATAGATTTATTGTTGTGATTTGGCATCAAAAACATGATTTTCTTTATATGTAGTAAAATTATGAATTTGAAACATTAATCCACTAATTGATTGATGTTTATGTTGTTTGTTTATTTGTTTGATAATTTTGAACCATTACGCTTAATAGAATCAAATATTGAATTGTATTGAAAATTGGTAGCATTTGCTTGCATATACATGTACTTACATTGAACAGGTCATAGCAAGGAGGCTAGAGCAGAAGAATAAATTTATTTGCCCGACAAATAGGTACATGTTTACTATAATTTACTGTTTTGTTTGGGTGATGATGATTTTATGAGCCGATTGGCTAGCCGCTTGGCTTTTTCTTTTTGAGATCAGAAGACCTGTATGGCAATTTCGGGATTTTCCCGGTGCTCCCGGTGCAGGGGAGGTTATGGCGAAATTTTTTGAAAATTTAGGGTATTAGCCAAATTTTTGAAAAATTTGAAAAGTTCTTAGAAACTAAAAAGTTGAAGAACTTAAGCCGTAATCAAAATAAAGGAAGTTAAGTTGATTTGTTAAACAACTTTCGGCTTCGTTCCTTTTCGGGGATGAAAAGTTTTAAGTGGGGGAGAATGTAACAACGGGGAAATGCGAGCCAGTTTAAAATTTTTATTTTGGCAATTTTAGCGAATTTTGAATATTTAAAATGAATTATTTTAAAATAATATCGGCGAGAAATTTATTTTGAATGGATTAGAACGTATATATTTATATACGTCGTCGTTAGAATATAAATAATTATATATAATTATAAATAGAATTGAAAATGGCGCGGTAGTTCGATAATTCGATTTCAAACGTCAATTGAATGTACCGGGTGCAAAATAAACCGGATTTTAGTGAAACCAAAAATAATAGGATCTATTTGAGGATATCTTTCCAACGAATCCAATAAATTGAAATTTCATAGCGGGAATCAAAAGATACGTCCAGTTGAAAATTCTGAATAATCGCTATGGAATTCAGGCCCTTAAAAATGGAAATTTTGCAAACGACCTCGGATTTCGACAAAACCACTTTTGTTGGATCTGCAATGTCAAATTATTGCTAGGTTTCAAATTTCATAATTTTTCGAATCAATATGTGAGCGTGGCAAAGGAAAACGCGTTTGACCAGTTTTAGTTGATTTAATCGACTTGAAAATGGCTATTTTTCCAACGTTCTCACAATTCGACGAAACTAGTTTTGTTAAGACTGTATCGTCAATACGAAGCTAGAAAATATTTTTCTGGAATTTTTCGGGTTAGTATGTGGCCCCAGTAAATTGAAATGCGCGTTCAAATTCAATATATAGAGTTATATGTTGATTTTGACGAAAACTGATCGAAATATTCAAATTGGCTTACTATACATATCCCATAGTGTTTGGAATGGGGGCAATACGCTAGGGGCGACAGTCGGTGGGTGCGATTTTGAGTCCGTTGTAAAAAGTTACTTTATGAGGATTTTAAAATAAAATTAAATAAAAGAAAAAATAAAATTCTCCCTCTAACCCCTCTACCCTGTTCTCTCTTTCCTCAGATCGAGATTTAGAAGAAAAAAAGAGGGAGAAAGAGCGACGGAGGGAGCCGCCGCTCCTGGCCACCGCCGCCGACCACGAGGCACCCATCCTCCACTGCCCTCCGCTCCACCCTCGATTCTCCTCCCCATTCTCCCTCTCTTCTACTTCAAATCGCTCCCTCCCCTTTTAACCAAACTTCGCCGTACAGCCCCATCCTCCCCCGCGCCGTCCTCCTCCTCTTTCCCCCTGTCTTCCAAAGGCCGACGCCCTCCTCTCGAACCCCCTCCTCCAGTTGGCACGCCAATCACCCCCGAGACCCCCACCCAAATCGACAACCGCGCCCTGGCCATTGGGACCCGCCACCACCTGTTCTGCTGCCGGCCGATGGACCCTCCTCCCCCTACGAGCAGCTGATGTGAGTTTTTATTATATATTCAAATATAAAATTTCAATTTTTGTTCGTTTACCTCTAGTATAAAAAGGCGATCTTTATTGGAATGAAATAAATAATAAAAGGCTATGATTATAAAACTGAAATTATATGATTTTTATTTGTATAAAGTTTTGATTTTTATTAGGAAAGGTTATATTTTTAGATTAGAAAAGCATAGAGAATAAAAAGATGATTTTGTTCATAGAAAAATGAAATCTTTATATATTGGTTAGCGATAGAAAAATATAATCTTTTATATTGTAGAAGGATAAAAATATAATCTTTTATATTGTAGAAGGAGAAAAATATAATTTTTATAAAGTAGAAGTATTAAAAATATGATTTTTATTCATGTAGAGTAATAAAAATATAATTTTTATTATATTGCTAGCAAGATAAAATATATTTTTTATTATATTGCTACCAATTCATAGCTCATCCTTGAAGCTGATGCGAATGCTAACTTTCTCTTCATGGCATCATCTATTCCCAAGTCCTCGAAGATGCACTCACAACTATCCAACCAATCTTGAACATCCGTAGCCGACTTCGTTCCGTGGAACGACTTCCCGCAAGGACTAGTATAATCCTTGTTAAGCTTGGCGAAATCGGCCCTAGGCGCCTGCACTATTGCACCACCACCGTTAGCAGAATTAGGAACTGCTCCCCGAGCATCCCTAAGCATCTCTCGCATGAAGATAGTAAACATCGTCCACATATCGGGAACATCCTTATTGTTTGTTCCTGAACCTGTACTCCTCGTATACCGGCTCATCGTTCAATCTGTAAAGAGAAAACGATTAACCATCTCCATAGTGGTGCCAGTGCACTACGACTCCAACTTAGATATACTAATGGTATATATATAGCTTTTGAAATCCAAAATATCACAAATACGCTCTCTCATATACATATACTATCTCTCCCTAGTGTCTTCCCTAGGTAAACTACGCAACCTAGAGCTCTGATATCAAATGTGATGGCCCGCCCCGCATCAGCCGACATTTCCCTGAAATGCACTGTATTGATTCCCGACTAGTACGGGACGATCGCCAAAGAAAATGAGTTTGAAGCTAAACTACCCAAGGAACCTGTAGAATGTCGCATGGAATAAAATATAATAATAACATACTTGACATAGAACAGGCGAGATAGTGCATAACCTGAAAACTAAACCATAATCATCATAGCAGCGGAAATTCAAAATACAACTTATGATCCACGTCATTATTACAACTTCAAAATACTGTCTCTAAGGCAAAATAGAACGGTGCACTACTAATGCCCAAAGTAGTGACCAACAAAAACACAGGGAGATATATGTATATATCATATGTGGAAGCCTCCTGCTCGTCTCTGGTACAGCTACTCGTGCATAATCACCTGACATGTCTCTAGTCTGCCCATTTAATAGCACCCAGAGTAATAAGAAGAGACATAAAACTCTGGGTCAGACAAAAATCTGGTATGACCAATAAGCAACAAAACAAAACAATAACAGGTATAATCCAATCAGACCTGAACCTGTTCCTACAACCAAAGAGTTAGCACAACAAGATGTATAGTACTCTAAGGTAATACTATCATAAAGTGTAAATGGGGGGTGTGGGTCATGGTGATAGCAAACATTAAACATAGCAATCATCCTCACATCTCTCACTCAGTGCGTAAAGCATACGATATCCACCACCTGATCACCCAACCCTTTGCTACGATCACTTTTCTCCATAGAGTCACTATGACCCCATTGCACTGATCCATAGCCACTAATCCGTCTCTAAGTGGTGAGCTAAATTTATGGATATCAATAACACCTTTGCACTCGTCCCGCATCAAATTCCAATCGTGAAGTTAACTCGTTGGTTCCCATCTAGATCCAGAGTTCTAACTTCTCATTTGAAGTACCTTTACATCTCGGGTTTTGGTCTCCTCCCGTTCGTGTTTCTTCAGTTCGTAGCTCCAAGCTTTCATTCATGTCAATGCTTCGATTCGTGGTTCGCCCTCCTGACATCGGCTCGTGACTCCTGCTAGTGGCCATCGATTCATGATCCCCCTTCGACTCGCGGCTCGTGACATCGTGACTCCAGTCTCCGATTCATGGCCTTCGTGACTGGTTCGTAGTCTTCCCTCTAGTTCGCGAGTTGCAATGGCAGATCGTGGGGTCTAGGTCCACTTGTGGCCCATAGTCAGTTCGCGATGATCCTGGTCGGCTCATGGGTGTTGCACCAACTTGTGGTACAGGCGGTTCGTGAAGGGTGGTCCGATTCGTGATGGGGGTGTGCTCTACGACCGGGTCGGGTCCTGGCATGTGCTTGACGAACGGGTCGGTTTGGGTAGGGGCGATCTGATCCGGTCTGGCTCCTGCATATTTTTCCTGCAACTTCCAGCGATTGTTTTTACGCCACAAGATGGCATTTTCGACTATTCTAACTATTCTAAACAATTACAAAACATTCCAGATAGTCATAGCAACATGTATAGTCATCCACAAACACCAAAACAATAAATAATCACGATAATATAGATCAAACATACCCAAGAACCCATGTTTTCCCCTAATCATTTTTAAGCATAACTAATGATAGAGTTAGCAAAACTTAACCAAATTAACCCAAATTTATAACAGAGACGTAAAATCATGTTTTAGAATTTTACAAATTTTTCTAGATTTTTCTAAGTTAAAATTTCGCTAATTATCACTAATCACCGCTAATCAACCGTAATTAGTGAGAAACTATGCAAATCACTCACCTTTGCCATAAATAAATTATAGATCTGAACTTTGCTACTGTTTTAGGTCGAATTCTAATGAAACACAGCAGCTCCAACTCTGATTTGGTGTTATTTTCCCTTGATTTGATGTAGCTTGGCTTAATCTTCACTTAGAAAACGATTAGGAGCGATTTGGGATGAAATTAGAAGGTGGATGCCATGGCTAGGGTTAGAAGAATGTTTTAGGCGGCTGAAAAATGAAATAAAATTCGTTTCCTAACTGTTCTCAGCCTCCCCATAACCCTTATCCCGAAATGGGTTATGGGCCCTCTTGCTAATCACCCTAATTAGGCCCGGTTAAGCTGTTTTTCACCTTCTAAACCTTGTTTCAGCCATATCTTCCAAATGGTGAGTCCGTTTGACTAATGTGACCACTCTACGGAAAGGTAAACCATCATCCGGATCTAATGGAAGTGGTTTCAGGTCAAAACTCCTTACCAATCAAAAGTTATGGTCAAAACAAGATCAGCTAGGGGTAGAACGGTCATACAAAAATCGGCAAAAATCATGAACATGGGAAATGACCCCAATAGTCATCTCCCAAAGTTACATGACCATACGACTTCGTATGTGAAAGAAATAAATATTCTATGATCCTTCGATGCGTAGAATGCGGGTCGTTACATTCTAGGTCTGAACGAAACCGGAGGCACCTTATTCCTCGTCCCATATGTCCAATACAGGAGAGAGGTCCTCGCATATCCGGTCGATCTCTAAGTACGTCTGGACGATCATCACTTATTACCTTGTCTTGGGTGTATAGCCCAATCAAAACATTAGTAATCATCGAAACGATGTGAAGACCTCCGGCCTTCAACCACCGTCTTCATCGTTGACTTATCGTCGAATCAGTTATTCAGAATGGGATAAACCCGGTCTTTCTGAATAACTCGCATATCTTATAAACAAGTGCTATAAAAACACAACATACGCCTCATTCCAATCCAGTATATTCTTTTATTCAAATATTCATATCTTTAGGGAAATCTACCCATTAATTTTATCAAAGATAAATTCTTTAAATTTATTCTTTAATCTTCCTTTGGATATCAATTCAAATCAATTTAAGGTTTATCCAAACTAGTCGGGATTAGCGAATCATATCGAAGTAATCATTTGTTAAATTTCCCAATCCCAACCTATTCTTCCCATAAAGCAAAACCGGTAATACTTCATATCTAACACCATGGTGTTATCGATAAATTCAATTATCATTTCACGTTCAAATCTAATTAAAGATTTAACTATCGCCTGGAGTAGAATTGGTGGTACTCCATTCTCGATCATCTCTCGAATTTGATAATTTTAGTTATCAGATTCACCTTTCAATCTATTTAAAGATTCATTAAAACTCTATTTCAATTTAATTTCCAAAAATACTTACTTAATGATTATTCAAAGTTAAGAAATAAGTTTTATCTTTAACTGGGTTAAAGAACTAAAGTTATTTAAAACATAGCTCACGATAAACCCAAAATCACATTCCATTAATAATGGAATCTTCACGGAAAACAGATCAATATATATAATCGATATGAACTTCCATATCCAACTGATACTATAAATGGAATAATGGCAAAGCCTCTTAAATTCCATATATAGTAATAGTCTTCCTCCACAGAAGTCCACTTCGATTATTACCGATTCGAATTCCATTCCATTCCAATTTATTTTATTAAATTGGAAAACTTTACTTTGGAAAATTTCCCTTAAATCTTAACAAAAGATTTATAAATTCCAAATTACATTTCACTGTAAATCGTGTTAAAGAACGAATGTCGTTAAAAACACAGTTCACGATAATCTCAATTCACATTCCATTTTTTTTCCAATTATTAAATATAATTGGAAACTCTAATAATCATAATTAAAAGATTTATTCTCTTCACATGGGGTTCAAGAACAGTGTTACTGATGACACCGTTCACGACAAACCCGAAATCCCATTTCATATTAAATACAAGGCGCTGAATAGAAAATATATCAAATTATATTCAATATCAAATACTACAACCAACAAATATCATATTGGAAATAACGATATAAATATATCTTTCAAATTTCCATAATAATATATGTATAATCAAGAAATCCAACATCGAAATATTCCGAAGACAATTTCGATTCAAATCCATTCCAATTTATATACTGGAAATCCTGGTTATTTTAAAAACCATTTCAAATCCCATTTATTTTATTTAAAAATTATTGGATGTCAATTCTAGTTAATAACTAGTTCATTTCGATAAAAATCTATTTTTATCTTTTCAACTATGGAACTTTTCATCTCAATTCTTTTCAAATCATTTCTTATGATTTTACACTAATTATTGATATTTTTAATAATTTTATCAAGGCCTATACAGTCGATTTCCATAAACGGCCATCGAACTACACTTACAACGACCTTTTCCAAATTTGATTTGGACATAATTCCAAATCCAACCGTTAGATTTCAAATCTCTAATATTCGTTAGAAAGCTCTTTCAGATACGAACCCAACCAGTTCCGGTTTTAGGAGAATCTGATGGTCGGATCTCCCGTAATGTCCATTCGAAGACAATGGTTGAAATTCGCGAACTGCCGCAGCGCGGCGCGTTCTATTCAGGCCATTATATTATATATATAATATATATTTCGTCCTTTTCCATTTAAAACGTATTTTATAAATTGTTTTAAATTCGTTTTCAAAACGATTTCAGCTTCATATTCAATTTCAAATCAATATTGAATATTCCATATCATTAATATACAAATGATAATATTTTCAAAACATTGGATTTTGAAATCAATTCCTTTTCAGTATTCATTATAAAAATGAATAAAATCGATATAAATATAGTTCACATCAAAATGGTATTAACCTAATCAATACGGCTTTATATAATTAAATATATTCGTGTCCATCCCAAATCGGACATCGAAAATCAGATTTTGATCTTTTACTGAATATTATTTTTAAATATTCATTATTTTAAAATATTCCTTCTTTCTGAACTAGAATCAGACACAGTCAATTATCATATAATGTTATTATATGGATTTCATACAACATAAGTGTACAACAAAAGTGATAAATAATCATCCATCGTCTAGAGTGAATTCTACACTGCATAAGCATTAAATATAAATATTCAACGCTTACACAGCTTGTCAACCAGTCGATTGACATACAACTAACTATTGGGATTAGTATATGTCCAATATCATCCCAATACCCATGTGGGGTTTCAATCAACAAATAATAAATTTTATTTGTGCAGTTGGGCGATATGTAAAATATATCGTCCTAATAAATATCCATAGAATGGGTGTACATAAACAAATCGTCCGATTTGTAAATGAATATTTATTTTATTCATATACACATTAAAAACTAAATTTTTAACTATAAAATATTTATTTCAACACATGAATATTTTTAACAGTTCATATATATAATAAAAATGTGATTTTTATTGTTCAAATGATTCATTCAACACATGAATATTTTTAACAGTTCATATATACAATAAAAATGTGATTTTTATTGCTCAAATAATTTATTCAACACATGAATATTTTTAACAGTCCATTTCACATCACAATCAATTTCAACCACATAATACAATCAAACAAACAAGTCGTCCATGGTCTGTGGGCGACAGGGAGCAGTTCATATATGAAGTTATAAAATAGATAACTGTACAGAAATCATTTTGGTGAGAAATTCTCACATTGGGATCCACTCCGTCAGTTTTTATCTGAATTTCCGCTCTGGTCGAGTTTGAATTTGCCTAAAATTCCAACGTGCTCCGTTTTGGACGCGGTCAGCTTTGTTGTGAAGCTCTCGTCAAGGCGACTCCAACGCATCTTGTTTCATTCCATTCCGCGTTCATATGTGAAAGATACAAGCGTTCAAAGGTTAACGACATTATAAAGCAATTAATGAATAGTTAATTACTTTAATATCATCACCTTCTTCCTCGTTCAGCTATCACCCGTAACTACCCCCCTTCAAACCTTCATCCCGTTTTTGCGCACGCCTAGTGCCGGCGGACGCCGATCAGGGGAGGCCACGCGAGGCAGCACGGCGCCACCTTCCACAGCCAGCGAAGGCGGCTCACTCGGAGGGGCCCAACGGCCTGAAATCAACTCCAAAGCCGGCGACTTCGAGGAGATAATTCAAGCAACTCAGCAGACGAAAATTAGTCAAGGTGGTTTCAATGTGGAGCTCGTGAAAATCGCTTCCATTTGCTTCAAGGGGTTTCGATTTTTGATGAGTAGGGAGGGTGATCGAGGAGGAGGAAGTTGGAGAAAATTTTCACCATTCCAATTAAAAGTGTGGCGGCTCGATAACTTAGGGTTAGGGTTTAACGTTGGGGGTGTGTTTATATATTTTATTTTTATAATATTTAGTTCTTTTAAATTTCAAAAATAAATGTTTACTATACGAACCCCAATTCGAACCCAACGACTACTGCCCCTGGCTAAATACCCTCGTTCCTGTCACAATGGAATATGTTTCGGGAGCCAATTCGGCTGTTACGATCAGTTTTTATTAAAATTTAAATTATAAGTCAGTATATATTAAATTTCAAACGTACATTTTAATTTATCGGGGCCACATACTAACTCTAAAAATTCCCGAAAAATTGTTTCTAGCTTCGTATTGATGATACGGTCCTAACAAAACTAATTTCATAAAATTTGAAGATCGTTTGAAAAATGGGCATTTTCTGGTCGATCCAAATTGACTGAAATTGTCAAAACTCGTTTTTCTTTGCAAAACTCACATATTAATTCCAAAAATTATGAATTTTGCAATCTAGCAATAATTTCCCGGATCCAACAAAAGTGGTTTCGCCGAAAACGGAGGTAGTATGCAAAATGGCTACTTTTTAAGGGCTTTATTTCCATAGCGACTATTCTAAATTTTCAACTGGGTATAACTTTTTATTTCCGCTATGAAATTTCAATTTTTCGGATTCTTTGGAAAGATATTTTCAAACAGAATCAAATATTTCTGGTTTCACTAAAATCCGGTTTATTTTGAATCCTGCACATCCATTTGAATTTTGAAATCTAATTTTCAAACTACCGCACCATTTCCAATTTATTTTATAATTAAAATAAATATTTATATTCTAACTTCGATTCAAATAAATATATACATTCTAATTCTGTTGAAAATAAATTGCTTGTCGTTATTATTTAAAATAAATATTTTAAATATACAAAATTCATTAAAATTGCCAAAAAAAATTGGTTCTGATTTTCCGGGTTGTTACATACTTAGTTTTTAAATCATTTTTTAAATATAAAAACATTGTTTAATTTCAGAATTTCAAATACAAAAACATTGTTTAATTTCAGAATTTTGAAGGTAAAACCACATTTTTTATTTTTAGATTTTTAAAAATATATAGCATGATTTTTTAAAAAGAAACAACAATGTATAAAAAAAATATGATTTTTATATTTATAGGGTAGAAATAAAAATCTGATTTTTAATGTGAAATAGAATTTATAAAAAAAATGTAATTTTTATATATAATAACACATATAAAAAGGTGATTTTTATACAAAATAACTTTATGTTAAAAATGTGAATTTTCAAATATGAATTTTTATATATGTAAGCATTGTTTTAAAAATAGGATTTTTAATAGTAAAAACATTGTTTTCAAAAATATGTTTTTAAAAATAATTAGACATTGTTTAAAAATATGGTTTTTATAAATATATATAGCGTTGTAAAAAAAATGATTTTTAATGTATATACCGTGTGAAATAGATTGCGATGGAACTGACTGGAAACAAGCGGAATCCAAAACCATCCTTTAAAGAATGGCAGAGTGGAACCCAAGGTGTGAACTCATTCTCGCTCAAATTACTTTACAGTTAAATATATACTAGGATCTAGACAGGGCTTAGAAGCCGCTGACACTATTTATTGTACAAACCATGATTGTCTGTTTGGGTTGTATTGTGGAAATTTGGTTTGGTTGAAAATTGATTATACTATGGTGTATTGAATGTGATTGACTATTGTGTATGGCATGAGCCAGTATCAGGAGAGGGTAATGCTAGACATTACTCCGATTTTAATATTGCGCCGTTATAATGATGAAATTTTCTAAAATAAATATTTATTCATTAAAAATATAATTTTTAATGTGTATATGAACTGAATAAAATATTCATGTGTTGAATAAAATGTTTGAACAGTAAAAATACCATTTTTATTGAATGTATGAGCTATATAAAATATTCATGTGTTGAAATAAATATTTTATCATTAAAAATATAAATTTTAACATATATATGAATGACATAAAATTCTCCTGAAATGAAAATAAATGTTCATTTACAAATCGGACGATTTGTTTATGTACACACATTTAACTGTCATGGATTAGGATGATAAATTTTACACATCGCCCAACTGCACGAATAATATATAGTATTTGTTAGTTGAAACCCCACATGGGTATTGGAATGATATTTGACGTACACTAATCCCAATTGTTTAGTTGTATGTCAATCGATTAGTTGACAGACTGTTGTAAGCGTTAATTATTTATATTTAATGTGTATGCAGTTGCGTAATGCACTCTGGATGATGGTTGATTGGTTATCATTGTTGTGGTATACATGTGTGGCATGTAATCCATAATAATAAAATTATATGGTAATTGACCGTGTTTGATTCCAATTCGAAAAAAACGAATATTTTAAAATAAGGACTATTTTAAAATAATATTATGTAAAGGGTTAAAATTTGATTTTGATGTCCGATTATGGATGGACACTAAAATATTGAAGTATGTGAAGCCATGTTGATTAGATTTGCGTCATTTTTATGCGAACGATATTTATATCGATTTTATTCATTTTTATAATGAATATCGAAAAGGAAATGATTTCAAAATCTGTTATTTTGAAAATATTTCCATTTAAGTATTATAATGATAAGGAGTATTCAATTTTGATTTAAAACTGAAATGAAAGTGGGAATCATTTTTAAAACGAATTTACAAAATACATTTTGAGTGATATATATATATATATATATATTAAACATATATATTAATGGCTTGAATAGAACGCATGGCGCCGCGGCCGTTCGCGAATTTCGACCATTGACTTCGAATTGACAGTACATGAGATTCGACCGTCGGATTCTCCTAAAACCAGAACCATTGGGTTTGTATCGGAAAGAGCTTTCAAATGAATATAGAGATTTGAAATCTAACGGTTGGATTTGGAATTATGTACAAATCAAATTTGGAAAAGGTCGCTATGGATGCAGTTCGGTGGCCGTTATTGGAAACCGACTGTACGAGCCTTGATAAAATTATTAAAAATATTAATAATTTGTGTAAAATCATAATAAATGATTTGGAAAGAACTTGGATGAAAAACTCCACCTTTGTATAGATAAAAATATATTTTTATCAAAATGAACTTGTTATTAACTAGTAAGATAATCCAACGTTTTTAAGTAAATAAATTGGATTGGTGAATGGTTTTAATCTAACCGAAACTTTCCAATGTATGAATTGGAATGATTTGAATAGAAATCATCTTCGGGATATTTCGATATTGGATTTCGTGACTATACGGATATTGTGGAAGAATTTGGAAGATAGATATATATCTTTATTCCCCATACGATATGTATTGGTTTCAGAATTTGATATTGAATATAAGCCGATATAATTTCTGTTTAGAGCCTTATATTTAATAAATGGATTTTGGGTTTGTCGTGAATGGTGTCTTCAATAACACTGCTTTTAAGCCCCGTATGAAAAGAAAAAAATATTTTAACCAAGATTATTAGATTTTCCAGTTATATTTAGTAATTGGAATAAAATGGAATGTGAATTGGGTTTATTGTGAACTGTGTTTTTAACGACATTCGTTCTTTAACCCGATTTACATTGTAATGTGATTTGGAATATATGTAAATCTTTTACTAAGATTTAATGGAAAATTTTCAAAGTAAAGTTTTCCAATTTAATAAAATAAATTAGAATGGAATGGAATTCGAATTGGTAATAATCGAAGTGAGCTTCTGTTGAGGAAGACCATTACTATATATGGAATTTAAAAGGCTTTGTTGCTATTCCATTTATATTATTGGTTTGACACGGAAGTTTATATCGATTATATATATTGATCTGTTTTCCGTGAAGATTCCATGGTTAATGGAATATGATTTTGGGTTTATCGTGAACTATGTTTTAAATGACATTGGTTCTTTAACCCAATTAAAGACAGGATTTATTTCCAAAAAGTTGAATAATCATCAAGTAATGATTTTTGAAGATTAAAACTGAGTGGAGTTTTAATGAATCTTTAATTAGATTGAAATGTTAATGTGATAATTTAAATTATCAAATTTGGGAAATGATCGAGAATGGAGTATCACCAGTTTTGCTCCAAGCGATATTTAAATCTTTATTTAGATTTAAACACGAAATGGTAATTAAATTTACTGATAAGACCGTGGGTGTTTGATATGGAATACCACCAGTTTTGCTCTATGGGATGAATAGGTTGGGATTGGGATAATAAAAGGAATGATTACCTCGGTAAGACTCGCTAATCCCGACTAGTTGATAAACCTTAATTTTGTTTAGAATTGAAAAGATAATGAAATGATATCCAAAGGAAGAATAAAGAATAAATTTTAAAGAATTTATCTTTGATAAAATTAATGGGAACCTTTCCCTAAAGATATGAATATTTGAATAAAAGAATATACTGGATTGGAATAAGGCGTATGTTGTGCTTTTATAGCACTTGTTCATAAGATACGCGAGTTATTCAGAAAGACCGGGTCTATCCTCCGGCTTGCATTGCATTGTGTGATGGGACCTAAGTCTTATAATAACTTCATTTTCTTTAATTAGCATCGCGCTGTTTGTTTTATGCACTGGTATTCTTGGGAGAAAACCAGTTCTGTGTTATACGACGTAGTCCCTTGATTTACCTGATTTTAAAGTAAAGTTTTAAATAAATGTTTTAGTTCTCACACCCGTCACATGACTGACCTGGAGTTTATTGTTTTAACCTAAACTCTGGGTGCCCTTATTTTCCACACGAGCAGCTAGTAGTTTTGTATTTTTGCATATATTTCTTTTCCAGGATCCTGGATTTACAGCTGGAGCTATATTCGGAACGCTCTATATCCGTGCATTTCTTACGGTTGTGTTATGTATTATTTTTCCGCTGCTTAGTAATTTAAATCTCTGATATTTTACAATGTGTAATATTTATTCATACTCTGTTATATTCTTGTACTCTGATGTAATTGTTGTAAGAACAATAAAATGTTCTGTCATTTGCATTTCGGTTAGCCTTATTCTCAAAGCAGTCTGCCTTCTTGTTCGGTTTAGGCCGACCGGGAAGTTCGGGTCGCTTCAGAAACTATAAGAGGTATGATGGAAAGATAAGAAACACCTGTATATAATGTAATGTCCGTGACTTACACTATTTCATCTAACCTTCAATATAGTTTAATTTTTAAACCAATTAGAAAAGTAAATTCACATACTCGGTACTTGTGACGACCGCCCTGTATTAGCGAATACCCATCGAGTCGCGTTGTGATGATGTTCGACTAATGCAAGGTGATCATTAAGGTTGAAATAAGAAAACCCCAGAAAACCTGTCATACATCTCATAGCGTATGGTACAAATTATAATAATAACATAAGACATTATATAAATTACACAGACAATGTAAACTGAATGAATCATAGTCATCAGAGTCAAAGATCCATATCACAACGTAAGTATCAAATAGACAAATACAGGTACATTTTTAAAATATTGTCTCTAAACAAAACATAGTACTAATGTCCAAAGTAGTAATCAACAAAGATGAACATGGATAAGAGTATATGTAATACGTGGATGCCTCATGCTTGTGTCTGGTCAGCTACTCGAGCATATCAAATTGTCTCTAGTTGTAACAACTCGGAAAATCTGAACCAATTTAAAAATTTTAAATTGGCTATTTTAGTGGATTTTAAATATTTAAAATAAATATTTAAAATAATAATGATGAAAAGTAAGTTTGAATCGACATTGAAAATGAATATAATTATTTCTAATTATAAACAAGGCCTGAAATGGCGCGGTAGTTTCAAAATTTGAATTCAAACTTTGCCTGATTGTACCGGGTGCAAAACAAAACGGATTTGAGTGAAACCAAAAATATTTAAATCTGTTAGTGAATATCTTTCTAACGAATCTGGAAAATCGAAGTTTCATAGCGGGAAGAAAAAGTTATGGCCAAATGAAATTTCAGAAAGGTCGCCATAGAGTTTATATAGCCCGTGAAAATGGCCATTTTGCAAACGACCTCGGAATTCGACGAAACAACTTTTGTTGGATCCGGGATATTGAACTATTGCTAGGTTTCAAATTTAATAATTTTTGAAGCTCGTATGTGAGCGTGGCAAAGGAAAATGTGTTTGGTCGATTTCTATTAAATTGGATCGACCAGAAAATGGCCATTCTGCAAATGACCTCAGAATTCGACGGAACCACTTTTGTTGGATCCGGGATGTCAAATTATTGCTAGGTTTCAAATTTCATAATTTTTGAAGTTAATATGTGAGCGTGGCAAAAGAAAATGTGTTTGGTGGATTTCTATTAAATTGGATCGACCAGAAAAGGGCCATTTTTCAAACGGTCTCAGAATTCGACGAAACTAGTTTTGTTGGGACCGTATCGTCCAAACATAGCTAGATTTATTTTTCGGGAATTTTTAGAATCAGTATGTGGCCCCAACAAATTGAAATGTACGTTCAAATCAAATATTGAATGTTTTATATTTTAATTTAAAGGAAAACTGACTGAAATAATCGAATGGGCCTACGAAACATATCCCATTGTGTTCGGAATGGGGGTATTTAGCTAGGAGCGATAGTCGTTCAGTTTGGATTGGTGTTCGTGTGTGACAAGCGGTATTTTTGAGAATTTAAAATTATAAAATAAAATAAAAAAATTCTATTGGCCATCATATGTCTTCTTCCCCGATACCTCTGAACCCGAAGGCGGAAAACATCCGATCCTTCCCTCCTCTTTTTCTCTTCCATCTCTCAATGAAACCACACCCCCCTTTGGAACTTTTTGAAGATCCGAGCCTCCTCTTCAAATCCATATAGGATTCGCCCTCCCTCGTTGCTTCTCCGTCGAGATCCAAGGCCAGAAAGTCGCGCCGTTCGAGGCCAAAATCCGCCGCCACCACCATGTCGAGTTCATCAGGGTGGGCAGCGCCAGGTGCGCCTCTCGAAGCGCTGGAAGGTGGCATAGTTCGATCGTCATACCGTGCTTCGGATTGCTCGAGAAATCGATACCTAGTTTTGAACACATTAGAAAGGTAAACGACTGATTTAATTTTAAACTATATTATAGCAGTTTAAAGCACTACGGTTTTTGATTTCACTGTAAAAATCATATCTTTTTCGTTTGTTGACGAAATTCAGTGAAACAAGAGACAGTGGACTCATGTGGATGTCTTCTACATTCTAGAAGAGACCGCATATTTTTTCGAGCCTTCTGCTATTTTTGGTGGAGTAGAACCCAATGTGAGATTTCTAAATTATAAACGATATGGAAAACGACGATGTATAAATTATATAGTCGATGTATGAGTTATATAAGCATTGTACACCTCTTTTATAAGCGTTGTATAAGTTGTACGTTCGATATATAAGTTATATATGCGTTGTAAAAATTATATATGTGTTGAAATAGAAGTGAAATGCTTATATATATATATACTCCCCTCGTCCACAAACCATGGATGATATTTATTGGTTGTGATTGGTGTGAAAATTGGTTGATTTCGAATGGTTGATTAGAATTGTTTGTAGTTGAAATTGATTGATTGTGGTTGAAAAATACCCATTTGTGGTTGAGAATTATTTGGTTGAAACCACATAGGATTAGTTTGTGGAAATGGAAAAAAATATACATGCCGCCTGCGTGCGAACTAGATGCATGAAATCCCCATTATCAAAAGCTGCGAGACTTTAAGGTAGAGCGAGGAGCTGTACTAGGGACGACCCCGGTTTTAACTACCCTGTCGTTATGCTACAAAATTTTTGAATAATATTCATGTGTTAGAATTATTTTCATGTGTTGAATGGTATTCGTGTTTTAAATAAATTGTTTTAACAATAAAAATCACATTTTTATTTTATATATACGAACTATAGAAAACCTTCATGTGTTGAATAGAAATTCATTCGTTGAATAGAAATTCATGTGTTGAATGGTATTCGTGTTTTAAATAAATTGTTTTAACAATAAAAATCACATTTTTATTTTATATATGCGAACTATAGAAAACCTTCATGTGTTGAATAAAAATTCATTCGTTGAATAGAAATTCATGTGTTGAATGATATTCGTGTTTGAAATAAATAGTTTTGTAATAAAAATCATATTTTTATCATCTATATGAACTATATAAAATAGTCGGGTTTTGGAATAAATTGTTATACAATAAAAATCACGTTTTTATCATATACATGAATTGTTAAAAATAGTGAAGTGTTGAAATAAATGTCGGTTAGATAAAAATATCATTTTTATCAAAGGTATGAAAAGAACATGGTTTTGAAATCGAAGAATAGATTATATTTATATATATATATATATATATAATTAAAATAAATTGAATAACGAAGCTGCAGTTCGTGTTTTGAAACCGTGATTTCAAACGATTAGTGCGGGAGATCCGCCCATCGGATTTTCCCGAAACCGAAACCGTTGGGTTCGCTTTGGAAATATCTTTCCAACGACACCAACTTTGTAAAGATCCAACGGTTGGATTGTTCGGAATGCTTAATTCAAATCTGAAGAAAAACAGCGCCAGAATCAATTATATATATATAATTAAATTAAATCGAATAACGACGTTGTAGTTCGTATTTTGAAATCGAAACTTCAGACGATTATACCGGGAGATCCGACCGTCGGATTTTCCCAAAACTGGAACCGTTGGATTCGTTTTGAAAAGATATTTCTAATGATATAAATTTTGTAAAGATCCAATGGTTAGATTTTCAGATATGTGTAAATCAAATCTGATGGAAAACAGCGCCACGGCCGCGTTATGGCCTAAAGCGTCGTTTGAATAAATAGACTATTTTTAAATAAATAAAAATAGCGATAAATCGTTACAAAATATTATAAACGATATGGAATGTGAAATTTAGAAATTAACTGAAGGTTAGCTGAGTCGAATGGTTTCCTGGGTTTTGATCTGATGTTGGTTTCGGCCTTCGGGGTTAATATTTGGGAAATCGTTCTCTTACTAATTTACGTTTAATGACTAATGAATTTAAACAAGGCGCATGTGTGTTTGTGTAGCACTTGTTTATTATATATGCGAGTTGCTCAGAAAGATCGGGTTTATCCCATTCTGAATAACTGAATCGACGATAAGAAATCGAAGATGAAGACGATGGTTGAAGACCGGAAATCTTCACCTCGTTTGGATAGTAACTGATGTCCTGATTGGGAGGCATCCCGAAATATGGATAATGAGTGGTGATCGTCCAGATGTACGTGGAGATCGATGGGTATGCGAGTTATATAGTGCCTCCGGTTTCGTTCAGACCCAGAACGGACTTGTAAATGGACTGTGTGTCCGACACTGGAATTCATTCTGTGTGATTGATAGCCATCAGTTGCATGGTGTGAATTGCCTGTGTGGCATGCTAAGGTGCAATGATCAGGGCTTCTGTTGAAAAACAAAGTCTTGTTGTTGATGATCAAAGCACCGCCTGTGTGGCGTAGCTTTGTGTATAACGTGAATTCGCGAACCTCACACCCCGGTATGAATCAGAAACGGGAGAGGACCTCAGGGAGGGCATGCGTTTCCTTCTAGCTAGAGGTGGTGTCAGTGTTTAAACTGGCTGAAATTTATATTATTTTCACCTATGTGGTTGTTGCTGTTGCGAGGCGCCTTGGATATATCGGTGACTATGTGAAGCCGATGGAGTCATTCGTTGGCTCATTTACGCCCCAAAGGGCGGGGAAACGTAGTGTTCAGGCATTTTAATCCACATCGGTGGACCGACTCTGGCGATCCAAGGGTTGATGCTTTCTAATCCTAAGACACGGGCTAGAGCGTCTCGAAGTCAGTAAGGACTATCTTTTGCCTTGGTTCATGACGGAAATCCAACTTCCAAATACGACACCGTGCGGTTTTGATTGTGTGTGTGTATATATATATATACATATGGCGACATGATATATGGTACCCATGCCATCTATGATTGATATTTATGATTTGAAATTGTTTTTGAAACATATAAACACTAGTAATAATATCAAATGCTTTTGTTTTATACGTATCAAGCATATTTTGGCCGTTATAAGGTAAAAACTCTATCCTCCGGTTTGCGTTGCATTGTGTGATGGGAACTGAGTCTTATAATGGCTTCATTTTTATAAAAAGCACTGCGATGTTTAAAGAATTATTTGTTTTAAAGCACTGGCAATCCAACGGTGTAAACCCTTTCCGCGAAAGTGGCGTGGTCCTGTGATTAGCCATATTATAAAACGTGTTAAGTAGATTTCTCATACCAGTCCCATGACTGGCTCGTAGTTTGTTTCACTTGCAAACTCGGGTGCCCTTTTTTCTTCACAGGCAGCCTTGTATTCAGGTTTTTGCTGGCTCTTTCTGGATAGCTGGAGCTGAAGATGGATTCAATCATTTATCTCTTTTTATGCTATTCAGCTCCTATTGTACATATTATGTTTGTTTTCCGATGTAGACATTTACGTATAGCTGAATTGTATTTGTACTAAGTATGATCCTGTATACTGTGTAACTCTGATGATTACGTTTATCCAGTGTATTATTTGTTCATTATCTGGTATATTTATTTATTTCTATTCTGCTATTATCTGTTTATGTGTTATATTCCAATGATTACCCTTAACACCGTCGTACGGGGTTTTGGGGTCGTCACAACGTGGTGTCAGAGGTTTGGTTAAGCTTAGCTCTGGTATATAACACATTAACGAACTCGTCAGAGATAGAACCAGTAGTGTTCTAGAACGGGTAACTCAGTACAGATAGGATCAGTAATATCCTAGTGCGAGTATAGCAAAATCAGAGTAACTCGTTAGAGATGAGGTCAGAAGTGCCCCCGAACGAGTCAAGAGTTATATGTTTATAAATAACGTATTTGTGATTATATATATAGTCTGGTTTTAGAAATATAATTTTTGAATATGTAAAAAAGGTATATATTTTAAAAGTTAAAAACAAATTGCTTGTTGTTTGTGTTGTGTGATAGTGGATATGATTAATTAAATTATTAGAATGAAAGTTAATTGAATCGAGTATTGAACTGATTTAAAAATAGATAGAAACATATACAAGTGCATTACATATGTTTGAACAGGTAAAAGGATTAGCTGTTGAGTAAAGAATTTATTTGCGTGCCCGAAAAATAGGTAAACCTTAATGAGTTGGATGCGAAATATTATTATCAACTCCTGTGAATGCCATTGGATGCGGAGTGCTGGTTATTCTGTGTGTAATAATAAACGTCGCCATAGGATAGTAACAATTAATTTTGAACTACGCTACATGGCATACTTCTTGAAGATATGCATACTTCATCATATACCATATAAGCATTTGGAGCTTGTGTGATGAGGTTGAAGATTTACCATACGAGCGAGAGGCTTGTATGGCAATGACTATATATTACAGTGAACTAATGACTGATATGGACCATATAAAATTGTAATGATAAATTTCCAGATTAATAAAACCCCCACATTGGTCTGGAGTTGACAATAATCACGTCTCTCTAGTTATTAGATACGACACATGGATTATTAATTTCCCACACGGGACGAGGTGATGAGTATTTATTCTCTGGAGTAATTAAAAATACACACTCCCTCAGGCTTGGACAGGGTGACGAGAATTTATTCTCTAGAGTTATTATCTATACACGCTCCCCTGTAAACACCAGAATATATCACTATAAATATGTGTATGCTTTATAGGATTCATTGGGTACCTAATACGGCCCAATAAATTTCTAAACCCCTCCCCGTACAAAGGAAGTTATGGCGAAATTTTTCGCAAATTCCGGGTGTTAGCCAAATTTTTGAAGAATTTGAAAATTCTCAGAAACTGAAAAGTTGGAGAATGGAAGCCATATTGAAAGTAGAGTTGATTAATCAAACCACTTTCGACTTTGTTCCTTTTCGGGGATGAAAAGTTTTAAGTGGGGGAGATTGTAACAACCCGGAAAATCCGAACCAATTTAAAAAATTTTAATGGGCTATTTTAGTGGATTTTAAATATTTAAAATAAATATTTTAAATAATAACGATGAAAAGTAAGTTTGAATAGACATTGAAAATGAATATAATTATTTCTAATTATAAACAAGGCCTGAAATGGCGCGGTAGTTTCAAAATTTGAATTCAAACTTTGCCTGACTGTACCGGGTGCAAAACAAAACCAATTTGAGTGAAAGAAAAAATATTTAAATCTGTTAGTAAATATCTTTCTAACGAATCTAAAAAATTGAAGTTTCATAGCGTGAAGCAAAAGTTATTGCCAAATGAATTTTCAGAAAGGTCGCTATAGAGTTTATAAAGCCCGTGAAAATGGCCATTTTGCAAACGTTCTCGGAATTCGACGAACCCACTTTTGTTGGATCCGGGATGTTAAACTATTGCTAGGTTTCAAATTTCATAATTTTTGAAGCTAGTATGTGAGCGTGGCAAAGGAAAATGTGTTTGGTCGATTTCTATTAAATTGGATCGACCAAAAAACATCCATTTTGCAAACGACCTCAGAATTCGACGAAACCACTTTTGTTGGATCCGAGATGTCAAATTATTGCTAGGTTTCAAATTTCATAATTTTTGAAGTTAATATGTGAGCGGGGCAAAAGAAAGTGTGTTTGGTCGATTTCTATTTAATTGGATTGACCAGAAAAGAGCCATTTTTCAAACGGTCTCAGAATTCGACGAAAAAAGTTTTGTTGGGACCGTATCATCAAAACATAGCAAGATTTATTTTTCGGGAATTTTTAGAATCAGTATGTGGCCCCAACAAATTGAAATGTACGTTCAAATCAAATATTGAATGTTTTATATTTTAATTTAAAGGAAAACTGACTGAAACAGTCGAATGAGCCCACGAAACATATCCCATTGTGTTCAGAATGGGGGTATTTAGCTAGGGGCGACAGTCGTTGGGTTTGGATTGGTGTTCGTGTGTGACAAGGGGTATTTTTGAGAATTTAAAATTATAAAAGAAAATAAAAAAATTCTATTGGCCATCATTTGTCTTCTTCCCCGATACCTCTGAACCCGACGGCGGAAAACATCTGATCCTTCCCTCCTCTTTTTCTCTTCCATCTCTCAACGAAACCACACCCCCCTTTGAACTTTTTGAAGATCTGAGCCTCCTCTTCAAATACATATGATTCGCCCTCCCTCGTTGCTTCTCCGTCGAGATCCAAGGCCAGAAAGTCGCGCCGTTCGAGGACAAAATCCGCCGCCACCACCAAGTCGAGTTCATCAGGGTGGGCAGCGCTAGGTGTGCCTCTTGAAGCGCTAGAAGGTGGCATAGTTCGATCGTCATACCGTGCTTCGGATTGATCGAGAAATCGATACCTAGTTTTGAACACATTAGAAAGGTAAACGACTGATTTAATTTTAAACTATATTATAGCAGTTTAAAGCGCTACGGTTTTTGATTTCACTATAAAAATCATATCTTTTTCGTTTGTTGACGAAATTCAGTGAAACAAGAGACTGTGGACTCTTATGGACGTCTTCTACAGTCTAGAATAGACCGCATATTTTTTTGAGCCTTCTGCTAGTTTTGGTGGAGTGGAACCCAATGTGAGATTTCTAAATTATAAACGATATGGAAAACGAC
The DNA here is from genome assembly GCA_030737875.1 of Allium sativum. NCBI lineage: Eukaryota > Viridiplantae > Streptophyta > Magnoliopsida > Asparagales > Amaryllidaceae > Allium > Allium sativum. The sequence continues at coordinate 506,707,765 of CM060912.1, forward strand.
GATGTATAAATTATATAGTCGATGTATGAGTTATATAAGCGTTGTACTCCTCTTGTATAAGCGTTGTATAAGTTGTACGTTCGATATATAAGTTATATATGCGTTGTAAAAATTATATATGTGTTGAAATAGAAGTGAAATGCTTATATATATATATATATATATATATATACACACACACACGCCCCTCGTCCACAAACCATGGACGATATTTATTGGTTGTGATTGGTGTGAAAATTGGTTGATTTCGAATGGTTGATTAGAATTGTTTGTGGTTGAAATTGATTGATTATGGTTGAAAAATACCCGTTTGTGGTTGAAACCACATAGGATTAGTTTGTGGAAATGGAAAAAAATATACATGCCGCCTGCGTGCGAACTAGATGCATGAAATCCTCATTGCCAAAAGCTGCGAGGCTTTAAGGTAGAGCGAGGAGCCGTACTAGGGACGGCCCCGGTTATAACTACCCTGCCATTATGCTACTGAAATTTTGAATAATATTCATGTGTTAGAATTATTTTTCATGTGTTGAATGGTATTCGTGTTTTAAATAAATTGTTTTAACAACAAAAATCACATTTTTATTTTATATATACGAACTATAGAAAACCTTCATGTGTTGAATATAAATTCATTCGTAGAATAGAAATTCATCTGTTGAATGGTATTCATGTTTTAAATAAATTGTTTTAACAATAAAAATCACATTTTTATTTTATATATGCGAACTATAGAAAACCTTCATGTGTTGAATAGAAATTCATTCGTTGAATAGAAATTCATGTGTTGAATGGTATTCGTGTTTAAAATAAATTGTTTTATAATAAAAATCATATTTTTAAAATCTATATGAACTATATAAAATAGTCGGATTTTGGAATAAATTGTTTTACAATAAAAATCATATTTTTATCATATACATGAATTGTTAAAAATAGTGAAGTGCTGAAATAAATGTCGGTTAGATAAAAATATCATTTTTATCAAAGGTATGAAAAGAACATGGTTTTGAAATCGAAGAATAGATTATATTTTTATATATATAAATATAATTAAAATAAATTGAATAACGAAGCTGCAGTTCGTGTTTTGAAATCGTGATTTCAAACGATTAGTGCGGGAGATCCGACCATCGGATTTTCCCGAAACCGAAACCATTGGGTTCGCTTTGGAAACATCTTTCCAACGACACCAACTTTGTAAAGATCCAACGGTTGGATTGTCTGGAATGCTTAATTCAAATTTGAAGAAAAACAGCGCCAGAATCAATTATATATATAATTAAATTAAATCGAATAACGACGCTGTAGTTCGTATTTTGAAATCGAAACTTCAAACGATTATACCGGGAGATCCGACCGTCGGATTTTCCCAAAACTGGAACCGTTGGATTCGTTTTGAAAAGATCTTTCTAATGATATAAATTTTGTAAAGATCCAACGGTTAGATTTTCAGATATGTGTAAATCAAATCTGATGGAAAACAGCGCCACGGCCGCGTTATGGCCTGAAGCGTCGTTTGAATAAATAGGCTATTTTTAAATAAATAAAAATAGCGATAAATCGTTACAAAATATTATAAACAATATGGAATGTGAAATTTAGAAATTAACTGAAGGTTAGCTGAGTCGAATGGTTTCCTGGGTTTTGATCTGATGTTGGTTTCGGCCTTCGGGGTTAATATTTGGGAAATCGTTCTCTTACTAATTTACGGTTAGTGACTAATGAATTTGAACAAGGTGTATGGGTGTTTGTGTAGCACTTGTTTATTATATATGCAAGTTTCTCAAAAAGACCGGGTTTATCCCATTCTGAATAACTAAATCAACGATAAGAAATCGAAGATGAAGACGATGGTTGAAGACCGGAAATCTTCACCTCGTTAGGATGGTAACTGATGTCCTGATTGGGAGGCATCCTGAAATATGGATAATGAGTGGTGATCGTCCAAACGTACGTGGAGATTGATGGGTATGCGAGGTATATAGTGCCTCCGGTTTCGTTCAGACCCAGAACGGACTTGTAAATGGACTGTGTGTCTGACTTGGAATTCATTCTGTGTGATTGATAGCCATCAGTTGCATGGTGTGAATTGTCTGTGTGGCATGCTAAGGTGCAATGATCAGGGCTTCTGTTGAAAAGCAAAGTCTTGTGGTTGACGATCAAAGCACCGCCTGTGTGGCGTAGCTTTGTGTATAACTTGAATTCGTGAACCTCACACCCCGGTATGAACCAGAAACGGGAGAGGACCTCAGGGAGGGCATGCGTTTCCTTCTAGCTAGAGGTGGTGTCAGTGCTTAAACTAGCTGACATTTATATTATTTTCACCTATGTGGTTGTTTCTGTTGCGAGGCGCCTCGGATATATCGGTGACTATGTGAGGCCGATGGAGTCATTCGTTGGCTCATTTACGCCCCAAAGGACGGGGAAACGTAATGTTCACGCATTTTAATCCCCGTCGGTGGACCGGCCCTGACGATCCAAGGGTCGATGCGTTCTGATCCTGAGACATGGGCTAGAGCATCTTGAAGTCAGTAAGGACTATCTTTTGCCTTGGTTCATGACGGAAATCCAATTTCCAAATACGACACCGTGCGGTTTTGATTGTGTATATATATATATATATATATATATATATATATATGGCGACATGATATATGGTACCCATGCCGTCTATGATTGATACTTATGATTTGAAATTGTTTTTGAAACATATAAATACTAGTAATAATATCAAATGATTTTGTTTTATACTTATCAAGTATATTTTGGCCGTTATAAGGTGAAAACTCTATCCTCGGTTTGCGTTGCATTATGTGATGGGAACTGAGTCTTATAATGGCTTCATTTTTATAAAAAGCATTGCGATGTTTAAAGAATTATTTATTTTAAAGCACTGGCAATCCAATGGAGTAAACTTGTTCCGCGAAAGTGGCGTGGTCCTGTGATTAGCCATATTATAAAACGTGTTAAGTAGATTTCTCATACCATTCCCATGACTGACTCGTAGTTTGTTTCACTTGCAAACTCAAGTGCCCCTTTTTCTTCATGGGCAGCCTTGTATTCAGGTTTTTGCTGGCTCTTTCTAGATAGCTGGAGCTGAAGATGGATTCTATCATTTATCTCTTTTTATGTTGTTCAGCTCCTATTGTACATATTATGTTTGTTTTCCGCTGTAGACATTTATGTATAGCTGAACTGTATTTGTACTAAGTATGATCCTATATACTGTGTAACTCTGGGTATTACGTTTATCCAGTGTATTATTTGTACATTATATGGTGTATTTATTTATTTCTATTCTACTATTATCTGTTTATGTGTTATATTCCAAAGATTACCCTTAACACCATCGTACGGGGTTTTGCGGTCGTCACACTAGTCTGCTCATTTAATAGCAACTAGAGCAATAAGAAACAATGCATAAAACCTCAAGTCAGACAAAGTCTGGTGTAAGCGATAGTAACCTCACTATATAGGGTAATATTATAGGTTGAGAAATCATATCTGACCTGGCCCTGCATTCAAAGATTAAGCGCATACAATCATGTACTTTACTCTATGGTAATCACAATACTGTGTGTAAATAGAAGTGTGCGTGACATAATGATAACAACCATCAATTCATAGCATCTATCCTCACGTTCACTCACTCAGTTTGCTGAGTATACGACATCCATTACTTTGGTCACTAAATCTCTCGAGACACCGGTAGTTCCTACTGCAATGGACTCTACCACATTTCTCTACGTCCAACTGCAACAGACTATAGCCAGTAACCCTACCCAGTCCATACTACAACTGATGTTGGGGTCCAGGTTGATCAGTCCATACTGCAACTAGCGCTGATCCACTCTCGTGCCCCTCCCACTAAAGAGTACCAAAGTTGTGAATGTAGATAACTCCTTTGCATGTGTGCCCATACAAAGACTTCCTCAGAATTCACCACTACGACTCCCCACTTGGAACCTATAGGGTAGCTCTTCCTCGAATTTCCTTTGCACCTTGGACTTAGTCATTTTGGAGTTTATCTTCAAAGGAATTCAATCGTCGTCATGAAGAAGTACCAAACATGCATCACCATAAGAAACCAACTCCCCTGCTCATATTCTGATCAGCATACTCTGATTCGACATGATCGTTCCAAACATATATTGTCATGCCCGGATCGACTATGTCGACCCGGGCTTGGATCATTATATCTAGGTCGACCAAATCAACCAGAACTTGTTTTTTACCTCCGGATTGACAAGGCCGATCTGGAATTATTCGACCTGGATCCAGATCGATCCAAAGCTTGAGCATCCTACTAAGTCGTATCCTCGGCTCGAACATAGAATAAAACTCCTTCTCTCTGCCTCTTTTCTACCACTTTCCATTCCGTCCTTAGCCAAACTGAAGGTAATTTCCCCTAGTCGAACTGAACTTGCAAGTTCCATAACTTGGTCCCTGTAACTCTGAACGACTTGAAATTTGTATTACAACCTATCGTGGCCTTCCTTGTCATCCCTGCAAAGTTCCGTGTCATTTCGATAATATTTTCCTGGCTCAATCTGGTTGAATCGAAACCTATAGCACTTCAAAATGATTTTTAATGTCCTATTTCGCCATTCAAAGGCATTTTACATCCACTCTAACATTTCTAAGAAATGTTTTAACATACCGAACAATTAAGACAACATATAAATCAACTAAATGAATCAAAACACCCATAAAAGCACGTTTTCCCTTAATCCCTTAAATTATGGGATTCACAAATCCAACCCAAATAAACCCAAACTTATATATGTTCACAACACGATTTATAACGTATTATAAGCATTTTCCTATATTTTTATGAGGTTTTTATATGTTAATATGGCCAAATTAGTGAGTAAGAATACTATTGCTCACCTTAATCACTCCAAACGGGTTAGATCCCAAAATAGAGATGTTTAGCTCGGGTCCTTAGTTGTTGCAGCAGCCTTTGTCCTCATTTGGGTGTTGATTTGACTTGATTTGATGCTAATTAGGCTGTTGTCTAATTAAGGAAGGGTTTAATGATGAATTTGAGAGGTGAACACCATCAATAGATTTTAGATCTATTTTTTGGCAAAGCCGACCAGTTTTTAGAGTGGACTATACCACCTTTTCATTATAGCAAATAATGAGTTCAAAATATAACAAGAGATAGACATACTGCCTATCTGCTACAAACATTCTGACACAAATTACAAATAATCTATAATGAAGACCATATGGGGCATGATCAGTTTCTATAGTATTATGAAGAAATAAGACTTAATACATCACAGTTGTGTCTAATTGATTCATACATTCATACAACATGACATCTATATTACATTTGTTGCCAATAACTTAATAAAAGCTGATCAGTGAAGTCTTCCAAACCAGGAGCTATAACAGATAAAATAGCTGCCGTTGAGCAAAATAAAACCAAGCCAGGACACTGACACAATTAACAGAAAGCACCAGGATGAAGCAAAAAGTTGAAGATCATGCAGATATTGAAGCACCCAGGAGCAAGGATAAAACATCATGTCGTAGAAAACGAATTAAGGCGACGGTTCAGACAAAACCAAATCACTGAAAACTACTAAAAACTTCATAGCACAAGGTATATAGCAGAGGATTGAAGTGCTAATGCAGAAAATTGAAGGAGAATAAGTGCAGTGAAGGAAGCAGATTTCAAAGTTGGAGGGGCTTAATAAAGCAGCACACAAGGTAACGAAACAACTCCATGGCAATCCTTAATTCTCAAACAGATCTAGGTATCCACATAGAATCAAATAATAGCCATATTGAAAATGAAAGAATCACTCAAAAAAACCCGATTGTACACTAAGACTACACACACAATAATTTGCAACAACTCACAGAGAACTAAAAAACTAATTCCAAAGTCACAACAACTCATCAACAAGCTAAGGACCCGAGATACTTACCGAATAACAACACAAGCTACTACCAATCTTATCGCAAGAACAGAAAGGTCGGAAGGGGAGAGGAAGGAAATCGATGGGGGTCAGTAAAACACAGTCAGCATATATCATACACTAGCATCAATGTAGACATTGATGCCTACAAAGTAGTTATTAGTTAATCAAGAAGGTTAGGGTTCAAAGCCAGTTGGATGAGTGGAAACAAAAGAGTCAGATCTAGGGTTAGATAGGAGATTGAAAAGTGAGCTTCGCTGTGCTGCTAGGAAAGATAAATAGGGAGAGAGAGGGACACGATATCAGCAGAAGAAGATGTCAGATGAACAACGAAAAAGACCTCGAATTGGATCTGATGAAAAGCAAAAGATGGTTTTGATCGGGATCTTGTATGGAAGAAGTCACAATCCACAAAGGAAAAAGGTAGGGATAAGGTTAGGGGAGGAAGGAGGACGACATGGATAAGGTAAAAATTGGAACAGATAGGGGACAAATGAGAAGGGGAAGCAATACCTTGTCGCCTTAAAGAGAGGAGGTTCCGCCATTTTCGACCATTTTCACATGAATTATAACGATCTCTTACTATATCTTTTCTTAGATCTATTTTAGGAGTTGGGAAAGTGAATAGGAAACGATTCTCGTATCCTTTAAGCCCCTGTAAGTCATCAAACCCGAAATAGGTATTGGGCCCTACCCTAGCAACCCATTAAAGCCCAATTAAGCTGCCTAAATCTCTCCAAAACTTGTTTTGGCCATTGCTTCCAACGATTAGCCTGTTTACTTAATGTGACCACTCTAAGGAGTGGAAAACCATTATTTAAATCCAATGGAAGTGGTTTCAGGTCTAAATTCCTCACCAATCAAAAGTTATGGGTGAAACAAGATTCATAAAGAGTAAAATGGTCACATTAAAACTCGGTAAAAATGAAGGTAGGACATGGCCCTATTAGTCATTTTCCAAAGTTATACAATCATATGACCTCTTATGAAAAATAATATAAATATTCCATCGTCCTTTGATTTTTAGAATACTAATCGTTACATCACTCCTCAAATTAATATTGAATTAGATGATTTTGAAATTGAGTTTTCTTATATAAGTAAACACCTAGTTGAGCATACTGATAATGTAAAGGAAACGTCTAGTTTGAGATTTTATAGGAATATGGATGAAACTTAAATTTTGAATCTAATAACAAATAAGTTTGTGTTTAAATCAGGTTGAGAATTTTTTTAAAATTGAATTTATTTTGATTAATTATCCAATCAATTTGGTTATCCATCAACTAACCTCACCAATGGTAAATTAATTTCGTTATCTGCCCACTAATGTGACACATTAAAGGAGTAGATTTAGATTGGTTGAACAAATGTTATGTTGGATATATATTAGAATTATAGCTATATTTACGTTGGAAGAGTGAAAGGAGAAGATAAGTCTTGAATGTATATAGAAAGGAATATTTAGAAAATGTTTATGTGGTCTTATCTTCAACTGACAGTTTTGAGCATTGTTCTATTACGTATGTGCGCCTAACCTGAACCGTTAAATGCAACTTAAATTATTTTTTAGGGACGATGATGTTAAATATATATTATCATGCATAAAGTGAGTTGTTATGTAAACAATAATAAGTTAAACTGCATTCACATGAATTACTAATTAATGATTGGATTTGCTTAAGATAACAATGTTTAACTGTTTTAAGACTTCTTAATTATTTAATTAATGGCCAAAATAGAGACTGATGTTTGGTCTCTAAGTAGTCTCAATAGTTACAAACAGATCTGAGACTGAAACTCAGCAATTTAATTAATTACTGCATTGTTTAGTTTCTATCAGTCTCCATTTAAAGACTAGGTAATTTCAACCTTTATTTTTCAGTCTTTTTAGTAGTGCTACGCAAATGTCTTAAAAAATGAGGTTAATTTTGCAATTTGCAAATAAACATCAGAAAAATAAAATTGAATCTGTGACGTAGCTTAATAATTTCAAATATGTAATGTTTCGATAATGGTGGAAATAAAAAATTTACAGATGGAACATGGTATATAAATAAAGATCCTATAAAATGTATGTGCTTGACCAAAATAGGGAGGAGAACCGGGTTACTCCAAATAATAGTATGTGAGTTCAAAATTTTACCTTTGAGAAAAATCTTGAAATAACACTAGTTGCAGGTATATCCAATGCTCAACCTACAAATATTTTCCTTATTAGAAATAAAAATAAGAGAGCATAGGTTCTGGGTTATTTTTTAAGATTCTACATTTTTTAAAGTTAGTTTATATAGTTGAATTTTTAAAATGATAACAAATAGGTATAAACATTAGTTTACATAGTAGAGCATAGGTTGTTATATTTTTTATATGCATTGATCATCTTCCACATACTTTTAATATTCAATAATAATATTGAAGTAACATGCTTATGCTTTACTTTAGTCTCTAAATTATATAACGATAAGGAAAACTTAGCTTCCCAAAAAATTACAATCGTACATACTCGTGTTTAAACTCTAAAGTCATGTGAAACTTTTTTAAAAGACTATAGTGTAGCTTACACTACTTCATTATTTATTGAATTAGAAACAATCTACAAATGAAATGGGCAGTTAATAATAATCACCATAACTCTTTTTTGTAAAGTTTAATATTACATTGACTTGTGAGGTCATTTACAACTATGAACATTTAACACGTAAACCACGTTATAAAATTGATGCTTGTTGAACAAATACAATTGCATATTTCCAAGAGTACACTTTTTACACTTTTTACCAATGTCAAAGAGTACTATTTTTATGCATGAAGTATAATATATTAGAATAAAAAATTTGCAAAAAAGCAACAGATCAAAAATAGGTCGAAACTAGAAAAATAACATGTAGCAAGGCTGCAAAAATGTGGTCAGTTGATATATTATAGGATAAATTTCAGGCTTAGGCTGGTTTAAAAGTTTAATAATATATTTAGACTAGTTTTGGAAATAATTACAAGAGTAAACTTATTTTGGAAACACGATGGAGAAGTTCTGGAATTTGCAAACTGGCGAGCTTTTACAATTCGCCAATGCAATTTATTACTAAATTCCATAGCGACTTTATGAAAATTTTATTTGAATATAACTCAAAATCTATAATATGAAATCTCATTTTTTTTGTTCCATTATAAAAATATAGTTTAATAGATTGGAACATTTCTTATTTCAGTGAAATCCGACTCATAACAAATCCTGTATATTCAGTTGAAGTTCAAAACTTAAAACTACGTACTACCGCTACGTTACGAGTTCGTTTTTGATTATACAGTAAATTATACATGCAAATAGCATTCAAAGCCTAACCAAACAACATAAACTAAATGAAAAATTCAAATATCCGAAAATTAGAGAGATACATAGTCCGATGCATAATAAATAATTTCGAAACATAAAAAATACAGATACACAAAATTCAATACAATGATATTTCATTAACATACATACATCTCCATTTTAAGCTACCGAAGTACATTGCTTTCTGTTATGACCCTACGATCCACATTTGTTTCACCTATTTGTTTTAGGTGTTTAGTGCCCGTCCATAACATTTTTTATTCTCGTAGATTTAAGTCATCTGGGTTGTCTTCGTACAGGCTGAGCTAATATACATGGACTAGTGTACGGTGCCCGGTATTTCTTATCACGTACAGTATGAAACTCTGGCTTATAGAAAGCTTTATAACCTTGGATAGAGTGCCACTCAAAAACAAAATCGTGATGTGCTCTATTTATACCAAATCCAATGTTGAACAAGCCTCCTTCACATAAGCGCACATTATCTTCTGTAGAAATGGGATGTTGCTTGTATAAGAGCAATAAGAACCTTCGATCTCAACTTCGTATTCATCTCCGTAATAATGAATCACTTGCAGTTTAGATCAACCAAATTGAACAAGTCTACAAAGACGTGCTTTGATAGTTCGAGCTTCAATTTTATCTTCCCATTGGAGTAAGTTTTGTCTTCAGAGCCTTCTCTTTTTCGCGCCTCTTATAGAAATATTCAACTGATTGAAAGAACATCCTTGCAACCAACGCCTTTATAGGAAACGATCTGGCGCCTTTTAGTATACTTTTAAAACTTTCAGATGCTTTGGTTGTCATAACATGGAAGAGGCCACCGTGATCTCTGCAACGTGCCCAGTTTTCTTTAGAATTCCCTAGGCTTTCATTCAATCCAGTCATGTGTTCGTGGATTAGTTTCCCTTATTTCTTCTCTGATTTTAGTGTACTCAGCTACTTCTGATGCACATGCAGTAGCTTAAAACATGACTGTTAGTCGCTTCTCTATAACCCACAGCTTGAAAAATAGCTTTTATATGTCTTGCACAAAACCTAAGTTTATGCGGTTCTTGCCACCTTTCCTGCAATGCTTTTCGGATCTGTTTCATTCTATCATATTTAAAAGTAATGCGGTAATTTCGTACACTATAAATGAACTCACGCATGCATGAAAAGAACCAGGCCCAACTATCATAATAATTCGGATTCGACAACTCCGTAAGCTAATGGGAAAAAGCAGTTGTCCGCATCTATAGCAGTAGCAACAAGCAGTGTTCCCTTGTACTTACCGTACAAATGTGTCACGTCAATGCATAGCAATGGATGATAATGTACAAAACCTGCAATAGAAGGACAAAATGCCCAAAAAGCACGCTCAAGTACCCCAACATCATCGTGTGATATATATTCTACTGAACCTGGATTGCTTCTTTTTTTCCTCAAAATATTGAGGCAAACTCTTATACAATTCGGCCCAGTCACCATAAATTTTTTCCAACGCTTTATTTGATGTTTACAAAGCTTTTATGTAACTGATTTTAATGAAGAGTTGGTCATCGACAAGCAACTGGACCGTACCAGCCAAGATATCCAAATCGTCCTTCATAAAAGACATGATTTTGGACACAAGAAATCCAGAAGTGGCATGCTTGTGGTTAAAATTAATCGTAGGGTTGACACAGTTATGTTCATTAGGCAGCTTTCTAATTTCCCACCATCCAATTTGAGATTTCTTCGATACTATAGCATGTATTCGCCATGGACATATAGCACCACCAATACATATAGTAGTACATATTGTTTTATTCGGCTTGATTGGCTTGTATGAAACACCTTGCAGAATAGACCACTCCGTAAGTTGGTGTAAAAACTTCTTTACTTTGGCATACCATCCCGACAGTGAAACCATTTGTACGCAAGCAGTCGAGAATTTTTCACCTGAAAACTCTAGATTAGCCACTATGGACCTGGCCATCATTTAAGAGGTGCAGAGGTCATCGTCGAATAATACTTCCATTTGAACCTCAGCACCATCATCTTCGGGATCTTCCGTGTTTGGAAAGTCATAGTCTGCCGGTTCATTGTTGACTTCCATTAGTTGCATCCAGCATGTATAATGAACAGTTGTCATGGCAACCACCATGCTATCAATATGGTCATTTACTTCGATATCTATGTCTTTATTTATAGCATTTTCAGTTCTAAAGGTCCTTCACCCCAATCTAATTCAGGTTCTTCTGTCAGTCTATTAATAAATGCATTTCAGTTACATCTTACATTTCAATGAGTAGTTAGCAAACTAAATTAATGTGCAACACATACCTTTGGCTCATATCGTACAGTTCTGACTGAGTACGAAATAGACCATGTTGCAATTGTTTCCCATAGTCGTTTGACTGAAAATTGGTGATGTTGCTCACGAACATTTGGTTGAATAGTTTGTTGTTGTTGCTGAAGTTGCTCATCCACATTCGGATGAAAATACGGATTAGTGTACATAAGAGAACTAAAGATGAGTGAAGAATCATGAGTTTGAAACATTTATGTGAAATACCCCAAACCTGTACTCATGATGGGAGGTGTGATGATTTCTTCCACGATTGCTTTTGTCGTTTTTCCAACAAACAACTCAATTGATTTCTTAACAGCAGAAAACATTACTTCTACTTCTTCATCGTCTGAGAACGTTACTGCTCTCGACCCTGAATCAGTAGGCCAGTCAATCGATAACTCAATACCATATTCGAGAGGGTTAATTTTAGTTGCTTTGAAGACTAATTCTTTCAAATCATAAAGTGTGCAACCCTTGCGAACTTTCCCTGGTTTGTAGAATCCTCCCAAATAATTTCCATTTTCATGCTCGTCCAAGAGCAATTCACCGCCATAGCAGCAAAGTGTAGGAATAAAATTTGGTGCCATTGTTGAGTGAGTGTATTAGTTTTGAAGTTATTTGAAGTACATATAGGAATGTTTCTGAAATGAGAAAAAGTGTGTTGAAGAGATTTGAAATAGGCAAAACATCTCAGCAATGTCATTGTCAAATCATCTTCAATCATCTCAGCAATGTCCTTGTCAAGTCAGATTTGGAAGAACTTTAATCATCTCATCTTTTTGAAATAAAGCATCATCAATGTCCTGTTAAGGATATGGAATGCAGATCTTAAGGCAAAACTAAAGCTAGAGGAGGGGGTGAATAGTATTTTAAAGAGATCATGGAAAATTTAAACAATCTTGAATAACTATATGAATCACACAATGATTATCACACCATAATTAATCACAAACACAGAAACAATCACAGACACAGATATAAGTAAATATAAAATGTAGAAAAGGAAAGAACACACTGTATATTATACTTGTTTGGATTACTCTTACGTACATTCCAACGCAACGCTGGATTACGTAGAGTTTTATTATTATCAATATCCAAGTACAACACCCATGATTTCACGGCTATAAGGTTAACACCAATTCCACCACCCTTGATTTCACTGCTACAAGGTTAACACCGCTCTCTTTCCTTGATTTCAAGGATACAAGGAACACACCCTTTCCCAACAATTACCAAACAACTACAATAGCCCTAGAACTCTTCAATTAGCACTTCAAATAGAGAGTAGATGATAGAGAATGAAAAGAGAAGAAGAATGACATAATTTTTTTTTGAAATCGATAGTGTATAAGTGTAGAAATCAAGAAATAAAAGTGTTTTGATGGTGGTAAGTAAAGGGGTGAAGAAGGAGAAGAAAGATTGATTAAAAATTCGAAATCAGACCCTTTTTATAGTGTCCCAAAGGTTGCAATGTTACAATTAGTGAAAAAATACTTCCTTTGAAAATTGAAAAATGGCAGTTATATGTTAACATGTCATTATGGGTGTGTTGACATATGCACTATATTTTTTATTTTTAAATCATTTTTAAAAGTATTTAAACCAATATATATTCTGGAAATTCCTGAAACAAAACTAGTTGTTAAAACATTATTTTTCAAGTATAAAAACATGAGAAAATATTATTTAAACATATGTTTAAAAACTTTATATATAAGTGATATAAAAACAATATATAATATGTATATAGGAATTTATAAAGAGATGTTTATAAACTAAAAGGTTTTATGAAAACTTAGAGTTTAAATAAGAATATTTTAAATTATAATCAAATATAAACTTAGTAAAATATACATATAAATGATTTAATAAAACTATAAAAATAATAATACTTATAAATTAGGAAATATGTAATTGAAATCATAAGTTTGAAATCTTTGGATTAAAAATCATTTTGAGAGAAGTATGAAATCAATTTGAAAATAACTTGAAATCAATTTTCAGTACAACAAAAACACCATATTACAACTTTAATTTTACAATGGTGCATAAAGCACTGTTGTAATAAAACTATAAAAATAGTAATACTTATAAATTAGGAAATATGTAATTGAAATCATAAGTTTGAAATCTTTGGATTAAAAATCATTTTGAGAGAAGTATGAAATCAATTTGAAAATAACTTGAAATCAATTTTCACTACAACAAAAACACCATATTACAACTTTAATTTTACAATGGTGCATAAAGAACTGTTGTAATAGATCCTTTTTTACAACGGTGCAAAACGCACTGTTGTGATAAATGTTTTTAACAACGGGAAAATAATCACTGTTGTAAAGAACATATATATTACCATATCACAACTTCAATTTTACAACGGTGCATTAAGCACCGTTGTAATAGATTCTTTTTTACAACGGTGCAATAATCACTGTTGTAAAGAACATATATATTACCATATTACAACTTAATTTTACAACGGTGCAAAGCACCGTTGTAATAGATCAAGTATGAGCTCTTTAGCTCTCCAATGGTTCCTTTAGGATTCATTTTCACTTCAAGGATCCTGAAACAAAGAGCTTCTCGCATCCTTTTGGGCAACAGAACTATTGTTGATTTTTTAAAATTTGAACAAAAAAAAGAAATAGTACGTGCTTCTAATTTTGTTTCAATTGGGCTACCTTTGCGAGATGGTCCCTTTTCAACGCTCGAGGCTGATTCGAATTTAGTTGCTTAAATAAAGAACTATAGTTTCCATGGTTAGCGTTTGGAATTCAATTCGGTTGGTCAACTCATGTTAATTTCCTTTGAATTTCGAACGTTATACCGCCAAGTGGACACTAGGAATTTAATGTACCTACCTGTTTTAAACACAAGTTTCCCTGTATAGAATGGTTTTGCGATGTTCCTTCTATTTACAATCTCGAAATTGAGGGTTTTCTTATTTAAAACAGAGTCTTATTCTTCCATGCCATCATTTTCTGTTCATACGGGGGCCTCAACTACCATCATTTTCTGGTCCTATTTAAATTGCTCTAAGAATTATCACTGACCCATGAGAGGGGTACCCCATAGTCGTCAAAGTGGAAATGCCTCATAGTATATGTCTGCAATTCGAAAACCCATAAGAGAATTTAGAGCTACCATCGAGAGACAAGTATGCCAATAGGCCGCCACCTAGCTATACCTCTTGTCATCTCTTTATGTACTCGACTCGTGTCGTATCTCCGTTTAGTGGATTTTTGTAAACGGTTCTAAGCATAATGTTAACAATAAAAATTAAATACAAATATATAATAATTAATAACTAAGACTAAATAATAATTATTAATTTGAAATGTGGCACAATTCAAAGCATAATGTTGAAAACTTTGTGATTTCACACCCCTACACTTAACAGTTTCCATGTTTCAATTATTCTTCCCACTGGTTGAAACGTTGTGCCTTTTGACATCGGTTCACAAACATTTCAATCGTATTCCATCGTATGCCTTTTCCATCCGTTCACATTTCCTTTTCCATCGTTTCATAGTATTCCTTTTCCATCGTATTCCCCCAAAACCCTAATTCCCCTTTCGATAATCAGGCCGCTGCTGCTCAATCGCCGTTGCTCGATCGTCGCTCTTGCCTTCGGTCTCAATCGCCGCTGCTCAATCGCCGTTGCTCAATCGTCGCTCTTGCCTGCTCAATCGTGATTGTAATTTTCTTCATTCTTCTCAGAATATTTTGCTTCAATCCACTTTGTATTCAAGTTTACGTTGCTTTGTTTTGAAGAAAATAAAGGATATATGATCGTTTTTTTTCTTTTCAATTTCCCCTGAATTGAAACCATGCTAGCTACCCTACCCTGTTGATAAAACTTAAACACATTTGATTCATCTCGTGCCATGCTGTTACACTATTAAAATCTGAAGTGGAGATGTGTATTTGGGAACACATATACTTTGTATACACCCAGTTTATTTAGTGTTCATTTAATGAATAGCTTTCGGCCATTTACCCTTACCTCGGCTGTGTTACAAAACTGGAAACCCTGTTCTTGCACCTTGAGTATGTGAGTTTTGAATATGTTGTACCTTATCTGAAACCGTATGTTAGTAGATATACAAACCAAAAATGTTTGCACAGATGTGCCCCCACTTATAGTTTTAGAAGTAAACCTGAAAGGAAGTTTCCCTTGCTAGTGATAAATAATTGCTAAGTGATAAATAAATTACATTTCAATTACCAGCTTGAGCGAAATATACTCTGATTAAATCCATAGTTGCCTATGTTATACTTGTAATATTTTTCTTAAACCATGAGTCTTTCTTTAAATTCTTGAAATAATAAATGGGTTCTTTTGTTGTCTAAAATTGCTTACTGTTTTCCTGGCAATATTTTTTCTTGCCGTGAGTTGCCCCCTTTGAAATAAATAATTGGTTGAATTCCTGGGAATAAAATGCAAGATGCCATGCGAGATGAAATTCTCCATGCTCATGTCATTGCCGAGTCTACTTGTGCACATTAAAATTTTCCAGTCTTCTTGCATTCCAGTTACTGATGTGTCATTCCATTCTCTATTATGAACATGCCTGATTCATGCAAATAAATACATGTTGCCATGTGTGATGGTCTTTTATTTGTGTTTATTTTGATGATATATATATTATTATGCAAATACGTTGTTTTAGAAGGTGGGTCGAAGTATGATAGGTGATGCATACACACTTGCCTGCTCAATCGTGACTGTAATTTTCTTCTTTCTTCTCAGAATATTTTGCTTCATTATTTCTGAAACCGGATCTTCGTTCTGACCAGTATCTTGCTTCATTATTTCTGAAATCGGATCTTCGTTCTCAGAATATTTTGCTTCATTATACCTAAATCGATATTTCATCACACTTTTGCACATAAATTTGGATGTTCTTAAAATTTGATCTGTGTTTAGCATATTACTTATCATTAGAAAACCCACGAAGTTTGTCGTTTAATGATGAATATGATTTTTCGTTTTGGCTTTCTGAAAAGATCTATCACACTCCTAAGATTGAAGGAAATAAGTTAGTGAAATTAGATACTCAACTTGTAAGTACCATGAATTCCTTGTGTATATAATATGACAAGATTAAGGTCCTATAGTTTCATTAATAATACGGATACAAAAATTCAATGAAATTGAAGGTGGCTCCTGATTAGGATGCTCCTTCTTGCACGCGACCTAAATTCGTCTTCTCTCTTGTTCATTCTTGTGTGGCTGCAGTTTATCCTTGTTCTCTCTCATGGCTCGACACAAGTTCGGCATGTTATAGACATCGGAGCCTTTTGGGGTCTTCTTGGTTTGAACAGATTAGCAGGTCAAATGTTGGCTAGGTTTTATTCTGAACGATGCAGAAGCTAAGTGGAAATAATGGGTAATATTATAGGTTATGTGTGTATAGCAGGTCATGTAATATTACGGGTTACTGATATAAACCGCAGGCAACCAAAATGAGACTGATGTTTGATTATAAACCATTATATTGTTACATGAGTGAATATTAATTAAATATGCCAAAGTTATAAAAACAGGGAATTTAGTCCCCTGTTAATCTGCTATTATTCAAAATCTGATATTGTCATGAGTAGGAAAATATGAATTGAAATTAAATGTTAAATTATTAAAATATTAAATAATTAAATGTTTGCATATTTATTAAAAAAGGTACCAGAATTGACAAACCGGAAATAAACAGGAATTTCCGGACCGGGATCAAAATTTTAAATTTTCTACGTGACCGGAACGGAATCGAAAACCGGGATTTCGAACCTTGGCCCAAATTTCATTATTTTATCCAAAATTGATCTCCCTCTCAACATATTTTTTTTCCTGGTTTCTCCTTTATCCAAAATTCATCCTATTTTATAAATACTCTAATTTATGTGGTAATTGTATAGCTGTTTTTAGCTGGCAGTCCGACTTTCCCATTAGTTTCATGCAAGCAATATACAATGAACCATACCTGTAGTAAACCATCATGTGAAAGGGAAATGAACTATTCTCAAATTTACGGCTTCCCAATTGTGCTAGTTTTATATGACCATAATCATATTTTGTGCTAATTTTATATGACCTATGTATATGCAATCTTTACAGGATCTAAAAGAAAAGCAAGCTAATGCGGGAAATCCAGCAACTCCTGATCCTAATACGCCTCAGGTACCCTTTTATATTGGTATAATTGATAAAAAGATGTAACATTTCATGATCTACGTGATTGGAATATTGTTGTTAAAATGCGTCAACTTTTTTTTTACAATGCAAGTTTAATTCTTTGGTACAATGTTTGGTGAACATTGAAATGCTTTTACCGGAACTGTGAAATTTTAGGGTGATTTTAAGGACAGTAAATGGAGGCGGGTTGGGTACTGTTAAACTAAATTCCTGCGCATTAGAAGCTGAAGAAAATTTTAATGTAAACTAAATTCAATTTGGAATAACCTTTGTGTATACTGTTATCTAAAACATGCTAAAACTGGGGTACTTTATTTTTGAAAGTGAGGTGTTCATCTTTTATTATTATATTATTGTATTCATACAACAGTAAAGGAAATTTCTCATTTCTAAATCTTACTTCACATAGTTAGTCACTTCCAGTCATATATAAGTGTAGTCAACTAATAATCTATCAAAGTACCAATATCTATACCCACACTAGATTAAATTTAGAGAGTTTGCACAGAGTTTATTCACAAAAGATCCACTATTTTCCTTCATGTTTCAGCTGTTATTTTACTGGTTTGAAAATACCTTGTGCTCTGATTTAATCAGTTTATTCATCCATGGTCTCTAGATTGCTAATAAAGAATTCTATATTTGAAAAAAAATGAATGAACCTGTACATAGAAGTATAACCAAGCATCAAACACACAATACTGTCGTGAAAAATTTACACAACATTTATAAAAGAAAGGAGGCATTCATTCAACATTTACTCAGGTATGGAATGCTCATTCAAGGCTTATAAATAGAAAAAATATTTACTGTATCCAAACAACAAGCGATTTAACTTATATTAGAATATTACTTATGGGTGATTTACTCACATAAGTGCTTACTGTCTTTTGTATTTAGTTCCATGTTTTTATTTGCCTCACTTTCTGTTTTTAGTTTCCAGTTCAGATTTTCTAGATTTTTTTTGTTTGCAGTCACACCGTGGAAGCAATACCTTGGCAGTTCAACTGTCTAAACAAAATGGAAAGCATGCACCTGAAAATGAAAAGCAATCAGCTGAAAATGAAAAGCATCCATCTAAAATTGACGGGAACAAAACAGAAAAACAGTCTAAACAGAAAAATCTGGGCAGAAAAACAGCAGTGCAAGCTGATGAAAATGAGGGTAGAAAGTGTAAGATATTGAATTGGGAAAAACAAGTAGTTGCAGAAGGAAGATTGGCATCCACTGATCCAGAAGCTTTGGTACACTTTAAAAAACTTGGATTGCAAGGTTGGAAAGTTTGGATTGATGCAGCGGTGGATCCAGAAGCATTCTTGTGGAAGCCGAATTCCGCAATGACTACTATTGGAGAAGCTGTTGGATCAACTGTGGCCTGGAATAAAAATTATGTTGCCTTCAGCTAGAGAGCTTTCATAGGGTATGCTTTTGTAGACATTCCATCTTTCTTATGTATATATTGGGTTAAATCATGCATGTATTATGAAACAGTTATGTTTTTGGTGACGGGTTAAGTTGGTGATGTACTACGTACTTGTGTTTTATGTTGATCGAATATTATGTTAAGTAATATATATGAATGATTCTGTGTACTAATATTTGTTGCATTGAAATGTGAATCATATTATCATTAATATATATGAATTTGTTTTACTAGTCAGGTCCATGTAAATTACAACAGAAAAAAAAGTTGTAATAAGTCATGTTACAACGGTGAGAAAATGTTGTAATATAAAGAAATTCACAATGGTGTAAAAATGTTGTAATATCAATGAAATCACAACGGTGTAGACATGTTGTTATATAAATGAACACAACATATTACAATATCTACAACAACGGGGATAAAAGTTGTAATATAGTTTATTACAACGGTGACAAAAGTTGTTATACGTATACTCTAACTTTACTATGGTATATACGACAACGGAGAATTATAGTTGTAATAAATTTTATTACAACGGTATAAAACTGTTGCTAGATAACCCTTTTACAACGATGTTGCAACGGTGCAGAAAAGTTGTAAAAGAAACTAATATATTACCACATCTGCATACACGACGGTGGAGGCACCGTTGTAAAATGATATTACAACGGTGTTGCACCGTTGTAATAGGGTGAATTTGTTGTAGTGTTTGAAAAGAGATAATTTGATAACAGAGTTGAATTCTATTCATATTTTTACATAATATCTGACTCTATTACCTGATAGTCTTGGACTCTTGAACCCTTGATATCTTGATACTCATAAGTTCTTGATTCTCCTTTAAAATCTTGAATATCTTAATTCTTGAAACTCTTAGCTCTTGAAACTCTTAACTCTTGAAACTCTTAACAGTACAGTCCTCAATATCTTATTACCTACATCTAAATCTTGCATATACATATATATATACATACATATATATATATATATATATTCCAGATAAAAGTGTTAGTGTGTGTATATATATATATTATAATCAATAATGATTGAAAAAAGGTTGTTGTCATCAAAATATCATCAACATTTGATTCTCTAACATATCCTTTGTCCAGGTTTATCACAATGGACAAGCTATGAATCAGATTTTGCAGAGTCTTGTCAATTCATCTGTTTTGGAATAATGATTCATTTGTCCTTTGTCCACCTTTATGACAATGGAAAAGCTATGGGTCATATTTGACAAAGTCTTGTCAATTAATCCGTTTAAAAATAATGACTCTTTTGGCCAACTTTATCAAATAGGACAAATTTGGACCAGCTTTATCAAAGTCTAGTCAAATCACCTGTTTGTGGTAGACCGTACTATTTGGAATAGCTTTGGCACAGCTTTACTTAACAAGTGAATGTCCATTTCAAATTTCAAATTTCGAATAGTTTGAAAATTGTTGAATAACTAAATGGCCATTTCAAATTTCGAACATAGTTTTTTTGGTGGTTTTCATATTAATCTTCCAAGTTCTACATTCATAGAAACATACAAACAATAATTCAAACTAATATTCAAAATACTACTACGAACACTAGTGGTTACGGTTAAATTGCAAGTCTTCTTGGAGTTGTTTGAGACATCTAATTCCTTATTCCAGCTCTTTCACATATGCTATGCCCCTTGGACATAGCGGTTCGTCTACCCATTTTGAAAAACTTCAACTGTGGGGATAACTGAAACAAAGAAGTATTCGACGACCAATGTTTTCACCATCAGTTGTTACAACAACTTCAGCCTTCTATCCACAGTGGCAGCGAGCTGGATAAGTGTTAACCTCTTCTTCATATGGGAATTGATTTAGTGGTATCTTCTCAACCTTTTGTTCTAGAACGGTGATAAACAAGATGTTCATTCACTCATGGGACATGCACAGGTTCATTCGGCCTCGGTTGAAGTGTGAGTAGGTCAAGATCCGGGTATTCAAGAGCAAGCTCCTTGTAATGTTGTTCTTGATAGTTTATATTCCTATCGATATTAGTTTGATCACTAGATGTTTGAAGGGGGTCATGGACGTAACCTTGTTCTTGATAGTTTATATTCCTATCGATATTAGTGTGATCACTAGACGTTTGAAGGGAGTCATGGACGTAACCGAAATCAGAGTCCATAGATGATGGACATGAAGGCATTGTTAAAAGAAATAGAGTTAAGAACATATAGTTGAGTGTGGATTAGAATTATGAAGAAGTAGGCAGGTATATATAAAATTTACAAATACACAGGCGAACTTTGAAAAGGACAATGCTAGAATGACAAAAAAATGGTGATATTCACCGCATCCTGAAATGTACGGCAGGAAGGTAGCGCAATTCACGGGGAAGAAAGAATCACAGGGCTCAAAATGTTGCCGCGTTTTCTAACCTACCTATTCCCGGTTGATTAAGTATTATCGCTTTGAAAGTACGCCTAAAGGCGAACTTTGAAAATGCGCCCAGTCCTCTCCCCGAACAAAACAGGTATATATTTGTAAATATTTCCAAAACAAGGCTAAATATGTTAAAATTTCTACAACCAAGGTCAAACATGTTAATTTTCCTATATTATAAGCATCATTGGCATTGCAAAACTGTTATGAGGACTCTTTATATATATTCAGAATCTTGTTATATCAAACTTTTAACGTACATAGTGAAAAGGTAGAATGATGATTTCTTGTACATAGAAATACAATAGTCATTAATTATTTTAACAGACAAATTGTTTTACAATTTACAACTTTTAGGAATCGAAATTTTAGAACGAATCCAAATATACGTATTTGTGATTAAAAAATAGTCAGGAACCACATATTATAACCATATATCATCTTATATTTGCTTTAATTATTTCAATGCTCAAATAAGAGAGTACACATCAATACCTTTACCTCAATCAACTTAATATGCTTAGATTCTTTTAATGCTTACTAAAAATGATTACTTTTAGTGGTTTCAATATGACATATCTATAATAATACAGATGTTATCATTCACTGAAAGTTTGTTCAGTTGTGCTTAAGGATCTTACCTTTTAAACGCTTCAACCAATGCATTTAATGAAATTAAAGTTGGAATATTTCGAAAATCAGGACACATATGTAAAATAAAATGTATTGCGCTATTTCGGTGTAAAGCCTAACTACAGTGATCTAATTTTAAATTAGAGTTAAGAGGCTTAAATCTTATATTATCATGGGCCTAATGCGTAGATATCCAGGAATTTTAATTTGTTGAAGGACCAAATTATAAAACACCAACCCTACTAAAAAAGGGTTATGTTCCCCAACTTATACAAGCCTTAGCAACTCTCTAACCCTCTTCTACGGAGATCTAATTTCAGATCTAAGGTTTATATCAATTTGGAAGACTAAACCAAATTCGTCTTCTTCTTAGCAAATAACCATAGATTCAGGTTCTGCAATAATTAATTATGAATTCAGGTATGCTTCCGCTAATCTATTTATTTGTTTTTCGATTTGTTCTCAATTAAATTAATATGGGTTATATATTTGGATCTATGGTTTCATGATTGATTGTTGTCAAAGTATACTGAAATCCTAACAAGTGGTATCAGAGCCACCCATTATTGATTCCATTGGGATTTTTTTATTATGGTTTCATCTGATCATACAAATATACATACACACACACACTGATATATACATACATACATACATACATACATATATATATATATATATATATATATATATATATATATATTATTGTGCGAAAGTTGCACAAATGCGAAAGCATAATAAACATGATCTAGATTTTCCAATTGAACATCAATTACTCTATTACTACAAAAAAAGTAAATAACTATAAAGAAGAAAATAAAGACATGGTATTTATACTATTTCCACTATCATCCATAAGGCAATGTACGTCTAGTCCAAAAAAAGGAGAGAGATTTTAATCCACATAAGAGAGAGATACAAGAGATTACAAGATAAGAGTTTACATAATCAAAACCTTAAATTAGACTTAACAAGAAGAGACACTCCATTTGGGGATCGCTGGTTCTATGACAGAATGGGTATACAATGCAGTCTACCCCTCAATATATAGCCAGTGAAAAAAGTATGTGAATCATTAATCAAATTACCAAGATATGGTAATAAATAGTGGAGGCAAATTGCAGAGGAAACAAGGGTCACAAACATAGCAAGTAATCAATCAATTCTTTTCCTTAACAAAGATGAAAGAAAATAATCCTTGCATTAATTTCTTCACCATCCCATGCAAATGCAATCCATGCATACCTATAGTAAAATATTTTCTTTCCATTTTGCATATTTGTTTCCCATATTTGTGATTACGTATCACCAAAATTTAACACTCCACCTTGATGCAAAATCATATATCTCCAACACCCCACTTCAAATCAAATTCTCTTATCAACATAAACTCTTCAAAAAAAACTCCAACTTAAACCAAAATCTCATCGTGAAATAGAAACCAAAAATGAATATTTACCTAATGGGTTCCAGCAAAGATACCCCCATCACACTTTGTTAATGAGCTCAGACAACGTCCCCACCCACCAAAAAAATGTTGCAAATATCCCAAAAAAAAAAGGCTGATTTCAAAGTAATCTCAACACCACCAAGATAAAAAAATAATTCTCTCAATCACCAGTTCAAATACGGAGCCATAATCCAATCTCTATACATACAAAAAATATCTCCTGCCACTTAATTAAAACCATTACAAACTTCACCCACTACCTGCAAAACATGCATCTTCCTCATGAAATGCCGCACACAAAAATCAACGGTCAAAAAAGTTTGTAATACCATAAAGATCTCCATCTGAAACATGATCAAAAGTTCCCAAATCCAATAATCCATTCAACACACTAACTTCTTATCAGTCAAAATTCCATAATTGGATCGCTCTTCTCTCTTAACATAATTCCCTCTACCAAAGTCTTCTTTATTTCCTTAAAATAGTAATAGCATAATTACCATAAGACATGCCACTTTTTCTTGAAGCCATTGATGCGCAATCTAAAATTCGCCTTACTCTAATATCAATGAATTTAACATCAATTATTCTATTACTTAAAAAGAAAGTAAATAACTATAAAGAAGAAAATAAAAACACAGTATTTATACTGGTTCCACTATCATCCATAAGATAGTGTACGTCCAGTCTAAAAAAGGAGAGAGATTTTATTCCACATAAGAGAACGATACAAGAGATTACAAGATAAGAGTTTACATAATCAAAGTCTCAAATTAGGCTTAACAAGAAGAGACACTCCATTTGTGGATCATTGGCTCCATGACAGGATGGGTATACAATGTAGCCTACCCCTCAATATATAGCCAATGAAAAAACTATGTGAGTCATCAATCAAATTACCAAGATATGGTAATAAATAATGGAGGCAAATTACAGAGGAAACAAGTGGCGCAAACATAGCAAGTAATCAATCAATTCCTTTCCTTAGCAAAGAATGAAGAAAATAATCCCTACGTTAATTTCTTGATCATCTCATGCAAATGCAATCAACGCATACCCATATTAAAATATTTTCTTTCCATTTTGCATTTTATTTCCCCTGTTTGTGATTTTGTATCACCAAAATTTAACATATACATATACATATGTATTATGTGTGTGTGTATATATATATATAATGAGTTGTTCAGTTGGTTCACATGTGTTGTTTTGCATCTTAGAAACAGTTTCAGTTCATAAGGTGCCCTATTTAATTTTCAGTTTGTATATTAAAAAAAATTATGTGTGTTAAGTTTCAGATTTATACTTACAGAGCTATTGTCTTCTTTATGTTTGTACTTTAGTTCTCTGGATTGAATTAATGTATTTTGTCGCTTGCAAATAATGATTCAGGCATGTGTGGTGTTTCATAACCAATTTATTTTGTCAGTAGGAATTGCCATATTAATTTACTTTACTTATCATGGAATTTATAATGTGGGTAACCTTTTTTATTTTATTTCCATGCTTACATTATGATAACTTTCCATTGCTATCACGGTTTGTTTTGTTTTATTCAGATATTGTTGCACAAGCCATTTTTTTACTAGATATTACTTTGAGATCCGGATTATAAGATTATCCAAAATAAAGTTGCATTGATGATTTTATATCATTAATAATATATGTTTATATATATATATATATATATATATATATATATATATAAACAATTTAGGTACATAAAGGGATAATTTGATATTTCATACAAAAACTTAAACTGACTAAGACATAAGGGTGGGTCACATACATACCTAGTCATGATATTTTTCTATGCAGTTAGAATTATTTTTGTCTATGTTTTTGTATGAGTTAGT
Source organism: Allium sativum (assembly GCA_030737875.1). Lineage (NCBI taxonomy): Eukaryota > Viridiplantae > Streptophyta > Magnoliopsida > Asparagales > Amaryllidaceae > Allium > Allium sativum. Next base: position 506,733,333 of record CM060912.1, read on the forward strand.
CTAGTTAGGATTATTTATTTTGTTCATGGAAATATTTGAATTGGTCAAACTACAGCAACGCTGGACTAGTTTACGCATTGAACCTTATAGTCACATCGGCATTGGTTATTGTCAGGTTTTGAAAGTTAGGAATTGTAAATTAATATTTTAAACAAACGACCACAACAATACAAAGAAATATGATAATTACATTATTATACATAGTGCATATTTGGTTACTATGATACTTGATAAGTATGTTATCAAGTAAGGAATGATTATTTTTTATCTCAACGTATATTATATGGTTTTTTCATTCATTCATGTTATTCAATACAATAATTATGACAATTATTGTGTCTCTTACATGTAATCTGAGGTAGCTCTTAATTCTGACATTCATCTATGATATTGTGATTCATTTATGATGTCTTGTATTATATTCATTACGGCTATGATTAAAACTCATTATGTCATTATTGTAGTTTTGACATTTTCAAGTGTCATAATAGACCTAAGGATTTTTCAGGAGTGTTCTATGGCACTAAAAATATATTATATATTTACTAAGAATAAATTCAAATATATTTGTGTCTCTTTGCAACTGTAAATGTCTTATATTCATACTGAACTAACTAAAATAAAATATCATCAAAGTGACCTCTTCTATTTTGGTGGTTCATGAAAATGTTTGATATTTGTGTGTAGTTGCTTATGCGAGTATTAGCCGGCCCAAAGAAAGACTAATATTTGGTCGAATTGCTTACACATGTGTGATGATAAATACGTGAAAATTATAAGGTTTTATGAGTGAATAATTAATTGGCCCAAAGAAAGATTGTTATTTGACTTGAATTTATTATCAGTGTTTGATCATTACAACAAGAGTACCACTTACAACTAATATTACAATCCAAAGTCTTGATATGAAAATGTACTAGGTATCTTGAGAAGAGACTCATCAATTATTTGAATTTACTATGGTTGATATTTAGCTATGAGCATGTGCGGTCAATTTTCATTGTATTTTGGTTCATTTTTCAGATAATTTAACCGAATTGTCTATCAATATTAAGAATATTCTCATTTTATTTTGGGATAACTATAAGAATTTGTAAGAGAGCGTGTTGTTTGTTCTTCACTTTATAAATTTATCTCTTGCAATTAGGAGGGTTAGGAGCATATTGTTTGTTCTTAACTTTACAGATTTAGCTTTTGCAAATTATGTAGATCTAGCTCTTGCAATTCGGAGGGTTAGGAGCATGTTGTTTGTTCTTGACATTATAGTTAGCTCTTGCAATTAGGAGGGTCACAACCAACCCTACCACCATTAGATATTCTTATTACATTTTGAAGAATATTTAAAGGTGGTATAATTCAAAAGACAAAATTTAAAGGATCATTAAGTAAATATTTCAAAGTTTTCAAGGATGTGCTATATGTAACGATAACTAATTTTTGATAAGTTATCTACTGAGAATGGAAACAATTTTTGTGAAAACAATAAGGGGAAACTAGCACTCTTTGTGATGCTTGCTTCCATAAATTCCAAGTAAAAGAAATATAAGTGAGTACTATGTGAAAAAATATTGCTTCAAAAGTTAAAGTCACTCAAATTATATTGTTGTTTTTGGTGCTTTCTCCGATATGATCATTTTAAGATTAATATTATTTTAAGAATAAGATATCATCTTATTGAGCCAATTCAACGCTTTGATAATTAGAAGAGAAACTGAAGCTTATAAGATTATAAGTACTCATTTGATATACAATTTTGTATCCATAAAGATGTAGAAGTCACCGAAGGTCTAAAAGAAAAGAAATAACATACAAATATGTTATAATTATTTCTTTAATGAGATATACAGACATATAAAGTAAAGTATACTGGACGTTTCAAAATCATTATTAAGATTTTAGTCATATTATTTGAGTTTATTTGATATTTTTTGTTATGTTATCGTTTGGACAGATTACGATTTTCTTTTAATATGAACAAATTTGGTTATTATTGTTTGTTTAGAAATAATAAAGTTGAATTATGAATATATTTCAAACATTTTCCTTGGAATTAAAGCTTTTAATATTTAAATTATAGCTCATATATGGTTGCGCTAAGTTTTCAAACTTTGGTTTAGTTATAATTATGATTATATGTTTTTCTAGCACATTAAATAATTCTAGACTGGGACATTGAAGATAGAAAATATCTTGTTGATATTCTAAGAAAGTTAAATATTATAGTTTTATGAACCCACATTAAGAAAATGTTTTATGATGGGAAATGCAATTTTTTTTTAAGGAAGTTGAGTTTAGGAGGGGGAAGAAAGTATGACCATTGTCTTTAGAGAGAATCATTATCTTTGATTCAACTATAGTTGTTTCTTTGGTTAAAGTTTAAAATTTATTTTCTTTCATTAAGAGGAAGTAAATTAAGAACCATAATAAGACAATGTTAAATAAAAAAAAATTAACCTATGGTTACTGTTTCAAGAAGACAAACTCAACAACCTCAAAGTGTATGGTTACTAAGGAAACCCACTTGTAGAGGAAGAAATACTATTCTAAATGATTGTATGGTATTTCTTCCTAAAGGTAAATAATGGGCTGGTGAATATGACTCTATGTGCTTACGTCAATCCATATAAGGTACTAATTTAAAAAAGTGGATTTAAGATATGAACATATAGCATACGTCTATATAAACAATAAAATTTGCAGTTTCCCTCTAACTTAGGTAACAAAATTATTATTTGTGAATTACCATTCAATGGTAAAGGGAATTAAGTGGGTGGTATGGAATTTTATAAGGCAATTTTTTTATTAAAAAGACCACTCTTAAGGAATTTTTGTTTTCTTTAAAGTAGTATTCTCTTCTAGTTAGTTAACAACTAATTAGAACCGCTTTGGAGTTTATTGCATATTTTATGTTAAAGAAATATCTGATGGAGATTAAAGTTGTGTTTCTTAATTGAGACATTGATGAAACATCCTAAGGATCTCACTTTTGGACTATTATTTTGCATTTGTGATTCAAATACACTATATAATTCATGGGGGATATTTGAGTTATCACAAAAGAATTGACAGATAGTTGCTTAGAAGGTTTAGTATCCAGACTACAACTCAGTTGATTCTCTTTTGCCCAAAAAGATAATGTTAACATCCTTAAAACTACGAAATTGCAAAAGGATTTCTCATGCATTTGTAGTGTGAATTCTAATGCATACTAATGTATATACATATATGAATATACATGTATAATTTGGCAGATACCTTACTGATATTAAGAGCCGATCACTAATTTAGTAACCAAAATAGATATGAGATATTTTTAAGGGAGAAAATATATAAAAGATTTTATGCTCATAGATAAAAGATCGGATCGGTTGGAGATCATAAAGAATTACAATCTAGAAATTTTGGATGTCATTACTGTAAAAAATCCACTTCAAGCAATGATAATATAATTCATGGGGGAAACCATATAAGGAAAAGTGTCATTTAAACACTAATAACTTCCATCAATTTGACAATATCGTTTGTGATTAATTATAAGACATCCAACTATGGTAAATAATAATGAAATTTTGTCACAAGACTCCAGTTATTAATAAAGAATCAAAAGACCAAGTAATATTGTGACAATAAAGAACATATTATTCTCAATAGGGGAAGAGTGCAAAATATATTGTAATTCATAGAGCATGCTTTGACCAGCTCCATTATGGCGGATCCACTTACCAAAAAATTATCACCTAAGGTCTTTCATGAACATATAACTCAATTGGTGTAACATTTATGTAAGGATATTTTGGTTAAGGACGAATTTGTATTTGGTATTGCTGTATGACTCGTTGCTCTATATTTCAGTTATAGATATATATGTATATCAAGTTCTTTTTCTAATAAGAAATAAAGTAATAAATTTTCTTTGCACTCAAGTTATTCAGATATTAGACGTTTTGATCTCAATAAAGAAGGTTCTGTTGGAAATAGACATGTATAGACCATATTTCATGTAATTTATATGTTATGCATCTATGATTGATCTATGTCATTTGATTGTATTGATATATGTTACCATTGATGTGTAACAACCCGGAAATGCGAGCCAGTTTAATTTTTTTATTTTGGCAATTTTAGTGAAGTTTGAACATTTAAAATGAATTATTTTAAATAATAATGATGAGATATTTATTTTCAAATGAATTAGAACGTATATATTTATATACGTCGTCGTTAGAATATAAATATTTATTTTAATTATAAATAGAATTGAAAATTGCGCGGTAGTTCGATAATTCGATTTCAAATTTCAATTGAACGTACCGTGTGCAAAATAAACCGAATTTTAGTGAAACCAAAAACATTTGAATCTATTTGATAATATCTTTCCAACGAATCCGAAAAATTGAAATTTCATAGCGGGAATCAAAAGATATGTCCAGTTGAAAATTCTGAATAGTCGCTATGGAATTCAGTCCCTTAAAAATAGCCATTTTGCAAACGATCTCGGATTTCGACGAAACCACTTTTGTTGGATCCGCGATGTCAAGTTATTGCTAGATTCCAAATTTCATAATTTTTTGATTCAATATGTGAGCATGGCAAAGGAAAACGCGTTTGACCAGTTTCAGCTGATTTTAATCGACTGGAAATTGGCCATTTTTCCAACGGTTTCAGAATTCGACGAAATTAGTTTTGTTAGGACTGTATCATCAATACAAAGCTAGAAAATATTTTTTTTGGAATTTTTCGAGTTAGTATGTGGTCCTGGTAAATTGAAATGTGCGTTCAAATTCAATATATAGAGTTATATTTTGATTTTGACGAAAACTGATCGAAACGGTCGAATCAGCCTACGTGACATATCCCATTGTGTTCGGAATGGGGGTAATTAGCTATGGACGACAGGCGGTGGGTCTCGTTTCGAGGTCGAAAATAAAAGTTGCCTTTTGGAAATAAAAATAATTAAATATTAAAATATATATAATCCACCCCCTAACTTCTCTCTCCCTCCTCACTTCCAATCCGACGGCTTCTGAAATAAAAATAAAAAAACGAAAGCTCTAAATCGATCGAACCACGTCGCCCAAGCCTCAACCGCACCACCGCCCAGGCCGGCGAGCCACCCCGTCGAGCTACCCCCTCTCCGTCCCGCCACTTCGTACGCGACTCCCCCCTTTTCTTCTTCCTCGACCCGCGGGATCCCCAATGCCCTAGCCCGCAACCCTTAAGCCCTGAACGCCACCGACCGCCAAGGGAGGACCTCACTCCGGCGCAGCAACCCCCGGCAGCCCTCCAATCTCGCATAACCCCTCCCCTCGACAGTGATCCCTAGTTCGAAGAAAGGTGAGTGTTTAATTTGTTTTGTTTAAGTTTAATTAATGGAAAGCTGTGATTTTTAAAAGGCAAAGAAAAATTTGTTCTTTTTATCAAAGAAAGATTTGCTCTTTTTTTCAAAGAAAGATTTGTTCTTTTTATCGAAAAAAGATTATATTTTCAATCGAATAAAGATGTGATTTTTATTCGTTTTGAAAACCATATAAAGATGTGATTTTTATTCGTTTTGAAAACCATATAAAGATGTGGTTTTTTGAAAACGAAAAGAAATGATTTTTAATGTAGACAATAAAAATATGATTTTTATCATCTGCGAAATATAAAAATGTGATTTTTATAAAGTAGAAGTATTAAAAATATGATTTTTATATTATATAGATAGTAAATATTTAATCTTTATATTTGAAAAGGCGAAATCTTTATATTTGAAAAGGCGAAATCTTTATATTTGAAAAGGCGAAATCTTTATATAGAGAATAGCGTGATAAAATATAATCTTTATTATATGAACCTCGTTGTAAAAATAGAATTTTTATCTATATAATAGAGGTGTAAAATAGAATTTTTATCTATATAGTAGCAGTGTAAAAATAGAATTTTTATATACATAACATCATATAAAAATGTGATTTTATATATGTAGTGAATACGGGCAAAGAAAGTGACAGAAGACGAAAAGGTGAAGATTTCCTACATTTGAAGTGTCGTGGAGTTGGGATAGCTTTGGTGAGAACTTCTCACTCTAAATTTCTTTTTCTAGTTGTATATATATATATATATATATATATATATATATATATATATACTAGGATGCAGACGGTGTTTAGTAGCACCCGACACCCGTCGTCCACAGACCATGAACGGCTTGTATGCTTGTTTGTTGTGAATTTTGTTGATGATGTTGATGTGAAATGTGTTGAAATAAATTAATTATCATTAAAAATAAAAATTTTAATGTGAAAGTGAATAAATAAATATTTATAAACAAATCGGCCGATTTATTTATATACACTGATTTGACTGATATTGATTGGGTCGATAAATTTTACATATCGCCCAACTGCACAAATAAAAATCTGTGTTTGTTGATTTGAAACCCAACACGGGTATTGGGATGATATTTGGCATACACTAATCCCAATTATTTCATTGTATGTCGATCAATTGGTCGACAGACTGTGTAAGCGTCGATTATTTATATTTGATGTTTATGCAGTTGTGTGGTGCACTTTGATGATGGTTGATAGTTTATCGTTGCTATTATATACATGTGTTGTATGAAATCCATATAATTAACGTTATATGGTAACTGATTGGACCTCATTCCAATCGGGAAAATAATGAATATTATAAAAGAAAATTCATGTGTTGAATATAAAAATAGTCATGTGTCGACGATATTCATGTGTTGAAACTATTCATGTGTTGAGTAAAATATTTTAACAATAAAATTTACATCTTTATCATATTTAAAATTAGAAGCTACTTCACGGTGGAGTCTAATTAAAAATCAAATGATAGATACCATAATTTTATAAAATATATTGCATAACAAAAATAGTCGTGTGTTGACAGTACTCATGTGTTGAGATTAGTCATGTGTTGAAAGAAATATATATTCATTTGTTGAATAGAATAACGAATTTATTGAAATATATAAAGCCGTGTTGATTAGAGTTGCGCTATTTTGACGTGAACGATATTTATATCGATTATATTCGTTTTTATAATGAATATAGAAAAGGTAGTGATTTCAAAATATAACGTTTTGAAAATATTATCATTTATATAGTAATGATATGAAATATTCAATTTTGATTTGAAACTGAATATGAAGTTGAAATTGTTTTGAAAATGAATTTAAAACGAATTATAAAATACGTTTTGAATTGAAATCAATGAAATACATATAACATATATATTATATTTATTAAATGGCCAAAATAGAATGCGCCGCGCCGCGGTAGTTCGTGAATTTCGACCTTTGACTTCGAATTGACATTGCGGGAGATCCGACCGTCGGATTCTCCTAAAACCGGAACCGTTGGGTTCGTATCAAAAAGAGCTTTCCAATGAATATTAGAAATTTGAAATCTAACGGTTGGATTTGGAACTATGTCCAAATCAAATTTGGAAAAGGTCGCTGTAAGTGCAGTTCGATGGCCGTTGATGGAAATCGACTGTACGGGCCTTGATAAAATTATTAAAAATATCTATAATTTGTGTAAAATCATAATATGTGAATTGGAAAGAACTGGGATGAAAAATTACACATTTGAAAAGATAAAAATAGATTTTTATCAAAATGAACTAGTTTTGAACTAGAATTAAAATCAATTTATTTTTGAAATAAATAAATTGAATTTGAATTGGTTTTGAAAATAATCAATATTCCCAATACGTGAATTGGACTGGAGTTGAATCTAAATTATCTTCGGAATATTTCGATGTTGGATTTCGTGATTATACAAATATTGTTATGGGAATTTGAAAGATATATTTTATATCGTTATTTCCAATACGATATTTGTTGGTTTCAGGATTTGATATTGAATATAAGCCGGTATATTTTCTATTCAAAGCCTTGTATTTAATATCAAATGTGATTTGGGTTTGTCGTGAATGGTGTCTTCATTAACACTGTTCTTAAGCCCAATAGAGATAAAGATTAAATCTTTCTATTTAGATTTAATGAAGTGTATCAATTAAATAATATGTAATTGGAATTGAATTTGAATTGGTTTTTGGGTTTATCGTGAGCGGTGTTTTGAACAACACCTGTTCTTTAACCCGATTAACAATAGAGTGTGATTTTGGGTTTATCGTGAATCGTGTTCTAAATGACATTGGTTCTTTAACCCAGTTAAAGACAGGCAATTGAATTTTGAAAAGATTAAAACTAAGTGGAGTTTTAATGAATCTTTAATTAGATTGAAAGTGAATTGATAATTTAAATCATCAAATCTGAAAGGTGATCGAGAATGGAGTACCACCAGTTTTGCTCCAAAGCGATAGTTAAATCTTTAATTAGATTTGAACGTGAAATGGTAATTAATTTTACCGATAACACCATGGTGTTAGATATGGAGTATCACCAGTTTTGCTCCAGGGGATGAATAGGTTGGGATTGGAAAATAAAATAAATAATTACTTCGGTGTGGTTCGCTAATCCCGACTAGTTTGAAATGATATCCAAAGGAAGATTAAAGAATAAATTTAGAAAAAATTATCTTTGATAAAATTAATGGGAACCTATTCCCTAAGAATGTGATTTTGTGAATAAAAAGAATATTCTGAATTGGAATGATGTGTTTGTTGTGTTTGTGTAACATTTGTTTATCATATACGTGGGTTATTCAGAAAGGTCGGGTTTATACCCATTCTGAATAACCGATTCGACGAGATGTCGAAGATGAAGACGGTGGTTGAAGACCGGAAGTCTTCACATCGTTTGGTTGATTACTGATGATCTTGATTGGGCTGTACATCCGAGATGAGGGAAATAGTTGGTGATCGTCCAGACGTACTTGGAGATCGATGGATATGCGAGGAAAGTGCCTCCGGTTTCGTTCAGACCCAGAACGAACTTGTAAATGGATTGTGTGTCTGACATTGGATTTTATTCTTTGTTGATTGATCTCTATTAAATATACATCTGTTTGGCGGCAAAGAATTTATTCTCTTGCTTAACGCCCTTCTCTGAGACGTACGAGCTCAGAGATTGTATATCGATGGACATCAGTCGCATGGAGTGAATTCCCAGTGTGGCACGCGTAAGTGGCAATTGATCAAGGCTTCTGTTAAAAAGCAAAGTCTTGTGGTTGATGATCAAAGCACGGCCTGTGTGGCGTAGCTTTGTGTATAGCGTGAATTCGCGAGCCTCACACCTCGGTATGAGTCAAAAACGGGATAGTGACTGCAGGGAGTGCACGACGTTTCTTTCTAGGTAGGGTGGTGTCAGTGACCTACCAGCCCTGACATTTATATACTTTTCACCTGTGTGGTTGTTGGAATGCGAGGCGCCTCAGATATAGGTCTGTTAGGACCGGGAAACGTGTGCTCAGGAATAACTAATCCTTCAAAGTTAGGTGAGGAAAGGCCCTGAAGATCCGAGGATCATAGTGGGGTCCTGAGACATTTGCTAGAGTGTCTCGAAATGGAGAGGAGCTTGCCCCTTGCCTCGACTCATGATGGAATCCAATTTCCAATACGTAATAATTCGGTTTTATTTGTAGAACCTAGTATGGCGACATAGTGGTATGGGTCATTCATGCCGCCTATGATTGATATTTATGATTGAAATTGTTTTGACACTATACACTTATAATAGTATCAAATAATGTGTTTTAACGTATCAAGCATGCTTTGGCTATTATAAGGTAAAAACCTTATCCTCCGGCTTGCGTTGCATTGTGTGATGGGACCTGGGTCTTATAATAGCTTCATTTTTCTTTATTTAGCATTGCGCTGTTTGTTTTATGCACTGGTATTTTTGGGAGGAAACCCGTTCCGTGTTATACGGCATGGTCCCTTGATTTACCGAACTTTAAAATAAAGAATCATAACTGTTTTAGTTCTCACACCAGTCACATGACTGACCTGGAGTTTATTGTTTTAACCTAAACTCTGGGTGCCCCTATTTTCCACACGGGCAGCTAGTAGTTTTGGTTTTGCAGATTTATATTCACAGGGTGCTGATTTACAGCTGGAACGATGCTCGGAAAGCTCTGTATCCGTGTATCACTTTCAGTTGTGTTTTGTATATTTTTCCGCTGCTATGTAATTTATTGTAATCTCTGATGTTCATCGAATGTATTTTATTCATTTATACTCTGTATATTCTTGTATCTGATGGAATTGTTGTAATAAACAATGAAATGTTCTTCCGTCTGCGTTCTTTTGTGTGTTGTTCTCACAGTATCCGCTCTTTTCTTCACGGGGAACTTACGGGTTCTTACAGTTTGGTATCAAAGCTTTGGTTTGCAGAGCTCGAGAACAAGACACATTAGAACCGAACGAAAGAATTCATCAGATATTGGATTAGTAATATCCAATTAGAATTACTCGTTAGAGATAGGATCAGTAGTATCCTAGAACGAGTGTGAAGAGTATATTTTTCAAATGAAAACAATTTTGTTTTGAAAATATGAACTAGATTATACGTATTTGAATATTTATTTATTTTGAATTTGGAAAATCCAGTATATAAAGATTTTGCATATACACGTCATGAACGTATATTCGAAGTTTTAATATACTAGATAGATATAGAATCATACTCTAGTGGCCCGAAGATGATTCTGATGGTTGAGTACTCGTCGTCAGAATTTATATTCGAGTGACGAAGGTGTGATTTCTATATATTTCCGTTAGACTGGTGTGAGAACCAAAATTAGATATATATATTGTTGTGAATTGGCATCAAAAACATGATTTTCTGTATATGTATGAAAATTATGAATTTGAAACTCTAATTCACTAATTGATTTATGTTTGAGTTGTTTGTTTATTTGTTTGATAATTTTGAACTATTACGCCTAATAGAGTCAAATATTGAATTGTATTGAAAATTGGTTGCATTTGCTTGCATATACATGTACTTACATTGAACAGGTCATAGCAAGGAGGCTAGAGCAGAGAATAAAATTTGTTTGCCCGACAAATAGGTACATGTTTACTATAATTTACTGTTTTGTTTGGGTGATGATGATTTCATGAGCCGATTGGCTTTTTTTTTTTTGAGATCTGAGGGCCTATATGGCAATTTTGTGATTTTCCCGGTGCTCCCGGTGCAGGGGAGGTTATGGCGAAATTTTCGAAAATTTAGGGTGTTAGCCAAATTTTTGAAAAATTTGAAAAGTTCTTAGAAAATGAAAAGTTGAAGAACTTAAGCCGTAGCGAAAATAATGGAAGTTGAGTTGAATAGTTAAACAACTTTCGGCTTCGTTCCTTTTCGGGGACGAAAAGTTTTAAGTGGGGGAGAATGTAACAACCCGGAAATGCGAGCCAATTTAAAATTTTTATTTTGGCAATTTTAGCGAAGTTTGAACATTTAAAATGAATTATCTTAAATAATAACGATGAGAAATTTATTTCGAAATGAATTAGAACGTATATATATATATATATATACGTCATCGTTAGAATATAAATATTTATTTTAATTATAAATAGAATTGAAAATGGCGCGGTAGTTCGATAATTCGATTTCAAATTTCAATTGAACGTACCGGGTGCAAAATAAACCGGATTTTAGTGAAACCAAAAACATTTGAATCTATTTGATAATATCTTTACAACGAATCCGAAAAATTGAAATTTCATAGTGGGAATCAAAAGATATGTCCAGTTGAAAATTCTGAATAGTCGCTATGGAATTCAGTCCCTTAAAAATAGCCATTTTGCAAACGACCTCGGTTTCGACGAAACCACTTTTGTTGGATCCGCGATGTCAAGTTATTGCTAGATTCCAAATTTCATAATTTTTCGATTCAATATGTGAGCGTGGCAAAGGAAAACGCGTTTGACCAGTTTCAGTTGATTTTAATCGACTGGAAATTGGCCATTTTTCCAACTGTCTCAAAATTCGACGAAATTAGTTTTATTAGGACTGTATCGTCAATACGAAGATAGAAAATATTTTTCTGGAATTTTTCGAGTTAGTATGTGGCCCGGGTAAATTGAAATGTGTGTTCAAATTCAATATATAGAGTTATATTTTGATTTTGACGAAAACTGATCGAAACGGTCGAATCAGCCTACATGACATATCCCATTGTGTTCAGAATGGGGGTAATTAGCTATGGACGACAGGCGGTGGGTCTCGTTTCGAGGTCGAAAATAAAAGTTGCTTTTTGGAAATAAAAACAATTGAATATTAAAATATATACTATCCACCCCTAACTTCTCTCTCCCTCCTCACTTCCAATCCGACGGCTTCTGAAATAAAAATAAACGAAAGCCCTAAATCGATCGAACCCCGTCGCCCAAGCCTCAGCCGCACCACCGCCCAGGCCGGCGAGCCACCCCGTCGAGCTACCACCTCTCTGTCCCGCCACTTCGTACGCGACTCCCCCCTTTTCTTCTTCCTCGACCCGCGGGATCCCCAATGCCCTAGCCCGCAACCCTTAAGCCCTGAACGCCACCGACCGCCAAGGGAGGACCCCACTCTGGCGCAGCAACCCCCGGCAGCCCTCCAATCTCGCAGAACCCCCTCCCCTCGACAGTGATCCCTAGTTCGAAGAAAGGCGAGTGTTTAATTTGTTTAAGTTTAATTAATGGAAAGCTGTGATTTTTAAAAGGCAAAGAAAGATTTGTTCTTTTTATCAAAAAAAGATTTGTTCTTTTTATCAAAGAAAGATTTGTTCTTTTTATCAAAGAAAGATTTGTTCTTTTATCGAAGAAAGATAATATTTTCAATCGAATAAAGATGTGATTTTTATTCGTTTTGAAAACCATATAAAGATGTGATTTTTATTCGTTTTGAAAACCATATAAAGATGTGATTTTTATTCGTTTTGAAAACCATATAAAGATGTGATTTTTATTCGTTTTGAAAACCATATAAAGATGTGATTTTTTGAAAACGAAAAGAAATGATTTTTAATGTGGACAATAAAAATATGATTTTTATCATCTATGAAATATAAAATTGTGATTTTTATAAAGTAGAAGTATTAAAAATACAATTTTTATATTATATAGATAGTAAAGATTTTATCTTTATATTTGAAAAGGTGAAATCTTTATATTTGAAAAGGCGAAATCTTTATATTTGAAAAGGCGAAATCTTTATGTTTGAAAAGGCGAAATCTTTATATAGAGAATAGCGTGATAAAAATATAATCTTTATTATATGAACCTCGTTGTAAAAATATATTTTTTATCTATATAATAGAGGTGTAAAAATAGAATTTTTATCTATATAGTAGCAGTGTAAAAATAGAATTTTTATATACATAGCAACATATAAAAATGTGATTTTATATATGTAGTGAATACGGGCAAAGAAAGTGACAGAAGACGAAAAGGTGAAGATTTCCTACATTTGAAGTGTCGTGGAGTTGGGATAGCTTTGGTGAGAACTTCTCACTCTAAATTTATTTTTCTAGTTATATATATATACTAGGATGCAGACGGTGTTTAGTAGCACCCGACACCCGTCGTCCATAGACCATGGACGGCTTGTATGCTTGTTTGTTGTGTTGTGAATTTTATTGGTGATGTTGATGTGAAATGTGTTGAAATAAATTAATTATCGTTAAAAATAAATTTTTTAACGTGAAAGTGAATAAATAAATATTTATAAACAAATCGGCCGATTTGTTTATATACACTGATTTGACTGATATTGATTGGGTCGATAAATTTTACACATCGCTCAACTGCACAAATAAAAATCTGTGTTTGTTGATTTGAAACCCCACACGGGTATTGGGATGATATTTGGCATACACTAATCCCAATTATTTCATTGTATGTCGATCGATTGGTCGACAGACTGTGTAAGCGTCGATTATTTATATTTGATGCTTATGCAGTTGTGTGGTGCACTTTGATGATGGTTGATTGTTTATCGTTGCTATTATATACATGTGTTGTATGGAATCCATATAATTAACGTTATATAGTAATTGATTGGGCCTCATTCCAATCGGGAAAATAATGAATATTATAAAAGAAAATTCATGTGTTGAATATAAAAATAGTCATGTGTCGACGATATTCATGTGTTGAAACTATTCATGTGTTGAGTAAAATATTTTAACAATAAAATTTACATCTTTATCATATTTAAAATTAGAAGCTACTTCACGGTGGAGTCTAATTAAAAATCAAATGATAGATACCATAATTTTATAAAATATATTGCATAACAAAAATAGTCGTGTGTTGACAGTACTCATGTGTTGAGATTAGTCATGTGTTGAAAGAAATATATATTCATTTGTTGAATAGAATAACGAATTTATTGAAATATATAAAGCTGTGTTGATTAGAGTTGCGCTATTTTGACGTGAACGATATTTATATCGATTATATTCGTTTTTATAATGAATATAGAAAAGGTAGTGATTTCAAAATATAACGTTTTGAAAATATTATCATTTATATAGTAATGATATGAAATATTCAATTTTGATTTGAAATTGAATATGAAGTTGAAATTGTTTTGAAAACGAATTTAAAACGAATTATAAAATACGTTTTGAATTGAAATCAACGAAATATATATATAATATATATATTATATATTAAATGGCCTGAATAGAACGCGCCACGCCGTGATAGTTCGTGAATTTCGACCTTTGACTTCGAATTGACATTGCGGGAGATCCGACCGTCGGATTCTCCTAAAACTAGAACCGTTGGGTTTGAATCGAAAAGAACTTTCCAATGAATATTAGAAATTTGAAATCTAACGGTTGGATTTGGAATTATGTCCAAATCAAATTTGGAAAAGGTTGTTGTAAGTGCAGTTCAATGGCCGTTGATGGAAATCGACTGTACGGTCCTTGATAAAATTATTAAAAATATCAATAATTTGTGTAAAATCACAATATGTGAATTGGAAAGAACTGGGATGAAAATTTCCACATTTGAAAATATAAAAATAGATTTTTATCGAAATTAACTAGTTTTGAAATAGAATTAAAATCAATTTATTTTTGAAATAAATAAATTGAATTTGAATTGGTTTTGAAAATAATCAATATTCCCAATACGTGAATTGGACTGGAGTTGAATCGAAATTATCTTCGGAATATTTCGATGTTGGATTTCGTGATTATACAAATATTGTTATGGGAATTTGAAAGATATATTTTATATCGTTATTTCCAATACGATATTTGTTGGTTTCAGGATTTGATATTGAATATAAGCCGGTATATTTTCTATTCAAAGCCTTGTATTTAATATCAAATGTGATTTGGGTTTGTCGTGAATGGTGTCTTCATTAACACTGTTCTTAAGCCCAATAGAGATAAAGATTAAATCTTTCTATTTAGATTTAATGAAGTGTATCAATTAAATAATATGTAATTGGAATTGAATTTGAATTGGTTTTTGGGTTTATCGTGAGCGGTGTTTTGAACAACACCTGTTCTTTAACCCGATTAACAATAGAGTGTGATTTTGGGTTTATCGTGAATCGTGTTCTAAATGACATTGGTTCTTTAACCCAGTTAAAGACAGGCTATTGAATTTTGAAAAGATTAAAACTAAGTGGAGTTTTAATGAATCTTTAATTAGATTGAAAGTGAATTGATAATTTAAATCATCAAATCTGAAAGGTGATCGAGAATGGAGTACCACCAGTTTTGCTCCAAAGCGATAGTTAAATCTTTAATTAGATTTGAACGTGAAATGGTAATTAATTTTACCGATAACACCATGGTGTTAGATATGGAGTATCACCAGTTTTGCTCCAGGGGATGAATAGGTTGGGATTGGAAAATAAAATAAATAATTACTTCGGTGTGGTTCGCTAATCCCGACTAGTTTGAAATGATATCCAAAGGAAGATTAAAGAATAAATTTAGAAGAATTTATCTTTGATAAAATTAATGGGAACCTATTCCCTAAGAATGTGATTTTGTGAATAACAAGAATATTCTGAATTGGAATGAGGCGTTTGTTGTGTTTGTGTAACATTTGTTTATCATATACGTGGGTTATTCAGAAAGGCCGGGTTTATACCCATTCTGAATAACCGATTCGACGAGATATCGAAGATGAAGACGGGGGTTGAAGACCGGAAGTCTTCACATCGTTTGAGTGATTACTGATGATCTTGATTGGGCTGTACATCCAAGATGAGAGAAACCGTTGGTGATCGTCCATACGTACTTGGAGATCGATGGATATGCGAGGAAAGTGCCTCCGGTTTCGTTCAGACCCAGAACGAACTTGTAAATGGATTGTGTGTCTAACATTGGATTTTATTCTGTGTTGATTGATCTCTATTAAATATACATCTGTTTGGCGGCAGAGAATTTATTCTCTTGCTTAACGCCCTTCTCTGAGACGTACGAGCTCAGAGGTTGTATATCGATGGACATCAGTCTCATGGAGTGAATTGCCAGTGTGGCACGCGTTAGTGGCAATTGATCAAGGCTTCTGTTAAAAAGAAAAGTCTTGTGGTTGATGATCAAAGCACGGCCTGTGTGGCGTAGCTTTGTGTATAGCGTGAATTCGTGAGCCTCACACCTCGGTATGAGTCAAAAACGGGATAGTGACTGCAGGGAGAGCACGACGTTTCTTTCTAGCTAGGGTGGTGTCAGTGACCTACCAACCCTGACATTTATATACTTTTCACCTATGTGGTTATTGGAATGCGAGGCGCCTCGGATATAGGTCTGTTAGGACCGAGAAACGTGTGCTCAGGAATAACTAATCCTCCAAAGTTAGGTGAGGACCGGCCCTGAAGATCCAAGGATCATAGTGGGGTCCTAAGACATGTGCTAGAGTGTCTCGAATCGGAGAGGAGCTTGCCCCTTGCCTCGACTCATGATGGAATCCAATTTCCACTACGTGATAATTCGGTTTTATTTGTAGAACCTAGTATGGCGACATAGTGGTATGGGTCATTCATGCCGCCTATGATTGATATTTATGATTGAAAGACACTATACACTTATAATAGTATCAAATAATGTGTTTTAACATATCAAGCATGCTTTGGCTATTATAAGGTAAAAACCCTATCCTCCGGCTTGCGTTGCATTGTGTGATGGGACTGGGTCTTATAATAGCTTCATTTTTTTTATTTAGCATTGCGCTGTTTGTTTTATGCACTGGTATTCTTGGGAAGAAACCCGTTCCGTGTTATACGGCGTGGTCCCTTTATTTATCGAACTTAAAAAATAAAGATTAATAACCGTTTTATTTCTCACACCAGTCACATGACTGACCTGGAGTTTATTGTTTTAACCAAAACTTTGGGTGCCCCTATTTTCCACATGGGCAGCTAGTAGTTTTGGTTTTGCAGATTTATATTCACAGGGTCCTGATTTACAGCTGGAACGATGCTCGGAAAGCTCTGTATCCATGTATCAGTTTCAGTTGTGTTTTGCATATTTTTCCGCTGCTATGTAATTTATTGTAATCTCTGATGTTCATCGAATGTATTTTATTCATTTATACTCTGTATATTCTTGTATCTGATGGAATTGTTGTAATAAACAATGAATTGTTCTTCCGTTTGCGTTCTTTTGTGTGTTGTTCTCAAAGTATCGGCTCTTTCCTTCATGGGGAAGTTACGGGTTCTTACATGATGGGTGTAGTTACGACAGATGTAATGATTGCTGCTTTGATCCTGTTTCAATACTGTTAATGGATGAGATTATTACAGATACACCATATGTTATAAATATCAAAATTTGGAGCTCTAAAGTTAAACATATTTTTTAGGTAATTTGTAACAACCCGCATTTTATGTATCGGAGGATCGTAAAATATTTTTATTCTGTTCCCTGAGGGTTGGATCATGCTTATATTTTCATATGTTGGTTATGAGGATGTAAGACATATCCACAATTTTTACCAATTTTATTTGTGACCATTTTGCCCCTGTCATTCTTGTACAGGGAATAACTCTTGACTGGGACCGAATCAGGTGCTGAGGTCAGTCTCATTTGAAAGGAAATAGTGTTGCCGATTTTGTAGAGTGGCCACATTAAAGATTTGTTTCAGCGGTTTGGGAGGAATCATTGTTTTTGTGTTTCATAGTTTGTTGTTCATGTTTTTTAACATTAGTGGGATGATTTGGAGATGCCCATTAATGGGTTGTTGGAAGGCTATAAATAAGGGATTAGAGGCATGGAGAATAGTTTACTTTCTTCATTCTCTCATTTGGTTGAGTCGTGATCCTCCTTGCTCAATCAAATACACCTTTCCACCATTAAAATTCTAGATCTACATAACAGAATCAAAGATCTACATCGTTTGAAGCTAGATCTACATCAATCGAAGAGAGATTTCATCAAATTGAAGAGTTTGAAGTTAATTCTTCGTTGTTCGGGTTTATATCCAAGTGTTTTTGTGTTGTTATGAAGATTTGGTTAGTGATATGCATCTCTCACGTGGATTTAATCAAGTTTATGAGTTGTTTGATCATTGTTTCATCAATCTCAATTGTTTTCACCTTGATCTACATCATGGCAAGTATATTTTCATATAAAGATATAATCTAGAAACTTAAAATCGATAGTTTCTATGATAACTTGTATGTTTATGCAAGTTTAGATCTATTATTTTGTTGATTCATTGTTTTATCATTATTTTGGGGAGTTCTACATGATTATTGACTAAATCATTGCTGATAAAAGTTGGAGTTTGATTACTTTTTGAGTGTGAAATCGAATTGTGCGCAAGCGTGAAGATTAGATAAAGTGCGGCAATTTCATCCTATGGATCGGGCGTTCCTATGAACTTGACAGTTCTAGGGATCGGGAGTCTTATGGACTGGACAGTTCTATGGGTCAGACATGTATGGGTAGGACGTCTATGAGCCAGACATGTATGGGTCAGACATCTATGGGTCGGACATGTATGGATCATACAACTATGGGTCGGACATGTATTTCTGGTGATTTACCAGGCAGTTTTTCGAAGCATGGACTAGGAAGTTTTTAGAATAACATGGATCGGAATTTTTTTCTTGAAGCATGGATTGGATGAAATTGATGGACTGGACATTTCCAAGGATCGAGCATTTCATGGACCATGCATTTCTATGATGATGTACGTTTTTGGATCGACGATGATCATGGCTTCAAATTAAATTCAAGGAGGAGTGTTCGAAGTGTTATGATGTGTTCGTTGATCGTGTAAGGCAACGAATGTGAAGACGACTCAAGAATGTTTTGAATTCGTGGATAATGGTTGCTCCAGGGGAGCTTTGGCTTGTGAATGGTCATCGGGGTTGATGGCTAGAGATATGAAGGACAAGAGATTATTGTTGTCGTAGTTTTAGCAGACTAAAAGTAGGGATACAACAAAAGACCAGGTGTATGGTCGAGTACCTTCGGCAGTCGTGAAGGGCCTAGTTGTCGAGATTAGAAACACAAACATACGAGTCGTGAAGGCATATGTAGTCTTTGCTAAAACCGGGTTTAGCTTTTGACATTTTGAAGGTGGCCATCATACGATTTACGATGGTTTTGAAGTAAGAAAGACAGTGAGAACCAGGGTCAGAGTGTTGGTTGTTTTGCTTGTACCATCTTACATAAGTTGTCTGACGTCGAAGGAGATGTTTCTTGGGTGCTTGTCTGATATTGGTTTAGGCCTCTGGGCTTGTGCTTGACGGATGTTGATCTCGATTAGGATGTTTTATGTAAGATATAACTAGATGTTATGATTGCTATTGAATGATGGTTGTTTTGTTATTGATTGGTTACTCCTGGTTCCCTTGGTTGAGTTGATGTTTGCACAATTGCTTATTTGTAAAGGCTATCACCGTCAGATGTAGGGAAGGAAGTTTTGGGTTCTTCTCTGGTGTTTGGTAGATTGGTTTGTTAATCTACCTATTCTCATATACTTTGTTGATGATGTTAGATAGTTATTTTATCGCTCACTAAGTCTATCGTCGGACTTAAGATTTTATGTTTCCCTCTTATTACCTTGGGTTGTTCAGCCGGTTTGGATGGGTAGACTTGGTGGCAAGTGACACATGATTAGTGATGATGATATTGCTATGCGAGGACGAGCATGAGGCTGGCGTATTATTTTTACTATTACCTAGTTTCTTTGTTTCCGCTGTTTGATGAGTGTTGTAGTGATTCTTCTTGTACAAACTTTGATGTTATATACAGTTGATGTATGGATGATCTTTCAGCATGTTGTCAAAGTCTAAAAGTTTGATATATGATGCTTCTCTATTTCTGCATGTTGAATATATTCTATTACACTTTATTCTTGTGTTGTGAGTTATACGACAGGTTCCACATTGTTTCATATCTCGATGATCGTCCATAGTTGCCTGGCATGTCTTTCAGCGCATTACTTCCCTTGTTAAGTGCAGGGGTTATGGGCGGTCGTCACATTTGGTGTCAGAGCTATGGTTAATTGATTTTTGCCAAAGTTAGAAGATATAATTACACATAAGAGACTTGTTTATAGATTTTGATGAATTTATAATATGTAATACTATATAGTATATTAGCGTTTGAACTCCATTTACAATTTTTCTTGTAATTGGCTAATCATTCTATGTAGATTTAGAATGAGTCGATGAACTTTAAGACAAACTGCTTGGGAAGAGGCTGTGCCTGGAGAGGGAAATGGCAGTACACTAGACTACCCATCCATGTTCGAGGCCATGGTGGCATCAATCATGAGGAGGGCTCCCGCTCCAGATACGACTGCGGTAGATGTAGGGGTTCAAGTGCAGTTACCCAGGGCTATGGAATTCACGAAGCTATGCAAGTAATTCACATCTCTAGGGGAAGTCGTTCAATGGGACAGAGTCGAATGAAGAAGTTCAGAGATGGTTGGATGTTTGTATAAGGATTTTTGGAGATTTAGGAATTGATGATGCAACAAAGAGGAAGCTTGCATCAAGACAGCTACATGGTAGAGTCATGGATTGGTGGAACTCTATCTCTTTGGAGCCTCCGAAAGATGAGATTATGTGGAAACAATTTCAAGCCAAATTCGAGAAGAAATTTATCTCTATTGCTAAGAAGTCCGTTCTGTTCAAGAAATTTGTGGAGATGAAACAGAATGGTCGACCAATGCTTGATTATCCTTCTGACTTCGAAGCTTTGTCGAAGTATGCTCGTTTGTACATTGATTCTCCTTATCAGAAGAACGAGAAGTATGTGATGGGTTTGGAAACCTATATTGGGAGACCATTAGTGGATCATCTTGCCGATCCATATGAGAAGATTATGGAAAAAGCTGTGAGACATGAAAGGTTGTTTCCAAAGGAAGGATGCTACAACCAGGAGGCGCAGAAACCACAACCACGTGGTAATAATAATGAGAAGAGGAAGCAACAACAGATGAAACGAAAGGATGGAAAGAAGAAGCCAAAGAGTGAGGTGATTTTGCTAATGAGTGCAAGAATCCAAAGGTTGAGAGGAAGTGTCACAACTATGGCAAGACTAGGCATCTCAAGAAGGACTGTCCGTAACCGGCTAAGGGAAAGCAAATAGTGAAGGTTTATGCTTTGGAAGTTGTGTCGTCTTCTTTAAGAGCTCCTACTGCAGAGGAAAAGGGAAAAAGTGTCATCATTCAAATTACTCTTTCAGTTAATAATGTTTCAATTCGTATGTTGTTTGATACTGGAGCATCTCATTCTTTCATCTGTAATGAGCTTGTGCATCGCTTAGGTTTGGAACCCAAGATATTTGGTGGACCTTTGGTTGTGACTAATCTAGTTGGGGGTTCATCCAACCTCTGTATTCTTTGTCATGGTCTAGTTTAATCAAGTCATGGTTGGTCTTTTGTGTGTGATTGCTTTGATTTGAACTTCGCTGGGGTTGGGATCATCTTAGGCATGGATTGGCTCAAGAGGTATGCGGTAAGAGTGAATTGCGAGAAGCTCAAGGTGAGAGTCGGGGATGTGGAAGTGCGAAAGGTGTTGATTCGATGTAAGTCCGAAGATGGTGTCTTCATAAGCTTTTTATATTCGCTTGAGTAACTATAGGAAGACTTGTCATTCGAGCTGATTGCAAATGAGCTTGAGGACGTCTTTGACGAGGTCAAAGGGTTGCCTCCTCATCGTGAGATCGAGTTCAAAATCGATTTGGTTAAGAGTGCTAGACCTATCGTTTTGCCTCTTAGGTGGATGACGCCTAAGGAACAACGAGAGTTAGAGGTGCAAGTTCGTGACCTTTTAGGAAAAGGATTCATTCAGAGAAGTGTAACGAGTGGGGTGCACCAATTGTATTTACAACCAAGGCAAATGGCTCGTTAAGAATGTGTGTGGATTATCATTAGCTGAACAAGGTAACCAAGAAGAATAAGTATCCGTTGATGAGGATAGATGCCTTGTTCGATCAGCTTCACGAAGCCAAAGTGTTTTCTCAAATGGATTTGGCAACGGGATTTCACCAGTTGAGAGTGGTAAAGGATAGTGTGTCGAAGACTGCTTTTAGGACACCATTTGGTTTCTTCGAATGGTTGGTAATGCCATCTGGGTTGACTTACGCGCTAGCGCACTTCGTGGATCTTATGAATATGGTTTTCACAGTTCAGTTGAACAAGTTCGTGCTTGTGTTCATGGATGATATTATGGTTTACTCTCGGAGCCAGGAAGAACATAAGACACACTTGCGAGTTATTTTGGAAACCTTGCAAAAGCATCAACTGAAGGCTAAGTTTTTGAAATGTCACTTCTGGAAGAGTGAAGTGAGATTCTTAGGCCATATAGTTTCTGAAATTGGAATAGTTGTTGACCCCGCTAAGGTGACAGCAATCCAGGACTGGGATAGACCTAAAAATGCAATGGATGTGAGAAGTTTCCTTGGATTGGCAGGTTAGAACCGATAGCTTATCAAGGATTTCTTCAGGATAGCTGCTCCATTAATAGGATTGACGAAGAAGAACCAAATGTTCACATGGAATGCAAAGTGTGAGAAAGCTTTCAGAATCATGAAAGAGAGACTGATAAGTGCTCATATTTTGACGATTCCTAGTGGGAATGTGGAAATGGTGGTATACACCAATGCATGTGGTACTGGGCTTGGAGCAGTGCTGATGCAGAAGGATAAGATTGTGGCATACGTGTGTCGATAGCTGAAGTCGAATGAAAGGAATTATCCAACTCATGATATGGAATTGGCAGCGATCATGTTTGCTCTGAAGATGTGGAGACTATTACCTATTGGGAGTTCGATTTGAGTTGTTTATGGATCATAAGTCGTTGAAGTATCTTTTCTCCTTTGAATCTTCGGCAGCAATGGTGGTTAGAGTTTCCGGCATCATATGATTTTTGTATGGCCTATACTCTAGGAAAAGGTAATGCAGTTGCATATGTGTTGAGTTGAAGACATGCAGGATTAGGAGTAATGTTTTCAGAATGAAAGAGCCTCGAATTTTTGGCAGGGTTTGATTTTACGCCAATGTGTGAGTTGGAACCTGAAATGTTGGCAAACTTGTCGATAGAACCTACTCTTATCAAAAGGATTGGAGAAAGCCAAAAGCGAGATACAAAGCTTGTCGAGTTTGTCTAGAAGCTAGAACCATAGAATAAAGAGTTCAAGGTCGATCGAGAGGCATGGCTTTGAAAGCAAGGACGACTGGTTGTTCCTGATAACGACGGATTGAGAGATGAGGTTACGGGGGAATGTCATCACTCAAAGTTGACGATTCATCCCGGTGGTAATAAAATGTATTAGGACATGAAGCAATCTTACTAATGGGAAGGGATGAAAAGAGATATTGGAAAGTTCATTTCCAAGTGTATGAACTGTCAATTGGTGAAAGCTGAATAGAAGAAGACGAGTGGGTTGCTTCAGCCATTGGAAGTTTCGATGTGGAAGTGGGAGCAGATATCGATGGATTTTATCGACGGACTACCTAGAACTAGGGCAGGAAACAAAAAAAAATCTGGGTCATCGTGGATCGCTTGACCAAAAGTGCAAGGTTTATTCTTGTCAAATCGACTAGGAAAGCATTGAAGTTGGATGAGCTTTATATTAAATGGATAGTTCAATTCCATGGTATCCCAAAGAGCAGAGTAAGTGACCATGTTCCGCTGTTCACGAGCGGATTTTGGAAGAGTTTGCAAGAATCTTTGGGAACCGAGTGGTGTTTGAGCATGACTTATCATCCCCAAACAGATAGTCAAACTGAGAGAGTTAACTGAGTTTTGGAAGATCTCCTAAGAGCTTGTGTATTGGACTTCAGGGGATCATGGGAAGACCATCTACATCTAATTGAGTTTGCGTATAATAATAGCTACCAATCGAGCATTGGAATGACACCATATGTGTAACGACCCGCATTCTACGCATCGGAAGATTGTAGAATATTTATTTCTTCTTCGTGTGAAGTCGTATGGTCGTGTACTCTTGGAAAACGACTAGTGGGATCATTTCTCATGTTCATGATTTTTGTCGATTTTTAAATGACCATTTTGCCCCTAGCTGATCTTGTTTTGACCATAAATTTTGAATAGAAAGGAATATTGATCTGAAATCACTTTCATTGGCTCCGGATGATGGTTTGCAATTTCGTAGAGTGGTCACATTAGCCAAACGGACTCACCGTTTGGGAGATATGGCTGAATTAAGGTTTAGAGGGTTAAAAATAGCTTAACCGCGCTTAATTTGGGTGGTTAACAGCTAGGCACATTGGGGGATTTCGGGATTTGGAGTATTTAAGGGCTGTTAGGGTTTAGAGAACATCCGTTTTGTCATTTTCAGCCGCCACTTTTTGTTCCTTCAAGTCTAGCCATGGCCTCCAACATCTAAAACACCTCTAAACCACTTTCTAATTGAAGATTAGGCTTAGCAACATCAAATTAAGGAGAGATAGCACCAAAGCAAGGTTAGAGCTGCTGTT
This sequence comes from Allium sativum, assembly GCA_030737875.1. Taxonomy (NCBI): domain Eukaryota; kingdom Viridiplantae; phylum Streptophyta; class Magnoliopsida; order Asparagales; family Amaryllidaceae; genus Allium; species Allium sativum. The sequence continues at coordinate 506,758,173 of CM060912.1, forward strand.
AGACATCGGTATTCGTGCCAAATAGAGATTCATTTCAGATCTGAGTTTTATTTGTGGCAAAGGTGGGTGATTTGCATAGTTTTGCACTAATTACGGTTAATTAAGGGTAATTAGTGTTGGTTAACGAAATTAGACATGATAAAATTCTGGAAAAATATTTATAAATTCTGAAATATTGTTTTATTCCTCTGTTAGAAATTTGGGTTGATTTGGTTAAGTTTTGTTAATCCTATGATTAGTTTTGCTTAAACATGCTTAAGGGAAAGTATGGGGTTTTGGCTATCTTTGATCCATTTTAACATATCATATTGTTGTTTTGGTGCTTGTGAATGATTATACATGTTGCTATGACTGTTTGGAATGTTTTATGATTGTTTAAAAAAGTTAGATTGGTCGAAAACGTCATCGTATGGCGTAAATAGCTCGCTGGAAGAGTTGCAGGAGTATGGACCGGATCGGATCGCCCCCCACACCTGGACCGTGAGGATGGAGCACGATCCGCACACCTGGACCGTGAGGAAGGAGCACGATCCGCACACCTGGATCCAGGTGAGGAAGGAGCACGATCCGCACACCTGGACCATGAGGATGGAGCACGATCTGCACACCTGGATCGTGAGGATGGAGCACGATCCTCACACTTGGACCGTGAGGAAGGAGCACGATCCGCACACAGCGACCGCGAGGAAGACCGCGATCCGCACACCGTGACCTTGAGGAAGACTACGATCTGCACACCGCGACCGTGAGGAAGACTACGATACGCACACCGTGACCGTGAGGAAGATAAGGAGCTTGGACATGAGAAGACTAAAACCCGAGATGCAAAGGCAGTCCAAATGGAAGTTAGAGCTCAGGATCCAGATGGGAACCAATGAGTTCACTTCATGGTTGGGCTTTGCTGCGGGACGTGTGCAAAGGGGTTATCGATATCCATAACTTTGGTTCACCGCTGAAGAAAATGGGGCATGTAGACGAACCAGAGCTAGGCTGGTTGGCCCATTTGGGTTATTGACTATGGACCAGTTCAGTAGAGACAGTGTAATACTTGTACGGAGTTGCCGTCATCGCCCCAAAAGAGCAAAGTGGGTCGTAGCAATTGTTGTACGGAGTTGCCGTTATGACCCCAAAGATTTGGTGGCCAGGGAAATGGATATCGTATGCTTTACGCACTGAGTGAGAGATGTGAGGATGGTTGCTATGCTTGACTTGTTTTCCTTCACTATGACATACACACCCCACCCCCATATCTTTACACCATTTGTTTTGTGGCACCTTAGAGTATTGTACGATATGTAGTGCTAACTCTTTGGTTGCAGGTACAGGTTCAGGTATGGTTTAGTATACCTGTTATTGTTCTGTTTTGCTGCTTTTCACTCATACCAGACTTTTGTCTGACCCAAAGTTTTATGTCTCTTCTTATTACTCTGGGTGCTCACACGAGCAGACTAGAGATAGGTTAGATGGTATGCACGAGTAACTGATCTGGAGACGAGCAGGAGGCTTCCACGTATGACACATATAGATATTCTCCCTGTGTTGTTGAAGATCATTGCTTGGGCATTAGTAGTGCATCTTCTACTTTAGATTTCTTTTGCTTTAGAGACAGTTTAAAGTTGTAATAATGATGTTGGATCATAAGTTGTATTTGGATTTCCGCTGCTATGTTGGTTTAGTTTTCAGCTTATGCACTGTCTCGCCTGTTTTATGTCAAGATTATGTTATTATTATATTTTGTTCCATGCACTGTGAGACATTCTACAGGTTCCTTGTTCATTCATTCTTTTCTCTTTTCTTCTGACGACCGTCCCGTGCTAGTTGGGCATGTGTACAGCGCACTTTCGGAGGAATGCCGAGTGGTCCGGGGCGGCTGTCACAATATGAGGCGTTGTATGGTAGACTATGTAATTCTCCGACATGTTGGATAGAAACTAGAGATAAGTTAATAATTGGGCCAGAGATGATCAGGGAGACATCGGAGTGTGTCAAGATCATTCGGCAACGAATGAAAGCGGACCAAGACCATCAGAAGAGTTATGCCAATAAGCGTCGAAAAGATTTGAAATTCGACATTGGCGATATGGTATTCGTGAAGATTTCACTGTTGAAACATGTAGTTCGATTCGGAAGCAAAGGAAAGTTGGCCCCAAGATTTGTTGGACCATTTTCGATAAACGAGCAGATTGGAAAGCTCGCGTATAGGTCCGAAGAAGATGTCAAGTTTGCATAATGTTTTCCATGTGTCATTTCTACGGAAGTGCGTGCATGATTCGAATGTGCTGGTATTACGAAGACCTAGAAGTAGAGATCGTAGTTATGAGACCTCGTAAGTCGCTTCAGGTTGTGGGGAATGACATGAAACAGCTTAGGAGGAAGACGATTAAGCTAGATAAGGTAAAATGGAGTGGGGATGTGATGATTGTACGTCGGAGACTGAAGAGAGAATGAAGGCGACCTATCTAGAACTCTTCGTTGGCATGACCCATTGATATCGTGTCATCATTACATCATTGTAACTTGTGCTATGGTTGTTGTTGTTAGAATTCCATGTGCTAGGTTAAGGCTATCGATGCATGGCTTGATGGCTGCTAGCTTGGGTGATTGAATTGGCCGCTCATGGATGATAGGCAAGCAAAATTGTTTTGGTTGCTTGTGTTTTCTTGGGATTTCGGGGACGAAATTCCTAAAGGGGGGGGGGGGGGGACGGAATGTAATAGCCCGCATTTTACGTTTCGAAGTATCGTATTATTTTATTCCCTAAGGGTTGGATCGTTATCATATTTTAATATGTTGGTCATGAGAATGTGAGATATGTCCATAATTTTTACCAGTTTTATTTGTGACCATTTTACCCTTATTAGTTTTGTACAGGAAATATCTTTTGACTGAGATCGAATCAGGCGCTGAGGTCGGTCTCGTTGGAAAGGAAATGGTGTTGCGAATTCTGTAGAGTGGTCATATTAATGATCTGGTTCAGCGGTTTGGGAGGAATCACTGTTTTTGTGTTTCACAGTTTGTTGTTAAGGTTTTGAGCCATTAGTGGGCTGATATGGAGAGGCCCATTATTGGGATGGTGGAAGGCTATAAATAGGGGGTTAGAGGCATGGAGAACAATCTACTTTCTTCATTCTCTCATTTGGTTGAGCTCATGATCCTCCTTGCTCAATCAAATACACCTTTCCACATTAAAATTCTAGATCTACATAAGAGAATCGAAGATCTACATCGTTTGAAGCTGGATCTGCATCAATCAAAGAGAGATTTCATCAAACCGAAAAGTTTGAAGCTAATTCTTCGCTGACCGGATTTAGATTTAAGTGTTTTTGTGTTGTTTTGTAAAATTGGTGAGTGATATGCATCTCTCACGCGTATTCAATCAAGTATATGAGTTATTTGATCATTATTTCATCATTTTCAAGTTGTTTTCACCTAAATCTACATCATGGTAAGTATATTTTCATATGAATCACCATAAGATTAATCTAGCAACTGAAAACCAGCAATTTCTATGATAACACATTTTTTTATGCAAGTTTAGATTTATTATTTTGTTGATTCATTGTTTTATCATGATTTGGTGAATTCTATATGATTACTAATCAAATCTTGTTGAGAAAAAGTTAGAGTTTGATTAATTTCTGAGTGTGAAATTGAGTTGTGCACAAGCATAAAGATTAGATGAAGTTTGGCAGTTTCAGCCTATGGATTGGGCGTTCCTATGGACTAGACAGTCCTATGGATCGGGCGTCCTATGGGCTGGACAGTTCTATGGGTCAGACATGTATGGGTTGGACATGTAATGGTCGGACATGTATGGGTCAAACATGTATGGGTCGGACATGTATTTTTGGTGATGGACCGGGAAGTTTTTCGAAGCATGGACCGAGCAGTTTTTCTTGAAGCATGGACTGAACGGAATTGATGGATCGAAAATTTCCATGGATCGGGCATTTCATGGACCGGGCATTTTTATGATGATGTATGTTTTTGGATCGATGATGATCGTGGCTTCAAAGTAAATTCTAGGAGGTGTGTTTGAAGTGTTGTGATGTGTTCGTTGATCGTGCAAGGCAATGAATGTGAAGACGACTCAAGGATGTTTTGAGTTTGTGGATAATAGTTGCTCGAGCGGGACTTGAGCTTGTGAATGGTCATCGGGGTTGATGGCTAGAGATATGATGGCTGAGAGATCATTGTTGTCGTAGTTTCTAGCGGACTCAAAGTAGCGATACAACACAAGACTAGGTGTATGGTCGAGTACCTTGGGCAGTCGTGAAGGGCCTAGTTGTCGAGATTGGAAACACAAACATACGAGTCATGGAAGCATATCGAGTTTTTGCTAGAACCATGGTTTACCATTAGCCCTTGACATTTGGTAGGTGGTTGTCATATGATTAATGATGGTTTCGAAGCAGGAAAGATAGTGATAGCCAGGGTCATGAGTGTTGGTTGTTTTGCTTGTACCATCTCACATAAGTTTTCTAATGTCGAAGGAGATTTTCTTGGATGCTTGTCTGATATTGGTTTAGGCCTCTGGGGATTGTGCTTGACGGATGTTGATCTCGATTAGGATGGTTTGCGTGAGATATAACCAGATGCTATGATTACTATTGAATGATAGTTGTTTTGCTATTGATTGGTTACTCCTGGTTGCCATGGTTGAACTGTTGTTTGCACAACTGCTTGTTTGCACAACTGCTTGTTTGCACAACTGCTTGTTTGTAAAGGCTATCACTGTCAGATGTGGGGAAGGCAGGTTTGGGTTCTTCTCTGGTTTTCGGTAGATTGGTTTATTAATCTAACTATTCTCATATACTTTGTTGATGATGTTAGATAGTCATTTTATCGCTCACTAAGATTGTCCTCCGACTCAAGGTTTTATGTTTCCCTCTTATTACCTTAGGCTGTTCATTAGGTTTGGATGGATAGACTAGGTGGCAGGTGATTAGTGATGGCGATGCTGTTGTGCGAAGGTGAGCAGGAGGCAGGTGTATTACTTTTACTATTACCTAGATCTTTGTTTCCGCTATTTGATGAATGTTGTAGTGAGGCTTCTTGTACAAACTTTGATGTTATATACAGTTGATGTACGGATGTTCTTTCAGAATGTTGTGAAAGTTTGATATAAGATGCTTCACTGTTTCTTCCTATTGAATATGTTCTATTATACTTTATCCTTGCACTGTGAGTTATACGATAGGTTTCGCTTGTGTTTACCTACTTTGATGATCGTCCATAGCTATCTGGCACGTCTTTCAGTGCATTATTCCTCTTGTTTAGTCCAGGGGTTATGGGCGATTATCACATATTTTCATATGTGGCACAAGAGGAGATTTTTGGAATATTTCGACAATTGAGTCGCGTATGTAAAATTAAATGTATTGCGCTATTTTGGTGTAAAGCCTAACTGAAGTGATCAAAATTTAAATTAGAGTTAAGGGGCTTAAATCTTATATTATCATGGGGCCATGGGCCTAATGCATATATACCGGGGCATTTTAATTTGTTGAAGAGCAAAATTATAAAACACCAACCTTATCAATAAGGGGTTATGGTCCCCAAATTATACAAGCCTTAGCAATTCTCTAACCCTCTTTTATGGAGAGCTAATTTCAGATTTAGGGTTTGAGTCAATTTGGAAGACCAAACCAAATTCGTCTTCTTCTTAGCAAATAATCATGGATTCAGGTACGCTTCTACAAATTTACTTATTTGTTTTTCGATTTGTTCTCGATTAAATCAATATGGGTTATATATTGGATCTATGATTTCATGATTGGTTGTCGTTAAAGTATATTGAAATCCTAACAATAAATTCATATAAATTCTTCTGCATGACAAAGTAAAAAAATCATAAGAGCAGATAAAAACCCAACTCATTGTGACGATTGATGCTTTTGGACTAACTGGCAAAAAGAAATGGTATAACCATTAAATCCACCTTCATAAAACAGTGCAACAGAACTACAACAGTTACTATATTGAATCCTTAGCCATGGGAGTAAAATATTTACCAATATAATAATATTACACTGTTTAACAATATTACAAATTTTGCAATAAATTATGCATGAATTTATTATTTTTGATTTACCACTATTTAGACAGTAATAATGGATTCTAATGTTATTGCATTGGCTTATTTGAAAAATGGAGTAGTGAAATACTGACAATGAGTAAACGTGATATGGAAAAACATATATCAATAACCATCTTTCTTGACCTAGATTTACTTTCATAAGGATCTTTGGCATTTATCATGACCGTAAATTTGCTAGCGCCAAAATTTTGGTTTATCTTCTTAAAATGTTATTAAAATTTATTAAATAAAATTCAAAACAGGTCAGTCCCAAATTGTGTTCGATCTGAAGAGATATGGTACAGATTTCACTATGTTTTGACAAATAAGCATTTTGATAATCAATGCTACCCAAACCGTAAAGTAAAAATATATTTTTTTACATGATAAATATCAAAAGACGGGGTAGAAACATATTTGTTAACGCTTAACAAAGAATAGATTGAATTTTTTGTCAGTTACACATTAGCAAAAGAAATTACATCAATACATGTTAATTGAAACTAGTACATATAAAGGAAAAAATAGAGGAATGAAAAAAATTAATTAAAAGAATCAATTTAATGTTTTACGCATACATAGATCTGATAAATATCGAGCCAGCTGGTTTCGAAAGTGTAAAATGAGAACTTTAATTTGAACTAATTAGCTTTCAAAGAAAAGATATTGATGGAACGAAATTAAATTCATTAGTATCCACAGCTAAGGCTGTTACGGTTGAACCGTTCAACCGTCAAACCATACTAACCGTTTACACGGTTATCGTCCACTACGGTAACGGTGACGGTAACGGTTGTGGGTTTTGATAACTGATTAACATGTAAAAGTGTTAATTTTTATGCTCTATCTTATCTTTATTGTAAATAAATAAATTTTACATTGGGTATTTTTCGTATATTTTCACAGGCCATTCATCAATCCTCGTGCACCCCGAAAAGCAAGATATTACACAAGAAAAAGATCAACTTCAAAGATTTTATCTCATGCGCTTTTGGAGTCTAATCAGAGTCCATGTTTGGAAGAATTAATTACATATAATCTGATTACCAATCAATTAGCCACAAGGAAGATTTTATGCACTTTTGGAGTCTAATCAGAGTCCATGTTTGGAAGAATTAATCATATGCAAATCTTTTACCAATCAATTAGCCACATGGAAGATTTGGAAGATATGGAAGATATTCACCATGACATGCTCAGATATTCTTAAAGATTATTTCCAAACAAGCTTGGTCAAGAAAGGCCTGAGATATGATAAGAATTCTTAGGAAAAGAGGCCCATTCATTCATAGATCTGATTAGGGGTTAGCCTATCCCACCTATAAATATACGTTGTACTCATTGTAAATGTTCATGCCATTTTTTAATTCTGTATTCTCTTTTATGAATAACAAAGTTCTTCTTCATTGATTGTCTTTTTTCTTTCATAACAATTTGTGTGTCTACGCAATTAGTTTTGGTAGAACACATATTGTTATTTTCTTTTATTACTGCATGTTAGCGATTGATCGTTGATTAGATTCAATGGCAGTCCTACTTTTAATTTTCTGTTATTGTTCTAGTTGGTATTTCGTTTTTCTAATTAGTTCTTTTCTTTTCAGTTGTTGAATTTGATATTGATCTGATTAGATTCAGATCAATAGTAAATTAAATACATTAATTCAAAAAACCTCTCCAGATTTTGCCTAACTCGCCTAAGAATAGATAAATAATAAGATTTAAAACACCTCCCTGTGATTCGACTTGCATATTACGCGACTTGTAAATTGCAGTATTATTTCATAAATCGCACTTTTCTAATTCATAGGAAAGCATCGATCAAGTTTTTGGCGCCGTTGCCGGGGAGGTAACGATTAAATTTTATTATTTATTTAATTTCTGATTCGTGTTAGTTTTATTTTTATTTTGTTCCCTTTTTCCCATTCATTTTTTTCCCTTTCTTCTTGTTCAATTTACTTAAAAAAACTTGCATTTTTTTATTGATTGCTTTCCAATTATATTTCTCTTTTATCTCCTATGATCTCTCTTTCCATTCTTTTTCATTTATTTCTTTCCTATTCTCTCCTTCCAAAAAAAAAACTTGCCAATTTTTCTTAATTTATTTCCTTTTCAATTTCCTTACTTTTTTCCATTTATTTCTCCTTCCCTACAAACTCTTTCCTTTTTACAAATTATTAAAAAAACAGTCAATTTTGCAACCTTTGTTTTTCTTGATTTCTTTCTTTCTTTCCTCTCTGCCTTGTGATAAATTCTCTACTTGAATAATTAGATCTCTTCCCGCTTTTGCAATTTTCCCCCCTTTTACATCTCTTTCATTTCTTTTCCTATTATCCCTTTTTCAACAATAAAAAAAGAGGTAACAAAAAGATTCTTCTTTTGAAATTCTTTCCTTATTGTACATTTCTATTGCTTTAATTTCTTTACTTTTTCTCTTCATATTTTTCTATATTTCTTCTGCTGCCAATTTTCTTCCAATTTATTACATCCCTTCTCCTCCCTTTTATTTACAATTCCTTTCCATTTTATTAAAAAAAAACATAGTTCTTTTGTTTTTCTTTTTCTTTTTCCAAGCTTGGTTTAGTTCCGTTTTAAAGTTGAGTTTTAGTTGTGTTATTTAGTCTAATCAGTTTTAGTTTAGTTTTTCTTTTAGCTTTGTTTCATTTTTTTTCCTTTGTTTGTTTATTTCTTCTCTTCTCTAGAAAAAAAAAACCTCAAAACAAATCAAAGGTCAAAGGAAGAAACAGATTCAAGCAAGCGACAAAGGATTCAGAGGTCAACCGATTTGCAAACGGTGGGATTTGAATAACTAGCAACATTCATTTGCTCTGAAAGGACTACCATACTCCGCTGTAATATTTTCTTAACTCTACAGGAGCTCTGCTGCAAAGAAAAAAATATAGACATTGCTTGTAAAAAAATTCTGCAGGGGCATCGGCTTGCTTGTACAATTTTTTTTAATTTCTGCAATTATTTGTGTCTGATTATTATTTTGGCTGCATTCTGAAATAAATCTAGTTACGAGCAAAGCCCTAACAAACATAAGGTGAGGAAGTCATTACCTTTCTTTGGCTCCAAAACAATTAAATTCGGTCATTTGCATACTCCTTGGACCTAAATAAAAATTGATTAGACATTGGCCATAGGAGCAAAACTCAAGCTCAATAGGACAAACAAATTGGGTTAAATATATTAGATTTAAAAATTTATTTTGCTGTGTGGAATTCGTTCTATTCCTTTTGTAAAGGACGGTGATACGTATTACATCAGAAATTTTTCGACATTCTAGCAAATTAACCTTTTCAATCTATTTATTTAATTTGATTTGCAAAATATTTAACTGCAAAAGTGTATTTTGTGAAATTGATTTTCTCAAGGGTTTGATCGTGGATATATATTAGTTCAATTTATTGAACTTCTAGCAAAAGAGGTTGCATACTACCCGTAAAACATTGGTCGTATCCCTTAGTATTTATACTATACGTGAATGGCCATAAGACCCTCTTCCCCCTTCAAATCGAGATTATCAACTAATTAGATACACTTGTGTTCGTTATTTATTTTGATTAGGAGCTTCTTGTGTCAACCTTAAGTCTAGGATTTTTTCGTGTGTGCATTTAACAACGATGAGTGAAAAAAGTGTTAGCCAACAAAATTCTCCTAGGGGTTCTCGAATAAACCAAAATTTTCCAAATGAGTTGGATCAAAATCGAGTGAATCAAAATTTTCAAAACTTTGGGGATCAAAATCGAGTAAATCAAAAATTTCAAAATCTCAATATCGAAATTGATAGACCCTTATCTCTTCGTGATCGATGTTATCCAACTAGGACTGTTCAACCCTATGTCATCGTGTTCCCACCAGCTGAAGGAAACAATTTTGAGCTTAAACATTCTTTTATTCAAGGGGTACCAAAATCTACTAGGTCTGAAAATGCTTATGAATTTCTAAGTGAATTTGAATTGTATGCGTCCACAACAAAAACGCAACAATTGTCTAACAAATCGATCAAGCTGAGGCTAATTCCATTTGCACTACTTGAAAGCGCTAAAAGATGGCTAAATTCTCTTCCAAAACATTCCATAAGAAGTTGGGATGAATTTGTCACTGCATTCTTGAAAAAGTTTTTCCCTTTCCATAAAACTCTCAAAATTCGAACTGAGATAAATCTATTTTGTCAAAATGAGGGGGAAACTTTTTCAAAATACTTTGAAAGATTCAACCAACTATTATAAAGTTGTCCTCATCATGGAATTCTAAAAGATCACTTATGTCAAATTGCATATGAAGGGCTAAACTATAGACTAGAACTCAACTAGAATCAATGTGTGGAGGAGACTTTATGTCTAAGACGGCCGATGAAGCTTGGAAATTATTAGAAGATTATTCTGAAAAGGACATGCAGTGGGAATCAATTTGTGTTCCCATTCGTACTTCTACTAGAGGAGTGCATGTCGTGGATCCAAGTCAAATTCCCTTAGAAAATCAAACTCCTCAAGCCGAAGAAGGGATACCCCACTATTACTCTCAGGACCAAGCTAATGCTATAGCTCAAAATAATCCTTACTCATCCACATACAATCCTGGTTGGAGGAACCACCCAAATTTTTCTTGGTCAAAACCCAATAATTCGGCTAACCCATCTCACGTGCAACCCTTTATTCCAAATCCGAATTTTCAAGCTCCACCTCCCAATTCTCAAACCTCTCAAACTGCATCTCAATCCAAACAACTTTATAGGCATCCCAATTTTCAATCATCGAACCAATCCTCTCAATCTGGTCAATCTTCACAAGATATTATTCGATTAGAGAAACAAATAAATAATCAAGATGTTAAACTAGAACAAATGATGAATATGATGAAAGAACTAATGAAAAATAATGAGAATGGAAAGTTGCCTAGTCAACCTGAGGTGAATCCAAAATATAACTCTCGTGCTATAAATTCTTGTGAGGACGAAAACCATAGTCCGCTCGATGCTATTACAACCCTTCGACCTAGAAAGAGGATTGATAATAATGTGGGCAACCCTGGTGAACCTTCGAACTCGACCCCAATGCCAAATCTTGATGATCACCCATTGGCTACGAACGCCAATTATTCTAAATCTCCATTTTCCTCAAATGTTGGCAATCCCAACAGTTCTTCTCCCAGTGTCGGCAAACCCGACCCACCTTCGAAAATCGATGTTGGAAATACCAACATTCCATCTTCTACAACCTTACCACCTTCTGTTTCCATGGATAAACCTTCTTCTTTGAATGATGAAACTGGTCACAGAGTCGAAAAACCAGTAGCTCCATTTCCTCATAAACTCAATAATAAGAAGAAAGCGACAAATTTTGATAAAATTTTGGAAATTTTCAAACAAGTCCATGTGAATATTCCTTTTTTAAAGACCATTGAACAAATTCCTCAATATGCTAAATGTCTTAAGGAATTGTGCATACAAAAACGTGCGACTAGTGTCCCAAAAACTGCCTTTCTAACTGCGAATACAAGCTCTGTTCTTTCGAATCTTGCCTCAGTCAAGTACAAAGACCCTGGCTGCCCTACGATTGATTGCAAAATAGGAAGCACTCACATCTCTCGTGCCCTACTCGATCTTGGTGCCAGTGTCAATCTTCCTTATACTGTTTATCGTCAACTTGGATTAGGGGAGATTAAACCAACAAACATCACCCTTCAACTAGCTGATTGATCTGTCAAAAAGCCATTGGGAATAATCGAAGACGTCTTGACAGTTTTACTTCCCTTTCGATTTCATAGTTTTAGAAACAGAGCCTGTCTCAAATCCCAAAGTTCAAATACCGTTGATTTTAGGATGGCCCTTCTTAGCAACCTCAAATGCTGTCATTAATTGTAGGAATGGTCAACTTCGACTTTCCTTCGGGCACCTAACCATTGAACTAAACATCTTTAATCTCAACAAACAACTTAAGGATTTTTGAGACCGATGAAATCGACATGATTCAAACCATAGTTGATGAAACCTCTAATGACACTTCTAAAGCCTTGAAAATGTGTCTTGACCATTTCGACTCCGATTTCGATGAACTCGAATACATTTCTGAACTGAATGAATTTCTTGACTCCTATCCTTCGTCATCTGAATCTAACCAAGGAATGTTGACCAATGTTAACACTCAAGAACATCCTAAGTTAGACCTCAAACCCTTGCCACAAGACCTTAAGTACGCATACTTAGACTCCTCAGAAACTTTTCCCGTAATCTTGGCCTCTGCTCTTACCGAGGACCAAGAAGAAAAACTCTTAGAAATTTTGCGGGAAAATAAACAAGCTTTGGGGTGGGAACTGAGCGATATAAAAGGAATTAGCCCATCAATTGTGGAACATCGCATACATTTGGTTGATGCGGCTAAACCCACCCATGAGGCTCAAAGGCGATTAAACCCAAACATGAGAGAAGTGGTCAAGGAGGAGATAATCAAATGTCTAGACAATAACATCATCTACCCCATCTCTGATAGTACTTGGGTGAGTCCGGTACAAGTTGTACCAAAGAAATCGGGAGTCACAGTGATCAAAAATGAAACTAATGAGTTTGTCCCAACAAAAATCAAAACAAAGTGGTGTGTGTGTATCGACTATCGAAAGCTCAACTCAGCCCCACGAAAAGACCATTTTCCCTTGCGTTTTATTGACCAAATGCTCGAACGCTTAGCGGGACATGAGTACTATTGTTTTCTCGATGGATATTCTGGCTATAACCAAATCCCTGTTGCTTTAGAGGATCAACATAAGACCACCTTTACTTGTCCCTTTGGAACCTTTGCTTATCGTCGCATGCCTTTTGGTCTTTGTAATGCCCCCGCGACTTTCCAAAGGTGTATGATGAGTATTTTCTCTGATATGGTGGAAGAATTCTTGAAATATTTATGGATGATTTCTCAATCTACGGATCATCTTTTTCCCAATGTCTCATTCATTTAGAACTTGTCCTAAAACGTTGTAAGGAGAAATCACTCGTGCTTAATTGGGAAAAATGTCATTTCATGGTAAAAAAGGGGATTGTTCTAGGTCATGTAGTCTCAAAAGATGGCGTTGAAGTCGATAAATCCAAAATCGATTTGATTGCTAATCTACCTCCTCCTAATTCTGTTAAGGATGTTCGTTCATTTCTTGGCCATGCGGGATTCTATAGAAGATTCATTAAGGATTTTTCAAAAATTTCAAAACCTCTGTCGAACTTACTTGCCAAAGACGTCAAATTTGAATTCTCCAATGATTGCAAAACATCTTTTGAAACTCTTGAGTCAATCTTGACCACAACTCCCATCATTCAACCCCCTGATTGGACTCAACCCTTCGAACTTATGTGTGACGCTTCTGATTTTGCGATTGGGGCCATCTTGGGCCGATGAATTGATAAACTCCCTCGAGTCATTTACTATGCTAGCAAAACCTTAAATAAGGCCCAATTGAATTACTCTACTACTGAAAAGGAATTTTTGGTTGTTGTCTTCGCTCTTGAGAAATTCAGACCATATCTCATAGGATCCAAAGTCATAGTTTACACTGACCATGATGCCTTACGATATTTGCTTTCTAAAAAGGATGCCAAGGCCCGTTTGATTCGTTGGATCATTCTTCTTCAAGAATTTGACATAGAAATACGAGATAAAAAGAGTTCTGAGAATGTTGTAGCTGACCATCTCTCTCGAATTGTGCATGAAAATGTTGATGACACCCAAATCGATGACTATTTTCCCGACGAACAAATTCTTTCCATCTCTAACACCCCTTTGTACGCTGACATTGTGAATTATCTTGTCACACAACAAACACCCGCTGAATGGTCGAAACAAGATAGGCAAAAATTCCTTTCTAAAGTTCGAAACTTCTATTGGGACGACCCATATCTTTTCAAATATTGCCCAGACCAAATCATTCGAAGGTGTGTACCCGATCATGAACACCAAAGTATTCTCTCTTTCACACATGACCGTGCTTGCGGCGGTCATTTTGGAGCAAGAAAAACTGCTGCAAAAGTATTGAAAAGCAGTTTTTATTGGCCCACACTATTCCGTGACGCTTTCGAATTTTGCTCTAAATGCGATCGATGTCAAAGAACAGGTCGAATCACTAAGCGAAACATCTCAACCCCATTTTAGTGATTGAGTTATTCGATGTTTGGGGCATCGATTTCATGGGACCATTCCCTAACTCATTTGGGAATCTTTACATCTGGCTTGCGGTAGACTATGTCTCAAAATGGGTTGAAGCCATCCCGACAAAAACCAACGATAACAAGAATGTCATCAAATTCCTTAAAGAAAACATCTTTTCGCGCTTTGGCACACCTCAAGCTATCATTAGCGATAATGGCACTCACTTCTGTAATCATGCTTTTGAGTCCTTGCTCAAGAAATATTCAATCACACACAAGCTATCGACCCTTACGATCCACAAACTAGTGGACAAGTAGAAGTTTCCAATAGACAAATCAAACAAATTCTTGAGAAAACCGTGAATTCCAATAGAAAAGATTGGTCCTTAAAACTGATTGATGCACTTTGGGCATTTCGCACTGCTTACAAAACCAATCTAGGAATGTCACCATATCGGTTAGTCTTTGGAAAGGCATGTCACTTACCTCTTGAATTAGAGCATCGTGCTCTTTGGGCAATTAAACTTTTGAATTTTGATTTAGAGAAGGCCGGCTCACATAGGAAGTTACAGATCTCAGAACTGGAGGAATAAAGAAATGAAGCATACGAAAATGCGAAAATCTTTAAAGAAAGAACCAAAGCCCAACAAGACAAGAACGTACTTCGTAACGAATTCAATGTTGGACAAACAGTTCTTTTATACGACTCTAGACTTCTCTTGTTTCCAAGAAAACTCAGATCTCGATGGACTGGACCTTATGTTGTGAAAACAGTATATCTTCATGGAGCAGTTGAAATTGAAAATCCTAAGGATGGAAAACTCTTCAAAGTAAATGGTCAACGTCTGAAACCATTTTTGGAATTCGAGCAATACGAAGACGATGACCTTATCGATCTTCATGAGCCTGATCATCCACCATGAAATCAGGTGGTACATGTTCTTTTTATTTTATTTTTCATTTTTTCCCCTTTCCTTTTGGTCTGCATACCTTAGACAGTTGGGACGTTGTCTCAAACTAGTGTGGGGGAGTCAAGTCTACATCATAAAAAAACCACACACACACGACTTATTTTAGAGTGATACCACGAAATAAGTTTACAATTTTTAGTCAGTTGATAGTATTTTTTTCTCTCAACTTAGATCGAATAAGAAATATAATGAAAAGTTTAATTTTGAGGGATAATAGTGTAACCGGTACATAGGGAGAATCTTAGGTGTTGGCCATGAAATCTATTCTACATTGTAGTCTTTGTTTAAATAAGTGGAGGACTTAAAATACTTATATTGGCTTTTCGAATCTTTAAAACTAAGTTGTGCTAAGTTGAATTCGCGTAACTCTCTTTTGTGCTTATATTTTCAATAATGATAATAGTAATCCAAGGGTATCCAACATTGCTTGTATATCAAGCGTTGGTGTGCAAACCCGCCAAGCTCTAACTGACATGTTGTTGAAAAAGTCAACATTGGAATATCTTGGTCTCATTTTATGAGATTGGACACGTGTAACACCCCATGTCCACTAATGTCACTCACAAAAGGGAATGCATTAACTTCTATGGAACGTTTTAAGTGAATATAGAACAAGAAACCACAACAAGACAGATATGAAATAGTACTTGAAAATTTAAAACTTTATTTACTGCAACGGAAGGTAAATATGTTTGGTTACATCACCAAAACACAAAGACTAAAGTCAAGTACATAATATTCATCTTGACAAAATCAAAGTACATAATATAAAAAGCATAATCCCATAAATAGCCATAAAAGAGATAGGTTGAGCTTTACTTCAGCAATCCAAATCCAAGTGCTCCCAAAGAGATCCAAATCAAGCTCCCCACCCTAAGAACCTAGGGGGGGAGGAAGAAAAGAGGTGGAAACAAAGGGGGTCAGACATAAAGTCTGGCAAGTCCGATAACTCCAACAATATAATTATCAAAGTAACTAGGATAAGACATAAGCTTGGTAAATAAGGAAATGACTGTGAATTAATGGCAAGACCAAGCAACCAAAAATAATAGGATGAGCAAAGATAACGTTAAAGGCGCTTCCTAATCAATATAGGGTAATTACTATACTCTACCGTACTGTACTGTACCGTACTGTACTAACACTAACTGCACCCATACTAGTCACTCTAGAAACTTGATCCCTCTTGACTAAATAGAATGATGATAGCTTCGTGTACTACTAGATGTACCCACTATCCCCACTAGATGTACCCCTTCAATGGTAATTCCATGTACTCCTAGCTGACGTCATAGGTGCCGCCTTCTCCTATCTCCACTAGGTGTACCCCTTTAATGATTAATTAATAATGGTAGCTTCGTGTACCCCTAGCTGACTACATAGGTGACGTCTGCTTCTATCTCCACTAGATGTACCCACTACCCTGCCCCATTCGATCGGCTTCCTAACTCATAGATACCCGTACTGGTCCCACAGTGGGGTGTATCACTCCCCTAAAGTGGCAACCCAATACAACTTAAGGATGCACGACTTATACCTACACGATGCAACAACGTCTTACCTACCAGCCCGGGCTCACGCACGCACATGACCCCGTTGGACTTGCGTTGCCACCGCTAACCCATTTTGGCCTCTAACAATCAGGCCCAGTAGGCATGCCCCGTCCTCGACTTGGATCGAGCTCACAAAGATACTTAATGGGCTACTAGACTGAAAAGGGCCCCCCACCAAGCTTCCCACCTAGGCTTGGTCCCCTCTAATACATCCCACTTAACCCCATGTCCACTTACATGTATAAATTTGGTTAAGTGTTTTCTAATTTAACCTAGTCTCACCCTTTTGTTTAATTAACAGGTTGTATTGGTTAAGTCTGTGGGCCTATATACACAAATATTACCCACCTACCCAAGATTTACTTAACGCTCTCACTGGTTCAGACATATTAATTTACGGTTAAGTTTGTGGGCCTATATGTACTAATATTACCCACCTACCCAAGATTTACTTAACCCACTCACTCCGTATAACCCAGTTTACTTAACCCCCAACTTAAACTTAAGTTCTTACAATCCCTAGGGATCAGATTTGGTTAAGTAGTCCATTTCATTTACCATGTCCATTTTTAATTAATTAATCAATTAATTAAAACCTTTCCCTTCATAGGTGTCAATACCTATTTTATCCAACAATTTGAATTACATGTCATAATTGTTTATATCCAAATTACTCCATTTTTCTAATCATATTTCTCATGACATCCTCATGTCACCCACATGTCACCCACTAGATTCCTCATGCCACCCAAGGCACCCACTTAACCCCCTCATGTCCCACTACATATTTACTTTGGTTAAGTGTTTCTTAATTTATTACTATCATAACCCCTATAGGACCTCTCACATTAGACTGACATTTGTGGCTGCTAGATTTGTCGGGCGGGTCCGGGCAGTCTTACACCACAAACGAGCCTAACCTCGTGTCCATACAATTGTTACGCATTTAGTTTGGGCCTTTGACCTCTCACATTGGGCTACCATTTGTGACTGCTGGATTTGCCGGGCGGGTCCGGGCAGTCTTACACCACAAATGAGTCCAACCTCGTTTCTTAGGCAATAAATTATACATAATTAATTTGCCCCAATATTTGAATTACTTTCCCTATTCAAATTACAAATCATTTCCATATTTATTTATGTATAAATATGTCACCTTAATTATGTCCACTATTTATGGTACATAAATTGTACCAATTTACATCTCAAATTAATTTCATGCCTTTTTAGGCATTTGTGCCAATTCCCAATATTAAATATCCCTATTCAAATTCAAATTAATCTATGTCCATAATTAAACTATGTCCATTACTACACTTTAATTTTCCAATTAATGCCTTCATTAAATTTTTCGCCTTTTAAGGCAATTCACCTTAATTAATATCTCAAATTCGTTATATGCCTCATTTACATGCCAATTCACATTTATTAACATAATCAATATTTTCATCCCATATTTGGATTAATTATTCCTAATCAAATATGTTAATAAAATTCCAATTATCTTTATGACCATAATTCACATTAATTATGTCCATATCTCACTTTGCCAATTAATATCACAATTTACATATATGCCTCTTTTAAGGCTATTACATGCCAATTCACATTTATTAACATAATCAATATTTTTCCCATAACCCTCGCGGCGTCCGTTCGCATAGAATATATGACAGACTAAGAAATAGTCTAACACATGAAAAGGGGAAAAACACCACATATTCACATAACATACAAAATAGCCTAACTTGCATATGAGAATTTACCACATAACTTGCATAAAATCATAGATCTAAACATAGGCCTAAAAGGTGTGAACCTGCATGTTATGAATAAGATTTTCATCACAAAATTTACATAGGCAATAACCACAAACTTGCATAACATGATTCATATTCCAAACTCATATTTTTATATAAACTTGCATATGTGATTTATGCAACATAACAATGGTGTAAATTTACCTCTAAACATATAAACTAGCATGTAAAGATTTAGCATATAACTCATACATGTCAGCCTAACTTTGATCTAAAATAGATGTCATAATCTTTACTAACTTGCATGTGATTTATGTCTAAATCAACATCTAAACTTGCATACATACATACATATGATCTATCATATGAATCAACATAACCAAACTAGCATTTAAACAACATGATGATTTGATTATACATAAGCCAATCATAGAATTACAACATAGATCATAATTTTACAACATGTATGATAACATCACAATTTAACAACATAATCATATCATACGGTCAATAATTCACATCATATCCATATAATCCACAATTATATCTAATCTTACTTAATTTAATAATTATCTTGATTAGAGAAATCGAACTTGCCTTTCGTGGTTAAAGAATTATGAACAATTGATCAAACTTGATGCAGAATTGTTGTAGCGACTTTAGTTGATTTGCTGTTGAAGCTCTAAGGTTGAATTAGGTTGAATTGATTAGTTATCTTCCTCTTTAGTTGGCGGCGGCTACACTGAGTTCCATGGCGACGGCATAACGGCTTTAGTTTCAATTTTAATTAGGTTTAGGGTTAGCATTAGGATGTATTTATAGGTGTAGGAAGTTATTTAGGACCATTATATTAACCCTAAACCATGAGAACCAACCAAATGCAAAATCTGCATTTGAGCGAATCGGCCCACGGGTTGACAGCCAAACACCCTGGATTAACCCCTAGTCGACCCAGCGGGGCTTAGGTCGACCTCAAAAATGGGCCGGTTCGGTCATTCCCCCCTCCCAATTCGCTGTTTTGAACTTTTTCGCATATTTATTTATTTAATTTTTAATTTTTATATATATATCAATATATATATTTCTCTGCGCAACCCATTTCACTTAATTCTTTTCTAAAAATTAAGTATACTTTAATTTGTGAATTTTAATGTTATAAAATTACGGGGTGTTACATTCTCCCCACCTTAAAGGATTTCGTCCCCGAAATCTCCAAGTCAAGAAGAATGTATATCCTACCATCTAATCGTCCATCTACTCAACCATCAAACACCAGCATCCATTATCCTTAAAAGACTTCTAATGCTTTAATGTTTATATGCACAATGTGTGTATATGTCCATATCTAATGCAAAATTAGGCGGTCTACTGATTCAGTCGACCTCCTTAGTGTAATTCATGATAGTGCCATGCGTCTAATATGTATGCAAAAGATTCCTAATGATACATATTAATTCTATATGCGTGCTCAACCATCCACCCGAATGCAGCAACCATATGATAATACAACCATTATACATCCATTTTACTAAATACATCCATATATATGCAATATGAAGTGACTGAGCTGATCTGGTGCCTAATAGTGTGTGTATATGCATCCATGAGCAACCACTAGCGAACACTTGCATCCACTTTGCATCCATCATACATAACATGTCTTAAACACATGTTTCAACCATAGGATTTCCCTAACTAAAGGTCAAAGATACTAGCGAGAGGACATACTAAAGATAAGATAAGCACAAGCTAAGCGATAAAGGAGAAATTAAAAGACATACCCTCGAAAAGAAAAAGGTACAATGAACGCATCTTCTCTTCCGTCTCCCAAGTAGCGTTACTCTCATCGTCTCCCCATTGTACTTTGACTAGTCTGACCTCTCGATTTCTCAACTTCTTGATCTCCGACCCAAGAATGCATGTAGGAGCTCATCGTATCGTCGCATCACGCTCTATTTCCACCTCTCTAAGCAAGCTCGGCTCCACTACCTCCGCGGTCTCGTGTAAGCACTTCCTCAAATGTGATACATGGAATACGTCGTGTACACCACTAAGTCTCTCAGGCAACTCCCCTCTATACGCCATCTGACCAATCTTCTCCTTTATAGGAAACAACCCTACGAACCTTGGTGCTAGTTTCCCAACGGACCCAAAGAGAACAACATTCCGTAATGGAGACACTTTGATAAAGACCATGTCCCCAACCTCTAACTCAAGATCTGTCCTCCTCTTATCCGCATAAGATTTCTGCCTATCTTGCGCTGCTTTCATCCTTCTTCGAATCAAATAAATCTTCTCCGAAGTCTCTCTAATCATATCGGGCCCAAGTAAGATCTTATCCGTAGATTCCCACCAACGTGTAGGTGAACGACAAGGTCGTCCACAAAGAGCTTCGAAAGGTGCCATGCCAATGCTTGACTGAAAGCTATTATTATATGCGAACTCCACCAATGGAAGATGCTCTTCCCATGTACCCCCAAAGTCTAGGATACATAGCCTCAAAAGGTCCTCAAGAATACGATTCACCCTCTCAGTTTGGTCGTCCGTCTGAGGATGATATGCGGTGCTCAAACATAACTGAGTCCCTACCGCTTCTTGTAAGCTCCTCCAAAATTCGCTAGTGAAGATAGGATCGCGGTCGCTTACTATGCTAGAAGGAACACCATGCAAACGAACTATCTCTCGGACGTATACATAAGCTAACCATGGAGCAGTCCTCTTACT
Source organism: Allium sativum (assembly GCA_030737875.1). Lineage (NCBI taxonomy): Eukaryota > Viridiplantae > Streptophyta > Magnoliopsida > Asparagales > Amaryllidaceae > Allium > Allium sativum. The sequence goes on from CM060912.1 coordinate 506,779,391, forward strand.
CTTCACGGGAATAAAATGGGCGCTCTTAGTAAGTCTATCTACTATAACCCAAATCCCCGTATTACCCTTCCTCGATCTTGGTAATCCATCAACAAAATCTATCGAGATACTATCCATGTGAACTCATCGCAACTATCCATCTCCAACGCAAGCCGTCCTATTCGAACTCGATATCCCCCAAGCACAAGCCCCAAAGGCCTAAACCAATATCAGACAAGCACCCAAGGAATACCTCCTTCGATTTCAGTCAGTCTACGTGAGATGATACTAGCAAAACAAATAATTGGGCACTTAACCGACTCTGGCTGTCCTCGCCAGTCTTGCTTCAAAACCATCACTAATCACCTAACTGACTTTGCATTATCCCCTAGGCACACACGAATACCTCGTGCCTCTAGGTAAACCCCGCACTTCATCGAAGACGTCACTATACTCACGGACCACACGAAAAGATTCCAAATCACCGTTGGATACATCAAGAGATTCTAGACAGCTAAACGTCACTGAACCCCTAGGGTCACAAGAAATATGAGGGTCTTTCCATGATGAATAAATAGTCTAACTACCCTCCTTTCACTATCTAGGATGGCGCCCCGCCTGGGTAGACAATCCACCCCTAGAATCAAACTATAGCCCGTGAAACCAAGGACGAAGGCGTTGCATTCAAATCCAACATCCAAGATAGACACTCTCAAATCCCGATAAACCATTGAAGGATGAGCCGAACCACCAAAAAGATTTGAGACTAGGATGGGATCCTTAACTAGACTAGTATTTAGGTGCAGTGTTTTCAACTAACGAAGCAGATACTAACAAGTATGAAGCGCCAGAATCAAACAAAGTTCGAACAGGATGATAAAGGAAACCAAATTTCTACCTGAACGGTCCTACCCCTATCAGGTATACCAGCCGTGAGGGAATATAACTACCCTCCAGAAGATCCTGTACTTTGCCCTTGCCTCTTTGGACAATCCTAATAAGGTGTCCTATTTCTCCAAAAGGATAACTACTAGCCTTCTTGTTCACATTCCCCATTCGTGACCTTCCACCAAGATGAGGTTTCGTCCTTCATTAACCAACAGCTATTTGAACCTTCCTCCCATCGTCTACCTTAAAGGTATCAACAAGCCCTCCACTTCCTTGAACTAACTTCTAGCCCGTCAAACGTCTAAGTCCCTTGAAGTGGCTTTTCGTCCTTCGTATGGAAGTCCCTATTTATATTAGAAAAAGCATCTATACGCAGAGGGGAAATCCAAAAAAGAGAAAGAGGAAGAGATTCAAAACGGAGAGTCGAAGGAAGGATATATGGCTCTTGGGGATTATGTTTTTTAAAACAAACCTTTCTTTCAAAAATACTCTTCTACAAACATATTTTTGAAAGTATTCTTTATAAAAATGCTTTTGAAAAATAGTTTCTCAAAATATCTTATCTGTTTCGGTAACCTTCAGCTCTGATACCACGTGTAACACCCCATGTCCATTAATGTCACTCACAAATGGGAATGCATTAACTTCTATGGAGCGTTTTAAGTGAATATAGAACAGAAAATCACAACAAGACAGATATGAAATAGTACTTGAAAATTTAAAACTTTATTTATTGCAACGGAAGGTAAATATGTTTGGTTACATCACCAAAACCCAAAGACTAAAGTCAAGTACATAATATCCATCTTGACAAAATCAGAGTACATAATATAAAAAGCATAATCCCAAAAATAGCCATAAAAGAGATAGGTTGAGCTTTACTTCAGCAATCCAAATCCAAGTGCTCCCAAAGAGATCCAAATCAAGCTCCGCACCCTAAGAACCTAAGGGGGGGGGGGAGGAAGAAAAGAGGTGGAAACAAAGGGGGTCAGACATAAAGTCTGGCAAGTCCGATAACTCCAACAATATAATTATCAAAGTAACTAGGATAAGACATAAGCTTGGTAAATAAGGAAATGACTGTGAATTAATAGCAAGACCAAGCAACCAAAAATAATAGGATGAGCAAAGATAACGTTAAAGGCGCTTCCTAATCAATATAGGGTAATTACTATACTCTACCGTATTGTACCGTACGGTACTGTACTAACACTAACTGCACCCATACTAGTCACTCTAGAAACTTGATCCCTCTTGACTAAATAGAATGATGATAGCTTCGTGTACTACTAGATGTACCCACTATCCCCACTAGATGTACCCCTTCAATGGTAATTCCATGTACTCCTAGCTGACGTCATAGGTGCCGCCTGCTCCTATCTCCACTAGGTGTACCCCTTTAATGATTAATTAATAATGGTAGCTTCGTGTACCCCTAGCTGACTACATAGGTGACGTCTGCTTCTATCTCCACTAGATGTACCCACTACCCTGCCCCATTCGATCGGCTCCCTAACTCGTAGATACCCTTGCTGGTCCCACAGTGGGGTGTATCACTCCCCTAAAGTGGAAACCCAATACAACTTAAGGATGCACGGCTTATACCTACACGATGCAACAACGTCTTACCTACTAGCCCGGGCCCACACACGCACATGACCCCGTTGGACTTGCGTTGCCACCGCTAACCCATTTTGGCCTCTAACAATCAGGCCCAGTAGGCGTGTCCCATCCTCGACTTGGGTCGAGCTCACAAAGATACTTAATGGGCTACTGGACTGAAAAGGGCCCCCACCAAGCTTACCACCTAGGCTTGGTCCCCTCTAATACATCCCACTTAACCCCATGTCCACTTACATGTATAAATTTGGTTAAGTGTTTTCTAATTTAACCTAGTCTCACCCTTTTGTTTAATTAACAGGTTGTATTGGTTAAGTCTGTGGGCCTATATACACAAATATTACCCATCTACCCAAGATTTACTTAACCCTCTCACTGGTTCAGACATATTAATTTACGGTTAAGTTTGTGGGCCTATATGTACTAATATTACCTACCTACCCAAGATTTACTTAACCCACTCATTCTGTATAACCCAGTTTACTTAACCCCCAACTTAATCTTAAGTTCTTACAATCCCTAGGGATCAGATTTGGTTAAGTAGTCCATTTCATTTACCATGTCCATTTTTAATTAATTAATCAATTAATTAAAACCTTTCCCTTCATAGGTGTCAATACCTATTTTATCCAACAATTTGAATTACATGTCATAATTGTTTATATCCAAATTACTCCATTTTTCTAATCGTATTTCTCATGACATCCTCATGTCACCCACATGTCACCCACTAGATTCCTCATGCCACCCAAGGCACCCACTTAACCCCTCATGTCCCACTACATATTTACTTTGGTTAAGTGTTTCTTAATTTATTACTATCGTAACCCCTGTAGGACCTCTCACATTAGACTGACATTTGTGGCTGCTGGATTTGTCGGGCGGGTCCGGGCAGTCTTACACCACAAACGAGCCTAACCTCGTGTCCATACAATTGTTACGCATTTAGTTTGGGCCTTTGACCTCTCACATTGGGCTACCATTTGTGGCAGCTGGATTTGCCGGGCGGGTCCGGGCAGTCTTACACCACAAATGAGTCTAACCTCGTGTCTTAGGCAATTAATTATACATAATTAATTTCCCCCAATATTTGAATTACTTTCCCTATTCAAATTACAAATCATTTCCATATTTATTTTTGTATAATTATGTCACCTTAATTATGTCCACTATTTTTGGTACATAAATTGTACCAATTTACATCTCAAATTAATTTCATGCCTTTTTAGGCATTTGTGCCAATTCCCAATATTTAATATCCCTATTCAAATTCAAATTAATCTATGTCCATAATTAAACTATGTCCATTACTACACATTAATTTTCCAATTAATGCCTTCATTAAATTTTTCGCCTTTTAAGGCAATTCACCTTAATTAATATCTCAAATTCGTTATATGCCTCATTTACATGCCAATTCACATTTATTAACATAATCAATATTTTCATCCCATATTTGGATTAATTATTCCTAATCAAATATGTTAATAAAATTACAATTATCTTTATGACCATAATTCACATTAATTATGTCCATATATCACTATGCCAATTAATATCTCAGTTTACATATATGCCTCTTTTAAGGCTATTACATGCCAATTCACATTTATTAACATAATCAATATTTTTCCCATAACCCCCGCGGCGTCCGTTCGCATAGAATATATGATAGACTAAGAAATAGTCTAACACATGAAAAGGGAAAAAACACCACATATTCACATAACATACAAAATAGCCTAACTTGCATATGAGAATTTACCACATAACTTGCATAAAATCATAGATCTAAACATAGGCCTAAAAGGTATGAACCTGCATGTTATGAATAAGATTTTCATCACAAAATTTACATAGGCAATAACCACAAACTTGCATAACATGATTCATATTCCAAACTCATATTTTTATATAAACTTGCATATGTGATTTATGCAACATAACAATGGTGTAAATTTACCTCTAAACATATAAATTAGCATGTAAAGATTTAGCATATAACTCATACATGTCATAGCCTAACTTTGATCTAAAATAGATGTCATAATCTTTACTAACTTGCATGTGATTTATGTCTAAATCAACATCTAAACTTGCATACATACATATGATCTATCATATGAATCAACATAACCAAACTAGCATATAAACAACATGATGATTTGATTATACATAAGCCAATCATAGAATTACAACATAGATCATAACTTTACAACATGTATGATAACATCACAATTTAACAACATAATCATATCATACGGTCAATAATTCACATCATATCCATATAATCCACAATTATATCTAATCTTACTTAATTTAATAATTATCTTGATTAGAGAAATCGAACTTGCCTTTCGTGGTTAAAGAATTATGAACAATTGATCAAACTTGATGCAGAATTGTTGTAGTGACGTTAGTTGATTCGTTGTTGAAGCTCTGAGCTTGAATTAGGTTGAATTGATTAGTTATCTTCCTCTTTAGCTGTCGGCGGCTACACTGAGTTCCATGGCGACGACATAACGGCTTTAGTTTCAATTTTAATTAGGTTTAGGGTTAGCATTAAGATGTATTTATTGGTGTAGGAAGTTATTTAGGACCATTAGATTAACCCTGAACCATGAGAACCAACCAAATGCAAAATCTGCATTTGCGCGAATCGGTCCACGGGTTGACAGCCAAACACCCTGGATTAACCCCTAGTCGACCCAGCGGGGCTTGGGTCGACCTCAAAAATGGGCCGGTTCGGTCATTCCCCCTCCCAATTCGCTGTTTTGAACTTTTTCGTATATTTATTTATTTAATTTTTAATTTATATATATATATATATATCAATATATATATATATATATTTCTCTGTGCAACCCATTTCACTTAATTCTTTTCTAAAAATTAAGTATACTTTAATTTGTGAATTTTAATGTTATAAAATTACGGGGTGTTACAACACCTAAGGATTACCGACATGTTGTTGACAAAGTCAGCGTCGGTCTGCACAATCCGCCAAGCTCTGTCCTAACTCTCCGTCAGTCAGCAAGGCAGTGTATGGGTGGTATACCTTGGTCTTTTAAGTTAGGTGTATGTAATTAGTAATAAATTTTAAAATTTTATAGAATAGAGAATAAGCGATGATGCCCAAACACTTCTTGACCTTATTGATTTGACTAGCCATACATGAGAAAATAATAATACCACTTTGCAAACTGTGCCAAGCAAACTAAGAATCTATTTCATGGCTGCACTATGTTATCGACCGAACCAACTGGTCAAGCTGGAATTTAATATTTGAAAACTTGAATTATATTGAAAATTTGTGACAAGTTTAGGTATCTAAAGTACAATCAACTGATTAGAAATTGTTAACTTAATTTGTTGTACCACTTTTCTGAAACAAGCCGTGTTGTCATTTTTTTTGTTTTTTTTCTTGTATATGTCCATTGCATTCATGTAGTTGCATTAGATCCACACATACTGCATTTGGATTTTATGGGTAGTATCCACTGAAAACCCTCATGCGACACCACTCGTCCTACTAGGGACACCCAGAGGTATAACGGCTTGTTGCATACGCTCAACGCAATCGTGTTTCCTACGAAAGTGTGACCTATCTAGTTTAGCTTTTCATTTTTTTATTTTTCCTTCTTTTCACTCGAGGACAAGTAAAAGATAAGTGTGGGGGTATTTGATTAACATGTAAAAGTGTTAATTTTTATGCTCTATCTTATCTTTATTGTAAATAAATAAATTTTACATTGGGTATCTTTCGTATATTTTCACAGGCCATTCATCAATCCTCATGCACCCCGAAAAGCAAGATATTACACAAGAAAAAGATCAACTTCAAAGATTTTATCTCATGTGCTTTTGGAGTCTAATCAGAGTCCATGTTTGGAAGAATTATTTACATATAATCTGATTACCAATCAATTAGCCACATGGAAGATTTGAAGATTTTATGCACTTTTGGAGTCTAATCAGAGTCCATGTTTGGAAGACTTAATCACATGCAAATCTTTTACCAATCAATTAGCCACATGGAAGATATGGAAGATATTCACCATGATATGCTCAGATATTCTTAAAGATTATTTCCAAACAAGCTTGGTCATGAAAGGAATGAGATATGATAAGAATTCTTAGGAAAAGAGGCCCATTTATTCATAGATCTGATTAGGATTTGGCCTATCCCACCTATAAATATACGTTGTACTCATTGTTAATGTTCATGCCATTTTTTAGTTCTGTATTCTCGTTTATGAATAACAAAGTTCTTCTTCATTGATTGTCTTTTTTCTTTCATAACAATTTGTGTGTCTACGCAATTAGTTTTGGTAGAACACATATTGTTATTTTCTTTTATTACTACATGTTAGCGATTGATCGTTGATTAGATTCAACGACGGTCCTACTTTTAATTTTCTGTTATTGTTCTAGTTGTTATTTTCTTTTTCTAATTCGTTCTTTTCTTTTCAGTTGTTGAATTTGATATTGATCTGATTAGATTCAGATCAATAGTAAATTTAAAACATTAATTCAAAAAACATCTCCAGATTTTGCCTAACTCGCCTAAGAATAGATAAATAATAAAATTTAAAACACCTCCTTGTGATTCGACCTGCATATTACGCGACCTGTACACTTGCAGTATTATTTCATAAATCGCGCTTTTCTAATTCATAGGAAAGCGTCGATCAATAACTAAGGTAAATCATACCAACCGCATGATCTTTCTGTAGTATTTCATAAAAATAATAATATGTCTTTTTAATAACTTAAGCTAGAGAGATAATATGTATGAATTATTTGTGTTTTTATTTATAGAAAACATGCACATGGATGGTTTGTTTCATAGATAAACAAACTAATTCTTAAAAAAAAGTTAGAACTTGAATTATTTATGGAAAATGTAACAACCCGAAAATCTGGGCCAATTTAAAATTTTTATTTTGGCAATTATAGCGAATTTTGAATATTTAAAATGGATAATTTTAAATAATATCGACGAGAAATTTATTTTGAATATAATTCGAACGTATATATTATACGCGTCATCGTTAGAATATAAATATTTATTATATAATTATAAAAGGAATTGAAAATGGCGCGGTAGTTCGATAATTCGATTTCAAACTTCAATTGAACGTACCGGGTGCAAAACAATCTGGATTTTAGTGAAACCAAAAACAATAGGATCTAATTGATAATATCTTTCCAACGAATCCAAAAAATCAAAATTTCATAGCGGGAATCAAAAGATATGTCCAGTTGAAAATTCTGAATAGTTGCTATGGAATTCAGGCCCTTAAAAATGGGAATTTTGCAAACGACCTCGGATTTCGACGAAACCACTTTTGTTGGATCCGCAGTGTCAAGTTATTGCTAGATTCCAAATTTCATAATTTTTCGAATCAATATGTGAGTGTGGCGAAGGAAAACGTGTTTGACCAGTTTTAGTTGATTTTAATCGACTGGAAAATGGCCATTTTTCTAACGGTCTCAGAATTTGGCGAAATTAGTTTTGTTAGGACCGTATCGTCAATACGAAGTCAGAAATATTTTTTTCTGCAATTTTCCGGGTCCGTATGTGGCCCCGGTAAATTGAAGTGCGCGTTCAAATTCAAAATATAAAGAATTATATTTTGATTTGAGCGAAAACTGATCGAAACGAGAGAATTGGCCTGCGTGGCATATCCCATTGTGTTCGGAATGGGGGTAATTAGCTAGAAGCGACAGTCGTTGGGTTTGATTTGGAATTAGATTGCGAATTCACCTTTTTTTCCGAACTATATTAAATTAAATAAAAAAATATAATATATATATTCTCTAACCTAATTTCGTTCAGAAAATAAACCCGCCCCTTTTTATTTTTCCCCCAAATTGACTTCCTCGATCGGAAGGGAAAATGGCGACGGCCATCGCCATCGTCAACCTCCCTCTGCTCCGCCTCCTCTCCCTCCATCGTCCGCCAATAGCTCCGACGACCCCCCCCCCCCTCCTTCTTCGATTCCCCAATGACGCCAGCACCAAATCGCAACCGCACGAGCCACGACGCGAAACCCAAGGGCCTGAGAACCCACCATCGCCGCTCCGACCATCCCTTAGCTCCCTCCGCTCTGCTGACCAGCGCCAGTGAAAACCATCGAACCCAACCTCCCTAGAAGCCACTACAACGACCATTCCGAACTCAAGGCAGCACTCCGACGCCGTGGGTCCACCTCAGGTGAACCGCGCCTCTCCCCGACCTTCCAACCATCAGCGACGGGCTCCGACGCACCCAACCCTGCCCCCTTCAGCCTGTAAGTTTTTATTTAGTTTTATTTTGTTTTATTTATTTTGAGCAAATATAAAAGTATTGTTTTGCTTCTATAAAATAATAATATATATATATATATATGCAAAGCATAAAAATCCAATCTTTTAAAAATATGTATATATTAGCAATTATAAAATCAGTTTTTATAGAGGAAGAAAAATTCGATTTTTAGTTGAAGAAAAATTCGATTTTTAGTTAAAGAAAAATTCGATTTTTAGTTGAAGAAAAATTCGATTTTTAGCTAAAGGAAGATAGGATTTTCATGATAGAAAAATATGATTTGTACTCGTAGAAAGATTTGATTTTTAGCTATATAAAAATACGATTTTTATATACATGAAGGTGAGATAAAAATACGATTTTTACATATTTGAAGTAACGATAAAAATTCGATTTCTATGTATTGAATAGCAAAATAAAATTGTGATTTTTATATGGGAACAGCGTGAAGAAGACTGTGATGGAAAAACGGGCAAATCCGAATAGTTAAGGAATTCAAAAGCAAAGCACGGCGGAATGGAAACTTCTGTGAGAATTTCTCACCTTTCAATTTCTTTTTCTAGTTATATATATATATACTAGGATGCAGACGGTGTTTAGTAGCACCCGACACCCGTCATCCACAGACCATGGATGGCTTGTTTGTTTAATTGTTTGGTTGTGTGGTTAGTTAGAATATTTCGTTTGAATTGAATTGTTTGGTGAAATGAATTGATTTGATTGATGTGTGAATGGTGTGGGCCTTCACTAGACCGGGGATAAGGCTAGGCCTTGTCCTGTTTCTAGTATCGTGCCGTTATGCCGCCGAAATTTTCTAAAATAAGTTAGAAAAGTAAAAATATCATTCTTATTTTGAAAATAAACTGAATAAAATAGTTTGATTGTTAAAAATATAATTTTTAACGTGAATGTGAATAAATAAATATTCATTTACAAACCGGACGGTTTGTTTATGTACACCTATTTGAAGGACATTGATTGGGACGATAAATTTTACACATCGCCCAACTGCACAAATAAAATCTGTGTTTGATTGTTTGAAACCCCACACGGGTATTGGGATGATATTTGACGTACACTAATCCCGATTGTTTAGTTGTATGTCGATCGATTGATTGACAGACTGTTGTAAGCGTTGAATATTTATATTTGATGCTTATACAGTGTAGAATGCACTTTGGATGATGGTTGATTATTCATCATTGTTGATATATACATGCGGTGTAGAAAATCCATATAATTAACATTATATGGTAATTGTTTGGGCCTCATTCCAGTTTCGAAATAGAAATATTTGAAATAGAAATATTTGAAATAGAATATTTGAAAATCGAAATATATGAAGCCGCGTTGATAGATTGACGCCATTTTGACGTGAACGATATTTATATCGATTTTATTCATTTTAAAATGAATATTGAAAAGTAATTTTGAAATCAAATATTTCGAAATGAAATGAATTGAAAACGATTTCGAAATGAATTGAATATAAAACGATTTCAAAATGAATTGAATTGAAAACGATTTCAAAATGAATTGAATATAAAACGATTTCAAAATGAATTGAATATAAAACTATTTCGAAATGAATTGAAAATGATTTCGAAATGAATTGAATATAAAACGATTTCAAAATAAATTGAATAGAAATGAATTTTAAAACGAATTTATGAAGAAGAATTCAATTTTGCTTTGGATTGAAATGGAAGTTGAAATTGTTTTTGAAACGAAATTAAAAACGATTTATAAAATTCGTTTTAAATAGAAATTGACGAAATATATATTATATATATAATATAATGGACTGAATAGAACGCGCCGCGCCGCGGCAGTTCGCGAATTTCGACCATTGACTTCGAACGGGTATTGCGGGAGATCCGACCGTCGGATTCTCCTAAAACCAGAACCGTTGGGTTCGAATCGAAAAGAGCTTTCTAACGAATATTGGAAATTTGAAATCTAACGGTTGGATTTGGAATTATGTCCAAATCAAATTTGAAAAAGGTCACTGTAAGTGCAGTTCGATGGCCAATGATGGAAATCGACTGTGCGGGCCTTGATAAAATTATTAAAAATAGTAATAATTTGTGTAAAATCATAAGAAATGATTTGTGAAGAATTGGGATGAAAAACTCCATATTTGAAAAGATAAAATTAGATTTTTATCGAAATGAACTAGTTTTGAACTAGAATAGTAATATATTTATTTTTAAAATAAATAAATTGGATTTGAAATGGTTTTGAAAATAACCAGAACTTCCAATAATTGCATTGGAATGGATTTGAATCGAAATTGTCTTCGGAATATTTCGATGTTTGATTTCATGATTATACAGATGTTGCTATGGAAATTTGAAAGATATAGATATATATATATCGTTATTTCCAATACGATATCTGTTGGTCGTAGAATTTGATATTGAATATAAGCAGATATATTTTCTATTCAGAGCCTTATATTGAATATCAAATGCGATTTGGGTTTGTCGTGAATGGTGTCTTCACTAACACTGTTCTTGAACCCAGTTGAGAAAAGATTAAATCTTTTTATTTAGATTTAATGAAGTGTACCAATTAAATAATATTTAATTGGAATTGAATTGATATTGATTTTTGGGTTTATCGTGGACAGTGTTTTAAATAACACTTGTTCTTTAACCCGATAATTAATGAATGTGATTTTGGGTTTATCGTGAACTGTGTTTTAAATGACACTGATTCTTTAACCCGGTTAAAGATTAAAACTAAGTGGAGTTTTAATGAATCTTTAATTAGATTGAAAAGATCGAAAATGGAGTACCACCAGTTTTGCTCCAGGCGATAGTTAAATCTTTAATTAGATTTGAACGTGAAATGGTAATTGAATTTACCGATAACACCGTGGTGTTAGATATGAAGTATAACCAGTTTTACTTCATGGGATGAATAGGTTGGGATTGAGAAATTAAAACAAACGATTACTTCGGTAAGGTTCGCTAATCCCGACTAGTTTGAATTGATATTCAAAAATAGATTAAAGAATAAATTCAAGAATTTATCTTGGATAAAATTAATGGGAACCTTTCCCTATGAATGTGAAATTTAGAAACTAACTGTCGGTTAGTTAAGAAGAATGGTTTTCTGGATATTGATCTGATGTTGGTTTCGGCCTTCGGGGTTAATAATTGGGGAATTATTCTCTTGATTAATTTACGGTTAGTAACTAATGAATTGGAATGAGGCGTATGTTGTGTTTATGTAACATTTATTTTTAATATACGCGGGTTGTTCGGAAAGGCCGGGTTTATACCCATTCTGAATAACCGATTCGACGATATGTCGAAGATGAAGACGGTGGTTGAAGACCGGAAGTCTTCACATCGTTTGGATAATTACCGACGATCCTGATTGGGCTGTACACCCAAGAGGATGGAAATAGTTGGTGGTCGTCCAGACGTACTTGGAGATGGATGGATATGCGAGGAAAGTGCCTCCGGTTTCGTTCAGACCCAGAACGGACTTGTAAATGGATAGTGTGTCTGACGTTGTATTCCTTTATACTGTATTGGCGATCTCTGCTAAATATATATCTGTTTGGTGGCAGAGAATTTATTCTCTTGTTATACACCCTTCTCTGAGACGTACGAGCCTAGAGGTTATATATTGGCAGAAATCAGTGGTACAGTATGGACTGACAATGTGGCATGCTGAGTTGCATGGATCAAGGCTTTTGTTGAAAAGCAAAGTCTTGTGGTTGATGATCAAAGCACGGCCTTGTGTGGCGTAGCTTTGTGTAACGTTGATTCGCGAGTATCACACCCGGTATGAACTAAAAACGGGAGACAGACCTCAGGGAGGACATGCGTTTCTTTCTAGTTAGGAGTGGCGTCAGTGCTTGAACTGGCTGACAAGTTTGACTCATGTGGATGTTGCTTATTATTACTTGCTGAAAAGCGAGGCGCCTCGTGATATCGGTTTCGGCCGATGCTTCTGGTCGGCTGACGGGCCAGGCTTACGCTCCAAAGGGCGGGGAAACGCAGTGTTCAGGCATTTTAATCCACATCGGTGGACCGGCCCTGACGATCCAAAGGCTTGACAGAGTACTTGCCTGTGGCTCGGGCTAGAGAGTCACAAATCGGTAGAGGATCTTGCCCCTAGCCTCGGTTCATACCATAAATGATAACCCAACTTCCAATACGACATTGCGGTTTTATTTGTAAACCTATATATGGCGACATAGTGGCATGGGACGCTCATGCCGCCTATGATTGATACTTATGATTTGAAGTTGTTTTATACACTATGCACTTATTATAGTATCAAATGATTTGTTTTAAACGTATCAAGCATTCTTTGGCTGTTATAAGGGAAAACCCTATCCCCCGGCTTGCGTTGCATTGTGTGATAGGACCTGGGTCTTATAACAGCTTCATTTTTCTTTATTTAGCATTGCGTTGTTTGTTTTATGCACTGGTATTCTTGGGAGGAAACCCGTTCCGTGTTATACGGCGTGGTCCCTTAATTTACCTAACTTTAAAATAAAGATTTATAACTGTTTTTGTTCTCACACCAGTCACATGACTGACCTGGAGTTTATTGTTTTAACCTAAACTCTGGGTGCCCCTATTTTGACACGGGCAACTAGTAGTTTTGGTTTTGCAGATTTATATTCACAGGATCCTGGTTTACAGCTGGAATGATATCCAGAAAGCTTTGTATCCGTATATCTCTTCTAGTTGTGTATTGTATTATTTTCCGTTGCTATGTATTTAAATGTAATTTAAATCTCTGATATTTCTGTGTAATATTTATTTGTTTATACTCTGTATATTCTTGTAATCTGATGCATTGTTGTAATATACAATGAAATGTTCTTTTGTATGCATTCTGTTGTGGCTTGTTCTCGAACTATCCGACGCTTTCCTTTACGGGGAAGTTACGGGTTTTATAGGCATTCTCATAACTTGCATAACATGTTAAACATGCATTTAAGCATACACATAACTTGCATAAGCATTCACATACTTGCATAAGCATCCACATACTTGCATAAGCATTCACATACTTGCATAAACATGCATAACTTGCATATCATGTCATTTAAGCATATACATATCTTGCATAAGCATTCATAACTTGCATATCACATTAAACTTGCATTTAAACATATACTTAACTTGCATAACTCACTTTATTAAACATGCATAATTCCACTCATTAAATATGCATAAATCCACTTGTTAAACATGCATAAACCAACTTGTTAAACATGCATAAATCAACTTACTAAGCATGCATAAACCAACTTATCAAACATGCATAAACTCATTAATTATGCATAATCATAATAAAACATAGAGTGGCATATCATTACAAATGATTCAAACTCACTAATCCGCATTTAAGACCATAAGTCTCATTACACCCAATCTACTTACTTTAACAATCGATGTTAAAGTGATAGAAACTCACCAAACCCAAAATTAATCCACTTATGAAGTGGAATTAGTTGCTAAATATGAAGATGGTGATGATTAGAGAATGATTTGAGAGGGATTAGCTTGAAACTTCCTTCTTAGATTAATGGAGACTCCTTCTAGGATTTAATTTGGCGGCATGAGGCCTTCATTTCTATTTTTAGTATGGATTAAGGTAGGTTTAGGGTGTATTTATAGATTAGGAGAGTGTTTTAGGCCCTTAGATTAACCCTAGATTAAATTAGGTCCATTAGATTTAGGAAATCTCTAGAACCAAGCCCAGCCCTAGCCAGAAAACCAGATCTGGTGCACCCAAGCACCCTGGTTCGACACGCCGTGTCGAAAGGCAAGTCGACACCCCTGTCGACAGGCCTGTCGACAGCCCTGTCGACATGCTTAGGGCGGGAATCTTCCCGCCTGGCCCCGCTGGTTCTAATTTAAAATCTGAATTTAAGTTTCTAAATCTGTTTTTAGCTCTAAATTTTCTGCAAACTTCTTTGGGCCATAACCGGGCCATACGGACTCCGATTCTCGAAAACTCGGACTCTATTTCGCGTATTTTTCCGAGACGAACGTAATAACGCAGCCCGTTACCCCCAATTCCCACGTCTGAGATTATTTATCCTGTAATTAGTGAATTTTAGTATTAACTAAAATTCGGGGTGTTACATTCTCCCCTCCTTAAAGGATTTCGTCCCCGAAATCTCTAAGCTAAGGAGAATGCATATCCTACCATCCAAACAACCATCTACTCAAATCATCAACCACGGGCATCCATTGTCCTTAAGCAGTTTCTAATGATGTATGAGCATATGCAAAAAGTGTGTGTATATGTTCCCTATCTAATGTATGAACATATGGAAACCATGATAGTGCCATGCATCCATTATGTATGCGAGAGAACCCTATCGACACATACAATATCTACATGAGTGCACAATCATTCACCAAAATGCATCATCCATGTGATAACACAACCATTATACATCCATAAATATATCTTCCTACACACAATTTTATGCAATATGCAACATGAAGTGACTGAGCCGATCTAGTGCCTAGAGTGTGTGTATATGCATCCACGAGCAACCACTAGCAAACACTTGCATCCACTTGCATCCATCAACCATAACATGTTTCAAACACATGTTTCAACCATAGGTTTACCCTATCTAAAGGTCAAAGGTACTAATGAGAGGACATACCGAAGATAAGATAAGTACTAGACAAGCGATAAAGGAGAAAGTAAAGACATACCCTCAAAAAGAAATGGGTACAATGAACGCATCTTCGCTTCCGTCTCCCAAGTTGCGTTACTCTCATCTTCTCCCCATTGCACTTTGACTAGTTGAACCTCTCTGTTTCTCAACTTCCTAGTCTCTGACCCAAGGATGCGAGTAGGAGCTCGTCGGATAGTCGCATCACGCTCTATCTCTACATCTCTAAGCAAGCTCGGCTCTACCACCTCTGCCGTCTCATGTAAGCATTTCCTCAGATGTGATACATGGAATACATCATGAACACCACTAAGTCTGTCGGGCAACTCCACCCTATATGCCATCCGTCCAATCCTTTCCTTAATAGGAAACGGCCCAACAAACCTCGGTGCTAACTTCCCAACGGATCCAAAGCGAACAACATTTCTCAACGGAGATACTTTGACAAAAACCATATCCCCAACCTCAAACTCAAGATCCGTCCTTCTCTTGTCCGCATAAGATTTTTGCCTATCCTGCGCTGCTTTCATCCTTCTTCGTATCAAGTCAATCTTCTCAGAAGTCTCCCTAATCATATCAGGCCCAAGCAAGATCTTATCCGTAGATTCCCACCAACATGTAGGTGATCGACAAGGCCTTCCATAGAGAGCTTCGAAAGGAGCCATACCAATACTGGACTGAAAGCTGTTATTATATGCGAACTCCACCAATGGAAGATGCTCTTCCCATGTACCTCCAAAATCTAAGATACAAAGCCTTAAAATGTCTTCTAGAACACGATTCACCCTCTCAGTCTGGCCGTCTGTCTGAGGATGATATGCGGTGCTCAGACACAATTGAGTCCCGATTGCTTCTTGCAAACTTTTCCAGAACTCGCTAGTGAAGATAGGATCTCGATCACTCACTATGCTAGAGGGTACCCCATGTAATCGAACTATCTCTCGAAGATATACTGAAGCTAGCCATGGAGCAGTCCTCTTGCTCTTCACAGGTATGAAATGGGCGCTCTTAGTAAGTCTGTCTACCACCACCCAAATTCCTGTATTACCCTTTCTCGACCTGGGTAACCCGTCAATAAAATCCATCGAGACGCTATCCCACTTCCATTGCGGAACCTCCAATGGGTGAAGCAACCTACCTGGTTTCCTTTGCTCCGCCTTCACTTGCTGGCACACCAAACATCGAGCGACATACTCGGCCACATCTTTCTTCATACCGGCCCAGAAGAAAACCCTCTTCATGTCTCGGTACATCTTGTCCCCACCGGGATGAATGGTCATCCTAGAACGGTGTGCGTCATCAAGAATAGCCTTCCTCAAACCCTCGTCTTGCGGTACACAAAGTCTACCGTCTCTATGCAAGCACCCCCTATCGTCTAGGGTATACCTACTCAAATGGCTGGACGACTCCCCTCTTATGAGCTTCTCTACTAACTCAACCAACTGTGGGTCGTCCCTCTGTGCTTCTCCAATCCGCCCCAGAAGAGTAGGTCTGACCTCTAAGGATGCTAGCAAACCGGGTACATAATCAACGGAAGGTCTGAAATCAAACATCGAGATAAATTCCAAGCTTCGTCGTTCCCCGAACAATGGACTCAAGGACAATCTCTTCCTGCTCAAGGCGTCCGCCACCACGTTACCCTTGCCAGGGGTATACGCTATCTCGAAATCATAGGATGCTAAGAACTCCATCCACCTTTTCTGTCTTAAGTTTAAATCCTTCTGAGAGAATAAGTACTTCAATGATTTATGGTCAGTGAACAACTCGAATCTCTCACCAAGAAGATAATGGCGCCAAATCTTAAGCGCAAAAACAATAGCGGCCAGCTCTAGATCATGGGTAGGGTAATTTTTCTCATGTGCCCGCAACTGCCTTCCACCATAGGCTATTACCCTTCCCTCTTGCATTAAGACTGCGCCAAGTCCTGTCCCACAGGCATCGGTATAGACAACAAATGGCTTGCTCCCATCTGGCAACACTAAAACTGGAGCCGTGGTTAAAGCTCTCTTTAACCGTCGGAATGCATCATCACAATCTACGTCCCATGTGAAAACAAGATTCTTCTTTGTTAAGCGGGTTAACGGGGCTGATATCTTTGCGAAGTCTTTGATAAACTTCCTATAATAACCCGCCAACCCCAAGAAACTTCTTACTTCGGTAGCATTCTTCGGAACCTTCCAATCCTGAATTGATACTACCTTCGCGGGATCCACAGCTATCCCTTCCTTGGAGACCACGTGCCCCAAGAACCGCACTTCCTTCCTCCAGAAGTGACATTTAGAGAATTTAGCCTTAAGGCTATGTGCTCGAAGAGTCTTCAATACCTCTCCAAGATGTAGGGCATGCTCTTCTTCACTCTTAGAAAATACTAAGATATCATCCACAAAGACCACCACAAATTTATTAAGGAACTCCCTGAACACCCTACTCATCAAATCAACAAAGTATGCAGGGGCGTTCGTCAACCCAAATGGCATCACCAGCCACTCATAGAAACCATCCGGAGTTCTAAAGGCAGTCTTGTCTATGCTATCCTCGGCCACCCTCAACTGATGAAACCCCGTGGCTAAGTCCAACTGAGAAAATACTGAAGCGCCAACCAACTGATCGAAAAGATCATCAATCCTCGGCAATGGGTGTCTATTCTTCTTTGTGAGCTTGTTGAGTTCTCTATAGTCTACACAAAGTCTGAGGGACCCATCTGCCTTCGTAGCAAATACTACCGGAGCACCCCACTCCGATATACTCCGTCTTATGAACCCCTTCTCAAGCAACTCCCCTACTTGCTTATGGAGTTCCCTCCGCTCACGAGGAGCCATGTGGCGCACTGGTAAAGATACCGGTTTAGCATTATCCACCAAATATATTCGGAAGTCAATCTCCCGCTTCGGAGGTAAGCCCTTCACCTCCTCAAACACATCCGGATATTCCCGGACCACTCTAACAGATTGCAAACTCTCGACCGAAGCGTCAAGCGATTCAAGATAACTTAGCATAACAGAGTCCATGGGATTACAAGAAATCTCGAGAGTGTTACCCAAGCGGGTCATGAGCCTAACAACTCTCCTTTCGCAATCAAGAACGGCACCATTACTGGATAACCAGTCCATGCCCAAAATCAACCCATAGCCCGTGAAGCCCAACACAAAAGCATCACATCTAAACTCAATGCTAAGTATAGAAATCTTCAAACCCAAACATATCATGGACAAATAAGTGGAGCCCCCAATTGGGTTTGAAACAACCAAGGGATCATCTACCAGACTGGTGTCTAAGTGCAGTGACTCAACTAATGATGATGAGATAAACGAATGCGATGCGCCTGAATCAAACAACGTACGGACAGGATGATCAAATAGAAAGACCAGACTTTCAACGGAAATAGTTCTACCTCTCTCCTGAATCGGTGGAACCGCGAGAGCCTGTACTTGCCCCCTAGCCTGACTCAGTGCCATAAGAGCTTGCACCTGTCCTCCTGAGGTAGATCCCGTCCTTTGCCCCTTCTTAGGACAATCTTTCACTAGATGCCCTGCTTCGCCACAGTGGAAGCATCCAGTCTTCTTCTTCTTACGGCAATCCTTTCTTAGGTGGCCAGGTGTCCCACAATTGAAACACTTCTTCTTCTTGCCTTTGCCACCGTTGCCTTTCCCACCTTTGCTTTGCTGTTGTTGCTGAGGTCTCTTTTGATCTCCCTTCTTCTCGGGTGCCTTATTAACATTGGGACCCTTCTCTTCTTCATACATGAGTGCCATGTCAACTAGCTTCTCAAAGGTGGCCCCCATAGGGATATGAGTCATAGCCAACCCATGCATTGGTTCATTCAAGCCCTTCACTAACCTCAAAGCCTTCTTCTCCGGTGTATTCACCATGTCTAGGCCAAACCTTGCCAATTGATTAAACTTGTTGACATATTCCTTCACCGAGAGATTTCCTTGCTTTAGAGTCAAGAATCTTTCCATGTACAAGTTTTCCTCCGCCCTTGAGAGAAACTTGGCCACAAATCTTTGCCTAAAATCCGCCCAAGAGTCAACGGGGCGTTCACCATTAGTGACCTCCCACCAGAATGAGGCCTCTCCTTTCATTAACCAAGCAGCCAACTTGACCTTCTTCCCTTCTTCCATCTCAAAGATATCTATCAACTCTTCCACCTCCTTAAGCCAATCTCTAGCCTCCACAAAGGTTTCAGATCCTTGAAAAGGTTTCCCTCCCATAGCTTTAAATTCCTTGCAAGTCTTAGCAAAAGTATCCGTGCGAGGAGGAGGGGGAGGAGGAAGATCGGGTGCTACAGTTGGTGGAGGAACATTTGCTGGACCCGCAGTGGTGGCCCTAGCCTCCATCAATCTCCTATACCATACTGGTATCGTCACACCCTCCGGAAAGTTAAGATTCTCGGCCATGCTGAAACGAAAAAGGAAAGATTCAAAATGGAGAATTCGAAGGATATAGATATGGCTATTGGGGATTATGCTTTTCTTTCAAAAACTTTTCTCTTAAAAGACATGTTTTTGAAAATATCTCTTCCCAAAAATGTTTTTAGAAAAATAGTTTTCTAAAAATTTTATCTGTTCCGGTAACCTTTGCTCTGATACCACGTGTAACACCCCACGCCCGCTACGGTCACTCACTAAGGGAATGCCATAGCATCGGTGGAGTATTTTAGTGAATATAGAACAGAAAATTTACAATAAGACAGATATAAGTAGTACTTGAAATTTTAAAACATCATCTCATAACAGCGGAAATAAACATGTCTGGTTACATCATAAAACCACAATAAAAGTCAAGTACAATATCCATCAAAATAAAGAAGTACATAATCCCACTCTCTCATTACAATAGCCAGGACAAAGGAAAAGATAACTGGATAACTGGAGCTTTACATCTACCCAAGCTCCTCAAGACTGGAACAGCAATCCGATCAAGCTCTACTACTGCTAGGATCCACCGTAGGACCTGAGGGTTGGAAAAAGATAAAAGCAACGGGGTCAGACATAAGTCTGAGTGAGTCCTATAACTTTAACAATACAACCCTTAAAGTAACCAGAGAAGACATAAACTTGACCTACGGTAATATCTGGGGATGAATGGCTACACTAAGCAGCTTGGTAGACTTAGGATAAACTAAGATAACCATAAGGACGCATCTACCCACCCAAGGATAATTACTAACTGCACCACATCAGTCATTCCTACTTAAAGGTTGATCCCTTCCAAGGACTTAGAAAATTTCCCCAGTAGTCTCGTGTACCCCTAGCCCACTACATAGGTGCCGTCTGCCCCTATCTCCACTAGGTGTACTCAGTAATTCTTACCCAGTAGTTTCGTGTACCCCTACATAGGTGTCGTCTGCCCCTATCTTTATTAGGTGTACCCACTACTCCCCATCGATCGGCTCCCTACCGTAGATACCCGTGCTGGTCCCACAGTGGGGTGTATCACTCCCCTAAAGTGGCTACCCAATACTATCAACGGTGCACGGCTTTATATCTACACGATGCAACAACGGCTTATCTACCAGCCCGGGCCCACACACGCATATGAAACCCGTTGGACTTGCGTTGCCACCGCTAACCCGTTTTGGCCTCTTATAATCAAGCCCAATATGCGTGTCCCGTCACTCGACGTGGGTCGAGCCCACAAAGATACGTTTGGGATATTGGTTGAAATGGGCCCCCACAAGCTACCCACCTAAGCTTGTCACATATCTAGTGTATCCCACTTAACCCTTTAATCATGTTTAATTACATGTTTCCACTTGGTTAAGTATTCTAATCGTATTTTCTATTGCCACCCAAGGCAACCCACTAGATTCCACATGCCACCCAAGGCAACCATTAAATTTCCACATGCCACCCAAGGCACCCACTTAACCCCTCATGTCCCACTACATGCTAATATGGTTAAGTGTTTCTTAATTAATTAAGACCGTGATCCCCCATAAAGACCTCCCACATTAGACTGGCTGTTATGACCGCCTGGTTAAGCCGGTAGAGTCCGGGCAGTCTTACGTCATAACAGAGCCTAACCTCGTGTCTTTACTTTAATCACGTATTTAATTTATGGCTAAGACCTCTCACATTGGGCTGACATTTGTAGCAACTGGTTAAGCCGGTCGGGTCCGGGCAGTTTTACACTACAAATGAGTCCAACCTCGTGTCTTAGTTGATTAATTACACCTAATTAATCACCCCCATATTAATTATCCCTAATTAATATCAAGTTTTCCATAACATGGGTAGACCTAACTCAATAGGTAAATTCCCATGGGGTAGACCTAACTCAATAGGTAAATTCCCACTTATGGTAATTTATTTTTATGGTATGCTTAATCATACCCAATCATACATTTATTAACAAATTTACCAACCCCATCGTTCCCCACGTAAATCGTTCTCATTTCATGACATAATAAAGGGGAAGATCCATCACAAATATCATGGGTTTAGCATATAACTTTGTCATGGGTTAAGAGGATGTCAACTTGCATATATGAGCACATATTAACCCAACTACATTTAACCCAAACTTGCATATTATCATACACATGATTTGCATAACATGTTGCATATGAACTTGCATATTATCATACACATATCTTGCATAACATGTTGAACTTGCATATAGGCATTCTCATAACTTGCATAACATGTTAAACATGCATTTAAGCATACACATAACTTGCATAAGCATTCACATACTTGCATAAGCATCCACATACTTGCATAAGCATTCACATAATTGCATAAACATGCATAACTTGCATATCATGTCATTTAAGCATATACATATCTTGCATAAGCATTCATAACTTGCATATCACATTAAACTTGCATTTAAACATATACTTAACTTGCATAACTCACTTTATTAAACATGCATAATTCCACTCATTAAATATGCATAAATCCACTTGTTAAACATGCATAAACCAACTTGTTAAACATGCATAAATCAACTTACTAAGCATGCATAAACCAACTTATCAAACATGCATAAACTCACTTATTAATTATGCATAATCATAATAAAACATAGAGTAGCATATCATTACAAATGATTCAAACTCACTAATCCGCATTTAAGACCATAAGTCTCATTACACCCAATCTACTTACTTTAACAATCGATGTTAAAGTGATAGAAACTCACCAAACCCAAAATTAATCCACTTATGAAGTGGAATTAGTTGCTAAATATGAAGATGGTGATGATTAGAGAATGATTTGAGAGGGATTAGCTTGAAACTTCCTTCTTAGATTAATGGAGACTCCTTCTAGGATTTAATTTGGCGGCATGAGGCCTTCATTTCTATTTTTAGTATGGATTAAGGTAGGTTTAGGGTGTATTTATAGATTAGGAGAGTGTTTTAGGCCCTTAGATTAACCCTAGATTAAATTAGGTCCGTTAGATTTAGGAAATCTCTAGAACCAAGCCCAGCCCTAGCCAGAAAACCAGATCTGGTGCACCCAAGCACCCTGGTTCGACACGCCGTGTCGACAGGCAAGTCGACACCCCTGTCGACAGGCCTGTCGATAGCCCTGTCGACATGCTTAGGGCGGGAATCTTCCCGCCTGGCCCCGCTGGTTCTAATTTAAAATCTGAATTTAAGTTTCTAAATCTGTTTTTAGCTCTAAATTTTCTGCAAACTTCTTTGGGCCATAACCGGGCCATACGGACTCCGATTCTCGAAAACTCGGACTCTATTTTGCGTATTTTTCCGAGACGAACGTAATAACGCAGCCCGTTACCCCCAATTCCCATGTCTGAGATTATTTATCCTGTAATTAGTGAATTTTAGTATTAACTAAAATTCGGGGTGTTACAAACTGTGTTTTAAATGACACTGATTCTTTAACCCAGTTAAAGATTAAAACTAAGTGGAGTTTTAATGAATCTTTAATTAGATTGAAAAGATCGAAAATGGAGTACCACCAGTTTTGCTCCAGGCGATAGTTAAATCTTTAATTAGATTTGAACGTGAAATGGTAATTGAATTTACCGATAACACCGTGGTGTTAGATATGAAGTATAACCAGTTTTACTTCATGGGATGAATAGGTTGGGATTGAGAAATTAAAACAAATGATTACTTCGGTAAGGTTCGCTAATCCCGACTAGTTTGAATTGATATTCAAAAATAGATTAAAGAATAAATTCAAGAAATTTATCTTGGATAAAATTAATGGGAACCTTTCCCTATGAATGTGAAATTTAGAAACTAACTGTCGGTTAGCTAAGAAGAATGGTTTTCTGGATATTGATCTGATGTTGGTTTCGGCCTTCGGGGTTAATAATTGGGGAATTATTCTCTTGATTAATTTACGGTTAGTAACTAATGAATTGGAATGAGGCGTATGTTGTGTTTATGTAACATTTATTTTTAATATACGTGGGTTGTTCGGAAAGGCCGGGTTTATACCCATTCTGAATAACCGATTCGACGATATGTCGAAGATGAAGACGGTGGTTGAAGACCGGAAGTCTTCACATCGTTTGGATAATTACCGACGATCCTGATTGGGCTGTACACCCAAGAGGATGGAAATAGTTGGTGGTCGTCTAGACGTACTTGGAGATGGATGGATATGCGAGGAAAGTGCCTCCGGTTTCGTTCAGACCCAGAACGGACTTGTAAATGGAGAGTGTGTCTGACGTTGTATTCCTTTATACTGTATTGGTGATCTCTACTAAATATATATCTGTTTGGTGGCAGAGAATTTATTCTCTTGTTATACCCCCTTCTCTGAGACGTAGGAGCCTAGAGGTTATATATTGGCAGAAATCAGTGGTACAGTATGGACTGACAATGTGGCATGCTGAGTTGCATGGATCAAGGCTTTTGTTGAAAAGCAAAGTCTTGTGGTTGATGATCAAAGCACGGCCTTGTGTGGCGTAGCTTTGTGTAACGTTGATTCGCGAGTATCACACCCGGTATGAACTAAAAACGGGAGACGGACCTCAGGGAGGACATGCGTTTCTTTCTAGTTAGGAGTGGCGTCAGTGCTTGAACTGGCTGACGAGTTTGACTCATGTGGATGTTGCTTATTATTACTTGCCGAAAAGCGAGGCGCCTCGTGATATCGGTATCGGCCGATGCTTCTGGTCGGCTGACGGGCCAGGCTTACGCCCCAAAGGGCGGGGAAACGCAGTGTTCAGGCATTTTAATCCACATCGGTGGACCGGCCCTGACGATCCAAAGGCTTGACAGAGTACTTGCCTGTGGCTCGGGCTAGAGAGTCACAAATCGGTAGAGGATCTTGCCCCTAGCCTCGGTTCATACCATAAATGATAACCCAACTTCCAATACGACATTGCGGTTTTATTTGTAAACCTATATATGGCGACATAGTGGCATGGGACGCTCATGCCGCCTATGATTGATACTTATGATTTGAAGTTGTTTTATACACTATGCACTTATTATAGTATCAAATGATTTGTTTTAAACGTATCAAGCATTCTTTGGTTGTTATAAGGGAAAACCCTATCCCCCGGCTTGCGTTGCATTGTGTGATAGGACCTGGGTCTTATAACAGCTTCATTTTTCTTTATTTAGCATTGCGCTGTTTGTTTTATGCACTGGTATTCTTGGGAGGAAACCCGTTCCGTGTTATACGGCGTGGTCCCTTGATTTACCTAACTTTAAAATAAAGATTTATAACTGTTTTAGTTCTCACACCAGTCACATGACTGACCTGGAGTTTATTGTTTTAACCTAAACTCTGGGTGCCCCTATTTTGACACGGGCAACTAGTAGTTTTGGTTTTGCAGATTTATATTCACAGGATCCTGGTTTACAGCTGGAATGATATCCGGAAAGCTTTGTATCCGTATATCTCTTCTAGTTGTGTATTGTATTATTTTCCGCTGCTATGTATTTAAATGTAATTTAAATCTCTGATATTTCTGTGTAATATTTATTTGTTTATACTCTGTATATTCTTGTAATCTGATGCATTGTTGTAATATACAATGAAATGTTCTTTTGTATGCATTCTGTTGTGGCTTGTTCTCAAACTATCCGACGCTTTCCTTTACGGGGAAGTTACGGGTTTTTGCAGATAACAATGTAAATTTGCGGTTATGGTTGTAGTAACAATTAGATTGTTACGGTAACGGATATAAAATTTGCTAACCGTCAACAACGATTGCAGTTACGGTTGGCGGTAAAATTGACGGTTGCCATAACCGTAACACCCCTTATTCATAGCCATTAAATAATTGTATGGTAGCAATTAGTATTATATGGCATTTAAAGCTTAAACTTGTATAATAATTATAAAAAGTTAACTAAAAACGTATTGGACACCGTTTGAAATGAATACCAAATTATATACAACATAACTTCTAAGTAAGTCAGATTTTTTTTAATAAAGGACAAATATTTCAAAAACGAAAAAATTTCAAGTGTTGATTAAGCACAAATTTTGTAATCAACATAACGATATTGCAATTTTTGATCAAATCAGTTGGTAATTTTGATTTCAAAGATTCAAAGTAGATTATTATAGCTTGATTAAGATCTACGACAACTAGTCTCAAATTATTTAGCGAAACAACTTTACTTATCAAATAAACGTATTTGAGAAAAAAAATTGATTTAATAACTTAAATTAACTTAATTAATACTAACTAAATATTACTTAATATGAACTGATTACAGATTTGATCAAAAACAATAATTGATTAAAAATGTATTACATTGCGAATTTAACACTGGATATTGTTGAAACACTAATATATATATATAATAATGGGGAATTAATTTAAAAGGACAAATTGTTTGAAAATTTTAACCACAAGGACAAGAGACTAAAAATTTATTCAAAATGACAAAACATAGCCCAAATTTATTCAAAAGGACAATACATAAAGATTTACTCTTTTCTTTTTTCTTTTCTAGATTTTCGGTATCGGTTTTGCATGTAGTTGGGTATCAGTTTTTGGTTTTGCAGTTTTTAGATATCAGTTTTATATTGTTTATGGTATCAGTTTTACATGTAATGATTTTATATTATCGAATCGCATTACCCATCCATCACTGCAACTCCAACCAAATCGCTCAAGCCATCCTCCTTCATCCCAACCAAACTTCATCTCCACATCCTCGTATACATGAACAGCCCACCAACAAACCACCACTATACATACATAAACAACCTCTCTTTTGCAATCTCATTAGACATTGGTTAAACATAAAAACCTCAAATATATCTATATTCTCATCACACTACCAAACATTTCAACTCCTCTCTTCTGACAACGTTTCCATCCTCCGCTGTAATTCTCTGTAAAAAAAAACCGTTACATGTAAAACTGATACCTACAAGTATACGAAACTACTACCATAAATTGTAGGCTAAAAACTGATACATTCAGACACATAAAACTGCTACCTATTAGCTGCAGAGAGCAAACTGATACCTTTAGACATACAAAAATAATATCTAAAATCAACAAAAAAGAAAAAAAATAAGTTTTTTTATTAAAAAAATATGTGTATTGTCCTTTTGAATATATTTGGGCTATGTTTTGTCCTTTTGAATAAATTTTTAGTCTTTTGTCCTTATAGTTAAAATTTTCAAACAATTTGTCCTTCACCTTATTTTCCTGTATAATAATAACATTAATATAAATAGCACACCAACTATTAGTTGATACCTTAATCATTGTAATTAACTTATGGTACTTGTGCTTAAGTTTTTAATCAATTACTTGTAAAATAAAATTCCCATTGGTGTCATGTAAATATTGTAATGAAATCCAAACAGATATCAAGGTTCATGTGAACAGAAAGAAATATTAAATGTAAAAAATATACATGTAATTTCACTTGCATAAGTTCTTTTCACTGCTATTTTATATTTGAAATGTCTAGTTTCATTCAAAGTCGAATTTTTTTAAAGTCATGCTGCTAAAAGGCACTATGATAGTAGCATGCGGTACAAAAAAAATAATCCAAAAGGAGATCAATCATCAAATATAATGATGCATAGTTCAATTTCTCAAATTATTGTTGGATCCAAAATAAAAATAAAAAATGGACTATAATTTTTATACTACTAAACAACAAAACACAACATTCTTGAAAAATGCAAAATATATGATTTTTATATAAGTATTTTTATAAAGAAAATCAAAATTGGATGTTTACATGAATTGAATGATGAAAGTAATAAAAGAAACATGGTTTGATTATAATAGTACAAATTTGAATGTTCATGCAAGAAATGGACATTGTACTTACTTTTAAGAATACTACACTACAAAATGCACTTCGAATTGCGACGAGACACCATTGGCTCACATGAATCAAGCTAATCCCTCCTTTTTTGATAGCGATATCGAAAAATGCATTTGGATTTCCCAAACTAGATGAAATACTTTCTTTATCTGATAGCATATGGTATTTAACCAACAATATGGTGGATAATGAATACCATTCAGCTTGAATAAGTTGATATTTCCTAGCAACGGCTAAAAAAAGCGGTCGTCGCTAGCTGTTGCAAGTCGTCAAATGGTCTGCTTATACAAACAACAATCGTAACTTCTTCTTCTCCATTCTCAAACATTCCCAAAGCAATTTCGAAACCTTAACCCGTCACCCCTCCGCGCTGCAGCACTCCAAGCCTGCAAACACACCTCCAAGCATCTAATTTCGTGCCGATATGTCTTCTAACCTATTCTATGTTTAATTAAGGTCAATTCGAGGGTTTAATTACATGTTTATGAGTTTGAAACTTGGTTATTTTTGGGTTTGAAAATGGTTGTCACGTGGGATACGTATGATGATGATTGTGTTGTAGGTTGATTTAGGAGTAAATGTAGTTTATTTGGAGGTTGAAAACGATGATTATCGCATAGTCGATGTCATGATAATTTTTTATTAGTTGATGTTGAATTATTGATTGGTTGTATGATTTGAAAATTCGTGTGTACCATTTATCAACATGTTTGTTGATAAGGTTGTGCAAATACTTGTTAAACTTTAAACAATGTTTGTTGTTGTTTAGGCAAAAATATGTGTACTATATTAACATTTCTAGCGGGTGTTAGTAGTATGTATTAGCATAAGTTAAAATATACTTTAATCTATTAAAAGTGTTATCTTTCGAATTTTTTATAAAAATTCATAATTTAATACTTGACGTAGTTGGCTAAATTTTAAATTACATGTTATTATTTCAAATTTATTAAGTAAAATGTATAAAAAATTGAATGGATTATAAATTTTTGAAATGAGGGTAACAATAAAAAAAAATTCTAGAGGAATATATTATACTTGAATGGAAGTTACAGTACGTTTTAAAATTGAATTATAGTTAATAAATAGTGAAAATTAGGAAGTAATTCCTATTATACTTTCATAATGTAAAGCCGATCCCTATCAAAGTTTCATTGTAAATCCGGTCCCTATTTTCTAGAATCAAAGAAAATTATTGCTGATATGTCCGCAAGTTTTACAAATAATTGCTAATATGTCAGCAATTTTTATTGGTAAAAGTTTCATTATAAATTCGGTCCCTGTTTTCCAGAAATAAAGGAAAAATTATTGCTGAAATGTCAGCAACTTTTATTAATAATTGTTGTTATATCAGCAACTTTTATACCATGTAAACAAAAGTTGTTGATATGTCAACACCTTTTATGAAATGTTGCTGATATGTCTGCAACAATCGAAGATAAAAAAACAGGGAACTATTTTACACTGAAATTTAGTGAAGGACTTTTCGTGTATTTTAAACCTTAATAAGAACCTATGCCAAAATTACCCTAATAAATATTTATTGAATGTATTAAAAAATATTATATAAACGTTAAAAATACAAATTAAATAATGTGTTTTACTTAGGTGAACCCCTTAGAGATTTTTGGCTCCGTCTGACGAGTGCTGTATTGTAAAGACCCGTAACTTCCCCGTGAAGGAAAGAGCGGATACTTCGAGAACAACACACAGAAGAACGCACACAGAAGAACATTTCATTGTTTATTACAACAATTACATCAGAATACAAGAATATACAGAGTATAAACAATATTATACAACAGAAAATATCAGAGTTTACTATAAATTACATAGCAGCGGAAAATAATACAATACACAACTAGAAGTAATACGCGGATACAAAGCTTTCCGAGTATCGTTCCAGCTGTAAATCAGGATCCTGTGGATATAAATCTGCAAAACCAAAACTACTAGCTGCCCGTGTCAAAATAAGGGCACCAAGAGTTTAGGTTAAAACAAAAAACTCCAGGTCAATCATGGGACTGGTGTGAGAACTAAAATAGTTATTAATCTTTATTTTAAAGTTAGGTAAATCAAGGGACCACGCCGTATAACACGGAACGGGTTTCCTCCCAAGAATACCGTGCATATAACAATAGCACAATGCTAAATAAAGAAAAATGAAGCTATTATAAGACCCAGGTCCTATCATACAATGCAACGTAAGCCGGGGGATAGGGTTTTACCTTATAATAGCCAAAGAATGCTTGATATGCTAAATTTCATTTTTTAATTCTTAATCAGACTCCAACCGTAAATTAGTAAGAGAACGATTCCCTAAGTTTTAACCCCGAAGGCCGAAACCAACATCAGACTAATACCCAGGAAACCACCCATCTTAGCTCGTTTCCAGTTAGTTTCTGATTTTATATACAATCATAAATATCAATCATAGACGGCATGGGTACCATATATCATGTCGCCATATATAGGTATACAATCAAAACCGCAAAATGTCGTATTGGAAGTTGGGTTATCATTTATGGTATGAACCGAGGCAAAAGATAGTCCTCTACCGATTCGAGATGCTCTAGTCCGCCACTCAGGTGGGCCCTTGGATCGTCAGGGTCGGTCCACACAGAGTGGATTAAAATGTCTGAACATGCGTTTCCCCGCCCTATGGGGCGTAAATGAGCTAACGAATGCTCCATCGGCTTCACATAGTCACCGATATATCCGAGGCGCCTCGCAAACCAACAACCACATAAGTCAAACTCGTCAGGGCGTGTAAAACCGTTGATGCCACTTCTAACTAGAAAGAAACGCATGCCCTCCCTGAGGTCCTTCTCCCGTTTCTGGTTCATACCGGGTGTGAAACTCGCGAATTAAACGTTACACAAAGCTATGCCACAAAGGTCGTGCTTTGATCATCAACCACAAGACTTTGCTTTTCAACAGAAGCCTTGATCATTTTCCACTTAGGCATGCCACACAGGCAATTCACTCCATGCAATGGATATCCATCAATATATAACCCCTGAGCTCGTACGTCTCAGAGAAGGGCGTTAAGCAAGAAAATAAATTCTCCGCCGCTAAACAGACATATATTTAATAGAAATCAATCACACAGACTGAAATCCAATGTCAGACACACAGTCCATTTACAAGTTCATTCTGGGTCTGAACGAAACCGGAGGCACCTAGTACCCCGCATATCAATTGATCTCCAAGTACGTCTGGACGATCACCAACTGATTCTCTCCTCTTGGGTGTACGGCCCAACCAAGATCATCAGTAATTATCCAAATGACGTGAAGACCTCCAGTCTTCGACCATCGTCTTCATCTTCGACTTATCGTCGTATAAGTTATTCAAAATGGGATAAACCCGGTCTTTCCGAATAACTTGCGTATATAATAGACAAGTGTTACACAAACACAACATACGCCGCATTCCAATTCATCAGTCACTAACCGTAAATTAACAAGAGAATAATTCCCCTAATATTAACCCCGAAGGCCGAAACTAACATCACATCAATACCCAGAAAACCATTCTGCTTAGCTAACCGATAGTTAGTTTCTAAATTTCACATTCTTAGGGAAAGGTTCCCATTAATTTTATCAAAGATAAATTCTTTTAAATTTATTCTTTATTCTACTTTTGAATATCAATTCAAACTAGTCGGGATTAGCGATCCACACCGAAGTGATTATGTATTTTATTTCCCAATCCCAACCTATTCATCCCATGAAGTAAAACTGGTAATACTTCATATCTAACACCATGGTGTTATCGGTAAATTCAATTACCATTTCACGTTCAAATCTAATTAAAGATTTAACTATCGCCCGGAGCAAAACTGGTGATACTCCATTCTCGATCTTTTCAATCTAATTAAAGATTCATTAAAACTCCACTTAGTTTTAATCTTTAACTGGATTAAAGAATCAGTGTCATTTAAAACACGGTTCACGATAAACCCAAAATCACATCACATTTCAATCAGTCCCTAATCGTAAATTAGCAAGTGAGCAATTCCCTAAGTATTAACCCCGAAGGCCGAAACCAACATCAGATCAATACCCCATAAACCATTCAACTTAACTAATCTCCAATTGGTTTTTGATTTTCTTAACTCCATGGGTCTAAGAACAGTATTATTGAAGATACCGTTCACGACAACCCAAAATCACATTCCATTAATTATAGGTTTAAAGAACAAGTGTTATGTAACAACCCGGAAAATCTGGGCCAGTTTAAAATTTTTATTTTGGCAATTTTAGCGAATTCTGATTATTTAATATGAATTATTTTAAATAAAATCAACGAGGAATTTATTTTGAAATAGAATTCGACGTATATATTTATATACGTCGTCGTTAGAATATAAATATTTATATATAATTATAAATAGAATTGAAAATGGCGCGGTAGTTCGATAATTCGATTTCAAACTTTAATTGAATGTACCGGGTGCAAAACAATCCGGATTTTAGTGAAACCAAAAATAATGGAATCTAATAGTGAATATCTTTCCAACGAATCCGAAAAATCAAAAGTTCGTAGCGGGAATCAAAAGATATGTCCAGTTGAAAATTCTGAATAGTCGCTATGGAATTCAGGCCCTTAAAAATGGACATTTTGCAAACGACCTCGGATTTCGACGAAACCAGTTTTGTTGGGTCCGTGATGTTAAGTTATTGCTAGGTTTCAAATTTCATAATTTTTCGAATCAATATGTGAGCGTGGCAAAGGAAAACGCGTTTGACCAGTTTCAGTTGATTTTAATCGACTGGAGATTGGCCATTTTTCCAACGGTCTCAGAATTCGACGAAACTAGTTTTGTTAGGACCGTATCGTCAATACGAAGCTAGAAAATATTTTTATGGAATTTATAGAGTTAGTATGTGACCCCGGTAATTTGAAATGTACGTTTAATATTCAATATAGTGATTTAAATGTAAATTTAACGGAAACTGATTGTAACAGCCGAATCAGCTGACGATACATATCCCATTGTGTTCGGAATGGGGGTAAAACGCTATGGACGATAGGCGGTGGGCCTCTTTTTGAGGTCAAAAATGAAAGTTGCTTTTTGGTGGAAATTTAAATAATTAAATAATAATATTTAATAAATAAACCCCCTCCCCCCCTTTTTCTCTTTACACCGGTCAAAGGCCCCCCCCCTATTTCCCCAAAACCCGATTCATTCAACAGAGAAGAGAAAAAAAAAACGAAAACGAACGTCGATCAACCCTTGAGCGCCACCACGGGATCGATCCCTTCCACTCCGACCCCCTCTCCGATCTGCTACCCTCCCTCTCCGATTCGAACGAGAACACCCAGCGCGTCGAAGGCCCTCAGCCCACCGAAGCTCTGAAGACCGTCGCCGCCTGCTGCAAGGACCCCTGGCCCCACCGCCCAACGCCAGTGACCTGCTCCGACGCCCTCTGACCTCCGGCGGTTGCCACAGCACCCCCCCTCTCTCGATCCAGAATCTTTTTTTTTTTGCTGTAAGTTTAGTTTTCATTTGCTTTTAATTTAATTATGAACATTGTTCTATTTGCTGATTTTAATATGAAATAAACAATTGTTAAAGATTAGATTTTTATATAAGCAAAGATTCGATTTTTAACACGATAAAAGATATGATTTTTATAATTATAAAGGCGAGATTGTTATTAGAAAAATGAGATTTTTATAGTTAAAAAGGATATGATTTGTCATAACGATAAAGATTTGGTTTTTATATAGAAGTTAGCAAGATAAAAATTTGATTTTTATATGATAGAGAAAATAAAAATACGATTTTTATTAATGTAGAGTATTAAAAATATAATCTTTATTAAGTAGAAGAGATAAAAATACGATTTTTATTAATGTAGAGTATTAAAAATATAATCTTTATTATGTAGAAGAGGTAAAAATATGATTTTTGGTTAGGTAGATAATTAAAAATATAATTTTTACATGATAGGAATATTAAAAATACCATCTTTATATGTGTAGAAAAAATAAAAATGAGATTTTTATAAAGATGAAATCTTTAAATTTGAAGAGGTGAAGTCTATGTTTTTATAAAGGCGAAATCTTTATATGAGAAATAGCGTGATAAAAATATAATTTTTATCTATATAACATAGTAATAAAAATTCGATTTTTTTAAGTATGAAGAAATTTTAAAAATATGATTTTTAAATTGAAGGTGAGAAAGTAAAAATGTGATTTTTATATATTGAACATCAGTAAAAATGTGATTTTTATATATGTAGTGGCTACGGGCAACAAAGATGTCAAAAAGACGAGAACAGTGAAGATTTCCTGCATTGGAAGTGCCGTGGAGCTAGGATAGCTATATGTGAGAATTTCTCACCTTTCACTTTCTTTTCTCTAGTTATATATATATACTAGGATGCAGACGGTGCTTAATAGCACCCGACACAATCGTCCACAGACCATGGACTTGTTTGTTTGGTTGCGTAGATTAGTTGGATGATTTGATTTGAAATTGAATTGTTTGGTGAAATAAATTGATATGATTGATGTGTGAATGGCGTGGGCCTTCACTAGACCGGGGATAAGGCTAGGCCTTGTCCCGTTCCTAGTATCGTTCCATTATGCCGCCGAAATTTTCTAAAATAAGTTAGAAAAATAAAAATATCATTTTATTTAAAGAATGAATTGAATAGAAATTCATATGTTGGAATAAAATGTTTTGTCGTTAAAAATATAATTTTTAACGTGAAAGTGAATAAATAGATATTTATAAACAAATCAGCCGATTTGTTTATATACACTGATTTGACTGACATTGATTGGGTCGATAAATTTTACACATCGCCCAACTGCACAAATAAAAAAATGTGTTTGATTGTTTGAAACCCCACACGGGTGTTGGGATGAAATTTGAAGTTCACTCATCCTGATTGATTAAATATGTCGATCGATTGATTGACAGGCTGTTATAAGCGTTAGATATCTATATTTGATGCTTATACAGTGTAGTGCACTTTGGTTGATGGTTGATTATTTTTCAATGCTATTATATACATGTGTTGTATGGAAATCCATATAATTAATTTTATATGGTAATTGATTGGGCCTCATTCCAATTTGAAAAATAAAGAAAATTTGAAAATAGAAATTATGAAGCCGTGTTGATTAGATTGACGCCATTTTGACGTGAACGATATTTATATCGATTTTATTCATTTTAAAATGAATATGGAAAAGTGATTTCGAAATCGACGATTTCGAAATGAATTGAATTGAAAACGATTTCGAAATGAATTGAATTGAAAACGATTTCGAAATGAAATGAATTGAAAACGATTTCGAAATGAATTGAATTGAAAACGATTTCGAAATGAAATGAATTGAAAACGATTTCGAAATGGATTGAATTGAAAACGATATCGAAATGGATTGAATTGAAAACGATTTCGAAATGGATTGAATCGAAATCGACGATTTCGAAATGAATTGAATTGAAAACGATTTCGAAATGAATTGAATTGAAAACGTTTTAGAAATGAATTGAATTGAAAACGATTTCGAAATGAATTGAATTGAAAACGATTTCGAAATGAATTGAATTGAAAACGATTTCGAAATGAATTGAATTGAAAACGATTTCGAAATGAATTGAATTGAAAACGATTTCGAAATGAATTGAATTGAAAACGATTTCGAAATGAATTGAATTGAAAACGATTTCGAAATGAATTGAATTGAAAACGATTTCGAAATGAATTGAATTGAAAACGATTTCGAAATGAATTGAATTGAAAACGATTTCGAAATGAATTGAATTGAAAACGATTTCGAAATGAATTGAATTGAAAACGATTTCGAAATGAATTGAATTGAAAACGATTTCAAAATGAATTGAATTGAAAACGATTTCGAAATGAATTGAATTGAAAACGAATTCAAATTGAATTGAAAGCGAATTGAAATGAATTCAAATTGAATTGAAATGTGAATTGAATAGAAATGAATTTTAAAACGAATTTATAAAGATGAATTCAATTTTGATTTGAATTGAAATGGAAGTTGAAATTGCTTTTGAAACGAATTTAAAACTGTTTATATAATTCGTTTTAAATAGAAATCGACGAAGTATATATTATATATATTATAAATATAATATAATGGCCTGAATAGAACGCGCCGCGCCGCGGCAGTTCGCGAATTTCGACCATTTATTTCAAACGGACATTGCGGGAGATCCGACCGTCGGATTCTCCTAAAACCGGAACCGTTGGGTTCGTATCGAAAAGGGCTTTCTAATGAATATTAGAAATTTGAAATCTAACGGTTGGATTTGGAATTATGTCCAAATCAAATTTGAAAAAGGTCGCTGTAAGTGCAGTTCGATGGCCGTTGATGGAAATCGACTGTACGGACCTTGATAAAATTATTAAAAATATTAATAATTTGTGTAAAATCATGAGAAATGACTTGTGAAGATTTGGGATGAAAAACTCCATATTTGAAAAGATAAAAATAGATTTTTATCGAAATGAACTAGTTGTGAACTAGAAATATAATTCTATTTATTTTTAAATAAATAAATTGAATTTGAAAAGGGTTTTAAAAATAACCAGAATTTCCAATGATTGCATTGGAGTGGATTTGAATTGAAATTGTCTTCGGAATATTTCGATGTTGGAATTCGTGATGATACAGGTGTTGTTATGGAAATTTGAAAGATATATTTATATCGTTATTTCCAATACGACATTTGTTAGTCGTAGAATTTGATATTGAATATAAGCCGATATATTTTCTATTCAGAGCCTTGTATTGAATATCAAATGTGATTTGGGTTTGTCGTGAATGGTGTCTTCACTAACACTGTTCTTGAACCCAGTTGAGAAAAGATTAAATCTTTTTATTTAGATTTAATGAAGTGTACCGATTAAATAATATTTAATTGGAATTGAATTGATATTGATTTTTGGGTTTATCGTGAACAGTGTTTTAAACAACACTCGTTCTTTAACCCGATAATTAATGAATGTGATTTTGGGTTTATCGTGAACCGTGTTTTAAATAACACTGATTCTTTAACCCAGTCGAAGATTAAAACTAAGTGGAGTTTTAATGAATCTTTAATTAGATTGAAATGATCGAAAATGGAGTATCACCAGTTGCTCCAGGCGATAGTTAAATCTTTAATTAGATTTGAACGTGAAATGGTAATTGAATTTACCGATAACACCGTGGTATTAGATATGAAGTATAACCAGTTTTACTTCATGGGATGAATAGGTTGGGATTGGGGAAATTAAAACAAATGATTACTTCGGTAAGGTTCGCTAATCCCGACTAGTTTGAATTGATATTCAAAAATAGATTAAAGAATAAATTTTAAAGAATTTATCTTTGATAAAATTAATGGGAACCTTTCCCTATGAATGTGAATTTAGAAACTAACTGTCGGTTAGCCAAGCAGAATGGTTTTCTGGATATTGATCTGATGTTGGTTTCGGCCTTCGGGGTTAATATTTGGGGAATTATTCTCTTGATTAATTTACGGTTAGTGACTGATGAATTGGAATGAGGCGTATGTTGTGTTTGTGTAACACTTATTTAAAATATACGCGAGTTATTTGGAAAGACCGGGTTTATCCCATTCTGAATAACTGATACGACGATAAGTCGAAGATGAAGACGATGGTCGAAGACCGGAGGTCTTCACGTCGTTTGGGTGATAACTGATGATCTTGATTGGGCTGTACACCCAAGAAGATGGAAACAGTTGGTGATCGTCCAGACGTACTTGGAGATCGATGGATATGCGGGGTACTAGGTGCCTCCGGTTTCGTTCAGACCCAGAACAGACTTGTAAATGGACTGTGTGTCTGACATTGGATTTTAGTCTGTGTGATTGATCTCTATTAAATATATATCTGTTTGGCGGCGGAGAATTTATTCTCTTGCTTAACGCCCTTCTCTGAGACGTATGAACTCAGGGGTTATATATTGATGGATATCAAACGCATGGAGTGAATTGCCTGTGTGGCCTGCCTAAGTGGCAATTGATCGAGGCTTCTGTTGAAAAGCAAAGTCTTGTGGTGATGATCAAAGCACGGCCTTTGTGGCGTAGCTTTGTGTAACGTTTACCTCGCGTGTTTCACACCCGGTATGAACTAAAAACGGGAGACGGACCTCAGGGAGGACTTGCGTTTCTTTCTAGCTAGAAGTGGCGTCAGTGGTTTTACACGCCCTGACGGGTTTGACTTATGTGGTTGTTGCTGTTGCGAGGCGCCTCGGCTATATCGGTTTCGGCCGATGCATTCTGGTCGGCTGACGGACCAGACTTACACCCCATAGGGTGGGGAAACGTAGTGTTCAGGCATTTTAATCCACATCGGTGGACCGGCCCTGACGATCCAAAGGCTTGACAGAGTACTTGCCTGAGGCTCGGGCTAGACAGTCTCGAATCGGTTGAGGACTATCTTTTGCCTCGGTTCATAGATGGAAACCCAATTTCCAAATACATGATTCTGCGGTTTTATTTGTAGAGCCTAGTATGGCGACATAGTGGGATGGGGCACTTATGCCGTCTATGATTGATACTTATGATTTGAAATTGTTTTATACACTATGCACTTATAATAGTATCAAACGATTTGTTTTAAACATATCAAGCATTCTTGGCTATTATAAGGTAAAAACCCTATCCTCCGGCTTGCGATTGCATTGTGTGATGGGAACTGGGTCTTATAATAGCTTCATTGTTCTTTATTTAGCATTGCGCTGTTGTTTTATGCACTGGTATTCTTGGGAGGAAACCCGTTCCGTGTTATACGGCGTGGTCCCTTGATTTACCTAGCTTTAAAAATAAAGATTAACTGTTTTAGTTCTCACACCAGTCCCATGACTGACCTGGAGTTTGTTGTTTTAACCTAAACTCTGGGTGCCCCTATTTTGACACGGGCAGCTAGTAGTTTTGGTTTTGCAGATTTATATTCACAGGATCCTGGTTTACAGCTGGAACGATATCCGGAAAGCTTTGTATCCGTATATCTCATTCTAGTTGTGTATTGTATTATTTTCCGCTGCTATGTATTTAAATGTAATTTAAATCTCTGATATTTCTGTGTAATATTCATTTATACTCTGTATATTCTTGTAATCTGATGCATTGTTGTAATATACAATGAAGTGTTCTTTGATATGTGTTCTGTTGTGATTTGTTCTCGAACTATCCGACACTTTCCTTGACGGGGAAGTTACGGGTTTTCACAGTTGGTATCAGAGCTTTGGTTTACAAGGCTCAGAGAACAAGGCACATTAGAACCATACGAAAGAATTCATCAGATATTGGATTAGTAATATCCAATGGGAATGACTCGTTAGAGATGGGATCAGAAGTATCCTAGAACGAGTGTGAAGAGTATATTTTTAAAATGAAAACAATTTTTGTTTTGAAAATTTAAATCAATTATTCGTATTTGATTATTTATTTAATTGATCTGGACAGTCCAGTATATAAAGAATCTGCATATACGCCTTGCAAACGTATATTCAGAGTTTTAATATATTGGATAGATATAGCATCACACTCTAGTCGCCCGAAGATGATATTGATGATGGTTCATCATCATCAGCATTTATATTCGAGTGTCGAAGGTGTGATATCTATATATTTCCTATTGACTGGTGTGAGAACCAAAACTTATATAGTTAGAACACATTGTTGTGATTTGGCATCAAAAATTTGATTTTTGTATATGTATCAAAATTAAGAATTTGAAACTCTAATTCACTAATTGATTGATGTTTGTGTTGTTTGTTTATTTGTTTGATAATTTTGAACCATTATGCCTAATAGCATCAAATATTGAGTTATATTGAAAATTGGTCGCATTTGCTTGCATATGCATATACTTACATTGAACAGGTCATAGCAAGGAGGCTAGAGCAGAGAATAAAATTTGTTTGCCCGACAAATAGGTACATGTTTACTACATAATTTCCTGTTTTGTTTGGGTGATGATGATTTTGTGAGCCTATTGGCTAGCCGCTTGGCTTTTTCTTTTTCTTTTTGAGATCTGAAGGACCGGGGAAGCTATTTGAAATTCCCCGATGCTCCCGGTGCAGGGGAGGTTATGGCGAAATTTTTCGAAAATTTAGGGTGTTAGCCAAATTTTTGAAAATTTGAAAATTCTCAGAAAATAAAGAGTTGGAGAATGGAAGCCAGATCGAGCGTAGAGTTGATTAATCAAACCACTTTCGACTTTGTTCCTTTTCGGGGACGAAAAGTTTTAAGTGGGGGAGATTGTAACAACCCGGAAAATCTGGGCCAGTTTAAAATTTTTATTTTGGCAATTTTAGCGAATTCTGATTATTTAATATGAATTATTTTAAATAAAATCAACGAGGAATTTATTTTGAATAGAATTCGACGTATATATTTATATACGTCGTCGTTAGAATATAAATATTTATATATAATTATAAATAGAATTGAAAATGGCGCGGTAGTTCGATAATTCGATTTCAAACTTTAATTGAATGTACCGGGTGCAAAACAATCCGGATTTTAGTGAAACCAAAAATAATGGAATCTAATAGTGAATATCTTTCCAACGAATCCGAAAAATCAAAAGTTCGTAGCGGGAATCAAAAGATATGTCCAGTTGAAAATTCTAAATAGTCGCTATGGAATTCAGGCCCTTAAAAATGGACATTTTGCAAACGACCTCGGATTTTGACGAAACCAGTTTTGTTGGGTCCGTGATGTTAAGTTATTGCTAGGTTTCAAATTTCATAATTTTTCGAATCAATATGTGAGCGTGGCAAAGGAAAACGCGTTTGACCAGTTTCAGTTGATTTTAATCGACTGGAGATTGGCCATTTTTCCAACGGTCTCAGAATTCGACGAAACTAGTTTTGTTAGGACCGTATCGTCAATACGAAGCTAGAAAATATTTTTATGGAATTTATAGAGTTAGTATGTGACCCCGGTAATTTGAAATGTACGTTTAATATTCAATATAGTGATTTAAATGTAAATTTAACGGAAACTGATTGTAACAGCCGAATCAGCTGACGATACATATCCCATTGTGTTCGGAATGGGGGTAAAACGCTATGGACGATAGGCGGTGGGCCTCATTTTGAGGTCAAAAATGAAAGTTGCTTTTTGGTGGAAATTTAAATAATTAAATAATAATATTTAATAAATAAACCCCCTCCCCCCCTTTTTCTCTTTACACCGGTCAAAGGCCCCCCCTATTTCCCCAAAACCCGATTCATTCAACAGAGAAGAGAAAAAAAAAACGAAAACGAACGTCGATCAACCCTTGAGCGCCACCACCGGATCGATCCCTTCCACTCCGACCCCCTCTCCGATCTGCTACCCTCCCTCTCCGATTCGAACGAGAACACCCAGCGCGTCGAAGGCCCTCAGCCCACCGAAGCTCTGAAGACCGTCGCCGCCTGCTGCAAGGACCCCTGGCCCCACCGCCCAACGCCAGTGACCTGCTCCGACGCCCTCTGACCTCCGGCGGTTACCACAGCACCCCCCCTCTCGATCCAGAATCTTTTTTTTTTGCTGTAAGTTAAGTTTTCATTTGCTTTTAATTTAATTATGAACATTGTTCTATTTGCTAATTTTAATATGAAATAAACAATTGTTAAAGATTAGATTTTTATATAAGCAAAGATTCGATTTTTAACACGATAAAAGATATGATTTTTATAATTATAAAGGCGAGATTGTTATTAGAAAAATGAGATTTTTATAGTTAAAAAGGATATGATTTGTCATAACGATAAAGATTTGGTTTTTATATAGAAGTTAGCAAGATAAAAATTCGATTTTTATATGATAGAAAAAATAAAAATACGATTTTTATTAATGTAGAGTATTAAAAATATAATCTTTATTAAGTAGAAGAGATAAAAATACGATTTTTATTAATGTAGAGTATTAAAAATATAATCTTTATTATGTAGAAGAGGTAAAAATATGATTTTTGGTTAGGTAGAGAATTAAAAATATAATTTTTACATGATAGGAATATTAAAAATACCATCTTTATATTTGTAGAAAAAATAAAAATGAGATTTTTATAAAGATGAAATCTTTAAATTTGAAGAGGTGAAGTCTATGTTTTTATAAAGGCGAAATCTTTATATGAGAAATAGCGTGATAAAAATATAATTTTTATCTATATAACATAGTAATAAAAATTCGATTTTTTTAAGTATGAAGCAATTTTAAAAATATGATTTTTAAATTGAAGGTGAGAAAGTAAAAATGTGATTTTTATATATTGAACATCAGTAAAAATGTGATTTTTATATATGTAGTGGCTACGGGCAACAAAGATGTCAAAAAGACGAGAACAGTGAAGATTTCCTGCATTGGAAGTGCCGTGGAGCTAGGATAGCTATATGTGAGAATTTCTCACCTTTCACTTTCTTTTCTCTAGTTATATATATATACTAGGATGCAGACGGTGCTTAATAGCACCCGACACAATCGTCCACAGACCATGGACTTGTTTGTTTGGTTGCGTAGATTAGTTGGATGATTTGATTTGAAATTGAATTGTTTGGTGAAATAAATTGATATGATTGATGTGTGAATGGCGTGGGCCTTCACTAGACCGGGGATAAGGCTAGGCCTTGTCCCGTTCCTAGTATCGTGCCGTTATGCTGCCGAAATTTTCTAAAATAAGTTAGAAAAATAAAAATATCATTTTATTTAAAGAATGAATTGAATAGAAATTCATATGTTGGAATAAAATGTTTTGTCGTTAAAAATATAATTTTTAACGTGAAAGTGAATAAATAGATATTTATAAACAAATCAGCCGATTTGTTTATATACACTGATTTGACTGACATTGATTGGGTCGATAAATTTTACACATCGCCCAACTGCACAAATAAAAAAATGTGTTTGATTGTTTGAAACCCCACACGGGTGTTGGGATGAAATTTGAAGTTCACTCATCCTGATTGATTAAATATGTCGATCGATTGATTGACAGGCTGTTATAAGCGTTAGATATCTATATTTGATGCTTATACAGTGTAGTGCACTTTGGTTGATGGTTGATTATTTTTCAATGCTATTATATACATGTGTTGTATGGAAATCCATATAATTAATTTTATATGGTAATTGATTGGGCCTCATTCCAATTTGAAAAATAAAGAAAATTTGAAAATAGAAATTATGAAGCCGTGTTGATTAGATTGACGCCATTTTGACGTGAACGATATTTATATCGATTTTATTCATTTTAAAATGAATATGGAAAAGTGATTTCGAAATCGACGATTTCGAAATGAATTGAATTGAAAACGATTTCGAAATGAATTGAATTGAAAACGATTTCGAAATGAAATGAAATGAATTGAAAACGATTTCGAAATGAAATGAATTGAAAACGATTTCGAAATGAATTGAATTGAAAACGATTTCGAAATGAATTGAATTGAAAACGATTTCGAAATGAAATGAATTGAAAACGATTTCGAAATGGATTGAATTGAAAACGATTTCGAAATGGATTGAATTGGAAACGATTTCGAAATGGATTGAATCGAAATCGACGATTTCGAAATGAATTGAATTGAAAACGATTTCGAAATGAATTGAATTGAAAACGATTTCGAAATG
Source organism: Allium sativum (assembly GCA_030737875.1). Classification (NCBI taxonomy): domain Eukaryota; kingdom Viridiplantae; phylum Streptophyta; class Magnoliopsida; order Asparagales; family Amaryllidaceae; genus Allium; species Allium sativum. The sequence goes on from CM060912.1 coordinate 506,822,745, forward strand.
AATTGAATTGAAACCGATTTCGAAATGAATTGAATTGAAAACGATTTCGAAATGAATTGAATTGAAAACGATTTCGAAATGAATTGAATTGAAAACGATTTCGAAATGAATTGAATTGAAAACGATTTCGAAATGAATTGAATTGAAAACGATTTCGAAATGAATTGAATTGAAAACGATTTCGAAATGAATTGAATTGAAAACGATTTCGAAATGAATTGAATTGAAAACGATTTCGAAATGAATTGAATTGAAAACGATTTCGAAATGAATTGAATTGAAAACGATTTCGAAATGAATTGAATTGAAAACGAATTCAAATTGAATTGAAAGCGAATTGAAATGAATTCAAATTGAATTGAAATGTGAATTGAATAGAAATGAATTTTAAAACGAATTTATAAAGATGAATTCAATTTTGATTTGAATTGAAATGGAAGTTGAAATTGCTTTTGAAACGAATTTAAAACTGTTTATATAATTCGTTTTAAATAGAAATCGACGAAGTATATATTATATATATTATATATATAATATAATGGCCTGAATAGAACGCGCCGCGCCGCGGCAGTTCGCGAATTTCGACCATTTATTTCAAACGGACATTGCGGGAGATCCGACCGTCGGATTCTCCTAAAACCGGAACCGTTGGGTTCGTATCGAAAAGGGCTTTCTAATGAATATTAGAAATTTGAAATCTAACGGTTGGATTTGGAATTATGTCCAAATCAAATTTGAAAAAGGTCGCTGTAAGTGCAGTTCGATGGCCGTTGATGGAAATCGACTGTACGGAACTTGATAAAATTATTAAAAATATTAATAATTTGTGTAAAATCATGAGAAATGACTTGTGAAGATTTGGGATGAAAAACTCCATATTTGAAAAGATAAAAATAGATTTTTATCGAAATGAACTAGTTGTGAACTTGAAATATAATTCTATTTATTTTTAAATAAATAAATTGAATTTGAAAAGGGTTTTAAAAATAACCAGAATTTCCAATGATTGCATTGGAGTGGATTTGAATCGAAATTGTCTTCGGAATATTTCGATGTTGGAATTCGTGATTATACAGGTGTTGTTATGGAAATTTGAAAGATATATTTATATCGTTATTTCCAATACGACATTTGTTAGTCGTAGAATTTGATATTGAATATAAGCCGATATATTTTCTATTCAGAGCCTTGTATTGAATATCAAATGTGATTTGGGTTTGTCGTGAATGGTGTCTTCACTAACACTGTTCTTGAACCCAGTTGAGAAAAGATTAAATCTTTTTATTTAGATTTAATGAAGTGTACCGATTAAATAATATTTAATTGGAATTGAATTGATATTGATTTTTGGGTTTATCGTGAACAGTGTTTTAAACAACACTCGTTCTTTAACCCGATAATTAATGAATGTGATTTTGGGTTTATCGTGAACCGTGTTTTAAATAACACTGATTCTTTAACCCAGTCGAAGATTAAAACTAAGTGGAGTTTTAATGAATCTTTAATTAGATTGAAATGATCGAAAATGGAGTATCACCAGTTGCTCCAGGCGATAGTTAAATCTTTAATTAGATTTGAACGTGAAATGGTAATTGAATTTACCGATAACACCGTGGTGTTAGATATGAAGTATAACCAGTTTTACTTCATGGGATGAATAGGTTGGGATTGGGGAAATTAAAACAAATGATTACTTCGGTAAGGTTCGCTAATCCCGACTAGTTTGAATTGATATTCAAAAATAGATTAAAGAATAAATTTTAAAGAATTTATCTTTGATAAAATTAATGGGAACCTTTCCCTATGAATGTGAATTTAGAAACTAACTGTCGGTTAGCCAAGCAGAATGGTTTTCTGGATATTGATCTGATGTTGGTTTCGGCCTTCGGGGTTAATATTTGGGGAATTATTCTCTTGATTAATTTACGGTTAGTGACTGATGAATTGGAATGAGGCGTATGTTGTGTTTGTGTAACACTTATTTAAAATATACGCGAGTTATTTGGAAAGACCGGGTTTATCCCATTCTGAATAACTGATACGACGATAACTCGAAGATAAAGACGATGGTCGAAGACCGTAGGTCTTCACGTCGTTTGGGTGATAACTGATGATCTTGATTGGGCTGTACACCCAAGAAGATGGAAACAGTTGGTGATCGTCCAGACGTACTTGGAGATCGATGGATATGCGGGGTACTAGGTGCCTCCGGTTTCGTTCAGACCCAGAACGGACTTGTAAATGGACTGTGTGTCTGACATTGGATTTTAGTCTGTGTGATTGATCTCTATTAAATATATATCTGTTTGGCGGCGGAGAATTTATTCTCTTGCTTAACGCCCTTCTCTGAGACGTATGAACTCAGGGGTTATATATTGATGGATATCAAACGCATGGAGTGAATTGCCTGTGTGGCATGCCTAAGTGGCAATTGATCGAGGCTTCTGTTGAAAAGCAAAGTCTTGTGGTGATGATCAAAGCACGGCCTTTGTGGCGTAGCTTTGTGTAACGTTTACCTCGCGTGTTTCACACCCGGTATGAACTAAAAACGGGAGACAGACCTCAGGGAGGACTTGCGCTTCTTTCTAGCTAGAAGTGGCGTCAGTGGTTTTACACGCCCTGACGAGTTTGACTTATGTGGTTGTTGCTGTTGCGAGGCGCCTCGGCTATATCGGTTTCGGCCGATGCATTCTGGTCGGCTGACGGACCAGACTTACACCCCACAGGGTGGGGAAACGTAGTGTTCAGGCATTTTAATCCACATCGGTGGACCGGCCCTGACGATCCAAAGGCTTGACAGAGTACTTGCCTGAGGCTCGGGCTAGACAGTCTCGAATCGGTTGAGGACTATCTTTTGCCTCGGTTCATAGATGGAAACCCAATTTCCAAATACGTGATTCTGCGGTTTTATTTGTAGAGCCTAGTATGGCGACATAGTGGGATGGGGCACTTATGCCGTCTATGATTGATACTTATGATTTGAAATTGTTTTATACACTATGCACTTATAATAGTATCAAACGATTTGTTTTAAACGTATCAAGCATTCTTGGCTATTATAAGGTAAAAACCCTATCCTCCGGCTTGCGATTGCATTGTGTGATGGGAACTGGGTCTTATAATAGCTTCATTGTTCTTTATTTAGCATTGCGCTGTTGTTTTATGCACTGGTATTCTTGGGAGGAAACCCGTTCCGTGTTATACGGCGTGGTCCCTTGATTTACCTAGCTTTAAAAATAAAGATTAACTGTTTTAGTTCTCACACCAGTCCCATGACTGACCTGGAGTTTGTTGTTTTAACCTAAACTCTGGGTGCCCCTATTTTGACACGGGCAGCTAGTAGTTTTGGTTTTGCAGATTTATATTCACAGGATCCTGGTTTATAGCTGGAACGATATCCGGAAAGCTTTGTATCCGTATATCTCATTCTAGTTGTGTATTGTATTATTTTCCGCTGCTATGTATTTAAATGTAATTTAAATCTCTGATATTTCTGTGTAATATTCATTTATACTCTGTATATTCTTGTAATCTGATGCATTGTTTAATATACAATGAAGTGTTCTTTGATATGTGTTCTGTTGTGATTTGTTCTCGAACTATCCGACACTTTCCTTGACGGGGAAGTTACGGGTTTTCACATGTTATTTAAAACACTATTCACGATAAACCCAAAAATCAATACCAATTCAATTCCAATTAAATATTATTTAATTGGTACACTTCCTTAAATCTAAATAAAAAGATTTAATCTTTTTTCTCAATTACGCTTAAGAACAGTGTTAATGAAGACACCATTCACGACAAACCCAAATCACATTTGATATTAAATACAAGGATCTGAATAGAAAATATAACGGCTTATATTCAATTTTAAATTCTACGACCAGCAAATATCGTATTGGAAATAATGATATATAAATATACATATCTTTCAAATTCCCATAACAATATCTGTATCATCACGAAATCCAACATCGAGATATTCCAAAGACAATTTCAATTCAAATCCATTCCAATTCAATTATTGAAAATTCTGGTTACTTTTAAAACCTTTTTCAAATCCCATTTATTTATTTCAAAAATAAATTGATTTTAATTCTTGTTCAAAACTAGTTCATTTCGATAAAAATCTATTTTTATATTTTCAAATATGGAGTTTTTCATCCCAATTCTTCCCAATCATTTCTTATGATTTTACACAAATTATTACTATTTTTAATAATTTTATCAAGGCCCGTACAGTTGATTTCCATCAACGGCCATCGAACTGCACTTACAACGACCTTTTTCCAAATTTGGTTTGGACATAATTCCAAATCCAACCGTTAGATTTCTAATTTCCAATATTTGTTAGAAAGCTCTTTTCGATTCAAACCCAACGGTTCTGGTTTTAAGAGAATCCGACGGTCGGATCTCCCGCAACGTCAATTTGAAGTCAATGGTCGAAATTCGCGAACTGCCGCAGCGCGGTGCATTCTATTCAGGCCATTATATTATATATATATAATATATACTTCGTCGATTTCCTTTTAAAACATATTTTATAAATCGTTTTAAATTCGTTTCAAAACGATTACAACTTCCTTTTCAAATTCAAATCAAAATCGAATTTTTCAACATAAATTCATTTTAATTTCATTTCAAATCGATTTCAATTCAATTCCAATTTAATTCAAATTGGTTTCAATTCAAATCAATTTCAGTTCAATTTCAATACATTTTAAATTCAATTCAAAACGATTTCAATTCTATTTCAATCTAATTCGAATTTCAATTCTTTTCAATTTAATTCGAATTTCAATCCATTTCAATTTAATTCGAATTTCAAACCTATTCCATTTAATTCGTATTTCCAATCTATTCAATTTAATTCGAATTTCCAATCTATTCAATTTAATTCGAATTTCAATATCACTTCAAAATTTCATTGAAAAATGAATAAAATCGATATAAATATCGTTCACGTTAAAATGGCGTCAATCTAATCAACACGGCTTAATATATTTCTATTTTCAAATATTCTATTTCAAATATTTCTTTTTCAAATATTTCTATTTCAAATATTCTATTTAAAACTGGAATGAGGCCCAATCAATTACCATAGATTTTATTTCTTTGGATTTCCATACAACGCATGTATATATAACCAATGACAAATAATCAACCATCATCCAAAGTGCATTCTACACTGTATAAGCATCAAATATAAATATTCAACGCTTATAACAGTTTGTAAATCAATCGAACGACATACAACTAATTATTGGGATCAGTGTATGTCATATATCATCCCAATACCCGTGTGGGGTTTCAAACAATCAAACACAGATTTTATTTGTGCAGTTGGGCGATGTGTAAAATTTATCGTCCCAATCAATATCAGTCAAATGTGTATATAAACAAATCGTCCGATTTGTTTATTTTTATTTATTTCCTTTCATAAACACGTTAAAATTTCTATTTTCAACTATAAAATATTTTAACTATATAAATATTTTATTTCATTTCACATCACAGCACACAATCAACTACACATCAAAATCCAACAAACAAGCATACAAGCCGTCCATAGTCTGTGGACGATGGGTGTTGGGTGCTACTAAACACCATCTGCATCCTAGTATATATTTTAACTAGAAAATTAAATAAAAGGTGAGGAGTTCTCACCGATTAGCTAAACCAAACGCCACGACTCTTCATTTGTAGAAAATCTTCATCGTTCTTCCAACGCAGTCTGTTTCACGAAGTTTACATTAAAAATCATATTTTTATAACTTCGCTATATATATAAAAATCACATTTTTATACCGCTACTATATAGATAAAAAATTCTATTTCTACAAAGGTGTTCATATAATAAAGATTATATTTTTATCACGCTATTCTCTATATAAAAATTATATTTTTATATGACTACTTCTAATGCAAAGATCGAGTTTTTATTCTCTTTATAATATAAAAATTATATTTTTAAATAAACAAAGGTCATATTTTTATCTAAACAAAGACGATATTTTAGTTTTATAAATAATGTTATTTTAGTTTTAACAGTCATATGTAAACAGTTTTAAAAATCATATGTAAACAGTTTTAAAAATCATATGTAAACAGTTTTAAAAATCTAACTTCTTATTTATGAAAATCCTAATCTTTTTATTTATAAAAATACTAACTTTTTACTTACAAAAATTATATATTTATTTATGTAAATAAATAAGTAAAAAGACAAAAGCTCACAGTTGTTCTCCAGCACGCTCGACACCCAAGATCTCCTCCCGCACGGTCTTCAAGAAAGGAGCAGCAGTGGCCTTCGAACGACGGGACAGTGGGGCTCGCAGGTGCGATTAGGGCTGGTGGTGATGTCGCGACGTCTACGAAGTGGAGAAGGAGGAAACAGGGGTAGCAGCGGATGGCGTTTTGGGGTGGGGGAGAGAGAAGGAAGGGGAGGGTGTCCATCGCGGTGAGGGGAAGAGGGGTTTGGCGAGACGACGGCGAGGTGGGCGTGGGGTCAGGCGGCGCGAGATCGAATGGCTAGGTTTTTTTTTTTCCTTTTTTTTCTGAAATGAAATAGAATGGGGGGCTGATTTGAAGAGGAAAGGAAATAAGAGGGGGGTTATAATAATATATATATTTATTTTAATTAATTTAATTTTCAAAAAGCAACTTTCTATTTTGAACTCGAAACGAAACCCACTGCCTGTGCCCATAGCTAATTACCCCCATTCCGAACACAATGGGATATGTATCGTAAGATGATTTGGCCATTTCGATCAGTTTTCTTCAAAATCAACATATAACTCTATATATTGAATTTGAACACGCATTTCAATTTGCCGGCGCCACACACGGACTCTAAAAATTCCCAAAACACATTTTCTAGCTTCGTATTGACGGTGCGGTCCTAACAAAACTAATTTCGTCGAATTCCGAGACCGTTGAAAAAATGGTCATTTTCCAGTCGATTAAAATCATCTGAAACTGGTCAAATGCGTTTTCCTTTGCCACGCTCACATATCGATTCGAAAAATTACGAAATTTGAAATCTAGCAATAACTAGACATTATGGATCCAAAAAAAGTGGTTTCGTCGAAATCCGAGGTCATTTGCAAAATTTCCATTTTTAAGGGCCTGAATTCCATAGCGACTATTCTGAAATTTCAACTGGACGTAACTTTTGATTCCCGCTATGAAATTCTGATTTCCCGGATTCGTTGGAAATATATTCTCAATTAGATTCAAATATTTTTGGTTTCACTAAAATCCGGTTTATTTTGAATCCTGTACATTCATTTAAAATTTGAAATCGAATTATCGAACTACCGCGCCATTTTCAATTCCTTTTATATATAAAATAAAATATTTATATTCTAACGTCGATCTATATAAATATATACGTTCGAATTCTATTCAAAATAAATTTCTCGTCGTTATTATTTAAAATAATTCATTTTGAATATTCAAAATTCGCTAAAATTTCCAAAATAAAAATTTTAAATTGACTTAGATTTCCGGGTTATTACAATCTCCCCCACTTAAAACTTTTCGTCCCCGAAAGGGAACAAAGCCGAAAGTTGTTTAACTAATCAACTCAACTTTTGCTATTTTCATTACAGCTTAAGTTCTTCAACTTTTCAGTTTCTACGAACCTTCCAAATTTTTTCAAAAATTTGGCTAACACCCTAAATTTTCGAAAAATTTCGCCATAACCTCCCCTGCACCAGGAGCACCGGGAAAATCCCGAAATTGCCATACAGGCCCTCTGATCTCAAAAAGAAAAAGAAAAAGCCAAGCTGCTAGCCAATCAGCTCATAAAATCATCATCACCCAAACAAAACAAGAAATTATGATAAACATGTACCTATTTGTCGGGCAAACAATTTTATTCTTCTGCTCTAGCCTCCTTGCTATGACCTATTCAATGTAAGTACATGTATATGCAAGCAAATGCGACAAATTTTCAATACAATTTACTATTTGTTCAAATTTATGAATCAAACAATAATCAAACAACACAATCAGCAATCAATTAGTTGATTAGCTTTTCAAATTCATAACTTTGATACATAGTCTAAAAATCAGATTTTTGATGCCAAATCACAACAATAAGCCCTATCTAATTTTGGTTCTCACACCAGTCAATAGGAAATATATAGATATCACACTTTTGACACTTGAACACTAATTCTGATAATGAAGCTTCAATCATCAGAACCATCTCCGGGCGACTAGAGCGTGATTCTATATCTATCCAGTATATTAAAATCTCGAATACCCGTGGATCAGACGTGTATGCAAAATCTTTATATACTGGATTGTCCAAATCAATATAAATAAATAATCAAATACAAATAATTGATTTAAATTTTCAAAGCAAAATTTGTTTTCACTTTAAAAATATACTCTTCACACTCGTTCTAGGATACTGCTGATCCCATCTCTAACGAGTCATTCCCATTGGATATTACTAATCCAATTTCTGATGAATTCTTTCGTATGGTTCTAATGTGCCTTGTTCCCTGAGCTTTGTGAACCAAAGCTCTGATACCAAATGTAAAGACCCGTAACTTCCCCGTGAAGGAAAGAGCGGATACTTCGAGAACAACACACAAAAGAACGCACACAGAAGAACATTTCATCGTTTATTACAACAATTACATCAGAATACAAGAATATACAGAGTATAAACAAATATTATACAACAGAAGATATCAGAGATTACTATAAATTACATAGCAGAGGAAAATAATACAATACACAACTAGAAGTAATACGCGGATACAAAGCTTTCCGAGTATCGTTCCAGCTGTAAATCAGGATCATGTGGATATAAATCTACAAAACCAAAACTACTAGCTGCCCGTGTCAAAATAAGGGCACCCAGAGTTTAGGTTAAAACAATAAACTCCAGGTCAGTCATGGGACTGGTGTGAGAACTAAAACAGTTATTAATCTTTATTTTAAAGTTAGGTAAATCAAGGGACCACGCCGTATAACAAGGAACGAGTTTCCTCCCAAGAATACCAGTGCATATAAAAACAGCGCAATGCTAAATAAAGAAAAATGAAGCTATTATAAGACCCAGGTCCTATCAAACAATGCAACGCAAGCTGGGGGATATGGTTTTACCTTATAATGCCAAAGAATGCTTGATACGCTAAATTTCATTTTTTAATTCTTAATCAGACTCCAACCGTAAATTAGTAAGAGAACGATTCCCAAAGTATTAACCCCGAAGGCCGAAACCAACATCATACTAATACCCAGGAAACCACCCATCTTAGCTCGTTTCCAGTTAGTTTCTGATTTTATATACAATCATAAATATCAATCATAGACGTCATGGGTACCATATATCATGTCGCCATATATAGGTATACAATCAAAACCGCAAAATGTCGTATTGGAAGTTAGGTTATCATTTATGGTATGAACCGAGGCAAAAGATAGTCCTCTACCGATTCGAGACGCTCTAGTCCGCCCCTCAGGACCAAGACTCTGGAGGGCCCTTGGATCGTCAGGGCTGGTCCACACGGAGTGGATTAAAATGCCTGAACATGCGTTTCCCCGCCCTATGGGGCATAAATGAGCCAACAAATGTGATTAACATAGAAATGTGTTTATTCTATGCTCTTATATTTTATCTTTTGTAAATAAATAAGTGATACTTTGGGTACTTTTGTGTGTTTTTACAGGTTGTCAAGAAATGCCTCCTTCGTTTCAAATTAAAGGCCAACTACAGATAAAAAGCTACTTCCCCGTATTAAAGTCATCTCAATTACAAAAGACATTGTAGCTCACTGGTAATTGCATAGAGATTTGTACTGAGAGACCTGAGTTCGATCCCCGTCGAGCTCACTTTTTGCCAAAGAAACGGAACCCGTTCACACTGGCCCCTTTGCCATGAAGAATATTAATTAGTGTTATATTATATATATACATATTCATGTGTATGTATGATATTCACTAATAGACAATTCAGGAGTAGTCATGGAAATCACTTCAGAACATTCATTTTTCAATTTCCAATTAGAAGAATTTCTGATTGATTTATTGCTAAGGAAAGATCAATTTTGAAGATTTCATCCTTTGTTGCCTTGGGAGTTTGATGAGCATCCTTGTTTGGAATAATTAATCGCATGCAATCTAATTACCAATCAACTAGCCATACGGAGGATTTGGAAGATATTCCCCAAGATATGCATCAGATATTCTTAAAAGAATTATTTCCAAACAAGTCTAGTCAAGGAAGGTAAGAGATATGATATTACTTTTTGAGAAAAGAGGGCCATTTAGTCATTGATTTGATTAGGATTTGATCTACATCTCTATAAATATACATGATGTCCCATTGTAAAGGCCATTCATTCTTCTGTACTCTCTTTTAGTTTTAATAAAGCTCTTCTTCGTCTAGTTTATTTGCTTTACTTCATAACAATTTGTGTTCTACTCAATTAGTTTTGGTAGACAGAAATTGTTATTGTTATTTCTATTGCTTATTAGTGATTAGTCGTTGATTAGTTTCATCGACAATCCTAATTTACTTTTTTGGTGTTCGTTTTTTCCTGCGATTTTAATTTCTGCATTTTATTGCTGTTTTGCATTTTAATTTCCAATTGATAATTGTGATTTGATCGTCGGTTCAATTAGATTTGTTCTGAATCGATCGCAGTTTCAATTTTGTTTGCTTTCAAAAAACCAACCTCGAAAATTGTCTAACTCGCCCGAGAGATTAAATAAATAATTTGATTTTAATTACACCTCCCTGTGTTCGACCTGTATGCTTGCAGAATTTATTACAAATATCGCGCTTTTCTAATTCATAGATTAGCGACGATCAAGTTTTTGGCGCCGTTGCCGGGGAGGTAACAATTGAATTTTATGATTTATTTAATTTCTGATTCGTGTTAATTTTGTTCTATTTTATTTTATTTTGTTTAAATAATAATAAAAAAAAATAGTAGTTGATTTGGTATTATTTGTTGATACCACAATCTTCCACACAAGAAAAAAAAAACAACTTTGCCGTTTTTTTTTTTTTGCCAATTTTCCAATTTGTTCATCTCAACTCTCTTTCCTGTTTTCAACAGATTGCTTTCTTTCTCTGCAAGATTTAAAAAAAAATCTCGTTACTATTTTTCCTTTCTTTCTTTATTTCCTACCAAATTCTTACAATCTTTCCTTCCTTCATTTTTTTTTTAAAGATTTCTTCTAAATAAAAAAAAATTGTTTTCCTTCTTTTTTTCTTTCCTTTACTGTGTTTCTTCTTCTTGACCACCCTTTGTTATAAATCTCATCTACCTTCCTGTCCAAACAAACTTCTCCCTCATCTATATCCACCTCCCATCACAAAATCCTTCATTCAAACAACCTGATCAGAATTCCACTGGCTACCTCTGTCATTCTACTAAACCCCATCAACCATCATTCTCTTCCTTCCCATAAAACAAAACGCCATCTACTAAACCAAATCACCAAACCCTCTTCAGTCTTGCCTCTTCCCAAATCTACCAGTGTGACTTCCAACCCAGTTCAAAACAAAAAAAAACTCCACATAGCCAACGTTCACCATAGCCGCCACCCTACCAAATCCACACAAGTCACGTTCATCACCCCTGCCATAACTCAGACCAACATCACTCATCTTCACCACAACATCACAGTGCCATACCCCATTTTCCCCCCCAACTTCAGTCACGAACTCATACACTCCTGTCAAAAAAAAATTCACCACCGCCATCAAAAAAACAACTCAGCAAACCATAATCCCCTCCAAAACAAACTAACCCAGTCCCCTAGCCAAAACCAACTCCCTATACTCCTCAGTTCGCCCAACAATCCACATCCATTACCCAATTCCAGTAACCATCACTAACCTCATCACCAAAGTTCTCACAAACCAATACTGACCTCCATCATCCATATAGCAAAGCATCTCCTACTTCCTTCCTCACAAGTATTCACCAATCCCATACTTAAACCGTGCACAGATTTCACCCGTACATCCTCAATAATTGACAAACCATTACCCTCAGTACTCCACCACAGTTCATTTGCAACCCAACCGCAATAACAATCACACCCCTACAACATCCTCCGAACTATGTTGCTCAGAAGCCAACTCCGATACTAACGGCCACCAAAACGCATATCCAAATCGCACCCTAACCGAATTTGCGAAACCCGATTCAAGGATCAAACTCGTCAGGTCGATTTCCTTAAAGAAAGATAAAAAAAGGGGCGGTGTGTCTGTCCTACTTTAATTCTGATTTTCATCTCTTTGGAGCAAATTTTTGTTGCTGAATTGGGGGCGCTGTTTCTTTGTTTTGATTGGCAAACGTTGTTTGTCTGTGTTATCTGAAAAGAAGGGTTTTGCTTTTGCATTTTAGATCTTGCGTTTGTTTTGAGAAAGGGTGGTCGGTTTTGAAAAAGGAAAGGGTTGGGATTTATTTTCTTACCTTATTTTGTTGGTTCGAGTGCTCCTGATTTCGAATAATAAGGAACCATCAAAGCCTATTTTATTTGTGGGAGCATCATTTTGAGTGTTGAGGTTGTTTAGCTTTAGCATGTGAGATCTGATTACTTATTGATTCTTGATTTGTGAAAAGAAAAAAATTCAATTGTTAAAAAAAAAAATCAAGCAAGGAATTCAGAACTCAAGCGAATTGGAAACAGTGAGAGTTCAACCTACTCAATTGCTCTGGAAGGACCGCCATACCCCACTGTAAATTTCTTTTAACTCTACAGGTGCTCTGCTGCAAAGAAAAAATATATAGACAATTGTTGTAAAAAATTTCTGTAGGGGCAGCGGCTTTGAATGTACAATTTTTAATTTCTGCAATTATTTTGTGTGATTGCTGTTATTTCTGCATCTTTTATTCATTCTATTAAGGGCAATACCCCAATTCACATAAGGTGAGGGATTTCATCACCTTTTCCTTAGCCCACAAATTGCATTTCATCGTAGAATCTGACTAATAATAACAGTTAGACGTTGGACTTAAGGGAGTCACGGGCTCATCTAGGGCTTAATTATATTGTGATAGTTGATTCATTTGGAACGAATTATTTCTTGGTGTCTAGACTACGGCAGAGAAATAACCGTTTATAAATATTACGGTGATTCGTAAATATTATATCGGTTGTTACTCAGAAGGTACTTAAACCTTCGGCTGCATTGCTAGGGTGATTCCTGGTGCACCGATAACTCCTGTCCGTTAACTGGCTGAGAAATCTTATGATCTAAGTAATCAAACGCATCAGTTTATAATTTTGGGTTAGGAGCCAATAAGGATAGAAAACTTCATTGTAGCTAATTTCTATGCTTGCATCTAACAACAATGAGTGAAAAAAGTGTCAGCCAACAAAATTCTCCTAGGGGTTCTCGTATCAATCAAAATTTTCCAAACTTTGGGGATCAAAATCAAATAAATCAAAAATTTCAAAATCTCAATATCCAAGTGGATAGACCCTTGTCTCTTCGTGATCGATGTTATCCTACTAGGACCGTTCAACCCTCTGTCATCGTGTTTCCACCAGCTGAAGGGAACAATTTTGAGCTAAAACATTCTTTTATCCAAGGGGTACCAAAATTTACTGGGTCTGAAAATGCTTATGAATTTCTAAGTGAATTTGAATTGTATGCCTCCACAACAAAAATGCAACAACTATCTAACGAATCGATCAAGCTAAGGCTAATTCCATTTGCACTACTTGAAAGCGCTAAAAGATGGCTAAATTCTCTTCCACGTTGGGATGAATTTGTCACTGCATTCTTGAAAAAGTTTTTTCCTTTCCATAAAACTCTAAAAATCCGAACCGAGATAAATCAATTTTGTCAAAATGAGGGGGAAACTTTTTCAAAATACTTTGAGAGATTCAACCAGCTATTATATAGTTGTCCTCATCATGGAATTCTAAAAGATCACTTATGTCAAATTGCATATGAAGGGCTAAACTATCAGACTAGAACGCAACTAGAATCAATGTGTGGAGGAGACTTTATGTCTAAAACAGCCGATGAAGCTTGGCGGTTTTTAGAAGATTATTCTGAAAAGGACATGCAGTGGGAATCGATTCATGTTCCCATTCGTACTTCTACTAGAGGAGTGCATGTCGTGGACCCAAGTCAAATTCCCTTAGAAAATCAAACTACTCAAGCTGGAGAAGGGTCACCCCACTATTACTCTCAAGACCAAGCCAATGCCATAGCTCAAAATAATCCTTACTCATCCACGTACAACCCTGGTTGGAGGAACCACCCAAATTTTTCTTGGTCAAACCCCAATAATTCGGCTAACCCATCTCACGTAAAACCCTTTATTCCCAATCCGAATTACCAAGCTCCTTCTTCCAATTCTCAAACATCTCAAGCTTCACCTCAATCAAAACAACCTTATAGGCACCCCAATTTTCAATCATCAACCCAATCCTCTCAATCTTCTCTACCATCAAAAGAAATTTATAGCGTCTAGAAAAACAGTTGAGCTCTTACGAAGCCAAAATAAACTCGCAAGACGCTAAAATGGACCAAATGATGAATATGATAAAGGAAATGGCGAAAAATAATGAGAGGGGAAAGTTACCGAGTCAACCTGAGGTGAATCCAAAATATAACTCTCGTGCTGTAAATTCTTGTGAGGACGAAAACCATAATCCAGTCAACGCTATTACAACCCTTCGATCTGGAAAAAGGATTGATAATAACGTGGGCGACCTTGACGAACCTTCTAACTCGACCCCAATCCCTAATCTCGATGATCACCCATTGGCTTCGAATGCCAATTCTTCGAAACCTCAAGTTCCCTTAAATGTTGGCAATCCCAACAGTTCTTCTCCCAGTGTCGGCAAACCCGACTCACCTTCGAAAATTAATGTTGGCAATACCAACATTCCATCTTCTACAACCTTACCACCTTCTCTTCCCTTGGATAAACCTTCTTCTTCGAATGATGAAACTCATCACAGAGTCGAAAAACCAGTAGCTCCTTTTCCTCATAGACTCAATAATAAGAAGAAAGCGGCAAATTTCGATAAAATTTTGGAAATTTTCAAACAAGTCCATGTGAACATTCCTCTTTTAGACACCATTGAACAAATTCCTCAATATGCTAAATGTCTTAAGGAATTGTGCACACAAAAACGTGCGACCAATGTCCCAAAAACCGCTTTTCTAACTGCAAATACAAGCTCTGTTCTTTCGAATCTTGCCCCAGTCAAGTATAAAGACCCTGGCTGCCCTACGATTGATTGTAAAATAGGAAACACTCACATCTCTCGTGCCCTACTCGACCTTGGTGCCAGTGTCAACCTTCTCCCTTATACTATCTATCGTCAACTTGGACTAGGGGAGATTAAACCAACAAACATCACACTTCAGCTAGCCGATCGATCTATCAAAAAGCCATTGGGAATTATCGAAGACGTCTTGATACAGATCGAACAGTTTTACTTTCCTGTCGATTTTATAGTTCTAGAAACAGAGCCTGTCTCAAATCCCAAAGTTCAAATACCATTGATCTTAGGATGCCTTTTCTTAGCAACCTCTAATGCTGTCATTAATTGTAGGAATGGTCAGCTTCGACTTTCCTTCGGGCACCTAACCATTGAGCTAAACATCTTCAATCTCAACAAACAACCTAGGGATTTTGAGACCGATGAAATCGACATGATTCAAACCATAGTTGACGAAACCTCTAAAGACACTTCTGAAGCCTTGAAAATGTGTCTGGAACATTTCAACTCTGATTTCGACGAACTTGAATACATTTCTGAACTGAATGAATTTCTTGACTTAAATCCTTCGTCTTCTGAGTCTAACCAAGGAATGTTAACCAATGTCAACACTCAAGAACATCCTAAGTTAGATCTCAAACCCTTGCCACAAGGCAAGGGTACGCATACTTAGACTCCTCAGAAACTCTTCCCGTAATCTTGGCCTCTGATCTTACCAAGGACCAAGAAGAAAAACTTTTGGATATCTTGCGGGAAAATAAGGACGGCTTGGGGTGGGAAATTAGCGATATAAAAGGAATAAGCCCATCAATTGTGGAACATCACATACATTTAGTTGATGAGGCTAAACCCACCCGTGAGGCTCAAAGGCGACTAAACCCAAACATGAGAGAAGTGGTCAAGGAGGAGATAATCAAATGTCTAGACAATAACATCATCTATCCCATCTCTGATAGTACTTGGGTGAGTCCGGTACAAGTTGTACCAAAGAAGTCGGGAGTCACAGTGATCAAAAACGACAGTAATGAACTCGTCCCAACAAAAATCAAAACCAAATGGCGTGTGTGCATCGACTATCGAAAGCTTAACTCAGCCACACGAAAAGACCATTTTCCCTTGCCTTTTATTGACCAAATGCTCGAACGCTTAGCGGGACATGAGTACTACTGTTTTCTCGATGGATACTCTGGCTATAACCAAATTCCTGTTGCTTTAGAAGATCAACATAAGACCACCTTTACTTGTCCCTTTGGAACCTTTGCTTACCATCGCATGCCTTTTGGTCTTTGTAATGCCCCCGCGAATTTCCAAAGGTGTATGATGAGTATTTTCTCTGATATGGTGGAAGAATTCTTGGAAATATTCATGGACGATTTTTCAATATATGGATCATCTTTTTCCCAATGTCTCACGCATTTAGAACTCATCCTTAAGCGTTGTAAGGAGAAATCACTCGTGCTTAATTGGGAAAAATGTCACTTTATGGTAAAAAGGGGGATAGTTCTAGGTCATGTCGTCTCCAAAGATGGCCTAGAAGTCGATAAATCCAAAATCGATTTGATTGCTAATTTACCTCCTCCTAAGTCTGTTAAAGATGTTCGTTCATTTCTTGGCCATGCAGGATTCTATAGAAGATTCATTAAGGATTTCTCAAAAATTTCAAAACCTCTCTCGAATTTACTTGCCAAAGACGTAAAGTTTGAATTTTCCAATGATTGCAAAACATCCTTTGAAATTCTTAAGTCAATCTTGACCACAACTCCCATCATTCAACCTCCGGATTGGACTCAACCCTTTGAACTTATGTGCGACGCTTCTGACTTTGCAATTGGAGCCATCTTGGGTCAGCGAATTGATAAACTCCCTCGAGTCATTTACTATGCTAGCAAAACCTTAAACGAGGCCCAATTGAATTACTCAACTACTGAAAAGGAATTTTTGGCAGTTGTCTTCGCTCTTGAGAAATTCAGACCATATCTCATAGGATCCAAAGTCATAGTTTACACTGACCATGCTGCCCTGCGATACTTGCTTTCTAAAAAGGATGCCAAGGCCCGCTTGATTCGTTGGATCCTTCTTCTTCAAGAATTCGATATAGAAATACGAGATAAAAAGGGTTCTGAAAATGTCGTAGCTGATCATCTCTCTCGAATTGTGCACGAAAATGATAATGACACCCAAATCGATGACTATTTTCCTGACGAACAACTCCTTTCGATCTCTAACACCCCTTGGTACGCTGACATTGTGAATTATCTTGTCACACAACAAACACCCGCTGAATGGTCGAAACAAGATAAACAAAAATTTCTCTCGAAAGTTCGAAACTTCTATTGGGACGACCCATATCTTTTCAAATACTGTCCAGACCAAATCATTCGAAGGTGTGTGCCCGATCATGAACACCAAAGTATTCTCTCTTTCTCACATGACCATGCTTGTGGCGGTCACTTTGGAGCAAGAAAAACTGCTGCAAAAGTTTTGCAAAGCGGGTTTTATTGGCCCACACTCTTCCGTGACGCTTTCGAATTTTGCTCTAAATGTGAGCGATGTCAAAGAACGGGTCGAATCACTAAGCGAAACATGATGCCTCGCAACCCCATTTTAGTGATTGAATTATTCGATGTTTGGGGCATCGATTTCATGGGACCATTCCCTAATTCATTTGGGAATCTTTACATCTTGCTTGCGGTAGATTATGTCTCGAAATGGGTTGAAGCCATTCCGACCAAAACCAACGACAACAAGGTTGTTGTCAAATTCCTCAAAGAAAACATCTTCTCACGCTTTGGCACACCTCGAGCTATCATTAGCGATAATGTCACTCATTTCTGTAATCGTGCTTTTGAGTCCTTGCTCAAGAAATACTCAATCACACACAAGCTGTCAACACCTTACCATCCACAAACTAGTGGACAAGTAGAAGTTTCCAATAGACAAATCAAGCAAATTCTTGAGAAAACCGTGAATTCCAATATAAAAGATTGGTCTGTAAAACTGATTGATGCGCTTTGGGCTTTCCGCACTGCTTATAAAACTAATCTAGGGATGTCACCATACCGATTAGTCTTTGGAAAGGCCTGTCACTTACCTCTGGAATTAGAGCATCGTGCTCTTTGGGCCATAAAATTTTTGAACTTTGACTTAGAAAAAGCCGGCTCACATAGGAAGTTACAAATTTAGGAATTAGAGGAATTAAGAAATGAGGCGTATGAAAATGCGAAAATCCATAAAGAAAGAACCAAAGCCCAACACGACAAAAACATACTTCGTAAGGAATTCAACGTAGGTCAAAAAGTTCTTTTATACGACTCTAGACTTCACTTGTTTCCAGGAAAACTCAGATCTCGATGGACTGGACCTTATGTCGTGAAAACAGTATATCCTCATGGAGCGGTTGAAATTGAAAATCCTAGGGATGGAAAAGTCTTCAAAGTAAACGGCCAACGACTGAAACCATTTTTGGAATTCAAGCAATATGACGAAGATGACTCTATCGATCTGCATGATCATCCACTATGAAATCAGGTGGTACACGTTCTTTTTCTTTTATTTTTCTTTTTCATTTTTTTTTATTTTTTATTTTGTTTTTCTGCCTTAGACAGTTGGGACACTATCTCAATCAAGTGTGGGGGAGTCTGCATTGCATTCTTTCGATTTTTCTTTAATTTTTTTTCTTTTTTCTTTTCATGTAGGACCATCATACATTTTATCTCGTAGTAACATACCATATTTTTTTTTAAAAAAAAAATACGACTCATTTTCAATTGATACAACAAAATAAGTTTACAATTTTTAGCCAGTTGATAGTATTTTTTTCTCTCAACTTAGATCGAATAAGAAATATAATGAAAAGTTTAATTTTGAGGGATAATAGTGTAACCGGTACATAGGGGGATTCTTAGGTGATGGCCATGAAATCTATTCTATATTGTAGACTTTGTTTAAATAAGTGGAGGACTTAAAATACTTATAATGGCTTGTCAAATCCTTAAAACTAAGTTGTGCTAAGTTGAATTCGCTTAACTCTCTTTTTTTGTGCTTATAAATTCAATAATAATAATAATAATCCAAGGGTATCCAACATTGCTTGTATATCGAGCGTTGGTGTGCAAACCCGCCAAGCTCTATCCGACATGTTGTTGACAAAGTCAGCGTTGGAATATCTTGGTCTCATTTTATGAGATTGGAAACCTAAGGATTATCGACACGTTGTTGACAAAGTCAAAGTCGGCCTGCACAATCCGCCAAGCTCTTTACCCACTCTCCGTTAGTCCGCGAGGCAGTGCATGGGTGGTAAACCTTGGTCTTTTTAGTTAGGTGTATGTACTTAATCATAAACCTTAAAATTTTATAGAATAAAGAATAAGCGATGATACCCAAACACTTCTTGACCTTATTGATTTGACTAGCCATACATGAGAAAATTAGAATACCACTTTGCAAACTGTGCCAAGCAAACTAAGAATCTATTTCATGGCTGCACTATGTTATCAACCGAACTAACTGGCCAAACTGGAATTTAACATTTGAAAACTTGATTTATATTGAAAATTTGTGACAAGTCGAGGTATATAAAATAAAATCAACTGATTAGAAATTGTTAACTTAATCTGTTGTACCACTTTACTGAAATAAGTCGTGTTTTCATTTTTCGTTTTTATTTGCATATGTCCATTGCATTCATGTAGTTTATTAGAATCATAGCATACTGCATTTGGATTTTGTGGGTAGTATCCGCTGAAAACCCTCACGAGACACCACTCGTCCTACTAGGGACACCTAGAGGTTTAACGGCTTGTTGCATGCGCTCAATGCAATCGTGTTTCCTACGAAAGTGTGACCTATCTAGTTAGTTTTCCATTTTCTTTTTACTCGAGGACGAGTAAAAGATAAGTGTGGGGGTATTTGATTAACATTGAAATGTGTTTATTCTATGCTCTTATATTTTATCCTTTGTAAATAAATAAGTGATACTTTGGGTACTTTTGTGTGTTTTTACAGGTTGTCAAGAAATGCCTCCTTCGTTTCAAATTAAAGGCCAACTACAGATAAAAAGCTACTTCCCCGTATTAAAGTCATCTCAATTACAAAAGACATTGTAGCTCACTGGTAATTGCATAGAGATTTGTACTGAGAGACCTGAGTTCGATCCCCGTCGAGCTCACTTTTTGCCAAAGAAACGGAACGCGTTCACACTGGCCCCTTTGCCATGAAGAATATTAATTAGTGTTATATTATATATATACATATTCATGTGTATGTATGATATTCACTAATAGACAATTCAGGAGTAGTCATGGAAATCACTTCAGAACATTCATTTTTCAATTTCCAATTAGAAGAATTTCGGATTGATTTATTGTTAAGGAAAGATCAATTTTGAAGATTTCATCCTTTGTTGCCTTAGGAGTTTGATGAGCATCCTTGTTTGGAATAATTAATCGCATGCAATCTAATTACCAATCAACTAGCCATACGGAGGATTTGGAAGATATTCACCAAGATATGCATCAGATATTCTTAAAAGAATTATTTCCAAACAAGCCTAGTCAAGGAAGGCAAGAGATATGATATTACTTTTTGAGAAAAGAGGGCCATTTAGTCATTGATTTGATTAGGATTTGATCTACATCTCTATAAATATACATGATGTCCCATTGTAAAGGCCATTCATTCATTCTTCTGTACTCTCTTTTAGTTTTAATAAAGCTCTTCTTCGTCTAGTTTATTTGCTTTACTTCATAACAATTTGTGTTCTACTCAATTAGTTTTGGTAAACAGAAATTGTTATTGTTATTTCTATTGCTTATTAGTGATTAGTCGTTGATTAGTTTCATCGACAATCCTAATTTACTTTTTTGGTGTTCGTTTTTTCCTGCGATTTTAATTTCTGCATTTTATTGTTGTTTTGCATTTTAATTTCCAATTGATAATTGTGATTTGATCGTCGGTTCAATTAGATTTGTTCTGAATCGGATCGCAGTTTCAATTTCGTTTGCTTTCAAAAAACCAACCTCGAAAATCGTCTATCTCGCCCAAGAGATTAAATAAATAATTTGATTTTAATTACACCTCCCTGTGTTCGACCTGTATGCTACACACCTATATGCTTGCAGAATTTATTACAAATATCGCGCTTTTCTAATTCATAAATATCAATCATAGACGTCATGGGTACCATATATCATGTCGCCATATATAAGTATACAATCAAAACCGCAAAATGTCGTATTGGAAGTTGGGTTATCATTTATGGTATGAACCGAGGCAAAAGATAGTCCTCTACCGATTCGAGACGCTCTAGTCCGCCCCTCAGGACCAAGACTCTGGTGGGCCCTTGGATCTTCAGGGCCGGTCCACACGGAGTGGATTAAAATGCCTGAACATGCGTTTCCCCGCCCTATGGAGCATAAATGAGCCAACGAATGACTCCATCGGCTTCACATAGTCGCCGATATATCCGAGGCGCCTCGCAAACCAACAACCACATAAGTCAAACTTGTCAGGGTGTGTAAAACCACTGACGCCACTTCTAACTAGAAAGAAACGCATGCCCTCCCTGAGGTCCTTCTCCCGTTTCTGGTTCATACCGGGTGTGAAACTCGCGAATTAAACATTACACAAAGCTATGCCACAAAGGCCGTGCTTTGATCATCAACCACAAGACCTTGCTATTCAACAGAAGCCTTGATCATTTGCCACTTAGGCATGCCACACAGGCAATTCACTCCATGCAACGGATATCCATCAATGTATAACCCCTGAGCTCGTACGTCTCAGAGAAGGGCGTTAAGCAAGAGAATAAATTCTCCGCCGCCAAACAGATATATATTTAATAGAAATCAATCACACAGACTGAAATCCAATGTCAGACACACAGTCCATTTACAAGTTCGTTCTGGGTCTGAACAAAACCGGAGGCACCTAGTACCCCGCATATCCATTGATCTCCAAGTACGTCTGGACGATCACCAACTGATTCTCTCCTCTTGGGTGTACAGCCCAATCAAGATCATCAGTAATTATCCAAACGACGTGAAGAACTCCGGTCGTCGACCACCATCTTCATCTTCGACTTATCGTCGTATCAGTTATTCAGAATGGGATAAACCCGGTCTTTCCGAATAACTCGCGTATATAATAAACAAGTGTTACACAAACACAACATACGCCTCATTACAATTCATCAGTCACTAACTGTAAATTAAAAAGAGAACAATTCCCCTAATATTAACCCCGAAGGCCGAAACCAACATTAGATCAATACCCAGAAAACCATACTGCTTAGCTAACCGACAGTTAGTTTCTAAATTTCACATTCTTAAGGAAAGGTTCCCATTAATTTTATCAAACAAAAATTCTTTTAAATTTATTCTTTAATCTGCTTTTGAATATCAATTCAAACTAGTCGGGATTAGCGATCCACACCGAAGTGATTATTTATTTTATTTCCCAATCCCAACCTATTCATCCCTTGAAGTAAAACTGGTAATACTTCATATCTAACACCACGGTGTTATCGGTAAATTCAATTACCATTTCACGTTCAAATCTAATTAAAGATTTAACTATCGCCCGGAGCAAAACTGGTGATACTCCATTCTCGATCTTTTCAATCTAATTAAAGATTCATTAAAACTCCACTTAGTTTTAATCTTTAACTGGGTTAAAGAATCAGTTTCATTTAAAACACGGTTCACGATAAACCCAATATCACATCACATTTCAATCAGTCCCTAACCGTAAATTAGCAAGTGAGTAATTCCCTAAGTATTAACCCCGAAGGTCGAAACCAACATCAGATCAATACCCCAGAAACCATTCAACTTAACTAATCTCCAATTAGTTTCTGATTTTCTTAACTCCATGGGTCTAAGAACAGTATTATTGAAGATACCGTTCACGACAACCCAAAATCACATTCCATTAATTATCGGGTTAAAGAACAAGTGTTATTTAAAACACTGTTCATGATAAACCCAAAAATCAATACCAATTCAATTCCAATTAAATATTATTTAATTGGTACACTTCCTTAAATTTAAATAAAAAGATTTAATCTTTTTTCTCAATTGGGCTTAAGAACAGTGTTAATGAAGACACCATTCACGACAAACCCAAATCACATTTGATATTAAATACAAGGCTCTGAATAGAAAATATATCGGCTTATATTCAATATCAAATTCTACGACCAACAAATATCGTATTGGAAATAACGATATATATATATATATCTTTCAAATTCCCATAACAATATCTGTATCATCACGAAATCCAACATCGAGATATTCCAAAGAAAATTTTGATTCAAATCCATTCCAATTCAATTATTGGAAATTCTGGTTACTTTTAAAACCTTTTTCAAATCCAATTTATTTATTTCAAAAATAAATTGATTTTAATTCTAGTTCAAAACTAGTTCATTTTGATAAAAATCTATTTTTATCTTTTCAAATATGGAGTTTTTCATCCCAATTCTTCCCAAATCATTTCTTATGATTTTACACAAATTTTTACTATTTTTGATAATTTTATCAAGGCCCGTACCGTCGATTTCCATCAACGGCCATCGAACTGCACTTACAGCGACCTTTTCCAAATTTGATTTGGACATAATTCCAAATCCAACCGTTAGATTTCTAATTTCCAATATTCATTAGAAAGCACTTTTCGATACGAACCCAACGGTTCCGGTTTTAGGAGAATCCGACGGTCGGATCTCCCGCAACGTCAATTCGAAGTCAATGGTCGAAATTCGCGAACTGCCACAGCGCGGCGCATTCTATTCAGGCCATTATATTATATGTATAATATATACTTCGTCGATTTCCTTTTAAAACGTATTTTATAAATCGCTTTAAATTCGTTTCAAAACGATTACAATTTCCTTTTCAAATTCAAATCAAAATCGAATTTTTCAACATAAATTCATTTTAATTTCATTTCAAATCAATTTCAATTCAATTTCAATTTAATTCGAATTGGTTTCAATTCAAATCAATTTCAATTCAATTTCAATACGTTTTAAATTCAATTCAAAATGATTTCAATTCTATTTCAATCTAATTCAAATTTCAATTCTTTTCAATTTAATTCGAATTTCAATCCATTTCAATTTAATTCGAATTTCAAAGCTATTCCATTTAGATCGAATTTCCAATCTATTCAATTTAATTCGAATTTCCAATCTATTCAATTTAATTTGAATTCCAAAATCACTTTAAAATTTCATTTAAAAGTGAATAAAATCGATATAAATATCGTTCACGTTAAAATAGCGTCAATCTAATCAACACGGCTTAATATATTTCTATTTTCAAATATTCTATTTCAAATATTTCCTTTTCAAATATTTCTATTTCAAATATTCTATTTCAAATATTCTATTTCAAATATTCTATTTAAAACTGGAATGAGGCCCAATCAATTACCATAGATTTTATTTCTTTGGATTTCCATACAACGCATGTATATATCAACAATGACAAATAATCAACTATCATCCAAAGTGCATTCTACACTGTATAAGCATCAAATATAAATATTCAACGCTTATAACAGTTTGTAAATCAATCGATCGAGATATAACTAATTATTGGGATCAGTGTATGTCATATATCATCCCAATACCCGTGTGGGGTTTCAAACAATAAGAACAGATTTTATTTGTGCAGTTGGGCGATGTGTAAAATTTATCGTCCCAATCAATATCAGTCAAATGTGTGTATATAAACAAATCGTACGATTTGTTTATTTTTATTTATTTCCTTTCATATACACGTTAAAATTTCTATTTTCAACTATAAAATATTTTAACTTTATAAATATTTTATTTCATTTCACATCACAACACACAATCAACTACACATCAAAATCCAACAAATAAGCATACAAGCCGTCCATGGTCTGTGTATGTAATAACCCGGAAATTCTGAACCAGTTTAAAATTTTTATTTTGGCAATTTTAGCGAATTTTGAATATTTAAAATAGACTATTTTAAATAATATCGACGAGAAATTTATTTTGAATATAATTCGAACGTATATATTATATACGTCGTCGTTAGAATATAAATATTTATATATAATTATAAAAGGAATTGAAAATGGCGCGGTAGTTCGATAATTCGATTTCAAACTTCAATTGAATGTACCGGGTGCAAAACAACCCGGATTTTAGTGAAACCAAAAACATTACGATTTAATTGATAATATCTTTCCAACGAATCCGAAAAATCAAAATTTCATAGTGGGAATCAAAAGATATGTTCAGTTGAAAATTCTGAATAGTCGCTATGGAATTCAGGCCCTTAAAAATGGAAATTTTGCAAACGACCTCGGATTTCGATGAAACCACTTTTGTTGGGTCCATGATGTTAAGTTATTTCTAGATTCCAAATTTCATAATTTTTTGAATCAATATGTGAGCGTGGCAAAGGAAAACGCGTTTGACCATTTCAGTTGATTTTAATCGACTGGAAAATGGCCATTTTTCCAACGGTCTCAAAATTCGGCGAAACTAGTTTTGTTAGAACCGTATCGTCAATACGAAGCTAGAAAATATTTTTCGGGAATTTTTCGAGTTAGTATGTGACCCCGGTAAATTGAAATGCGCGTTCAAATTCAATATATAGAGTATATGTTGATTTTGACGGAAACTGATTCAAACGATCAAATCAGCTTGCGATACATATCTCATTGTGTTCGGAATAGGGGTGAAACGCTATGGGCGACAGGCGGTGGACCTCGTTTAGAGGTCGTATGTAAAAGTCAACTCTTTAGAAATTAAAATAATTAAATAAATTAAAAATTAATACCCTCCCCTCTCCTTAACTACGCAGGCCCCCCGATTTCATTTTACAGAAAAAAAAACCTAAATCTAAAATCGCCGTCGCTGATCCACCGAAGACCGTCGCGCCTTGGCGAGCGCGCCCCCCTGATGTCGATTGGAACGTCGCAGACCCCCCTCCCTCTCATCCACCGACGCGACAACGCCCCCCCTCCTCGAAGTCGATCGACGAGAAGACCCCCCCTCGTTTCAGAAATTGCGACGAAGACCCCCCCCCCCCCCCCGCTGTAAGTTTTTTTTTCTTTATTGTTTTATTATTTAATTTACATTCCTGATAAAACTGCAAATTCAAGTAGTAGGAAAATATGGTTTTTCCTTGAAAGTTTTGATTTTCTTTTCAGTTTTATTCTTTATTTGATTTTTAAATTAGAAAAGATTTGATTTTTTTAAATAGAAGAGATTAGATTTTTGAAGTTTGAAAAGGCGAGGTCTTTATATGTAAAAAGGTAAAATCTTTATGGTTGAAAAGGCGAGATTTTTATATATTGAATAGCATAGTAAAAATTCGATTTTTATATATTGAATAGCATAGTAAAAATTCGATTTTTATATATTGATTAGCATAGTAAAAATTCGATTTTTATATATTGAATAGCATAGTAAAAATTCGATTTTTATATATTGAATAGCGAAGTGAAAATTCGATTTTTAAATGTATGAAGCGATTATAAAAATAGGATTTTTAAATTGAAAGTGAATAAATAAAAATGTGATTTTTATTTCAAAAACATCAGTATATAAAAATGTGATTTTTACATATGTAGTGAAAGCGGACAACGAAAGCGACAAAAGGCGAGAATGGCGAAGATTTCTATCAAAGAAGAGTCAAGATGATTGGATAGCTATCGGTGAGAATTTCTCACCTTTCAATTTCTTTTCTAGTTATATCTATATACTAGGATGCAGACGGTGCTTAGTAGCACCCGACACAATCGTCCACAGACCACGGACTTGTTTGTTTGGTTGCATAAATTAGTTAGATGATTTGATTTGAATTTGGTTGTTTGGTGAATTTGATTGATGTGTGAATGGCGTGGGCCTTCACTAGACCGGGGATAAGGCTAGGCCTTGTCCCGTTTCTAGTATCGTGCCGTTATGCCGCCGAAATTTTCCAAAATATGTTAGAAAAATAAAAATAAAATTTTATTGAGAATGAACTGAATAGAAATTCATGTGTTAAAATAAAATGTTTTATCGTTAAAAATATAATTTTTAACGTGAAAGTGAATAAATAAATAAATATAAACAAATCGACCGATTTGTTTATATACACTGATTTGACTGATATTGATTGGGTCGATAAATTTTACACATCGCCCAACAGCACAAATAAAATATGTGCTTGATTGTTTGAAACCCCACACGGGTGTTGGGATGAAATTTGAAGTTCACTCATCCTGATTGATTAAATATGTCGATCGATTGATTGACAGGCTGTTATAAGCGTTAGATATCTATATTTGATGCTTATACAGTGTAGTGCACTTTGGTTGATGGTTGATTATTTTTCAATGCTATTATATACGTGTGATGTATGAAAATCCATATAATTAATATTATATGGTGATTGATTGGGCCTCATCCCAATTTAGAAGATAAAGAATATTATAAAATAAAGGTTCATGTGTTGACTGTACTCATCCGTGAGATTAGTCATGTGTTGAACGAAATATTTTAACAATAAAATTTATATCTTTATTTCTATAAAATAAAGGTTCATGTGTTGACTGTACTCATCCGTTGAGATTAGTCATGTGTTGAACGAAATAATTTAACAAAAATAGTCATACGTGGACAGTACTCATTCGTTGAGATTAGTCGTGTGTTGACAAAAATAAATACTCATTTGTTGAAAAGAAATATTTGGAATAGAATATTTGAAATAGAATATTTGAAATAGAATATTTGAAATAGAATATTTGAAAATAGAAATATATGAAGCCGGATTGATTAGATTGACGCCATTTTGACGTGAACGATATTTATATCGATTTTATTCATTTTAAAATGAATATTGAATATAAAGTGATTTCGAAATGAATATTGAATATAAAGTGATTTCGAAATGAATATTGAATATAAAGTGATTTCGAAATGAATATTGAAAATAAAGTGATTTCGAAATGAATATTGAAAATAAAGTGATTTCGAAATGAATATTGAATATAAAGTGATTTCGAAATGAATATTGAATATAAAGTGATTTCGAAATGAATTGAATATAAAGTGATAACAAAATGAATTTGAATCGAATAGAAAACCAATTTGAATTGAATCGAATAGAAAACCAATTTGAATTGAATCAAATAAAAAACCAATTTGATTTAAATCGAATAGAAAACCAATTTGAATTGAATCGAATAGAAAACCAATTTGAATTGAATCGAATAGAAAACCAATTTGAATTGAATCGAATAGAAAACCAATTTGAATTGAATCGAATAGAAAACGACTTTGAAATCGAATTGAATAGAAAACGAATTCAAATTGAATTGAAATTTGAATTGAATAGAAATGAATTTTAAAACGAATTTATAAGGAAAGATTCAATTTTGATTTGAATTGAGATGGAAGTTGAAATGAATTTTGAAACGAATTTAAAAACTATTTATAAAATTCGTTTTAAATAGGAATCGACGAAATATATATTATATATATTATATATAATATAATGGCCTAAATAGAACGCGTCGCGCCATGGTAGTTCGTGAATTTCGACCATTTATTTTAAACGGACATTGCGGGAGATCTGACCGTCGGATTCTCCTAAAACCGGAACCGTTGGGTTCGTATCGAAAAGAGTTTTCTAACGAATATTAGAAATTCAAAATCTAACGGTTGGATTTGGAGATACGTCCAAATCAAATTTGAAAAAGGTCGCTGTAAGTGCAGTTCGATGGCCATTGTAGGAAATCGATTGTACGGGACTTAATAAAATTATTAAAAATAGTAATAATTTGTGTAATATCATAAGAAATGATTTGGGAAAATTTGGGATGAAAAACTCCATATTTGAAAAGATAAAAATAGATTTTATCAAAATGAACTAGTTTGAACTAAATTTAAAACCCGATTTGTTTTTAAATAAATAAATTAGATTTAAAAAGGGGTTTTAAATAATCGGAATTCCTAATATATTTGATTTAAATTGAACTAGAATTGATTTGTGGGTTCATCGTGAACGGTGTTTTAAATAACACTAGTTCTGTAACTCGATAATAAATATAATGTGATTTGGGTTTGTCGTGAACTGTGTTTTAAGTAACACCTAGTTCTTTAACCCAGTAAAAGGAGTTTTAACGAGTCTGCAATTAGATTGAAATGTGAATCTATAATCTAAATTATCAAATTTAGAAATTGAGCGAGGATGGAGTATTACCAGTTTTGCTCCAAAGCGATAGTTAAATTTTTAATTAGATTTGAACGTGAAATGGTAATTAATTTTACCGATAACACCATAGTATTAGATATGGAGTATTACCCGTTTTGCTTCATGGGATGAATAGGTTGGGATTGGGAAATAAAATAAATAATTACTTCGGTGTGGTTCGCTAATCTCGACTAGTTGGAAAAACCATAATCTGGTTTGAAATGACATCCAAAGGAAGATTAAAGGATAAATTTTAAGGAACTTATCTTGGATAAAATTAATGGGAACATTTCCCTAAAAATGTGATTTTATGAATAAAAGAATATTCTGAATTGGAATGAGGCGTATGTTGAGTTTGTGTAACATTTGTTTTTAATATACGCGGGTTGTTCGGAAAGTCCGGTTTATACCCATTCTGAATAATCGATTCGACGATAAGTCGAAGATGAAGACGGTGGTCGAAGACCGGAAGTCTTCACATCGTTTGGATAATTACTGACGATCCTGATTGGGCAGTACACCCAAGAGGATGGAAATAGTTGGTGGTCGTCCAGACGTACTTGGAGGTGGATGGATATGCGAGGAAAGTGCCTCCGGTTTCGTTCAGACCCAGAACGAACTTGTAAATGGATTGTGTGCTTGACATCGGATTTTATTCTGTGTTGATTGATTTCTGTTAAATATATATCTGTTTGGCGGCGGAGAATTTATTCTCTTGCTTAACGCCCTTCTCTGAGACGTACGAGCTTAGAGGTTATATATCGATAGATATCAATCGCATGGCATGAATTGCCTATGTGGCACGCTAAGATGCAATGATCAAGGCTTCTGTTGAAAAGCAAAATCTTGTGGTTGATGATCAAAGCACGGCCTACGTGGCAGCTTTGTGTATAACGTAAATTCGCGAGCCTCACACCTCGGTATGAGTTAAAAACGGGATACGGACTGCAGGGAGAGCACGACGTTTCTTTCTAGCTTTGGTGGTGTCAGTGACTTACCAGCCCTGAAATTTATATACTTTTCACCTTTGTGGTTGTTGGATGAGGCGCCTCGATTTTAGGTCTGTAAGGACCGGGAAACGTGTGTTCAGGAATCGCCAATCCTCTAACGTAAGTGAGGACCGGCCCTGAAGATCCATGGGTTGCCCAGAGTGCGTAGCCCTGGGACATTTGCTAGAGTGTCTCGAACGCGGAGAGGAGCTTGCCCCTTGCCTCGACTCATGATGGAAATCCAATTTCCAATACGTGTATCGCTGTTTTAATTGTAGAACTAGTGTGGCGACATGATATATGGTACCCATGCCGTCTATGATTTATATTTATGATTGAAATGTTTTGACACTATACACTTATTATAGTATCAAATGATTTGTTTTAAACGTACCAAGCATGTTTGGCTATTATAAGGGAAAACCCTATCCTCCGGCTTGCGTTGCATTGTGTGATGGGACCTGGGTCTTATAATAGCTTCATTTTTCGAAAAAGCATTGCGTTGTTTATTCTATGCACTGGTATTCTTGGGAGGAAACCCGTTCCGTGCTATACGGCGTCGTCCCTTGAATTACTCTCTTTTAAAGTAAAGTTTTAAATAACTGTTCTAGTTCTCACACCAGTCACATGACTGACCTAGAGTTTATTGTTTTAACCTAAACTCTGGGTGTCCCTATTTTCCACACGGGCAGCTAGTAGTTTTGGTTTTGCAGATTTATATTCACAGGATCCTGGTTTACAGCTGGAATGATATCCGGAAAGCTCTGTATCCGTATATCACCTTCAGTTGTGCTTTGTATTATTTTCCGCTGCTATGTAATTTATTGTAATCTCTGATATTTATCGAATGTAATTTATTCATTTATACTCTGTATATTCTTGTATCTGATGGAATTGTTGTAATAACAATGAAATATTCTTCTGTTTGTGTTCTGATTTGTCCTGTTCTCAAACGATCAGGGGTTTCGAACGGTCTAGATCGGATTAACGACAGATTCAGATCGAGCAAAATTCCGGGTCGTTACAGTTTGGTATCAGAGCTTTGGTTTACAGAGCTCGAGAACAAGACACATTAGAACCATACGAAAGAATTCATCAGATATTGGATTTGTAATATCCAACTAGAATGACTCGTTAGAGATAGGATCAGTAGTATCCTAGAATGAGTGTGAAGAGTATATTTTTCAAATGAAAACAATTTTGTTTTGAAAATTTAAACCATTTTAAACGTATTTGATTATTTATTTATTTTGAATTTGGACAATCTAGTATATAAAGGTTTTGCATATACGCGTCATGAACGTATATTCGAAGTTTTAATATATTAGATAGATATAGAGTCACACTCTAGTCGCCCGGACATGGTCCTGATGATGAAGTATACCATCACCAGTATTTATTTTCGTGTGACGAAGGTGTGATATCTATATATTTCCATGTGACTGGTGTGAGAACCAAAACTAATATAGCTAGAACACATTGTTGTGAATTGACATCAAAAACATGATTTTTTGTATATATATCAAAATTATGAATTTGAAACGTTAAATTCACTAATTGATTGATGATTGTGTTGTTTGTTTATTTGTTTAATCATTTTGAACCATTATGCCTAATTGAACCAAATATTGAACTATATTGAAAATTGGTCGCATTTTCTTGCATATACTTGTACTTACATTGAACAAGTCATAGCAAGGAGGCTAGAGCCAGAGAATAAAATTTGTTTGCCCAACAAATAGGTACATGTTTACTAAATAATTTACTGTTTTGTTTGGGTGATGATGATTTTATGAGCCTATTGGCTAGCCGCTTGGCTTTTTCTTTTTCTTTTTGAGATCAGAAGGCCTATATGGCAATTTCGGGATTTTCCCGTGGCTCCCGGTGCAGGGGAGGTTATGGCGAAATTTTTCGAAAATTTAGGGTGTTAGCCAAATTTTTTAAAATTTGAAAATTCTCAGAAACTGAAAAGTTGGAGAATGGAAGCCAGATCGAACGTAGAGTTGATTAATCAAACCACTTTCGACTTTGTTCCTTTTCGGGGACGAAAAGTTTTAAGTAGGGGAGATTGTAATAACCCGGAAATTCTGAACCAGTTTAAAATTTTTATTTTGGCAATTTTAGGGAATTTTGAATATTTAAAATAGACTATTTTAAATAATATCGATGAGAAATTTATTTTTAATATAATCCGAACGTATATATTATATACGTCGTCGTTAGAATATAAATATTTATATATAATTATAAAAGGAATTGAAAATGGCGCGGTAGTTCGATAATTCGATTTCAAACTTCAATTGAATGTACCGGGTGCAAAACAACTCGGATTTTAGTGAAACCAAAAACATTACGATCTAATTGATAATATCTTTCCAACGAATCCGAAAAATCAAAATTTCATAGCGGGAATCAAAAGATATGTCCAGTTGAAAATTCTGAATAGTCGCTATGGAATTCAGGCCCTTAAAAAGGGAAATTTTGCAAACGACCTCGGATTTCGATGAAACCACTTTTGTTGGGTCCGTGATGTTAAGTTATTGCTAGATTCCAAATTTCATAATTTTTCGAATCAATATGTGAGCGTGGCAAAGGAAAACGCGTTTGACCATTTCAGTTGATTTTAATCGACTGGAAAATGGCCATTTTTCCAACGGTCTCAGAATTCGGCGAAACAGTTTTGTTAGGACCGTATCGTCAATACGAAGCTAGAAAATATTTTTCGGGAATTTTTCGAGTTAGTATGTGACCCCGGTAAGTTGAAATGCGCGTTCAAATTCAATATATAGAGTATATGTTGATTTTGATGGAAACTGATTCAAACGATCAAATCAGCTTGCGATACATATCCCATTGTGTTCGGAATGGGGGTGAAACGCTATGGGCGACAGGCGGTAGACCTCATTTAGAGGTCGTATGTAAAAGTCAACTCTTTAGAAATTAAAATAATTAAATAAATTAAAAATTAATACCCTCCCCTCTCCTTAACTACCCAGGCCCCCCCATTTCATTTTACAGAAAAAAAAACCTAAATCTAAAATCGCCGTCGCTGATCCACCGAAGACCGCCGCGCCTTGGCGAGCGCGCCCCCCCTGATGTCGACCGGAACGTCGCAGACCCCCCCTCCCTCTCATCCACCGACGCGACAACGCCCCCCCTCCTCGAAGTCGATCGACGAGAAGACCCCCCCTCGTTTCAGAAATCGTGACGAAGACCCCCCCCCCCCGCTGTAAGTTTAATTTTAGTTTTTTTTTATTTTCTTTATTGTTTTATTATTTAATTTACATTCCTGATAAAACTGCAAATTCAAGTAGTAGGAAAATATGGTTTTTACTTGAAAGTTTTGATTTTCTTTTCAGTTTTATTCTTTATTTGATTTTTAAATTAGAAAAGATTTGATTTTTTAAATAGAAGAGATTAGATTTTTGAAGTTTGAAAAGGTGAGGTCTTTATATGTAAAAAGGTAAAATCTTTATGCTTGAAAAGGCGAGATTTTTATATATTGAATAGCATAGTAAAAATTCGATTTTTATATATTGAATAGCATAGTAAAAATTCGATTTTTATATATTGAATAGCATAGCAAAAATTCGATTTTTATATATTGAATAGCGAAGTGAAAATTCGATTTTTAAATGTATGAAGCGATTATAAAAATAGGATTTTTAAATTGAAAGTGAATAAATAAAAATGTGATCTTTATTTCAAAAACATCAGTATATAAAAATGTGATTTTTACATATGTAGTGAAAGCGGACAACGAAAGCGACAAAAGGCGAGAATGGCGAAGATTTCTATCAAAGAAGAGTCAAGATGATTGGATAGCTATCGGTGAGAATTTCTCACCTTTCAATTTCTTTTCTAGTTATATCTATATACTAGGATGCAGACGGTGCTTAGTAGCACCCGAAACAATCGTCCACAGACCATGGACTTGTTTGTTTGGTTGCATAAATTAGTTAGATTATTTGATTTGAATTTGGTTGTTTGGTGAATTTGATTGATGTGTGAATGGCGTGGGCCTTCACTAGACCGGGGATAAGGCTAGGCCTTGTCCCGTTTCTAGTATCGTGCCGTTATGCCGCCGAAATTTTCCAAAATATGTTAGAAAAATAAAAATAAAATTTTATTGAGAATGAACTGAATAGAAATTCATGTGTTAAAATAAAATGTTTTATCGTTAAAAATATAATTTTTAACGTGAAAGTGAATAAATAAATATTTATAAACAAATCGGCCGATTTGTTTATATACACTGATTTGACTGATATTGATTGGGTCGATAAATTTTACACATCGCCCAACAGCACAAATAAAATATGTGCTTGATTGTTTGAAACCCCACACGGGTGTTGGGATGAAATTTGATGTTCACTCATCCTGATTGATTAAATATGTCGATCGATTGATTGACAGACTGTTATAAGCGTTAGATATCTATATTTGATGCTTATACAGTGTAGTGCACTTTGGTTGATGGTTGATTATTTTTCAATGCTATTATATAGGTGTGATGTATGAAAATCCATATAATTAATATTATATG
This sequence comes from Allium sativum, assembly GCA_030737875.1. Lineage (NCBI taxonomy): Eukaryota > Viridiplantae > Streptophyta > Magnoliopsida > Asparagales > Amaryllidaceae > Allium > Allium sativum. The sequence continues at coordinate 506,857,739 of CM060912.1, forward strand.
GTGATTGATTGGGCCTCATCCCAATTTAGAAGATAAAGAATATTATAAAATAAAGGTTCATGTGTTGACTGTACTCATCCGTGAGATTAGTCATGTGTTGAACGAAATATTTTAACAATAAAATTTATATCTTTATTTCTATAAAATAAAGGTTCATGTGTTGACTGTACTCATCCGTTGAGATTAGTCATGTGTTGAACGAAATAATTTAACAAAAATAGTCACACGTGAACAGTACTCATTCGTTGAGATTAGTCGTGTGTTGACAAAAATAAATACTCATTTGTTGAAAAGAAATATTTGGAATAGAATATTTGAAATAGAATATTTGAAATAGAATATTTGAAAATAGAAATATATGAAGCCGGATTGATTAGATTGACGCCATTTTGACGTGAACGATATTTATATCGATTTTATTCATTTTAAAATGAATATTGAATATAAAGTGATTTCGAAATGAATATTGAATATAAAGTGATTTCGAAATGAATATTGAATATAAAGTGATTTCGAAATGAATATTGAAAATAAAGTGATTTCGAAATGAATATTGAAAATAAAGTGATTTCGAAATGAATATTGAATATAAAGTGATTTCGAAATGAATATTGAATATAAAGTGATTTCGAAATGAATTGAATATAAAGTGATAACGAAATGAATTTGAATCGAATAGAAAACCAATTTGAATTGAATCGAATAGAAAACCAATTTGAATTGAATCGAATAAAAAACCAATTTGATTTAAATCGAATAGAAAACCAATTTGATTTAAATCGAATAGAAAACCAATTTGAATTGAATCGAATAGAAAACCAATTTGAATTGAATCGAATAGAAAACCAATTTGAATTGAATCGAATAGAAAACCAATTTGAATTGAATCGAATAGAAAACGACTTTGAAATCGAATTAAATAGAAAACGAATTCAAATTGAATTGAAATTTGAATTGAATAGAAATGAATTTTAAAACGAATTTATAAGGAAAGATTCAATTTTGATTTGAATTGAGATGGAAGTTGAAATGAATTTTGAAACGAATTTAAAAACTATTTATAAAATTCGTTTTAAATAGGAATCAACGAAATATATATTATATATATTATATATATAATATAATGGCCTAAATAGAACGCGTCGCGCCACGGTAGTTCGTGAATTTCGACCATTTATTTCAAACGGACATTACGGGAGATATGACCGTCGGATTCTCCTAAAACCGGAACCGTTGGGTTCGTATCGAAAAGAGTTTTCTAACGAATATTAGAAATTCAAAATCTAACAGTTGGATTTGTAGATACGTCCAAATCAAATTTGAAAAAGGTCGCTGTAAGTGCAGTTCGATGGCCATTGTTGGAAATTGATTCTACGGGCCTTAATAAAATTATTAAAAATAGTAATAATTTGTGTAATATCATAAGAAATGATTTGGGAAAATTTGGGATGAAAAACTCCATATTTGAAAAGATAAAAATAGATTTTATCAAAATGAACTAGTTTGAACTAAATTTAAAACCCGATTTGTTTTTAAATAAATAAATTAGATTTAAAAAGGGGTTTTAAATAATCAGAATTCCTAATATATTTGATTTAAATTGAACTAGAATTGATTTGTGGGTTCATCGTGAACGGTGTTTTAAATAACACTAGTTCTGTAACTCGATAATAAATATAATGTGATTTGGGTTTGTCGTGAACTGTGTTTTAAGTAACATCTAGTTCTTTAACCCAGTAAAAGGAGTTTTAACGAGTCTGCAATTAGATTGAAATGTGAATCTATAATCTAAATTATCAAATTTAGAAATTGAGCGAGGATGGAGTATTACCAGTTTTGCTCCAAAGCGATAGTTAAATTTTTAATTAGATTTGAACGTGAAATGGTAATTAATTTTTCCGATAACACCATAGTATTAGATATGGAGTATTACCCGTTTTGCTTCATGGGATGAATAGGTTGGGATTGGGAAATAAAATAAATAATTACTTCGGTGTGGTTCGCTAATCTCGACTAGTTGGAAAAACCATAATCTGGTTTGAAATGACATCCAAAGGAAGATTAAAGGATAAATTTTAAGGAATTTATCTTGGATAAAATTAATGGGAACCTTTCCCTAAAAATGTGATTTTATGAATAAAAGAATATTCTGAATTGGAATGAGGCGTATGTTGAGTTTGTGTAACATTTGTTTTTAATATACGCGGGTTGTTCGGAAAGTCCGGTTTATACCCATTCTGAATAATCGATTCGACGATAAGTCGAAGATGAAGACGGTGGTCGATGACCGGAAGTCTTCACATCGTTTGGATAATTACTGACGATCCTGATTGGTCAGTACACCCAAGAGGATGGAAATAGTTGGTGGTCGTCCAGACGTACTTGGAGGTGGATGGATATGCGAGGAAAGTGCCTCCGGTTTTGTTCAGACCCAGAACGAACTTGTAAATGGATTGTGTGCTTGACATCGGATTTTATTCTGTGTTGATTGATTTCTGTTAAATATATATCTGTTTGGCAGCGGAGAATTTATTCTCTTGCTTAACGCCCTTCTCTGAGACGTACGAGCTTAGAGGTTATATATCGATAGATATCAATCGCATGGCATGAATTGCCTGTGTGGCACGCTAAGATGCAATGATCAAGGCTTCTGTTGAAAAGCAAAATCTTGTGGTTGATGATCAAAGCACGGCCTACGTGGCAGCTTTGTGTATAACGTAAATTCGCGAGCCTCACACCTCGGTATGAGTTAAAAACGGGATACGGACTGCAGGGAGAGCACGACGTTTCTTTCTAGCTTTGGTGGTGTCAGTGACTTACCATCCCTGAAATTTATATACTTTTCACCTTTGTGGTTGTTGGATGAGGTGCCTCGATTTTAGGTCTGTAAGGACCGGGAAACGTGTGTTCAGGAATTGCCAATCCTCTAACGTAAGTGAGGACCGGCCCTGAAGATCCAGGGGTTGCCCAGAGTGCGTAGCCCTGGGACATTTGCTAGAGTGTCTCGAACGCGGAGAGGAGCTTGCCCCTTGCCTCGACTCATGACGGAAATCCAATTTCCAATACGTGTATCGCGGTTTTAATTGTAGAACTAGTGTGGCGACATGATATATGGTACCCATGCCGTCTATGATTTATATTTATGATTGAAATGTTTTGACACTATACACTTATTATAGTATCAAATGATTTGTTTTAAACGTACCAAGCATGTTTGGCTATTATAAGGGAAAACCCTATCCTCCGGCTTGTGTTGCATTGTGTGATGGGACCTGGGTCTTATAATAGCTTCATTTTTCGAAAAAGCATTGCGTTGTTTATTCTATGCACTGGTATTCTTGGGAGGAAACCCGTTCCGTGTTATACGGCGTCGTCCCTTGAATTACTCTCTTTTAAAGTAAAGTTTTAAATAACTGTTTTAGTTCTCACACCAGTCACATGACTAACCTGGAGTTTATTGTTTTAACCTAAACTCTGGGTGCCCCTATTTTCCGCACGGGCGGCTAGTAGTTTTGGTTTTGCAGATTTATATTCACAGGATCCTGGTTTACAGCTGGAATGATATCCGGAAAGCTCCGTATCCGTATATCACCTTCAGTTGTGCTTTGTATTATTTTCCGCTGCTATGTAATTTATTGTAATCTCTGATATTTATCGAATGTAATTTATTCATTTATACTCTGTATATTCTTGTATCTGATGGAATTGTTGTAATAACAATGAAATGTTCTTCTGTTTGTGTTCTGATTTGTCCTGTTCTCAAACGATCAGGGGTTTCGAACCGTTTAGATCGGGTTAACGACTGATTCAGATCGAGCGAAATTCCGGGTCGTTACAGTTTGGTATCAGAGCTTTGGTTTACAGAGCTCGAGAACAAGACACATTAGAACCATACGAAAGAATTCATCAGATATTGGATTAGTAATATCCAATTAGAATGACTCGTTAGAGATAGGATCAGTAGTATCCTAGAATGAGTGTGAAGAGTATATTTTTCAAATGAAAACAATTTTGTTTTGAAAATTTAAACCATTTTAAACGTATTTGATTATTTATTTATTTTGAATTTGGACAATCTAGTATATAAAGGTTTTGCATATACGCGTCATGAACGTATATTCGAAGTTTTAATATATTAGATAGATATAGAGTCACACTCTAGTTGCCCGGACATGGTCCTGATGATGAAGTATACCATCACCAGTATTTATTTTCGTGCGACGAAGGTGTGATATCTATATATTTCCATGTGACTGGTGTGAGAACCAAAACTAATATAGCTAGAACACATTGTTGTGAATTGGCATCAAAAACATGATTTTTTGTATATATATCAAAATTATGAATTTGAAACGTTAAATTCACTAATTGATTGATGATTGTGTTGTTTGTTTATTTGTTTAATCATTTTGAACCATTATGCCTAATTGAACCAAATATTGAACTATATTGAAAATTGGTCGCATTTTCTTGCATATACTTGTACTTACATTGAACAGGTCATAGCAAGGAGGCTAGAGCCAGAGAATAAAATTTGTTTGCCCGACAAATAGGTACATGTTTACTAAATAATTTACTGTTTTGTTTGGGTGATGATGATTTTATGAGCCTATTGGCTAGCCGCTTGGCTTTTTCTTTTTCTTTTTGAGATCAGAAGGCCTATATGGCAATTTCAGGATTTTCCCGTGGCTCCCGGTGCAGGGGAGGTTATGGCGAAATTTTTCGAAAATTTAGGGTGTTGGCCAAATTTTTTAAAATTTGAAAATTCTCAGAAACTGAAAAGTTGGAGAATGGAAGCCAGATCGAACGTAGAGTTGATTAATCAAACCACTTTCGACTTTGTTCCTTTTCGGGGACGAAAACTTTTAAGTGGGGGAGATTGTAATAACCCGGAAATTCTGAACCAGTTTAAAATTTTTATTTTGGCAATTTTAGCGAATTTTGAATATTTAAAATAGACTATTTTAAATAATATCGACGAGAAATTTATTTTGAATATAATTCGAACGTATATATTATATACGTCGTCGTTAGAATATAAATATTTATATATAATTATAAAAGGAATGGAAAATGGCGCGGTAGTTCGATAATTCGATTTCAAACTTCAATTGAATGTACCGGGTGCAAAACAACCCGGATTTTAGTGAAACCAAAAACATTACGATCTAATTGATAATATCTTTCCAACGAATCCAAAAAATCAAAATTTCATAGCGGGAATCAAAAGATATGTCCAGTTGAAAATTCTGAATAGTCGCTATGGAATTCAGGCCCTTAAAAATGGAAATTTTGCAAACGACCTCAGATTTCGACGAAACCACTTTTGTTGGGTCCGTGATGTTAAGTTATTGCTAGATTCCAAATTTCATAATTTTTCGAATCAATATGTGAGCGTGGCAAAGGAAAACGCGTTTGACCATTTCAGTTGATTTTAATCGACTGGAAAATGGCCATTTTTCCAACGGTCTCAGAATTCGGCGAAACTAGTTTTGTTAGGACCGTATCGTCAATACGAAGCTAGAAAATATTTTTCGGGAATTTTTCGAGTTAGTATGTGACCCCGGTAAATTGAAATGCGCGTTCAAATTCAATATATAGAGTATATGTTGATTTTGATGGAAACTGATTCAAACGATCAAATCAGCTTGTGATACATATCCCATTGTGTTCGAAATGGGGTGAAACGCTATGGGCGACAGGCGGTGGACCTCGTTTAGAGGTCGTATGTAAAAGTCAACTCTTTAGAAATTAAAATAATTAAATAAATTAAAAATTAATACCCTCCCCTCTCCTTATCTACCCAGGCCCCCCGATTTCATTTTACAGAAAAAAAACCTAAATATAAAATCGCCGTTGCTGATCCACCGAAGACCGCCGCGCCTTGGCGAGTGCGCCCCCCTGATGTCGACCGGAACGTCGCAGACCCCCCTCCCTCTCATCCACCGACGCGACAACGCCCCCCCTCCTCGAAGTCGATCGACGAGAAGACCCCCCCTCGTTTCAGAAATCGTGACGAAGACCCCCCCCCCGCTGTAAGTTTAATTTTAGTTTTTTTTTCTTTATTGTTTTATTATTTAATTTACATTCCTGATAAAACTGCAAATTCAAGTAGTAGGAAAATATGGTTTTTACTTGAAAGTTTTGATTTTCTTTTCAGTTTTATTCTTTATTTGATTTTTAAATTAGAAAAGATTTGATTTTTTTAAATAGAAGAGATTAGATTTTTGAAGTTTGAAAAGGCGAGGTCTTTATATGTAAAAAGGTAAAATCTTTATGGTTGAAAAGGCGAGATTTTTATATATTGAATAGCATAGTAAAAATTCGATTTTTATATATTGAATAGCATAGTAAAAATTCAATTTTTATATATTGAATAGCATAGTAAAAATTCGATTTTTATATATTGAATAGCGAAGTGAAAATTCGATTTTTAAATGTATGAAGCGATTATAAAAATAGGATTTTTAAATTGAAAGTGAATAAATAAAAATGTGATCTTTATTTCAAAAACATCAGTATATAAAAATGTGATTTTTACATATGTAGTGAAAGCGGACAACGAAAGCGACAAAAGGCGAGAATGGCGAAGATTTCTATCAAAAAAGAGTCAAGATGATTGGATAGCTATCGGTGAGAATTTCTCACCTTTCAATTTCTTTTCTAGTTATATCTATATACTAGGATGCAGACGGTGCTTAGTAGCACCCGACACAATCGTCTACAGACCATGGACTTGTTTGTTTGGTTGCATAAATTAGTTAGATGATTTGATTTGAATTTGGTTGTTTGGTGAATTTGATTGATGTGTGAATGGTGTGGGCCTTCACTAGACCGGGGATAAGGCTAGGCCTTGTCCCATTTCTAGTATCGTGCCGTTATGCCGCCGAAATTTTCCAAAATATGTTAGAAAAATAAAAATAAAATTTTATTGAGAATGAACTGAATAGAAATTCATGTGTTAAAATAAAATGTTTTATCGTTAAAAATATAATTTTTAACGTGAAAGTGAATAAATAAATATTTATAAACAAATCGGCCGATTTGTTTATATACACTGATTTGACTGATATTGATTGGGTCGATAAATTTTACACATCGCCCAACAGCACAAATAAAATATGTGCTTGATTGTTTGAAACCCCACACGGGTGTTGGGATGAAATTTGAAGTTCACTCATCCTGATTGATTAAATATGTCGATCGATTGATTGACAGGCTGTTATAAGCGTTAGATATCTATATTTGATGCTTATACAGTGTAGTGCACTTTGGTTGATGGTTGATTATTTTTCAATGCTATTATATACGTGTGATGTATGAAAATCCATATAATTAATATTATATGGTGATTGATTGGGCCTCATCCCAATTTAGAAGATAAAGAATATTATAAAATAAAGGTTCATGTGTTGACTGTACTCATCCGTGAGATTAGTCATGTGTTGAACGAAATATTTTAACAAAATTTATATCTTTATTTCTATAAAATAAAGGTTCATGTGTTGACTGTACTCATCCGTTGAGATTAGTCATGTGTTGAACGAAATAATTTAACAAAAATAGTCACACGTGGACAGTACTCATTCGTTGAGATTAGTCGTGTGTTGACAAAAATAAATACTCATTTGTTGAAAAGAAATATTTGAAATAGAATATTTGAAATAGAATATTTGAAAATAGAAATATATGAAGCCGGATTGATTAGATTGACGCCATTTTGACGTGAACGATATTTATATCGATTTTATTCATTTTAAAATGAATATTGAATATAAAGTGATTTCGAAATGAATATTGAATATAAAGTGATTTCGAAATGAATATTGAATATAAAGTGATTTCGAAATGAATATTGAAAATAAAGTGATTTCGAAATGAATATTGAAAATAAAGTGATTTCGAAATGAATATTGAATATAAAGTGATTTCGAAATGAATATTGAATATAAAGTGATTTCGAAATGAATTGAATATAAAGTGATAACGAAATGAATTTGAATCGAATAGAAAACCAATTTGAATTGAATCGAATAGAAAACCAATTTGAATTGAATCGAATAGAAAACCAATTTGATTTAAATCGAATAGAAAACCAATATGATTTAAATCGAATAGAAAACCAATTTGAATTGAATCGAATAGAAAACCAATTTGAAATGAATCGAATAGAAAACCAATTTGAATTGAATCGAATAGAAAACCAATTTGAATTGAATCGAATATAAAACCAATTTGAATTGAATCGAATAGAAAACGACTTTGAAATCGAATTGAATAGAAAGTGAATTCAAATTGAATTGAAATTTGAATTGAATAGAAATGAATTTTAAAACGAATTTATAAGGAAAGATTCAATTTTGATTTGAATTGAGATGGAAGTTGAAATGAATTTTGAAACGAATTTAAAAACTATTTATAAAATTCGTTTTAAATAGGAATCTACGAAATATATATTATATATATATTATATATAATATAATGGCCTAAATAGAACGCGTCGCGCCACGGTAGTTCGTGAATTTCGACCATTTATTTCAAACGGACATTACGGGAGATCTGACCGTCGGATTCTCCTAAAACCGGAACCGTTGGGTTCGTATCGAAAAGAGTTTTCTAACGAATATTAGAAATTCAAAATCTAACGGTTGGATTTGGAGATACGTCCAAATCAAATTTGAAAAAGGTCGTTGTAAGTGCAGTTCGATGACCATTGTTGGAAATCGATTGTACGGGCCTTAATAAAATTATTAAAAATAGTAATAATTTGTGTAATATCATAAGAAATGATTTGGGAAAATTTGGGATGAAAAACTCCATATTTGAAAAGATAAAAATAGATTTTATCAAAATAAACTAGCTTGAACTAAATTTAAAACCCGATTTTTTTTAAATAAATAAATTAGATTTAAAAAGGGGTTTTAAATAATCGGAATTCCTAATATATTTGATTTAAATTGAACTAGAATTGATTTGTGGGTTCATCGTGAACGGTGTTTTAAATAACACTAGTTCTGTAACCCGATAATAAATATAATGTGATTTGGGTTTGTCGTGAACTGTGTTTTAAATAACACCTAGTTCTTTAACCCAGTAAAAGGAGTTTTAACGAATCTGCAATTAAATTGAAATGTGAATCTATAATCTAAATTATCAAATTTAGAAATTGAGCGAGGATGGAGTATTACCAGTTTTGCTCCAAAGCGATAGTTAAATTTTTAATTTGATTTGAACGTGAAATGGTAATTAATTTTACCGATAACACCATAGTATTAGATATGGAGTATTACCAGTTTTGCTTCATGGGATGAATAGGTTGGGATTGGGAAATAAAATAAATAATTACTTCGGTGTGGTTCGCTAATCTCGACTAGTTGGAAAAACCATAATCTGGTTTGAAATGACATCCAAAGGAAGATTAAAGGATAAATTTTAAGGAATTTATCTTGGATAAAATTAATGGGAACCTTTCCCTAATAATGTGATTTTATGAATAAAAGAATATTCTGAATTGGAATGAGGCGTATGTTGAGTTTGTGTAACATTTGTTTTTAATATACGCGGGTTGTTCGGAAAGTCCAGGTTTATACCCATTTTGAATAATCGATTCGACGATAATTCGAAGATGAAGACGGTGGTCGAAGACCGGAAGTCTTCACATCGTTTGGATAATAACTGACGATCCTGATTGGGCAGTACACCCAAGAGGATGGAAATAGTTGGTGGTCGTCCAGACGTACTTCGAGGCGGATGGATATGCGAGGAAAGTGCCTCCGGTTTCGTTCAGACCCAGAACGAACTTGTAAATGGATTGTGTGTCTGACATCGGATTTTATTCTGTGTTGATTGATTTCTGTTAAATATATATATGTTTGGCGGCGTAGAATTTATTCTCTTGCTTAATGCCCTTCTCTGAGACGTACGAGCTTAGAGGTTATATATCGATAGATATCAATCGCATGGCATGAATTGCCTGTGTGGCACGCTAAGATGCAATGATCAAGGCTTCTGTTGAAAAGCAAAGTCTTGTGGTTGATGATCAAAGCACGGCCTATGTGGCAACTTTGTGTATAACGTAAATTCGCGAGCCTCACACCTCGGTATGAGTTAAAAACGGGATACGGACTGCAGGGAGAGCACGACGTTTCTTTCTAGCTTTGGTGGTGTCAGTGACCTACCAGCCCTGACATTTATATACTTTTCACCTTTGTGGTTGTTGGATGAGGCGCCTCGATTTTAGGTCTGTAAGGACCGGGAAACGTGTGTTCAGGAATTGCCAATCCTCTAACGTAAGTGAGTACCGGCCCTGAAGATCCAGGGGTTGCCCCGAGTGCGTAGCCCTGGGACATTTGCTAGAGTGTCTCGAACGCGGAGAGGAGCTTGCCCCTTGCCTCGACTCATGACGGAAATCCAATTTCCAATACGTATATCGCGGTTTTAATTGTAAAACTAGTATGGCGACATGATATATGGTACCCATGCCGTCTATGATTTATATTTATGATAGAAATGTTTTGACACTATACACTTATTATAGTATCAAATGATTTGTTTAAACGTACCAAGCATGTTTGGCTATTATAAGGGAAAACCCTATCCTCCGGCTTGCGTTGCATTGTGTGATGGGACCTGGGTCTTATAATAGCTTCATTTTTCGAAAAAGCATTGCGTTGTTTATTCTAAGCACTGGTATTCTTGGGAGGAATCCCGTTCCGTGTTATACGGCGTGGTCCCTTGAATTACTCTCTTTTAAAGTAAAGTTTTAAATAACTGTTTTAGTTCTCACACCAGTCACATGACTGACCGGGAGTTTATTGTTTTAACCTAGACTCTGGGTGCCCCTATTTTCCGCACGGGCAGCTAGTAGTTTTGGTTTTGCAGATTTATATTCACAGGATCCTGGTTTACAGCTGGAATGATATCTGGAAAGCTCTGTATCCGTATATCACCTTCAGTTGTGCTTTGTATTATTTTCCGCTGCTATGTAATTTATTGTAATCTCTGATATTTATCGAATGTAATTTATTCATTTATACTCTGTATATTCTTGTATCTGATGGAATTGTTGTAATAACAATGAAATGTTCTTCTGTTTGTGTTCTGATTTGTCCTGTTCTCAAACGATCAGGGGTTTCGAACGGTCTAGATCGGGTTAACGACTGATTCAAATCGAGCGAAATTCCGGGCCGTTACAGTGTACGACGGGTGTCGGGTGCTACAAACACCGTCTACGTCCTAGTATATATTTTAACTAGAAAATTAAATAAAAGGTGAGGAGTTCTCACCGATTAGCTAAACCAAACGCCACGACTCTTCATTTGTAGAAAATCTTCATCGTTCTTCAACCGCAGTCTGTTTCACGAAGTTTACATTAAAAATCACATTTTTATAACTTCGCTATATATATAAAAATCACATTTTTATACCGCTACTATATAGATAAAAAATTCTATTTTTACAACGGTCTTCATATAATAAAAAATATATTTTTATCACGCTATTCTCTATATAAAAATTATATTTTTATATAACTACTTCTAATGCAAAGATCGAGTTTTTATTCTCTTTATAATATAAAACATATATTTTTAAATAAACAAAGATCATATTTTTATCTAAACAAAGACGATATTTTAGTTTTAAAAATAATGTTATTTTAGTTTTAACAGTCATATGTAAACAGTTTTAAAAATCATATGTAAACAGTTTTAAAAATCAAACTTCTTATTTATGAAAATCCTAATCTTTTTATTTATAAAAATACTAACTTTTTACTTACAAAAATTAAATATTTATTTACATAAATAAATAAGTAAAAAGACAAAAACTCACAGTTGTTCTCCAGCACGCTCGACACCCAATATTTCCTCCCGCGCGGTCTTCATGAAAAGAGCAGCAGTGGCCTTCGAACGACGGGACAGTGGGGCTCGCGGGTGCGACTAGGGCTGCTGGTGATGTCGCGACGTCTGCGAAGTGGAGAAGGAGGAAACAGGGGTAGGGGCAGATGGCGTTTTGGGGCGGGGGAGAGAGAAGGAAGGGGAGGGTGTCCATCGCGGTGAGGGGAGGAGGGGTTTGGCGAGATGGCGGCGAGGTGGGCGTGGGGTCAGGCGGCGCGAGATCGAACAGCTAGGATTTTTTTTCCTTTTTTTCTGAAATGAAATAGAACGGGGGGCTGATTTGAGGAGGAAAGGAAATAAGAGAGGGGGGGGTTATGTAACAACCCGGAAATCTGGGCCAATTTAAAATTTTAAAATTGCCAATTTTAGCGAATTTTGATTATTTAAAATAGATTATTTTAAATAATATCGACGAGAAAATTTACTTTGAATAAAATTCAATTGTATTTAGTTATATAGATCGACGATAGAATATAAATAATTATATATAATTATAAAAGGAATTGAAAATGGCACGGTAGTTTGATAATTTGATTTCAAACTTCATTTGAATGTACCGGGTGCAAAACAATCCGGATTTTAGTGAAACCAAAAATAATGGAATCTAATTGTGACTATCTTTCCAACGAATCCGAAAAATCAAAATTTCATAGTGGGAATCAAAAGATATGTCCAGTTGAAAATTTTGAATAGTCGCTATGGAATTCAGGCCCTTAAAAATGGAATTTTTGCAAACGACCTCGGATTTCGACGAAACCACTTTTGTTGGGTCCGTGATGTTAAATTATGGCTAGGTTTCAGATTTCATAATTTTCCGAATCAATATGTGAGCGTGGAAATAGAAAACATGTTTGACCAGTTTCAGTTGATTTTAATCGACTGGAAAATGGCCATTTTTCTAACGGTCTCAGAATTCGACGAAACTAGTTTTGTTAGGACCGTATCGTCAATACGAAGCTAGAAAATATTTTTCGGGAATTTTTCTAGTTAGTTTGTGGCCTCGGTAAATTGAAACGCGCGTTCAAATTCAATATATAGAGTTATATGTTGATTTGGCGAAAAACAGATCGTAACGCTCGAATCAGCTTGCGATACACATCCCATTGTGTTCGGAATGGGGGTAAAACGCTAGGGATGACAGGCGAAGGGTCTCGTTTAGAGGTCAAAATAAAAAGTTTCTTTTAAGGAGTTTAAAATAATAAAATTAAAAATATAAAACATATACCCCCCTTTTCTCTCGTTTTGATTCCTACGGTGAGAAAAAAAACCTACTCATCGTGCCCTAGCCTAGACGCGCCGCCGCCCTCGTCGACGCCACTACCCCCCTCCGCTTCCATCTCCCCCTCGCCCCCTTGTGCCGCGACCCCAACCTCTTCTCCAAATCGACCGAGCCCCCCCCCTCCCCGACGCAGTCAAGCCACCCAAATCGACCAAGCCCCTCCTCCCACCACCGCTTCCAGCACCTCCGCACCCTCCCTGTCCACACTCCGACAGGCTGCGCCCCCCTTGCCTCGCGTCAGCCACCCCTTCTTCTCTGAAATGAAGACCGACGCAGGACAGCCCCCCCTCCCTTGCTCGATTCAACGTGAGTATTATAATTTGATTTTTAATTTCAGTTTGTTTATTTATAATAACAGTGTTTGAATCTGATTTTTAATGTACTAGAAGATTTGATATTTTTTTTAAAAAAGCGATAAGGAAATGATTTTGAAAAATATAAAAAGACATGGTTTTTAAAATCTAAATAGCGAATAAAAAATTTGATTTTTATTATTTACAAAATGACATAGGAATGTGATTTTTCATGACATAGGAAGGGGATTTTTCTTTGTAAACAGGAGAGGTAAAAATTCGATTTTTATATATTGAATAGCAAAGTAAAAATTCGATTTTTATATATTGAACAGCGAAGTAAAAATTCGATTTTTATATATTGAATAGCAAAGTAAAAATTCGATTTTTATATATTGAATAGCGAAGTAAAAATTCGATTTTTATATATTGAATAGCAAAGTAAAAATTCGATTTTTATATATTGAATAGCGAAGTAAAATTTTGATTTTTATATATTGAATAGCAAAGTAAAAATTCGATTTTTATATATTGAATAGCGAAGTAAAAATTCGATTTTTTCTATATTGAATAGTAAAGTAAAAATTCGATTTTTATATATTAAATAGCAAAGTAAAAATTCAATTTTTATATATTGAATAGCGAAGTAAAAATGTGATTTTTACATATGTAGAGAATACGGACAAAGAAAGTAACAAAGGGCGAGTGGCGAAGATTTTCTACGAAGAAGCATCGAGGCGTTGGATTTAGCTTTAGGTGAGAATTTCTCACTCTTTAATTTATTTCTAATTGAAATATATACTAGGATGCAGACGGTGTTTAGTAGCACCCGACACCCGTCATCCACAAACCATGGATGGCTTGTTTGTTTAATTGTTTGGTTGTGTAGTTGGTTAGATTATTTGGTTTGAATTGAGTTGTTTGGTGAAATGAAATTGATTTGATTGATGTGTGAATGGCATGGGCCTTCACTAGACCGGGGATAAGGTTAGGCCTTGTCCCGTTTCTAGTATCGTGCCGTTATGCCGCCGAAATTTTCTAAAAATAAGTTAGAAAAATAAAGATAACATTTTATTTAATAAATGAATCGAATAGAAAATTCATAGGTTGAATAAAATAGTTTGATCATTAAAAATATAATTTTTAACGTGAATGTGAATAAATAAATATTCATTTACAAACCGGACGGTTTGTTTATGTACACCTATTTGAAGGACATTGATTGGGACGATAAATTTTACACATCGCCCAACTGCACAAATAAAAATCTATATTTGATTGCTTGAAACCCCACACGGGTATTGGGATGATATTTGACGTACACTAATCCCGATTGTTTAGTTGTATGTCGATCGATTGATTGACAGGCTGTTATAAGCGTTGAATATTTATATTTGATGCTTATACAGTGTAGAATGCACTTTGGATGATGGTTGATTAGTCATCGTTGTTGATATATACATGTGTTGTAGAAAATCCATATAATTAACATTATATGGTAATTGATTGGGCCTCATTCCAGTTTTAAAATAGAAATATTTGAAAAAGAAATATTTGAAATAGAATATTTGAAAATAGGAATATATGAAGCCGTATTGATTAGATTGACGCCATTTTGACGTGAACGATATTTATATCGATTTTATTCATTTTATAATGAATATCGAAAGTGATTTCAAAATCTGATATTTTGAAAAGAATTGAAATTCGAATTGAAATTGAATAAAAACGAATTGAAATTGAATAAAAACGAATTCGAATTGAATTGAATGTAAAACGAATTCGAATTGAAATTGAATAAAAACGTATTCGAATTGAAATTGAATAAAAACAAATTCGAATTGAATTGAATGTAAAACGAATTCGAATTGAAATTGAATAAAAACGAATTCGAATTGAATTGAATTTAAAATGGATTTGAATTGAATTGAATTGAAAAGAAAATGAATTCAAATCGAATTAAAATCGAAATTGAATTGAAATCAATTTGAAATGAATTTAAAACGAATTTATATTGGAATATTCAATTTTGATTTGAAATTGAATATGAAGTTGAAACCGTTTTGAAAATGAATTTAAAACGATTTATAAAGCACGTTTTGAATTGAAATCGACGAAGTATATATTATGTATATTATATATATAATATAATGGCCTGAATAGAACGCGTCGCGCCGCGGCAGTTCGCGAATTTCGACCATTGACTTCGATCGGATATTGCGGGAGATCCGACCGTCGGATTCTCCTAAAACCGGAACCGTTGGGTTCGTATCGGAAAGAGCTTTCTAACGAATATTAGAAATTAGAAATCTAACGGTTGGATTTGGAATTATGTCCAAATCAAATTTGGAAAAGGTCGCTGTAAGTGCAGTTCGATGGCCATTGATGGAAATCGATTGTACGGGCCTTGATAAAATTATTAAAAAAAATAGTAATAATTTGTGTAAAATCATAAGTAATGATTTGGGGAAAATTGGGATGAAAAACTCCATATTTGAAAAGATAAAAATAGATTTTTATCAAAATGAACTAGTTTTGAACTAGAATTATAATTCTATTTATTTTTAAATAAATAAAGTGAGTTTGAAATGGTTTTGAAAATAACCAGAATTTCCAATAATTATATTGGAATGGATTTGAATCGAAATTGTCTTTGGATTATTTCGATGTTGGATTTTGTGATGATACAGATATTGTTATGGGAATTTGAAAGATATATATATATCGTTATCTCCAATACGATATTTGTTAGTCGTAGAATTTGATATTGAATATAAGCCGGTATATTTTCTATTCAGAGCCTTGTGTTTAATATCAAATGTGATTTGGGTTTGTCGTGAATGGTGTCTTCATTAACACTGTTCTTGAACCCAGTTGAGAAAAGATTAAATCTTTTTATTTAGATTTAATGAAGTGTACCAATTAAATGATATTTAATTGGAATTGAATTGATATTGATTTTTGGGTTTATCGTGGACAATGTTTTAAATAACACTCGTTCTTTAACCCGATAATTAATGGAATGTGATTTTGGGTTTATCGTGAACTGTGTTTTAAATGACACTGATTCTTTAACCCAATTAAAGATTAAAACTAAGTGGAGTTTTAATGAATCTTTAATTAGATTGAAATAATTGAGAATGGAGTATCACCAGTTTTACTCCAGGCGTTAGTTAAATCTTTAATTAGATTTGAACGTGAAATGGTAATTGAATTTACCGATAACACCGTGGTGTTAGATATGAAGTATTACCAGTTTTACTTCATGGGATGAATAGGTTGGGATTGGGAAATTAAAACAAATGATTACTTCGGTAAGGTTCGTTAATCCCGACTAGTTGAATCAAAATTCAAAAGAAGATTAAAGAATAAGTTCAAGGAATTTATCTTTGATAAAATTAATGGGAACCTCTCCCTATGAATGTGAAATTTAGAAACTAACTGTCGATTAGCCAAGCAAAATGGTTTTCTGGATATTGATCTGATGTTGGTTTCGGCCTTCGAGGTTAATATTTGGGGAATTATTCTCTTGATTAATTTACGGTTAGTGACTGATGAACTGGAATAAGGCGTATGTTGTGTTTGTGTAACACTTATTTAAAATATACGCGAGTTGTTCGGAAAGACCAAGTTTATCCCATTCTGAATAATTGATATGACGATAAGTCGAAGATGAAGACGGTGGTTGAAGACCGGAGGTCTTCACGTCGTTTGGGTGATTACTGATGATCTTGATTGGGCTGTACACCCAAGAAGATGGAAACAGTTGGTGATCGTCCAGACATACTTGGAGATCGATGGATATGCGGGGTACTAGGTGCCTCCGGTTTCGTTCAGACCCAGAGCGAACTTGTAAATGGACTGTGTGTCTGACATTGGATTTTAGTCCGTATGATTGATTTCTATTAAATATATATATATGTTTGGTGGCGGAGAATTTATTCTCTTGCTTAACGCCCTTCTTTGAGACGTACGAGCTCAGGGGTTATATATTGATGGATATCAATCGCATGGAGTGAATTGCCTGTGTGGCATGCCTAAGTGGAAAATGATCAAGGCTTCTGTTGAAAAGCAAAGTCTTGTGGTGATGATCAAAGCACAGCCTGTGTGGCACAGCTTTGTGTAATGTGAATTCGCGAGCCTCACACCCCGGTTGTGAACCAAAAACGTGAGACGGGCCTCAGGGAGGGAATGCGTTTCTTTCTAGCTAGGGTGGTGTCAGTGACCTACCAGCCCTGACATTTATATTATTTTCACCTGTGTGGTTGTTGCTGTTGCGAGGCGCCTCGGTTTGATCGGACGATCCGGGTCCGATGGAGTCATTCGTTGGCTCATTTACGCCCCAAAGGGCGGGGAAACGTAGTGTTCAGGCATAATAATCCACATCGGTGGACTGGCCCTGACGATCCAAGGTGCAGTTGCTGCTGTTCCTGAGGCTCGGGCTAGACAGTCTCGAATCGGTAGAGGACGATCCCTGGCCTCGGTCATAGAAGGAAATCCAATTTCCAAATACGTGCCATTTGCGGTTTTATTTGTAAACCTATATATGGCGACATAGTGGCATGGGACGCTCATGTCACCTATGATTGATACTTATGATTTGAAGTTGTTTTATACACTATGCACTTATAATAGTATCAAGTGATTTGTTTTAAATGTATCAAGCATTCTTGGCTATTATAAGGTAAAAACCCTATCCTCCGGCTTGCGATTGCATTGTGTGATGGGAACTGGGTCTTATAATGGCTCCATTCTTCTTTATTTAGCATCGCGCTATTTGTTTTATGCACTGGTATTCTTGGGAGGAAACCCGTTCCGTGTTATACGGCGTGGTCCCTTGATTTACCTAACTTTAAAAATAAAGATTTACAACTGTTTTAGTTCTCACACCAGTCACATGACTGACCTGGAGTTTATTGTTTTAACCTAAACTCTGGGTTCCCTTATTTTGACACGGGCAGCTAGTAGTTTTGGTTTTGCAGATTTATATTCACAGGATCCTAGATTACAGTTGGAACGATATCCGGAAAGCTTTGTATCCGTATATCTCTTCTAGTTGTGTGTTGTATTATTTTCCACTGCTATGTATTTAAATGTAATTTAAATCTCTGATGTTTCTGTGTAATATTCATTTATACTCTGTATATTCTTGTATTCTGATGCATTGTTGTAATATGCAATGAAATGTTCTTCCGTCCGCGTTCTTTTGTGGCTTGTTCTCGAACTATCCGCGCTTTCCTCACCGGGGAAGTTAAGGGTTTTTACAGTTGGTATCAGAGCTTTGGTTTACAAAGCTCAGAGAACAAGGCACATTAGAACCATACGAAAGAATTCATCAGATATTGGATTAGTAATATCCAATGGAATGACTCGTTAGAGATGGGATCAGTAGTATCCTAGAACGAGTGTGAAGATTATATTTTTAGAGTGAAAACAAATTTTGTTTTGACAATTTAAAATCAATTATTCGTATTTGATTATTTA
Source organism: Allium sativum (assembly GCA_030737875.1). Classification (NCBI taxonomy): domain Eukaryota; kingdom Viridiplantae; phylum Streptophyta; class Magnoliopsida; order Asparagales; family Amaryllidaceae; genus Allium; species Allium sativum. The sequence goes on from CM060912.1 coordinate 506,876,692, forward strand.
TTTCATATTGATTAGGACAGTCCAATATATAGAGATTTTGCATATACGTCTTGCAAACGTGTGTTCGATATTTTAATATATTGATTAGATATAGAATCACACTCTGGTCGCCCGGAGATGATTCTGATGATGAGGCCTCATCATCAATGTTTATATTCGAGTGACGAAAGTGAGATTTCTATATATTTCCTACTGACTGGTGTGAGAACCAAAACTTATATAGATAGATTTATTGGTTGTGAATTGGCATCAAAAACATGATTTTTTGTACATGTATCAAAATTATGAATTTGAAACTCTAATTCACTAATTGATTGATGTTTGTGTTGTTTGTTTATTTGTTTGATAAATTTTAACCATATAGCCAATTTGATCAAATATTGAATTGTATTGAAAATTAGTCGCATTTGCTTGCATATACTTGTACTTACATTGAACAGGTTATAGCAAGGAGGCTAGAGCAGAGAATAAAATTTGTTTTCCCGACAAATAGGTACATGTTTACTATACAATTTACTGTTTTGTTTGGGTGATGATGATTTTATGAGCCTATTGGCTAGCCGCTTGGCTTTTTCTTTTTCTTTTTGAGATCAGAAGGCCTGTATGGCAATTTCGGGATTTTCCCGTGGCTCCCGGTGCAGGGGAGGTTATGGCGAAATTTTTCGAAAATTTAGGGTGTTAGCCAAATTTTTGAGAAATTTGAAAAGTTCTTAAAAACTGAAAAGTTGAAGAACTTAAGCCGTAATGAAAATAATGGAAGTTGAGTTGGTTTGTGAAACAACTTTCGGCTTTGTTCCTTTTCGTGGACGAAAAGTTTTAAGTGGGGGAGATTGTAACAACCAGGAAATTTTGGCCAGTTTAAAATTTTAAAATTGGCAATTTTAGCGAATTTTGATTATTTAAAATAGATTATTTTAAATAATATCGACGAAAAAATTTACTTTGAATAAAATTCAATGGTATATAGTTATATAGATCGACGATAGAATAGAAATAATTATATATAATTATAAAAGGAATTGAAAATGGCACGATAGTTCGATAATTTGATTTCAAACTTCATTTGAATGTACCGGGTGCAAAACAATCCGGATTTCATTGAAACCAAAAATAATGGAATCTAATTGTGACTATTTTTCCAACAAATCCGAAAAATAAAAATTTCATAGCGGGAATCAAAAGATATGTCCAGTTGAAAATTCTGAATAGTCGCTATGGAATTCATGCCCTTAAAAATAGAATTTTTGCAAACGACCTCGGATTTCGACGAAACCACTTTTGTTGGGTCCGTGATGTCAAATTATTGCTAGGTTTCAAATTTCATAATTTTCCGAAGCAATATGTGAGCGTGGAAAAAGGAAACGTGTTTGACCAGTTTTAGTTGATTTTTATCGACTGGAAAATGGCCATTTTTCTAACGGTCTCAGAATTCGACGAAACTAGTTTTGTTAGGACCGTATCGTCAATACGAAGCTAGAAAATATTTTTTGGGAATTTTTCTAGTTAGTATGTGGCCTCGGTAAATTGAAATGCGCGTTCAAATTCAATATATAGAGTTATATGTTGATTTGGTGAAAAACAGATCGTAACGCTCGAATCAGCTTGCGATACATATCCCATTGTATTCGGAATGGGGGTAAAACGCTGGGGACGACAGGCGGTGGGTCTCGTTTAGAGGTCAAAGTAAAAATTTGCTTTTAAGGAGTTTAAAATAATAAAATTAAAAATATAAAACATATACCCCCCTTTTCTCTCGATTTCATTCCTACGGTGAGAAAAAAACCCTTCTCATCGAGCCCTAGCCTAGACGCGCCGCCGCCCTTGTCGACGCCACCATCCCCCTCCGCTTCCATCTCCCCCTCGCCCCCTTATGCCGCGACCCCAACCTCTTCTCCAAATTGACCGAGCCCCCCCCCCTGACGTAGTCAAGCCACCCAAATCGACCAAGCCCCTCCTCCCTCCACCGCTTCCAGCACCTCCGCACCCTCCCTGTCCATACTCCGACAGGCTGCGCCCCCCCCTTGCCTCGCGTCAGCCACCCCCTTCTTCTCTGAAATGAAGATCGACGCAGGACAACCCCCCTCCCTTGCTCGATTCAACGTGAGTATTATAATTTGATTTAAATTTCAGTTTGTTTATTCATAATAACAGTGTTTGAATCTGATTTTTAATGTACTAGAAGATTTGATTTTTTTTTTAAAAAGCGATAAGGAAATGATTTTGAAAAATATAAAAAGACATGGTTTTTAAAATCTAAATAGCGAATAAAAAATTTGATTTTTATTATTTACAAAATGACATAGGAATGTGATTTTTCACGACATAGGAAGGAGATTTTTCTTTGTAAACAGGAGAGGTAAAAATTTGATTTTTATATATTGAATAGCGAAGTAAAAATTCGATTTTTATATATTGAATAGCGAAGTAAAAATTCGATTTTTATATATTGAATAGCGAAGTAAAAATTCGATTTTTATATATTGAATAGCGAAGTAAAGATTCGATTTTTATATATTGAATAGCAAAGTAAAATTTCGATTTTTATATATTGAATAGCGAAGTAAAAATTCGATTTTTTTCTATATTGAATAGCAAAGTAAAAATTCGATTTTTATATATTGAATAGCAAAGTAAAAATTCGATTTTTATATATTGAATAGCGAAGTAAAAATGTGATTTTTACATATGTAGAGAATACAGGCAAAGAAAGTGACAAAGGGCGAGTGGCGAAGATTTTCTATAAAGAAGCATCGAGGCGTTGGATTTAGCTTTAGGTGAGAATTTCTCACTCTTTAATTTATTTCTAATTGAAATATATACTAGGATGCAAACGGTGTTTAGTAGCACCCGACACTCGTCATCCACAGACCATGGATGGCTTGTTTGTTTAATTGTTTGGTTGTGTAGTTGGTTAGATTATTTGGTTTGAATTGAGTTGTTTGGTGAAATGAAATTAATTTGATTGATGTGTGAATGGCGTGGGCCTTCACTAGACCGGGGATAAGGCTAGGCCTTGTCCCGTTTCTAGTATCGTGCCGTTACACCGCCGAAATTTTCTAAAAATAAGTTAGAAAAATAAAGATAACATTTTATTTAATAAATGAATCGAATAGAAAATTCATAGGTTGAATAAAATAGTTTGATCGTTAAAAATATAATTTTTAACGTGAATGTGAATAAATAAATATTCATTTACAAACCGGACGGTTTGTTTATGTACACCTATTTGAAGGAAATTGATTGGGACGATAAATTTTACACATCGCCCAACTGCACAAATAAAAATCTATATTTGATTGCTTGAAACCCCACACGGGTATTGGGATGACATTTGACGTACACTAATCCCGATTGTTTAGTTGTATGTCGATCGATTGATTGACAGGCTGTTATAAGCGTTGAATATTTATATTTGATGCTTATACAGTGTAGAATGCACTTTGAATGATGGTTGATTATTCATCGTTGTTGATATATACATGTGTTGTAGAAAATCCATATAATTAACATTATATGGTAATTGATTGGGCCTCATTCCAGTTTTAAAATAGAAATATTTGAAAAAGAAATATTTGAAATAGAATATTTGAAAATAGGAATATATGAAGCCGTATTGATTAGATTGACGCCATTTTGACGTGAACGATGTTTATATCGATTTTATTCATTTTATAATGAATATCGAAAGTGATTTCAAAATCTGATATTTTGAAAAGAATTGAATTTCGAATTGAAATTGAATAAAAACGAATTCGAATTGAAATTGAATAAAAACGAATTCGAATTGAATTGAATGTAAAACGAATTCGAATTGAAATTGAATAAAAACGAATTCGAATTGAATAAAAACGAATTCGAATTGAATTGAATGTAAAACGAATTCGAATTGAAATTGAATAAAAACGAATTCGAATTGAATTGAATTTAAAACGGATTCGAATTGAATTGAAAAGAAAATGAATTCAAATCGAATTAAAATCGAAATTGAATTGAAATCAATTTGAAATGAATTTAAAACGAATTTATATTGGAATATTCAATTTTGATTTGAAATTGAATATGAAGTTGAAACCGTTTTGAAAATGAATTTAAAACGATTTATAAAGCACGTTTTGAATTGAAATCGACGAAGCATATATTATATATATTATATATATAATATAATGGCCTGAATAGAACGTGCCGCGCCGTGGCAGTTCGCGAATTTCGACCATTGACTTCGAACGGATATTGCGGGAGATCCGACCGTCGGATTCTCCTAAAACCGGAACCGTTGGGTTCGTATCGGAAAGAGCTTTCTAACGAATTTTAGAAATTAGAAATCTAACGGTTGGATTTGGAATTATGTCCAAATCAAATTTGGAAAAGGTCGTTGTAAGTGCAGTTCGATGGCCATTGATGGAAATCGACTGTACGGGCCTTGATAAAATTATTAAAAAAAATAGTAATAATTTGTGTAAAATCATATGTAATGATTTGGGGAAAATTGGGAAGAAAAACTCCATATTTGAAAAGATAAAAATAGATTTTTATAGAAATGAACTAGTTTTGAACTAGAATTATAATTCTATTTATTTTTAAATAAATAAAGTGAGTTTGAAATGGTTTTGAAAATAACCAGAATTTCCAATAATTATATTGGAATGGATTTGAATCGAAATTGTCTTTGGATTATTTCGATGTTGGATTTTGTGATGATACAGATATTGTTATGGGAATTTGAAAGATATATATATATATATATATCGTTATCTCCAATACGATATTTGTTAGTCATAGAATTTGATATTGAATATAAGCCGGTATATTTTCTATTCAGAGCCTTGTGTTTAATATCAAATGTGATTTGGGTTTGTCGTGAATGGTGTCTTCATTAACACTGTTCTTGAACCCAGTTGAGAAAAGATTAAATCTTTTTATTTAGATTTAATGAAGTGTACCAATTAAATGATATTTAATTGGAATTCAATTGATATTGATTTTTGGGTTTATCGTGGACAGTGTTTTAAATAACACTCGTTCTTTAACCCGATAATTAATGGAATGTGATTTTGGGTTTATCGTGAACTGTGTTTTAAATGACACTGATTCTTTAACCCAGTTAAAGATTAAAACTAAGCGGAGTTTTAATGAATCTTTAATTAGATTGAAATAATCGAGAATGGAGTATCACCAGTTTTACTCCAGGCGATAGTTAAATCTTTAATTAGATTTGAACGTGAAATGGTAATTGAATTTACCGATAACACCGTGGTGTTAGATATGAAGTATTACCAGTTTTACTTCATGGGATGAATAGGTTGGGATTGGGAAATTAAAACAAATGATTACTTCGATAAGGTTCGTTAATCCAGACTAGTTGAATCAAAATTCAAAAGAAGATTAAAGAATAAATTCAAGAAATTTATCTTTGATAAAATTAATGGGAACCACTCCCTATGAATGTGAAATTTAGAAACTAACTGTCGGTTAGCCAAGCAAAATGGTTTTCTGGATATTGATCTGATGTTGGTTTCGGCCTTCGGGGTTAATATTTGGGGAATTATTCTCTTGATTAATTTACGGTTAGTGACTGATGAACTGGAATAAGGCGTATGTTGTGTTTGTGTAACACTTATTTAAAATATACGCGAGTTATTCGGAAAGACCGGGTTTATCCCATTCTGAATAATTGATACGACGATAAGTCGAAGATGAAGACGGTGGTTGAAGACCGGAGGTCTTCACGTCGTTTGGGTGATTACTGATGATCTTTATTAGGCTGTACACCCAAGAAGATGGAAACAGTTGGTAATCGTCCAGACGTACTTGGAGATCAATGGATTTGCGGGGTACTAGGTGCCACCGTTTTCGTTCAGACCCAGAGCGAACTTGTAAATGGACCGTGTGTTTGACATTGGATTTTAGTCCGCATGATTGATTTCTATTAAATATATATCTGTTTGGCGGCGGAGAATTTATTCTCTTGCTTAACGCCCTTCTTTGAGACGTACGAGCTCAGGGGTTATATATTGATGGATATCAATCGCATGGAGTGAATTGCCTGTGTGGCATGCCTAAGTGGCAAATGATCAAGGCTTCTGTTGAAAAGCAAAGTCTTGTGGTGATGATCAAAGCACAGCCTGTGTGGCACAGCTTTGTGTAACGTGAATTCGCGAGCCTCACACCCCGGTTGTGAACCAAGAACAGGAGATGGACCTCAGGGAAGGCATGCGTTTCTTTCTAGCTAGGGTGGTGTCAGTGACCTACCAGCCCTGACATTTACATACTTTTTACCTGTGTGGTTGTTGCTGTTGCGAGGCGCCTCGGTTTCATCGGACGATCCAGGTCCGATGGAGTCATTCGTTGGCTCATTTACGCCCCAAAGGGCAGGGAAACGTAGTGTTCAGGCATAATAATCCACATCGGTGGACCGGCCCTGACGATCCAAGGGGCAGTTGCGGCTGTTCCTGAGGTTCGGGCTAGACAGTCTCGAATCGGTAGAGGACGATCCCTGGCCTTGGTTCATAGAAGGAAATCCAATTTCCAAATACGTGCCATTTGCGGTTTTATTTGTAAACCTATATATGGCGACATAGTGGCATGGGACGCTCATGTTGCCTATGATTGATACTTATGATTTGAAGTTGTTTTATACACTATGCACTTATAATAGTATCAAATGATTTGTTTTAAACGTATCAAGCATTCTTGGCTATTATAAGGTAAAAACCCTATCCTCTGGCTTGCGATTGCATTGTGTGATGGGAACTGGGTCTTATAATGGCTTCATTCTTCTTTATTTAGCATTGCGCTGTTTGTTTTATGCACTGGTATTCTTGGGAGGAAACCCGTTCCGTGTTATACGGCGTGGTCCCTTGATTTGCCTAACTTTAAAAATAAAGATTTACAACTGTTTTAGTTCTCACACCAGTCACATGACTGACCTGGAGTTTATTGTTTTAACCTAAACTCTGGGTGCCCTTATTTTGACACGGGCAGCTAGTAGTTTTGGTTTTGCAGATTTATATTCACAGGATCCTGGATTACAGCTGGAACGATATCCGGAAAGCTTTGTATCCGTATATCTCTTCTAGTTGTGTGTTGTATTATTTTCCGCTGCTATGTATTTAAATGTAATTTAAATCTCTGATGTTTCTGTGTAATATTCATTTATACTCTGTATATTCTTGTATTCTGATGCATTGTTGTAATATGCAATGAAATGTTCTTCCGTCCGCGTTCTATTGTGGCTTGTTCTCGAACTATCCGCGCTTTCCTCACCGGGGAAGTTAAGGGTTTTTACAGTTTATAATAATATGTTTTTATTTTAATTAATTTAATTTTCAAAAAGCAACTTTCTATTTTGAACTTGAAACGAAACCCGCCGCCTGTCACCCATAGCTAATTACCCTCATTCCGAACACAATGGGATATGTATCATAAGCTGATTTGGCCGTTTCGATCAGTTTTCTTCAAAATCAACATATAACTCTATATATTGAATTTGAACACGCATTTCAATTTGCCGGGGCCACATACGGACTCTAAAAATTCCCAAAACATATTTTCTAGCTTCGTATTGACGATGCGGTCCTAACAAAACTAATTTCGTCGAATTCCGAGACCGTTGGAAAAATGGTCATTTTCCAGTCGATTAAAATCAACTGAAACTGGTCAAACGCGTTTTCCTTTTCCACGTTCACATATCGATTCGAAAAATTACAAAATTTGAAACGTAGCAATAACTAGACATCACAGATCCAACAAAAGTGGTTTCGTCGAAATCCGAGGTCGTTTGCAACTGGACGTAACTTTTGATTCCCGCTATGAAATTCTGATTTCTCGGATTAGTTGGAAAGATATTCTCAATTAGATTCAAATATTTTTGGTTTCACTAAAATTCAGTTTATTTTGAATCCTGTACATTCATTTAAAATTTGAAATCGAATTATCGAACTACCGCGCCATTTTCAATTCCTTTTATATATAAAATAAAATATTTATATTCTAACGTCGATCTATATAAATATATATGTTCGAATTCTATTCAAAATAAATTTCTCGTCGTTATTATTTAAAATAATTCATTTTGAATATTCAAAATTCGCTAAAATTGCCAAAATAAATTTTTTAAATTGGCTTAGATTTCTGGGTTATTACATGTATATTATTGTTATATGGATATTCGTTTTTACATTGAACGAAAATCTATATTCATATAATACAATATTTGTTGGATTTGTCCCAGTACTGGAGAAGTTACAAATACGATAACGTAAGCATATTTTACAAATCATTTCAGTTTAAAAGGTTAATAAAATTTTGATGGCACTTCCTTTTTGTTCCCTTGTATTTGCATTTGTGTACGATACAGGAACCAAAGGGAAGTGCTGCCGAAATTTTGTTGAATCATTTAACCTAAAATGATTTATAAAATGTGATTACGTTGTTGTATTTTTAATGGGAAGTAGGATGACTGATAGTCAAAGTAAAAAAACAATAAACTAATATACAAAAAAAATGAAGTAGTTGTAAATAAAATTTTACAAGACTTTAATTAATATAAAGTGTTTGATCGAATTTTCAAGCATATTTTTTGCGAATCAGGAAAATACTCGATTATTTTCTCAATTGTAGTTGGATGTATGTATCCTGAATTGAAATGAAAGGATTGATAAATGAACATTTTTGTAACGATGTCCAAAAATTTATTAGATTTGCTAAATCTGGTAATCGAACTAACGTAGACATTCATTGTCCATGTAGTAAGTCCAAACATCTAAAGCATTGGAAACCAGATGTAGTAGAAGTACATCAATACAAATTTGGTTTTGTGTCGAATTATTACTTATGGGATCATATTGGAGAACTTGTTCATCCTGCATCTAATCCTGTAATAGAGACGATAATATAATGACGAATCCGATATAAAATATGGTGCAAAATGAAGCATGATCATAGTTTCCCACTATTGATCAAGGCGACGATGAGGACGGAAATGTTGAAGAACCAACGATGGAAGCTAATTTTTTTTTAAAGATTTACTGGATTCTGCTAAGAGGCAATTATGGAATATGTGTACAAGTGGAACCGAATTATCTATAACCGCCGAATACATGACTATGAAATCAAAATTCAATCTTACAGAAGCTGCATTTACAGCAGTTGTACAAACCGCAAAATGCCACATGTCGCCCAATAATTTGATGTGCGATAGTCATTATAAAGAGAAAAAATTAAGTTTGCTTTCGGACTGCCATATCAGAAGATATATACATGTGTAAAAGGTTGCATGTTGTATTGAAAAGAAGACGCTTACCTTAGAAAATGTAAAATATGCAATGAAGAAAGATATAAACCAAGAAAAAAGAAAGGAAAAAAAGTTCCATATAAGAGAATGTATTACCTACCCATCACTCCCAAACTCTAACGGCTATATGCATCTTCTGCCGCATCATGTCATATGTGATGACACAGGGTGAGAACACTAGAAGAAGGAACTTTGATACATCCATCTTGTTAGGTTTGAGGATCAAGGACCTTACGGTAAAACAAATACTAGAAGGTGTGAATAGTGTTTTAAAGAATTTATAGAATTCTTAACCAATTATCGATTACTGGAACTAGTATATGAATCATAGAATGAATATTATAACACAAATGATCACAGACACAAATACAAACAAAAGTAATGTGCAGAAGAGGAAAAAACACACTGGATTTTATACTGATTCAGATTGCTCCTACGTCCAGTCTTGCACAATACTAGATTGTGCAAAGTTTTATTAATATCAATATCCAATTACAACACCCTCGATTTCATGGGCTACAAGGTTAACACCCCTCTTTTCCTTGATTTCACGGGCTATAAGGAACACCCCCCTCCTTTCCTTGATTTCGGGGATACGAGGAACACACCCACACCTTTTCACACTCTTTTTGATTACAATTGCCCTAGAACACCTGAGTAGCACTTCCAAACAGAGAGTATTTGATAGAGATTGAAAATAGAAGAAGAATGATATAATTTTTCTTGAAATCGGTGAGTATAAGTGTATAAATTTGGAAATTTGAGAATAATAATCGTGGTATGTTAAGTGAGGAAGAAGAAGACGATAAGTTACAAAAAAGTTCGAATTTAAGGCCTTTTTATAGTGTTTCAAAGGGTGCACCCATTTTTAAAATGTTTCAAAAATGAAAAGACACAGCTTTTAAAATTTAAAAATATTACAGTTATATGTCGACATACATGAAGGTGTATGTCCCCTTTATATTTTATTTTTAAAGTATTTAAACTAATATATTTATCCTAGAAATTTCAAAAATAAAACTGGCTGTTAAAATATTAATTTTCAAGTATAAAAACATAATAAAATATGATTAAAAACTATATATGTTAGTGATACAAAAACTATATAACATAATTATAAACATATATATGTAATTTATAAAGAGATATATATATATATAAACTATATAAACATAAAAGGTTTTATGAAAACTAAGAGTTTAAATAAGAATATTTGAAATTATAATAAAATATAAACTCAGTATATAATATATATATGGTTTAATATTTAAAACTAAAAAAAAGAAACTTATAAATTAGGAAACATATATTTGAAATCATAAGTTTGAAATCCTTGGATGATTAAAAATCTTTTTGAGAGGAGTTTGAAATCAAATTGAAACGAGTTTAAAATCAATTTGAAAAGAGATAATTTGAAAATAGATTTAGTGTTATTCAGAGTTTTACATAATATCTAGACTCTATTACTATGATAGTCTTGAACTCTTGAAATCTTGATATCATGATACTCATGAGTCTTGCTTCTCCTTTGAAATCTTGAATCTCTTAACTGTATAATCTTCAATATCTATTACCTGCATATAAAGCCTACATATATATATATTGTTGATATAAGTGTTAATATATATTTTATAATCAATAATGATAATGGCTGAAACAAGCTTGTTGTCATCAAAACATCATCAACATTTCATTCTCCAACACATCGTTGGTGAAGCATGGAAATACTATGATAGGACTTATCCTGAATTTGCTGCCGAGAGCCGTAGTGTTAGGCTTGGCTTACGTATGGATGGATTTTCGCCATTTTCTCAGTCTGGTAGTAAATATTCATCATGACCTATCGTCGTTACTCCTTTAAACTTGCCTCCATGGATGTGTATGAAAACTCCATATATGTTTCTAACGATTGTCGTCCTCGGTCCCAATGATCCGACACAAGGAATTGATGTTTATCTACAACTATTGATTAAAGAGTTGAAAACACTACGGCATGAAGGAGCTGAAACATACGACATGTCGAGGAAAAGGAAATTTCATATGTTTGTTTCTTTACTATGGGTTATTAGTGATTTTCCCGCGTATGACATGCATTCAGGTTGGAACACATCTGGGCGTCCAGCTTGTCCTGATTGTATGGATGAGATAAAGTATGGACAAAAAATTCTTGGTTTGACTATCATCAGTGCTTTCTACGTATGAATCATAAATTTAGAATGGATAAAAATAACTTTAAAGCTAACAGAGTAGAGAATGTGCTACCTCCTAAAGTTTTGACAAGTGAAGAGACATTGATATCGTAAAGACTATCCAAAGATATATGATTTTAAGTAATTCAAATATTCATAATTGGTGCAAGCAAAGTATATTTTAGGAGTTACCTTAGTGGAAAAACATCCATCTTCAACATAATATTAACGTCATGCACAACGAAAAAAATGGGGAAAACAAAGGACGATGTGAATTCGAGACGTGGTATATTACACTACTGTAATCGACCCGAACTTCACTTGTATGACTATAATAAAAAACCAAAAGCATGCCATGAGCTAGACTACAAGAAAGTTAAACTCAAGCTAAAGTGGGTGGAAGGATTAAGATGTCCTAATGAGATTTGTTCTAACCTTCGTAGATGTGTGGACTTCAAAAATAGTAAATTAAGTGGGATGAAAAGCCATGATTACCATATCATGATGGAATATTTTTACCTGTAATTTTCAAAGAACTGTTACCCACAAAAAAATGGAGTGTTATAACATAATTAAGTATACTTTATAAACAATTCTGTTCAATGACGTTAAAGGTAGATCGTCTACGTAAACTAGAAGTAGAAATCCATGTACTGCTCTGCAAACTCAAAAAAATATTTCCACCATAATTTTAATGTAATGGAGGATTTACGTATTCATCTTCCATTTAAAACACTCCATCGAGGTCCTATGCTATATGGATTGATGTATCCATTTAAGAGGTAATTTTGAATATCCTCAATATTCTTGGTAGTTTAAAATTTAGATTTTTGTACCAACATATAAATTTAATTAATTTAATTATAGGTCCTTTAATCATTTGAAGAAAATATTAGACAAAAAGCACGAGTAGATGGTTCGATTTGCAAATTGTACCTTGAAGAAGAATCTTCATTTTCTTCCATTACTTTAGTGAAGAAGTGAACTTATATTTTGTAACTGCTCCCCATAATGAAGAATCTGTTAAACACGAGTCTTCTCAAACAATGTTTTCTATTTTTAGACAACACGGATGACCTACTAAAAAATGTATGGAAATATAGTTAAGCGATGGAGACTACCATGTGATACACACATATGTTCTTTTGAATTATGCGGAAGTTGCACCATTTGTCAGGTAATACTGAATTCATGTACAGTTTAATTATATATATATATATATATATTAATAAAAAGGAACATAACACATATTTGCAGCATATAAAAATCACAACATCCATTTAGCGATCTCTGTAAAGAATTTGCAGAATGGTTTTCAAACTATGTTCATGATCCCAAAAACAGTGTTGTTGATGAAGGATTAAGACATCTTGCAATCGTACCAAAAAAAATGTTAAAACTTCTCCAATATACCTAGTGGATAGATTTAAATTCAACACCAAAGATTACAGACCTAAAAAATAAACATATAATAGTGGTGTATTTGTCAAAGGCACTGATGATCTAGAGGAGCATATAAAGATTTTTACGGTGTCTTAACGTAATTTTTAGAGTTCGCATATTATGCACAACCTGTAGAGAAAGTTTTTTTTATTTAATTGCAACTGGTTTATCAATGTTCCTGATTTCTGAATTAACGTGTATAAAGATTATAAGCTAATTGAAATAAGGCATACGCCACATTACTATAAGTATGATCCTTTTGTATTAGCTGAGCAAGCATTATAAGTCTATTTTTCTATGTAACTGTCCTTACAAAAAGATAAAGAAGATTGGTCGATTGTTTTTAAAACAAAGGCAAGATTTATATATGATGGAAATAATATTCCAGACGAAGTAGCATATCAAGCGGATCTTGAGTCAAATACTGAAATAATAATAACCGATGACGTTGAGTAGGGTTGTTAAATGATGAAGAAAATGTTTTAATAGATGCATTCGTAAGTACTGAAGAAAGCGATATAGAGTGTGAGACCGAGTTTGAATCAAAAATGATGAAGATTGATCATAGATGATGACTACTCTTTGCTATGAATTTACTTTTGTTATGTACTATTTTGAGCTATGTAATAAGTAAAAGATGATGACTACTCTTAGTTATGAATTTACTTATGTTGTGTAACTATTCTGAGTTATGTAATAATAACGATGATGACTGTTCTTAGCTGTGAATTTACTTATGTTCTTTACTATTCATATTTATGTAATAATAATGATGACTATATATGTTATGCATTATTAAGAGTTATGCATTGTTCTTTTCATGTACGATTATGTACTGATTATGTGTAGGATATGGTTGTGTGATGGTTAATGATTATGTTATGCTTATGTACTCATTATTATTTTGTATGCATCATATGATTATTAGAGATATATTTGATAGAAGATGATGCAGAAGTACGTCTCAGCCGTTTCATTTACAATCTCATGCAGTTGGAGCAGGGCCAAGTAGCTAGAGCCAGATCTATGTCGGGTTGCGGAGATCGTTCCAAAGAGTGCCGGGTGAATATCAAATTTATTTCAATTTAGATTATTTGAAATACATTAAATATCTACGTCAGCATTCATATTGGGGGTTTAAGGTGGAGTCGTCATCCTTTATTTTAGAAGTATCGAAAGAATCATATAAGAGTAGGGTGTTTGGATGTTGTCCATATTGGGATAGTATCCCACCTCATATCAAGAGCGCTATTTTGGCAGATTTGATGGTAAGTATAATTTTATATTACTATTGAAAATTTATATGTTGTACATAATTCCAAACAAATTAAATATGCAAGTTGTAGTACATGTGGAGCCGCAAGATATGGAGCTTTAATTTTTGACTAACTGAAACATGAAAATGTGGAAAAATTAAAGAGAGGCAATTTCAAAGGCTAAGAAAGCTGGCAAAAGCCAAAGTGGATGAGTGATGATGTTTGGGCTGCATTTCTTAGATATTGGGATAAGCTAAATTAAGCTATAATGAAAATATTTACATATATGTTTATCACATTACTTTAATTAATCATGTATCAAATTTGATAGGACGTAGCAGGAAGGAGTGCAGCAAACAGGAATAAGAATACAGCTTTACACTTCGGTGGCTCCAAACCTTTCCAACAACACAAGAGGGAATTGGTATAAATTTTCAATATATTTATCATATGCTCATGTATATCCTTATGTATATCATTCATTCTTATTTTCAATAATTTTATTAATGTATATTTTCAGTTTGCAAAGTATGGAAGGAATCTTACAAATGACAGAGATTTTTAGGCTTACACATGCGATAGAGCATATTGATGAAGAGGGGAATGCTTCATACGATTGGACAGACCAAAAAGCTGCGAATGTAATGGTAAATATGTTTATCCGTAATTAAAATGTTTTATATTCGTTTATATCATAGTATATAACTAAATTATATAGTAATTATGTTAAAATTATATTGGTATTGTAGGAGAGATATGACGCAGTGCATGCAAGAGTGACACAGGATAGTAGAAGAAACGAGATTACGCTTGAAGAGTCCAATCATATATGAGATTCTATTATTGCTCCGCCTACTTGAAATAGGCAATATGGCTTCGGCACTAAGGAGGTAAACATTTTTAAGACTTTTATGATAACATCATTAATATTAACTTGAATTATTAACTTTAATGTTAACCTGAATTATTTTATAGACTCTTAATTTCCAAAGAGCTTATAAGAGATTCATTAAGGAGAAAGATATAGCTCGAATGTAGCGGCAGTTGGATGAGCTGAATGATTGGCGAAAGAACTAGGTGGCCCAGCAAATAGACGCGCACATTGAGACGTACTATCAGGAGCATGGGTCAATGCCTGGGGAGGGAGATGCAAACGCTGGTGAGTAGGATGACGACGACGACGTTGCATAGTTTGATTATTCTTACGGGTGTGTAAATAATTTTTACTAGCAATGGTACTTGGTATTGTATGTGGTTGACGCATGATGATGGTACTTACTGTTTGGTTGATGGATTTGGTAGTTTTTTGGATTTTGTGGCACTTGAACAGTTAGTAGTCGTTTTATGTATATAATGATGGTACTTAGTGTTTGGTTGGTGGATTTGGTAGTTTTTTTTGGTTAAATTTGGTACTTTGGTTTATGTTTTGATGGGATACGGTATTGTGTGGATATCGGTGAATCGGTAATATTTGTGATGAATAATAGTATGTGTGGTTTGAGGGAAAGGAATCGCTGCATGGTGCAGCAAAAAACACCTAGTATTACAACGGCTAGCAATGACAAGCGATGACTTATTGCTCAAATATAGCGACAACTTGCAATGGCTTACTGTTCCAGATTTGTAGCGTCTTTGCAATGAGTATTAACGGCTCCCCGAGGAACAAACTAACTGCCACATTGGATGTTGCATGAACAAATTGTTGTCATTGCTAATCTAGCGATGGAGCCGTCGCTTTTCCTGTTGGCGACGACTAAATTTTTACGGCTAGCGACAGTCGCCGAAGCCATATGGTTGTTGCAAATTGTCTTATTATTTGTAGTGCTATAAGTGGAGCTCTAGTGAAAGCACGGTGAAAACAATTTGTTACATCAAGCGTTCTCTTCAGTTGGATAGCAGCCTGCCAGCGTTGGCCATTTAGATTGTTGCCTGCCTGCATCTAGTTTCTATCTTTGCCCATGCTTCTATTATTCTGCACATCAACGCCTTCAATTAAAGCAAAGGTATGCAATATTTATTGCTCAATATGCATGCATCAGTTTATGCAGATAACCGTCTCGCACCTTATATGAAGTTACATCATATGCATACATATTAATTTAAGGAGTTATATACCGGAAAAAAGAATCGCATATTTTAAGGATGCATTGACAAGAAATTTAAAGTAGCTAATTTGCATGAATAAAGTGTGTAATAACGTTCATAAAATGTTGGCCGTTTAAATCGTTGTATGCATCCGCTTCCTATCTTCGCCCATACCTTTATTATCCTGAAAATCAACACCTGCAATTAAAGGAAATGTATGCATAAATATTTATTGCTCAATATGCATGCATCAACTTATGCAATTAACAGTCCCACACCATATATGAAGTTATATTCATGTATATATGCATTAATTTAAGGATTAATATAAGGGAAGAAAGAATCAAATGTATTGAAGGTGTATTACCAAAAAACTTAAAGGAGCCGATTTGCATGAATAAAATGTGCAATAAAGTGAATTAATAATCAATAGCAAATTTTTAATTCTATAATTAAGGAAAGAATCAAAATTTGATTTGATTACATACTAAAACCATTAGCTTGTAGCTACAAAAGCTAGCCTTTTCCAAATACACAAAAATTACACATGTATATTGAATATGCATTTTATCATTACATCACCGGAAATATTTTAAAAGAACCATATAATACAATTGCATACAATAATATAATACAATTGGTAGTATAAGATGTGAACAACTTCATATTTTTCCACTAATATAGCATTAAATCAAGTTGATTTAAACAAAATAATCCCATATATGCATATTTATTGCTGTGAACTTATACGATAAACAAAGGGGCAATAGATATGTTTATGCACTATTTTGAGCATTTATAAGAGAAAAAGTTCAAATCACATACATTGAGGGTCCACTAAGAGAAATTTATAACAATATTTGAGCAAAGAAATGGAGCTTAGAGTTATTCCCCATTAAGGCCATTTTCTCTAAAAGTGCAATAGGGAATTTATACATGTGCAATGAATATGGCATTTTACTCTATCTTATATTCTCAAATCCTTAGCAATAACAATTTTACTCGTATTTTTTTCGATTTGGCCTAGTTTTGAAAATTTATCATGGAATTAGTCTGGTTTTGAAACTTATTAAACTTGTATCCTAGTTTTGGCCACATAGGCAGCAGTGGCTATTTAGTATTGGTGCAATTTGATATCGCACCAACAAGCGCAACCCCAAATAACACCCAACAGATTTAAATTAGAAATGGACTAGAAGCAATTTGAGAAAGCGCATATTTGCACAATCTCAAATTGTGCTAGTACAAATGCATTTTTTTTCATTGGGGTGCGATTCGAGATAGAGCCTTCTTACGCAATCTCAAATTACACCAGGATAGTGTTTTTTTAATATCATTGGGCGCGATTTGAGACAGCCCCTTTTGTAATTAAACCGGTGCTTGTTTGGCTCGAATCATCAACAACTTTAGAATTACGTCAACAGTATCCATCTCTTCTTCATTTGAACCATTCAAGGTATGAAATTGAAAACCCTAAATAATTTTGAGATCTTAACTTTGGCTAATATAATCACATTTTTGGTTATAAACCAGAATAACTCCTAATTTTATTGCGATTATATGTTATTTCGATGGTGAGTTGGACATTGATGATTGAAAGTGTGGGAAATATGAAGGTGGTTCTTACTAACCGGTAAAAGCTGTGGAAGGTTGTAACTTGGAGCAATTAAAAACGTCGATTTACAAAGCAATAATGTAACAACCCAGATTTTTGGAAGGCGATGGTAATGGCTTAGAAATTTGGTTGTTTAATATATAAATTAAACTAAGAATTCATGTTAAAATAGATATTTATATCAAATTAAAACTTGAGATTTAATGTATTTTGAATTTTTGAAAATTTAACGGTGAAATAAATCATGTAATTTAGTTTGAGGAAAAAGAAATCAATTTATTCAACTTATAAAAATGGTGTAATTAATCAAAGAGTATATCAAGATATAAATGGGAACATATTTACAAATTTAATAGAGCTAACTTATTTTAAAAGTTAGTTGGAAGTCAAATCGTTATGTATAAAACTCAGTTGTGTAATTTGAAAAAAAAAACATAGAATCAAAATTTTTTAGGTACGGCTTCGAATTTGAAGTTTAATTTTAATTCTAATAATCAGCGTCGTTCGTTCCCGCTATGTACCGTTCAGCAGAAGCATTCGTTCAATCAATTTCTTTGGTTCAAGCTATTTTCAGTGTTCAGCCCACGACTAACTTCAAACTATCTCTGAGAATTTTGATTCCAAGTATGGGGGCTGAACATTTTTGTCATTGTTGAATATTATTCCCACTTGTTCTTGCCATCTTATTTTGGTTAACCATGTGTTGTCCTCTTCCTGTGTCTAGATCCTTCTGTGTCTGGATCCTTCGTTCGAATTCTTTTAAAAACCGATACCTTTCTACTTTGGAGAGGACAACGGATTCAACCCCTTTTACTTATCAGCTGATTTTTTTCCCTACGAAATTCATTTTTGGGGGAGGTCCTTAAAATTTCTCCTCAAAATTCCAATCACCCTCCATCGGCCAGTACTGTTTGCCTTCCGCCTTTTCCCTCTCGTCAACGTCACTGCAGCCACTACGAGGGACCGCGATCACCTTTCGTGCGACAGTCCTCCTACCCAATATCGAGCCCACGCCTTTTTCCTCTCCATTGTTGTCCTCAACTCCAGGTTGAGCTCCGTCCATTGAATGACTACTGTCGCGCCTCCTGCTGGTCAGCAGCTCCTCTCCGTTGCCTATGTCACCTACTGCAGTGACGAAAGCTGCTTCCTTTTTCTTCTCAAATCCGAGCCTTCTACCAAGGGTCAAAGAAGTTTTTATAAGTTGTCTGCAGCGAGTATTACAGTTGGCAAACTTTGTTGGACTTTCTTTACAAACTATATATAGGCTTCGTCTGTTGAGGTAATTCAGTTGAGTACTTGAGTTTAATGCCTCTCGTTATTTCTGTTTTTCTTTTTCTTGTTCTTATTTGCATGTTAGAATGTTTTGTAGTTCATAACATTGGTTGGATCTACCTGTTACTGCTTCTGACTTTAATTTTCCATAATTTCCGACTAAGTTATTTGCTGGTCACTCATCGCCAAACATGTTTAATAGAATGCCTGACTTAATTCAGGCTTACTTCTTTTCAGTTAAGGATGCTGTGACGAATTCTTAGAACTGATCAAGTATCCTGCCTTTTAGCTAAAATAAGTGCAGTGCTGATTACCTCAGATATTAATTATGAAGTTCTTATTGCTTTAATTTGAACTGTGTCAGGATTCTTTGTTTTTCCAAAATCATTAGTATGAGCGGACGCCAAATCTAACCCCACTCCATTGTCTGTTTCTTTTTATATCCGCTCCAGTTCTTTTATAAGATGACGGGAAAAAAAATAATTATGGAGACAATTATTTTTATATTTTATATTTTTATTTTTCTTTTTCTCATGTCATGATTGTCTATTAACAGTTTCTAAAAGCATCTTGATCGGTTTATGTTTTGTGTCTTCTTATATGGCTATCATTTTGGTCGTGCATGTCACATTAGTGTAAAGAGTTCATATATTGTTGCCTCTTTTCTTTATATATACAGATATAGGATGGGTTCTTGTAGTGATACTGTGGGTGTTAGAATGGTTGTTACATGTGCAACCAACAACCCATACAATAAACATGGGCGGCCACCTACCACCACCAACCGGGCCACCAACCAAGCCACCAACCCCCACCAACCATTTCTCACCTTATAAATACTTCCTTCTTCTTCATAACTTCACATCTCATCCTAATCTCATATTCAACAAAAAGTAAAGGAGCGAGCAAGCTTAGAGTGAGAACGAGTGTTAAGTGAAAAGTGTTTTGTGTAATCACTTTGTAATATTCTCTGAAATAAAAGATCTGCAGCAGCCCGGAGACGTAGGCATAATTGGCCGAACTCCGTTATCAAATTTGTGTGTCTCTTACCATTCTACATTTCATTTCTTTTTTCCACAAATATAATCATAAGGAAATCTGCGTAATTTCCCAACAACTGGTATCAGAGCCATAATTTGTTAGAAAAGAAATTAAATTCGAGTGGAGCGATGGCGGCAGATGAAGGAAAGGTGAAAATCGAGAAGTTTGACGGAGCCGACTTTGGCTTTTGGAAAATGCAGATTGAAGATTATCTGTATCAGAAAAGGCTTTATCAACCTCTATCAGAAAAGAAGCCAGAGAATATGAAGGATGAAGATTGGGCTCTTCTTGATAGACAAGCTCTTGGAGTTATTCGATTGACGTTATCTCGCAATGTTGCTTTCAACATAGCAAAGGAAAAGACCACGGCAGGTCTTATGGCGGCTCTCTCCAGTATGTATGAGAAGCCGTCGGCCTCTAACAAAGTTCATTTGATGAGGCGATTGTTCAATTTGCGGATGATAGAAGGTGCATCGGTAGCTCAACATCTCAATGAACTGAATACAGTTACTACTCAGTTAAGTTCAGTTGAAATTGAGTTTGACGAAGAAGTACGCGCGTTGATACTTTTGTCTTCCCTGCCAGAAAGTTGGAACGCTACTGTCACAGCAGTGAGTAGCTCGTCGGGAAGCAATAAGTTAAAATTTGATGATATTCGTGATATGGTTCTCAGTGAAGAGATCCGGCGAAGAGATTCTGGTGAGTCATCAAATTTTTCAATTTTTCATACACAATCAAGAGGAAGAAATTCAACACGAGGAAATGGACGTAGCAAATCGAACTACCGTGGTAGGTCGAAGGACTGGAGATCTAAATCCAGAAATCCCAACGGCTCAAAGACCATTGAGTGTTGGAACTGTGGAAAGACTGGGCACTACAAAAACCAATGCAGAAGTGCACCAAAGGATCAGGAGGCGAAGTCAGAGGCAAATGTTACTTCTACCTCAGGAGGAGATGAAGCATTGATATGCTCTTTGGAGAGCAAGGAAGATTCTTGGGTGTTAGATCTGGAGCATCGTTTCATGCCACTTCGCAGAAAAAATTCTTCGAAAGGTACGCCTCTGGAAATCTTGGAAAGGTATATCTTGGTGACGATCAACCTTGTGATATCGTTGGTAAAGGTGCTGTGAAGATTAAGCTGAATGCGTCGGTTTGGGAGCTAAAGGATGTCAGACACATACCGGATTTGAGGAAGAATTTGATCTCCGTAGGACAATTAGCTAGTGAAGGCTATACTACGACTTTCCATGGTGATGACTGGAAAATTTCGAAGGGTGCAATGACGATTGCTCAAGGCAAGAAGAGTGGTACTCTTTACATGACATCAGGAGCGCGATGTTCGATCACTGTTGCAGCTAGCAACGAAAATTCCAACATATGGCACCAGAGGCTAGGCCATATGAGTGAAAAGGGAATGAAGATTATGCACTCGAAGGGGAAACTTCCAGGTCTACAGTCAGTGGAAATAGGCATGTGCGAAAATTGCATATTTGGAAAGCAGAAGAGAGTCATCTTTTAAATAAGTGGTAAAACCCCAAAGAAGGAAAAGCTGGAGCTTGTTCATTCCGATGTTTGGGGGCCAACGACCATCTCATCCATCGGTGGAAAGCATTACTTCGTTACTTTCATCGATGATCACTCGCGAAAGGTATGGGTTTATTTTTTAAGGCATAAATCTGAAGTGTTCGAGGCTTTCAGGATATGGAAAGCTATGGTTGAAAATGAGACAAATCTAAAGATCAAAAAGCTTAGAACTGACAATGGAGGTGAATATGAAGACACCAGATTCAAGCAGTTCTGTTATGAGCACGGGATCAAAATGCAGAGAACCGTGCCAGGTACGCCTCAACACAATGGTGTAGCTGAGCGTATGAATCGAACGTTGACAGAAAGAGCCAGAAGCATTCGTATACAGTCAGGTCTACCAAAGCAGTTCTGGGCAGAAGCAGTCAACACAGCAGCTTATTTGATCAACAGAGGTCCTTCAGTTCCATTAGAGCACAAAATACCAGAAGAGTTATGGAGTGGTAAGGAGGTAAAACTATCACATCTAAAAGTTTTCGGTTGTTTAGCATATGTGCATATTAGTGATCAAGGCAGAAATAAACTTGATCCCAAATCCAAGAAATGCACTCTCATCGGCTATGGCGAAAATGAGTTTGGTTACCGCATTTGGGACGATGAAAACAAGAAGGTGATTCGTAGCCGAGATGTGATCTTTAACGAAAGAGTAATGTACAAAGACAGACACAAAACAGAAGTCAACGACTCAAAGCAGAGTGAGTCAGTATTTGCAGATGCAAACGATATTTCAGATAGTCTCATCACAGGACCGACTATAGAAAGTGCTCAGCCTGATGAAATCGTTGATCTGAGTAGTGTGGACCAGTCTGACACACTACAACATCCTACTCCTGTTCCTGGATTGAGAAGATCTTCTCGACCTCATGTACCTAACAAAAGATACATGAATTATTTGTTGCTGACTGATGCAGGGGAACCTGAATGCTATGATGAAGCATCTCAGACTGAAGATGCTAGTAAGTGGGAGCTTGCCATGGAAGATGAGATGAAGTCTCTTATCTCCAATCAGACATGGGAACTAGTTGAGTTGCCCATAGGAAAGAAGGCACTTCACAATAAATGGGTGTATCGCGTGAAAGAGGAGCACGATGGTGCCAAGAGATACAAAGCTCGACTAGTTGTCAAAGGATTCCAACAGAAGGAAGGAGTGGACTACACTGACATTTTTTCTCCCGTTGTGAAGCTCAATACTATCAGGTCAGTATTAAGTATTGTTGCTATTGAAGACCTTCATCTTGAACAGTTAGATGTGAAGACCGCATTTCTTCATAGAGACTTGGATGAGGAGATATACATGCACCAACCAGAAGGATTCTTCGAGAAAGGGAGGAAGAACATGGTGTGCATACTAAAGAAAAGCTTGTATGGCCTGAAACAAGCCCCAAGACAATGGTACAAAAAGTTTGATGGATTCATGCACAAGGAAGAGTTCCAGAAGTGCAATGCTGATCATTGTTGCTACTTCAAGCGATATAAGTCTAGTTATACCATTTTACTGCTTTATGTTGATGACATGTTAGTAGCAGGATCAAATATGGACGATATCAGAAGGTTGAAGCAGCAACTGTCAAAGGAGTTTGACATGAAAGACTTAGGCCCAGCAAAGAAGATTCTCGGAATGCAAATCACTAGAGATAAGCATAAAGGACTCTTGCAGCTATCTCAAGTAGATTATATCAATTGTGTTTTGCAGAGATTCAACATGGACGATGCTAAGCAAGTCAGTACACCATTGGCCAGTCACTTTCGCCTATCCAAGGATCAGTCCCCGCAAACCGAGGAAGAAAGAAATTTCATGAATGGTGTTCCTTATTCCTCGGCTATTGTAAGCTTAATGTATGCCATGGTCTGTACGAGACCAGACATTGGCCATGCAGTGGGAGTTGTTAGCAGGTTCATGTCAAATCCAGCGAAAGCTCATTGGGAAGCAGTCAAGTGGATTTTGAGATATCTACGAGGTACCGTACATAACTCTTTGTACTTTGGTAAAGGGCAGGTTAAAGCTCAAGGCTATGTAGATGCAGACTTTGGAGGCGAAGTCGATCATCGAAGAAGTACTACAGGTTATGTATTCACGATTGGAACTACAGCTGTTAGTTGGATGTCACAGGTACAGAAGATTGTCACTTTATCCACTACAGAAGCTGAGTATGTAGCAATCACCGAAGCTAGTAAAGAGATGATATGGCTTCAAGGTTTGTTAACTGAGCTGGGATTCAAACAGGAAATGAATGTTTTATACAGTGATAGTCAAAGTGCTATACATTTGGCGAAGAATTCAGCATTTCATTTCAGAACCAAACATATCGGACTTCGTTATCACTTCATCAGATCTCTACTAAAAGATGATGTGTTAATACTGGAGAAGATCGAAGGAAGCAAGAATCCATCAGATATGTTGACAAAGACGGTAACTATCGATAAACTGAAGTTGTGTTCAACTTCAGTTGGTCTGCTAGAGTAAAAAGAGCAGAATGGCTGTTGCATCGATCAAGGTGTGAAGACGGATTGAAATCAGTCTTCAAGTGGGAGATTGTTAGAATGGTTGTTACATGTGCAACCAACAACCCATACAATAAACATGGGCGGCCACCTACCACCACCAACCGGGCCACCAACCAAGCCACCAACCCCCACCAACCATTTCTCACCTTATAAATACTTCCTTCTTCTTCATAACTTCACATCTCATCCTAATCTCATATTCAACAAGAAGTAAAGGAGCGAGCAAGCTTAGAGTGAGAACGAGTGTTAAGTGAAAAGTGTTTTGTGTAATCACTTTGTAATATTCTCTGAAATAAAAGATCTGCAGCAGCCCGGAGACGTAGGCATAATTGGCCGAACTCCGTTATCAAATTTGTGTGTCTCTTACCATTCTACATTTCATTTCTTTTCTCCACAAATATAATCATAAGGAAATCTGCGTAATTTCCCAACAGTGGGACCACTTGAAAGGGGCATATAAAATACACCAACCTGCCATTTGATCTTGCATGAATTTACATTTCCCTGCATGTCTTATATTTACTGTTGAAATTGTCAACTTGAACTTGTTCTTTGCTGGTCTTTTTGCTGGCAGAATTCCCTGTCGCATGCTCTTGTTTTTGTCCATTTCCATGTCATGTTTCATTTGAGATGCGAATGGACACATGCCCTCCATGCATTTTTGTTTTTCTATGACATTATAATTAGTTTACCCACCTTGCAGCATAAATAAAAAGTACACAGGATATGTTTACCCTATTAATGGGTAGTTGTTTCGTAAGCTTTAGAAAAATTATATGTACTCCATCAATGGATGGATGAACGTAAGAAAGCCATTTCAGTAATAATGAAACAATGAAATGCTCACTAATTCATAATTATACTTAGGTCTTGTGTCTGTTTCATGTTTTATGCCGGGGATCTGCCTTTCCAATGAGTAGTTTCCTAAGCTTTAAGGGAGATCTGCATTGTTAGGCTATACTTGTGGCACTGGTCCAATGTTGTCTTTCTAGTTGAAAGGGTGATTCCTAGGTCATAGAAATGGATCACATGCCATTTATCTAACAACCAGGTCATGATATTTTTCTACTCATATGTGCATTTTCATTTCATTTTATAATTGTGTATTTGACTTCTATGCCACAATTGTTTTTTTAATTTCACTTTGCTACTGTTATGAGATTATAACCTATAAAAAAGAACAAGGATTGTTTTCCTTATTACCAGCCTTTTATTTTAAATATAGAATAATGCTCAACATCATTAATAGGGTACTTATGTGGACAGAAATTTCTTCTAGTATCAATGGGTGGATGCACCATGGACGACGTTACATTTGTAACGTTATTCATACAAGCTTGGTTGCCTTTTTCCTTTCCACTTTTTCTTTTTTTTCAATGAAGTTAGACCGTAATTATATAGCTGTGTTGTTCCTTAAAAATATTGTAAAAAAAGACCTTGTATACTGTAAGCACGTGTATTTTGGGATGGACACGGGATAAAGGCAATGAATAGAGTAATATAAAACACAAAATGAGAACATATTTATTTTTATTTGTAGCAAGAATGCTGTTGGGACGAAAATAGCAGAATGAGGAGATGAGAAAAAAAAATTAGATAGGAAACTTCGTACTGATGTAGAAGCTTACAAAACTTATGAATGTATTTATTATCTTGCTGTACAAAACATTGTAAAACTTTGATATTGGAATAAAATTTTATTTTGCTGCTATTATCGAGCATTGTGATTCTGTGTCAAATTCCACTTTAAACCTTGTAAGCCAATAACAATCCGTCATTTTGAACGCTTCAAATTGGGGCGGTCAAAATGGCGGGTTGTTACAAATAAAGATTAATGCAGAGCAATTTGATATTGATTTAGTTTGCAACTGGCCAACTAATTCTGGTTCTAAGGAAATTGAAATTGTAGACGATGATGTTGAGTTAATGTTTTCTGCTTCTTGTAAATCTATGGAGTTGTTCCTTGTGAAAACGATAAAGTCAATTGCAACAACCCGGAAAATCAGAACCAATTTAAAATTTTATTTTAGCAATTTTAATGAATTTTGAATATTTAAAATGATTTATTTTAAATAATAACGACTAGAAATATATTTTAAATAGAATTAGAACATATAAATTTATTTAAATCGAAGTTAGAATATAAATATTTATTTTAATTATAAAAGGAATTGAAAATGGCACGGTAGTTTGAAAATTCGATTTCAAACTTCAATTGTATGTACAAGATTCAAATAAACCGGATTTTAGTGTAACTAGAAATATTTGAATCTATTTGAAAATATCTTTTCCAATGAATCCAAAAAATCCAGATTTCATTGCGAGAATAAAAAGTTATGTCCATTTGAAAATCCAGAATAGTCGCTATGGAAATATAGTCCTTAATTATGGCGATTTTGCAAACGACCTCCGTTTTTGACGAGACCACTTTTGTTGGATCAGGAATGTCAAATTATTGCTTGATTCCAATTTTCATAATTTTTGGAATCAATATGTGAGCGTGGTGTATTTAAATGTGTTTAGTAATTTCAGTTTGAATTTAATCGACTGAAAAATGACCATTTTTCAAACGATCTCCAAATTTGATGAAATTAGTTTTGTTAGGACCGTATCATCAACACATAACTAGATTTATTTTTCGGGAATTTTTGGAGTCCATATGCGGCCCCAGTAAATTAAAATGTGCATTCAAATTCAATTGATATTGATTTATAGTTTAATTTAAAGAAAAACTGATTTAAACTATCGAATTGGCTTACGGAACATATCCCATTGTGTCCGGAATGGGGGTATTTGGTTGGGGGCAACAGTCGTTGGGATTCAATTGGAGTTTGGAACGATACACGAGTTATATTAAATTAAACTGAATTAAGTATACATGTAAGGGTGTGGTCAAACAAAGAAGTCAAAACCCTTCTTTCTTTTTGTTGTGCAGTCAATGTGGGTTCCCAGCCTCCATATGGGATCGATGAACATCCTCATCTTCTCTTTCTTCCAACTGAGCTCTCCATCCATTAAATATTTTCAAATGATTTCAAAGGCAAAAGGGGAGAGGGCTTTGAGATCTAGAACGCGGACGGATAGGATCGTTTCTAGTTTCCAGAACTAGAAGAAATCCGTGCTCCAAAGGGCTCCTTTCGGAAGAGATTTATGGGCTCAAGGGGACTTCGAGTTTCGTGCCACCACTGGAGGCGGAAGAGTGAAGGTCGGAGCATATGGTAGGGGTTGATGGGGTTCAGACCCTCTGAGGTGGCGACGCAGTTAAGCCCTGGGGGCTGATGTATTCAGTGAAAACGAATTGAAGGAGATAGAGGGTTTCAGAACGATGATAGGAGAAAAGTAGCTTTTTATTTATTTATTTATTTATTTCTTTAGAATATATATTATTTAAAAATCTGAAAATGTATATATATTATTGTTTAAAAATCTGAAAATGTATATATATTATTGGTTAAAAATCTAAAAATGTATTGTTCTTAATAATAGAAATAACATTGTTTTCTAAAAATAAACACAGTATAAAAACATGATTTTTATTATGTATAAAAAATTATAAAAAATATGATATTTATATATAAAATAGCGTTATCAAAATATGATTTTTATATATGATATAGCGTTATAAAAATATGATTTTTATATATAATATAGCGTTATAAAAATTTGATTTTTATATATAATATAGCATTATAAAAATATGATTTTTATATATAATATAGCGTTATAAAAATATGATTTTTATATATAATATTACGTTGTAAAAATATGATTTTTATATAGAATATAACATTATAAAAATATGGTTTTATCTATATGAAGTGGAGTTAAAAATATGATTTTTATCGTATGTATACTATTTATAAAATAGTCAAGCAGTGAAATAATTATTCGATAGTTAAAAATATGATTTTTAACCTATGTATGTTATTTATAAAATAGGCATGATGGATTTTTGGAAATTTTATAATTGACAATCAAAGCACGGCGGAGTAGATTTCAAAGGTGACAACTTCTCACTCTAATTTTATTATCAAGTTTAAATATATACTAGGATCCAGACGGTGCTTAGCAGCACCCGACACCGTCGTCCATAGACCATGGATGACTTGTTTGATTGTATTGTGATGCGGAATTTGATTGTGATTTCGATGTGTAAATGAACTGTATAAAATATTCATGTGTATGGAATAAAATATTTGAATAATAAAAATATCATTTTTATTGTATATATGGACTGTATAACATAGTCATGTGTTGAAATAAATATTTATAACCAAATCGGACAATTTGTTTATGTGCATCCAGTTATCTGATACTGATTGGGACGATATATTTTACTCATCGTCCAACTGCACAAATAAAATCTATGTTAGTTGTTTGAAAACCCCACACGGGTGTTGGGATGATATTTGACATACACTGATCCCAATAATTAGCGGTATGTCAATCGATTGGTTGACAGGCTGAAGTAAGCGTTAATTATTCATATCTAATGCTTATGCAGTTGTGTAATGCACTGTGGATGATGGTTGACTGTGTTTGATTATTGCTGTGTACATGTGTATATGAAATCCATATAACTAAAATTATATCGTAATTGACTGTATCTGATTTCAGTTCAGAATTAACGAATATTTTAAAATAATATTCAGTGAATATTGAAATGTGAAGCCGTGTTAAGTAGTTAAACGCCATTTTAACACGAACGGGAATTTTGTCGATTTTATTCATTTTGTAATGATTATCGAAAAGTGATTTCAAAATTTGATATATTGAAAATATTATCGTTTTAATATTAAAATGATATGGAATATTCAAATTTGATTTGAAAATTGAAATGAAATTGAAATCATTTTAAAATGAATTTAAAATGAATTTATAAGGAAATATTCAAATTTGATTTGAAATTTGAAATGAAATTGAAATCGTATTAAAAATGAATTTAAAACGAATGTATAAAGGAATATTCAAATTCGATTTGAAATTTGAAATGAAGTTGAAATCGTTTTGAAAACGAATTTAAAAAGATTTATAAAATACATTTTAAATGGAAATCGACGAAATATATATAATATATATTATATATATTTATTGGCCTGAATCAAACGCGCCACGCCGCGGCAGTTCGCAAATTTCGACAATTGACTTCGAATTAACATTACGGGAGATTCGACAGTCGGATTCTCTAAAACTGGAACCGTTGGGTTCGTATCGAAAAGAGCTTTCCAACCGATATAAGTGATTTGATATCTAACAGTCGGATTTGGAATTATGTCAAAATCAAATTTGGAAAAGGTCGTTGTAAGTGCAGTACGATGACCGTTTATGGAAATCGACTGTACGGGCCTTGATAAAATTATTAAAAATATTATTAATTTGTGTAAAATCATAATAAATGATTTGGAAATGGTTGAGGTGAAAAATCCCATATTTGAAAAGATAAAAATATATTTTTATCGAAATGAACTAGTATGAACTAGAATTATAATCCAAAATTTTTAAATAAACAAACTGGATTTGAAATGGTTTTAAAAATAAACGGAATTTCCAATATATGAATTGGAATGGATTTGAATCGAAATTATCTTCGGAATATTTCGATATTGGATTCCGTGATTATGCAGACATTGTGTAGGAATTTGAAAGATATATATCATTATTCCAATATGATATTTGTTGATTTCAGAATTTGATATTGAATATAAGCCGATATATTTTCTATTCAGGGCCTTCTATTTAATATCAAATGGGATTTTGGGTTTGTCGTGAACGGTGTCTTCACTAACACTGTTCTTAAACCTAGTTAAGGAAAGATATAAATCTTTTTATTAAGATTTAATGAAGTTTGCCAATTAATTAACATTTAATTGGAAGTAAATTGAAATTGGTTTTTGGGTTTATCGTGAACGGTGTTCTAAATAACACTTGTTCTTTAACCCGATTAACAATGGAATGAGATTTTGGGTTTGTCGTGAATGGTATCTTTAATAATACTGTTCTTAACCCAATGGAGTTAAGAAAATTAGAAACTAACTGGATATTAGTTAAGTTGAATGATTTCCTAGGTATTGATCTAATGTTGGTTTTGGCCTTCGAGATTCATACTTAGGGAATTGTTCTCTTACTAATTTACGGTTAGAAACTGATGGGAAGGGCTCTTTAGTAACACTGTTCTTAAACCCTGTGTGAAAAGAATAAATCTTTTAATTAAGATGTAGAGAAGAATTACCAATTAATTAACATTTAATTGGATTTGAAATGGAATGTGATTTTGGGTATATTGTGAACTGTGTTTTTAACGACATTCATTCTTTAACCCGATTTACAGTGAAATGAGATTTGGAACTTATAAATCTTTTAATTAAGGTTTAATGAAATTTTCCAAAGTAAAGTTTTCCAATTTAACAAAATAAATTGGAATGGAATGGAATGGAATTCGATTTGGTAATAATTGAAGCGAAATTCTGTGGAGGAAGACTGTTATATATACGGAATTTAAAAGGCTTTGCCGTTATTCCATTTATATTATCGGTTCGATATGGAAGTTTATATCGATTATATATATATTGATTTGTTTTCTGTTAAGATTCCATTGTTAATGGAATGTGATTTTGGGTTTATCGTGAGCTGTGTTTTAAATGACATTAGTTCTTTAACCCAGTTAAAGATAGGATTAATTTCTTAACTTTGAATAATCATTAAGTAATGAATTTTGGAAATTAAAACTGAATTAGAGTTTAATTAAATCTTTAAATAGATTGAAAGGTGAATTTGATAACTAAAATTATCAAATTCAAGAAATGATCAAGAAGGAAGTATCACCAGTTTTGCTCCAAGCGATAGTTAAATCTTTAATTAGATTTGAACGTGAAATGGTAATTAATTTTACCGATAACACCGTGGTGTTAGATATGAAGTATTACCAGTTTTACTTCATGGGATGAATAGGTTGGGATTGAGAAAATAAACAAATGATTACTTCGGTAAGGTTCGCTAATCCCGACTAGTTTGGATAAACCATAACTTGGTTTGAATTGATATCCAAAGGAAGATTAAAGAATAAATTTAAAGAATTTATCTTCGATAAAATTAATGGGAACCTTTCCCAAAGGATAAGGATATTTGGATAAAAGAATATTCTGGATTGGAATGAGGTGTATGTTGTGTTTTTATAGCACTCGTTTATTTTATACGCGAGTTATTCAGAAATACCGGGTTTATCCCATTTTGAATAACTGAATCGACGATAAGTCGGCGATGGAGACGGTGGTTGAAGATCGGAGGTCTTCACATCGTTTGGATGATTACTGATGTCTTGATTGGGCTGTACACCCAAGACGAGATAATAAGTGGTGATCGTCCAGATGTACTTGGAGATCGACCGGATATGCGAAGACCTCTCTCCTATATCGGACATATGGGACGAGGAATAAGGTGTCTCCGGTTTCGTTCAGACACAGAACGAACTTTTAAATGGATGTGTGTCTGACATCAGAATTCATTCTGTGTGATTGATTGACATCGGTTGCATAGCGTGAATTGCTTGTGTGGCATGCTGAGATGCAAATGATCAAGGCTTCTATTGAAAAGCAGAGTCTTGTGGTTGATGATCAAAGCACGGCTTTAATATAGCATAGCTTTGTGTATAGCGTTAATTCGCGAGCCTCGCACCCCGATGTGAACCAGAAACGGGAGAGGACCTCAAGGAGGACATGCC
Organism: Allium sativum; assembly: GCA_030737875.1. Classification (NCBI taxonomy): domain Eukaryota; kingdom Viridiplantae; phylum Streptophyta; class Magnoliopsida; order Asparagales; family Amaryllidaceae; genus Allium; species Allium sativum. Next base: position 506,908,691 of record CM060912.1, read on the forward strand.
TTTCCTTCTAGCTAGGAGTGGTGTCTGGGTTTTGCACGCCTAGACGTTGTACTTATGTGGATGATGGATAGCGAGGCGCCTCGGATATATCGGCACTGCGGGGCCGATGGATGGCACGGTCTTTATATAGACCAGTTTTCTCCCCATAGGGCGGGGAAACGTATTGTTCAGACTTTTAAATCCACTCCATGTGGACCGACCCTGACGCTTCAAGGGCCCACCTGAGTGTGGGTCCTGAGACATGGTAGGCTAGATTGTCTCGAAGCGGTAATGATGATCCCTTGCCTTGGTTCATAGATGGAAATCCAACTTCCAATACGTGACATTCGGTTTTATTTGTAGAGCCTAGTATGGCGACATAGTGGGATGGGGCACTATGTCGTCTATGATTGATACATTTATATTGAAGTTGTTTTCATACACTTTACACTATAATAGTATCAAAACGATTTGTTTTAAACGTACCAAGCATATTTGGCTATTATAAGGTAAAACTCTATCCTCCGGCTTGTGATACATTGTGTGACTGGAATTGAGTCTTATAATAGCTTCATTTTTCCAAAAAGCATTGCGTTGTTTTATTATATGCACTGGTACTCTCAGGAGGAAACCCTTTCCGTGTTATATGGCGTGGTCCCTTGATTTACTTTATTTTAAAGTAAAGTTTTAAATAATTGTTTTAGTTCTCACACCAGTCACATGACTGACCTGGGGTTTATTGTTTTAACCTAAACTCTGGGTGTCCATATTTTTCACATGGGTAGCTAGTAGTTGGGTTTTGCAGATATTATATTCACAAGATCCTGGTTTATAGCTGAAGTGATATTCTGAAAGCTCCGTATCCGTGTATTTCTTTCAGTTGTGTCCTGTATTATCTTTCTGCTGCTATGTATTTAAATGTAATTTAAATCTCTGATATTTATCAAATGTATGTTATTTATTCATACTCTGTTATATTCTTGTACTCTGATGTAATTGTTGTAATAAACAATGAAAGGTTCTTCTGTTTGTGTTCTGATTTGTCGTGTTCTCAACTCAATCCGGGCTTTCCTTTACAGGGAAGTTCGGGTCGTCTCATCAGTGGTAGAACCACTTGTTGCTTCAACACCGGTGGAAGCAGTACCGTTGTATCCATTTTAACCGATTCCATCACAAATAGTATTCCTCCTTCGAATGTACCGCAGTATTCACAACAATAATTATTCTATGTTTATCCTCCGTTTATGAACTTTACACAAAATCCTCATTGTAGCTATCCATATCCGATGTAGGAAAATAATGCTTGCATGAGTGAAAGGTAAGTCCAACTTTGTATTCTATCAAAACAACTTATTACTGGTGTTTATGCTAATATATGACATCAATTGTCTTGCATTGTATAGTTTCATTCCGTACTATCATCCAATGCAAAATATTGTTGGACTATCTACACAAATACCGGAGCCATTGCAGCCAACGCTTTCTAAGTTATATCATATGAGTCAAAAGTAAGTTTTTTTGGAATGAACCATGATTTATGACGAGCGTAATTGTATATTAAAGTTCTCCTATTTTCAGTACACGGCTATCCGGAATAATCCATGGATGAACCATCGCACTTCGAAGCGAATGAATGCGATGACACTATAGACTTAGATGAAAATGTAGATGTACAACTGAATACCGGACCTGCATTTGACAACATGACAGCTGCTTTGGTACCCGATAATGATACAACCTAGATCAACAACATGTAAGCAAATAATGATCCATTAGGCTTTGATTTTGGAGGTGATGAGATTGATGATGATGATAGTAATGAACAACTTGAAATGGAGATACCGTTGGATGAGGACTTGTGTACTACACAAATTTTAGCTAGATCTATCGTTGCAAACTTGCAATGCAATAAATAATTATTCTCATCTTCATGCATTTAAAATTGCTTTAAAGTTGGTCTTGTATTCGAAAGCAAAGCAAAATTTCTACAACAACTAAGTGAGTAGTCAATTTTACGTGTTGTTTCTTTCAAGTCCATCAAGTTAAACAAAGAAATGTATACTGCCATTTGCAATGTCGACAATGAATGCTAATGGAAAATTCATGCCATTGATTCAAAAAAAAAATCACAGTTTGGAATGTGGGTTGTGAAAAATTATATGGGAGACCACACTTTCATTAATCCAACAGTAAATTCAAGCCATAGGCAAGCGACATCAACATTTTTTATTTCGAAGATTATGCCTTTTGTGAAGTCAGATTTAAATATAACAACTAGAACGGTTCAAGTATTAATGGAAGAAAATTATTTCTTAAAATTGGGTATATAAAAGCATGGAGATTACTAAGTATGGCTACCATGAGGATTTATGGGGATTGGGCAGAGTCATATTCAACCTTGCGACAATATTTTGAAGAAATTAATAGAACAGATCCCGGTAGAGTAAGCCATATAATAACAGATGATGTTAATGCATTTGAACGTGCATTTTGGGCATTTGGCCCTTGCATAGAGGAATTTGTAAATTTTCCCTCATTGATTTATATCGATAGCACGCATTTATTTGGAAAATATAAAGGTACACTACTTATAGCGACTGCAGTTGATGTGAATGATCAACTTTATCCCTTAGCATATGCAATTGTTGAGCCTGAATCAAACGACACATGGGGTTGTTTTTTTCATGTATGAGTCGGTTTATCCATAATGTTAACAATCAATGTATAACTTTCATATCCGATAGAATGAAAGGAACACCTACCGCATTGTAGGAAAAATGGAGAGCGTCACATAAGCATAGATTTTGTGCTAGGCATAAAAGGAAAATTTCAGGTTGTTGGCTTTAGAGACAAATTTTTGACAAGTTTATTTTATGCAACGACATGTGCATCGGAAGATACTGAGTATCTTAAAATTCGAGAAGAAATTAAGAAGGCCGACGTTTGAGCTCATAATTGGATTGAGAGAAGTTTAGGTGGAAATGAGGAAAATTGGGAGTTGTTTAAAGATGATGGTGGACAGTTTCATGTTATAATGACAAATGCATTTGAAAAAATTCAATGGTGTTCTAAGAAGTGCAAGATCACAACAACAACTTAGAATTTACTAGTATTTGTTAGTTACTACCTACTTGGTTTTATGTTGTAAAAGACCTATTGTACTTTAGAATTTGATTAATCATTTTGCTTGTTTTATTGTTTTTGTTACAACTCTACCATGTTACTTACAGTAGTTCAAAATACAATACATTTCAAAGCACGATAAACCATAAGAGGAAATACAACATATTAATTCGTACGATACATATAGCGATACAACTTTTGATGCAAAATAACTGTAACAACCCGAATTTTTATAACATGTTAAAGCCATAAATCAAGGCAGAATTAAATTTTAAAGTAAGAATCAAGGGAAAAGGGTTACACCATTGCGTCCGTCTCGAAATTTTATATGAAATAGAGTCCGAGTTTTCGAAAATCGAAGTCCGGATGAAGAAGTTATGGCCTGTAGAAGATTCAGCAGATTTTAGGCAGCACAGGACCAGGCAGGTCGACCTGGGGGACGACCTGGGGACCAGGTCGACCATGTGGTCGACCCTAGGGTCGACCTACCCCCTAGGTCGACCATGAGGTCGACCTCCCCCCTACAGGTCGACCTGGTCGGCCTGTTTTGACCCAGAACCTATTTTTGAAGCCTGAGACATGTTTTGATGGTCCGGATTGATTCTAGGGTTAATCTAAGGGCCTGAACTAGTTGCTACCCCTATAAATACATCCTAAGATCTAGCCTAATTCATACAAATTATTCTTACACTGCTGTGATGCTAATTCACCTCTTGAACCATGGCCGCCGCCTCCAAATTAAAGATTAAGCATTCAAACTCGATTCAAATCAAAGATCAACGCTTCTACAACAATTCAAGAGAATAGATCAGCGACACCGCAACAATTTGACGACTAATGTCTAGACTTTACTTCTAAATTTCTTAGACCACGATCTGTAAGTTCCAGTTACTTTTAGATAAAAACTATAAATCTATTATGTGCATGGTATAATTTGGAAGTGATTTATGTATGATTCATACCTATTCTTGGTTTCTTCTTAGATCTTGACTATTGGGAATATTGCCTACGATGTTGAAACTATTGTTAATGACATAAGACTATGCCTATGCCTATGACTGTGGACATAAGATTTTGCCTATGCCTATGACTATGACGGTGAACATAAGACTATGGCTATGACTATGACGGTGAACATAAGATTGCCTATGATTAATAAGTCTATGCCTATGACTATGACGATGAACATAAGACTGCCTATGACTATGACGGTGGACATAAGACTGCCTGTGACTAATAAGACTATGCCTATGACTATGACGATGAACATAAGACTGCCTATGACTATGAACAATAAGACTATTGCCTATGACTATAACAAGGACAATTGTGGTTAAACACCTATGATTCATTGCCTAGGATTATGACTATGAAATTGGATCTAAGCTTGACTTTCTATTCATACCTATTTTCTTTATTTGTCCTTGGATCTCGATTTTGGGGATTTTTCTATTTAAGTTAGATCTATCCATGTTCTTGAATCTAGATTAGTATTCAACCCTTTTTATGTTCGTAATGTTTTATATGCCTGTGATGTTTTAATCAATTTATTCAGTTATGTCATACCTTGAAAATAGATTGATTATGTTACTGAATGATATTGATCTATGCCTGTGGTTCTATTTTATTATCATGCTGAATTGGGAATTAATGAATAAGTCTATTCATACGTATAAGAACTTGAAGTATAACCTGTTATGATAAGTTGTGTAGTTTATCATGTTATGCAAGTTTTAGGTTGTAAAATCATATCACATATGTGACCAAATGTTAGGACTACATTTTTATGTGTATATGTCAAACCTACGTCATATTTCAAGTTCACACTTATTCATATGTTCGTGATTGATTTGCAAGTTCACATATCTGTAAGTTGATTTAGTCTATGTTGCAAATTCACATATATGTATGTTGAATTAGTCCTCGTTGCAAGTTCGCGCCTATGATATTCATGTTGATTACTTTGCAAGTACACACCTATGGTGTTCATATTGACTATGCCGAGAATGCCAAGTTTACACCTATGACATGTTTATGTTAATGGATTTCTTTATGCAAATTTTGTGTACATTAAATTAGGCTAAGTTTTTAGCCTAATATTATATGTCAAAAATCATGCGGATGGAAAATTAGGCTAAGATTGTTAGCCTAATATTTAGACGGGGTAACGTTGGGAAAAATTGGTAATCATAGGAAACTTGACATGAAACTTGCCTTTAAAACTTGAAATGAACTTGAAATAAAACTTGAACATGGTCATGACACTAGAATGAACTTGAAAATGGCCAACTCGAGGTTGGGTTGAGTTTGCAGTGTAAATCTGCCCGGAACCGCCCAGCAAATCCAGTTACTGCAAACAATAGGATTCAATGTGGGAAGTTGGTCATATCGCGCTTGAAACCCGAGATCAGACTGAGTTGTGGTGTAAATCTTCCCGGAACCGCTAGGCATATCCAGTGACCACAACAACAGGTCTGATGTGAGAGGTTGGGGTGCATTAATGAATTAAATGCCACATGATAGGGTTAAGTCATGAACATGAAAGACAACACTTAACCAACTTGAAACATGATTGGTAGGGTTAGGTCATGAACTTGAACGACAACACCTAACCAACTTGACACGTGAATTGTAGGGCTAAGTCATGAACTTGAATAACAACACTTAGCCAAGTATGACATGACACGTAGGCGGGTTAAGTCACGAATTTAAATGACAACACTTAACCCATTGGACGGAAATCCTAGTTACGCGGTCCGTTTCAGCAGTAACCCACTAGATGTATCATGATACCCTGGAACTAGGTAGGGTGGGGAACGATTACTGGGCTGATTGTAAGCGACCAAAACGACGGCTGTGTGGGTGCACCAATGTAGGTTCAGGCGGGCTATGGTCGTGCACGTGGTCCGGAGTTGAAAAAGTAGGCATTGGGCATCAGTAGATTTATCTGTGCATGCTTGATTCGTGTCGGTGGTTGGCACCATAGGGCTTGATACAACCTATGGTAGACCTAGCACAGGTGACTACATTCGTGATAGGGACGTATGACACTGAAACACAACGAGCTAGAACTTGAAGGGAGCAGATCGATTAGTGGATCGTTCCGTTGGACCTAGTAATGGGTCATTCACGATTTTGGGCCCGGGGATCATTTCATGATTAATACTTGACATGGGTTGGGCTACTAGTACAGTTGGTGCAGCGAACCTTGAACATGCGATGCTATACTTGACCTATACTTGATTCATCATGTTATCTTAGTCTATCTTATCCATCTTGACATCATACTTATGTTTACTTTCAGTTTATACATGTCATGTTACCTTTACTTGTTTTTATGCTGAAAGTCACTTGGACTTACCAGTCTTTATGACTGACCCATTTTCTTTCGCCTCTTTTTCTTCCGTTTCCCCCCAGGTTCTCAGGGAGGAAACACTACTACTTAGTTTGGACTTCTTTATGCTTTAAGATCATCATATATGGCTTGGACCTTTCTTGGCTATAGCTGCTTTACTATTTTACTTGGGGAATGATTTATGACTATGGTTTTATGCTTCTTTACTATTGCAAGATAGATTTCGACGTAATGGATTTAATGGCATTTTAATGTAAAAAGGCTTTAGACCTTTCTAGATTTTAAAGCAATGAAATTTGGTTCTTCTTCCGCTGTTTTATATGTTCTGTCTTGTAATATTTCTGTGTATGTTTACCTAGATAATGCTCCACCAAAGCTAGTGCATTCCCTTTGTGAGTGACCCTAGCGGAGGTGGGGTGTTACATTTGGTATCAGAGCAGAAGGTTACCAGACTGGGCAAAAGTTTTTAAAACCTTCTAAAACTATTTTCAAAACCGTTTACAAAGAAGCATTTTTTAAGAAAAGTCTTGTTTTATTTAAAGGCTATTCCCCAAAAGCCATTAGCATTATCCTTTGTTTTCTCATTTGAATCTCTTTTCCATTCTTTTCTCCATCTGTAGTCGCAGTAGTTTTTATCTGCAGCTAATCTTCTTTCTAGCTTCGTAGAGGGTTTTCCATACGATGGAGATAGTTTCCGTGAGGCTTGTTAACATGTTACATAGGGAAGGTATGAGTGATAAGTTAAGGCGGATGAGTCTCAGAACGAGAAGAAAGACTTCCAGAAGGGAGGCGAAAACAACAACAACAACAATAATAACAAGTCACGTGATAAGAGGAAGTGCAACTTCTATGGCATAGTTGGGCAGGTTATCAAGGATTGTAAAAGAAGGGAAAAGAAGATAGGTGCGTGCTTTCAATGTGGTGAGCTTGGACATATCAGTAAGAACTGCCCTAAGAAGCAAGGGCAAGCCAAGCAAGCAGGACCTTCTGAGGGTACATCTTTAACTTCTTCTCCTAGATGCTTCGTTTTATCTTGCTTATCTTCTCAATCCTATCTTGAGAACCTTAGGTAGAACCCTTTTGGATGTAAACATGTGCTTGAAAACATGTTATGGTTGATGTTTGCAAACGATTGCAAGTGGACGCAAGTGGTTGCTCGTGGTTGCATAACACACATTAGACACTAGATCGGCTCAGACACATTTTCATATTGCATATGCATGAGTGTTTATACTTGTTTGTGGATGAAATTAAATGTGTTATCATGTGGATGTTGCATATGGATGGATGTTTGTGCACATATATAGTGTTAATATGACTAGGACTATTTGCATACATGTTGGACTCGTAGCACTAAACATATTTTGCATTAGGAAGATCAATCAGGCCTGATCATTTGCATTAGATAAGGAACATATACACACACTTTCTGCATATGTTCATATAGCATTAGAAATCTTTTAAGGACAATGATTGCTTATGGATGATGTTTTGAGTAGATGGATGATTGGATGATAGGATTCATTCTTCTTAACTTGAAGATTTCGAGGACGAAATCCTTTAAGGAGGGAAGAATGTAACAACCCGAAATTTTATAACATGTTAAAACCATAAATCAAGGCAGAATTAAATTTTAAAATAAGAATCATGGGAAACAGGTTATGCCATTGCGTTCGTCTCGAAATTTTACATGAAATAGAGTCCGAGTTTTCGAAAATCGGAGTCCGGATGAAGAAGTTATGGCCTGTAGAAGATTCAGCAGATTTTAGGCAGCACAGGACCAGGCAGGTCGACCTGGGGACCAGGTCGACCATGTGGTCGACCCTAGGGTCGACCTACCCCCCAGGTCGACCATGTGGTCGACCTCCCCCCTACAGGTCGACCTGGTCGGCCTGTTTTGACCCAGAACCTATTTTTGAAGCCTGAGACATGTTTCGATGGCCCGGATTGATTCTAGGGTTAATCTAAGGGCCTAAACTAGTTGCTACCCCTATAAATACATCATAATACCTAGCCTGATTCATACAAATCATTCTTACAATGCTATGCTGCTAATTCACCTCTTGAACCATGGCCGCCGCCTCCAAATTAAAGCTTAAGCATTCAAACTCGATTCAAATCAAATATCAACGCTTCTACAACAATTCAAGAGAATAGATCAGCGACACTGCAACAATTCGACGACTAATTTCTAGACTTTACTTCTAAATTTCTTAGACCACGATCTGTAAGTTATAGTTACTTTTAGATAAAAACTATAAATCTAATATGTGCATGGTATAATTTGGAAGTGATTTATGTATGATTCATACCTATTCTTGGTTTCTTCTTGGATCTTGACTATTGGGAATATTGCCTACGACGTTGAAACTATTGTTAATGACATAAGACTATGCCTATGCCTATGACTGTGGACATAATATTTTGCCTATGCCTATGACTATGACGGTGAACATAAGACTATGCCTATGACTATGACGGTGAATATAAGACTGCCGATGGCTAATAAGACTATGCCTGTGACTATGACGATGAACACAAGACTGCCTATGACTATGACAGTGAACATAAGACTGCCTATGACTAATAAGACTATGCCTATGACTATGACGATGAACATAAGACTGCCTATGACTTTGAACAATAAGACTATTGCCTATGACTATGACAAGGACAATTATGGTTAATCACCTATAATTCATTGCCTAGGATTATGACTATGAAATTGGATCTAAGCTTGACTTTCTATTCAAACCTATTTTCTTTATTTGTCCTTGGATCTCGATTTTGGGGATTTTTCTATTTAAGTTAGATCTATCAATGTTCTTGAATCTAGATTAGTATTCAACCCTTTTTATGTTCGTAATGTTTTATATGCCTGTGATGTTTTAATCAATTTTTTCAGTTATGTCATACCTTGAAAATAGATTGATTATGTTATTGAATGATATTGATCTATGCCCGTGGTTCTATTTTATTATCATGTTGAATTGGGAATTAATGAATATGTCTATTCATATGTATAGGAACTTGAAGTATAACCTGTTATGATAAGTTGTGTAGTTTATCATGTTATGCAAGCTTTAGGTTGTAAAATCATATCACATATGTGACCAAATGTTAGGACTACATGTTTATGTGTATATGTTAAACCTACGTCATATTTCAAGTTCACACTTATTCATATGTTCGTGATTGATTTGCAAGTTCACATATATGTAAGTTGATTTAGTCTATGTTGCAAATTCTGTATGTTGAATTAGTCCACGTTGCAAGTTCGCGCCTATGATATTCATGTTGATTACTTTGCAAGTACACACCTATGGTGTTCATATTGACTATGCCGAGAATGCCAAGTTTACACCTATGATGTAACACCCCACCTCCGCCAGGGCCACACTCACGAGTGCTGGCACTAGCTTTGGAGGGGTGTTGTCTAGGTAAACATGCACAGAGATATCACAAGACAAAACATAGATAAATAAATAAGTAAAGCAGCAGTAGAATTTAAAATCCATACTTAACCATTTCAAAACCAAATAGTCAACTTACATCAAAGTACTTAGTCATTATTTTCCAACCACCACAAGTCTAGAAAACATAAATTGAAAATAACGTAAAGTAAACTATCCCCAAGATAGAAGTGGTGAAGCCATAGCAAGCTCAAGTCCAAAACCGTACATGAGCTGTCAAGAAAGCAAGCCAACTGTCCAAGCTAAGCACTAGTATTCCCTCCCTGATAACCTTGGGGAAGGGGGGGGGGGACGGAAGAAAAGAGACGAAAGAAAAAGGGTCAGTCATAAAGACTGGTAAGTCCTACCTACTATTAGTATAAAAACTAATGGAGTTAACTAAACATGAGAAATTGAGATGAAACATAAAGATGGTATCTAACTGGCATGATAAATAGATAACAAGGTAGATCAAGTGTGGCATCGCATATACAAGGTTTTGTTTACACCAATAGTACTAGTAATCCAACCCATGTCAAGTATAAATAAGAAATGATCCCTTGGCCCAATATCATGAGATGACCCAAGTCGGGGCCCAACTACACGGTCTAGTGGATCGGCTCCCTATAAGCCTAACTCGTCGAGTGTCGGTGTCATACAGCCCAATCACGGAATGTAGTCAAACTGTGCTAGGTCCACCCTAGGGTGTATCAAGTCCTAGGGTGCCAACCACTGACACGAATCAAGCACGCACAGTCTAAACCTACTGCTGCCCGTGCCTGCTTTTTCAACTCCGGACTATGTGCACGACCATAGTCCGCCTGAACCTACACCGGCGCACCAACTCAGCCGTCGTTCTGGTCGCTTACAATCAGCTCAGTAATCGTGCCCCACCCTAGCCTAGTCCCTAGGGTATCGTGATACATCCAAGAGGGTTACTGCTGAAAAGGACCACGTAACTAGGGTTTCTAACGGGTTAAGTGTGGTTAACCCTATCCAATCATGTTCAAGTTGGTTAAGTGTATCCAAGTGGCTCATGACTTAACCATAACATGTGGCATTAATTAATTTAATGCACCCAACCTCTCACATTAGACTTTGTTGTGGTTACTGGATATGCCAGGCGGGTCCGGGCAGCTTTACACCACAACCTAGTATAACCTCGGGTTTCAAGCACGATGTGACCAACTTCTCACATTGGGTCCTATTGTTTGTAGCCACTAGATTTGCCGGGTGGTTCCGGGCAGGTTTACGCTACAAACTCAACCCAACCTCGAGTTGGCCACTTTATGGTTTTCTACATGTCATGACCATATTCAAATTTCAAGCATAATAAAGTTTCATGTCACATTTCAAGTCATGTTTTTCATGTCATTTCAAGTTTGCCTAACTACCCAAAACGTATTCCCCATCGCACGTAAATTCGCATCAACACAAGTGAATCAAGGAACATAAAAATATGACCAAGAGGGGCATAAGGTGGTAAAGGTGGTCATAAGTTAAACATGATGATATTTGAGGCAAAGGTGTTCATCACAACTAGCATATAGGGGTTATTGGCCTCAAAACATGCATGACATCAAACTTAGCAAATAAACTAGCATGTAGTTCAACATCATAGGCAAAGGTGAAACATGATAATAGTTGACATAGAGTGATAAACTTGTGGGTAGCATGTAGTTCAACATCATATGTAAGTTAACATCAAGGTTATGAGGGGTTCTATGTTGCATTATGCATAACCACCAAGTTCAATGTTGCATTATGCATAACCACCAAATAAAGCTCATAGCTTTCTACCCAAAAATCAAGGTAAATGGTACTGGGTTCATGTTAGTGCCACAATCATAGATCAAAAGAGTCATAAATGGATCTATGCATACAAATATAGCCCCAAGACAAGTATTATACCAAAAGTCGCATTTCAATTTGCTACATGATCATATTAACTTCATAGTTTAAATCTAAGAGTAGAGTGGGGCTTACAAAGCATGGCTATGAGAATTAGAAACCAAATAGAACAAGATAGAGACATTGTAGAAGCTGTAGGAATGATGTAGCAACACAAATAGCCTTGAGAATAAGTAGCTCCCTTGATTTGATGAAGAAAGATGGCTCCTTTTTGCCTTAGAAGCTCTCAAGATGAAGATGGAGGCCATGATTAGGGAGCATTTCGGCAGAATTTAGTTGTTAGGATGATTTGTGATGGTTTAGGCTAGGTATTAGGGTGTTTTTATAGGTGTAGAGACTAGTTTAGGCCATAGAATTAACCCTAATTTAGATCTGAACCATCAAATCCCGTCACAGGCTAGCTGGGCAGACCAAAGGAGCAAAATGGTGCACCAGACCAACAGGGTCCGACCAGGGGAGGTCGACCCCCAGGTCGACACCCAGGTCGACTCCCCAGTCGACCTGGGGAGGGGCAGGTCGACTCCCCAGTCGACCCCCCTGTCAGCCTGGGGTAGGGCAGGAAAATTTCCCGCCCAATCTATTTCTGGCTGGATTTGAATTTCGTGCTGAATTCTGATTTTTCTGAAATCTTCTATGGGCCATAACTTGGTCATACGGACTCCGATTTACGAAATTTCGGACTCGTTTTCAAGCAGAATTTCGAGACGAACGCAATGGAATAATCCATTCCCATTGATTCTTAACTTATGATTTAATTCTGCCCTGATTTCTTGTTTTAACATGTTATTAAAAATTCGGGTTGTTACATTCTCCCCACCTTAAAGCATTTCGTCCCCGAAATCTCCAAGTTAGGAAGAACGTATCCTACCATCCATCATCCATCTACTCAAACATCATCCACAAGTAATCATTGTCCTTAAAAGATTTCTAATGCAGTATGAACATATGCAAAAGTGTGTGTATATGCGCCTATCTAATGCGAAAATCAGGCGGTTACTGACTCAGTAAACCTCCTTAATGCAGAATATGTTAGTGAAATGAGTCCAAATGTATGCAAATTCCTAACATAATTTATAATCTCTACATGAGTGCACATAACATTCAATCATATGCAACATCCACGTGATAGCATAACAAGTTTCATCCATGAATAAGCATAAACACTCATGCATATACAATATGAAAGTGTGTGAGCCGATCTTAGTGCCTAACGTGTATCATGCATCCACGAGTAACCACTTGCAAACACTTGCAACCATTTGCAACCATCAAGCATAACATGTTTCAAATACATGTTTCATCCAAAGGGTTTCTACCTAAGGTTCTCATGACAAGATTAACGAGATAACAAGATAAACATGGATAGCAAAAGAAAGATATGCTAATTAGGAAAGGAGATTGAGAATGTACCCTAAAAAAGGAATGGATAAAGCCCACGCATCTTCTCCTCGGTTTCCCAGGTTGCATCTTCATCGGCTTCACTCCACTGAACCTTTACCAACTTGACTTCTCGATTCCTTAGCTTCTTGATCTCTGTTCCCAAGATACGAATCAGAGCTCGCCTCAGGGTTGCCTCTTTCTCTACCTCCATGTCTTCAAGAATGCTAGGCTCAACTACTTCGGCTGATTCATGTAGGCATTTTCAGAGATGCGAGACATGAAAAACATTGTGCACTCCAGCCAGCTTTTCGGGCAATTCCACTCTATAAGCCATTTGCCCAACCCTCTCGATGATAGGGAAGGGTCCTATGAACCTTGGTGCTAGCTTTCCAACTACTCCAAAGCGAACCACATTTCGCAAGTGAGAAACCTTCACAAAGACCATATCTCTAACTTCAAACTCTAAGTCTGTCCTTCGCTTATCTGCATAGGATTTCTTTCTGTCTTGGGCCGTTTTCATCCGCCTTCGAATCAACTCAACTTTCTCGGATGTGTCCCTTATCATGTCGGGCCCAAGTATAAGCTTATCCTTCGTCTCCCACCAACATGTTGGTGACTTGCACGGCCTCCCATACAAAGCTTCGAATGGTGCCATCCCTATGCTTGCTTGGTAGCTGTTATTATAAGCAAACTCTACGAGAGGAAGGTGGTCTTCCCAAGTGCCACCAAAGTCAAGAATGCATAGCCTCAACAGATCTTCTAGTACCATATTTACCCTTTCGGTCTGGCCATCCGTCTATGGGTGATAGGCTGTACTTAGATTCAATTGCGTACCCATCGCTTCTTGCAAACTACTCCAAAATTGGCTAGTGAAGATTGGGTCACGATCGCTCACTATGCTAGAAGGAACTCCATGCAATCGCACTATCTCTCGAAGATAAACAGATGCTAGCCATGATGCGGTCCTCTTGCTCTTCACTGGAATGAAATGGGCGCTCTTTGTGAGTCTATCCACTATGACCCATATGCTAGTATTCCCCTTCCTTGATCTTGGCAATCCATCCACAAAATCCATAGAGATACTTTCCCACTTCCATAGCGGGACCTCCAATGGATGCAGTAGCCCACCGGGCTTCTTCGACTCGGCCTTTACTTGTTGGCAAACAATGCATCTAGAAACAAACTCTGCAACATCCTTTTTCATCCCATCCCAAAAGAAAATGCGCTTCATGTCCCGGTACATCTTATCCCCTCCGGGATGTATGGTCATCCTCGAGTGATGCGCCTCCTCAAGGACTTTGTTTACTAAGTCTCCCACTCGTGGGACACATAGTCTTCCATCACGCCTTAGCTATCCCTTGTCATCAATAGTATATCTAGCGAGGTGACTTGATGTCTCACCCCGAATCAACTTGTCCATGATCTCGACTATCTGCGGGTCTTCCCTCTGTGAAGTCCTAACTTGATCAAGAAGTGTAGGTCTAAGCTCAAGGGATGCTAACGAACCAATCATCGACTCAACAACAGGTGTGAAATCAAAGGTTGCCAAAAACTCTAGGCTCTTCATCTCAACAAACAAGGGACTCAAAGTCAACCTTCTTCTACTTAGCGCATCCGTCACAACATTACCCTTGCCAGGGGTATAAGCTATATCAAAGTCATATGATGCCAAGAATTCCATCCACCTCTGTTGCCTCAGATTCAGATCTTTCTGCGAGAAGAGGTACTTGAGCGACTTGTGATCAGTATATAACTCATACCTTTCACCTAGAAGATAATAGCGCCAAGATTTGAGTGCAAAGACGATCGCCTTCAACTCCAAATCATGAGTGGGATAGTTCTTCTCATGAACCTTGAGTTGCCTACCCCCAAAGCATATCACTCTTCCCTCCCGCATCAGGACAACGCCTAATCCCGAGTCACATGCATTGGTGTACACGGTAAACATCTTCCCTCCATCGGGTAATGCTAGAACTGGAGTTGTGGTGAGGGCTTTCTTGAGCCTTTGAAAAGCAAGCTCACACTTTAAGTCCCATGCAAAGACTAAGTTCTTCTTCGTTAACTTAGTAAGAGGGGCTGAAATCTTAGCAAAGTCCTTAATGAACTTCCTATAAAATCCTGCCAGACCGAGAAAGCTTCTCACTTCAGTTGCATTCTTCGGAACTTTCCAATCTTGTACCGCCACTACTTTAGCGGGATCCACAGCTATGCCTTGCTTAGAAACTATATGCCCAAGGAACCGAACTTCACTTCTCCAGAAATGACATTTGGAGAACTTGGCTTTTAACTGATGAGCTCTAAGCGTATCCATAACCTCCTTGAGGTATATACCATGCTATTCCTCGTCCTTAGAGAAGACCAGAATATCATCCACGAAGACAACCACAAACTTGTTAAGGAACTCCCTAAACACCCTACTCATCAAATCAACGAAGTATGCGGGTGCATTAGTCAAACCGAACGACATGACAAGCCATTCAAAGAATCCATCTGGAGTCCTAAACGCAGTCTTATCAATACTATCCTCAGCCACTCTAAGCTGATGGAATCCGGTGGCTAGATCGAGCTGAGAGAAAACAGAAGCACCTACAAGCTGGTCAAAGAGATCATCAATCCTCGGTAACGAGTTCCTATTCTTCTTTGTCAGCTTGTTTAACTCACGATAATCAACACATAGACGAAGCGAACCATCCGCCTTAGTAGCGAATACCACAGGAGCACCCCATTCAGAAATGCTTCACCTAATGAAATTTTTCTCAAGCAACTCCTTGATTTGCTTGCTAAGCACCCTTCTTTCTCGCAGGGCCATGTGCCTAACAGGCAATGAAACTGGCTTGGCATTATCAACAAGATAAATACGGAAGTCTATCTCGCGTTTAGGGGGTAACCCCTTCACCTCATCAAAAACATCAGGATATTCTCGGACTACCCTCACAGATTGAAGATTGTCAATAGACGAGTCGAGGGATTCAAGATAACATAACATGACGGGATCCATAGGGTTACAAGAAATCTCTAGGGTATTGCCAAGGTGAGTCATAAGCCTCACTACCCTATGCTCACAATCGAGAATGGCTCCATAACTGGACAACCAATCCATGCCCAAAATCAACCCGTATCCCATGAACCCGAGAACATAAGCATTACATGTGAATTCTACGGTCAAGATAGAAATCCTCAAATCCATACAAATCATAGATAGATGGGCGGAACCCCCAATTGGATTTGAAACACTAACGGGATCCTCAACTAGACTAGTACTTAGGTGCTAACTTTCAACAATGTCAGAGGAAATAAAGGTATGCGATGCGCCAGAATCAAATAAAGTTCGAACAGGAAAAGCAGAAATGTAAACAAGGCTTTCTACAGAAATACTACCTCGGTCCGGAGCTGGAGTAGTGTTGAGAGCATGCATCTGCCCTCCAGAAGGTCCTGCTCGCTGAGTCTGTCCTTGCCCCTGTCCTTGCTTCTTTGGGCAATCCTTACTGAAGTGTCCAGACTCTCCGCAATGAAAGCATTCTCCCAACTTCCTCTTCTTCTTCCTACAATCTTTGGCTATGTGTCCAGTGATCCCACAGAAATTGCACTTCCTCGTCTCCTTTGCCTTGTTGTTGTTGGCCTTGTTACCCTTGTTGCTCTTGTTGTTCTTGTTGTTCTGGTTGCTTTGATTGCTCTGGTTGCCTCCCCACTTGGAGTCCGCCTTCTTGGTTTGAGTCTCATTAAGCTTAACTTCTTTCTTGCCATTCTTCTCATCTCCTTGAAGCAAGGCCATATCCACTAAGCTCTCAAAAGTGGCCCCCATGGGTATATGAGACATGGCCAAACCTTGTAATGGCTCATTCAATCCTCGAGCAAAGCGTAGAGCCTTCTTCTGAGGTGTGCTAACCATGTCTAAACCGAATCGAGCAAGCTGGTTAAACTTATTCACATACTCCCTCACGGTCATGTCCCCTTGCTTCAAAGATATAAACTTCTCAATTTGCAGATTCTCCTCAGCATATGATAGAAACTTAAGCCCAAACCTCATCCTAAAGTCGGCCCAAGTCTCAATAGGCCTAGTAGCGTTGGTGACCTCCCACCAACAAGCAGCTTCCTCTTTCAATAGCCATACTACCAACAGAACTTTCCTACGGTCTTCTACATCAAAGATAGCAAAAAGGTCTTCAGTTTCCTTTAACCAGTTTCTTGCCTAAACATAAGTCTCTGTCCCAACAAAATTCTTGCCACCCATCGCCTTAAAGTCTTTGCAAATCTTTGCGAAATCCGCTTGTGGATGCTGAGGAGGAGGAGGAGGAACCTCAGGTACGGGAGGAGGAGTGGGAGTGTTTGCTGGGCCCGCATCGTTGGCCCTAGCCCCCAAGTACCTTCGGAACCATCCGGGTATGGGTACTCCCTCGGGAAGGTTAAGATCGGCCATGCTGAAAAAGAAAAAGATAGATTTAGAACGAGGAAACAAAGGATAGTGCTAATGGCTTTTGGGGAATAGCCTTTTAAAACAAACTAGACTTTTCTTGGAAAAATACTTAATTGGTTTCGAAAATAGTTTTTCAAAAGGGTTTTTAAAACTTTTGTCCGGTCTAGTAAAACCTCATGCTCTGATACCAAATGTAACACCCCACCTCCGCCAGGGCCACACTCACGAGTGCTGGCACTAGCTTTGGAGGGGTGTTGTCTAGGTAAACTTGCACAGAGATATCACAAGACAGAACATAGATAAATAAATAAGTAAAGCAGCGGTAGAATTTAAAATCCATACTTAACCATTTCAAAACCAAATAGTCAACTTACATCAAAGTACTTAGTCATTATTTTCCAACTACCACAAGTCTAGAAAACATAAACTGAAAATAACATAAAGTAAACTATCCCCAAGATAGAAGTGGTGAAGCCATAGCAAGCTCAAGTCCAGAATCGTACATGAGCTGACAAGAAAGCAAGCCAACTGTCCAAGCTAAGCACTAGTATTCCCTCCCTGAGAACCTGGGGGGGGGGGGAACGGAAGAAAAGAGGCGAAAGAAAAAGAGTCAGTCATAAAGGCTGGTAAGTCCTACCTACTATTAGTATAAAAACTAATGGAGTTAACTATGAAACATAAAGATGGTATCTAACTGGCATGATAAATAGATAACAAGGTAGATCAAGTGTGGCATCGCATATACAAGGTTTTGTTTGCACCAATAGTACTAGTAATCCAACCTATGTCAAGTATAAATAAGAAATGATCCCTTGGCCCAGTATCATGAGATGACCCAAGTCGGGGCCCAACTACACGGTCTAGTCGATCGGCTCCTTATAAGCCTAACTCGTCGAGTGTCGGTGTCATACGGCCCAATCACGGAATGTAGTCAAACTGTGCTAGGTCCACCCTAGGGTGTATCAAGTCCTAGGGTGCCAACCACTGACACGAATCAAGCACGCACAGTCTAAACCTACTGGTGCCCGTGCCTGCTTTTTCAATTCCGGACTATGTGCACGACCATAGTCCGCCTGAACCTACACCGGCGCACCAACTCAGCCGTCGTTCTGGTCGCTTACAATCAGCCCAGTAATCGTGCCCAACCCTAGCCTAGTCCCTAGGATATCGTAATAAATCCAAGAGGGTTACTGCTGAAAAGGACCGCGTAACTAGGGTTTCTAACGGGTTAAGTGTGGTTAACCCTATCCAATCATGTTCAAGTTGGTTAAGTGTATCCAAGTGGCCTATGACTCAACCCTAACATGTGGCATTAATTAATTTAATGCACCCAACCTCTCACATTAGACTTTGTTGTGGTTATTGGATCTGCCGGGCGGGTCCGGGCAGCTTTACACCACAACCTAGTCTAACCTTGGGTTTCAAGCGTGATGTGACCAACTTCTCACATTGGGTCCTATTGTTTGTAGCCACTGGATTTGCCGGGCGGTTCCGGGCAGGTTTACGCTACAAACTCAACCCAACCTCGAGTTGGCCATTCATGTTTTCTAGAAGTCATGTCCAAGCTCATGTTCATGTTTCAAGCATAATCACATGTCATATCCCGTGTCATCTTTTCAAGTCATGTTTTTATGTCATTTTAATTTACCCATAACGTAACCCCATCGCATGTAAGTTCGCATAAACGCAAATAGATCTCAAAGAGGGAACTTAGAATCATGACATAATTAATAAGGTTTGGCCACAAGTCAAACATGGTGGCATATGAGGCAAATGTGTCCATAAACTTGCATATTACATTATAAGCCTCAAAACATGCATGATATCAACATTAGCAAAATAGGTGAAACATGATCATAAATGACATAGGATGATAGCTAGTGATTCGCATATAACATCATATGCAAGATAACATAGGGGTTATGAGAGATTCTATGTTGCTTTATGCAACATTTCAAATCAAAGCTCATAGCTTTCTATGCACAAAGTCAAGGTGGTAGCTTTTCAAACATGCATAGAATAAATCTATGCATAACATGATAGAATCAAAGCACAAATCATACTTAGGCCCAAACTCCAACTTGCAACATGTCATATTTAACTTCATAGTTAGAATCTAAGAGTAGAATAGGGCTTACAATGCTATGAAGACTTATAAAATAAAATAAGATTGAGACGAAGCCACTAGCAACTCTAAAAACTCCAAATGATAAGCTCCAATGAAAAACCCTTGAGAAACAAGAAGAAGATCCTTGCTTTGATGAAGAAAGATTGAACTTCGGCCTTGAATCAAACTTAGAAACTCTCAAACAAGCTTATGAACTCTCATATGAATGAAGATGGAGACTATGACAAGAGGGTGGAGGCCATGATTAAACATTTTGGCATAATCTAGTTGTAGGATTGATTTATGATGGTTTAGGCTAGGTATTAGGGTCCTTTTATAGAAGTTTAGGTTAGTTTAGGCCATAGGATTAACCCTAATTCAGATCTGAGCCTTTAAAATCCGTCACGAGCCTTAAAAACATGTCTTGAGGAACAAGTCAGGTGCACCTAGGCCAAACTGGCCAACCACCCAAGTCGACACCCGTGTAGACTGGGCAGTCGACACGTCCCTGGGTGTGTCGACACCCCAGTCGACATGGGGGTTGGCGGGAATCTTCCCGCCTGGCCTGTCTGGGTTGAAATTTGAATCTGTTTTTAAACTTGAATTTTTATGAAAACTTCTATGGGCCATAACTGGGTCATACGGACTCCGATTTCCGAAAACTCGGACTCTATTTCGCGTATTTTTCCGAGATGAACGCAATGGCATAGCCCGTTTCCCTTGATTCAGATTTTATCATTTAATTTTTCCTTGATTTATCTTATGACATGTTATTCAAAATACGGGTTATTACACCTATGGTGCCAACCACCGACACGAATCAAGCATGCATAGATAAACCTACTGATGCCCAGTGCCTGCTTTTTCAACCCCAGACCACGTGCACGACCATAGCCCGCCTGTACCTACATTGGCACATCCACACAGCCATCGTTCTGGTCGCTTATAATCAGCCCAGTAATCGTGCCCCACCCTGCCTAGTTCCAGGGTACCATGATACATCTAGTGGGTTACTGCTGAAACGGACCGCATAACTAGGGTTTCCGTCCAATGGGTTAAGTGTTGTCATTTAAATTCGTGACTTAACCCGCCTATGTATCATGTCAAACTTGGCTAAGTGTTGTTATTCAAGTTCATGACTTAGCCCTACAATTCACGTGTCAAGTTGGTTAGGTGTTGTCGTTCAAGTTCATGACCTAACCCTACCAATCATGTTTCAAGTTGGTTAAGTGTTGTCTTTCACGTTCATGAGTTAACCCTATCATGTGGCATTTAATTCATTAATGCACCCCAACCTCTCACACCTGACCTGTTGTTGTGGTCACTGGATATGCCTAGCGGTTCCGGGCAGATTTACACCACAACTCAGTCTGACTTCGGGTTTCAAGCGCGATATGACCAACTACCCACATTGGATCCTATTATTTGCAGTAACTAGATTTGCCGGGCGGTTCCGGGCAGATTTACACTACAAACTCAACCCAACCTTGAGTTGGCCATTTTCAAGTTCATTCTAGTGTCATGACCATGTTCAAGTTTCATGTCAAGTTCGTGTCAAGTTTGAATATGGTTATGACATGTAGAAAACCATAAAGTGGCCAACTCGAGGTTGGGTTGAGTTTGTAGCATAAATCTACCCGAAACCGACCGGCTTAACTAGTGGTTACAAGCAACATGACCCAATGTGAGTAGTTGGTCATGTCGCACTTGAAACCCGAGGTTAGACTAAGTTGTGGTGTAAAGCTACCCGGACCCGCCCGGCTTAACTAGTAACCACAACAAGGTCTAATGTGAGAGGTTGGTGCATTAAATTAATTAATGCCACATGATAGGGTTAAGTCATGGACCACTTGAATACTTAACCAATTAAACACGATGGGTTGATGGGGTTAAGTCATGAACCTTGGGTACACTTAACCAACTTGATACTTGATTGGATAGGGTTAACAACGTTTAACCCGTTAGAAACCCTAGTTACGTCGTCCTTTTCACCAGTAACCCTCTTGGTTGTATCATGATACCCTAGGGACTAGGCTAGGGTGGGGCACGATTACTGGGCTGACATGTAAGCGACCAAAACGATAGCTGAGTAGGTGCGTCGGTGTAGGTTCAGGCGGACTATGGTCGTGCACATAGTCCGGAGTTGAAAAAGCAGACACGGGCACCAGTAGGTTTAGACTGTGTGTGCTTGATTTGTGTCCGTGGTTGGCACCCTAGGGTGGACCTAGCACAGTTTGACTACATTTCGTGATTGCGCCGTATGACACCGACACTTGACGAGTTAGGCTTTTAGGGAGCCGATCGACTAGACCGTGTTGTTGGACCTTGATTTAGGTCATCTCGGGATATTGGGCCAAGATTGGGCCAAGGGGTCACTTGTTGTTTGTACTTGACATGGGTTGGAATACTAGTACACTTGGTGCAAAACTTAACCATGTATATGATGCCACACTTGATCTATCTTGTTAACTTCTTACCATGCCAGTTACCATCCTACGTTTCATCTCTGTTTTACCTGTCCAGTTAACTTTATTAGTTTTTATACTAGTAGTAGATAGGACTTACTAGTCTTTTGACTGACCCATTTTCTTTCGCCTCTTTTCTTTCGTCCCCCCCCCCCCGGTTTACAGGGTGGGAACACTAGCACCTAGTTTGGATCTTTAGCTGCCTTTCTGGATAGCTCATGTACGGTTTGGACTTGAGCATGCTACGGCTTTATTCCACTTTGGGGATAGTTTACTTTATGTTATTTCCAGTTTTCAGTTTATGTTTTCTAGACTTTGTTTTGTGGGAAAATAATGACTCAGTACTTTGATGTAACTTGACTATGGTTTGGAAATGTTAGTTTTTATCCGCTGCTTTACTTACTCTGTTTTTGCTTATATGTTCTGTCTTGTGATATCTGCATGCATGTTTACCTCGTTTAACGCCCCTCCAAAGCTAGTGCGCTTGCAAGAGTGACATTGGCGGTGGTGGGGTGTTACATTTGGTATCAGAGCATAAGGTTTTACTAGACTGGACAAAAGTTTTTAAAAAAAACCTTTTGAAAAAACTATTTTCAAACCCAATTAAGTATTTTCGAAGAAAAGTCTAGTTTATTCTAAAAAGGCTATTCCCCAAAAGCCATTAGCACTATCCTTCATTTCCTCGTTCTAAATCTATCTTTTTCTTTTTCAGCATGGCCGATCTTAACCTTCCCGAGGGAGTAACCATTCCCGGATGGTTCCGGAGGTACTTGGAAGCTAGGGCCAACGATGTGGGCCCAGCAAACACTCCCACCGTAACTGAGGTTCCTTCTCCTCCTCCTCCTCAGCATCCACAAGCATATTTCGCAAAGGTTTGCAAAGACTTTAAGGCGATGGGTGGCAAGAATTTTATTGGGATGGAGACTTTTGTTGAGGCGCGAAATTGGTTGAAAGAAACTGAAGATCTCTTCGCCATCTTTGATGTGGAAGACCGTAGAAAAGTTCTGTTGGCAGTATGGCTATTGAAAGAGGAAGCTGCTTATTGGTGGGAGGTCACCAACGCTACTAGGCCTATAGAGACTTGGGCCGACTTTAGGACGAGGTTTGGGCTTAAGTTTCTATCATTTGCTGAGGCGAATCTGCAATTGGAGAAGTTTATATCTTTGAAGCAAGGGGACATGACAGTGAGGGAGTATGTGAATAAGTTTAACCAGCTTGCTCGATTCAGTTTGGACATGGTTAATACTCCCCAGAAGAAGGCTCTACGCTTTGCACGAGGGTTGAATGAGCCATTACAAGATTTAGCCATGTCACATATACCCATGGGGGCCACTTTTGAAAGCCTAGTGGACATGGCATTGCTTCAAGGAGACGATAAGAATGGCAAGAAAGAAGTCAAGCCTAATGAGACTCAAACCAAGAAGACAGACTCCAAGTGGGGAGGAAATCAGAGCAATCAGAACAACAAGAACAACAAGGATAACAAGGCCAACAACAACAAGGCAAAGGACCCAAGAAAGTGCAACTTCTGTGGGATTGTTGGGCACATAACTAAAGATTGTAGGAAGAAGAAGAGGAAGCTGGGCGAATGCTTTCATTGTGGAGAGACTGGACACTTTAGCAAGGATTGCCCCAAGAAGCAAGGACAAGGGCAGACTCAGCAGGCAGGACCTTCTGGAGGGCAAGTGCATGCTCTCAACACTGCTCCAGTTCAGGACCGAGGTAGTATTTCTGTAGAAAGCCTTGTTTATATTTTTGATTTTCCTGTTCTCACTTTATTTGATTCTGGCGCGTCGCATACCTTTATTTCTTCTGACATTGTTGAAAGTCTACACCTAAGTACTAGTCTAGTTGAGGATCCCGTTATTGTTTCAAATCTAATTGGGGGTTCCGCCCATCTATCTATGATTTGTATGGATTTGAGGATTTCTATCTTGACCGTAGAATTTACGTGTAATGCTTATGTTCTCGGGTTCACGGGATACGGGTTGATTTTGGGCATGGATTGGTTGTCCAGTTATGGAGCCATCCTCGATTGTGAGCATAGGGTGGTGAGGCTCTTGACTCGCCTCGGTAATACCCTAGAGATTTCTTGCAACCCGCTGGATTCCGTCATGTTATGTTATTTTGAATCTCTCGACTCGTCCATCGATGATCTACAATCTGTAAGGGTGGTCCGAGAATATCCTGATGTCTTTGAAGAAGTTAAGGGGTTACCCCCTAAACGAGAGATAGATTTCCGTATTTATCTTGTTGATAATGCCAAGCCAGTTTCAATGCCCGTTAGGCGCATGGCCCCACGAGAAAGAAGAGAGCTCAGTAAGCAAATCAAGGAGTTGCTTGAGAAAATTTTTATTAGGCGAAGCATTTCTGAATGGGGTGCTCCGGTGGTATTCACTACTAAGGCGGACGGTTCGCTTCGTCTATGTGTTGATTATCGAGAGTTGAATAAGCTGACAAAGAAGAATAGGCACCCGTTACCGAGGATTGATGACCTCTTTGACCAGCTTGTTGGTGCTTCTGTTTTCTCTCAGCTCGATCTAGCCACCGGATTCCATCAGCTTAGAGTGGCTGAGGATAGTATCGATAAGACTGCGTTTAGGACTCCAGATGGATTCTTTGAATGGCTTGTCATGCCATTCGGTTTGACTAATGCACCCGCCTACTTCGTAGATTTGATGAGTAGGGTGTTCAGGGAGTTCCTTAACAAGTTTGTGGTTGTCTTCGTGGATGGTATTCTGATCTTCTCAAAGGATGAGGAAGAACATGCTAGACATCTCAAGGAAGTGATGGATACGCTTAGAGCTCATCAGTTGAAAGCCAAGTTCTCCAAATGCCATTTTTGGAGAAGGGAAGTTCGGTTTCTTGGACATATAGTTTCTAAGCAAGGCATAGCGGCGGATCCCGCGAAAGTGGTTGCAGTTCAAGACTGGAAGACTCCTAGGAATGCAACCAAAGTAAGAAGCTTTCTCGGTCTGGCGGGCAACTATAGGAAGTTCATCAGGGACTTCGCTAAGATTTCAGCCCCTCTTACTAAGTTGACAAAGAAGAACTTAGTCTTTGCATGGGACTTAGAGTGTGAGCTAGCTTTTCAAAGGCTCAAGAGAGCCCTTACTACAGCTCCAGTTTTGGCCCTACCCGATGGCGGTAAGATGTTTACCGTATACACCGATGCATGTGGCACGGGGTTAGGTGTTGTTCTGATGCAGGAAGGAAGAGTGATATGTTATAGGGGTAGGCAACTTAAAGTTCATGAGAAGAACTATCCCACTCATGATTTGGAGTTGGAGGTGATCGTCTTTGCACTCAAATCCTGGCGCCACTATCTTCTAGGCGAAAGGTTTGAGTTGTATACTGATCACAAGTCACTCAAGTACCTCTTCTCGCAGAAAGATCTGAATCTAAGGTAGCAAAGGTGGATGGAATTCTTGGCATCATATGACTTCGAGATAGCTTATACCCCTGGCAAGGGTAATATCGTGGCAGATGCGCTAAGCAGAAGAAGGCTGACTTTGAGTCCCTTGTTTGTGGAGATGAAGAGCCTAGAGTTCTTAGCAACTTTTGATTTCACAACGGCTGTTGAGTCGATGACAGGTTCGTTAGCATCTCTTGAGCTTAGACCTACACTTCTTGATCAAGTAGGGACTTCGCAAAAGGAAGACCCGCAGATAGTCGAGGTCATGGACAAGTTGATTCGTGGTGAGACGTCTAGTCACCTTGCTAGATATGCTATTGATGACAAGGGTTGGCTAAGGCGTGATGGAAGGCTATGTGTTCCACAAGTGGGAGACTTGGTGCATAAAGTTCTCGAAGAAGCGCACCACTCGAAGATGACTATACATCCTGGAGGAGATAAGATGTATAGGGATATGAAGCGCATTTTCTTCTGGGCTGGAATGAAGAAGGATGTGGCAGAGTATGTTTCAAAGTGCATGGTGTGCCAACAAGTGAAAGCCGAGTCGAAGAAACCCGGTGGTCTATTACATCCATTGGAGGTCCCGCAATGGAAGTGGGAAAGTATCTCTATGGATTTTGTGGATGGATTGCCTAGGTCAAGGAAAGGGAATACGAGCATATGGGTCATAGTTGACAAACTTACGAAGAGTGCTCATTTCATTCCAGTGAAGAGCAAGAGGACCGCATCATGGCTAGCATCTGTTTATCTTCGAGAGATAGTGCAATTGCATGGAGTTCCTTCTAGAATAGTTAGTGATCGTGACCTAATCTTCACTAGCCAGTTCTAGAATAGTTTGCAAGAAGCGATGGGTACGCGATTGAATCTAAGTACAGCCTATCACCCCCAGACGGATGGCCAAACCGAAAGGGTGAATAGAGTGCTAGAAGATCTTTTGAGGCTTTGTGTTCTTGACTTTGGTGGTACTTGAGAAGACCACCTTCCTCTTGTAGAATTTGCTTATAATAATAGCTATCAAGCTAGCATAGGGATGACACCATTTGAAGCTTTGTATGGGAGGCCGTGTAGGTCACTATCTTGTTGGTGGGAGACAACAGATAGGCTTATACTTGGGCCCGATATGATACGGGACACATCCGAGAAAGTTGAATTGGTGAGAAGACGGATGAAAGCGGCCCAAGACAGACAGAAATCCTATGCTGACAAGCGAAGGACAGATCTGGAATTTGAAGTTGGAGATATGGTTTTCGTGAAGGTTTCTCCTTTGCGTAATGTGGTTCGTTTTGGAGTGGTTGGAAAGCTGGCACCAAGGTTCGTAGGACCCTTCCCTATCATAGAGAGAATTGGGAAGATGACTTATAAGGTGGAATTTCCCGAGAAGCTGGCCGGAGTGCATAATGTCTTTCATGTCTCGCATCTCCAAAAGTGCCTACATGAGTCCGCTGAGGTGGTTGAACCTAGCATTCTTGAAGACGTGGAGGTAGAGAAAGAGGCAACCCTGAGGAGAGCTCCAATTCGTATCTTGGGAACGGAAATCAGGAAGCTATGGAATCGAGAAGTCAGATTGGTGAAGGTTCAGTGGAGTGAGGCCGAAGAGGATGGAACTTGGGAAACCGAGGAGAAGATGCATGGGCTTTATCCATTCCTTTTTTAGGGTACATTCTCGATCTCTTTTCCCTTTTAGCATATCTTTCTTTTTGCTATCCATGTTTATCTTGTTATCTCGTTAACCTTGTCATTGAGAACCTTAGGTAGAAACCCTTTGGATGAAACATGTATTTGAAACATGTTATGCTTGATGTTTGCCAATGGTTGCAAGTGTTTGCAAGTGGATACCCGTGGATGCATGATACACATTAGGCACTAAGATCGGCTCACACACTTTCATATTGCATAGGCATGAGTGCTTATACTTATTCAGGGCTGAAACTTGTTATGCTATCACGTGGATGTTGCATATGGATGAATGTTATGTGCACTCATGTAGAGATTATAAAATTATGTTAGGAATTTGCATACCTATGGACTCATTTCACTAACATATTTTGCATTAAGGAGGTTTACTGAATCAGTAACCGCCTGATTTTCGCATTAGATAAGTACATATACACACACCTTTCGCATATGATCATACAACATTTAGAATCTTTTAAGGACAATGACTGCTCGTGGATGATGTTTTGAGTAGATGGATGATGGATGGTAGGACACGTTCTTCCTAACTTGAAGATTTCGGGGACGAAATCCTTTAAGGAGTGGAGAATGTAATAACCCGTATTTTGAATAACATGTCATAACATAAATCAAGGCAGAATTAAATGATAAAATCTAAATCAAGGGAAACGGGCTGTGCCATTGCGTTCGTCTCGGAAAAATACGCGAAATAGAGTCCGAGTTTTCGGAAATCAGAGTCCGTATGACCCAGTTATGGCCCATAGAAGTTTTCAGAAAAATTAAAGTTTAAAAACAGATTCAAATTTCAACCCAGACAGGACAGGCGGGAAGATTCCCGCCAACCCCCATGTCGACTGGGGTGTCGACACACCCAGGGTCGTGTCGACTGCCCAGTCGACACGGGTGTCGACTTGGGTGGTCGGCCAGTTTGGCCTGGGTGCACCTGACTTGTTCCTCATGACATGTTTTTAAGGCTGGTGACGGATTTTAAAGGCTCAAATCTGAATTAGGGTTAATCCTATGGCCTAAACTAACCTAAACTTCTATAAAAGGACCCTAATACCTAGCCTAAACCATCATAAATCAATCCTACAACTAGATTATGCCAAAATGTTTAATCATGGCATCCACCCTCTTGTCATAGTCTCCATCTTCATTCATATGAGAGTTCCTAAGCTTGTTTGAGAGTTTCTAAGTTTGATTCAAGGCCAAAGTTCAATCTTTCTTCATCAAAGAAAGGATCTTCTTCTTGTTTCTCAAGGGTTTTTCATTGGAGCTTATCATTTGGAGTTTTTAGAGTTGCTAGTGGCTTCGTCTCAATCTTATTTTATTTTATAAGTCTTCATAGCATTGTAAGCCCTATTCTACTCTTAGATTCTAACTATGAAGTTAAATATGACATGTTGCAAGTTTGAGTTTGGGCCTAAGTATGATTTGTGCTTTGATTCTATCATGTTATGCATAGATTTATTCTATGCATGTTTGAAAAGCTATCACCTTGACTTTGTGCATAGAAATCTATGAGCTTTGATTTGAAATGTTGCATAAAGCAACATAGAAACTCTCACAACCCCTATGTTATCTTGCATATGATGTTATATGCGAATCACTAGCTATCATCCTATGTCATTTATGATCATGTTTCACCTATTTTGCTAAAGTTGATATCATGCATGTTTTGAGGCTTATAATGTAATATGCAAGTTTATGAACACATTTGCCTCATATGCCACCATGTTTAACTTGTGGCCAAACCTTATTAATTATGTCATGCTTCTAAGTTCCCTCTTTGAGATCTATTTGCGTTTATGCGAAATTACATGCGATGGGGTTACGTTATGGGTAAACTAAAATGACATAAAAACATGACTTGAAAAGATGACACGGGATATGACATGTGATTATGCTTGAAACATGAACATGAGCTTGGACATGACTTTTAGAAAACATGAATGGCCAACTCGAGGTTGGGTTGAGTTTGTAGCATAAATCTACCCGGTACCGACCGGCTTAACTAGTGGCTACAAGCAATAGGACCCAATGTGAGTAGTTGGTCATGTCGCACTTGAAACCCGAGGTTAGACTAAGTTGTGGTGTAAAGCTACCCGGACCCGCCCGGCTTAACTAGTAACCACAACAAGGTCTAATGTGAGAGGTTGGGTGCATTAAATTAATTAATGCAACATGATAGGGTTAAGTCATGGACCACTTGAATACTTAACCAATTAAACACAATGGGTTGATGGGGTTAAGTCATGAACCTTGGGTACACTTAACTAACTTGATACTTAATTGGATAGGGTTAACCACGTTTAACCTGTTAGAAACCCTAGTTACGTTGTCCTTTTCACCAGTAACCCTCTTGGTTGTATCATGATACCCTAGGGACTAGGCTAGGGTGGGGCACGATTCTTGGGCTGACATGTAAGTGACCAAAATGACGGCTGAGTAGGTGCGCCGGTGTAGGTTCAGGTGGACTATGGTCGTGCACATAGTCCGGAGTTGAAAAAGCAGACACGGGCACCGGTAGGTTTAGACTGTGCGTGCTTGATTTGTGTCCGTGGTTGGCACCCTAGGGCTTGATACACCCTAGGGTGGACCTAGCACAGTTTGACTACACTTCGTGATTGGGTCGTATGACACCGACACTTGACGAGTTAGGCTTTTAGGGAGCCGATCGACTAGACCGTGTTGTTGGACCTTGATTTAGGTCATCTCGGGATATTGGGCCAAGATTGGGCCAAGGGGTCACTCTTGTTTATACTTGACATGGGTTGGAATACTAGTACACTTGGTGCAAAACTTAACCTTGTATATGATGCCACACTTGATCTATCTTATTAACTTCTCACCATGCCAGTTACCATCCTACGTTTCATCTCTGTTTTACCTGTCCAGTTAACTTTATTAGTTTTTATAGTAATAGTAGATAGGACTTACCAGTCTTTTGACTGACCCATTTTCTTTTGCCTCTTTTCTTTCGTCCCCCCCCCTCCCCCCCGGGTTTACAGGGTGGGAACACTAGCACCTAGCTTGGATCTTTAGCGGCTTTTCTGGATAGCTCATGTACGGTTTGGACTTGAGCATGCTACAGCTTTATTCCACTTTGGGGATAGTTTACTTTATGTTATTTCCAGTTTTCAGTTTATGTTTTCTAGACTTTGTTTTGTGGGAAAATAATGACTCAGTACTTTGATGTAACTTGACTATGGTTTGGAAATGTTAGTTTTTATCCGCTGCTTTACTTACTCTATTTTTGCTTATATGTTCTGTCTTGTGATATCTGCATGCATGTTTACCTCGTTTAACGCCCCTCCAAAGCTAGTGCGCTTGCAAGAGTGACATTGGCGGAGGTGGGGCGTTACAATAGGGCTTGATACACCCTATGGTGGACCTAGCACAGGTGACTACATTCGTGATAGGGCCGTATGACACTGAAACACAACGAGCTAGAACTTGTAGGGAGCCGATCGATTAGTGGATCGTTCCTTTGGACCTAGTAATGGGTCATTCACGATTTTGGCCCGGGGATCATTTCATGATTAATACTTGACATGGGTTGGGCTATTAGTACAGTTGGTGCAGCGAACCTTGAACATGTGATGCTATACTTGACCTATACTTGATTCATCATGTTATCTTAGTCTATCTTATCCATCTTGACATCATACTTATGTTTACTTTCAGTTTATACATGTCATGTTACTTTACCTGTTTTTATGCTGAAAGTCACTTGGACTTACCAGTCTTTATGACTGACCCGTTTTCTTTCGCCTCTTTTTCTTCCGTTCCCCCCTAGGTTCTCAGGGAGGAAACACTACTACTTAGTTTGGACTTCTTTCTGCTTCAAGATCATCATATATGGCTTGGACCTTTCTTGGCTATGGCTGTTTTACTGTTTTACTTGGGGAATGATTTACGACTATGGTTTTATGCTTCTTTACTATTGCAAGACAGATTTCGATGTAATGGATTTAATGGCATTTTAATGTAAAAAGGCTTTAGACCTTTCTAGATTTTAAAGCAATGAAATTTGGTTCTTCTTCCGCTGTTTTATATGTTCTGTCTTGTAATATTTCTTTGTATGCTTACCTAGATAATTCTCCACCAAAGCTAGTGCATTCCCTTTGTGAGTGACCCTAGCGGAGGTGGGGTGTTACAATAACCATACAACATAATAATCCTTGCCTACATAAAGCGATACAACATATTCATACACTACTCGTTAGGGTATCGAGGAATGGTTGAATCAAGCAAGTCATATTTTTCCGTCATTTGGTAAATTTCGGTCTTTAGCCATGTGTTCTCTTCCTACATCTCCAATGCATACTCGTGGCCTCTACGACACATTGGAGGATCAATCCACTCCATATAATGACAACATGTAACCAAGTGGGATATTTGTAACCAAACTTAATATCGTCTGCAAGAGTAGTATCATCGACCTACGTTTGCATTGCTTTTCGCGACATGCACTTCACAATAGACATTACAGTTACAATATTGTCGTGGTAATTTCTCCCCAATAGCTAAAGGTTTACAACTATTTCTACCGCCCTCGCCGTCCATTGTGACTTAGTGTTTTTGTCGCATGCTAATAGGGATTTTAGCTTCTATGTGTTGTTCTTTTCCTGGTCGATGTTGCTTAGATTCAAACTCGTCCATGTACTTCGCTAAGGCCTCATCATCAATCTCTCATTTATCCATTTCTAATACATTTGCATAAAGTTTAGGTTTTTAATGGAGTAAAGAAAACCAAATCTCAAAAGAAGAAAGTAATTTAAAATATGTTAAAAGTTAAAAGATTACCTTCGATTGCGGAAAAAATCACTAATAAAAACACAATTTTGGCTCTAAGTAAGTAGATTGGTTGGAAAGAATGAATGTGGTAGTGTGAGGTTTTTATGTTCGGTTTGATAAAGTTATAAACGAGAAAATGTGTTTGTAGAGGAGGCATAGCTTTTTATGTTATATGGCACTGTGCAGAACCTGGGGCGCCATTTAAAATAGCGCCAGTTTGCGCTATTTGGGATAGCACAAACATTCACTATTTCAAATACTACCAGTCATGTAAAGCAAGGGCGACATTTAA
Source organism: Allium sativum (assembly GCA_030737875.1). Classification (NCBI taxonomy): domain Eukaryota; kingdom Viridiplantae; phylum Streptophyta; class Magnoliopsida; order Asparagales; family Amaryllidaceae; genus Allium; species Allium sativum. The sequence continues at coordinate 506,941,058 of CM060912.1, forward strand.
AATATCGCCTATTTACGCTACCACAAATAGCGCAAACTAGCGCTATTTTAAATGGCTCCCCAGGTTCGGCACAACCCATAGAAATGCCTCTTCCAACCTTACAAATATTCAAACCTTTGAATAATCCCATTACAAACATTACAACAAATTGTACAAGCCACATTTATCAAACATTCAACCGCAATAATTAACCAAGTACCCAAAGCAGACATTACAACGAATTATCTAAGTTTAATACAACCACCAAAATGATACAGAATTTCAACCTACAACATTAAGTGCAATCAACTACATACTGAACAACTAAAATACCAACTAATGTGTTATTAAAAGGACGATCTACTTCAAATTCCTCAACTCACGAGGAGTTTTCTTTTCCATTTGAAGTGTGGGGACATCTTCCGATGTTGAGAACGATGAACTTTTTTGAATGGAATCTTGGGGATATGAAGGGCCAAGCTGTAACGAACTAGAATTTTCGACATTTAGAATATAGATTTATTTAGAATTTATAGTTAAAATAAATATTTACAGTGGATTTTGGTATAGCACTTGAAATTTACTTTGAACATAGTTGAACGTAGTTACTATTTGTATGTACAGTTTGGACTTTAAATTTGGTTTGAATATAATTTGGATAAAATTGTAAACTAAATTCCTTTTGTAGATTTAAAATTTTAATATAAATGTTTGTCCAAATCTTAAAGTTTTCTTGTATTTGGCTTATATGTATTATGTTCTTCGGTGTATTCTAGCTCTTTTATATTTGTTCTACCTTTTGATTTAATTATTTGTGTTTATTAGTTATGGTATTTTCACATTCTTTAACTTATATTCTTATTTTATTAAACATATTTTGATTTCTTACTAGAAGTATTTATTTTATTCAAATTCATTTCTATTACTTTACCTTAACTATATTTTCTAAATTATTTATATTTAATCATATTACTTGAACTAAAATTTTTGTGTTTAACTTTTATACAATACATCCTTTGTTTGCTTAAATTCTTTCGCATGAAATTCTATTTTGGCTAAGTTATTTATATTCAACAATTTATAGTATTTTTCTTTCTTATTAAACATACCTATCTATTTCAACTCAAATCCAATTCTTTTGTAAACCATTGTATTTACCGATTTTATATTAATATCAATTTTTGAACACAGTATTCACTCTTAAAAATAGAAATGCTTTGTAAATTTATTTATTTTCTATTGTAAAGCTCTATTGTGATTTGCATCGTTAACAAATTAAATAGTTAACGTTGGAATTTTCTTGATGTTGTAATACAAATGTTATACACAGAACGAACGTTATTTGGATAATATGAAAATGAAATCCATCGTAATCTATAAACATTTTAAACTTATTCGTACATGTAGCCATGCATTCTTTTAATTTTAAATACAAATTTTTGTAGAAATTTAAATTTTGAATATTTTAGTGTAAAGCGGTTAATTGATTTATGAATAAACCATTAATGTATAAATTGAAATTTAAAGTTCGTTGAAACAAAGGACGTTGTTCACTTCAACTTAATATTGCGTTCAACTCTTTTCCTTGTTCAGCTGACCATTCAAACCCATATCTGCACAAAATCTAATTTAAAATCTTACCAAGATTTGACTACAGTACTCGAGATTTTGTGTTGAAGTTTTCTTCCACCTGTCATTCTTTCTCTAAGAATAAATTATACTTTAGATTTTCATAAATATTGGTTCCCATAGCTTCAGTTATAAAAACAGCATACCCGTCTCACTCACATCCAAACTAATTTCTTCCTCCTTGCTATTTTAACAGCTAAAATCGATTCCTTTTCCCCAATTGAAAACCCGTCTCTCCCAAATTCGAAAGCCACAAATCATAAACAAATTCGATTTGCCCCAAATTAGCCTCCTTCACCTACGGTGGCCGATGCTTCTCCGATCCGCGAGCCTCAAAATCTGAATCCTCCATCGAGTTAAACCATTTACTTGCTGACTCATTCATCGAGCTGCTGCCGTGCCCCACTCACCTGTTGAAGCAGTTCGTCAGAAGACACCAACGCTGGCTTCAGTCTTGGCCGACTGGTATACTTCCTCCTCTGTCTTTCCGGCGTAGCACCGTCACCGCGTCGGACTTCCATTAGGCTACGCAACAACCGTGCTAGCCCCAGAATCTCCTCTAACTTCGTGTGACGCTGCCTAGTTACAACAATTGGAGAATACCAGCGTCGATTGTTGCGTTTTGGTATTTCCAGCAAGTCACCAGAATTTTCAGCTTGCATTAAGGATAGGGATCATCACTTTTTTGCTTTTTCCGTCACTGTTTTAAGGTAAGTTTACTTATGATTTTACTTATTCTAAGTTTGTTGCTTTGCATGTTCACCGAGTATGGTTTTGAACTGTCATTTTCTTGTCAGTCAGTAGTTGTCGCAGTTACTTAATTTGATTGTAGTTGCTCGCCATGCTTTATATCACCCTATAGCGTCGTGCGTGATGACTGATATTGGTTTCCCTTTTATGTTGTTTGAAACTGGGTGTTATTATTTATTTTATCCATGTCGTGTCCTATTTTCAGTTGTCCCTTGTAGTGGGATTTTTCCAATAAACTCAGGAATGGGTCACATATCACTTTGTAATTAGCTGCGTGTAGTGTATCACCTTGACCTGACAACAAAGAAAATGCATGTTTGTAAAATATAATCCTGCGGATTTCCAGAGTTTATAGTCCTCTAAGGTTATTGTCTCCTTACCTTACTCACGCATCCATATAACTTTCACCTTAGAAATACATGATGTTTCCATATAAAGGTTGGATTCTGTAGAAGCAACCATTAATATGTATATATATGGTTACAGTGGACTGCAAGCATGCATGGCTTGATACTGCACACGGTAATTGAGCTTCTGCAATTAGTCAATTTCTATAGGATCACTGCTAATAACCCTGACGTAAAATAAATTGCATTTGTATTCTTGGACATGTCCTTGATTTACCGCATGTCATCACTGCCTTGTTGAAAACCCTGCATGTAAACCCGTGGTTTCCTTATGATTGATTTTACATTTCCTTGTTATCCACTGTTCATTTATTCTTGTGTCAGTTTGCATTCTTAATAGAGAGTCTATGTAAGCGACACCTATAGCATACGCCTTGCGGAAACAAAGAAAATCGTGCTTTAGTACTTGCATTGGTTTAAAATTTGGGTCCATGCAGTTGTCTTGGTTAAATATAAAGACTTTATGTCTTTTACCAAAAGACCCACCTGTACCATATTTTGAACAAAATACCGTGACCACTTGACTTCGCTTTTGCCATACATCATGCATGGGTTGATTTGAGACTTTAGTCATGACTTTACTCCCTTGACCTTAGACCCCCTACGAATTCCATTATTTTGATTTTCGGGTAGCCTTTGCTGTGGAGTTTGTTATTGTGTCTGTTCCATTTCTTGTCATTAGTACATGCCATCCCCATTTACTTGCTGACTAGTTTGGTCATATAATGCTACATCGAAATGTGAACCTGTATCACCACCACTCTTTTGCTACCATCTATCTGTGTCGATGCACGCGGGCCTTTGACCCACTATGGTATGTACATCTCAGCAGTTTCACTGATTGTTATACTTTAACCATTTAGTATACTGGCAGGATTAACAATTATGCTTATGTGATTTTTGCGAAATAACTTACTTGAAATAAGTATAATCATGACTTGGGTGTTTTGTTTATTTTACATGGGACACTCGGGTCAGGCCCTAAGTGTTCCAGGTTTTAAGATATCAGCTGGCAAACTGGAGAGGACGTGAAGACGTGGAGACGCAGGCATGCTAAGCTCGATAAATCAGTAAAATTTGTTTATTTAAAATTCATGTATAAATTTACATTTCTTTCGCTGTACAAAAATATTGGATACAACTCTGATTTTATATGAAATTTTATTCCACTGCAGATATTATACTCTGTGATTCTGTATTAATTCTATTTAAATCGTGCAAGCCAATAACAATCTGTCGTTTTGGACGTTTCAAATTGGTTTAAATACTGATTTGGAAGGAGCAAAATGCCAGGTCGTTACACAAGCTCAATTTGGATTGCTTGAGACGACTTCAGACCCATTCCCTTACTCTTACCCTTTCCCGTAGCCTTCTTGTGCCTATTATGTAAACCAATGTATCAACCGGCGGAGGTATGGATGCAATAGGACCTTCAATGATGCCAAAGCAGTAGGATGCAGCGGAGGAGGAGTCGGTGCCGGTCAAGTGAGCTTGTTCTTCCCAAAATAGTTTGCAAAATATTCTTGATGCTAAAGGACTCCCCTTTGTTCCATTCCAGCACCTCTTGAGATAACTCATCTACCAACTCTATAGCATGGTATACACTATCCACCTGCAAAGTAGAAGTTAACTCACATAAAAATTATATCATACAAGAATTTAAAATAAATACACTTAGTAGAAAGTATTTCATACCACATTTCTCTCGAGCGGAGCTCTACATGTATACGGTTTCTTTACAGCAACAAGTTGTTGTAATCTCTGAAGAATATACCATTGGGTAATACGCCAATACCGTGTATCATACTCCTCATCCGGCAAAGTTTATTCCCACACCTATTGTGTACACATATGTCGATGGTTCCATGTCTCAATGGCCATCTCATACTCTCTGGGTATTGCTAAATTAATCCTGTAATGCGGGACTACTTCAGGAAGGTATTGTATAAATCCAAACTGACGCATCACTCGATCAGGAAGATGGTAAGTCGCATCATTCAAAGTCCTCTAGAAAATGCAACCATCTTAGCCATACGCAAGTCTTCGAATGACCACACATCAATCGTGAATTAATGATATGAAGTATGATAGCTCTAGAACGTTGCTCTATTTGCTCCTACGTGGCATCCTCTGGAATGTACGTTTGAAACTGATGTTTATACCAAGTTGTGACAATTTGCTCATTTCCCCACCACTGATCAGTAGGAAGAGTGAGGCCTAGAAGCCTCTGGCACATTTCCATATAGTCACCTATCTCCAAAGTCCTCAACGGAGCACCATCAATGGGCAAGCCAAACAGGACTGCAACATCACCCAAAGTGATGGTCATCTCACCAACTTTAAGTTGAAATGTGGATGTTTTTGGTCTCCGTCAGTCGACCAATGCATTAATGAGATAACGATCCATTTAGGTGTAACCTAACTGGTATACTAATAAGAATCCCACACGATCAAGTGAAGCTAATACTCCTTGATGATCGGATCTCATCGAGTCAAAGGAAGATGTGTGATTTATGGTACTGGTTTTTTACTCTGTAAAGAATTTAAACAACATGTAAGAGATACAATAAAAAATTGAAAAAGAAAAATACCTAAAAAACTAGTAACGTAACAACATACCGACATCAATGCATTGTAGCTCATTCTATGACGATCTTGCAAGTATAGAACGCTACCATCAATAGGTCCTGATTACATCTCACCATACTCTACACAAAAAATATTTTCATTAAATAAAGATTTCAACTACATTCACCATACTCTACATAACACATATTTGCATCTCACCACAATCTACACAAAACTATAGATTTCAACTACATTCACCATACTAAAACCAATACTCGTTTATTCATATTTTCCCCTAATTATGAATAAAACCTTGAATTCTAATAAATGGTAAAAAGTTTGTGGTACCTTCTGGAGATCCTTGGGTCGACGAGCTAGCCATGGTATTAATTTCTATTTAAAATGACTAAAATTTGGGTATTGGGGATCGAATTAGGGTTAAGGGATTTATGGGTTTGTTTGCAAATGTTTTAGGAAAGTGAGGAAGAAGTGGGCTTCGACCCTCTGTAAAAATCGTAGGGGCACGATTTGAGATCATGCCTTCATCCGCAGTCTCAAATCGTGCCCCAATGAATTTTTTAAATGCATTTGTACTAGCGCAATTTGAGATCGCACAAGCTGGCGCTATCTCAAATTGCACCCAGTTTACTTCAATTAAAATCAGATGGGTGTTACTTGGGATTGTGCCTATTTGCACTATTTCAAATCGTGCAAGTACTAATTAACCGTCGCTTCCTACGTGGCCAAATCCAGGCTACAAGTGTAATAATTTTTAGAACTAGGCTAAATCCGTAATTAGTTTTCAAAACTAGGCCAAATAAAAAAATAGATATAGAACAGAACATTGGCTATCATAGTACATTAGTTATATAGGCTACAAATCTATTATCATCGAATAAAGCTCTAAAATTAGTTCAACCTTAAAAGAAGAAAACAGAAGTTGGACCTATAGAAATAAAAACATTGACTAAAAAAGTATTGAGATTGCTAAGTATTTAATAAGGAAGAGGCCACACAATCAATATATACATAGAGTGCAGAGGAGATAACACTTATATAAGTATGATGTTCATGTTTAAAAATAGAAATATGTATTACCATTATACAAATCCTCTCAATAATTTGTTGCCAAATATGCTACATTTTACCCAATTCATTTGGGAAAAGAAATGATTATAATGGAAAAACCTTATGCAGGACGTACTAGTAATCTCTACTCAAATCTTACAAGATATGAGCCCACTTATAACAAAGAGTTTCATACATGAATATGATAAACCACCATTATATAATAAATATCTATTGGACTGATACAAATAAAATATTTCAGAGTTGATACTTTAAAGTGTTCCTTTGTAATTATATTATTCCTACAATTAAATAAAACTAAAATTTTCTATCAAAAAAGCTATACTAAATAATATAGTTGGGCTTACTGACTTTTAACAGCAGTTTTTTTTAAACCAGAAACTGTCGAGCTTCTATATTATAAATTAGAATTATAATCACAAAACTCATTAGCTTCTAGTTTATAAATGAGAATCATAACTATTTATATGACAGATCCATTAGTGACATCAAACTTCAATTATATCTGTTAGTTCCTATAACAAGCATTAAAAATAATAAAGGAAAAAATAATCAACAGTCTTAATCAGTTAGTGGATTTCTACTATATTTCAAAAAAATTACATATTAATTAACTCAAAGTTAAAAACAAAAAATAAATACCGAAATTGGATGAAGAAGAAAGCTTTTTTCAGAGAACGTCATTGCTAAGTCGACAAAAATGGCAACAATCAAAGGCTACGGGTCGCTGATGCATATGTTGGCGAGAATAGCAGCTCTAGTATATTACTAGACAAAACCTAGAAAAAGATAGCTTCTCCAAATCAGAAAGCATCAATTTAACGGTCAAGCCGACAAGAAGAGCAAGATTAGAGTAAGAAACAAGATGGGGTATGATAACTTTTCAACAATTGTGTCAGAAAAGAAAATTATATCGAATTTTGATAATTACAAGTTAAGACATTAAGCTGGTGGTTGGTTTATTTTGTAAAATGATCATTTTATGATATGTGTCCATCGTTCATACTTTTGTATGTACGAAAACCAAAAAAAAAAAAAACGAACATGCCCTAATATTTTATAACGGTTATAAATATTATAAATCTTAAAAATTAAGGGAGTGTTTGATTTAAAAACAATTTTTTTGTTTAGATTCATCAATGCAAATGTCAAATGACATGCCGGGAAAGTCAAAGGTAAAAACTGAAACATCCTAATCATTCCAACAATGAAGAAAATGGAAGGTGGAATGATGGATTTTGATATTTTCCAAAATGCGAAAAACAATGAAAAGTCATCTTTAGTTTTATATATTAATATCACTTTCCAAATCAATAATTTTCAATTCATACTCCCCTTCCGTTCATTTTTAAACATTGAAAATGCAAATACAAAACTCTATTGGATCCAAATGCTATCTAAGTGTTTCAAACTGGTTGATTAATTTTTGAATTTACATATGGATTATTGTAAGTTGAATGAGATGACCAGAAAGAATAAGTATCTATTCCCACAAACTGATGACTTTTTTATCAGCTGAAGCAAAGGTGTCTTCTCAAATGGATTTGGTTGTAGGATTCCACTATTTTAGAAGTGGAAAAAGAAAATATGTTTTTTACAACATTTCGAACGCCCTCGGGTTTCTATGATTGCTTGTGATGTCTTTTATATTGACTAACACACCAACATACTTTGTGGATCTGATGAATATAGTCTTTAGTGACCATTTGAATACGTTATTACTTATATTTATGAATGATATCCTAGTTTATTTTAGGGTTGAGAAAGAACACAAGACTTAGTTGAGAATTGTGCTAGAGACTTTGAGAAAGCACGAGTTGAGAATGAAATTCTCTAAGTGCCACTTATAAAAGGAAGAAGTAGGATTCTTGGGTCATACCATATTGGGATAAGGGATAGCAGGATACCTTACATGGTTGGCAGTGATCCAGAATTAGAATCAGCCAAAGAATACTACTAATGGAGGAGTTTTCTTGAATTAGCAGGAGATTATATACGGTTCATAAAAGACTTCCCTAAGATTACATCACAAACGACCAACTCGACGAAGAAGAATCAACCCTTTATATGAGATGCTAAACATGAGCATGCTCTGTGACTTTGAGGCAGAGGTTGACGATGTGCACAAGTTTTGACTATTTTTAGTGAGAATGAAAAAATGATAATATATATAGATGTTCGTGGTACTGGTCTAGAAGCAGTGTTAATGTATAAAAGGAAAGTTGTTGCTTTTGCTAATCGATAGCTAAAGCCACACGAAAAGAATTACCTAACTTATGATTTGGAGGTAGCAACGATTATGTTTACCTTGAAGATGTGGAGACACTATTTGTTTGAACAAAGATTTTAGCCACTCATCGGCCATAAATCCTTGAAGAGTCTTTTCTCTTAGAAGGATCTCAACCTTTGGCAGCAACATTAGTTTGAGTTCTTGACCTCTTATGATTTTGAAATTTCATATACTCCATGGAAAAGGAATGCAGTTGTAGATGCATTGAGAAGAACACATGTAGGGTCAGGAGTCATGTTCTTAGAGTGGAAGCATATGGAGTTCATAACAAAATTTGATTTCATGCCATATAGTTACCTTGAACCTAAGATGTTAGCAAGTTTATTGATCAAACTTACTTTCAAGGAAAATAGTGGTACTTGCCAGAAGCGGGATTCTAAACTAGTTGAGCGTATGGGAAAAATTGAAGCAGGAATGGAATATTATTGACATGCTTTTTGGTAAAGTTGTCACACATTAAGATTTTGGTTAGCGACGAGCTTAGGTTTCGAGAACGTCATCAGGAAACACAAAGCAATTTAGTCGAAGTCACGACGTGTTCGAAAAAGGTTTGGAAATGGCGTTGATTCATAAAATCATCGTCGATGGACTAGGAAAAACTGACGTGGTAAAATACGTGATCGAATCAGTCCGATCAGCTCAAAACGCATGAGCGTATCTGTCCGATCAAATGGAAAAACTCATCATGGAAAAATATATGGGTTTTGGTAAAAAGCAGTGTCGCGCACTCGAAAACAACTAATCGGCATGGCACGATCACAAAAAATGGCTTGCACGACTCACGGCATCAAAATACGTCATTTGGGAAAATTCTGGTTTAGTAAGTTCAAAAATAGGTGATCGATACGTGAAAATCATCAATTTTCATGTGTTCTTGCTTGGCTGATCACGTTTGATAAATTGGCTAATCACATGGCTTGGCATGAAAAAAAGTTGTGATCGATATGGGAAAATGGTTAAAAACCACATTTCCAGCACATGTTGATCACTTGGCAAACAATGAATTTCGTATCCCCGTAGTTTGAACCCCTTAGGGATTTGTAATCCGAAAGTCACAACACAGCCCTGGCGAGGATCTTTACGTGTTTGACACAGGGTCTGAGGTATTCGAAGTTGGAAAAGGAAGAAGAGATACAAAATTGGCACATGAAATTGGGTTAAGCACTTTAGATGGGTTCGAAATGTCTCCATGTCCACACCTTGGTTTTCTGATAAGAAATGTGACTGATCATAAGGATTCGAAATCCCAGGCTTTTAACAAGCCACTTTTGGAAGACTAGATTTTTACGTGCGGATTATCAATTTTCGCATGGTCAATATGCATTGGCCACATATTTCTGAGATTTGAAGATTAAAAGGTGGAAAAGTACCAGGATTTATGGCAAACATGTTTTTGCCGTGTTGATCAGCTGTTTTGGGCTGATCGGCATGCGTTTTCACCCACTTTTCAGGGTTTCAAGATTTTTTTTGCGTTGTTTTGGTTTTTTGCCTCTGTTTTTAGGATAGAATTTCGTATCTCTTAGACATGCGAATCTCGTATCCCTCAACGATACGAAATTTAGGCTGACACATCCAAAACTCACCTTTAATGAAACACCCCAGAATTTAAACACACTATAACCATGCTTAAAGATGATAAATTGAGAATAACTTAACTAAAAAATCAGAATTAAGTGAAACCGACATTACCGTTGCATTCGTCTTGGAATCCTAGTTCAGATAGACCCCAAATTTGTGGAAAACGAATAATGTATGAAAAAGTTAGGGGGTTTAGAAGTTTATATACATATAACAAGCTTATATATAAATATACATAATAAAATAAATTCCAGAAAATCGAATGAACAACGAACGGGAAAATGTCCCATTGGGGGACGACCCAAGCTCAGCCTAGGTCGACCCACCATGGATCTAGGTAAATCCATTCTGCCAATCTAGACTGCTTTCTGCACCATATTCGTTGTTGACTCAACATGACTTGTATAGTTTAGATTTAAAAACTAAAGTCTAAGGGTTGATGTTGATTCTGTAACTCTATAAATAGATGGCTCCCCTCATTCTCAATTCGCAACTTCTTCACATCTTCTTCCTCTCTGAAACTACTTTGAAAATTATAAACATATAAATGGGGGAATACTGCTAGAGGTTGGATTAAACAGAAGCAACATCAAGACTTGGACTTGGATTCTTATGGCATAGTATTATATAATTATCTTTACCAAGGTTCACCATGAGTTATAGTTATTTACAAATCTGATTTCTTAGGCCTTGAACGTGTTTGTTAAATAAAATTGGTTAGGATCCACGGTGTTAGTAAAATAAATATTACACATGTTTTCACTGTAAATCACCTATGCCTATGATCAGTTATACATGCCTGTGATGTTAAACAAGTCATACATGCCTGTGATGTTAATTAAACAAGTCATACATAACTGTGTTGTTAATTAAACAAGTCATACATGCCTTGATGTTAATTAAACAAGTCATACATGCCTGTGATGTTTAAACAAGTCATACATGTTTGTGATGTTAATTAGACAAGTTATACACATGCCTGTGATGTTTGGATAAATAACAGGTTAAATGTATATATTTATCTTCCTTTTCCCATTTTTCTATGTTTAATTCCATTCTTGCCTGCCTATGTGATTCTATTCTTCTTTCTCTATTTCCTTTTTATATTACGCCAAGCCTAGGCCTTTAGAAGCCTAGGCTATACTCGATTAGAGTGTGCGTATAATTGGGGCATTAATGAATGACACAAAAAGGAAGTTAGGCATATTAATTAATTGGGACTAATTGACTTTAATTTGGAAAAAAGGACAAATATACACATGTTAGTCTTACTGTAAACTAATAAGAGGGATACTATGTATATTCTATAACTTGGTAGAGATATGCATAAACATGTATATGTTATAAATTGGGAACAAGATTGATGAATATTATGCATATGAATTGGACATGTTAAGCCTGACTTAAAAAGGACTTTAAGTAAATTAACATGTTAAGAATAGGGTAAGTACCAGATGTAGTTTAATAACTTGAAATGTTATGGGAATACACATTTGGGCAGGTGTTTTGAGAAAGGGTTGTACACATAATGGCATATATAAATTAATACCATGCTTATTAATGGACCTAAACCTGCTAGGTTAAAACCTGAGTGTTAACAAGCTAAGTGGTCCCTCGTTCTTGCTGTTGTATTGGGTTTTAGGACTCTTAAATCCTTGTCACTTGGGGGCACAAGCTTAGGGGTTTGACTTATGTCAATATGATGTTTGGAACCCATACCAGTCAGTATCCATGTTTGGCATCTTATTAGAAGGGGCCTGGCAGTAGGTAGGGGCGAGGGCACGCTTTACTGAACTGGATAGTAAGAGGTTCACATGGGGGTGGTTATGGGTGCGTTCCGGCGGAGTCATGAGCGTGCATGGATCCTACTAAGGAAGATAATACGCTATAACTCCTACAGATATTGCTGTGTTCTGTAAGTAACTGGGTTAAGGAGTGATACATCCTACCACCGAAGCTTACACAGGGTATTCGGGTTGTTGGGAGCCGATCGCTTGGGTAGTAATTAGGGTACACCTAATCATACTGTAACATAATTTGGTTAACACCTAAACCTGTTATGTAATTAGGGTACGCCTAACCCTGTTAATATGTAATCATGTTGAATATGTTATACTAGTATTGGTGCAGACTCAAACTTAAGACATGAAACATGTATGTTCAGACATATATGTTCAGACATTAACCATTTGGGATAAATGTGAAGCATTGCTTGATCATAAGTTTATTCCTGTTATTCTATCTATAATGTTATTCCGTTTAGTTTAATTTTACCGCTCATGACATTGTACCTGTCTTATTTACCTATCTCGTCTTGCTAGTTTATGCATATTTGTAAATCACTGGAACTTGCCAGATTTTACATTGACCCTTTTCTCTCGCTTCTTTCTTCCTTCTCTCCCCCCGGGTCATCAGAGTGGAAGCACTCAATAGTGACTAGTACTTTATTCCATCATATCTTGTGGAGGATGTGGTTTAGTTTTATGGCATTATGTTATTTTGTTTTAAAGACAGATTTGAAGTACTTTGTAAGCAGTTGATGTAATTGGTTTTGAGAACTACGTTTTATTTCAGAAATAAAGTTGAAAGTTTTATCTGCTGCTTTTTTATATATGTTCTGTAAATTTCTACACTGTTACCTATTGCGCTTCACGAAACTTAATGCATTCTCTTATGAGTGACATTAACGGATGTGGGGTGTCACACTTGGTATCAAAGCTGAGGGTTACAAGATCAAAGAATTTTTTTTTGAAATCATTTTCAAAAAGCAAAGTATTTTCAAATAAAAACCTGTTTTTGGAAAACATATCCCCTCAAGCCATATTCAACATTCTCTCGATCCCTTGTTGAAACTTTGTTTCTTCTCTTTTCCAAATATCTGGGGCTCCCAACTTCCCAAAGGGTGTCCCCATCAAGGCATGGTTCCGTAGGCATGTTAAAACTACGACGCATGCCGAGTGACAAGGAAATTCCCAACCTCCATCTGTAGCCGTGGTAGTGCCACCACCAGCTAACTTTCTCTAAGCTTCGTAAGGATTTCTATGTGATTGAGGTGATTTTCGTCAGACTAGTTATCATGATACACGAGGATGGTAGAAAGAAGAATAAGGGATTTAAGGCTAAGGTGCACAACCCAAGGATGGGGAAAATGGTGGCCCTAGAAGGGAACACAAAAGAAAGAAAGAAAGCCTACTTTAATTGTGGACAAGTAGGACACTTCAGTAAGCAATGCCCTAGCAAGCAAGGACATGGGGCAGGAACCTCTAGAAAAGTACGTGCGACAGAGGCTAGTTAACCTGATCGAGGTAGGATAAATCATGGTTGAAGGCTTGATTTTCCCTTTTTGACTATCCTATTTGAACCCTATTTGATTCTGGCGCTTCACACTCATTTATATCAAGTCCTTTAGTAGATAGGCTGCACCTAAATACTGGTATAGTCTCTGAACCTGTAGTGGGTTCAAACCCCATAGGAGGATCGGCTCATTTATCCATGATATGTAGGGGTTTGAGGATTTTTATCTTGGGCGTTGAATTTGAATGCGACGCATATGTGCTGGGCTTTATGGGCTATGGCTTGATTCTAGGCATGAATTGACTAGGCACTTATGGGGCCATCCTCGATTGCGAAAAGACAGCGGTTAAATTTCTTTCTTGTAATGGTCGGACTCTCGAGATTTCGTGTGACCCACGGGTATCGGTGATGCTCAATTTTCTAGAATCACTTGACACTCTTGTTGACAACTTGTGATATGCCCCATAGTTAGAGACTATCCGGATGTGTTTGAGGAGGTTAAGAGACCACCTCTAAAGCGTGAGATAGACTTCCGGATTTACTTGGTAGAGAACACAAAGCCAGTTTCTCTACCAGTGCCCGCATGGCTCCCAGGGAAAGGATGGAGCTAAGCAAGCAAGTAGGGAAGTCCTTGAGAAAGGACTTTATTAGGCAAAGCATTTCAGAATGGGGAGCTCCTGTATTGTCCCGAAATTCCAGTCCAATTTGAGCTGACTGAATAACACAAGTCCAACCCACATTACACTGGAAATCAGAAAACTAATAGACAGAAATTAGAGGATTAGAATAGACAAGATAGAAAATTATAATAGAAGAAGAAGAAGAAACACAATATCAGAGTAACACGAACCTCACAGCGGAACGAAAAACATATAATATATATCATAACTTTGAAATATAAATCTGTACTTGAATATACATATCATTTCCAAAGTACAACACTTACAACACAACGGAAATAAACAATAGCTATATGATCCTGAAGCCTCCTACTCCAGCTCTTCAAGTATCTGTAAATCCCGACTACTTGACTACCCATATAAAATTGGGCACCCAAGAGTTTAGGGAAAAAAAACAAAATAAACTCTGGGTCAGTCATGGGACTGGTATGAGTAAAACAGCTTAAAACAGTTTGAGTCATTAAACGATATCTCATAAGACCATGTCGTATAACGGAACTGGTTTTTCCCATATGAGAATCCAAAATAAACTTTATATCAAAACTCATTGATATTATAGTAGTGTCTATCAACCACAATATAATAATCATCTAGCAGAAACGCTTTCATCTCACGTTCTACATATATAGTATACAATCAAAACCGCAAGCACGTATTGGCTAATGGATTTCCAACTATGACAAGGTATGGAACCACCTTTCGCTAGTGTACCTCTAGAGAGGAATACACTGGGTTCAACAAGAACATCTTGCAACCTAGACACACATGACCGACCACTTATTTCCCTTGAGTGTATCGAATGTATATCACCAATGATTGGGATCAGCAACCGTTTCCCGAACGGGACAGCATCGACAATAGATTTTTAGAAGTAAATGAAACTCTAGATCAGGTGATTATACACCCTAATAGGTGCGACCTACATAGCCATGCTGCCTGCACGGTTTTTGTCATTTCCCAGTTGTGAGTCTAGAGGCCACGCTTATCTCCGACAGATCACACAGTTATTCACTTTGAATGTCACATCGTCATATCCACCAAATCACAAATTGATTTCCCCAAAAATACAACGGGTATACAACTAAGAGAAACAAATTCCTCTGCCACCAAACGTACGTACGTTTTAAGAGATCAACTTACACGATCTATTAAATATACTCTGTCAGACATTCTTCCATATAGGTCGTCCCGGGACTGGACAAACCGAAGGCACTATTCAGTACATCCATCTTAGGAAACCTTTACCTAAGATTTATAAAACAGCCCTTGCACTTTACTCCATCTTCAATTATCTTTGGCATATATGATTCGCAACGCTTATGCCAATACAGAGTGGTTCTTCGGATAATAATCCAACCGGTCTCTCCATATTAACAACGTTAAAATGATCAAAAACTTCGATAGTTGGTGATTTAACTATCAAAGAAAAACACGTGTGCAAACAACGATATTATTTCCAAATGGAAATTTTATCGATCAATCATCATTTAACATTTATCTCTTTAGTTCATTAATTTACTTATCTTCTATTTCCATATATTCTAAATTATTATTATCTATTATTAGAAAACATTTCTAATTCTTATTTGGAAAACATTTCCAAAACTCCTTCACTGGATTTAAACTAATGTTTAAATAAAACATCGCTATGCCAACTCAAACCATTTACAAAATTCACTTAACCATCATTCACTATAAAACCTTACCATTCCTTAGTTAAGAAGGAAGTCAATCAAGTTGGGGTATAATTACATCTCAGACCTTAACTGAACAACTTTTTAACTTCGAAATAGTCAAAGTTTATCTCTTAAACCTTTAACAAACTTCTTTACGTCACGCTCGGATTCAATTTACGAATCCGCTTATTTATTGAAAACATTGATTATAACTATAGCGTTATAATCCATACTTCTGAAATATCTAAATTCATAATATATCTTTTATTCCTTAATTCAAATAATTAAACAAAACCCTAATTTATTAGTATATACTCTTGTTTTAAAAAAAACCGGAAGGTAAATATTACTTTCCCGAATTCGATATAATTGAATTCGACGTATAATTCTCTTTCGAGTAATCTCTATTTGATTAACTCTTCTTCGAATAACCTATGTTCGATTATCTCTCTTCAAATAACTTATATTCGATCATCTCTTTTCGAATAACTTATATTCGAAATCTCTCTTCGAATAACTTATATTCGAAATCTCTCTTCGAGTAACTAAATTCGACTACTCCTTTCGAATAAACTATATTCGAAATCTCTCTTCGAACAACTAAATTCGATTACTCCTTTCGAATAAACTATATTTGAAATCTCTCTTCGAATAACTTACATTCGATAACTTCTTTCGAATAACAAATATTCGATAACTCCTTTTAACTCTATTCGAATAAACTATATTCGATATCTCCTTCCGA
Source organism: Allium sativum (assembly GCA_030737875.1). Taxonomy (NCBI): domain Eukaryota; kingdom Viridiplantae; phylum Streptophyta; class Magnoliopsida; order Asparagales; family Amaryllidaceae; genus Allium; species Allium sativum. The sequence continues at coordinate 506,957,743 of CM060912.1, forward strand.
ATAACTAACATTCGATAACTTCTTTCGAATAACAATTATTCGATAACTCCTTTCGAATAACTAACATTCGATAACTTCTTTCGAATAACAAATATTCGATAACTCCTTTTAATTCTATTCGAATAAACTATATTCGATATCTCCTTCCGAATAACTAACACTCGATAACTTCTTTCGAATAACAAATATTCGATAACTCCTTTCGAATAACTAACATTCGATAACTTCTTTCGAATAACAAATATTCGATAACCCTTTCGAATAATAAATATTCGATAACTCCTTTCGAATAACAAATATTCGATAAATTCTTATTTCGATTAACCAATACTCGATGAACTCTATTTGATTAACTAACATTCGACTAACTCTAATTGATTTAATTCTAGTCGATCAACTCACTTCGAATAACTAATTTCGATTTAACTCTAATTGATTAACTCACTTCGAATAACTAATTTCGATTTAACTCTAACTGGTTAACTCTAACTCTAATCGATTAACTCCTCTAACTCATTTTGATTTATACATTTTGATTAACTCCTTTGATTAATTCTACGTCCATATTCAGTTTCAAATATCGATGTTGAAATCGATTCTTACTTCTCTATATAAGTCTTGACTTATATATTCTATTTATCCAATGATAAATATTTTATTAAATTTATAAAATATTATTCATAAATTAATCTTCTCAATCTATTGGTTACAACAGATTCTATTTAAAATCTTTGCTTTAAATCCATATCATGTTATACCCGTGTGCGAAGCACGGGTCTAAACTGTCCTGATGTAAACTTCTATTCATTTGCCAAATATTTCCTTATATGACATTCTTTTTCATTTCCTAATAAATCACTTTTATAACTCTATTTATTTCCTAAATAAATATTTCTTTTTTTATAACTCTATTTATTTAACAAAAAAATATTCTTTTCCAATCCTATTTATTTAACAAATAAATATTTTCTTTTCAACTCTATTTGTAAATGTTTACAAATATTCCCTTTCCAAATCTATTTGTAAATGGTTTACAAATATATCCTTTTCATTTCTATTTGTAAATGGTTTACAAATATATCCTTTTCATTTCTATTTGTAAATGGTTTACAAATATATCCTTTTCATATTTGTTTTACAAATATTTTCCTTTATATTTGTTTTACAAATATTTTCCTTTATATTTGTTTTACAAATATTTTTCTTTATATTTGTTTTACAAATAATTTACTTTATAAAATCCCTTGATTTTATAAATATTCCTTTATATAAAATCCTTTGATTCTATAAATATTCTATTTCAATATACAGTTTGAAATCTTCCTTCTATATAAAATCTTTCGATTTTATAAAATATTTTATTTCAATATAGTTATTGAAATTTTCCTTTTTCATTCCAGGGTTTTGTTACGGTATTTAAAATACCAAACAATAGTGATCGATATCATTCAAACACACATAATCAACAACATATTTTATATCACATCATATATCACAATATATGAAAAACAGTAAAATAAATGTTGAGGAATCCAGTTGGATTCCTCCGATCTGTTTCTCTGCATCCACAGATGTTAAACAATATAATTAACATCTATTTTATTTCACTATGAAATATTCTGCTAAACAGAATCAATGTTTGATTAACGATTTATATATATATATATATATATATATATATATATATATATCGTTATCTATAATTTCAACCAATACATAAGCAATTCAACCAAACAGTTAACACACAGCAATCAACAAATAATTATCAGTTCTAAGAATACATTATAAAAATATAACCGTTCAGAGTTGCTGAGTTTTATGCACATTGTCAGTTCATCGTTAAAGAACGATGACCTATTTGTTTGATTTGAATCAAACAATTTATTTTGCCATAAATTCAAACAAGCTCCAATCCATTCCCAGTAAGTTCCATTGTGGAGCTCTCGTCCATACGATCCTAACGGATCTTGTTTCGCTGAATTTTGACATCGTATGAGGACGTTACGTCGTTTACAAGTTGGTATATTATAAATTAAAATAAATTTAATTGTTTTTAATTTACATTGGGCCTTTACCTTATAACTTGGCCCATCTAAACTTGAAATACCCACGGCCCATTCTTTCTTCTTCCCCGATGCCGATTACTTCAACCACAACATTCACGCTTCTACCCTCCCAACTCGTCGTCACTTTTTGCCACCCAGTTCAACTCTGGCCTCGACAGTGCTCCACATCTCCTAGAACGATGAACTCAAAAAGAAAATGAATCGCTTCCTTCTGCTGAAACTAACGAGACCGCTTCTTCTCACATTAAGCATATGAAATACCATCACTCGCCCACTCCATTTCGCTACTTGATGCACCACTCTTCACGGCTTTCAGCCCTAGATTTGCTATGTTACTTTCAAATCCCAAAAACTTGCATCGCGAGTCACTTAAAAGGTGCACGAGTGGGTAAAGGAAACATAGGCGAGCTCGCATTCGGTTGTTTTCACAAATTGCAGATCAGTGATTATCTTGCATTTATATGTTTCCTTTAAAGCGGTGGGTTTCATTTTATATAAATTTCCAAGGAAACCCGGCTTGGATCTAGAAGCAAGAAGGAGAGAAACAACAGTTTTGGTGAAGAGTCAAAACGAAATGGATGCGGGTATATTTATAGTAATTAGTTTGCTCTTTGTGAGAGAGGGATGTGCACGTCTTGTTTGATTTTCTTATGGATTATCTGATGGCCATGAAATTGCCCTTTTGAGGGGTTGAGAACCGGCCACTTTTTTACCCCTAAGCCAAGTATATTTTACTAAATTCCAGTATCCATTATATAAAACTTTACCCTCATGTAGACGGCTATGGACAAAAAATAAAAATACCATTGAGATGAGGAAGACGCTACGATCCAAAACATATAATAATATCGGTAGATTAACTCATATTGTGAAACCTCAAAATGTTGATTACAGGGTGCAAAATACTCCAAATAAAAATTTGCTTATTTAATTAACTAAAAATTACAATAAAATTCTAAAAATTAAATTATCACTACGTCTCAAAAGAATCTTGTCTAAATTCGAAACCGGTATCTAGTTATATCGAATAAACCGTTACAGTCAATAAACGATTCTATAACGACTGTTTTAAAATTTGATTTGGACGTAAATCAAAATCTACACAATGAAATCCCGATTTTTCTCTTCCATTAGAAAAATATACTTCACCAGCTCCGAACGTTTCTTATTTCACGGAAATCCGATTTAAAACGGACCCTGTATATTCAGTTGAAGTTCAAATCGCCAAATAGCGAACTGCCGCGCCATTTCAAGCTCGATTGTAATTATATTATAATTATACGTTCTAACTTTATTTAAATAATATATTCGTTATTCAAATTCAATTCCAAACTGAATTATATATTTTGAGTTGTCCAGTTCACATGATATTGTGAATTCCACTAATTCTGATTATTTTAGAATTTAATATATTATTTAATTATTATATTAATTAAATATTCAATAGTTATTTAATTCAACGACCATTTAGAACTCTAAATCACTATTTAAATAATTAAATAAATAAATTAATTAATTATTACATCATAAAAATACGGGACATTACATTCTTCCCCCCTTAAAATAATTTCGTCCTCGAAATTGCTAAGGTAGGAAACAAACTCTATTAACTGGGTTAAAAATTATTTGTTTACTTATCAACTTCAGTTTCAACTGAACAATTTAATTTCAATTAAATATTTATTCATTCTTACTAAATGAAAATTTTCAAAAATCCTGAAAATTTTCTAACACCTTAACTTTTCAAAAAATTTCGCCAGCACCTCCTTTGTACTGGTCAATAGCTCAAACTCCAACTCGCCTCTCTGAGCCATCCCCAACCCAAAAGAAAATCAAACTGCCAAGTGGCTTGCCAATTCGGCTCATAAATCTTATATCCAGTAGAAATATAAACTTGTACCTTTTTGTCGGGCATATCATTATATCCTTTCCACCTGTTCTCAATTCAGCAGATACAAGGGTCATCCCAATCATATTCCAATCTGTTTTTATCCACAACCATTCGCTTATACCTAAGTCGAATTCAATTTAAAATCAAAGTTCCATTTTCGATTTCCAAACTCTTAACTTGATTATCAAATTACACTTCAAATTCGAATCTCACAATACAATTTGTCTTGATATCATTCTAATTCAATTTCGGTTACCACTTAGCTGACTTTATTTTCATTCCAATTTGTTTTCACAAATTTCTGTTTTAATTTGTTTTTAAATTCAACATTCTCTTCCTGGGAGTTTTTAAACAACTTTGCTTTTCTCAAAAATCAAACTTCCCTTTTTAGGATTCAAACCAACTTGCTTTTCTCAAAACAATTCAAAAACAAAATCCTTGGTAGTAATCCATCACTTAGCAACTCGAAAACGAACACTAATGATGCAACTGTCATTATCAGAATTTATTTTCCAGCGATCGAAGTGAGTTCAATACTATATCACTTTCAAAACCATTTCTAAACATTTCCATTTTGAAATACGTTTCAAAATACCATTTACAATGCTTGTCAAACAATTTAAAATTTCCCAGGATTTTAAAATTCTCATATATTTAATCCAAATCCGTTTACAATCACTTTTCCATATTTTGGGAATTTCAATTCAAATTCTGATTTAAATTTCAGATTTAACTCATCTGATTTCACGTATCTCACTTATATGAGTTCTTATTGGTTATTTACATAACCATTAAATTTGTAATCTTACTCGATTATAATAACAACCAATATATCTAATATATTATAATTCCGATATATTTATTTTCTTTATATCGAAATATACTTTGGGTAAAATTATTTCCATTTACCCTCTTTTCAAAACATATTGTGTCGACCCATCGTATTCGAGTGTTTAGAAACTCCTACCGATACAGTGGATCAGACTGATCGATCAGAACCCATAAACAACTCGACCAATAAATCTACACAATATAAAACCATTTTATAAAATCTACACATACGCTCTCTCGTATATACACTCAACTCAATCTAGGGTATTACTAACCTCATCTCTACTGAGTCACGTCACAGAGCCAAGGTAATTCACTTAACCTTAAGCTCTGATACCAATTGTAGTGTCCCGAAATTCTGGTCCAACTTGAGCTGACTAAATAACATAAGTCCAACCCACATTACACTGGAAATCAGAAAACTAATTGAAAGAAATTAGAGGGCGAGAATAGATAAGATAGAAACTTAGAATAGAAGAAGAAGAAGAAACACAACATCAGAGTAACACGAACCTCACAACGGAACGAATAACATATAATATATATCATAACTTTGAAATATAAATCTGCACTTGAATATACATATCATTTCCAAAGTACAACACTGACAACACATTGGAAATAAACAATAGCTATATGATCCTGAAGCCTCCTGCTCCAGCTCTTCAAGTATCTGTAAATTCCAACTACTTGACTGCCCATATAAAATTGGGCATCCAAGAGTTTATGGAAAACAAAACAAAATAAACTCCGGGCCAGTCATGGGACTGGTATGAGTAAAACAGTTTAAAACAGTTTGAGCCATTAAACGATATCTCATAAGACCACGCCGTATAACGGAACAGGTTTTCCCTTATGAGAATCCAAAATAAATTTTATATCAAAACTCATTGATATTATAATAGTGTCTATCAACCACAATATAATAATCATCTAGCAGAAACTGTAATAACCCGGAAATCTGAGCCAATTTAAAATTTTTATTTTGGCTATTTTAATTAATTTTGGATATTTAAAATGATTTATTTTAAATAATGACGACGAAAAATTTATTTTGAATAGAATTAGAACATATATATTTATTTGAATCGTCGTTAGAATATAAATAATTTATTTTAATTACAAAAGGAATTGAAAATGACGTGGTAGTTTGAAAATTCGATTTCAAATGAATGTACAGGATTCAAAATAAACCAGATTTTGGCGAAACCAAAAATATTAGAATCTATTTGAAAATATCTTTCCAACGATCCGAAAAATTGAAATTTCATAGTGGGAATCAAAAGTTACGTCCAGTTGAAAATTCAGAATAGTCGCTATGGAATTCTGGCCCTTAAAAATAGAAATTTTGCAAACAACCTCGGTTTTCGACGAAACCACTTTTGTTGGATCCGGGATGTCAAATTATTGCTAGGTTCCAAAATTCAAAATTTTCCGAATCAATATGAGAGCGTGGTGCACTTAAACTTGTTTTGACCATTTTAATTGAATTTAATCGACTGGAAAATGGCCATTTTTCAAATGGTCTCAGAATTCGACGAAATCCATTTTGTTAGGACCGTATCGTCAATACGAAGCTCGTCAATACGAAGCTAGAAAATATTTTTTGGGAATTTTTAGAGACTGTATGTGGCCCCGGTAAATTGAAATGTGCGTTAAAATTGAATATATAAAGATCTGTATTTTAAATTCAATGAAAACTGATCGTAATTGTGACAGCTCACCCCGCACCCTCCGGCATTTCCTCCGAAAGTGCGCTGTACACATGCCCGAATAGCACAGAACGATCACCAAAGAAAGGGAAGAAGAGAGTGAACTAATCAAAAACCTGTAGAATGTCTCACAGCGCATGGGATAAAATATAATAACAACATACTTGACATAAAACAGGCGAGACAGTGTATAAGCTGATAACTAAAACCAACATCAACATCATCATCAGAGCAGCGGAAATTCAAATACAGCTTATTACAATTTTCCAAATTACTGTCTCTAGACAAAAGAAAGAAAGGGTGCACTACTAATACCCAAAGTAGTGATCAGCAGCGACACAGGTAGCATATCTATATGTATCATACGTGGAAGCCTCTTGCTCGTCTCCGGTACAGCTACTCATGCATACCACCTAATCTGTCTCTAGTCTGCTCGTGAGAGCACCTAGAGTAATAAGAAGAGACATAAAACTCTGGGTCAGACAAATAGTCTGGTATGAGCGATAAGCAGCTAAACATAACAATTATAGGTATACTAAACCATACCTGAACCTGGACCTGCAACCAAAGAGTTAGCACTACGTACCATACAACACTCTAAGGTGCCACTGAACAGATGGGGTAAAGAAAACTGGGGTGGGGGTGTGCATGTCATAATGATGGCAAACAAATCAAACATAGCAACCATCCTCACATCTCTCACTCAGTGCGTAAAGCATACGATGTCCACCACTGTCAATCACTAGACCCATCGAAGTAGTGACGGAGTTCGACTTGTACAACTACTGCTACTACCATGCTCACCCCATGGAGTCATGACCAAATCTTTACAAATGATCCCACTTCATTGGTCTATAGCTCTTTAGTCGTACCTAGGCCACTGTGGCCCTGAATACGTTCACATACCCGCTACACATAGTGATCCAAAGTTATAGACATCGACAATCCCTTAGCACACGTCCCGCAGCAAAGCCCAACTCATGAAGTTAACTCGTTGGTTCCCAACTGGATCCCGAGCTCTACTTCCTATTTGGACTTCCTTTGCATCTCGGGTTTTGGTCGAATTGGAGTTGGTCTTCAAAAGAGTCGTCACGATGAGGTAAAAGTATACATTTGGTTCGGTTCGGTAGTCCCGACCCGGTTCGGTTCGGTGGTCCTGGTTCATGCCTTGATCAACGCTCCATTCCTCCTCGGTTCGGTCCTCCAGCTTTGGTTCGGTTCGGATGCCCTATGCCTGGTTCGGTGGTTGCTCCCTTCTAGATGTCCCGATCAGATCCGGTGCTTCGCTCCAACTCTAGCTCCAAGCTTGGTCCTCCGATCCGATCCCGCTCCCTGGCTCTAGTCCGATCTGATCTCCACGCCTCTGCTTCCGATCCGATCCCCTGTTGGTCTCTCCGAACCGAACCCCTGCCCAACTCCAACTCTAAGCATATGGCCTTCCTTCTCGCCAAGCCCCTTATGCCAAGTTCTAATCTGAATCGAGTCCACTTGCCCGGTTCTTCTATCCGAGCCCAATAATCCGATCTGGTCCGGTTTGGAACCCTGCATATTTTCTGCGACTTTCCAGCGACTGTTTTACGCTATACGACGGCGTTTCCGACCAATCTAATAGTTCTAATCAATCACAAAACATACCATACAGTCATAGCAACATAGAAAATCAACCATAAACATCAAAACAACAACCATAGCATGCAAATTAGATCAAACATAGCCAAAATCTCATATTTTCCCTTAAGCATGTTTAAGTAAAACTAATGTTAGGATTAGCAAAACTTAACCAAATTTTCTAACAGAGGTCTAAAATATTATTTTTGAATTTATGAATATTTTTTCAGGATTTATTAGTGTATAAATTCGCTAATCAACACTAATTACCCTTAATTAACCATAATTAGTGAGAAACTACGCAAATCACTCACCTTGGCCACAATAAAACACCAAATCTGAAATGAATCTCTGTTTGACGTTGTTCCCAATGCAACACAGCAACTCTAACATTGCTTTGGTGCTATCTCTTCTTAATTTGATGTTGCTAAGCTTAATCCATGATTAAGAAGTGATTAGAGGTGTATTTAGATGTTGAAGGCCATTGTTAGGTTGAAGAGAGGGTTTGTGGCGGCTGGAAAATAAGTGAAAAACCGAAATACTAACCCTAGCAGCCCTTAAATACTCCTAATCCCGAAATTCCCCATTGGGCCTAGCTGCTAATCACCCGGTTAAGCCCAATTAGTTGTTTTTCTCCATCTGAAACTTGTTTCAGCCATATCTCCCAAACGATGAGTCCGTTTGGCTAATGTGAGCACTCCACAGAATTGTAAACCATCATCCGGAGCCAATGGAAGCGGTATCAGCTCAAAATTTCTTTCCAGTCAAAAGTTATGGTTCAAACAAGATCAGCTAGGGGCAAAATGGTCATTTAAAAATCGGCAAAAATCATGAACATGGGAAATGACCCCACTAGTCGCCTCCCAAAGCTACACGACCATACAACTTCGTATGTGAAAGAAATATATATTCTACGATCATTCGACGTGTAGAATGCGGGTCGTTACACTCTCCCCCTCTTAAGAAATTTCGTCCCCGAAATTCCTTAACCCAAAACATACAAAGGATCCCGCATGCCTACCAGCCACAAAAAACAATCAAACATGCAAAAAAAAAACTATCCTAGCATGCAGAAAGACTAAATCGAAATTGAAATCTTACCAGGCGAAGAGTTCTGGATACGTTGTCCTAATGCTCTCCTCTGTCTTCCAAATACAGTCATTCTCATTCTCGCCCCACTAAACTTTGACTATATTCACCGCTTTCCTTCGAAGTTGCTTCGTATCGTTCCCAACAATACGCATAGGCTTGCGGTTCCCAACCGCCTCAGGTTCAACTTCGATATCATCCAACTGATCAGGTGAAATAGTCACATCTGGGCCATGCACGAATTTCCTTAACTGGGAAACATGAAATACGTTATGAACTCCTGCCATCTTCTCTGGTAATTCAACTTTATATGTCAAATTCCCAATTTGCTCTGGAAGTGGGAATGGACCAATGAATCTTGGTGCTAACTTGCCTCTCTTGCCGAATCGTATCATGCTCTTCAACGGAGATATCTTGACAAACACCAAGTTGCCAATGGAGAACTTTAATTCTCTTCTCCTCTTATCAGCATAACTTTTCTGCCTATCTTGGGAAACCTTCATTCGTTGTAGGATAACCTTGATCTTGTCTGATGTTTCACTAATTACTTCTGGTCCAAGCACATATTTCTCACCGGTCTCTAACCAACATGATGGTGAGTTGCATGGTCTTCCGTACAAAGCTTCAAATTGAGCCATACCAATACTGGATTGATAACTATTATTATATGCAAACTCTACTAGATGCAAATGGTCATCCCATGATCCACCAAAATCCAATATGCAAGCTCTCAAGAGATCTTCTAACACTTGATTCACCCTCTCTGTCTGTCCATCGATTTGAGGATGATACGCGGTACTGAGATGTAGTTCTAATCCTAACGCCTCTTGTAAGCTCTTCCAAAATCCACTAGTGAACAACGGATCTCGGTCACTCACAATGCCTTTGGGTAGTCCATGAAATCTCACTACCCACTTTATATACAGTTCCGCTAACTTAGCTGCCGTCCTGTTTGACTTGACGGGTATAAACCTTGCACTCTTAGTCAATCGGTCCACAATCACCCAAACGCTATCATGGCCCGATCTAGTCCTTGGTAACCCATCAATGAAATCCATTGACACTTGTTCCCATTTCCATTCTGGAATTCCTAATGGTTGTAACAACCCACTAGGCTTCTTTTGCTCAGCTTTAACTAGCTGGCAATTCATGCATTTGGATATAAATTTCCCAACGTCTCTTTTCATCCCTTTCCAATAGTAGGTCCGCTTCATGTCTCAGTACATCTTGTTACCACCAGGGTGTATAGTCAGTTTTGAGTGGTGACATTCTCTAAGCACTTCATCTCTCAATCCATTGACATTGGGTACAGCAAGTCTTCCATTCTTCCAAAGCCATCCATCTCGATCAAGCCTATACTTATTCATCTCTCCGTCGATTCCCATCTTTAACTTTGAGATGATTTCCAATAAGTTAGGATCGTCCCTCTGACTGGAACCAATCTGATCAGTCAAAGTGGGTCTGATCATCAAACTTGCTAACATTTCTGGATCCAACTCGCAAATTGGTCTGAAATCATACCCAGCGATGTACTCCAGTTGCTTCCATTCAAGAAACATAGCCCCTAAACTGGCATGTCTTCTACTCAATGCATCAGCCACCGCATTGCCATTTCCTAGTGTATATGCGATGTCGAAATCATAGGAAGCTAAGAATTCTAACCATCTTTGCTGTCAGAGATTTATATCCTTCTGAGAGAAGAGATACTTTAACGATTTATGATCAGTGAACAACTCGAATCTTTCTCCTAAGAGATAATGTCTCCACATCTTCAATGCAAACACGATCGCTGCCAATTCCAAATCATGGGTACGGTATCCTTTCTCGTGCGGTTTCAGTTGCCGACTTGCATAAGCTACAACCCTACCTCCTTGCATCAATACATCACCTAGTCCGGTACCACATGCATCCGTATATACTGTCATCTCTTCATTCCCCTTAGGAATGACTAACACTGGTGCACATGTCAACTTTTCCTTTAGACTCTTGAATGCATCCTAGCACTTTTTGTCCCAGACGAAAGCTTGATTTTTCTTGGTCAACTGATTCAATGGTGCTGCTATCTTGGAGAAGTCTTGGATAAACTTACGATAATATCCAGCTAACCCCAAGAAACTTCTTATGTCTGTCGCATTCTTGGGCGTAGACCAATCTTGTACCGTAGCCACCTTCGCAGGGTCCACGGCGATACCATTTTCTGAAACAACATGGCCCAAGAATCTCACTTTCCTCCTCCAGAAGTGACACTTAGAAAACTTTGCTTTCAATTGGTGTTTTCTTAACACCTCCATCACTATTCTTAAATGTTCCTTGCGTTCTTCCTCCGTCCTCGAATAAACAAGTATATCGTCCATGAACACAAGAACAAACTTAGAATACTCTATTCATAAGATCCACAAAATATGCTGGGGCATTGGTCAACCCGAATGGCATGACCAACCACTCATTAAATCCAGACGGCGTCCGAAATGCCGTTTTAGCTATACTCTCAACTTCCACTCTAAATTGATGAAAACCTGTCGCGAGATCTAACTGAGAAAATACTCTCGCGCCACTTAACTGATCAAACAAATCATCTATCCGCGGTAGAGGAAACTTGTTCTTCCTCGTCACCTTATTCAATTTGCGGTAGTCTACATACAATCGAAGGGAACCATCCGCCTTGGTAGCAAACACAACCAATGCTCCCCATTCAGAAGCACTCCTTCTGATAAATCCCTTCTTCAAAAGATCGCTGACTTGCACCCCGAGCTCTCACTGCTCCCTTGGTGCCATACGATGTAGTGGCATCACTATAGGTCTGGCATCTTTCACTAAATCAATACAGAACTCAATCTCTCAGTGTGGTGGAAGCCCGGTCACTTCCTCGAAGACATCCGGATACTGGCCAACCACGGGCAAACCTGACAACTCACTATGCGGGATGTTGAGGGAATTTAGAAAACTGGCCATTACCCCATCACTAGTTAGAGCACCAAACACTACCCTCCGCCCATCATCCGCTCTAGATGTCACCAAAAAGCCCTCACAGTCTACCACTACCCTGTATCTTTAGAGCTAATCGACTCCCAAAATAATGTCAAACCCAGTGAAGCCCAAAACAAAGCAATCACAAACAAACATGCACCCATGACTCGATAAGACCACATTACGACAAATCATGCTAAGGTTGTTTGAACCACCAATCGGGTTCGTCACTACTAAAGGTCTATCGACAATCTCGGGCTACAATCCCAACCTATCTACCAGGTCACTAGATATGAAAGAACTGGAAGCCCCGGTATCAAAAAAACTCTAATAGGAACATCATAAACGGAAAGCATACCTTGAAATACGACATTCTTTCCCTTCTCCGCCGTAGTTGGGGCATTCGACTAAGAAGTAATAGCATTAAGGGCATATGCTTTCACCATCTGCTTTTCTTTAGGGGGTTGCGGACACTTGTCCTTGTGATGTCCTACTTGGCCATAGTTGAAGCATTTCCTGTCTGTTGGCTTGGCTCGACAATTACTGGCATAATGTCCCTTCTTGCCACAACTAAAGCACTCAACATCTTTCTTTTTCTTCTGCCCATCCTTATTCTAGTTCTGCTTCCTCTTGTTCTGAGAATCATTCTTGCCTCCACAGCTTGCTTGCGGCTTTGGCTCCTCTGTAGATGCAACCTCAATATTCGACTTAGGGTAAAGACTCTCTGACCTCAATGTTTCCCCACAATCGATTCAAACGTCTCATTGATGTGGTTAATAAGCTTTTCCCCCAAGTACTGATCCAAACCTATTATAAACTTCTCGTTCTTCTTCTCGGCAGTATCTATTAGGGATAACCCATACTTCGAAAAAGTATCGAACTCGGCGATATACTCCGAGACAGCTTTGCCATTTTGCTTGAGCTACAAAAATTTCTTAAACAACACTGACTTCTGAGCAGCTGGAATGAACTTATCGCTAAAGCGAGCCTTAAACTGATCCCAAGTAATCTGATCCTCGGGACTAGCTGCCTTAATAGCATTCCACCAATTCATTGCCCGTCCTTGTAACTGACGGGATGCTAGTCTTCTCTTCATTGCATCCTCAATACCCAAGTCTTCGAAGATACGCTCGCAGCTATCCAACCAATCTTGAACATCCATAGTCGACTCCGTTCCGTGGAACGGCTTCCCACCAAGACTAGTATAATACTTGTTCAGCTTGGCGAAATCGGCCCTAGGCGCCTGCACTATTGGACCACCTCCATTACCAGCATTGGGAGCTGCCCTCTGTACATCCCTAAGCATCTCCCTTACGAGGTCAGTAAACATCGTCCTCATCTCAGCAGCATTCCCATTATTGGCTCCTCTACTGGTACCCCTTGTGTATCGGCTCATCATTTAATCTGCACAGAGAAAACGATTAACCATCCTCTTTGCGGTGTCAGTGAAGTGCGACTTCATCCTTAGCTATACTAATAATATATGTATATATATAGCTTTTGAAAACCAAAATAATCACAAATACGCGCTCTCATATATGTATTATCTCTCCCCGGTGTCTTTCCCTAGGTTAACTACGCAACCTAGAGCTCTGATACCAAGTGTGACAGCCCGCCCCGCACCCGCCGGCATTTCCTCCAAAAGTGCGCTGTACACATGCCCGACTAGCACAGAACGGTCGCCAAAGAAAGGGAAGAAGAGAGTGAACTAATCAAAAACCTATAGAATGTCTCACAGTGCATGGGATAAAATATAATAACAACATACTTGACATAAAACAGGCGAGATAGTGTACAAGCTGATAACTAAAACCAACATCATCATCAGAGCAGCGGAAATTCAAATACAGCTTATTACAACTTTCCAAATTTGCTGTCTCTAAACAAAAGAAAGAGAGGGTGCACTATTAATGCCCAAAGTAGTGACCAGCAGTGACACAGGAAGCATATCTATATGTATCATACGTGGAATCCTCCTGCTCGTCTCCGGTACAGCTACTCGTGCATACCACCTAACCTGTCTCTAGTCTACTCGTGAGAGCACCCAGAGTAATAAGAAGAGACATAAAACTCTGGGTCAGACAAAATGTCTGGTATGAGCGATAAGCAGCTAAACAGAACAATAACAAATATACTAAACCATACCTAAACTTGGACCTGCAACCAAAGAGTTAGCACTACATATCGTACAATACTCTAAGGCGCCACTGAACATATGTTGTAAAGATAACGGTGGTGGAGGTGTGCATGTCATAATGATGGCAAACAAATCAAACATAGCAACCATCCTCACATCTCTCACTCAGTGCGTAAAGCATACGATGTCCACCACTATCAATCACTAGACCCATCGAAGTAGTGAAGGAGTTCGACTTGTACAACTACTGCTATTACCAAGCTCACCCCATGGAGTCATGACCAAATCTTTACAAATGACCCCACTTCATTGGTCTATAGCTCTTTAGTCGTACCTAGGCCACTTTGGCCCTGAATCTGTTCATGTACCCCCTACACATAGTGATCCAAAGTTATAGACATCGACAACCCCTTATCACACGTCCCGCTGCAAAGCCCAACTCATGAAGTTAACTCGTTGGTTCCCAATTGGATCCTGAGCTCTACTTCCTATTTGGACTTCCTTTGCATCTCGGGTTTTGGTCGAATTGGAGTTGGTCTTCAAAAGAATCGTCACGATGAGGTAAAAATATACATTTGGTTCGGTTCGGTAGTCCCGACCCGGTTCGGTTCGGTGGTCCTGGCTCTTGCCTTGATCAGTGCTCCATTCGTCCTCGGTTCGGTCCTCCAGCTCTGGTTCGGTTAAGATGACCTATGCCTGGTTCGGTGGTTGCTCCCTCCTAGATGTCCCGATCCGATCCGATGCTTCGCTCCAACTCTAGCTCCAAGCTTAGTCCTCCGATCCGATCCCTCTCCCTGGCTCTAGTCCGATCCGATCTCTATGCCTCTGCTTCCGATCCGATCCCCTGTTGGTCTCTCCGATCCGATCCCCTGCCCAACTCCAACTTTAAGCAAACGGCTTCCTTCTCGCCAAGCCCCTTATGCTAAGTTCCAATCCGAATCGAGTCCACTTGCCCGGTTCTCCTATCTGATCCGAGCCCAATAATCCGATCCGATCTGGTTTGAAACCCTGCATATTTCCTGCGACTTTCCAGCGACTGTTTTACGTCATACGACGGCGATTCCGACCAATCTAACAGTTCTAATCAATCACAAAACATACCATATAGTCATAACAACATAGAGAATCAACCATAAACATCAAAACAACAACCATGGCATCTAAATTGGATCAAACATAGCTAAAATCCCATATTTTCCCTTAAGCATGTTTAAGAAAAACTTATGTTAGGATTAGCAAAACAACCAAATTAACCAAATTTTCTAACAGAGGTCTAAAACATTATTTTCGAATTTATGAATATTTTTCCATGATTTATTAGTGCATAAATTCGCTAATCAACACTAATTACCCTTAATTAACCATAATTAGTGAGGAACTATGCAAATCACTCACCTTGGCCACAAATAAAATATCAAATCTGAAATGAGTCTCTGTTTGGCGCAGTTCCCAATGCAACACAGCAGCTGTAACCTTGCTTTGGTGCTATCTCTTCTTAATTTGATGTTGCTAAGCTTAATCCTTGATTAAGAAGTGATTAGAGGTGTATTTAGATGTTGGAGACAATTATTAGGTTGAAGAGAGGGTTTGTGGCGACTGGAAAATAAGTGAAAAACCGAAATCCTAACCCTAGCAGCCCTTAAATACCCCTAATCCCGAAATTCCGCATTGGGCCTAGCTGCTAATCACACGGTTAAGCCCAATTAGATGTTTTTCACCATCTGAAACTTGTTTCAGTCATATCTCCAAATGGTGAATCTGTTTGGCTAATGTGACCACTCCATGGAATTGTGAACCATCATCCGGAGCTAGTGGAAGTGGTTTCAGGTCAAAACTCCTTTCCAGTCAAAAGTTATGGTCAAAACAAGATCAGCAAAGGGCAAAATGGTCATTTAAAAATCGGTAAAAATCATGAACATGGGAAATGATACCACTAGTCGCCTCCCAAAGCTACATGACCATACAACTTCATATGTGAAAGAAATAAATATTCTACGATCATTCGACACATAGAAAGCTGGTCGTTACAGTAATGATCGAATCAGCTTACGATACATATCCCATTATGTTCAGAATGGGGGTAATTAGCTAGGGACGACAGTCGGTGTGTTCGATTTCGAGTTCGAAATAAAAAGTTGCTTTTTGGAATTTTAAAATAAAAAAAATATTTATTATTAACCCCCCCAAACCTTATCTCCCCCGTTCAGTTTTCAAAGGAAAAAAAGAAAAACCATGCTGCCCTAGCCAACCCGCTGCCGACATCCAACCCCCCTCCTCCTCCGCCGCTCGCAGAGTACCCCCCCTCATTCGATCTCCTCCCCTCTCTCTCCTCCTTTCTCCACTCGAAATCCATAATAACTAAAGCCCCAAATCCGACTGGCAATAGCCCGGAGCCGCCGCACTGGAAGCAGGCTGCCTCCACCTCCTTCCTCCACCCTCCGACGACTAGAGAACCCGCCCTCCGACGATGGTTTAGTAAAACCCACCCCTCCTTCTTGAAAATAACTATGAGCCTTCTTATTTTTCTTTTCTTTCTTTCTATATATAAACTTGCTTTGTTTTATTCTCGGTTTTCAATAAATTCAAAATCAAATTTATTTTCTGATTTTTATTCAAAGATAAGATTTTTATTATCATTAAGGCAAAGAATAAAAATATGATTTTTATATTATAGAAAGAATAAAAATATGATTTTTACATTATAGAAAGAATAAAAATATGATTTTTATATTGTAGAAAGAATAAAAATATAATTTTTATAAGATAGAGAATATAAAAATACAATTTTTATATATGTAGCATAATAAAAATATAATTTTTATTATAGGAGAAGTGAAATAAAAATATAATCTTTACAGTATATGAAGTGGAAAATAAAAATATGATTTTTTATGTACTTATAGTGATGATAAAAATCCAATCTTTATTATATGAACATCGTTATAAAAATAGAATTTTTATCTATATAGTAGCAGTATAAAAGTGTGATGTTTATCCATATAGTGTAGTTATAAAAATGTGATTTTTATATACATAGCAACAATATAAAAATGTGATTTTTATATATGTAGTGGATACAAACAACGAAAGTGACAAAAGGCGGACACGACAAGATTTCCTACATATGAAGAGTCGCAGTGTTTGGTTTAGCTTATCGGTGAGAACTCCTCACTTTTAATTTATTTTCTAGTTGAAATATATACTAGGATGCAGACGGTGTTTAGTAGCACCAGACACCCGTCGTCCACAAACCATGGACGACTTGTTTGATTTTGTTATGTTGCAAAAATTGATTGTGATGTTGAAATAAAATATATATTCATATGTTGAAATAAAATATATATTTATGTGTTGAAGTAAAATAAATATTCATTTACAAATCGAATGATTTGTTTATGTACACCGATTTGACTGATATTGATTGGGACGATAAATTTTACACATCGCCCAACTGCACAAATAAAAATATGTATTTGTTGATTTGAAACCCCACACGGGTATTGGGATGATATTTGACGTACACTAATCTCGATTGTTTAGTTGTGTGTCAATCGATGGGTTAACAGGCTGTGTAAGCGTCAATTATTTATATTTAATGCTTATGCAGTTGTGTGGTGCACTCTGAATGTTGGTTGATTATTTATCGTTGCTATTATATACATGTGTTGTATGGTATCCATATAATTAACATTATATGGTAATTGATTGGGCCTCATTCCAGTTTGGAAAATAAGGAATATTATAAAAGAAAATACATGTGTTGAATAAAAAAAAAATCATGTGTTGAATGGAAAGAAAATTCATGTGTTGAATAGAATAAAAATTCATGTGTTGAATAGAAAGAAAATTCATGTGTTGAATAGAAAGAAAATTCATGTGTTGAATAGAATAAAAATTCATGTGTTGAATAGAAAGAAAATTCATGTGTTGAATAAAATAGAAAATTCATGTGTTGAATAGAATAAAAATTCATGTATTGAATAGAATAAATATTCATGTGTTAAATAAAAATATATATATTCATGTGTTGAAGAAAATATTCATTTGTTGAATAGAATAATGAAGTTATTGAAATATATGAAGTCGTGTTGGTTAGATATGCGCCATTTTGACGTGAATGATATTTATATCGATTATATTCAATTTTATAATGATTATAGAAAAGGAAGTGATTTCAAAATATAAGGTTTTGAAAATATTATCATTTGTATATCGATGATGTGGAATATTCAATTTGGTTCGAAATTGAATATGAAGTTGAAATCGTTTCGAAAACGAATTTAAAACGATTTATAAAATACGTTTTAAAAGGAAATCGACGAAATATATATAATATATATATTATATGTATATAATGGCCTGAATAAAACGGGCCGTGGCAGTTCGCGAATTTCGACCATTGACTTCGAATGGACATTACGGAAGATCTGACCGTCGGATTCTCCTAAAACCAAAATCGTTGGGTTCGTATCCAAAAGAGCTTTCTAAAGAATATTAGAGATTTGAAATCTACTGGTTGGATTTGGAATTATGTCCAAATAAATTTTGGAAAAGGTCGATGTAAGTGCAGTTCGATGGCCGTTGATGGAAATCGACTGTACGAGCCTTGATAAAATTATTAAAAATAGTAATAATTTGTGTAAAATCATAAGAAATGATTTGGAAAGAATTGGGGTGAAAAAATCCAAATTTTAAAAGATAAAAATAGTTTTTTTTATCAAAATGAACTAGTTTTGAACTAGAATTATAATCCCATTTATTTTTAAAATAAGTTAAGTGGATTTGAAATGATTTTAAAAGTAACCAGAATTTCCAATAACTGAATTGCAATGGATTTGAATTGAAATTGTCTTTGGAATATTTCGATGTTGGATTTCGTGATTATACAGATATTGTTATGGAAATTTGAAAGATATATTTATATCGTTATTTTCAATACGATATTTGTTGGTCGTAGAATTTGATATTGAATATAAGCCGATATATTTTCTATTCAGAGCCTTGTATTTAATATCAAATGGGATTTGGGTTTGTTGTGAATGGTGTCTTCATTTACACTGTTCTTAAACCTAGTTGAGAATAAGATTAAATCTTTTTATTTAGATTTGATGAAGTATACCAATTAAATGGTACTTAATTAGAATTGAATTTGAATTGATTTTTGGGTTTATCGTGAACGGTGTTCTAAACAACACTTTTTCTTTGACCCGATAATTAATGGAATGTGATTTTGGGTTGTCGTGAATGGTATCTTCAATAATACTGTTCTTAGACCCAACGGAGTTAAGAAAATCAGAAACTAACTGAAGAGTAGTTAAGTTGAATGGTTTCTTAGGTATTGATCTGATGTTGGTTTCGGCCTTCGGGGTAATTACTAAGGGAATTGTTCACTTGCTAATTTACGGTTAAAGGCTGATGGAATAGAATGTGATTTTGGGTTTATTGTGAACCGTGTTTTAAATGACATTGGATCTTTAACCCAGTTAAAAACAGGATATGATTTCCTAAGTTAAACAATCACTGATATTGATTTTTGGGAAGATTAAAACCAAGTGGAGTTTTAATGAATCTTTAATTAGATTGAAATAATCGAGAATGGAGTATCACCAGTTTTGCTCCAGGCGATAGTTAAATCTTTAATTAGATTTGAACGTGAAATGGTAATTGAATTTATCGATAACACCGTGGTGTTAGATATGAAGTATTACCAGTTTTACTTCATGGGATGAATAGGTTGGGATTGGGAAATTAAAACGAATGATTACTTCGGTAAGGTTCGTTAATCCCGACTAGTTTGGATAAACCATAATTTGGTTTGAATTGATATTCAAAAGAAGATTAAAGAATAATTTTGAGGAATTTATCTTTGTTAAAATTAATGGGAACCTCTCCCTAAGAAGGTAAAATTTAGCAACTAACTGAAGATTAGTTAAGATGAATGGTTTCCTGGGTATTGATCTGATGTTGGTTTGACCCCTTGGGGTTAATATTTGGGGAATTGTTCTCTTACTAATTTACGGTTAGTGACTGATGAATTGGAATGAGGCGTATGTTTTGTTTGTGTAACACTTGTTTATTATATATGTGAGTTATTCAGAAAGGCCGGGTTTATCCCATTCTGAATAACTGATTCGACGATGTGTCGAGGATGAAGACGGTGGTCGAAGACTGGAGGTCTTCACATCTGTTGGGTGATTACTGATGATCAAGATTAGGCTATACACCCAACAGGAGGGAATCAGTTGGGGATAGTCCAGACGTACTTGGAGATCGATGGATATGCGAGGTACAGGGCGCCTCCGGTTTCGTCCAGACCCAGAACGAACTTGTAAATGGACTATGTGTCTGACATTGGATCTTATTCTGTGTGATTGATTTCTATTAAATATATATCTATTTGGCGGCGGAGAATTTATTTTCTTACTTAACGCCCTTCTCTGAGACGTACAAGCTCAGGGGTTATATATTGATGGATATCAATCGCATGGAGTGAATTGCCTGTGTAGCATGCCTAAGTGGAAAATGATCAAGGCTTTTGTTGAAAAGAAGAGTCTTGTGGTTGATGATCAAAGCACGGCCTGTGTGGCATAGCTTTGTGTAGCGTTAATTCGCGAGCCTCACACCCCGGTTGTGAACCAGAAACGGGAGAGGACCTCAGGGAGGGCATGCGTTTCCTTCTAGCTAGGTTGGTGTCAGTGACCTACCAGCCCTGACATTTATATTATTTTCACCTGTGTGGTTGTTGCTATTATGAGGCGCCTCAGATATATCAGTGATTGTGTGGAGCCGATGGAGTCATTGGACTCATTGACACTCTAAAGGGTGGGGAAACGCAATGTTCAGGCATTTTATTCCACATCGGTGGACTGGGCCTGACGATCCAAGGGTCACTCGAGCTCTGATCCCGAGACACGGGCTAGAGCGTCTCTAATCAGTGAGGACTATCTTTTGCCTCGGTTCACAGATGGAAATCCAACTTCCAATACGTGACATTTGCGGTTTGATTGTAGAGCCCAGTATAGCGACATAGTGGTATGGGGCACTTATGTCATCTATGATTGATACTTATGATTGAAATTGTTTTGACACCATACACTTATAGTAATAATAAAAGATGAAATTTAGCATATCAAGCATTCTTTGGCTATTATAAGGTAAAACCCTATCCTCCGGCTTGTGTTGCATTGTGTGATGGGACCTGGGTCTTATAGTAGCTTCATTGTTCTTTATTTAGCATTGCGTTGTTATTTTATGCACTGGCATTCTTGGGAGGAAACCCGTTCCGTGTTATACGGTGTGGTCCCTTGATTTACCTAACTTTAAAATAAAGACTAATAACTGTTTTAGTTCTCACACTAGTCACATTACTGACCTAGAGTTTATTGTTTTAACCTAAACTCTGGGTGCCCTTATTTTGACACGGACAGCTAGTAGTTTTGGGTTTGCAGATTTATATTCACAAGATCCTGATTTACAGCTGAGGCGATATTTGGAAAGCTCTGTGTCCGTGTATTACTATCAGTTGTGTATTGTATTATTTTCCGCTGCTACATAATGTATTTTAACCTCTGATATTTTCTGATGTGTAATATTTATTCATACTTTGTATGTTCTTGTATTCTGATGGAATTGTTGTAATAAGCAATGAAACGTTCTTCTGTTTGTGTTATGATTTGTCGTGTTCTCAAAACAATCAGGGGTTTCGAACAATCTTGGTCGGTTTAGCGATCGATTTGGATCGACCGAAATTCCTTATCATTTCAGAAATGCTTTCATCTCATGTTCTACATATATAGTAAATAATCAAAGCCGCAAGCACGTATTGGGTAATTGATTTCCAACTATGACAAGGTATGGAACCACCTTTCGCTAGTGTACCTCTTGAGAGGAATACACTGGGTTCAACAAGAACATCTTGCAACCCGGCCACACATGACCGACCACTCATTTCTCTTGAGTGTATCGAATGTATATCAGCAATGGTTAGGATCAGCAATTGTTTCCCGAATGGGACAACAGCGACAATATATTTTTAGAAGTAAATGAAACTCTAGATCAGGTGATTATACACCCTAATAGGTGCGATCTACATAGCCATGCTGCCTGCCCGATTTTTGTCATTTCCCAGTTGTAAGGCTAGAGGCCGCGCTTATCTCCAACAGATCACACAGTTATTCACTTTGAATGTCACATCGTCATACCCGCCAAATCACAAATTGATTTCCCCAAAAATACAACGGTTATACAGCTAAGAGAAACAAATTCCTCTGCCACCAAACGTACGTACGTTTTAAGAGATCAACTTACATGATCTATTAAATATACTCTGTCAGACATTCTTCCATATAGGTCGTCCCGGGACTGGACAAACCGAAGGCACTATTCAGTACATCCATCTTAGGAAACCTTTACCTAAGATTTATAAAATAGCCCTTGCACTTTACTCCATCTTCAATTATCTTTGGCATATATGATTCGCAACGCTTATGCCAATACAGAGTGGTTCTTCGGATAATAATCCAACCGGTCTGTCCATATTAACAACGTTAAAATGATCAAAAACTTCGATAGTTGGTGATTTAACTATCAAAGAAAAACACATGTGCAAACAACGATATTATTTCCAAAAGGAAATTTTATCGATCAATCATCATTTAACATTTATCTCTTTAGTTCATTAATTTACTTATCTCCTATTTCCATATATTCTAAATTATTATTATCTATTATTAGAAAACATTTCTAATTCTTATTTGGAAAACATTTCCAAAACTCCTTCACTGGATTTAAACTAATGTTTAAATAAAACATCGCTATGCCAACTCATACCATTTACAAAATTCACTTAACCATCATTCACTATCAAACCTTACCATTCCTTAGTTAAGAAGGAAGTCAATCAAGTTGGGGTATAATTACATCTCAGACCTTAACTGAACAACTTTTTAACTTCGAAATAGTCAAAGTTTATCTCTTAAACCTTTAACAAACTTCTTTACGTCACGCTCGGATTCAATTTACGAATCCGCTTCTTTATTGAAAACATTGATTATAACTATAGCGTTATAATCCCCTACTTCTGAAATATCTAAATTCAAAATATAACTTTTATTCCTTAATTCGAATAATTAAACAAAACCCTAATTTATTAGTATATACTCTTGTTTTAAAAAAAACTGGAAGGTAAATATTACTTTCCCGAATTCGATATAATTGAATTCGACGTATAATTCTCTTTCGAGTAATCTCTATTTGATTAACTCTTCTTCGAATAACCTATATTCGATTATCTCTCTTCAAATAATTTATATTCGATCATCTCTCTTCGAATAACTTATATTCGAAATCTCTCTTCGAATAACTTATATTCGACTATTACTCCTTTCGAATAAACTATATTCGAAATCTCTCTTCGAATAACTAAATTCGTTTACTCCTTTCGAATAAACTATATTCAAAATCTCTCTTCGAATAACTTAAATTTGATAACTTCTTTCGAATAACAAATATTCGATAACTCTGTTTAACTCTATTCGAATAAACTATATTTGATATCTCCTTCCGAATAACTAACATTCGATAACTTCTTTCGAATAACAAGTATTCGATAACTCCTTTCGAATAACTAACATTCGATAACTTCTTTCGAATAACAAATATTCGATAACTCCTTTTAACTCTATTCGAATAAACTATATTCGATATCTCCTTCCGAATAACTAACATTCGATAACTTCTTTCGAATAACAAATATTCGATAACTCCTTTCGAATAACTAACATTCGATAACTTCTTTCGAATAACAAATATTCGATAACCCTTTCGAATAACAAATATTCGATAACTCCTTTCGAATAACAAATATTCGATAAATTCTTATTTTTGATTAACCAATACTCGACGGACTCTATTTAATTAACTAACACTCGACTAAGTCTAACTGATTTAATTCTAATCAATTAACTCACTTCGAATAACTAATTTCGATTTAACTCTAATCGATTAACTCACTTCAAATAACTAATTTCGATTTAACTCTAACTGATTAACTCTAACTGGTTAACTTTAACTCTAATCGATTAATTCTAACTCTAATCGATTAACTCTAACTCTAATTGATTAACTCCTCTAACTAATTTTGATTAACACATTTTGATTAACTCCTTTGATTAACTCTACGTCCATATTCAGTTTCAAATATCGATGTTGAAATCGATTTTTACTTCTCTATACTAGTCACGACTTATATATTCCATTTATCCAATGATAAATATTTTATTAAATTTATAAAATATTACTCATAAATTAATCTTCTCAATCTATTGGTTACAACAGATTCTATTTAAAACCTTTGCTTTAAATCCATATCATGTTATACCCGTGTGCGAAGCACGGGTCTAAACTTTCCTGATGTAAACTTCTATTCATTTGCCAAATATTTCCTTATATGACATTCTTTTTCATTTCCCAATAAATCCCTTTTATAACTCTATTTATTTCCTAAATAAATATTACTTTTTTTTATAACTCTATTTATTTAGAAAAAGGTTCTTTTCCAATCCTATTTATTTAACAAATAAATATTTTCTTTTCAACTCTTTTTGTAAATGTTTTACAAATATTCCCTTTGCAAATCTATTTGTAAATGGTTTACAAATATATCCTTTTCATTTATATTTGTAAACGGTTTACAAATATATCCTTTTCATATTTGTTTTACAAATATTTTCCTTTATATATATGTTTTACAAATATTTTCCTTTATATTTGTTTTACAAATAATTTCCTTTATAAAATCCCTTGATTTTATAAATATTCCTTTATTTAAAATCCTTTGATTCTATAAATATTCTATTTCAATATACAGTTTGAAATCTTCCTTCTATATAAAATCTTTCAATTTTATAAAATATTTTATTTCAATATAGTTATTGAAATTTTCCTTTTTCATCCCAGGGTTTTGTTACAGTATTTAAAATACCAAACAACAGTGATCGATATCATTCAAACACACATAATCAACAACAGATTTTATATCACATCATATATCAAAATATATGAAAAACAGTAAAATAAATGTTGAGGAATCCAGTTGGATTCCTCCGACCTGTTTCCCTACATCCACATATGTTAAACAATATAATTAACATCTATTTCATTTCAATATGAAATATTCTGCTAAACAGAATCAATGTTTGATTAACGATTTATATATATATATCGTTATCTATAATTTCAACCAATACATAAGCAATTCAACCAAACAGTTAACACACAGCAATCAACAAATAATTATCAGTTCTAAGAATACGTTATAAAAATATATCTATTCAGAGTTGGTGAGTTTTACTCACATTGGCAGTTCATCGTTAAAGAACGTTAAACTATTTGTTTGATTTGAATCAAACAATTTATTTCTCCATAAATTCGAATGAGCTCCAATCCATTCCCAGTCAGTTCCATTGTAGAGCTCTCGTCCGTACGATCTTAACGGATCTTGTTTCGCTTAATTTTGACATCGTATGAGAAAGTTACGTCGTTTACAAGTTGGTACATTATAAATAAAATAAATTTAATTGCTTTTAATTTACATTAGGCCTTTACCTTATGACTTGGCCCATCTAAACTTGAAATACCCACGGCCCATTCTTTCTTCTTCCCCGATGCCGATTACTCCAACCACAATATTCACACTTCTACCCTCCCAACTCGTTGTCACTTTTTGCCACCCAGTTCAACTCCGGCCTCGACAGTGCTCCACATCTCCTAGAACGATGAACCCAAAAAGAAAATGAACCGCTTCCTTCTGCTGAAACAAACGAGACCGCTTCTTCTCACATTAAGCATACAAAATACCATCATTCGACCACTCCATTTCGTTACTTGATTCACCACTCTTCACGGCTTTCAGCCCTAGATTTGTTGTGTTACTTTCAAATCCCAAAAACTTGCATCGCGAGTCGCTTAAAAGGTGCACGAGTGGGTAAAGGAAACACAGGCGAGCTCACATTCGGTTGTCTTCAAAAATTGCAGATCAGTGATTGTCTTGCATTTATATATTTCCTTTAAAGTGGTGGGTTTCATTTTATATAATTTTCCGAGGAAACCCGACTTGGATCTAGAAGCAAGAAGGAGAGAAACATCAGTTTTGGTGAAGAGTCAAAACGAAATGGATGCGGGTGTATTTATAGTAATTAGTTTTCTCTTTGTGAGAGAGGGATGTCCACGTCTTGTTTGATTTTCTTGTGGATTATCTGAAGGCCACGAAATTGCCCTTTTGAGGAGTTGAGAACCGGCCACGTTTTTACACCGTAAGCCAAATAAATTTTACAAAATTCTAATATCCGTCATATAAAAATTTATCCTCATGTAGACAGCTATGGACAAAAAATACAAATACCATTGAGATGAGGAAGATGCCACGATCCCAAAAATATAATAATATCTGTACATTAACTCATATTGTGAAACCTCAAAATGTTGATTACAGGGTACAAAATACTCCAAATAAAAAGTTGTTTATTTAATTAATTAAAAATTAAACAAAATTCTAAAAATTAATTATCACTACTTCTCAAAAGAATCTTGTCTAAATTTGAAACTGATATCTAGTTATATTGAATAAACCGTTACGGTCGATAAACTATTCTATAGCGACTATTTTAAAATTTGATTTGGACGTAAATCAAAATCTACACAATGAAATCCCGATTTTTCTCTTCCATTAGAAAAATATACTTCACTAGCTCCGAACGTTTCTTGTTTCACGGAAATCTGATTTAAAAGGGACCCTGTATATTCAGTTGAAGTTCAAATCGCCAAATAGCGAACTGCCGTGCCATTTCGAGCTCGATTATAATTATATTATAATTATACGTCCAAACTTCATTTAAATAATATATTAGTTATTCAAATTCAATTCCAAACTGAAATATATATTTTGAATTGTCCAGTTCACACGATATTGTGAATTCCACTAATTCTGATTAATTCAGAATTAAATATATTATTTAATTATTATATTAATTAAATATTCAATAGTTATTTAATTCAACGACCATTTAGAACTCTAAATCACTATTTAAATAATTAATAAATTAATTATTACATCGTAAAAGTACGGGACATTACAGCTCCAGTCGTCTTAGCAATTAAGGAAGATGGCTCACTTCGTCTATGTGTGGATTATAGGGAGCTGAATAAGCTCACCAAGAAGAATAGGCACCCGCCACCTAGAATATACGACCTGCTTGATCAGCTAGTCGGCGCATCGGTTTTCTCGCAAATGCATCCATCCATAGGGTTTCATCAATTGAGAGTGGTAGAGGATAACATAGATAAGAATGCATTCGAAACTCTAGATGGCTTCTTCGAATGGTTGGTTATGCCTTTTGGGTTAACCAATGCACCCGCCTATTTTGTGGACTTTATGAGTAGGGTGTTTAGGGAGTTTCTGAACCAGTTCGTGATGGTCTTTATGGACGACATTCTGATCTTCTCAAAGAACGAGGAGGAGCATGCCCAACACTTAGGATAGGTTCTATGCACCCTTTGGTCACATCAACTCTAGGCAAAGTTTTCTAAGTGCCACTTTTGGAGAAAGGAAGTAAGGTTCCTAGGGTGGTCTCCAAGGACGGGATAGCAATGGATCCCGCGAAAGCCGTTATAGTTCAAGATTGGAGGGCTCCAAAGAATGCAATAGAGGTGAGAAGTTTCCTAGGGTTGGCGGGCTACTATAGAAAGTTTATCAAAGACTTTTCAAGGGTATCGACCCCGCTTACCGATTGACGAAAAAGAACCTGCTTTTTCGTGGGGTGTTGATTGTGAGGATGCCTTTCAGAGATTGAAGAGGGCTCTGACAACAACCCCAGTTCTGACTCTCCCAAACGGAAGCAAGATGTTTACGGTTCACACCGATGCTTGTGGCATAGAACTTGGTGTCGTCTTGATGCAAGAAGGAAAGGTAATGTACTATGGAGGCAGACAGTTAAGGGTTCATGAGAATAATTACCCAACACATGATCTAGGGTTGGCTACTACAGTGTTGGTGACACTATCTACTTGGAGAAAAGTTTGAGCTATATATGGATCATAAGTCGCTCAAGTACTTGTTCTCACAAAAGGATCTCAGCTTGAGGTAGCAGCGGTGGATGGAGGTCCTAGCGTCCTACGACTTCGAGATAGCTTATACTTCTGGCAAGGGTAATGTAGTGGAGGACGCACTGATTAGGCAGAGGATGACTTTGAGTCCTCTATACATAGAAAGGCGGAGCTTGGAGTAGATCTCAACCTTTAATTTCAAGCCTTCTACGGATTTCACAATTGGATTGTTAGCATCTTTGGAGGTGCGACCTATCTATTGGAGCAAGTTGGATCTAGGCAATGAGAGGACCCCCAGATTTCAGACATCTTGGACAAGCTCAATAAAGGTGAGACTTCTAGTCACCTTGCTAGATATACCATGGATGATAAGGGGTGGCTAAGACGAGATGGAAGGCTATGTGTCCCTAAGATTGGGGAATTGCTCAAGGCAGAGCTTGAGGAAGCTCATCATTCTCGGATGTCTATCCATCCGAGCGGTGATAAAATGTATCGAGATATGAAGAGGGCTTTCTTTTGGACTGGAATGAAGAAAGATGCAGCGGATTTCATAGCTCAATGCCTAACTTGCCAAAAACTAAAGGCTGAACAAAAGAAACCAGACAGATTGCTTCAGCCCTTGGATATCCCGCAATGGAAGTGGGAGAGCATCTCTATAGGTTGCCCTAATCTAGGAAGGGAAACACGGCATTTGGGTGATAGTGGATAGACTTACAAAGAGATCTCATCTTATTCCTGTGAAGATTAAAAGGATAGCGTCTTGGCTGCAACATTTTATCTTCTAGAGAAAGTTCAATTGCATGGGGTACCTTCCAGTATAGCGAGCAATCGCGACCCCATTTTACTTGTGAGATTTGGAAGAGCTTGCAAGAAACGTTAGGTACACAGCTACGTTTGAGCACAACATCCTACCCTCAGACAGATGGACAGACTGAGAGGGTGAATAGAGTTTTTGAGGATATTCTAAGACCTTGTATCCTAGATTTTGAAGTGACTTGGGTAGAGCATCTTCCTTTAGTAGAGTTCGCCTACAATAACAGTTACCGAGAAAGCATAGGCATGGCACCCTTCGAAGCATTATATGGATGTGGGAGTCTACGGACAGACTTCTACTTAGACTGGAAATGATTCGAGATACCTCTGAGAAGATTGATCTTTTCTACCAAAGGATGAAGGCTGCTCAAGATAGACATAAATCATATGCTGACAAAAGGAGCACCAACTTGAAATTTGAAGTAGGAGATATGGTCTTCCTTTAAGTGTCACCACTAAGGGATGTAGTTCGCTTTAGCTCAATAGGGAAGTTGGCACCGAGATTTGTAGGGTCATTCCCTATCATAGAGAGGATTGGACAGATGGCTTATAGGATTAAGCTACCAGATAGAATAGTGGGCGTACATGATGTATTTCACATTTTCTATTTGAGGAAATGTCTCCACGGTATGGTAGAGATAGTAGAGCCGAGCACTCTTTAGGACGTAGAAACTGAGAAGGAAGCAACAGTTAGACAGTTCCTACTCATATCCTTGGATCATAAATCAAGAAGCTTCGCAATAAGGAGATCAAATTGATTAAAGTGCAATAGGAAGAATATCGCGAAGATGCGACATGGGAGGCCGAAGATAGGATTCACACTTCTTATTCTTTTCTTTTTGAGAGTATGTTCTTCTCCAAGCTTTTTCTTTGCACTTACATCAATCATTCAAGTTTTTTACCCTATCATTCGAACTTCTCGATCCATAGGTAGAAACTAATGGTTGGAAACATGTGTTTGAAGCATGTTATGTTTGATGGTTGCAAGTGGGTGCAAGTGTTTGCTAGTGGTTACTCATGGATTCAAATACTCATACTAGGCACTACACCGGCTCAATCAATAACATATTGCATATGGATGTGTCTGCGTTAGGATTTTTTATGGATGGAAATGGATGTATCATCATATGGATGTTGCATTTTGATGAATGATTATGCACACATATAGAGCTTATATGTTGTACTAGGATTATTTGCATAAATTTTGGATACATGTCACAAACATACATTGCACTAAGGAGGTCAACTGAATCAGTCCACCGCCTGATTTTCGCATTAGCGTAAGGACATATACACACACCTTTTCATATGTTCATACAAGCTTTGGAAAAATCTTAACGACATTGGATGCTTGTGGATGACGGACGAGTAGTGGTTGTGGTTGTTAGGATGGTAACATTCTTCTTAACTTGGGGATTTCGGGGATGGAATCCTTTAAGTAGGGGAGAATGTAACACCCAGACACTATAACCGTGCTTAAAGATTATAAATTGAGAATAACTTGATTAAAAATTCATAATTAAGTGAAAGTGGCATTACCGTTGCGTTCATCTTGGAATTCTATTTCAAACAGACCCCAAGTTTGCGTAAAATATATAATGTATGAAGAAGCTAGGGGATTTTAAAGTTTGTACACATATAACAAGCTTATATATAAGCATATATAATAAAATAAATTCTAGAAAATCAAGCGAACAACGAGCGGGAAAATGCCCCATTGGGGTACGACCCAAGCTCAGCCCGGGTTGACCTATGGGTTGACCCATAGGAGATCGGGTCGACCCACCGTGTATATAGGAAGATCCATTTTGTGAATCTAGACTGCTTTTTGCACCATATTCGTTGCTGACTTAGCATGACCTGTATGGTTTAGATTTAAAACCTAAAATCTAAGGGTTGATGTTGATTCTGTAAGTCTACAAATAGATGGCTTCCCTCATTCTCAATTCACTACTTCTTCATATCTTCTTCCTCTCTGAAACTACTCTGAAAATTATAAACATATAAATGGAGGAATGCCGCTAGAGGTTGGATTAAATAGAAGCAACATCAAGACTTGGACTTGGATTCTTACGGCATAGTGTTATATAATTATCTTCACCAAGATTCACCGTGAGTTACAGTTATTTACAGTTTGATTTCTTAGGACTTGAACATGACAGTTAAATAAAATTATTTAGGATCTACAGTGTTAGTAAAATAAATATTACACCTGTTTTCACTATAAATCACTTATCCCTATGATCAGTTATACATGCCTGTGATGTTAAACAAGTCGTACGTGCCTGTGATGTTAATTAAACAAGTCATACACGCATGGGATGTTAATTAAACAAGTCTTACATGCCTATGATTTTTAAACAAGTCATACACGCCTATGATGTTAATTAGACAAGTTATACACATTCATGTGATGTTGGATAAATAACAAGTTAAATGTATCTATCTTCCTTTTCCCATTTTTCTATGTTTACTTCCAGTTTTGCCTGCCTATGTGATTCTATTCTTCTTCCTTGTTTCCTTCTTATTTTACGTGAAGCCTAGGCCTTTAGAAGCCTTGGCTATACCCGATTAGAGTGTGTGTATAATTGGGCAATAATGAATGACACAAAAAGGAATTTAAGCATATTAATTAGTTGGGACAGATTGACTTTATTTTGGGAAAAAGGACAAATATACACATGTTAGGCTTACTCTAAACTAATAAGAGGGATAATGTGTGTATTCTAGAACTTGGTAGAGATATGAATAAACTTATATATGTTCTAAATTGGGAACACGATTGATGAATACTATGCATATGAATTAGACATGTTAAGCCTGACTTAAAACGGACTTAAAGTAAATTAACATGTTAAAAATAAGGTAAGTACCAGATGTAGTTTAATAACTTGAAATGTTATGGGAATTGTACACATATGGGAAGGTGTTTTAAGAAAGGGTTTTCCACACAATGACATGTATAAATTAATACCATGCTTATTAATGGACCTAAACCTGCTAGGTTAAAACCAGAGTATTAATAAGCTAAAAGGTCCCACGTTCTTGCTGTTGTATCGCGTTTTAGGACTCTTAAATCCTAATTACTTGAGGGTACAAGCTTAGGGGGTTTGGCTTGTGTCAATATGTTGTTTGGAACCCATACCAGTTAGTAACGTTGCTTGGTATCTTATTAGAACAGGCCTCACACTAGGTAGGGGATAAGGCACGCTTTATTGAACTGAATAGTAAGAGGTTCACATGAAGGTGGTTACTGGCACATTCCAACGGAGTCATAAGCATGCATAAATCTGATTAGGGAAGATAAGACGTTATAACACATACGGATATCGTTGTGTTCTATAAGTTGCTGGGTTAGGGAGTGATACACCCTACTGCTGGGGATGACACAGGGATTCAGGTTATAGGAAGCCGATCGTTTGAGTAGTAATTTGGGTACATTCTAATCCTATTGTTACGTAATTAGGGTACACCTAATCCTGCTGTTTATTCCTATTGTTAATCATGTTGATATGTAATCATGTTGAACTTGTTGTACTAGTATTGGTGCATACTCAGGCTTAAGACATGAAACATGTATGTTCAGACATATATGTTCAAATATTAACCATTTAGGATAAATGTGAAGCATTACTTGATCATAAGTTTATTCTTGTTCTTTTGTCCATCATGCTATTGTATTTAGTTTAAGTTCACTTTTCATGACACCGTACCTATCTTATCCAGTCTTATTTATCTGTCATGTCATTTATAGTTTATGCATATTTGTAAATCACTGGAACTCGCCAGACTTTATGTCTGACCTTTTTCTCTCGCTTCTATCTTCCTTCCCCCCCCCCCCCCAGGTCATCAGAGTGGAAGCACTCAACAGTGAGTAGGACTTTCTGTAGCACCTTGTACTTAGCTTGGATTTCTTGAGATATGTCTTTCTGACCTTATTCCATCATGGCTTGTGGTGAGGATATGGTTTAGTTTTATAGCATTATGTTATTTTGTTTTGAAGACAAATTTGAAGTACTTTGTAAGCGACTGACGTAACTGGTTTTGAGAACTACGTTTTATTTTAGAAATAAAGTTGAAAGTTTTTTTTCCGCGGCTTATTTATATATGTTCTGTAAATATACATACTATTACCTATTGTGCTTCACGGAACTTAATGCATTCTCTTATGAGTGACATTAATAGACGTGGGGTGTCACATATAAATACCCCCAAGCTTGGCATTCAAAGGGGTTGGCTAATTTACACTCTTCGTACACTTTGGCATATGGGATTGAAGCTCTAAAGCACCATTAATTGTTGCCTCCATCATCTTCATGGATTTCAGTCTTCTTTTGGACTTCTAAACGTTGCATAAACATCTGCCTATAACATTTTGACATCTGCTTTGACTTTTTTACTTCTTTTGGACATTTTCTGATATCCTTGGAATTTCTTTGATGTTGGGTCTATTTTTCGGACCTTACTTCATACATTGACTCAACGAAGAAGAAAATGGGCATTTTGGTCAAAGTTTAGAATTAACAAACATTTTGTTGTTTTATTACACAACTTTGTACACAAATATTGTTCGGACTTGTACAGCTTTTGTAATAAGCTATTATATGATGAATTATTACTATAAAGTGGGTGTAGGCGTTAGTTCCAAACCACTATAAAAACTTGTGTTCTTCCTGCATTTGATCACTTTGGGTTTGGATTACCATTTTTCTGCAAAATGTACACTCGGTTGTTGGCATACGCGAATAGCGACAATTCCCTATGTCAACAAATACGAAGATATGAAGTAGTATTAAATCAACCATGATTGTTGGCTTTGCAAGGAAGGAAGAATATAAGTTCCAAATGCCAAAGGACTACGAGATGAAGTACTAGGAGAGTGTTGTAATTTCAGATTGAATATTCATTATGGTGGTAGCAGGATGTATATAGAAATGAACATTAATTACTACTAAGAACGAACAAAGAAAGATGTTGGAAAGTTTATCTCGAAAGTATGAATTGCTAGTTGCTGAAAGCTGAGTAGAAGAAGCTGGGTGGATTACTGCAACTGCTAAATGTTCCTGAATGGAAATGGGAGAAAATATTGTGAACTTTATAGATAGGTTGCTACAGACTAGAGCATGATATGATGGTATTAGGCAATGGTAAATCGGCTATTCAAAAGTGCAAGATTCATACCAGTCGAGCCTAATAGAATGACATCCAAGCTAGCCGAGTTACTTGTTAAATAGATTTTTCTATTCCATGTGTGTCGAAGAGTACCGTAAGCGGTAGAGATCCAAATTTTACTAGTGATTTTCGAAAAGTATAAAGAGATATTGAGAATCGAGCTGCATTCTGAGCACAACTTATCATCTACAGCCCAACGGGCAAGGTTGAAAGAGATATTCATATAATGGAAAATCTCCTTCAAGCCTGTATTATACATTTTGATGGATCTTGGGAAGATTGCTTGCATTCGTTATTGTTTTCCTACAACAATAGTTATAAATCAAGTACTAGTATGACACCATATGAAACATTGTATGGACGACCTTGTGATGCACCTTAGTGTTGGTGGGAAGTAAGTGAAAAGCCAATACTTAGGCTAGAGATGACTGGAGATATGTCAAAGAAGATAAAAATCATTCGATAATGATAGAAAACTACCTAGGATCGACAGAAAATTTACTTTGATAAGAGAAGAAGAGATTTACAATTATATATTGCAGATACGACTTTTGTAAAGATTCACTTTTAAAGAACATTGTCCAGTGGAAGAAGGGGAACATTAACACTTAGATTCGCTGGACCATTTTCAAAAGCAAAAAGAATTGAAAAATTGGCTAACAGGGTTGACCTTTCATTGAAGATGGTGGGTGTATACAACGTCTTACATGTCATATATCAATAGAAGTTTGTGCATGACTCGGGCATAATGGTAGCGCTGGATCAACTAGACGATGTAGAGGTGAAGCTAGAAGTTTTAAGGCCTTGTAAGCCGCTTCGAGTTGTTGAGTATGACATAAAACATTTTAGGAGGAATGTATTTAAGCTAGTTAGTATGCAATGGAGGGACAATGAGAGAGATAGTACATGTGAGACTAAATAGAGCATAAGGATGACCTATCTAGAACTCTTCAAGTGGTAAGATCCATTTATCATAACTACTTGCACCATTACGTCTAATATTATTAGTATTCCATATGCTAGGATAAATTTAATTCACTATTTGCGTGACTGATTGATTTATGTGTTTGATGCTTTCTAACAAATGGTAAGCATGTTGGTTTACATTAATTGCTTATGTTCATGTACGGATTTCGGGGATAGTATTCCTAAAAGAGGATAGAGTGTAACAACCTACATTTTAGGCATCGAAATATTGTAAAATAATTATGTCTATTTCATTTTAATTCGTACTAATATTTTGAAATCTGATTTTTAGGTATATTTTAAACACCTGAAATTTTTGGAATTTATATGCGATAATTTTTAATTTAAATGTATTTACTTTAGATATAAATTTTGATAGAAGCCAAATTAGAATTTATAAATTTTTTATTACTTTGGGATGATGGTTTCCCATTCCGTAGAGTGGTTATATAAAAAAACGAACAAATGATTAGGAAGTTATGACAGATTTAAGTTTCGAAAACTACTGGCCAGAATTAGAGAAGGATTAGTGTGCTGAATTAAAAGCTCATTATTCTAATATTATTTTCTGTTAATATGGGCTCAGAGAAATCATTTGAAATTTTTTCGTTTATTTAATCAGCTCCAAACCTTATATCTACTCCAATTCTTTATTGATTTCATCACTTCTCCCAGATTTCATTGAAGATCATCTCTAACTTCAAATTTTATGCTAAATCTTCATCTTCAAGTTATATCTCGTCATTTCGGTTGCATTGTCATATAATTTGTCACTGTTTAGATCCGGTCTCATCTAGATCTTCATGAATTGGTTGATATGGTGAGTAGTTATGATCTTTCACTATTCTATAATGGATTATATGCTAGAATAATGTGATTTTATTTTGTAATTATATTTTAAACTATACATTGGTAGAATCTAACTAAAATTTTAGATCTATATGCTATTTTAACATAATTATGCATGTAGTTTATGAATTTGATAAATCTATTATCATATTTGCATGTTATATTATGACTAAATCCATGCAGAGGTTGTGATTGTTAGTCAATTGATGTTTTAAATATTTGAACTAAATGAAAATGTATGTGTTGTATTGATTTAATTGCTATTATGTTTGAATTGTATGCTATACTTGATTGATTTGCTAGTGTTCTGCATGTTTAGGACTTAACTCGAAGATTGGAGCATATCCCAGGCATGGTTCACCGGAGTCACACGAAACTTGAAGGAAAGACACTAAAGAAAAGGGAGGCATAATATGACTTACATATAGATCAAGGCTGAGTACTAGAGTCGGTAATGAGTCATAGATATGATTTGACACCGACTTATAAGTATTACTTGGGTGTCTCTTGCACTTGCTACAGAAGAGGTGTAGGCCTTTTGAAGGATGTTTGCAGCTTTTTTTCGATGGATGGGCCAAGTGCCCAATATTTTGATGACCTATCTTTAATGGGTTGAATCATGATGCTTGGAAGAGAAGATGGGAATGTTATAAGTGATGAGTCGGGGACATCATTATCAGGGATGGATACGTCAGAGGGTTGAAGAAAAGTTAGAATGCAATGGCTAAGTAATCGAGTTGGTGGAAACTCATCTGATTGGATTGATGACTAGTTACATTGGAGGCTCCATCTGAGATGTGACTCATAAAATAGGTTCTTGGGTTGCAGTGGAACATGGTAGAAATAATGGCTCATGCATATCGTACCACATCATGAAATCATGAATTTTTAAATGGAATCTTGGATTGGAAGTAGGATCGAAGATGGCAGCTGTTAGATCAAAATTTGGACCTAACACCCAAATTGTTATGATTCGTAGAGAATTATAACTGAAGAATGAAGAAAAAGCAGAAAACACACAGAATTTATAGTGGTTCGGCGTTAACGAGCCTACGTCCACTTTATATACTATTGATTATACTTTTAATGCTAGAACAATCAATGATTTCTCTCAAACTCACTTTACAATTGTGATTTCTCTCAGTTATTTCAAAGTACAACTGATAAGAAATGGTGGTATGACAGTAATGGTGGAATCAATACTCAGAACTGCCCAAAGATCCTGAAAAATGCCAACCTCTGGGCTATTTATAGCTGATTCTGTCAGGCGGATCGCGGTCACACGTGGCGTAAATCCCGAGAATATCAGATCGGATCGAGCAATAAGGAAGAATTGGTCAATGTGACAGTTGTTGACACGTGTCGCTGGATCCATGCATTTCGAATCGCTGAAGACCAGTTCGTGGTTGAACAAGTCAGGAGCTTCGCCACGTAGCAGGGGATCGGATCGGAGTGAGGTGGTGGCATAGGTGCGGATCGGGTCGTGCTCCCATGGACGGATCGGGTCGCGTTCTGTGCTGGCGATCTGAGGGGTGCGATCCGTGTGTGCAATCCGCTGGTGCGATCTGGCCTTTCAAGAACTAGAGGAACAAAGCTTCATACTCTCTTCTTGTGTGTAAACCTTGGTGGCTTGGTCAAAAAGCTAGCCAACATTTTGCCCCCTCGAAGTATGTTTCATTGATGGAACATGCTTCGAAGTCATAGAGGTATCATTTCGCGAAGTTATGCCATTTAATGGTCGTGCCTGTCTGAAAAGTCTTGCTACTTCAGAATAGTCGCATCTTTTGACAAGTATAAATACTAGTATAGTCTTCGATCATTTCTCGTTCGTTGAACAATT
Source organism: Allium sativum (assembly GCA_030737875.1). Lineage (NCBI taxonomy): Eukaryota > Viridiplantae > Streptophyta > Magnoliopsida > Asparagales > Amaryllidaceae > Allium > Allium sativum. Next base: position 506,995,784 of record CM060912.1, read on the forward strand.
CTTTTCTGGAGTTTGTTGGAGACTTCATCGTCTAGTTTACCAGGTAAATTTCTGAAATTTTCCTTCTCCTTTTTTTTTTTTAAACAATGGTCCAGGTCGCACCTTCGTTTCGCGATCCATGACCACGGATCGTGATCTGGTGACTTGGTGGGCCTCATCGCGGGTCGCGATGGGCTTCAGCCTGCGGCCTGTTAGGAGCGAATAAAACAAAAAGTAGAAGACTAACGGTCGCGATTTCCTCTATATAAGCCCGAACCTCTTCACTTTAACCCCTTCTTCTTCTTTCCGTATCGCGCCGCCAGGTTCTCTAAAAGAAAAGCCCTAATTCTTCAAATCTTTGGGAAATCCACTTATTTTCTAATTTTAGAAAGGTAATTACGCACGAAAATGCTTCCATGTTATTTCCGCCCTCTTCTATCATATGTACGGCGAAATTTTGTAGTTTTTTGAGGTTTCGGGGGCTGGCGCGAAACCATGGCTGATGGGTCTCGGTCACTCAAGAGAGAGGAGGAGGATGAAGGAAAAGGAAGAAGAGAGCATGTCGGTTCGACTCGTGGGATCAGAAGGAAGAGGGAGAAGATGAAGGAGGAGGGCGAGATGTCGGATCGTGGTGATGTAAAGATCAGGGGGAAGCTATGGTGTGAAGTCTTGCATCGGATCGGGTCGTGTTTGAGGCAAGGGAGCGGTTCGTGGTGGAAGTGGTGAGATGACGGATCGGGGGAAGAGCAAGGTACCGGATCGTGGTGAGGGTTGCGAGTCATGGATCGCCAGGAGGTTATCACGATCCGTTCAGATATGAATCAATGCGTTGCGCGATCCGTGGCCCTTCCTTGAACTAGTACCTTTCCACGAACCGAATCCTTCGTCACGAGCTGACCATGTAGCGCGATACGAACCCTTACCCACGATCCGAAGGATTATCACGAGCCACATAATGAACGATCCAATGAACTTGTAAAATAAGCAGTGCAACTTAACTCTATCATACCAATGGACAGTTAGGTTAGAGAATTCATGACGAACTTTCTGGACTGGATGACAACATAATTTAACTGCATATGACGACTAATATCTTGATGATCTTGATAACCTTTATGCTTTTTCTTTAAGACATGCACAGGCACAAACTTGCACTCACACACACAAGGGGGACGGGTAATTATAATATTATTTCTCATGTTTACTCGCCTAAACAGTAATGTCGGATAATCGTTCCCCTTCAAGATCTGACACAGAGACGGATCCCGAGGTGTATGAGCATCTCAACCCCGAGGTTCTTCCAACTAATACAGAGGGTGCGGATTCTGGATCCGAATATGAGGCGGAAACAGAATCGAATCCGTCTGAGAGTACCTTGCTTGATGAAGAGTCAGAGGTAGACGACCGAGCTCCCGACGAAGTCCCTGGTGCAATAGAAATAGAGAAATTCACAGACTCTCTAGCTTCCAAACTTGATGACATAAAGCTTAAGAGAATTTGCTTGAGACATGGGATCCCCTGGGATGATGTGAGGACACCCGACAGCAAAGATAGACCTCATTTGGCTCCGGGGGGGGGGGGGGTATATGACAGTCAGCCGACCCATGTGCTGGGTAGGATCTATTCCTCTGTTTCCTCCAATAATCATTGAGACCTTAAAACGATTGGGTATTGCTCCGATGCAGCTTCATCCCAATGCCTACGCGGCTCTATACACTCTATATATCGCATACGCGGAAATCCTGCATACCGAGCTCACATTTAAAGATTTAAAATTCTTTTATCTTTTCAAGCATCGCTTCTCGGCAACTCCAAATTTCTCTTTCTTCGAATCGGTAGCAAATAGGAAGGTTCTGTCTGACGGATACAGCAACATAGGGGATCCCAAGGCCGATCGGTTCTATATAAAGAGACAGGCTGGGTGTTCAAGAAGATGGCTTAAATCAAGTAAACTTTTAACTTTTGACTGAATAACTTGTTTAAGAAATCGAAGCATTAACATGCCCCCCTTTTTTTTCTCTTTGCAGATCACGCCTTTCCCAAGATGGAAGGCTCGGTATACAATAATCGACTGTCTCTTCTTCTACAAAGCAAATCCGATTTTCTAAAGATTAAGAAGTGCATTACTGACGAGAACCTTCACAAGCACCGCCTTCTGGATATAAGGTTTGGACTTGGTGCAGGCTGCAAACCCTACAAATACGTACCCCCGACAGAGGGAGAAGGAACGTCACGGGCAGTAGAAACAATTAAATTTCGTAAGAGTCCTTCGCCGATAGTCATTCAGGACGACGAAGACCTAAACATATATAGAGGAGATGAGGCCTGTGGTGATAAGTCTAAGGAAATCCCATTTTCTCTGGGGGGGTTCCCCTCAAGGGCCACTCTTCCGATTGAACCTGCTGCTCCCGATGATTTAACAGAAGAACATCTATTTAAAGAGCTGACCAAAATTCCTTTGCCTGATGATGTATACACACAGGGAGACTTTGAAGGGGAGCCATTTTTCCTTGTTTCTGAGGAAACAACTGTTCCAGTTGGAGAACGAGAAACTACTCAGATGAGCCTGACTTCGAGCCCTGGTCTGTTAGGGGGAATTATATGGGATGCACAAATCACACGCACTGCCTGACCCCACACTTTTATATCAACAGTATTCAAGGTTTTAATATGCTCTTATTTCTTTTGCAGGAAAGATGTCTCGTAGGCGATCTTATTCCTATCGCTCTCTCCGTGAAGGTACACCCAGCCTTCATCCAAATCCTGAGCGTGCTCGCGGCCTTTCTCACAAGCCTACTTCTTCACAATCCAGGTCTCCATCAAAACCAACCTATGGCAAGCTTCCCAGTTATTCGGTGCCACCTGTAGGGGGAAAACAACTTCCTAAAGACTTAACCCCTCCGAAGAGTGCACCCTCCCACAGCAGGTCATCAAAAAGAAATTACGAGCCCAAGGATAAAAGCAAGGATCCAATCAAGGATTCTGAGAAGGAGAAAATTGACATTGTCCCTTCCAGCCAACAAGGTTTGATTGCCCCCGGGTCATGAGATTACATCCATGGTCCTGAGACTCAGGCTAAAATGGAAAAGTTGCGAGAACAATTCCCCGACATCTTCTTCGAAAGGATGATGTTTGTTCCAGCCTTGGAACCAGTTCCTAGGAACTGGGATACTGAAGTCATCGGGCACATTCGCCATGTAGCCAGGCAGTATGAGGCGATGAAGAAACATGATGTTAATCTTTCAGAGGTCATCCGAACGCTTGAGATGGAAGCACATAGATCCAAAGTGAAGATAGATAACAATGAAAGGGCCAGGGAAAAAATGGAGAAGGACTTAGAGGATGCACAATCTCTGCTTGCCTTGGCCCAACGAGATGCTAAAGCTTACAAAACAGAGCTGGAGGAGGCCAGGCAATGTTTCCATAATGAGCTTGATTCTAATAGCAAAGAGCGAGTGTTATTGAAGCAAGAGGTGGAAGATCTCAGGATGGCCAACTCCGAATTGAAAACAACACAGGATCACTTCGAGGCCGAAAGAGCTACTTGGGAGAAAGAAAAGGCAAGTTTGAAGGAGAGTTTAGCTTTGGCCGAAGGAGAGAAAGTAATTCTGAATGAGCAAGTCGCGGATGCAGAGAGGCGCGCGGCTCTCGCCGAAAAGAATGTAGAAAGTGCCATTGAAATGTCTACTGCTTCTAACGACAAGCTCCTCGAGAGAGAAAAGGATATCAAAGGATTTGAAGAAACGATATTTGACTTCCTCGGCCACGTCCTCAAAACCCGTAACATCTCATGGATCCCAGACTACCACGTCACTTTAGCCAACATATGGGATGTCATCGTCGAGGGTGAGAAGCGGCGATTAGGAGTTGAAGAGATTGACGAAGATGAGTTGATGAGGACCATTCTGAGGGATAACGAGCCCGAGGATTTGACAGAAGGCCGGCGCCTAATTCAAGAAGAGATGGAGAAGGAGAGGACTCTGGCTAAGGGAAAAAACAAGATTGATGAAGGTTCGAGCTCAGCTGTAGAGCCCAAGGCCTCCGGAGTGGAGGAATACAATCCCAATGATCCATTAATTCCTTTGTGCCCGACTCCTTTGGTTGTCGGAGCTTCTGCAGCTAGCTTTGATGGAGGATCAGCGGAAGGTATCTCCATTTTTTCCCCGCAATTTTTCAAAGCAGTTGTGAGTTGTCGTCGTCTGGTGGGGCAACCAATCAAATTAATAGCACGTGTTCCTCATAATATAGGTGGCGGGCCCGTCGATAAGGATGTCGAGAAGAAGACAGAGGCGGAGAAGATTGACGTCTCGCCTAGTGCCGGTGTTGATGCACCAAAGCAGGCTGAAGGTACAACATCGGAGAAGAGCGTCCTGGCACCCAGTGCTGATGCTCCTAAGGATGACGAAATCATTGATGCCTTGAAAGATATGGATGGGCGCCATGTAGATGATGAGGAGGATGTCATTATCACCAAAGAAGTCAAAGGCGATGACGACGAGACCTTGGCCGAAAGAAAGGCTAGGCAGGAAAAGCAGCTGGCTTTAAAGAAGAAGGAACAAGAGCCTTTGAACGTAGCTCCTATCTCGGAGTTTGATCCCAAAACTGGGATGGTTCTGAAACTCCAGCCCAAATCGATCACTAAACAGCTTCATTTCGAGAATCCTGATGATTTCCCAGCTTCCCTTACTGATAAAAGAAAGAGAAAGAAGGAGGAGGAGGAGTCTTCTGATGAACCTTCAGCTCCTCTTATAGACAAAAGGAAGAGAAAGAAGGATGATCAATCTGATATTAACAAGGCGGAGCTGGAAAAGCAGAAGAAGGAGAAAAAGTCCAAACGTAAATAGGATACTACCACTTGTCTATGTTTTGTCTTTAGGCTTCCCAGTGGCCATGAAATGTAGTTGTGAGACTGGCCCTCACTTTTGTTTTAGGTTGCTTTTCACGTTGTAGGCTTGCAGTTTATGAATGAAAGTTTATTTCTTTTGCATCATCGTGTACCTGCATTTAATAAACTTTTCATGCTTAGTCATAAATTATTTGCTTATAACTACAAATCATTCAAGCAACAAAAAGACTTTAACAGTATTGTACTGCATCAAGAAACATGTATGCATATATCTGCCCCCAATTAATCGTTAAAGAATGATTTGAGTTATATGCATGTTGCCCCATGTTTCTGAACAAGGGGGACTTGGAAATTTTTGTAGGATTAGAGTTCTTGCGGTGCCAGGCTTTTGGCACTTCGATACTCTCACGATCCATCTGCGGGTCAAAGATCGAACTCGTGTCATAATCTACGCACCGATCCTTCAGCAGGGTAGAGATCCTGTGGGCGTTGAGTCTCCAGCACCGTTCTCAGCGCTTAATCATAGACGCTTTTATACTCTCCTAGCGATTGCCGAGGCTAGAGTTCGAGCTCAGCTGTTCAGTCGCTCCCCGATCCTTCAGCGGGGTAGGAGCTCTTTCTCAGCGCTCAATCAGAGATGCTTTTATACTCTCCTAGCGATTGCCGAGGTTAGAGTTCGAGCTCAGCAGTTCAGTCGCTCCCGATCCTTCAGCGGGGTAGGAGCTCTTTCTCAGCGCTCAATCGGAGATGCTTTTATACTCTCCTAGCGATTGCCGAGGTTAGAGTTCGAGCTCAGCAGTTCAGTCGCTCCCCGATCCTTCAGCGGGGTAGGAGCTCTTTCTCAGCACTCAATTGGAGACGCTTTTATACTCTCCTGGCAGTCGCCGAGGTTAGAGTTCCGTCAAGGCAGTTCCGATCATGGTACACCGTCGTCACTTATGGACGTCGCCTTCATGTCCGTTACACCCTCTCTCGGCTCTGGAGAGTTAGAGTGCTATCAATAATGTGATTTACTTTATCGCTCCTTCTGAGCTTTGATTGTTGATTGCTTTCCATTCTGATGGAAGGCACCTAGAGTTATATGTTCCTGAGGTTGTTTTATGGTTCACAACAAATTTCATAAAGATAGAAAACAGGTAAATAATGGTGCAATAAAGGTAAACGACACACAATATTTTTATAGTGGTTCGGTCAAATCGTGACCTACGTCCACTTTATAATCTTTTGCTCAAGAAACCAGACTATTCTAGGCAAGTCATGCCTTGTACATGGTTCTTAATAAAACAAAAGAATAGATCTGACATCTTTACGTCAGATACGGCCGCAAATATTGGGCATTCCACACTCTGGGGATTTCCTTTCCATCTACGGTTGTTAGCTTGAAGGTTCCATTATCAAGCTTGCATAGAATGGAGTATGGTCCTTCCCACTTCACACCCATATGAGTTGGGGGTGGAAAGACACGCTTCAGAACCAAGTCTCCGGGTTCAAAGGTTCGGGCTCGAACCTTTTTGTTGTAGTATCGGGCGACCTGTTGCTTGCATCTCAAGGCATGCAGGTCTGCTTCATCCCTCTTCTCTTTGATCATATCCAGGGATTCAAGGAGCAATTCGTTATTAGTCATCGGATCGTAATAAGTCACTCGGTGAGAAGGTACTTTTATTTCAACCGGGATGACTGCTTCTGCTCCAAAATCAAGAAAGAAGGGGGTATGGCCTGTTGCCGATTTATACGTTGTCCTATAGGCCCATAGTGCTAAGGGTAATTCATCAACCCACATGACTCTGGCCCGCTTCAGTCTTCTTTTCAGAATAGACTTAATCACTTTATTCGCCGCTTCGACCTGTCCGTTCGACTGCGGATGCGCCACAGAGGTGTACCGTTTCTCGATGTGGTATTTCTGGCAGAAGTTCCTGAATTTAGTGCTATCGAACTGAGTTCCATTGTCAGTTATAACAATCTTTGGAATCCTAAATCGACAGATGATGTTCCTAACGATGAAGTTGATCACTCGGTTGGTTGTGATTGTAGTCAGTGGCTCAGCCTCGACCCACTTAGTGAAGTAGTCTACAGCTACAATAGCGAACTTCGCTCCGCCCTTAGCTATGGGGAGACTTCCGATGATATCAATTCCCCACATAGCAAAAGGCCATGGGCTTGTCATCGTTTTTAACTGACTAGGAGGTGCCCTAGGTATATTTGAAAATCTCTGGCATGCATCACCCCGTCGTGCGTACCTCGCCGCATCTTTGTTTATGGTAGGCCAGAAATAACCATGCCGCAACACCTTTTTTGCCAATGTTTGCCCTCCAGTGTGATCGCCGCATTCACCCTCATGTACCTCCTGCAGTACACGCTTGATGTTGTCATGAGCTACACACTAGAGAAGGGGCATCGAAAATCCCTGTCTGTAAAGGACTCTGCCTTGCAGAACGTATCGGGAAGCTTTACGAATTACTTTATGCCTCTCGCTCTTTTTGGTCGGAAGCGTTCCATTCATCAAGAAATTCTTTAGAGGGGTCATCCATGACTCCCTTTCTGGTTCCGTCTCTAGTACCGGATCAATTTCCATTTGATCTATACTAGGAGACTGAAGTACTTCAACTGGGGCTAGCCCGGTCTCTTCAGAATCGTCGGAACTAGCCATCTTCGCCAACTTATCCGCCTGTTGGTTCTCTGACCGCGGAATATGAGATATGCTGTAGTGATCGAAGCCGTTCAGCAACTCCTTCGCTTTTTCCAAGTATAAAATCAATCTTGGGCTTTTGGCTTGGAATTTTTCAGTGACCTGGTTTACAACTAACTTGGAGTCGCAAAATATGTCCAGCTTTGTGATTTCCAACTCCTTTGCGATCCTTAGCCCGGCTATCAGGGCTTCATATTCGGAGTCGCTGTTAGTGGCGTGAAACTCCATCCGGATAGCATAGGATATCAGCCGTTTCTTAGGAGTTTCAAGCACTACTCCAGCGTCGGATCACTTGTCATTCCTAGCGCCATCAGTATACAATCTCCAGGCACTGGGATCGAGAAGTAACTTTGGTGGGTCAGCTTATTCTTTCGCTATATCTTCCTTCGGGACAGTAAACTATGCTATGAAATCGGCTATCACTTGCCACCGTATCGACCGCTGGGGCTGAAAGTTCAAATCAAATTGACTCAACTCAAAGTTCCATTTGAGTAGTCTTCCAGACGCTTCTGGTCTCTGTAGAACTTGCTTGAGTGGATGATCAGTGTACACGGTGATGGGATGAGCCTGAAAATAATGTCGAAGCTTTCTCGAGGCAATCAACAAACTGTACGTCAACTTTTCTATCCTTGGATAATTACGCTCTGCTGCCGCCAATTTTTTGCTCACGTAATACACTGGTCTTTGAACTTTATCTTCTTCTGTCACCAATGCTGAGCTAATCGCGTGGGACGACACTGCCAAGTACACGAATAAGTCCTCGTGATCCACCGGCTTAGATAATATCGGAGGTTTCTCTAGGTGACTAAACAGGTTCTGAAACGCTTCTATGCAGTCAGGCGTCCATTTGAAGTGGCGTTTTCCTCGCTTTATCAATTCGAAGAATGGGATGCATTTGTACGTAGCCCTGGAGATGAATCTGCTTAGTGTTGCTACTTTCCCTGCAAGGCTTTGCACATCTTTAATTTTCCTAGGCTCCTGAATGCCTCTGATTGCTGCGATCTGGTCTGGATTAATCTCAATCCCGCGAGAACTGACGATGAATCCCAAGAATTTTCCGGACGCGACCCCGAATGAACATTTCGTTGGGTTGAGTTTCATCCCGTACTTTCAAAGAATGCCAAACATCTCTGCCAAGTCTGTAGTGTGATTGGAGGATTTACTGGACTTAACCAACATGTCGTCGACGTATACTTCCATTGTTTTCCCAATCTGGTTATAGAGCATTCTGTTCACTAACCGTTGATATGTAGCGCCTGCGTTCTTCAAGCCAAAGGGCATTACCACGTAGCAGTATAATCCTAGATCCGTAATGAAGCTAGTGTGTTCTTGTTCTGGAACAAGCATTGGAATCTGGTTATATCCTGAATAAGCATCCATAAAGGAGAGAAGTTCATGACCCGCCGTAGAGTCCACCAACTGATCGATCCTGGGTAACGGAAAACTGTCTTTTGGGCAGGCTTTATTCAAATCCGAGAAATCGATACACGTTCGCCACTTCCCGTTGGCCTTCTTTACCAGAACTGGATTTGAAATTCAGTTTGGATAGGTTGAGTCTCTGATAAATCCATTATTCTTTAGCTTTCCAACTTCTTCTTTCAAGGTAGCGGACCTCTCTGGGCCCAGCATTCGCCTTTTTTGTTTTACCGGAGGATGCTTAGGGTTAATGCTTAATGAATGGCTCATGATTGATGGAGATATCCCACACATGTCTGCGTGGGTCCAAGCAAATAAATCCAAGTTATCTTTCAAGAAATCCGTCATTCTTTAGCTAAATTCGGATTTAACTGGGATCCAATCTTAAAGACCTTCTCTGGGTCACTATCATCGATCGGTACATCCACAGTTGTCTCGTTGGGAGTCGCCATTCTGCCCCCAGGTTCTTTGTCCTCTCTGGGATCTATATCCTCGGGAAACTCTCTGGGCGACTCACCTACGGTTGTCCTCTTTAATTGCTATGAGGTCTCCGCCCTTGCGGGGGGAGAAGCGCCCTTGGTTTCTATGTCTCCTCCGTTGCGGAGTAGCTTTAGCTCTGCAATATAACATGCTCGTGCGGAAACCTGATCTCCTCTGACAATACCAACACCAGTTTCTGTAGGAAACTTCAATAACAAGCACCAGAGGGCTATACAGGCTCTGAACTTTGCTAGGGCCGATCGGCCCAAGAAGGCATTATAGGGCAATTCAATACCCAAAACCACGAAGGGAAGAATTCTCACTCTCTGGCGTTCTCCTTCCCCAAGTGTAACTGGTAGCTCTACATATCCCATTGGAGCGGTGGAAGCTCCGTTAAATCCATGGATCCATCCCTCACAGGGCTTCAAATCTTTTATCTCGAGATTCATCTGGTCGAATGTATTTTTGAAAAGAATGTTGACGGAACTCCTGTTATCCACCAAGACTTTATGAACAGTGGCCGGGCCAATATGAACTGTGATTACAAATGGATCTTCGATCGGAGCATGGACTCCAATGCTTTCTCGTTCGTGGAAAACGACGTCATCAGACATCATCTTTTGTTGCTTTACCGGGACATTGTCCTCAGGGTTGCAACACTCTCCTACCTCGAGGTGCTGCTTAGCCGCATTGACATACTGATCCAATGCCTTGGAACCGTGCCCGGCAAGATAAAGCCCTCCGATTATGGTATTGATAACAAGGTCCTTTCCCTTTTGCTGGGCAGTTGGCCTGACAGCAGGTTGATTCCGGTTCTAAATTGGGGCCTGTACGGCTTTCCTCCTGTCTCTGGGTGTCACTCTGTATTCATCCAATTTTCCTTCTCGGAGAAGCTTCTCGACCACATCTCTTAAATGACGGCATTCATTTGTTGAGTGGCCGTGAATCTGATGGAAGAGACGGAACTTCCCCATCTCACGTTCTTTCTCCGTCGACTCTCTGGGAGGGGGCCTTTTATTTTGGAGGACGTTGTACGAATCCATGAAGATATTCTCCAAAGTATCGTTTATTGGCGTATAACTTTCAAAAGACCTGGGACGAGTCCTTCTTTGGGAGTCGTTCCCTCGATTCCTTTTTCGGTTATTGCCTTTACTGTTATTATCATTGTTTCCTGACTGGCGAGCACCCCGGTTCCGGTTTCCGACATTAACTTCGACCTTCCCCGAGCTGTCTCCAGTCTGCTTAATGGCGACATTGCTCTGGATTTCCTCCTTATCTGCCATTTTTGCCTTCCGGTTAGCATATACCTCCTCCTGACGTAAGTGTACGTTAGCTTTTTCGTAGAATAACTCTCTAGTATGAGGTGGCTTACCGGCCAGGTATCTCCCAAATTCGGTGTCTTTATTTACCCCATCAATCAGGGCTGCTACAACAGTTGGCTCATGAGGATCTTTGACTTCAGTAGCGGCTAGGTTGAAACGGTCTAGATACACCCTCAAACTCTCGTCTGATCGTTGCTTGACAAGGAACAAGTCAATCACACTCTTCGTCCTTTGTGCATAGATGCGGAACTGTTCCACGAACCTTTCACTCAACTCCCTGAAGCTGGAAATTGATCTTGCTGGTAAGCGAGTAAACCATAATAACGCTACATCCTCCAGGAAAATAGGAAATGCTTTGCAGTTGACAGCGTCAGAAGCTGCGGCAGCGGTCATTGACCAAGAATATCTCATCAAATGTTGGATGGGATCAGATCTTCCCGCGTAACGGTTCATCTGCGGCATGTTGAAGTGCCTCGGGAACGTCGCATCTAAAATGTCATCAGTGAAAGGGGTGTGACTACGGTCAATTCCCTAATCTTCATTCCTTTGTCCACGGCTACCTGCCAGAATTTGATGGATCATAGCTGCAACATTTGCACTGGTCAGCGGAGGCTCGGGATCAGCGCTTCTTGCTCAGTGGAACTCTCTGATCTCCCTTCCAGGAGCAGCCACGAAATCTGGGGCTCGGATTGGGCTTCGCTGCCCCCTGTTACCATGAGCATTTGTACGATGAAGGGGCTGAGGTAGTCTATTCTCAACAGGGCTGTCCACACCTCGAGCTCTGGGAGTTGCGGCACGATTATTCGCATTGCGATTTGAGGGCCTTGTACCCAGTACCTCTTCTTCTCGTGATGGCAGGGTTCCAAATCGGAGCTTCTCTATGTTTTCAGGCCTCTCATACGGTCGACGTGGAGGTCTTGGCGATTCCTCTGACGAAGAAGAGTACTCTGGGGTGAGCGGACGAACTGGGGGCGTCCTTTGCCTTGCAAGATCATTGAGCCTTCTATCCATAGCAGTCAAGTTCTGTCGCAGCATGGAGCTCTCCTGCCTTTGAGCAGCCAATTCATCAAACAGCCTCTCCCACATTTCAGAGAAGCGAGAAAGATCTCCCTCAGTAACGGGAGCAGAAGGGTCATATTGATCATCAACATTTCCTCTTATGCGCAGATAACTTGAACCAGGTCGAGCAAAGGTACCGGGACGGGAAGTGTGAGCCATAACCTCCTTTCCAGGTCGAGTTGTAGTCTGGTCATCATTTCAGATCGCTGCGGATCAATGTCGGTGGCTCGTTGCGCCCCCCTTGGTTCGGTTCGTGGTGACGCTGGGTAGAGGGTTCGGTGCATTGTCATAGGATCGTGTGACAACCCCATCAGCAGTCCGGTTCACTCCGCCCTCATCAGCCTGGATCATGGCGCCCTCATCTGCTCGGATCGTTACACCACGGTCGGTTCGGATCGTGCTTTGGTCCCCGCGATCCGCGAGACCCACCTCGACCTGCTCGTGAACACTTTCTTCAATTGCCTCATTCGCTTGCGAAGCTCGTACTTCCTTAGACTTCTTTCCAGCCATGATATCTGATGTCGCTGGAATCTTCAGAAATCTGAACAGTGAAGTTTTGGGACTGTTTTCTTCGGGCTTTCAAATCCAAATAGTAGAATAGCAATCCGGTAGGCTGAGAATTGAATTCTCAGTGAAAGCACTAAAATGTTAGATCAAAATTTGGACCTAACACCCAATTGTTCTGATTCGTAGAGAATTATAACTGAAGAATGAAGAAAAAGCAGAAAACACACAGAATTTATAATGGTTCGGCGTTAACGAGCCTACGTCCACTTTATATACTATTGATTATACTTTTAATGCTAGTACAATCAATGATTTCTCTCAAGCTCACTTTACAATTGTGATTTCTCTGAGTTATTTCTAAGTACAACTGATAAGAAATGGTGGTATGACAGTAATGGTGGAATCAATACTCAGAACTGCCAAAAGATCCTGAAAAATGCCAACCTCTGGGCTATTTATAGCTGATTCTGTCAGGCGGATCGCGGTCACACGTGGTGCAAATCCCGAGAATATCGGATCGGATCGAGCAATGAGGAAGAATTGGTCAATGTGACAGTTGTGGACACGTGTCGCTGGATCCATGCATTTCGGATCGCTGAAGACCAGTTCGTGGTTGAACAAGTTAGGAGCTTCGCCACGTAGTAGGGGATCGGATCGTAGTGAGGTGGTGGCATAGGTGCGGATCGGGTCGTGCTCCCATGGACGGATCGCGTCGCGTTCTGTGCTGGCGATCCGAGGGGTGCGATCCGTGTGTGCGATCCGCTGGTGCGATCTGTCCTTTCATGAACTAGAGGAACAAAGCTTCATACTCTCTTCTTGTGTGTAAACCTTGGTGGTTTGGTCAAAAAGCTAGCCAACAGCAACTCAACATGAAACGAGGCTGTGGATAATGGACTAGATTGAGTGTCAGAGCTTGTGACCAAAATGGAGTTGCAGATAAACTTTGGATATTGGGAGTGCCAAAAGAATCATTGATAACTAAGAGTGTTTTAATTGTGACTCATAGAAGGTGCACTATGCGTATGGATGCTTATTGACTAATTTCGAAAACCTTGTACCTTGGACCTGTTTCAAAGGTCTGATGATGAATTTCAGATCCTCTACGGCAAGTACCAAATTAGTATACAGAGGAAGAGTGAAACTAGAACTGGGCTTTAGAAGGCGATGACTATGATTTTCTTGATGGTTCGTGTGGTTGCTACGACTATTATTGTTTTTTTAATTGGTAGGCTATTGCTTATAGGTTGCACTGCACTAAAACAGGCAGTTCCTAAACACTAAAGTGTTAAAGAAATTTTACTAGCACTTTTTTGGTGTTACCAATGGCCTACAAGGAACGGAGATGACAAACTTATCACACTTATAAGCGTTACTTAACTACATCTTACTAATGCTTATAAGTGTTGTTAAAGTGTTCTCTTATAAATGTTGTAAAGTGCAGATACTGTAAACATATTAGCATTACAAAAGATGTCTGCAACATTGCTTAGTAACATTTATAAATGTTTCTCTTCTAGATTTTCATAACATTTATAAACATTACTAATGTAAACAGATGATTCATTTATTGTAGTACTAATATCGTAACATTTAATGCAAGCGAAGCATAATATTTTATAAATAACAATTTGCATAACACACATGCTCCATCATAAAATCTGATGCAAAGTTCAAATTGCTCAAGTATAATATGCCATAACTAATTACTAAAGATGTAACATCCCATAAAATGCACCTTAATGAAATAGACACATAATAAAATTAAAGATAAATGATAATAATAGTCGGTTACAAATTAATGGATTAAAAAATAGAATTTTGGGTAATCAAGAATTATGCTATGAAATATTACAGATATATTCGTGGCAAGATTCTGATCCGTTTATATATTTTATTTGCTGAAAACGAAGTACGTATGTAGAATTTATTAATAAAACAAGTTATACGTAAATTGTTTACACACAAAATTTGAAATTCAAACTGATTAAATATAAATCAAGAAAATTATTAATTAATAAGTGGCAGAAAGGAATATTGCAAAAGGATTTGAATTTGTTTGTTGACATATATATGCAGACGGGGACAAGGATAATAAAAAATAGAAAGTAATCAATCTCATTAATGAATAATTAATATTAATACAAACGTGCAAGGAAACAAAGCTCTCTTCCTCGACCACAGAAGAGGGGTCGACCGCTCCTATCGAAGGGGAGTCGACTGCCCTTTTACATAGGTGGTCAGTCACTCTTCGCATATGGATGGAGGATAACTTTACTTTTTATGGATTTATTTATAATATTCCAACAACGACTTGTCCAGATTAAATCTAACTAATCCAACAGTCTGTATACATACTTGCAACTATAGATAAAAATCCGTAGCCACTCCCTAAACTCTACACCTAATTCTATTCCGTGCTTCCACTTTATCTTTTCATTTTTTCATTGCAGAATTCAGGTTAGGTTTCTCTTCTCTCTTCTAACCCATGTTCTATCTTTGTAGATCTAAATTCTTTTATAATAAACTCTGGAATTAAGTTATATATTTATATATATGAGATTCTAAACTTTGTGTCTCTTATATATATGTATGTGTGTGTGTGTGTATATATATATATATATATATATTAGGATGAGTTGGAAAACGTTGGTCCAAAGGCAGAAATCCATATTTTTAGTTGGTTCTACGTTATATTCCCCTATTCTCCTTTTCTAATCTCTATGAATGGAATTTTCATAAGCTTACTATTTACTATATTGTGATAGTGTAAAATTTGGAATATTGTGCCTAAAATGGATTTGGATTAATGATAATAAAACAATATCAAAACCCTAATATCCCTTATTGTTTATGTTTGTTGACGGGAATGGTCAATCAACTATATTTGGGTTTGGATTATTGAGGTAATGAAAGAAAAGGCATTTAGGTGTTTGTATAATTTTTGAAGTTGGTCTAATTCACCTCATTGTAAATATGTAAATTCACGTATACGTATTTTTGTTGCAAAAGCTTAAGAACTTGAGAATTGTGAAATGAATATGTTTAAACATCTGTTTTAAGATTAGGTTGTTTAAAAGTATTATTTGCAAGCCACTAAAGCATTAAGATTTTGTATAAAAAATAATATTAAAAAATGGATTAGTGTTATAAAACAAGATAAGAACAGAAGAAATAATAGGAAGAAGACATTTTTATTCATTCAGATCTTGTTTTATAACAATTTATCAACACGATGCTAGAAGTTAAAATCAGATATGGGGATTGCGTCAATTTGGAAGACAAAGTCAAATTTATCTTCTTCTAAATAATCATCTATGGATCATAGGTATGTTCTTACTAATTTATTGACAACAAAGCTACACATGATCTAATCGAGGTTCATGCTTATGTCATTGTTTCATTATATTAATAAATTTAGTCCCTTTGTTCTGATTAGTACAATGGATTCAGCTATCATATTTTTTTATGAGTTCATATGATTTTATTTTATTTTGTATTGATTTCGGGTAATTTATTGAATTTAGATTTAATTACCATAAGGATTATGATATTGCAGTTGTTTCCATGATTTTATTTCTATTCTCACATATGGAATAATCTATAGGCTTTTAGTAATCATTTAGTTTTCTATGTATGTTTTGTCTCCCATGTAGTTTTAAATAGCTAAACGTACATTTTTAATGGAATGCATGCAACGGTGTTTTTGATATAGTATGTTTGATACATTATTTCAATTTTTTTTCTTTCTCCAATTAATCGGATAAGTAAGTAACAATCTGACAACATGTTATATATATACTGAAATAAAGTATATTTACTGATATATATCATTACTAGCATGCATAACTATGTTATAATGCACTCTTTTTCCTTAACTAAGTTTTTCCCACTAGGTTTTCTTAGTAAGGTTTTAATATGGAATTATGTTGATCGAGAAGTATCAACCTAAAAAGTAACATATGAAAATAAGTTATAATGTACTCTTTTTTTCCTTATTTAAGATTTTTCCCATTGAGTTTTTCTTATTAAGGTTTTAACGATGCATTACATTGACTTGGAAGTATTAAACTCTATTTGATATAGTAAATTTTGGGAATATGTTGTATTACGCTGTACTCTTTTTTTCCTTTACTATGATTTTTCCCATAGGTTTTTCTTAGTAAGGTTTTTAATGAGACACTATAATGATCCAGAAGTATCAAACTTCATTATATGAAATGAGATATTAAAATATGTAATTGTACTCTTCTTCCTTAACTATGTTTTCCTCCATTGGGTATTCTTAGTAAGGTTTTAATGAGGCATTGTTTTGATCCTGAAGCATCAAACTCTTAGAAGGCATAACATTTTAATATGATATCCATAATGTCATATGTTGCACTCTTTTCTCATTTACGGTTTTTCTCATTGGGTTTTCCTTATTTAAGGCAACAGACAATAACTGTATCAACTTGACGAATATATGCAAGCAAGATAATAATAAGGGGAAGAAATCAACATATATGTTCTAAAAGGGACAACTTCAAGTTAGCAGAGCATTCACGAATTTGAAGACGCATATTCAAGAGGGAGTGTTGTGATATATATATATATATATGTATGTATGTATGTATGTATGTATGTATGTATGTATGTATGTGTGTGTGTGTGCGTGCGTGTGTGTGTGTGTTGTAATGTATATAAGAAAGAATATGTTTTTATAAGTTTTCTATTTGGTCCCACATCATGGGCATAAGTTAATCATCAGCTCCAAAGCCTATATATAAAGGAGTCAATGCAATAGAAATATAGATAGATCTGAATGAATATAAATGTCTACTCCCTATTATTTCTTCCACTCTTATCTTGTTTTATAACAACTAGTACCAAAATGGGGATTTCACACATGTATTTGGAAATACTGCATTTTGTCACTTTTTTGTTATTAAGATAACCACTTAAACCTTGGTTACAAGTTATGCTATGAGTGTTTATTATTCCCTTGTTATTTGAATGTGAATATACATTTTTTTTATGATTGGAGAAATTAGGGAAATAAATTTATATACCCTTATTATGTGTTAGGATTAACATTTCAAACGATCTACGACATTTGATTTACGTCTCATTTATTACTATATACTTATAATGTAATCAACATAATATTAATGTGCAATAGATGTGTGCTAAACATGCTGAAATTAGGTAATAAAAATTAGATGTCTCCATAGGTTATTTGTATATGTGTGAGTTAATAGCTTTAATTATAATTAATGACACATAGACACAAGGTCAACCATTACTTATAGTAGAAGACTTTCCATAACCGACCGGCATATCTAGCATCTACAAGTAAACTGGTTAATGTGAGAGGTCTAGGTGTCATGGGCAATGATAATTATTACAACAAGACGCAAGGTTAAGCTAAATTTGTAGTAGAAACCTGCTCGGAACCGCCTGACAAATCCAACATCTACAAGTGGATGGTTTAATGAGAGATGTCTTGTGTGTATATATTTATATAAGTAAGTATGTATATATAATAATGTGTGAAGTAAGACTGCATTGAGAAGGTATTAAGTGGCTGATCTACCTGGTTTAGATATTAAGTGGTTTGTACATTAGGTTTCTTCTAATGTTTATTCTTTAGAAGGGCTGAAGTCATTAGCCTGCCCTCGTTAGGTCTTAAATAGTCATTGAGTCTTCCTTCTCTTATAAGATATTAAATGGTCCTAGTAAAGCGATGGCATATGTGTAGGGTAGTTCTCCCGAACTGTCTGCCTCTTATCTAGGGGATAAGTGAGGGTTAACCAGGTATGGGCTATTAAGAGTTCTGCCAATCATGCACGGGGGACCGTCTGTCTAAAGGAAATATTAAGTGGCTCTGGGTTCACCCATAATACCCGTTAAATAGTAACGCATGGGTCAACCGGAGGGGTATTAAATGACGATGAGGGTCTACCTTATCCCGGTATTAAGTGGTAGTTTACTATTTCTTGTATTACAACAGAGAGAATATTTGATAATGCCATTGACGATTATAAGATGGGGTCTCAAGTGACTAGGAACCTTCATAACGTATTAAGTGATAGTGGGAATCCGTCCAAGAGTAAATATAAAGTAATGGCTTTAAGTGACCAATGGTAGTCCACCTCGAAGGGTACTGAGTGATTATAGAGAATCCGCCCTTAAATAAGTAGTGTAGGCCTTAAGTGACTATCAAATAGTCCGCCTCATAAATAAATATAATTAATTGTGTGCTGAACTACGTAGACACACTATGAAGAATTTATACTGTCGAATATAGGAAATAGGTATTCCTTAAACCTATGTGATTTTCATTCACTAGAAATTTATGTTCTGACCTCCCTCCTCATAACATATAAACATGTTAGTAGGTGGAGACATTAGACTGGTGATGCCTTGGAGTGTGTAGCCAGATTGAGGACGATCCATAGCTATTAGTTATTATTAATAGCGGTATTATGATTATTTTTTATTGAGATAATTACTATATTTTGGTGTATCTCTTAATGATAGTTGAAACTCATTGTAACCAACATTCATATGGTTTTTAATTTATGGTACATTCATTTCAGATAATTATATTTAATCCCTTTCACTATGTAAGATTCTTATTTCAGTTTAGTCCGCCCTATTATATCTATCAAATTACTTCCTGATAGGAACCAACGATCCGTTTAGAATGATTCTAAGTTCTGATGGTCTTGTTTCTAGGCCAAAATTCAGGCCTATTTCGGGGGGTTGCTACATTTGGTATCAAAGCGTAGGTTACCCATTTACGAGGAAATATACATATAATAAGCGTACTTGTCTTTTTGAAAAGTAATTTTCAAAAATTTTACTATATGTAAGTACATATAATATTTATTTTAGGTACGTGTATCTCTATCTGTAGGTCCTTATAGGAAAAAATTAGCCTTAATTTTTATAAATACCCTAGAAACAATGCAATAATTTAGTAGCATGCTTATCGATTAAGAAGCCTATAAGCACATAAGGACTGTAAGAACCACAAAGTTAGAAATGTGGAAAGGGTTAAAACTCCTTATTTAATAGGTAATAAATGGTGATTTATTTAGTGGCTTATTTATCATTTATAGGGAAGATAAAGAAATTTTAATATAATGGATTTGAAATAGATGCTTGTCAGAATAACCGTTAATAAGGACATATTAATTTCCAAAGCATAAGGATATGTTAAGGTTTCAGGAAAAACAGAAGTATATCTTTTTTTTGGCAAAGCCAACCTAGTTTTAAAGTGACCGCAAACACTTATTATTATAACAAATAATGATTACAGTAGTTCCAGGAGATTTTCCAATTACCAGTCTACTACAAACAGTTTTTAAGGTGGACCGTCCACAGCTTGGTTTTTAAGGTGGATTGTCTACCATCATCCTAGCAAGGTTACAACATTAGAGCTAGACACTAATTCTAGACTACAAAATGACCTGAAACTCCCTGTGGGAGAAAATAACATAATACATGGCTTATTTCTAAAAGAAGTGCATTTACATATCGAATAACAAAACCACACTAACAGACACTACACAAACTGAAGAAATACCATTCATTGTATAACATATAACATCACTATAGTAAAGATCTGAAGCAGGTACAACTGACTAGTGTAACATCGAGGCCCAAGGGAATTCGATCAAATGCCAAAGCAAGTGCTGCACAAGACAACATCCTATGAAAATGACCACATGGCAAGAGCTTGGTCCTACCTCGAGCACCATACTTAACCCATTCCAACAGCCACAAGGACATAATAGAAGTAACACCAGAAAAATATTTTCCAACAACGTAGGCAAGGATGGAACATTCAAACCGATCACATCCTAACATATCATTGGGAAGGAAGTAGCCAGAAGGCCATCGCTAATTAGGCAAGCTCAGTCAAATCGACAAAGGAAGGCAATGATCTTCTCCAACCAATCCAGCAATGGTATGAAAGGTAGCTTGAATTACCAAAAAAAGGGGAACGAAGAAGCAAATTATAACTAGAACACCAAAACTCAAACTTGACCAACATAAGACCCAACAAACTTTCGAAACAAATTTCCCTATAACAACTTTGCCTCATGTCTCCAAAAAACACAAATATACAATCAGACTAACACAATATACCAATATCCCAAATCAACTCACAATGTCATCAAAATGAATCTAGCAAGACGTAATCTCTGAAGACATTGAATATCAGGTACCTCGATTAGTTCTAACACAACCGAACCAAAATACAAGGACACCCAAGCATACCAACGAAATCTCACCAAGAAGAGACAAAGCACAAAAAACTTGATAAAATGGAAACCTTAACATACCAGGCATAAAGGTAGGTGAGTCCCGTAAACATAAACAAAGAATAAGAAGTTGTTGGGAGTGAAGATCCTCCACGAAGGACCCGTACTTTCCAAAACTATAACGACCCACTTTTTTCGTACAGTTTAAGCCAACTTCTAACAATCCATGTCAATTCAAATTGCATAGAAAAGCAGATAGTTAATAAAACGAATTTAGAGGGTGTGATAAGAAAGAAATATTAGAATATAAGAGAAAGAAGAACCAACCCAAAACAGAGTCTCACATCACAGCAGAACAAAGTATAATATAGAAATAAATCTTTATTGAGAGCTTGAAATAAATATTACAATCATCAGAGTACATAAACACATATGGATTGTTATAACAACCTATTCTCATATACAATCACATAGCGAAAAAATAATTATATAATATAATACATCTGAACACTTCTTTCTCGTCTCTTCATAGTATCCGATAACCAGGACCTGTAAAACTCGGTCTACCCGAGCACTACAAGCGCTGGATCAATACGGTGAACCAGAGTGAGAAACCCACTAAGTTTATAAGCAACATCTAACATGATTTTAAAGTTAACAAATCTTTTATGATAGAAAAGGATAATCGTAAGACCGATCCACACAAAAACACAGAAGGTTTTTACCTTACGATAACCCAAAACATTTTGAAATCATATCTTTTTTGGTACTATAATAATGTCTAAATAAAAATAAATAACAATCTATCATAACGCTTGCATCCTACGATCCACATATATAGTATACAATCAAAACTGCAGGCTCTTATTGGAGAATGGATTCCAACCGGCAAGGTATGGGACCACCTTCCGACAGTGTATCTTTAGAGAGGAATACTCCGAGTTCAACTAGAACATCTTGCAACCCAGGCTAAACATGACCGGTCATTCACTTTGCTTAAATGTTCCGAATATATTGTCACCTACGGTTCCTAGAAACATAACCGTTCCCAGGAGATACAAAAGAGCAAATAATAAATTTTCTCTAGATGGTGACAATACACCCTGATGGGAGCGACCAACATAGCCATGCGACCTATCCGATTTTTTCCATTTCTCGGTTGATGAGGCTTAAGGTCAAAAATCTTCTTCCAGAATATGTGGCCACCATTCACTTTGAATGTCACATTATCAGATTTGCCAGGACTCACTAATTAACGTCCATAAAAATACTCTAGTTATTAAGTTAAGAGAATGGCTATTCCCCGCCACCAACTATGGTATGTTTTAATAAATCAACGTACGCGATCCCATTGGAAATACTCTATCAGGCATCCATTCATACAAGTCATACAGGAACATGATGAACCTAAGGCAACCTCCTACTACATCCTAGGTATCACCCTATAGATTAGTAGCGAGTACTACTTGCAATCCGAAGATTTCAATCATGACAGAATCACTGTCCAAATATCTCAAGGAGCTACGCAGAGAAAGTCATCAAGTAGTCCTTCCGCTCATGAAGATCCATGGTCTTCAATTGCTCCATCTTTAATCAACATCTTCCACGTATTTGCTGGTTAGAATGATTCTCGAATATAAATTCGATCTCGGTCTTTCCATACAAACAACCGTATATGCCTGATTTGATAGTCGGCTATTTAACTATCAAATAAACAACCATTCATCCATAAAAAGAAAATAATTTACTGACTAGGTACCCAACATTATTTAACCTCTTTAATTAACCAATCATTAATTAAACATTAAAAACTTCTAATTTGTAAAAAAAATCCGTTTTCTTATTCAATATAAGAATATTCAATTATCATTACACTTCCTATTCATTAGACCCTCATTGTAAATTGGTAAGTGAATAAATCTCAAAGTATCAACCTCGAAAACCGAAACCAACATCAGATTGACACCTTGAAAGTTACTCAACTCCACCAACGTACAATTGTTCTAATTTCTTTAATAACCACAATATATTCCCTTTTAAAATTTTCAAGGCCATTATATTCCTTTATAATCTCGCTAATCATTTCCAAATTTATTTAAAATAACATTTCACAAAATCAACTAAAATAATTCAACTTAACATCTATAAAGAAGTAAAACATATTTCCTTTCAAAAACCCGTCAGCTTTTATTTATCAAAACCATTAACCTTCCATTCACAAAATCCTTTCCTTTCATTTATAAAATCCTTTACCATTCATTTTGTTAACCATTCATTTTATAAATATTTTACTATTTGCAAATATACATTCCTTTTACAACTTCCTCTATATAATCCAGTTTACGTAGATTTCCATTTATAACTCCCTTTCGGCAAATCTTGCCTTAAAACCCCATTTATCTCAATTCCAATTATACGCCAATATTCTATTTTCAATTCCATTACTTCGCTAATCTCATTAACGAAAACCCATTTAATCGCATTTCATATATTTATAATCAATGTTTACAAAAACGTTCATTTGTTATTGAAAAACACTTTTCAATTCTTTTAAATAAAAACACCATCTCTTCTTTAAATATCAATTTTAGATCGACTTATTATAAATTAGCTCATCTAACCATCTTCAATTCAATTTGGGTTTCTATTTTGATTTCCATTACAAATTTTATGCTTCTAACCTTTCATTCATTTCATAAACCATTTCAAAGTTTATAACTTTATTAACTCGTTTCAATAGTTGAAATCATTCGCAACACATTTAAAAAACTTGTTTTTTAACATTCTATCAAATCTTGGATTTTATCAATCCAATTAAATAGAATTCCAATAAGAATTCACTTTTAATTTCAATATAAAACTTAACTTATTTTAATATTAATATTAATTTGCTTGAAATTATCATCTAACTATAAACAGGCCTTATGGTTTTACAAACCTCCGTTGATTATCTTTTTAATTAATCACTTTGATTATTATTAAATAATAATCAATTTCAACATTTTAAAATAAAAATGGTTTACTTTATCATCAATAATCTCCATTAAATTAACTTATGACAAACTAACTTAATAATCAAATTCAGTTAAACCCATTAACTATAGACCCAAACATGGATTACTCATTACTCAAGCCCAATTAGTCCTTCTGTTGTAACGACCCGGAAAATCTGAACCAATTTAAAAAAATTTAAATTGGCTAAAATAGTGGATTTTAAATATTTATAATAAATATTTTAAATAATAGCAATGAAAAGTGAGTTTGAATCGACGTTTGAAAATGAATATAATTAATTCTAATTATAAACAAGGCCTAAAAAGGCGTTGCAGTTTCAAAAATTGAATTCAAACTTTGTCGGACTGTACCGAGTGCAAAAAAAAAGGGATTTGAGTGAAACCAAAAATATTTAAATCTGTTAGTGAATACCTTTCTAAGGAATCTGAAAAATCAAAGTTTCATAGCGGAAAGCAAAAGTTATGGCCAAATGAATTTTCATAAAGGTTGCTATGGAATTTATATAGCCCGTGAAATTGGCCATTTTTCATACGACCTCGGAATTCGACGAAACCACTTTTTTTGGATCCGGGATGTGAAGTTATTTCTAGGTTTCAAATTTTATAATTTTTGAAGCTAGTATGTAAGCGTGGCAAAGGAAAACGTGTTTTGGTCAATTACAGTTAAATTGGATCGACCAGAAATGGGCCTTTTTGCAAACAGGCTCAGAATTCGACGAAACTAGTTTTGTTGGGACCGTATCGTCAAAACATAGCCAGATTTATTTTTCTGGAATTTTTTGAATCAGTTTGTGACCCTGGCAAATTGAAATGTACGTTCAAATCAAATATTAAATGTTTTATATTATAATTTGAAGGAAACTGACTGAAAAAGTCGAATGGGCCTACGAAACATATCCCATTGTGTTCGGAATGGGGGTAAAACACTAGTGACGACTGTCGTTGGGTTTAGATTGGTGGTCGTGTCAGAAAACCCCTTTTAAAACCCACCAGCCAATCAGATTTTTTTATAAAAAAAAAGGAAAAAACTTTTTTTCTCTCTCCCCGACTCGACCTGGCACACGGCAGAAACCCTTTCAAACCTTCCCGTCCACTTTCCGATCAATCCACGCAAAATTAGCCCCTCCTCCAGTTGAAGATTTTGTAGAGCTCCTCGAGATCTTCAAATCCATATATAGTTTGGATATTTTCATTGTGTATTTTGGGAGAACAGACGCCGGGAAGTTCTTGATTTCCAGCCGTCGCCGCCGGTCCCTCCGACCACCGAGCGCCGCCGCACCCCCCTGCGCACTTGTGCTTCTCCTCCCCCTTCGACGCTGCGAAGGATGATCGACGAATAGCTACACGGATTCGAAAAAAAAAAATCCAAACCTAGTTTTGAACGAAACAGCTGAGGTATGGCCATATTAATTTTCAACAGTTTTAACACCTTTAAACCGTTGCAAACTTTGAAAAATCATATCTTTTTCGTGTATTGACGAAATTCAGTAAAACAAGAGACAGTGGACTCATGTGGACGTCTTCTACATTCTAGAAGAGACCGCATATTTTTCTGAGCCTTCTGCTATTTTTGGTGGAGTGGAACCCAATGTGAGATTTCTAATTTATAAAGGATATGGAAAACGACGATGTATAAATTATATAATCGATGTATGAGTTATATAAGCATTGTACACCTCATGTATAAGCGTTGTATAAGTTGTACGTTCGATGTATAAGTTATATATGCGTCGTCAAAATTATATATGTGTTGAAATAGAAGTGAAATGCTATATATATACGCCCCTCGTCCACAAACCATGGACGATATTTATTGGTTGTGATTGGTGTGAAAATTGATTGATAGCGAATGGTTGATTGGAATTGTTTGTGGTTGATATTGATTGATTGTGGTTGAAAAATACCCGTTTGTGGTTGAGAAATATTTGGTTGAAACCACATAAGATTAGTTTGTGGAAATGAAATAAATATACATGCCGCCTGCGTGCGAACTAGATGCATGAATCCCCATTGTCAAAAACCGCGAGGTTTTAAGGTAGAGCGAGGAGCCGTACTAGGGACGATCCCGGTTTTAACTACCCTGCTGTTATGCTGCCGAAATTTTGAATAATATTCATGTGTTAGAATTATTTTCCTGTGTTGAAATTATTTTCGTCTGTTGAATAGAAAACCTTCATGTGTTGAATAGAAATCCATTCGTTGAATCATAATCATGTGTTGAATGGTAATCGTGTTTTGAATAAATTGTTTTAACAATAAAAATCACATTTTTACTCTATATATACAAACTATAGAAAACCTTCATGTGTTGAATCGATAATCATTCATTGGATAGAAATTCATGTGTTGAATGGTATTCATGTTTTAAATATAAAAATCACCTTTTTATCCATATATATAAACTATAGAAAACCTTCATGTGTTGAATCGATATTCATTCGTTGGATAGAAATTCATGTGTTGAATGGTATTCGTGTTTTAAATATAAAAATCACCTTTTTATCTATATATATAAACTATAGAAAACCTTCATGTGTTGAATCGAAATTCATTCGTTGAATTGAAATTCATGTGTTGAATGGTATTCATATTTTGAAATAAATTTTTTTATAATAAAAATCACATTTTTATCATCTATATGAACTATATAAAATAATCTTGTTTTGAAAGAAATTGTTTTATAATAAAAATCCTATTTTTATTACCTATATGAACTATATAAAATAATCGTGTTTTGAAATGAATAGTTTAATAATAAAAATCACATTTTTATTATATACATGAATTGTTAAAAATAGTGAAGTGTTGAAATAGAAGACAGTTAGATAAAAACATCATTTTTATCAAATGTATGAAAAGAATATAGTTTTGAAATCTAAGAATCGATATATATATATATATATATATATATATATATATATATATAGAATTGAAATATATCGAATAACGACGCTGTAGTTCGTATTTTGAAAACGTGATTTCAAATGATTATACCGGGAGATCCGACCATCGGATTTTCCTGAAATCACAACCGTTGGGTTCGCTTTGGAAATATCTTTCCAACGGCACCAACTTTGTAAAAATCCAACGGTTGGATTGTTTGGAATGTTTAATTCAAATCTAAAGAAAAACAGCGCCAGAATCGATTATATATATATATATATATAAATATAATTATATTTAATCGAATAACGATGCTGTAGTTCGTATTTCGAAATCGAAACTTCGAATGATTATACCGGGAGATCCAACCGTAGGATTTTCCGGAAACTGGAACCGTTGGATTCGTTTTGAAAAGATATTTCTAATGATATAAATTTTGTGAAGATCCAACAGTTAGATTTTCAGATATGTGTAAATCAAATCTGAAGAAAAACAGCGCCACGGTCGCGTTATGGCCCGAAGCGTCGTTTTGAATAAATTGGCTATTTTAAAATAAATAAAAATAGCGATAAATCATTATAAAATATTATAAACAATATGGATGTGAAATTTAGAAACTAACTGAAGTTTGGCTAAGTCGAATGGTTTCTTGGGTATTGATCTGATGTTGGTTTCGGCCTTCGGGGTTAATATTTGGGAAATCGTTCTCTTACTGATTGATGGTTAGTGACTAATGAATTGAAATGATGCGTGTGTATGTTAGTGTTGCACTTGTTTATTATATACGCGAGTTGCTCAGAAAGACCGGGTTTATCCCATTCTAAATAACTGAATCGACGATAAGAAATCGAAGATGAAAACAGTGGTCGAAGACCGGAGATCTTCACCTCGTTTGGATGGTAACCGAGGACCTGATTGGGAGGCATCCCGAAATATGGATAATGAGTGGTGATCATCCAAACGTACATGGTGATCGATGGGTTTGCGAGGTATATAGTGCCTCCGGTTTCGTTCAGACCCAGAACGGACTTGCAAATGGACACTGTGTCTGACATTGGAATTTATTCTGTGTGATTGATAACTATCAGTTGCACGATGTGAATGGCCTATGTGGCATGCTAAGATGCAGTGATCAGGGCTTCTGTTGAAAAGCAAAGTCTTGTGGTGATGATCAAAGCACCGCCGGTGTGGCGTAGCTTTGTGTAAAACGTGAAATCACGAGCCTCACACCCCGGTATGAACCAGAAACGGGGGAGGACCTCGGGGGGACATGCGTTTCTTCCTAGCTAGAAGTGGCGTCAGTGGTTTTACACGCCCTGACGAGTTTGACTTATGTGGTTGTTACTGTTGCGAGGCGCCTCGGTTAGATCGGACGATCCGGGTCCGATGGAGTCATTCGTTGGCTCACTTACGCCCCAAAGTGGGGAGAAACGCATTGTTCAGGCATTTTAATCCACATCGGTGGACTGACCCTGACGATCCAAGGGTCACTCGAGCTCTGATCCTGAGACTCGGGCTAGGCAGTCTCGAAGTCGGTAAGGACTATCTTTTGTCTTGGTTCATGACGGAAATCCAATTTCCAAATACGACATCGTGCGATTTTGATTGTATACCTATATATGGCGACATCTTGGTATAGGGCATTAATGCCGTCTATGATTGATAATTATGATTTGAAATTGTTTTCAAACATATAAACACTAGCAATAATATCAAATGCCTTTGTTTTATTCGTATCAAGCATATTTTGGCCGTTATAAGGTAAAAACTCTATCCTCCGGTTTGCATTGCATTGTGTGATGGGAACTGAGTCTTATAATGGCTTCATTTTTATAAAAAGCATAGCGATGTTTAAAAGAATGATTTGTTTTAAAGCACTGGCAATCCGATGGAGTAAACCCGTTCCACGAAAGTGGCGTGGTCCTGTGATTAGCCATATTTTAAGTGTGTTGAGTAGATTTCTCATACCAGTCCCATGACTGACTCGTAGTTTGTTTCACTTTCAAACTCGGGTTCCCCTTTTTCTACACGGGCAGCCTTGTGTTCAGGTTTAGCAGGCTTTTCTGGATAGTTGGAGCTGAAGATGGATTCTATCATTTATCTCTTTTTATGCTGTTCAGCTCCTATTGTACATTATGTTTGTTTTTCCGCTGTAGACATATATGTATAGTTGAACTGTATTTGTACTAAGTATGATCCTGTATACTGTGTAACTCTGATGATTACGTTTATCCAGCATATTCTATTGTGCATTATCTGGTGTATTTATTTATTTCTGTTCTGCTATTTTCTGTTTCTGTGTTATAATCCAAGGATTACCCTTGCCGCCGTCAGTACGGGGTTTGGGGTCGTCTCATTTGGTATCAGAGCTTTGGTTAATCTTAGTTCTGGAATATAACATATGAACGAACTCGTCAGAAATAGAACCGGTAGTGTTCTAGGACGGGTAACTCTATACAGATAGGATCAGTAATATCCTAGTATAAGTAAAGCAGAATGAAATACACCCCGGTAGACACATTTACATTCAAGTATTTGTCTTTATACTTTGAAATATCTTTTCTTTTGACCTGACACTTTGTCTGCTAATTGCAGACGCACTAGAAAATGAGTGACAGGAACAGAAGAAATAATCGTATGGCTCGACCAGCTAATGAGCCAGTTGTGCTCCCACAGCCAGAATCAGATATAGAAGTTCTATTCAAGAGATTTCGAAATCTGGGTGAATCGCCATTCTTAGGCAAAGAGTCCATTATGGAAACACAAGCTTGAATCCGTTCTGCAAAGAAAATCTTTGAGGGTTTAAAGCTGAGAGATGATCAGAAAAGATTACTGGCGTCTTGGGCACTCAAAGAAGAAGCTTTGTTTTGGTGGGATTCAGTTATTAAAGATAATCCAGAAGGTGATATCACCTGGGATAGATTCAAAGTGATTTTCCTAGAAAGATTTACTCCTCCCTAAGCAACCGAGCGATTATGTGATGAATTTTCTTATCTAATACAAGGTGATATGACCATCCCAGAATATCATAAGAAATTCAATGAACTTTCTCACTTTGCTCCTCATCTGATTCAAGATCCAAAGAGGAAGAATCTGAGATTTATCCATAGCCTGCAAAGGAAATATCAGAATAGTATAATGAGGAATGTGAAGCTCCCCTTTTCTGAAATGATATACATGGCTTACCAGTACGAAGATCTCGACAAGAAAGGTATGTTGCCTTACGAAGAAGAGGTCAGCTCTAGTAAGAAAGTTGAGTCAGAAACTGATCAACCTGAGGCCAGTACGATGTCTGAGGTTAGTAAGAAGCCCAAAGTCAATCGAAAAAGGGCCAGATCTGAAAAGGAACCAGCAACGACGGCCACCTGCTCTAACTGCAGGAAACCAGGGCATTTGACCAGGAATTGTAAAACCTCAAAGAAACGAAAGAAGGGGTTTAAACTCGATAAGAAGTTTCAAGAGAATAGAAAGTGCAGTCAGTGCCATCAGACTGGTCATCTTTCAAAGGCCTGCCCGCTATTCAGAAAACCTGAAATAGTTCAAGTGAATGAAGTAGCAGAAACTTCCGAGCTCTCAACTAGTCAAGAAAAGGTTGATATTTTAGAAGGCACGCTTACTGTCAAAGACATTCCAGTTAAAGTACTGTTTGACACAGGCGCGTCACGAAGCTTCATTGCCAAGAATGAAGCTAAGAAGCTGGATTTGAATTTGAAGAAGCTCAAGGAACCAATGACTGTCCAGAATCCGGTTGGGGGTTCCATTGATCTCAGTTGGGTTTGTGGAGTGTCGGTTTCTTTCTCTCGTTATCGGTTTCCTACCATCGCGGTCGTCATGAATTTTACAGAGTTTGATCTTATCTTAGGGTTAGACTGGTTGACCAAGTATGGAACTAAGGTTAAATGCGCTGACAGAGTCGTTAAGGCGAAGATTAAATCAGGTGATTATATAACCATTCCCTGTGAAGGTCAGAATGCTAATAGAAAAGACTTCTAGGCAGCTTTGGATGTTTCTCCTGTTCAAATAGAAAATATCCCTGAAGTCACAGAGAATATTCCTGACCTCATCAAAGACATTCCTGTCGTCAAGAACTATGCGGATGTGTTCGAAGAAGTTGTTCGCTTACCCCCGCAGAGAGAAATTGATTTCAAAATTGCTTTAATTCCAAATGCAAGGCCGGTAGTTCATGCTATTCGAAGAATGTCCTTGAAGGAGAAAGAAGAACTTGACAATCAAACACGACAGCTAGTATGGGAGGGTCTGATCAGGCCTAGTTTCTCTGATTGGGGTGCAGCAGTGGTGTTTGTCCCAAAATCTGACTGTACTCTACGTCTATGTGTGGATTATCGTGATCAGAACAAACAGACAATAAAGAATAAATATCCATTGCCGCGGATTGATGATTTGTTGGATCGATCAAATGGCGCACAAGTATTTTCACGAATGGACCTAGCTACAGTTTCCATCAGCTTCGTATCGCCGAGGAGTGTGTTCCTTTGACAGCATTTAGAGGTCCAGACTTATTCTACGAGTGGTTAGTGATGTCCTTTGGCTTATGTAACGCTCCAGCCTATTTCATCGATCTAATGAACAGAGTATTCAGAGGGGTTTTGAATAAATTTGTTCTGGTTTTTATTGACGATGTTCTAATCTTCTCTAAATCAAAGGCCGAACATGAAAAACATTTGGAGCAGGTTCTGGAAATCCTCAGAAGGAATGTATTAAAAGAAAATTTTTACAAATGTATATTCTAGAAAGAAGAAGTCAAATTTCTAGGCCACGTCGTGTCTAAAGAAGGAATTGCTGTGGATCCAAGTTAGATCACTGCTATTCAGAATTGGAAGCAGCCCAGTACTCCTACAGAAGTCCACAGTTTTCTCGGATTGGCTAGTTATTACCGGAAATTCGTTAAAAACTTTTCGAAGATATCTGGTCACTTAATGAAGCTTACAAAGAAGCACTCAAAATTCAAATGGACTCCAGAAAGTGAAGAGGCTTTTGAAGAATTAAAGTTAAGATTAACGACAGCTCCAGTGTTAACCATCATCGATGGCAATCAGGATTTAAAAGTCTGGACAGATGCCTCTAGAGAAGGCCTTGGCGCAGTGTTAATGCAAAGGGGCCAAGTGATTGCTTATGCTAGCCGTCAGCTGAAGCCACATGAGAAAAACTACGTCACTCATGATCTTGAGTTATTGGCTATAGTATTCGCTTTGAAAATATGGAGACACTATCTTCTGGGTGAGAGATTTGAACTGTTTACAGATCACCAGTTGTTAAAGTATCTGTTCACCTAGAAAGACTTGAATCTGAGGCAGCAACGTTGGCTAGAGTTCCTTGCAGCATACGATTTTGAGATTATATACACTCCAGGGAAAGCCAATGTCGTGGCCGATGCGTTAAGCCGAAAGAATGAAATGATCGCCAGTTTTATTATCACGACTTCATTGATAGATAAAATATCTGCTCTTCAGAAGGATGATCACTTCATTCAGAAGATCAGGGAGATAATTCAAAAGGGCGAACCCTCGAGTTTCCAAGTTGATAATGAGGGATTCTAAGGCTGAAAGGTCGAATTTGTGTTCCTAACATTGCTGAGCTCCGAAAGGAAGTACTGGATGAATGCCACAAGTCAAAACTTAGTATCCATCCGGGAGTAAGAAAAATGTATAATGACATCAAATGCACTTTCTAGTGGAAGTCGATGAAGAGGGACATTTCTTTATATGTTAGCCGATGCCCTACTTGCCAGCTAGTCAAAAGCGACCAACAGAAACTAGCTGGATTATTGCAACCACTAGACGTTCCTGGTTGGAAGTGGGAACATATTTCCATGGACTTCATTGATGGTTTGCCCAGAACCAGGAAAGGAAATGACAGTATTTGGGTGATCGTAGATCGCTTCACGAAGACCGCCCATTTCATACCTGTCATATCAAACAGAACTGCTCAGAGTCTGGCGTAGATATATTTCAAGGAAATAGTTAGACTACATGGAGTGCCGCTCAGTATAGTCAGTGATAGAGACACAATATTCACTAGCTAATTCTGGGAGGCATTTCAAGTCGAGCTGGTAACGAAGTTGAACTTGAGCACCGCTTATCATCCTCAGACAGACGGTCAGACTGAGAGGGTGAATCGTATTTTAGAAGATCTATTGCGGGCTTGTGTTCTAGATTTAGGTGGATCGTGGGAAGACCATCTGCATTTGGCTGAATTCTCATATAATAACAACTACCAGGCGAGCATGACAATGTCTCCGTTCGAAGCGTTGTATGGTAGACCGTGCCGATCTCCTGCTTGTTGGGTCGAACCCGGTAATAGACTTGTGTTGGGGCCTGATATGATCCGAGAAGCTGCCGACAAAGTCGATTTTATTAAGAAGCGATTACTCGCCGCTCAAAGCCGACAAAAGAGCTATGCCGATAGGAGATGAAGAGATATATTCTTTGCTGTTAGCGACTATGTATATTTGAAAGTATCGCCGATGAGAGGAGTTATCCGGTTCGGTAAAACTGGAAAGTTGGCGCCCAAATTCATTAGTCCGTTTCCTATTCTGGAACGGATCGGAACTCTCGCGTATAGGGTTAAACTGCCTGATTAGTTGCCTGGGGTGCATGATGTGTTTCATATATCTCAACTTCGAAAGCACGTTCATGATCCAGACTTGATCGTGGAAGAAGCAGCTCAGCAGGATATTGAAATTACTCCAGAACTAGCTGTGAGAAGAGAGCCGCTTAAGATTATCGGCAAAGAAACCAAAGAGCTGAGGAACAATAAGGTTCACTTAGTCAAAGTGCAATGGAGTGGAGATCCGCGAGATTGTACTTGGGAAACTGAGGAGAGCATTCAGAAAGCCTATCCTAGATGCCGAGTGGATATATCTGATTGACTCTGGTGCAAGGTACATTTAACATACTTTGCATTACCAATTAGTTCTCTATTCTGTTGTTATTTTCTTTCCATGGATGTGCACTTTTAATTCTATAGTCTGAATGATTTTAAAAGAGTATAGAAATTAATTTGTATGATTTTGAAAAGTTGAAAACAAATTGATTGCTGTTTGTGTTGTGTGATAGTAGATTTGATTAATTAAAATTGTTGAAACAATAGTTAATTTAATTAATAAGAGAATAATGGTAGAATTTATTCAATTATATCACACATTGAACTGATTAGAAAATAGATAGAAATGTATACATGTGCATTATATATATTTGAACAGGTAAATGGATAGTTGTTGAGTAAAGATTTTATTTGCGTGCCCAACAAATAGGTAAACCTTAATGAGTTGGATGCGAAATATTATTATATCAACTCCTGTGAATGCCATTGGATGCGGAGTGCTGGTGGATCTGTGTGTAATTAATAAATGTCGCCATAGGATAGTAACAATTAATTTTGAACTACACTACATGGCATACTTCTTGAAGATAGGCATACTTCATCATATACCACATAAGCATTTGGAGCTTGTGTGACGAGGTAGAAGATTTACCATACGAGCGAGAGGCTTGTATGGCGATGACTATATTTTACAGGTTGAACTGATGACTGATATGGACCATATAAAATTGTAACGATAAATTGCCATATTAATAAAAACCCCACACGGGTCTGGAGTTGACAATAACAACGTCTCTCTAGTTATTAGATATGGCACATGGACTATTTATTTCCCACACGGGACGAGGTGACGAGGATTTATCCTCTGAAGCAATTAAAATACACACTCCCTCAAGCTTTGACAGGGTGACGAGAATTTATTCTTTGGAGTTATTATCAATACACGCTCCCTTGTAAACACCAGAATATATCACTATAAATATGTGTATGCTTATTAGGATTTATTGGGTACCTAATACGGCCCAATAAATTTCCAAACCTCTCCCCGTACAAAGGAGGTTATGGCGAAATTTTTCGAAAATTCCGGGTGTTAGCCAAATTTTTAAAGAATTTGAAAATTCTCAGAAACTGCAAAGTTGGAGAATTGAAGCCAGATTGAACGTAGAGTTGATTAATCAAACCACTTTCGACTTTGTTCCTTTTCAGGGACGAAAAGTTTTAAGTGGGGGAGATTGTAACGACCCAGAAAATCTGAACCAATTTAAAAAAATTTAAATTGGCTAAAATAGTGGATTTTAAATATTTAAAATAAATATTTTAAATAATAGCAATGAAAAGTGAGATTGAATCGACGTTTGAAAACGAATATAATTAATTCTAATTATAAACAAGGCCTGAAAAGGCGCTGTAGTTTCAAAAATTGAATTCAAACTTTATCGGACTATACCGGGTGCAAAACAAAACGGATTTGAGTGAAACCAAAAATATTTAAATCTGTTAGTGAATACCTTTCTAACGAATCAGAAAAATCAAAGTTTCATAGCGGAAAGCAAAAGTTATGTCCAAATGAATTTTCAGAAAGGTCGCTATGGAATTTATATAGCTCGTGAAATTAGCCATTTTGCATACGACCTCGGAATTCGACGAAACCACTTTTGTTGGATCCGGGATGTGAAGTTATTACTAGGTTTCAAATTTTATAATTTTTGAAGCTAGTATGTAAGCGTGGCAAAGGAAAACGTGTTTTGGTCAATTACAGTTAAATTGGATCGACCAGAAATGGGCCTTTTTGCAAACGGTCTCAGAATTCGACAAAACTAGTTTTGTTGGGACCGCATCGTCAAAACATAGCCAGATTTATTTTTCTGGAATTTTTCGAATCAGTTTGTGGCCCTGGCAAATTGAAATGTACGTTCAAATCAAATATTAAATGTTTTATATTTTAATTTGAAGGATAACTGACTGAAACAGTAGAATGGGCCTACGAAACATATCTCATTGTGTTTGGAATGGGGGTAAAACGCTAGGGATGACAGTTGTTGGGTTTAGATTGGTGGTCGTGTCAGAAAACCCCTTTTAAAACCCACCGGCCAATCGGATTTTTTATAAAAAAAAGGAAAAAACTTTTTTTCTCTCTCCCCGACTCGACCTGGCACACGGCGGAAACCCTTTCAAACCTTCCCGTCCACTTTCCGATCAATCCACGCAAAATTAGCCCCTCCTCCAGTTGAAGATTTTGTAGAGCTCCTCGAGATCTTCAAATCCATATATAGTTTGGATATTCTCATTGTGTATTTTGGGAGAACAGACGCCGGGAAGTTCTCGACTTCCAGCCGCCGCCGCCGGTCCCTCCGACCACCGAGCGCCGCCGCGCCCCCTATGTACGTGCGCCTCTCCTCCCCCTTCGACGCTGCGAAGGCTGGTTGACGAATAGCTACACGGATTCGAAGAAAAATCCAAACCTAGTTTTGAACGAAACAGCTGAGGTACAGCCATATTAATTTTCAACAGTTTTAACACCTTTAAACCGTTGCAAACTTTGAAAAATCATATCTTTTTCGTGTATTGACGAAATTCAGTGAAACAAGAGACAGTGGACTCCTGTGGACGTCTTCTACATTCTAGAAGAGACCGCATATTTTTCTGAGCCTTCTGCTATTTTTGGTGGAGTGGAACCCAATGTGAGATTTCTAATTTATAAACGATATGGAAAACGACGATGTATAAATTATATAATCGATGTATGAGTTATATAAGCGTTGTACACCTCATGTATAAGCGTTGTATAAGTTGTACGTTCGATGTATAAGTTATATTTGCGTCGTCAAAATTATATATGTGTTGAAATAGAAGTGAAATGCTATATATATATATATATATATATATATATATATATATACACCCCTCGTCCACAAACCATGGACGATATTTATTGGTTGTGATTGGTGTGAAAATTGATTGATAGCGAATGGTTGATTGGAATTGTTTGTGGTTGATATTGATTGATTGTGGTTGAAAAATACCCGTTTGTGGTTGAGAAATATTTGGTTGAAACCACATTGGATTAGTTTGTGGAAATGAAATAAATATACATGCCGCCTGCGTGCAAACTAGATGCATGAATCCCCATTGTCAAAAACCGCGAGGTTTTAAGGTAGAGCGAGGAGCCGTACTAGGGACGGTCCCGGTTTTAACTACCCTGCCGTTATGCTGCCGAAATTTTGAATAATATTCATGTGTTAGAATTATTTTCCTGTGTTGAAATTATATTCGTCTGTTGAATAGAAAACCTTCATGTGTTGAATAGAAATTCATTCGTTGAATCATATTCATGTGTTGAATGGTAATCGTGTTTTTAATAAATTGTTTTAACAATAAAAATCACATTTTTACTCTATATATATAAACTATAGAAAACCTTCATGTGTTGAATCGATATTCATTCGTTGGATAGAAATTCA
The DNA here is from genome assembly GCA_030737875.1 of Allium sativum. Classification (NCBI taxonomy): domain Eukaryota; kingdom Viridiplantae; phylum Streptophyta; class Magnoliopsida; order Asparagales; family Amaryllidaceae; genus Allium; species Allium sativum. The sequence continues at coordinate 507,032,532 of CM060912.1, forward strand.
TGTGTTGAATGGTATTCTTGTTTTAAATATAAAAATCACCTTTTTATCGATATATATAAACTATAGAAAACCTTCATGTGTTGAATCGATATTCATTCGTTGGATAGAAATTCATGTGTTGAATGTAATTCGTGTTTTAAATACAAAAATCACCTTTTTATCTATATATATAAACTATAGAAAACCTTCATGTGTTGAATCGAAATTCATTCGTTGAATTGAAATTCATGTGTTGAATGGTATTCATATTTTGAAATAAATTGTTTTATAATAAAAATCACATTTATATCATCTATATGAACTATATAAAATAATCTTGTTTTGAAAGAAATTGTTTCATAATAAAAATCCTATTTTTATTACCTATATGAACTATATAAAATAATCGTGTTTTGAAATGAATAGTTTTATAATAAAAATCACATTTTTATTATATACATGAATTGTTAAAAATAGTGAAGTGTTGAAATAGAAGACAGTTAGATAAAAACATCATTTTTATCAAATGTATGAAAAGAATATAGTTTTGAAATCGACGAACCGATATATATATATATATATATAAATAGAATTGAAATATATCGAATAACGACGCTGCAGTTCGTATTTTGAAAATGTGATTTCAAACGATTATACCGGGAGATCCGACCATCGGATTTTCCTGAAATCACAACCGTCGGGTTCGCTTTGGAAATATCTTTCCAACGGCACTAACTTTGTAAAAATCCAACGGTTGGATTGTATGGAATGTTTAATTCAAATCTGAAGAAAAACAGCGCCAGAATCAATTATATATATATATATATAAATATAATTATATTTAATCGAATAACGACGCTGCAGTTCATATTTCGAAATCTAAACTTCAAACGATTATACCGGGAGATCCGACCGTCGGATTTTCCCGAAACTGGAACCGTTGGATTCGTTTTGAAAAAATCTTTCTAATGATGTAAATTTTGTGAAGATCCAACAGTTAGATTTTCAGATATGTGTAAATCAAATCTGAAGAAAAACAGCGCCACAGTCGCGTTATGGCCCGAAGCGTCGTTTTGAATAAATTGGCTATTTTAAAATAAATAAAAATAGCGATAAATCGTTACAAAATATTATAAACAATATGGATGTGAAATTTAGAAACTAACTGAAGTTTGGCTAAGTCGAATGGTTTCTTGGGTATTGATCTGATGTTGGTTTCGGCCTTAGGGGTTAATATTTGGGAAATCGTTCTCTTACTGATTGATGGTTAGTGACTAATGAATTGAAATGATGCGTGTGTATGTTAGTGTTTTACTTGTTTATTAAATACGCGAGTTGCTCAGAAAGACCGGGTTTATCCCATTCTGAATAACTGAATCGACGATAAGAAATCGAAGATGAAAACGGTGGTCGAAGACCGGAGATCCTCACCTCGTTTGGATGGTAACCGAGGTCCTGATTGGGAGGCATCCTGAAATATGGATAATGAGTGGTGATCGTCCAGACGTACATGGTGATCGATGGGTTTGCGAGGTATATAGTGCCTCCGGTTTCGTTCAGACCCAGAACGGACTTGCAAATGGACAGTGTGTCTGACATTGGAATTTATTATGTGTGATTGATAGCTATCAGTTGCACGGTGTGAATGGCCTGTGTAGCATGCTAAGATGCAGTGATCAGGGCTTCTGTTGAAAAGCAAAGTCTTGTGGTGATGATCAAAGCACCGCCGGTATGACATAGATTTGTGTATAACGTGAAATCGCAAGCCTCACACCCCGGTATGAACCAGAAACGGGAGAGGACCTCAGGGGGGACATGCGTTTCTTCCTAGCTAGAAGTGGCGTCAGTGGTTTTACACGCCCTGACGAGTTTGACTTATGTGGTTGTTACTGTTGCGAGGCGACTCGGTTAGATCGGACGATCCGGGTCCGATGGAGTCATTCGTTGGCTCACTTACGCCCCAAAGTGGGGAGAAACGCATTGTTCAGGCATTTTAATCCACATCGGTGGACCGGCCCTGACGATCCAAGGGTCACTCGAGCTCTGATCCTGAGACTCGGGCTAGGCAGTCTCGAAGTCGGTAAGGACTATCTTTTGCCTTGGTTCATGACGGAAATCCAATTTCCAAATACGACATCGTGCGATTTTGGTTGTATACCTATATACGGCGACATAGTGGTATGGGGCATTAATGCCGTCTATAATTGATAGTTATGATTTGAATTGTTTTCAAAACATATAAACACTAGCAATAATATCAAATGCCTTTGTTTTATTCGTATCAAGCATATTTTGGCCGTTATAAGGTAAAAATTCTATCCTCCGGTTTGCGTTGCATTGTGTGATGGGAACTGAGTCTTATAATGGCTTCATTTTTATAAAAAGCATAGCGATGTTTAAAAGAATGATTTGTTTTAAAGCACTGTCAATCCGATGGAGTAAACCCGTTCCACGAAAGTAACGTGGTCCTGTGATTAGCCATATTTTAAGTGTGTTGAGTAGATTTCTCATACCAGTCCCATGACTGACTCGTAGTTTGTTTCACTTTCAAACTCGGGTGCCCCTTTTTCTACACGGGCAGCCTTGTGTTCAAGTTTAGCAGGCTTTTCTAGATAGCTGGAGCTGAAGATGGATTCTATCATTTATCTCTTTTTATGCTGTTCAGCTCCTATTGTACATTATATTTGTTTTTCCGCTGTAGACATATATGTATAGTTGAACTGTATTTGTACTATGTATGATCCTGTATACTGTGTAACTCTGATGATTACGTTTATCCAGTATATTCTATTGTGCATTATCTGGTGTATTTATTTATTTCTATTCTGCTATTTTCTGTTTCTGTGTTATATTCCAAGGATTACCCTTGCCGCCGTCAGTACGGGGATTGGGGTCGTCTCATCTGTTTATGTAACGGCCTTAGGCTTTGCAACCATCTGGCAGTGGGCTAACCTCCCACCGTGACATACAATGATACCTCAGAACTGATTTTACGGCTAGCCTCTCGACTGCAACAACCAACCCAATCTTCCCATTGGGATGTGTAGGGGTAAGAGTCTCCTGCTCGCCACCAAACAGCCAAGCGAGAACCCCCTATCACATTCTCTAACCAGCTCTGATACTAACTGAAATGACCCAAACTTCCCTGTAAAGGAAAGGATGGATTGCTTTGAGAACAATACACATCAGAACACATAACTGAAGAACATTTTATTGCTGATTACAACAATTACATCAGAGTACAAGAATGTAACAGAATATGAATACTTATTACATACTAGGAATACAATAATGTCATAGTTTTAAATTACATTTAAATAGCAGCGGAACATAATACAAATATACAACTGAAAGGAATACACGGATACAGAGCTTTCTGAATACCGCTTCAGCTGTAAACCAGGATCCTGTAAATATATCAGCAAAAAGCTACTCGACTGCCCATGTGGAAAATAAGGGCACCCGAGTTTGCCAGTGAAACAAACTACAGGTCAGTCATGGGACTAGCATGAGAAATCTAACTTAACTATCTAATTTAATAATAAGGCGAATCACAGGGCCACGCCGCTAACGCGGAACGGGTTTACTCCATTGGATTGCCTGTACATAATATAAAGTAAAACGTTGAACAATGCAATGCTTTTTAGAAAAATGAAACCATTATATGACCCAATCCCATCACACAATGCAATGCAACCCGGAGGATAGGGTTTTACCTTATAATGGTCAAAAGATGCTTGATACGATAAAACGGATTTAGTATTAGTGTGTATATCTATGGGTATATATATATTTCAAAAACAATTTCAATCATAATGTATTAATCATAGACGACATAGTACCCCATCCTACTATGTCGCCATACTAGTTCTACAATCAAAACCACAAGGTCGTATTGGAAATTGGATTTCCATCATGAGTCGAGGCTAGGGGCAAGCTCCTCTCCGATTCGAGACACTATAGCAAATGCCTCAGGATCCCCCGCAGTGAACCCTTGGAGCGGTAGGGCCGGTCCCCGCCTATCGGCAGTGGATTAGTTATGCCTGAACACACGTTTCCCGGTTCCTTTGAACCTATAGTATGACCACTAACGGCCTATAAAAAATCTGAGGTGCCTCAAAATCCATCATTCGCATAAGTAAAATGCCGGCCAGTTTAAGCACTGACACTACCACTAGCTAGAAAGAAACGTGTGCACTCCCTACGGTCCATATCCCCTTTTTTGACTCATACCGGGGTGTGAGGCTCGCGAAGTCACGATATACACAAAGTCGTGCCTTAATAGGCTATACTTTGATCATCCCACAAGGCCCTGCTTTTCAACAAAAGCCTTGATCATTTGCATCTTGGCGTGCCACATTGACAATTCACGCCATGCAATCAATCACTATTAATATATACCAGGGTGTTAAGTAGAGAATAAATGCTCCCCCACCAAACAGACATACATTAATAGAATCGATTTAATTCACATGGAACGAAATCCAATGTCAGACACGCATCCATTTACTAGCTTATGCTCTGGGTCTGAGCGAAAACCAAATCCGAATAATCAACAATAGTCCGGACAGCCACCACTGAAGCCCCTTCAAGGTAGCTACTCCCATCAAGGGTCTCTGTAGCAACACATCCATTCAATGTGAAGATCGTCGGTCTTCAATCACCGTCTTCATCTTCGACTCTTCATCATCGTAGTAATTACTCGGAATGGGTTAAACCCGGTCTTTCCGAATAATTCACGTATTTTTATAATAAAAATCAAGTATTATAAAAACACATCCAACGCCACATTCCAATTCAGAATATTCTTCTAATAAAATATTCACATTATCTTATCAAAGATAAATTCTTTAACTTTGCACTTAAATCCTTCTTTTAATAGATTTATTAAAATCTCAATTTGGCTTTAGATATCAAAAATCATTATTCAATGATTATTTAAATTCAAGAAATTAATCTTACCCTTAACTGGGTTAAAGAACTAATGTCATTTAAAACATAGTTCACGGTAAACCCAAACTCATCTTCCATAAAATATGGAATCTTCACAGAAATCAAATCAATGTATAATCGTTATAAATTTCTTTATCTGACCAATAATATAAATGGAATAACGGCAAAGCCTCTTAAATTCCATATGTAGTATCGGTTTTCTTTTATAAAGCTTATCTCGGTTATTATTAATCCAAATTCCATTCAACTCCAATTTAATATATTAAAATGGAAAACTTGGCTTTTGGAAAATTCCCATTTAAATCTTAATAAAAGATTTATAAATTCCAAATCATATTTTCACTGCCAGTTGGGTTAAAGAACACATGTCACTTAAAAACATGGTTCACAATAAACCCAACTCACGTTTCATCTTATTCCAATTACTAAATATAATTGAAAACTTTAATAATCTTAAATTAAAGATTATATTTTTTTTATATGGGGTTTAAGAACAGTGTTATTTAAGACACTATTCACGACAAACCCAAATCCAATTTATTTAATTTAATTTCAATTAAATATTAATAAATTGGAAATCTTCATTAAATTTAAATTTAAATTTAATCCTAGTTGATAACTAGTGCATTTCAGTAAAAATATATTTTCTTAAAATATATTCCTATTCTAAAATATTCTTTTTCTAAGACATTTTCTAAAATATTCTTTTCTAGAATACCCTTTATTGGAATGTGACTCAATCAACAACCATAAATTGTATGTGATCAACAATCATGATAAGTAATTATTAAACATCCAAATGACGACCAGAGTAGAATTTATGACTGTGTCAGCATTACAGTAAATAACTAACGCTCATCACAGACTGTCAATCCATCGATTGACAGATAACTAAATATTGGGATTAGTGTGTATCCAATATCATCCTAATACCCGTGTGGGGTTTCATCCATCAACCAAATAATAAATTATTTGTGCATTTGGGCGATGTGTGAAAATTATCGTCCCAATCACATAGACAAGTCGGGTAACTTGTAAATGGGAGTGTAATATTTAATCTGAATATACAAACATTATATTTATCACATCAAACATTTCAACATCATAAACATACAATTTCAACATCATAGACATATATTTCAATTCCTTTTATTGTGAACAAATGACAATAAAAATCTAGTCTTTTAATTCAATTCATTTTATTGTCAACAATGTTACAATAAAATATAATCCTTTAATTCTATATGACAATAAAAACTAATCCTTTATTTCAATTACCCTAAAGATGTTATCTTTATTTTCTAATCTTTTCATTGTAACCAAATGACTATAAGGATATAATCCCTTTTATTCTAATCCTCTTCTAGGAATCTAAATTACATTGAAAATGTAATTTTTAATGTACAATCTTTTTATTGAAAACCAAGTGTCAATAAAAATATAATCTTTTATCTCAATCTTTTTATTGTAAACAAAATGACAGAATTGACTAATTCATTTTAATGTAAACAAAATATGATGATTTTTTTAACCCTTTTTATGCAAACAAAATGTGAATCTTGTTATAATCCTTTTAATGTAAACCAAATTTAAAATTGTGTTATAATTCTTTTTAAATAAACAAAAATGTGTATTTTTTCTTCACTAATCATGTTTTACCCAAAAATGATATTTTCTCATAACATCCTTTTTAAATGAGTAAAATGTACATTTTTGTTTAATTCTTTTAGATGAATATTAATTACATAGAAATGCAATTATACATGGTAACACATTCGAACCACGGTTTGTAATATGTCAAAAATGATCCTTTTTATTTTAATTTACATTTTCTAATAGAAATGTACTTTTTATTCTAATTTTCATTTTCTAGCAAAAAGTACTCTTTTATTCTAAAAAAAAGTTATGTTTAAATCTAACTCATTTCAATGTAAACAAAAATGGGTATTTTTACTTCACCCTTCTTAAATGATAAAAAGAATGTTTTTATTTCATTCTTTTCATTTGACTAAAATGAATATTTTTGTCATTCTTTTAATTTTGACCAAAATGCATAATTTTATCATGCTTTTACATTTGATAAAAATGCATATTTTTCATATCCTTTTTCATTTGATAAAAAAAATGTAAATTTTCCTTATTCTTTTACATTTGATTAAAAAATGTATATTTTTCTTTTCAATGATCATGTTTTCATAAAAATGTGATTTTTATTGCTATGATCCTTTCTAAACAAAATGTCCTTTTTGTCTTTCTAATGTACAATTTAACAAAATGTTTTTTTTAATCCTATTTAACATTTCTAAACAAAATGTTCATTTCTAACTCATTCTCTTTTTAATGTATAAAAATATACATTTTCAATTCATAACTTTTTAATGTATAGAAATATACATTTTCATTTCATAACTTGTTAATGTGTAAAAAAATATACATTTTCATTTCAATCATCTTAAATGTACAAAAAATGTAAAAGCAATGGCTGAATATGAAATCAATGGCTGAATTCATTGATTTCATATTGCTTTTACATATTGCCATTGATTTTACATATTGCTTTTACATATTGCCATTGATTTCATATTCAGCCATTGCTTTTACATTTTTTGTACATTTAAGATGATTGAAATGAAAATGTAAAAGCAATATGTAAAAGCAATATGAAATCAATGAATTCAGCCATTGATTTCATATTCAGCCATTGCTTTTACATTTTTTGTACATTTAAGATGATTGAAATGAAAATGTATATTTTTTTACACATTAATAAGTTATGGAATGAAAATGTATATTTCTATACATTAAAAAGTTATGAATTGAAAATGTATATTTTCATACATTAAAAAGAGAATGAGTTAGAAATGAACATTTTGTTTAGAAATGTTAAATAGGATTAAAAAAAACATTTTGTTAAATTGTACATTAGAAAGACAAAAAGGACATTTTGTTTAGAAACGATCATAGCAATAAAAATCACATTTTTATGAAAATATGATCATTGAAAAGAAAAATATACATTTTTTAATCAAATGTAAAGGAATAAGGAAAATTTACATTTTTTTATCAAACGAAAATGGATAAGAAAAATATGCATTTTTATCAAATGTAAAAGCATGATAAAATTATGCATTTTGGTCAAAATTAAAAGAATGACAAAAATATTCATTTTAGTCAAATGAAAAGAATGAAATAAAAACATTCTTTTTATCATTTAAGAAGGGTGAAGTAAAAATACCCATTTTTGTTTACATTGGAATGAGTTAGATTTAAACATAACTTTTTTTTTAGAATAAAAAGAGTACTTTTTGCTAGAAAATGAAAATTATAATAAAAAGTACATTTCTGTTAGAAAATGTAAATTAAAATAAAAAGGATCATTTTTGTCATATTACAAACCGTGGTTAGAATGTGTTACCATGTAAAATTGCATTTCTATGTAATTAATATTCATCTAAAAGAATTAAACAAAAATGTACATTTTACTCATTTAAAAAGGATGTAATGAGAAAATTTCATTTTTGGGTAAAATATGATTAGTGAAGAAAAATTATCACATTTTTGTTTATTTTAAAAGAATTATAACACAATTTTAAATTTGGTTTACATTAAAAGGATAACAACAAGATTCACATTTTGTTTGCATAAAAAGGGTTAAACAAAATCATCATATTTTGTTTACATTAAAAAGAATTAGTCGATTCTGTCATTTTGTTTACAATAAAAAGATTGAGATAAAAGATTATATTTTTATTGACGCTTGGTTTTCAATAAAAAGATTGTACATTAAAAATTACATTTTCAATGTAATTTAGATTCCTAGAAGAGGATTAGAATAAAAGGGATTATATCCTTATAGTCATTTGGTTACAATGAAAAGATTAGAAAATAAAGATAACATCTTTAGGGTAATTGAAATAAAGGATTGGTTTTTATTGTCATATAGAATTAAAGGATTATATTTTATTCTAACATTGTTGACAATAAAATGAATTGAATTAAAAGACTAGATTTTTATTGTCATTTGTTCACAATAAAAGGAATTGAAATATATGTCTATGATGTTGAAATTATATGTTTATGATGTTGAAATGTTTGATGTGATAAATATAATGTTTTATATTCAAATTGAATATTACACTCCCATTTACAAGTTACCCGACTTGTCTATGTGATTGGGACGATAATTTTCACACATCGCCCAAGTGCACAAATAATTTATTATTTGGTTGATGGATGAAACCCCACACGGGTATTGGGATGATATTGGATACACACTAATCCCAATATTTAGTTATCTATCAATCGATGGATTGACAGTCTGTGATGAGCGTTAGTTGTTTACTATAATGCTGACACAGTCATAAATTCCACTCTGGTCGTCATTTGGATGTTTAATAATTACTTATCATGATTGTTGATCACATACAATTTATGGTTGTTGATTGAGTCACATTTCAATAAAGGGTATTCTAGAAAAGAATATTTTAGAAAATGTCTTAGAAAAAGAATATTTTAAAATAGGAATATATTTTAAGAAAATATATTTTTACTGAAATGCACTAGTTATCAACTAGGATTAAATTTAAATTTAAATTTAATGAAGATTTCCAATTTGTTAATATTTAATTGAAATTAAATTAAATAAATTGGATTTGGGTTTGTCGTGAATAGTGTCTTAAATAACACTGTTCTTAAACCACATATAAAAAAATATAATCTTTAATTTATGATTATTAAAGTTTTCAATTATATTTAGTAATTGGAATAAGATGAAACGTGAGTTGGGTTTATTGTGAACCATGTTTTTAAGTGACATGTGTTCCTTAACCCAACTGACAGTGAAAATATGATTTGGAATTTATAAATCTTTTATTAAGATTTAAATGGGAAATTTCCAAAAGCCAAGTTTTCCAATTTAATATATTAAATTGGAGTTGAATGGAATTTGGATTAATAATAACCGAGATAAGCTTCTGTAAAAGAAAACCGATACTACATATGGAATTTAAGAGGCTTTGCCGTTATTCCATTTATATTATTGGTCGGATACAAAAATTTATAACGATTATACATTGATTTGATTTCTGTGAAGATTCCATATTTTATGGAAGATGAGTTTGGGTTTACCATGAACTATGTTTTAAATGACATTAGTTCTTTAACCCAGTTAAGGATAAGATTAATTTCTTGAATTTAAATAATCATTGAATAATGATTTTTGATATCTAAAGCCAAATTGAGATTTTAATAAATCTTTTAAAAGAAGGATTTAAGTGCAAAGTTAAAGAATTTATCTTTGAAAAGATAATGTGAATATTTTATTAGAAGAATATTCTCAATTGGAATGTGGCGTTGGATGTGTTTTTATAATACTTGATTTTTATTATAAAAATACGCGAATTATTCGAAAAGACCGGGTTTAACCCATTCTGAGTATTTACTACGACGATGAAGAGTCGAAGATGAAGACGGTGATTGAAGACCGACGATCTTCACTTCGAATAGATGTGTTGCTACAGAGACCCTTGATGGGAGTAGCTACCTTGAAGGGGCTTCAGTGGTGGCTGTCCGGACTATTGTTGATTGTTCGGATTTCGTTTTCGCTCAGACCCAGAGCATAAGCTAGTAAATAGATGCGTGTCTGACATTGGATTTCGTTCCATGTGAATTAAATCGATTTCTATTAATGTATGTCTGTTTGGTGGTGGAGGATTTATTCTCTACTTAACACCCTGGTATATATTAATAGTGATTGATCGCATGGCGTGAATTGTCAATGTGGCATGCCAAGATGCAAATGATCAAGGCTTTTGTTGAAAAGCAGGGCCTTGTGGGATAATCAAAGTATAGCCTATTACGGCACGACTTTGTGTATATCGTGACTTCGCGAGCCTCACACCCCGGTATGAGTCAAAAAAGGGGATATGGACCGTAGGGAGTGCACACGTTTCTTTCTAGCTAGTGGTAGTGTCAGTGCTTAAACTGGCTGGCATTTTACTTATGTGGATGATGGATTTTGAGGCGCCTCAGATTTTTTATAGGCCATTAGTTGTCATACTATAGGTTCAAAGGAACCGGGAAATGTGTGTTCAGGCATAACTAATCCACTGCCGATAGGCGGGGACCGGCCCTACCGCTCCAAGGGTTCACTGCGGGGGATTATGAGGCATTTTCTAGAGTGTCTCGAATCGGAGAGGTGCTTGCCCCTAGCCTCGACTCATGATGGAAATCCAATTTCCAATACGACCTTGCGGTTTTGATTGTAGAACTAGTATGGCGACATAGTAGGATGGGGTACTATGCCGTCTATGATTAATACATTATGATTGAAATTGTTTTTGAAATATATATATACCCATAGATATACACACTAATACTAAATCCGTCTTATCGTATCAAGCATCTTTTGACCATTATAAGGTAAAACCCTATCCTCCGGTTTGCGTTGCAATGTGTGATGGGACTTGGGTCTTATAATGGTTTCATTTTTCTAAAAAGCATTGCATTGTTCAACGTTTTACTTTATATTATGCACTGGCAATCCAATGGAGTAAACCCGTTCCGCGTTAGCGGCGTGGTCCTGTGATTCGCCTTATTATTAAATTAGATAGTTAAGTTAGATTTCTCATACCAGTCCCATGACTGACCTGTAGTTTTTTTCACTGGCAAACTCGGGTGCCCTTATTTTCCACACGGGCAGTCGAGTAGCTTTTTGCAGATATATTTACAGGATCCTGGTTTACAGCTGAAGTGGTATTCGGAAAGCTCTGTATCCGTGTATTCCTTTCAGTTGTATATTTGTATTATGTTCCGCTGCTATTTAAATGTAATTTAAAACTCTGATATTATTGTATTCCTATTATGTAATAAGTATTCATATTCTGTTACATTCTTGTACTCTGATGTAATTGTTGTAATCGGCAATAAAATGTTCTTCAGTTATGTGTTCTGATGTGTATTGTTCTCAAAGCAATCCAGCCTTTCCTTTACTGGGAAGTTTGGGTCGTTTCAGTTTAAATTAATTAATTAACAAATAATATAATTAATTTAAATACATTCGTTACTTTGATTAGTATAAATTATAATCAATTTCAGTTAGTCCCTTCTTTAAATTAATTAATAAGAATAATTAATTTAAATAATCCATTTTTATTCAATTCACGTACACTTCCTGTCCCATTAGTCCATTCCAACATCTTAAAATCTTTTTAAAATTCCATTTACGCCACTGAATCCCTTCTTCGAAACCATTTTAACATTCCTATTTAATTTATACCTTTTAAACATTTATTTATTAATATTTGGGAATTCCCATTAAATTATAATTTAATTAGTTTTGAAAAACATAAATCTTTAACTTTTATTTTTAAAATAAACATCGTATTTCAAATATATAAATATAACTTTGGAAACATTCACAATCAATTTAATGTAGATTTCATAAATCTTTTATTTAATCAACGGTACTAAAGAGGTAAACATCTCCTAAAGTACCGAACTATGAAATATTAAACAATTTCACATCCAAATGAACATAACAAATCATATTGATAAACATTACCAATATCAATGAGGAATCCTGTTGGATTTCCCCAACCTGTCAATTCCTGCATCACAAATTCATATTTTAACATATATAATAATATAATAAGAATTAACAACTATGGTGAGGAATCCAGTTGGATCTCTCCAACCTATTTTCCTTGCATCCGAATAGGTTATCTCAAATGAAATCATTAAATAAGAATTATAAAATTTTAAACCAACAATTGTTAAAATAGTAAATAACTACTATTTAACATTAACCAATTTATTTGACAAAACAATTCAAATAATTAAATTAAACATGTTTGTATTATAAACGTGACCAATAAGGTAAGTTACCTTAATTGGTTCCAATTGTTAGAATAATGACTTTGAGTTTCATTGAAATTAAACAACGTTTAATTTCATTGGTTCAATCAATATATGAATAGATACATTTTACAAGCAGTCAACAATTAGCAACCATAGCACACAATTATAAAAACATAACTTATATAAAATACAAGTGGGAAAAACCGAGTGAGTTTAATGCACCTTGATCTGATTCGTTGTTAGAACAGCTCATTTCAGTTATATTAAACAAATATTTAATTTAACTAAAAATCTCAGTTGATTCCAATCATGTCAAGTTCTGTTCCATGGCGTAGTGCCCGTCGATACAGTTCCGACGCATCTTGAATCATCTGATTCTTTTGAGCATAACAGTTGCGTAGAGCGCTTCTACACACCCGGTTCAATAATATTACTAATGATAGATATAAATCGATCAACAGGCCTGACCAATGGCGGAAATAAAACTGAAAAAGCATGCAGATTGCACGCAATAGAGTTCGGTGCGCATAGCGCAATTAAATACATACATAGATAATATACAAACTAACCAAAATAACTACCAAACTACAAACTGCACCTCCTAATACTCGAGGCAACTGATAAGGCTCCATAACACAAACACTAGCTAGCCAAAAAACACGAAAGAGTTTACCAGAAGCGTGCGAGTGCGCTAAACATGACGAGCTTACCATGGCCTTGGGAATTGGCATCGTTGTTGGATGCCATGCACGTCAGAGCTATCAACATATTCGTCCCAAACTATAGTTGTGTCCATGATAGTTGGTATATACGGCACTGGGCGGTTACCTCTCCATAGATGATAGAGGTGAGTGATCTTGAAACAAAGCTAATTAATAATGGCAAATCTATCGTTGAAGCATTGGTTATTGCGCTCATTCCATATGGTCCACATGAAGGCCACGAATAGAGTGTCCAAAGAGGGAGAAGGCATTTCGAACTCCCAGCGATCAAAATGGTGATTCTGACGAGGAGGACATCCAAGAATGCTCATTATTGAAATAGTCCAAAGGTAGAAGCTGATGTCATAGTCACTTAGCAGATGGTGAATGCTTTCATCGTCGAGATGAAAAAGGATGCAGGTGGGGTTAACCTCCATACCGTTACGGATAAACTTGTCTTTGGTATTGATCCTTCCACGCGTTAGACTCCATAGAAAGAAGTAGATCCTTAGCGGGTCTTTGATCTTCCAGATCCTAGGGAAGTAGAAGAGCCTACCGTGGTCAGTGATGTAGCTATAACAACTGAGAAAGTTCCTTTAGAACTGATCTTCCAATAGATAGCATCGGGGTTTTGGTTTAGGTTTGTGGAATGAATGATGCGAAGCACTTTGTGGATCTCTTGGATGGTTGATGGGTGGAAGTACAAGGTAGGCTTTATAGTTGTTATGCCAATGTTGGCTTCTTCCGCTACAGAGACATTAGGATTAGGGCAAATGGAGTACAAAGAGGGATAGAAATAGGATAGCCAAAAATCGTAATGCCAGGTGTCATGCCAAAGTGAGCAGGTGAGGCCATGCTGAACCTTAAAGGCAAAAAGTTGTTTTATGTGAGGTAAGGACTTAAGGACCCCACTCCAGAACGGTGAAGGGCATGAACTTGGTTTTGAGCGAAGAATGGAAGCCAGGCGGTCATTGTAATATAGGGCTAAAATGAGAGATTTCCACAGGAAGTAGCCAAGTGTCAAGCACCTCCAAATCCATTTGGCAGGGAGTGCAAGGTTGAGTAGTCGAATATCGGGGATACCTAACCCTCTTGCATTTATATTAAAGCAAGCATACTTCCAGGAGACCAGAGATTTGACTGGGCCCCCATGCCAAAGGAATGACCTACGGGCTTGGCCGATTCGTTTGATGACCCAGCATGGTGCCCTGTGGATGGAAAGCAAGTACAGGGGTAGAGTCGACATGAAAGCTTTGACCAAAACCAGTTGTCCAGCCGAAGAGAGTGAGGATCCTTTTCAACAAGCAAGTCTCGAGTCCATCTTGGGAATAAGGGGATACCAGTCACTCCGAAAGAGCTTCCCAAGACAAATAGGGACCCCCAAATAATTGAGCGGGAAATCCATGAGCCGGCAATTGAGCATACTAGCCACATAGGGGCCTATATGATTAGCATTATCTAGCATGAAGATGGAGCTTTTGGCGAAATTGTTTTATTGACCAGACGCCAGCTCGAAGCAATATAAAAGAAGTTTAAGGCAGTGGAGATTTTGGGGCGTTGGGGTGGTGAAGAGAATGGTATCATCTGCGAATTGGACGTTAGAACAAACAGGGGTGGGAGGAGAGGTGTTTATGCGGGTCAGGATATTGTTGTGGAGAGCTAGTTTGACCATCTGGTTGAGGGTGTCGGCAACCAGTATAAAGAGAAGGGGGATAAAGGGTCTTCCTGCTGGAGACCCCTCCTCGATTTAATGAGGCCTCCGTCAATACCATTTGTGTGGACAAAAGACATGATGGAGTTAAGAATGGTCGAAATCCACCTACACCATCGCTGGGGGAACCCCCTAGCAGTCAGAACCTGTAGGATGAGATCCCAGTTAACTGTGTCAAACGCCTTGTGGAAATATAGTTTTAGGAGAAGTCCACTGGTATTGGTTCAGTGGAAGAAGGAGATGAGTTCCTTAACCAAAGCAATGCAGTCATGGGTGTTCCTTCTAGTAAGAAAGGAAGATTACTCGGTAGCAATAAGTGAGGGAATAAGGTCTGTAAACGATTGGCAAGTACCTTGGTGATAAGTATGAAGGAGCAGTTGAGGAGGCTGATAGGTCCGAAGTTATTAGGATGGCCAGCCCCTTCATGCTTCGGGAGGAGAATAATTTTAGCATAGTTGAGTATGTCAATATGGCTAAGGTCAGAGAAAAAAGCTTCAAAGAGCTCGAAAATGACACCTTTGATGCAAGACTAGAAGTTAGAGAAGAAAGCTGGGCCAAACCCCTCTGGCCCGCAGGCCTTATTACTATCCATGCCTTTCAGGGAACACAGGATCTCGGCTTCAGTGAGTGGACTGTCTATGGGCTAGGAATTTGGTTAGGGTACTAGAGGGACCAATCAATGGTGGGAATCGAAGGTAGGTGTTGTCCAAGCAGGCGCCTGAAGAAGGCGGTGAAGTGGGAGTTGATAGCGAAGGGGTCTGGCGTGTGGATGCCTAAATCATCACCATGAATAAGTTATAACATTTAAAAGTTATACGATTATAAATAAACTATTTATTCTCTTACTTAAAATTAATTAATTTAATTACTTATGGTTAATGATTTATCTGGCCGTTTAAAACAGCTTCGTTCCTTAAGCGGCTTCCTATCGTTTGTTAAAACAAAACAGGTCTGATTATTCCCTCTGTTGTTTGTTCAACAAAGGTCACCCTGTTCACGATTTTAATAAGAATTGGTTAGATTTTCCTAATTAAATTATAATTATATTATAATTAAAATGATTATGGTTAGTGAATTAACATTTACACGGCGTGATATATTCTTTACTTTTGCTCATCGTTTCCTTTTCGCAGCTTCACCACGCAACAACACACATTCATGCTCCTGCAACGTTTAAACATGATTTAATTATAATTATGCCTTAATCATATTTTAATTCACAAATAAAAGGTTAATTACTTTGATTAGGGGGGTTTACAGTTCGATTAATCATAGAATCAGGTCCAGTTAAACTTCATGCTCCTGTTACTTCGTTCGTTCTCCTTATTGATCAAAAGTGCCTGCAAAATGTCACATTTTAGTATGTATAGGATTTAAGTAAGTGGTTAAATCTTAATTATATTTTTAACTATATAATCTGTATAAGGTTACGTTTTAATATAAGAAAACAATGGACCGATCAGTTAAACTTTTCTTGCTCCCTTCATATGCTTCAGCAACAAAAACAACCCTCGCTCGACTAGCTTCCATCATCGCCGCTCCATTCCCTGATCATCGGACTCCGATCCATAACCCCACCTGAATGCGCCAAGGCCGCCTCACCTCCTACCCTGAGTCTCGACTGACCCAACTCCCCTATTCGTCGTTAAATCTCTAAATACCGCCCTTACTTCGTGACCAAAGTCCGGTTAACACAGCACCTCGCAGCCGATCATAGCCATTGAAAACGAAGAGCTTTTGAGCTGAATAATTTTCATGTTGGAAATATTTTAACTCGAGCTATGGATTAAGAGAAGTTAGAGTGAGAAGTTCGTAAATCATTGGCCATTGATTACGTTAGTTGGCGGCTACAGAAATGTTGGCTGCAGGGCAAAACATTTTAGGGTTCGGTAAAAGAATGGGGTTATATAGGGTGACCAAAATAATATAATATTAATATTCAAAACTTAATCACAAAGTAACACGCAGAATTAACCTCAAACGACTCCCAATCAGGATGAAATATGAAATCCAAGCATAAAACAATATTCCGGACACGATGGAAAATATTTCTTCGAATTTCGAGATCATTTGTGAAAATTCCTTTATAACTCATATATGTGAATCGACACACAATTAAATTGCTTATGGTCATAAATTAAATCCAAATAACTTGAAAATAGAAATACTACTAAAATAAATCATTATAGATTTAAAAAAATTAGTTTTGCTGGAAACGGAGTTTGTTAGATAACCCATTATTCTTAATTTCTAATTTAAATCGACAAAACAATTAAATTAAAACTGAGGTGTTGACGGCTACCGTTGTCACATACCACATTGGTTTACCACAAAATCATTATTTCCTTTAATAATTTAACGTTACGATTCTAATGAAACTAATTTCATTGAGAAACGAGGTTGTTTTCAAAATGACCTCTCTTAAGGCTTATATATATAAATAAAATATACATAAATTCCAAAATAATCGAATTAAATAATAATAAATAATATTATCGTAAATATCCCAAATTAAATATCATATAACTTCGAATATAACTCAATATGATTTATAACCCAACATCATCAATTTCGAATTAAAACAGTATCCAAATTATATAAAAACCTTCTTAAATATATTAAATAAACGTGATCGTTTATTAACGAATTCCATAACAACTATTTGAAAATTTGAATTGGAAGTAACGAACAATTTATAACTCAAAATCACGATTTTTTCTCTTTCATTAGAAAATTATAATCATTAAGATTCAAACGTTTCTTGTTTCACAGAATTCCGACTTATGTCAAATCCTCTATATTCAATTGAAGTTCAAAACTCAATATTATGAACTACCGCGACGTTACGAGCTCGATTTATATTAAACATAAATTAACGTTCAACCTCGTTTTTAATAAATGAATTTAATATTAAAATCCATTAATATTCCAAATATAATATTTAAAATATATTTAAATATCCAAATTCAAATAACCAAAAATCTAGGTCATTAAAAAAACCGTGCAAGTCAAGACCACACTAGAACAAATCAGAACTTACTGTTTTAAGCATCATAGTAGGCCTAACAGCTTCGAGGACGTCCCTTTCCACCTGACACTAGTCAGACTAACATCGGACAAAAAATCACCCTGCAATGTGTTGGCCAAAATCGCTCGAATACCTAACGCTGCACATTATTGGAATTCGTACAGCCTTAAAACGTGGATCTGAGCTATAGTATCCATACCAGAAAGCTCAAAATAACCAGCCAGACCACCATGCACCGGTAAAGAAAGGATAACATGAGTGAGATGGGGGATGTAATGACCCGCATTTGCAGTGGTATAATAATGAATTTATTTAATTATTTAAATAGTGATTCAGAGAATTTAATGGTTGTTGAATTAAATAATAAGGAATATTTAATTAATATAATGATTAAATAATTCAGTAATAATAAAATATAGTGAAATTTACAGTATGGTGTAATTTGGGTTATTTAAAATATATATTTCAGTTTAGAGTTGAAATATATTAGCGAATATATTTAAATAACGACCGTTCGAACGTAGAATTATAATATAATTATAATCGAGCTCGAAATGGCGCTGCAGTTCGTAAATTGGCGATTTGAACTTCAACTGAGTGTACAGGGTTCGTTTTAAATCGGATTTCTGTGAAACAAGAAACGTTCGGAGATGGTGGAGTATATCTTTCTAGTGGAAGAGAAAAATCAGGATTTCGTCGTGTAGATTTTGAGATATGTCCAAATCAAATTTTAAAATAGTCGCTATAGAATCGTTTATCGACCGTAACGGTTTATTCGATATAACTAGAGACCGGGTTTGAATTTAGACAAGGTTCTTTTGAGGCGTAGTGATAATTTAATTTTTAGAATTTTATTGTAATTTTTAATTAATTAAATAAGCAACTTTTTATTTGAAGTATTTGGCACCCTGTATCGACATTTCGGGGTTTCACAATATGAGTTCATCTACTGGTATTATTACATTTTTGGGACCAGAGCACATCACTCATTTCAATGGTATTTTTGTTTCTGTCCATAACAGTCCCTACGGGAACAGAATATTTCATAGTAGGGTACGCTATGTTTTAACTTAAAACAAACTAAACCAAATGGTTAACTGGTCAAACAAACTCCAAACCCAACGAAACAAGTTTCATACGAAACCTTAGGAAGAGGTCTAGTGAAACGTCAAGGCGTCATATTTTTAGGATTTTTTCTATAATTTTAAGGAATTAATGCTCGGTGTTTTTCATCGATATTTTCTAAGCGATTTTCGCAAACGGTGTCGGAATTGAACGAAACCGGTCCCATTGAGTCCAGAACATTTTTCTATGCTAGGATCAACTTATTTTGTCAAAAACCGTGATCGTACGAACTTGTTTCAAGAGGATACTTGACGTATAAGAAATACATAATTAAATAGTATTAAATGGTCCAAATTCTGTCCTATAAAAGGGCAGCGTTAAACTAATCTATTCGGTCTAATGAAGTTCTGAGGTCAACTCGTTTTGCGCCTCCATTTCTCTTAATGAACGAGCGATAATCCTTCAAATCTTCGTCTATCTTTTTCCTTGAATCTGTTCTTCTAAGTCCAATAATCTTCCAATAGCAAAATGAAAGATCGAGAGGAGTTCTAACACCTGTATGGTGGAGATGGGTTTTTGCTGAGCCTATCGCCGGAAATGGAACTATCAAGGCGTTGACTTTGTGTTGATTTTCTAGAGTGAGGAAGGGTTCGAGTTTAACAGGGTTTCAGGTAGAGGTTGCGGACGTGGAGGCGATGGCCGTGATGGGTTCAGATGATGCTCAAGTGGCCGGAAAGTGGTGCGATGGTCGAATAAGGTTGTTTCGTTTGGGAAGCAGCAGTTTTCGGGGGGTCTAGGTGTTGTACAGGAGTTTGGTGCGGAAGTATATAATGAAGGAGAGTTTGACAAGAGCAGGACTGGTGGTTTTTGTTTAAGTTTTATGGAGGAACGGAGCTCTGAATTTCAGTAATATCGAAGGAACAGGTTACGGATTTCTTCAAATCGGGGGAAGAAGGATTTATGCGGGTGCGGGTTATAACAGTGGAGCGTGCTAGTACATTTGAGAATGGGCTATTTCGTTTGGTGAGGCCCAAACCTTTTAAAAAGAAATTAAAATAAATTCAAAGTTTAATTTAAATACCGTATAAACTTATTAATGTTATAACTTGTACAAATTGTATCGTATTTTAGAATGGTCTGATCCGACGGGATCGTATGGGCGGACAGTACACACTGGAACGGGGTGGGAGTGATTCGGAGTTTGTCTGGATTTACGATATAATAAAAATGACTGAACTGAATCAAGTATCGTTAATCGTTATTTAACGAAAAACGACAAATGTGAGTAAATCTCACTAACTCTGAACAGTTTATAAATTCATGTTGTATTTTTAGAACTGTTAAATATTGGCTGATTGATTGTGTGTTGACTGTGTGTTGACTGTGTGATTGAACTACTAGTCAGTTAGTTGAATTTCTATATTGATTCTGTTTAACAGAATATATCATATGGAACTGAAAGTGATGTTATCTATATTATTTAACATCTGTGATGCAGGGAAACAGGTTGGAGGAATCCGACTGGATTCCTCAATAGTTATTTTATTGTTTTGATATATTGTGATATATGATGTGATATATAATTTGTTGTTGATTATGTGTGTTTGGACGATATTTATCGTTCTTATATGGTATGTTAAATACCATAAGAAATACTGGATGTGGGAAAGGGGATTTTCAAAGTGTATTGTGAAAATGAAATATTTATATAAAATTGATGGATTTTATATAGAAAAAGGGAAAGGATTTTTATAAAAGAAAATAATTATAAAATCGAAGGATAAGTTATAATAAAGGAAATATTTATTTGTTAGATTAAATAAAATAGATATAAAGGAAATATTATTGGTTAGAATAAATAAATAGAATAAAGGAATATTTATTGGGAAAATAAATAGGATTATAAAAGAAAATTAACGAGATAGAAAAGAGTTACCCGATTTAAGTTAGCCGATTAGAGTTATCAAATAGGAGTCGATTGAATATAGTTATTCAAAAGGAGTCAATTGAACACAGTTATTCAAAAGAAGTTAATCGAACATAGTTAAAAGAAATAGAGTTAAACAAGATTAGAAACTGACTAGAGATTAGTTAAGTTGAATAGTTTTCTGAGTATCGATCTGATGTTGGTTTCGGCCTTCGGGGTTTATACTTAGAGAATTGTTCTCCTACTGGTTTACAGTCAGGGACTGATAGTTGTGAAATGATAGTGATATGTAAATAACAATGGAAATGTTTCCAGTATTAATAACGTATATTTTCTAAACATAGAAAATAAGGATATATATATATATATATATGTTAAATGATGATTGATTTGATAGAATTTCCATTTGGAAATAATATCGTTGTTTGCACACGTGTTTTTCTTCGATAGTTAAATCACAGACTATCGATGTTTTGACCATTTTGATGTTGTTAATATGGAGAGACCGGTTGGATTATTATCCAAAGAACCACTCTGTATTGGCATAAGCGTTGCGAATCATATATGCCAAAGGAAATTGAAGACGGAGTTATGCAAGGGCTATCCTGTTTACAGAATAGTGCCTTCGGTTCATCCTATTCCTGGATGACTCATATGGACGGATGTCTGATAGAGTATTTCCAGACGATCACGTATATTGATTTCTCCAACCGTACTAAGAGTGGAAGCGGAGAAGGAAACTTCTTTTAGCTAACACATAATGTATTGTTGAGGACGTCAATCGATGACTTGATGGATTTGATGATATGGCATTCGAAGTGAATCTGATGTGATGATGAAGCGTAACCTTAAGCCTCATCAACCGGTAAATGATAGAAATCGGGCAGGCAACATGGCTAAGTCGGTCGCACCGAAGTAGGGTGTATAATCACCTAATCTAGAGTTTCATTTACTTATAAAAATCTATTGTTGATGCTGTCCCATTCGGGAAACGGTTGCTGATCCCAACCGTTGGTGATATACATTCGATACACTCAAGCGAAATGAGTGGTCGGTCATGTGTGGCCGGGTTGCAAGATGTTCTTGTTGAACCCAGTGTATTCCTTTCTAGAGGTACACTAGCGAAAGGTGGTTCCATACCTTGTCATAGTTGGAAATCCATTACCCAATACGTGTTTGTGGTTTTAATTGTATATTATATATGTAGAACATGAGATGAAAGCGTTTTGCTAGATGATTATTATTATTGTGGTTGATAGACATTACTATAGTATCAAAAGATTTGTGATATAAAGATAATTTGGATTCTCATAAGGGAAAAACCCGTTTCGTTGTACGGCGTGGTTTTATGAGTTATCGATTACCTTCTTGAACTGTTTTAAACTGTTTTACTCATACCAGTCACATGACTAACCCTGAGTTTATTTGTTGTTTCCCTAAACTCTTGGGTGCCTAATTTTGTACGGGCAGTCAAGTAGTCGGGATTTACAGATATACTGGAAGAGCTGGAGCAGGAGGCTTCAAGATCAGATAGATATAGTTTTTCCGCTGTGTTGTAAGTGTTGTACTTTTATAATGATGTATATTCAAGTACAGATTTTTATTTCAAAGTAATGTTATGAAATATATTTATTCGTTCCGCTGTGAGATTCGTGTTACTCTGATATTGTGTTCTTCTTCTTTTCTATAAGTTTCTATCTTATCTTTCCTCACCCTCTATTTTCTTTCTATTAATTTCCTGATTTTCAATTTAATTTGGGGTTGGACTTGTGTTTTTGGTCAGCTCAAATTGGACCGGATTTTCGGGTCATTACAGTTGGTATCGGAGCTTAAGTGAATTACCTTGGCTCTGTGGCGTAACTCAGTAGAGATAGGGTTAGTAATACCCTAGATTGAGTTTATGTGTATATATATGAGTGAGCGTATATGTTATTTAATATAAAAATTGTTTTATATTGTGGAGATGCATTGGTTGAGTTGTTTATGGGTTATGGTCGATCAGTTTGATCCACTGTATCGGTAGGAGTTTATAAACACTCGAATACGATGAACCGTCATGGTATGTTTTGAAAAGAGAGTAAATGTTATGATTTTACCCAATGTATATTTTGATATAAAGAAGATTGATATTGAAATGATTATAAGATATTAGATATATTGGTTGTTATTATAATCGAGTAAGATTATAAAAAAAATGAAATGGTTATGTAAATAGCCAATCAGAATTCATATAAAGGTAATATGAAATCGAATTGAATTGAATCTGAATTTAAATCATAATTTGGAATTTAAATAAGGAAATTTTAAGTTCCTGGGAGATTTTGAAAGTGTTTTTCAATTTGAATTAGATATAGTATTGAACTCACCTTGATGACCGGAAAATAATTCCGAGGATGGATCGATACATCGTCGGTGTGATTTTCGAGTTTCTAAGTGGCGGATTACTACCAAAGGTTTTGTTTCCAAATTGTTTTGAGGAAACAAGTTATTTAGAAATTCAAAGGTTTTGAATTGGTGTTATGATTTAAAATTGATTTGAAATAACCCAGGAATTAAAATTTAACTTATGAAGTTAAATAGATTGAGATGATAAAAGTGAAGGGAATAAATTAAAATTTTTACTTGAACTAAGTTAACCACAAATTTATTGGATTGGAAATAATTTGGAATTAACTTGGATTAATGAGTTAAGAGTTTGAGATTTGAGATTGGAGTTTGATTGGGGTAACACTGGTATATCCTGAATTGGTAACAGATGGTAGGCATATAATGATATGCCCGACAAAAAGGTACAAGTTTATTTTATATATGGGTTTGGATTTTGTGAGCCGAATTGGCAAGCCGCTTGGCTGTTTGATTTTCTTTTGGGTTGGAGAAGGCCTAGAGAGGCGAGTTGTGGTTTTACCGATAGGGCTTTACAAAGGAGGTTATGGCGAAATTTTCCGAAAATTTAAAGTGTTAGAAAATTTTCGAAATTTTTGAAAATTTTAGTTAGTCGGAATGAATTAATATTTTAGTCGATATTAATTAGTTCAGTTGAAACCAGAGATAATAGGTAAACAGATAAATTTTTACCCAGTCGATAGGGTTGTCCTCTACCTTAGCAATTTCGAGGACGAAATTATTTTTAGTGGGGAAGAATGTAATGACTCACATTTGCAGTGGTATAATAATTAATTTATTTAATTATTTAAATAGTGATTTAGATAATTTAATGGTCATTGAATTAAATAATAAGGAATATTTAATTAATATAATGATTAAATAATATATTTAATTCAGTAATAATCAAAAATAGTGAAATTCACAGTATGGTGTAATTTGGGTTATTTAAAATATGTATTTCAGTTTAGAGTTGAAATATATTAGCGAATATATTTAAATAACGACCGTTCGAACATAGAATTATAATATAATTATAATCGAGCTCGAAATGGCGCTGCAGTTCGTAAATTGGCAATTCGAACTTCAACTGAGTGTACAGGGTTCGTTTTAAATCGGATTTCTGTAAAACAAGAAACGTTCGGAGCTGGTGGAGTTTATCTTTCTAGTGGAAGAGAAAAATCAGGATTTCATCGTGTAGATTTTGAGATATGTCCAAATCAAATTTTAAAATAGTTGTTATAGAATCGTTTATCGACCGTAATGGTTTATTCGATATAACTAGAGATCGGGTTTGAATTTAGACAAGGTTCTTTTGAGGCGTAGTGATAATTTAATTTTTAGAATTTTATGGTAATTTTTAATTAATTAAATAAGCAACTTTTTATTTGAAGTATTTGGCACCTTGTATCGACATTTCGGGGTTTCACAATATGAGTTCATCTACCGGTATTATTACATTTTTGGGACCAGAGCACATCACTCATTTCAATGGTATTTTTTTTCATTCCATAACAGTCCCTACGGGAACATAATATTTCATAGTAGGGTACGCTAAGTTTTAACTTAAAACAAACTAAACCAAATGGTTAACTGGTCAAACGGACTCCAAACCCAATGAAACAAGTTTCATACGAAACCTTAGGAAGAGGTCTAGTGAAACGTCAAGGCCTCATATTTTTAGGATTTTTTCTGTAATTTTAAGGAATTAATGCTCGGTGTTTTTTCATCGATATTTTCTAAGGGATTTTCGCAAACGGTGTCGGAATTGAACGAAACCTGTCCCATTGAGTCCAGAACATTTTTCTATGCTAGGATCAACTTATTTTGTCAAAAACCATGATCGTACGAACTTGTTTCAAGAGGATACTTGACGTATAAGAAATACATAATTAAATAGTATTAAATGGTCCAAATTCTGTCCTATAAAAGGGCAGCGTTAAGCTAATTTATTCGGTCAAATGAAGTTCTGAGGTCAACTCGTTTTGCGCCTCCATTTCTCTTAATGAACGAGCGATAATCCTTCAAATCTTCTTCTATCTTTTTCCTTGAATCTGTTCTTCCAAATCCAATAATCTTCCAACAACAAAATGAAAGATCGAGAGGAGCTCTAACACCTGTACAGTGGAGATGGGTTTTTGCTGAGCCTATCGCCGGAAATGGAACCATAAAGGTGCTGACTTTGTGTTGATTTTCTAGAGTGAGGAAGGGTTCGAGTTTAACAGGGTTTCAAGTAGAGGTTGCGGACGTGGAGGCGATGGGCTGATGGGTTCAGATGATGCTCAAGTGGCCGGAAAGTGGTGCGATGGTCGAACAAGGTTGTTTCATTTGAGAAGCAGCAGTTTTCGGAGGGTCTAGGTGTTGTACAGGAGTTTGGTGCGGAAGTATATAATGAAGGAGGGTTTGACAAGAGCAGGATTGGTGGTTTTTGTTTAAGTTTTATGGAAGAATGGAGCTCTGAATTTCGGTAATATCGAAGTAGCAAGTTACGGATTTCTTCAAATTGGGGGAAGAAGGATTTATGCGGGTGCGGGTTATAACGGTGGAGCGGGCTGGTACATTTGAGAATGGGCTATTTCGTTTGGTGAGGCCCAAACCCTTTAAAAAGAAATTTAAATAAATTTAAAGTTTAATTTAAATACCGTATAAACTTATTAATGTTATAACTTGTACATACTGTATCGTATTTTAGAATAGTCAGATCCGACGGGATCGTATGGGCGGACAATATACACTAGAACGGGGTGGGAGTGATTCAGAGTTTGTCTGGATTTACGACAAAATAAAAACGACTGAACTGAATCAAGTATCGTTAATCGTTATTTAACGAAAAACGACAAATGTGAGTAAATCTCACTAACTCTGAACAGTTTATAAATTCATGTTGTATTTTTAGAACTATTAAATATTGGCTGATTGACTATGTGTTGACTGTTTGATTGAACTACTGGTCAGTTAGTTGAATTTCTATATTGATTCTGTTTAACAGAATATATCATATGGAACTGAAAGTGATGTTATCTATATTGTTTAACATCTGTGATGCAGGGAAATAGGTTGGAGGAATCCGACTGGATTCCTCAACAGTTATTTTATTGTTTTCATATATTGTGATATATGATGTGATATATAATCTGTTGTTGATTATGTTTGTTTGGACGATATTTATCGTTGTTATATGGTATGTTAAATACCATATGAAATACTGGATGTGGGAAAGGGGATTTTCAAAGTGTATTGTGAAAATGAAATATTTATATAAAATCAATGGATTTTATATAGAAAAAGGGAAAGGATTTTTATAAAAGAAAATAATTATAAAATCGAAGGATAAGTTATAATAAAGGAAATATTTATTTGTTAGATTAAATAGAATAGATATAAAGGAAATATTATTGGTTAGAATAAATAAATAGAATAAAGGAATATTTATTGGGAAAATAAATAGGATTATAAAAGAAAATTAACGAGATAGAAAAGAGTTAGCTGATTTAAATTAGCCGGTTAGAGTTATCAAATAAGAGTCGATTGAATATAGTTATTCAAAAGGAGTCAATTGAACATAGTTATTCAAAAGAAGTTAATCGAACATAGTTAAAAGAAATAGAGTTAAATAAGATTAGAAACTGACTGGAGATTAGTTAAGTTGAATAGTTTTCTGAGTATCGATCTGATGTTGGTTTCGACCTTCGGGGTTTATACTTAGAGAATTGTTTTCCTACTGGTTTACAGTCAGGGACTGATAGTTGTGAAATGATAGTGATATGTAAATAACAATGGAAATGTTTTCCAGTATTAATAACGTATATTTTCTAAACATAGAAAATAAGGATATATATATATATATATATATATATATATATATATATATATATATATGTTAAATGATGATTGATTTGATAGAATTTCCATTTGGAAATAATATCATTGTTTGCACACGTGTTTTTCTTCGATAGTTAAATCACAGACTATCGAAGTTTTGACCATTTTAACATTGTTAATATGGAGAGATCGGTTGGATTATTATCCAAAGAACCACTCTGTATTGGCATAAGCGTTGCGAATCATATATGCCAAAGGAAATTGAAGACGGATTTATGCAAGGGCTATCCTGTTTATAGAATAGTGCCTTCGGTTCATCTTGTTCCTGGATTACTTGTATGGACGGACGTCTGATAGAGTATTTCCAGACGATCACGTATATTGATTTCTCCAACCGTACCAAGAGTGGAAGCGGAGAAGGAAACTTCTTTTACCTAACACATAATGTATTGTTGAGGACGTCAATCGGTGATTTGATGGATTTGATGATGTGGCATTCGAAGTGAATCTGATGTGATGATGAAGCGTAACCACAAGCCTCATCAACCGGTAAATGACAGAAATCGTGCAGGCAACATGGCTAAGTCGGTCGCACCGAAGTAGGGTGTATAATCACCTGATCTACAGTTTCATTTACTTCTAAAATTCTATTGTTGATGCTATCCCATTAGGGAAACGGTTGCTGATCCCAACCGTTGGTGATATACATTCGATACACTCAAGCAAAATGAGTGGTCGGTCATGGGTGACCGGGTTGCAAGATGTTCTTGTTGAACCCAGTGTATTCCTTTCTAGAGGTACACTAGCGAAAGGTGGTTCCATACCTTGTCATAGTCGGAAATCCATTACCCAATACATGTTTGCGGTTTTGGTTGTATATTATATATGTAGAACGTGAGATGAAAGCGTTCTGCTAGATGATTATTATTATTGTGGTTGATAGACATTATTATAATATCAAAAGGTTTTTGATATAAAGATAATTTGGATTCTCATAAGGGAAAAACCCGTTCCGTTATACAGCGTGGTCTCATGAGATATCGATTACCTGCTTGAACTGTTTTAAACTGTTTTACTCATACCAGCCCCATGACTGACCCGAAGTTTATTTGTTGTTTCCCTAAACTCCTGGGTGCCTAATTTTGTATGGGCAGTCAAGTAGTCAGGATTTACATATATACTGGAAGAGATGGAGCAGGAGGTTTCAGTATCAGATAGCTATAGTTATTTCCGGTGTGTTGTAAGTGCTGTACTTTGATAATGATGTATATTCAAGTACAGATTTGTATTTCAAAGTTATGTTATGAAATATATTTATTCGTTCCGCTGTGAGATTCGTGTTACTCTGATATTGTGTTCTTCTTCTTTTCTATAAGTTTCTATCTTATCTTTCCTCACCCTCTGTTTTCTTTCTATTAATTTCCTGATTTTCATTTTAATTTGGGGTTGGACTTATGATTTTGGTCAGCTCAAATTGGACCAGATTTTCGGGTCATTACAGGGGAGGATGTAACCGAGGAGTGAAAAACGGAAGAATATCTTTTTTAAATAAACCAAACTCCATATCAGTAAATACGGAGAATCAAAATTTAAAAAGGACACTAATTGGTCAAGAAGAAAAAAGAATATAAGAAATGGAAAACATTATTGAGGCAATTAAGACTACTTATGTAAGGGTATGAATATTTGATTTTGAATAAGGAATTACATGTCTATAAGATGAGCGTTATTTAACGGATAAGATGGACATAAAGGACATTTATAGATAACTATTAGGAATGTCATGAAATGGAAAAGTAAAAACACCGAAGAAAGGAATTAACAAAGGAGATAGACTTCCGTAGAATAGTGTGTCAAAAAGATAAGATACATAATAAGAAAGTTCAAACGAAAAGATCAAAAATATCAAGAAACCTATAAAAATGGATTTTTGATAATACCACCAAATTATTGGTAAAAATGCAATTTTATAGAAAATCTGGAACATTTTTGTAGAAGAGCTTAAGTTATAAAATTTTCCTATTTAGAAAAGAGTTGGAAAAAAAGATTTTAGAAATAAAGATATTTCTAGAAGGCCTGGAAAATTTATCATTATCTTAGATAAATAAATATGAAATATAAACTTTTGAGAAAAGAATAAATATTTAATGGTAAACTAAAAAGTTTCCATTCATGAGTTTCAAGAAAAAAATTAATGAATCAAAAAGTACCAACTTTTGTTTTTTTCCATATTTCATGTGTAAAATTGCACATGAAATAAACAAATTTGAAAAGATTATTTTCTTCGAAATCTTATACAAAATGTGAAAATAAATTTGACATTTAATTAGAAACAAAAGGAGAAAGAAGACATACAAATGTTTGGTATGATAAACAAAATAGATATACTCGTTTGGAAGAGAATCGATAGGAAATTTATTTTCCAAAATTTAGGTAGAATTTAAATAGTAAAATTATCAAATAATAAGGAGTAGATGAGAAAATAATAGTAATAGGAGTAGAGAAAATGGTAAATGACTACTCTAATGAAATAATTTATAATTTACTTACGACCATTAAAGTAAATTTTTGCAAAGCACCCTCATTAAGCAAATGAAAGGCTAATGAATAGTTATGTTTTTAATAAAAACATTCATGAATAATTAAAATTTTCTAAAAATTTAAACATGCATTAATGTGAAATTGAATAGGAATATACATTGCAGTAAAAGTTTTAAACCTTATTACTAAAATGAATGCAGTCTTAGACTAGTGTTTTAAAACATAATTTTTGAAAGTAGCAGCATAATTTGAAAATACAAAAACGAATGTTATTAAAAGGTTTGATTGCTACTTATTTTAACATTAAATTATTAGGATCTTGGTTTTAAATAAAAATGAGCATTTATCTCAAAACATTTATCATTTTTAGGGGTATTAGAGACAGACATTCAAAATGCAAATAAAAGATAAACGTTAGGAAAAAGGGCTGGCTTTACTCTCAATATAAGGATTTATGAGCATTTAATAAATGTTTACAAAAAGTTATAAATTTTAAAATGGAGTATCTATTGTTTACGATGGAACATTTTCTAAGTAATAAATGTCATTACACATTTTAGGAGACTTAATTGTCTCCTTATTCAATCTTGGATATTTAATTAGGATTTTATTTTTAAAAAATATAATGAGCATTTATTTTACTATCCATTAAAAAGTTTTTATTAACTCTTTTGAAAAGTGATACTGGCTGACATTCAGATTGTTAATAAATAAATGTATATGAAAAGGAAAATTATCCTGCTTTTATTTTAAACATTTAGTAAACATCTGAAAAGAGACATCCAAATCCTTATCGTAGCATTTTGAAATAAATTCTTAAAAAAGGATGTTTTATTAAAACAAAATATGTATTACCGTTTAGTTCGGTAAGCATCAAAGTCTTGACAAGAATTTAACACTTTAAGATTTTATTAAGGCACTAAACACCTATATTAGAATCTGTGCGAAGTTGACTAATAATAAGGATATAACAACATCCTGAAAAATATATTTTGTGTAACCACTAAAATTTTACTTTATAGAAAGGAGATAACTCTGGAGTAAATAGGCATAACTAGCTAAAGTCTAGGACCAAGTATGGATAAATTCCACAACCTAATCTGGGAATTTTAGTGTAACGAACAGGTATTTTCGACCCGGAAAATTGACATAAAAACACCATGTCGAACATTCAAGCATCGAAAAACACCAAAACGTTACTAGAAAGAAATTAAAGGTTGAGAAAAGAAAGAATTATTAGAATAGAAGGAGATGAACCAACACAACACAAAGTCTCACGTCGCAGCGGAACAAAATATAATATAGAAATAACTTTTATCGAGAGCTTGAAAAAAAATTACAATCATTTGAGTACATCAATACATCGGGACAGTTATAATAATCTCTATTCGTACGCATTACACAACAGAATACTACTAGATAATATCATACGTTTGAACACCTTCAGCTCATCTTTAGACTTCACAGCATCCGATAACCTGAACCTGTACAACCCGCTCTAACCAGTGCATTACAAATACTGGGTCAGTCTGGTGAACCAGAGTGAGAAAAAATCGATAAATTTATAATATCATCTAACTTGATTTTAAAGTTCAAAATCATTTTGAAAGAAAAGGATAATCGTAAGACCAAATCCACACATAAATACAGACGGTTTTTACCTTACGATAACCTAAAACAGTTTGAAAACAATATCTTATTCTGATATTATAATAGTGTCTAATACAAATAAATGGAATCTAGCAGAACGCTTGCATCTCACGCTCCACATACATAGTATACAAAAAAAATCGCAAGCGCTTATTGGAGATTTGATTTCGACTATGACAAGGTATGGAATCACCTGCCGATAATGTATCTCTAGAGGCGAATACACTGGGTTCAACAAGAACGTCTTGCAACCCGGCCCACACATGACCGACCACTCATTTCGCTTGAGTGTATCGAATGTATATCACCAACGATTGGGAGCTACCCATCGTTTCCCAAAAGGGACAGCATCGATAGATTAAAATAACAAAAGGAATTTCTCTAGATAGGTGATTATACACCCTAATGGATGCGACCCAAATAGCCATGCTGCCTGCCCGATTTTTGTCATTTCCCGGTTGATGAAGCTTGAGTTTATAATGGACTTTTGGAACATCTGGCTACCATTCACTTTAAATGTCACATCGTCAAATCTGCCAGATATCACTAATTGACATCCACAAAAATACTCGGGCTGTTAAGTTAAGAGAAGGTGTCTTCTCCGCCACCACAGAAACACGTTTGAGGATATCAACGTACGTGA
This sequence comes from Allium sativum, assembly GCA_030737875.1. Classification (NCBI taxonomy): domain Eukaryota; kingdom Viridiplantae; phylum Streptophyta; class Magnoliopsida; order Asparagales; family Amaryllidaceae; genus Allium; species Allium sativum. The sequence continues at coordinate 507,064,791 of CM060912.1, forward strand.
TCCCTTTGGAAATACTCTGTCAAACACTCGTCCATACAAGTTGTCCTGGGACTGGACAAACTGAAGGCGCCATCCTACTGCATCCTTGAATTATCCTATGGATCAGTAGCGAGTAGTCCTTCCAATCCAAAGATTTCAATCATGATAGAATCACTGTCAAATACCTCTAGGGATCAGCTAGAGAAATCCAACAATAGTTCTTTCATTCATGAAGATGTACGGTCTTCAATAGCTCCATCTCGTTCAGCATCTTCCACGTTTTCGTATTCATTGGTCGGAATGGTTTTCATATATAAATTCGATCCCGGTCTTTCCATACCAACAACGTTGGGTCAGATTTTGATAGTCGGTTATTTAACTATCAAAATAAACAATCAATAAAATAAATTCATTGGTTTAGCATACAGCGTCACTTGGCCATTAAAAATAGTATATTAATTTTAATACCGAAATAATGTATCAGCTTTAATATATCAATCTTCTCAAATCATTTATTTAAATACTTGAAAAAAAATATCTTAAAATCCTGTCCAATGTTTCCTGTTAACTATCCTTTCAAAACATTTGTTATAACAATATTTATTATCTATAATTGGAAATCTGTTTCAAGTTATCCTTTTAAACAATTGTTACAATATCTCCTTTGTTTCGTTATTTGAATGCCATAATCGTCACCTCCCTTTTTAGAATAATCATTCTAAATCCCATCTTCTTACTTTTTGAAAACATCGTTATATTTTCGCAAATCTACTTTTGTTTCACTTACTATAGAAATATCACTTCATATTCTCAACCCTCCTTTATTTCCTTTTTATTTCTGAGCCCCATTATATATATATATATATATATATATATGTGTGTGTGTGTGTGTGTGTGTGTGTGTGTGTGTGTGTGTGTGTGTGTGTGTGTATCCAAATTCTTCCAATAACATTACCCTATCATTTCCCATAATAAATTACTTTTAACACCTTCACCACTACAACTAATATCATCCTCTGACAATCCTGCAGTTGTTCAAGTTGGGGTATTTTAATTACCTCTCAGACCTTGATTGTAACAACCCGCATTCTACGCATCGGAGGATCGTAGAATAATTATTTCTTTCCCATATGAAGTCGTATGGTCATGTAACTTTGGGAAACAACCATTTGACTCATTTCCCATGTTCATGATTTTTGTCGGTTTTTAAATGACTGTTTTGCCCCTAGTTGATCTTGTTTTGTCCATAACTTTTGATTGGAAAGGAATTTTGACCTGAAACCACTTCCATTAGATTTGTTTGATGGAAAACCTTTCCGTAGAGTGGTCACATGTGAAAAACGGACTTACCGTTTGGGAGATATGGCTGAAATAAGGTTTGGAAGGTGAAAAACTGCTTAACCGGGCCAAATAGGTTGATTAGTGAATAGGCCCATAACCCATTTCGGGATTAGGGTTATGGGGAGGCTGAAAGGAGTTAGAAGATCATTCCATTACAGTTTTCTAGCCTCCACTTATTTCAAAGAAACCCTAAAAATGGCCTCCAACCTCTAAACCTCCAAATCATCTCTTAATCAAGGAATAAGCTTAGCAACATCAAATCAAGGGAGATCTACACCAAATCAACATTGGAGCTGCTGTTTAGCCTCAGGATTCGCATCAAATCAGAGATTTATTTCAGATCTTAGTTTATTTGTGGCTATGGTGAGTGATTTGCATAGTTCCTCACCAATTATTGCTAATTAAGGGTAATTAGTGTTAATTAGCGAATTCAAACATGATAAAATTCTGGAAAAATGTTCATAAAATCGAAATGATGTTTTAGACCTCTGATATGAATTTGGGTTAATTTGGTTAAGTTTCACTAATCACATCATTAGTTTCACCTAAACATGCTTAAGGGGAAATATGGGGTTTTGGGTATGTTTGATCCATTTTAACCTATCGTATTGATGTTTTGATGTTTGTGGTTGATTATGCATGTTGCTATGACTGTATGGTATGCTTTGTGATTGATTTCAATAGTTAGAATGGTCGAAACATCGTCGAATGGCGTAAAATACATGCTGGAAAAGTTGCAGGAAAAGTGCAGGTTCTGGACCGGATCGGATCGGATATGGGGGCCCGGATCGGAATAGTGACCGGGCTAGGACATCCGAACTGGATCGGAACTTGACACTTGAGAGGCTTGGCAAAAAGGAAGGCCATGTTGGTTAAGCTGGGGATCGGATCGACTTAAGGACAAAGGGCTCGGACCAGAGTATGGCGAAGGGATCAGATCGGATTAGAATAGGGAACGGGACCAGACGAGACGACAGGAGCTGGAGCATGAACTGGATGGGAGATGGCAACCCGACCCGACCCAAAGTGGGACACCCGACCCGAACCGATGCGACGTTGTGAATCCAAACCGAAACGTTACCAGAGGAAGACCCCGAACCGAACCAACTCATGGTAGATGACCCCACCCGAACCGATGGCTAGAAGGGGAACCCGAACCGACCCAGTATTGACCAATAACCCGAGATGCAAAGGTAGTCCAAATGGGGATTTAGAGCTCAGGATCCAATGGGGAACCAATGAGTTCACTTCATGGTTGGGCTTTGCTGCGAGACGTGTGCTAAGGAGTTATCGACGTTCATAACTTCGATTCACCACTGAAAATGGATGATGGGCTACTTATCAGTGCAGTAGAGTCATTACGACTCGAGGGGCAAGGTGATGGTAGCAAGACTACGTTATCAGTGCAGTAGAGTCATTACGACTCGAGGGGCAAAGTGATGCGTAGTAAGACTATGAGCCAGTGCTGTGGGGTCATTGTTACTCCATGGGGAAGAGTGGACATAGTAAAGGATTAATGAGGCTTTGATCCAGTGCAGTGGGGTCATTGCGACTCCATGGGGCAAAGTGGACATAGCAAAGGATTAGTGACTACGTATCAGTGCAGTGAAGCCATTTATGACTTCATGGGGCAAAGTGATCGTAGCAAGGTATGTTGGGTGATCGAAGTGGTGAATATCGTATGCTTTATGCACTGAGTGAGAGATGTGAGGATGGTTGCTATGTTTGATTGTTTTCCATCACTATGACATGCACATCCCACCCCCGTTATCTTTACACCATTTGAAATGGCACCTTAGAGTGTTGTACAGTATGTAGTGCTAACTCTTTGGTTGCCGGTCCAGGTTCAGGTATGTTTTAGTCTACCTGTTATTGTTCTATTTAGATGCTTATCGCTCATACCAGGCTTTATGTCTGACCCAGAGTTTTATGTCTCCTCTTATTACTCTAGGTGCTCACGCGAGCAGACTAGAGACAGGTTAGCTGGTGGTGCGCGAGTAGCTGATTCGGAGGTGAGCAGGAGGCTTCCACGTATGATATATAGATATTCTCCCTATGTCGTTGGTGGTCGCTACTTGGGCATTAGTAGTGTACCTCCTTTATCTTGCTTTTGCTTTTGAGACAGTTTGAAAAGTTGTAATAATGTTTGACTTTGGATCATAAGCTGTACTTGGATTTTCCGCTGCTATGTCACCTGTTTTATGTCAAGTATGTTATTATTATATTTTGTTCTATGCGCTGTGAGACATTCTACAGGTTCCTTGTTAGTTTATTTCCTCCTTTCCTTTTTCCTTCTGACGACCCGTCCCATGCTAACTGAACATGTGTACAGCGCACCTTTGGAGTAAGTGTCGATTGGTGCGGGGCAGGCCGTCACATTTGGTATCAGAGCTCTAGGTTGCGTAGTTAACCTAGGGAAAGACACTAGGGAGAGATAGTACATATATGAGAGAGCATATTTGTGGTTACTTTGGTTTTCAAAAGCTATATATATATACTATTAGTAGTATAAGAATGAAGTTGTACTGCACTAGCACCACTATGGGGTCATTAATCGTTTCCCCTTTTACAGATTGACGATGAGCCGATATGCTAGAGGTGCTGGTAGGGGAGCCAATAATGGGAATGCTGCTGACATGAGGGCGATGTTTACTGAACTCATGAGAGACATGCTTAGGGAGGTGCAAGGGGTAGTTCCCAATCCCGAAATTGGTGGTGGCCCAGTAGTGCATGCGCCTAGGGTCGATTTCACCAAGTTGTGCAAGGATTACACTAACCTTGGTGGGAAGTCGTTCCACGGGACGGAGTCGGCCACAGATGTTCAAGATTGGTTGGATAGCTGTGATCGTATCGTCGACGACTTGGGTATCGAGGATGCGATGAAGAGAAGGCTAGCGTCTCGTCAGCTGCAAGGGCGAGCGATGAATTGGTGGAATGCCATTAGAACAGCTACTCCAGAAGATCAGGTTACTTGGGATCAGTTCAAGGTTCGCTTTAGCGAGAAGTTCATTCCTGCTGCCCAGAAGTCAGTGTTGTTTAAGAGATTCTTGGAACTTAAGCAGAATGTTAGAGCAGTCTCTGACTATATTGCTGAGTTCGACACTTTGTCGAAGTACGGACTATCTCTTATCGATACTCCTGAGAAGAAGAATGAGAAGTTCATTACTGGTTTGGATGGATACTTGGGGGAAAGGCTTATCAACCACATCGATGAGACCTTTAAGTCGATTGTGGGGAAAGCTTTGAGATCAGAGAGTCTTTACCCTAAGCCAAAGATTGAGGCTGCATCTGCAGAAGGGCTGAAGCCGCAAGCAGGCGGAGGAGGCAAGAATAACTCTCAGAATAAGAGGAAGCAGAGCGAATCTAAGGATGGCCAGAAAAAGAGCAAGAAAGATGTTGAGTGCTTCAGCTGTGGTAAGAAGGGCCATTATGCTAAAGAATGTCGGGCCAAGCCAGCGGAAAGGAAGTGCTACAACTGTGGCCAAGTCGGACATCATAAGGATAAGTGTCCGCAACCTCTTAAGGAGAAGCAGATTGTGAAAGCATATGCTATTGATGCTGTTCCTTCTTCGTCGAATGCCCCAACTGCGGCGGAGAAAGGAAAGAATGTCGTTATTCAAGGTATGCTTTCTGTTTATGATGTACCAGTTCAAGTTTTGTTTGATACAGGGGCTTCCCGTTCCTTCATATCTAGTGACCTGGTAGATAGGTTGGGACTGGAACCCGAGATAGTCGATAGACCATTGATTGTGACGAACCCGATTGGTGGTTCGACTAGCCTTAGTATGATTTGCCGAAATGTGGTCTTATCGAGTCATGGATGTATGTTTGTTTGTGATTGCTTTGTTTTGGGCTTTAATGGGTATGGCATTATATTGGGGGTCGATTGGCTCCAAAGATACGAGGAGGTGGTAGACTGTGAGGGCTTTTTGGTGACAGTTAGGGCGGATGATGGGCGGAGGGTAGTGTTTGGTAGTCTACCTAGTGATGGGGTAATGGCTAGTTTTATAAATTCCCTCGACATCCCACAGGATGAGCTGTCAGATGTGCCCGTGGTTGGCCAGTATCCAGACGTCTTCGAGGAGGTGACCGGGCTTCCACCACAACGATAGATTGAGTTCTGTATTGATTTAGTGAAAGATGCCAGACCTATGGTGATGCCACTTCGTTGTATGGCACCAAGGGAGCAGCGAGAGCTCGGGGTGCAAGTCAGTAATCTTTTGAAGAAGGGATTTATTAGAAGAAGTGTCTCCGAGTGGGGAGCACCAGTTGTGTTTGCCACTAAGGCAGATGGTTCTCTTTGTTTGTGTGTGGACTATCGCGAGTTGAATAAGGTAATGAGGAAGAATAAGTATCCTCTGCCGCGGATAGATGACTTGTTTGATCAACTGGAAGGAGCAAGAGTGTTCTCCCAGTTGGACCTCGCGACAGGATTTCATCAACTCCGAGTAGCGGATGAGAGTGTTCCGAAAACGGCATTTAGGACGCTGTCTGGATTCTATGAGTGGTTGGTTATGCCATTTGGGTTGACCAATGCACCATCCTATTTTGTGGATCTTATGAATCGAGTATTCAGAGATCAGTTGAATAAGTTTGTCCTTGTGTTCGTAGACGATATCCTTGTTTACTCGAGGACAGAAGAGGAACACAAGGGACACTTGAGGATAGTGATGGAGGTGTTGAGGAAACACCAATTGAACGCGAAATTCTCTAAGTGTCACTTTTGGAGAAGGGAAGTGAGATTCTTGGGCCATGTTGTTTCAGAGAATGGTATTGTCGTGGACCCTGCGAAGGTGGCTACGGTACAGGATTGGCCTACGCCCAAGAATGCAACAGATGTAAGAAGTTTCTTGGGGTTAGCTGGATATTATCGTAAGTTTATCCAGGACTTCTCCAAGATAGTTGCACCATTGACTCAGTTGACTAAGAAGAATCAGTCCTTCGTCTGGGACGGAGTGTGTGAGAATGCATTCAAGAGTCTAAAAGAAAGGTTGACGTGTGCGCCGGTATTAGTCATTCCTAGAGGGAATGAAGAGATGGACGGTATACACGGATGCTTGTGGTACCGGATTAGGTGTTGTATTGATGCAAGGAGGTAGGGTTGTAGCTTATGCTAGTCGGCAGCTAAAGCCGCATGAGAAGAAGTATCCTACCCATGATTTGGAATTAGCAGCGATCGTGTTTGCGCTGAAGATGTGGAGACATTATCTCTTGAGAGAAAGATTTGAGTTGTTCATCGATCACAAATCGTTAAAGTATCTCTTCTCCCAGAAAGATCTGAATCTCCATCAGCAGATATGGTTAGAGTTCTTGGCTTCGTATGATTTTGATATCGCATACACACCTGGGAAAGGTAATGCGGTAGCTGATGCCTTGAGTAGGAGACATGCCAGTTTAGGGGCTATGTTTCTAGAATGGAAGCAACTGGAGTATATCGCGGGGTTTGATTTCAGACCAAAGTGCGAATTGGATCCAGAAATGCTAGCTAGTTTGACAATCATACCCACTTTGATAGAGCGGATTGGTTCCAGCCAGAGGGACGATCCTAATCTATTGGAAATCATCTCCAAGTTAGAGATGGACATCGACGGTGAGGAGATGAATTTGTATGGGCTTGATCGTGAAGGATGGCTTCGAAAGAATGGAAGACTAGTTGTGCCCAACGTGAATGGTTTGAGAGATGAAGTGCTTAGAGAATGTCATCACTCAAAACTGACTATACATCCCGTGGTAATAAGATGTATCGAGACATGAAGCAGATTTACTACTGGGAAGGGATGAAAAGAGACGTTGGGAAGTTTATATCCAAATGCATGAATTGCCATCTAGTTAAAGCCGAGAAAAAGAAGCCTAGTGGGTTGTTGCAACCATTAGAAATTCCCGAATGGAAATAGGAGCAAGTCTCAATGGATTTCATCGATGGTTTACCAAGGACTAGATCGGGACATGATAGCATTTGGGTAATTGTGGATCGATTGACTAAGAGTGCAAGATTTATACCAGTCAAATCGACCAGAACGGCAGCCAAGTTGGCAGAATTGTATATGAAGTGGGTAGTGAGATTTCATGGAGTACCTAAAAGCATTGTGAGTGACTGAGACCCGCTGTTCACTAGTGGGTTTTGGAAGAGCTTACAAGAGGCTCTAGGGTCAGAATTACATCTCAGTACCGCATATCATCCTCAGACCGACGGTCAGACGGAGAGGGTGAATCGTATATTGGAAGATCTCTTAAGAGCATGTATATTGGATTTTGGTGGATCATGGGATGACCATTTGCATCTAGTAGAGTTTGCATATAATAATAGCTACCAATCCAGTATCGGTATGGCTCCATATGAAGCTTTGTACAGAAGACCGTGCAACTCACCATCATGTTGGATAGAGACTGGCGAGAAGTTTATGCTTGGACCAGATGTGGTGAGGGAAACTTCAGATAATATTAAGACCATTCAACAACGAATGAAAGCTGCCCAAGATAGGCAGAAGAGTTACGCTGATAAAAGGAGAAGAGACATAAAATTCTCCGTTGGTGACTTGGTGTTTGTCAATATTTCTCCGTTGAAGAGCGTGATACGATTTGGCAGGAGAGGCAAATTGGTACCAAGATTTGTTGGCACATTCCCTGTTCTTGAACTAGTCTGGAATTTGGCATATAGAGTTGGCTTACCAGAGAAGATGGCGGGAGTTCACAACGTATTTCATGTTTCCCAACTAAGGAAGTTCGTTCACGACCCAGATATGACTATTTCACCTGATCAGTTAGAGGACTTAAAAGTAGAACCCGAGGCGGTTGGGAACCGCAAGCTGATTCGTATTGTCGAACACGATACGAAGCAACTTCGAAGGAAGGCGGTGAGGCTAGTCAAGGTTCAGTGGGGCGAGGACAAGAATGATTGTACTTGGGAGACAGAGGAGAGCATTAGGAAGACGTATCCAGAACTCTTTGCCTGGTAAGATTTACTTTGCAATTTAGTATTCCGCATGCTAGGATAGACTTGTTTTTCATGTTCGATTTTTGTTTTATGGTTGATAGGCATGCAGGACCCTTTGTGTGCTTTGGTTGGGGAATTTCGGGGGCGAAATTTCTTAAGGGGGGAAGAATGTAACAACCCGCATTCTACGCATCGGAGGATCGTACAATATTTATTTCTTTCCCATATGAAGTCATATGGTCGTGTAAGTTTGGGAAATAACCATTTGACTCATTTCCCATGTTCATGATTTTTGTCGGTTTTTAAATGACCGTTTTGCCCTTAGCTGATCTTGTTTTGGCCATAACTTTTGATTGGAAAGGAATTTTGACCTGAAACCACTTCCATTAGATTTGTTTGATGTTTACCTTTCTGTAGATTGGTCACATGTGAAAAACGAACTTACCGTTTGGGAGATATGGCTGAAATAATGTTTGGAAGGTGAAAAACTGCTTAACCGGGCCAAATAGGGTGATTAGTGAATAGGCCCATAACCCATTTCGGGATTAGGGTTATGGGGAGGCTGAAAGGAGTTAGAGAATCATTCCATTTCAGTTTTGTAGCCTCCACTTATCTCTAAGAAACCCTAAAAATGGCCTCCAACCTCTAAATCACCTCCAAATCATCTCCTAATCAAGGATTAAGCTTAGCAACATCAAATCAAGGGAGATTTACACCAAATCAACATTGGAGCTGCTGTTTAGCATCGGGATTCGCATCAAATCAGAGATTTATTTCAGATCTTAGTTTATTTGTGGCTAAGGTGAGTGATTTGCATAGTTCCTCACTAATTATGGCTAATTAAGGGTTATTAGTGTTAATTAGCGAATTTAAACATGATAAAATTCTGGAAAAATGTTCATAAAATTCGAAATGATGTTTTAGACCTCTGATATGAATTTGGGTTAATTTGGTTAAGTTTCACTAATCACATCATTAGTTTCACCTAAACATGCTTAAGGGGAAATATGGGGATTTGGGTATGTTTGATCCATTTTAACCTATCATATTGATGTTTTGATGTTTGTGGTTGATTATGCATGTTGCTATGACTGTATGGTATGCTTTGTGATTGATTTCAATAGTTAGAATGGTCGACAACATCGTTGAATGGCGTAAAATACTTGCTGGAAAGGTTGCAGGAAAAGTGCAGGTTCTGGACCAGATCGGATCGGATATGGGGGCTCGGATCGGAATAGTGTCCGGGCAAGGACATCCGAACTGGATCGGAACTTGACACTTGAGAGGCTTGGCAAAAAGGAAGGCCATGTTGGTTAAGCTGGGGATCAGATCGACTTAAGGACAAAGGGCTCGGACCAGAGTATGGCGAAGGGATCAGATCGGATTAGAATAGGGAACGGGACCAGACGAGGCGACAGGAGCTGAAGCACGAACTGGATGGGAGATGGCAACCCGACCCGACCCGAAGTGGGACACCCGACCCGAACCGATGCGACGTTGTGAATCCGAACCGAACCGTTACCAGAGGAAGACCCCGAACCGAACCAACTCATGGTAGAGGACCCGACCCGAACCGATGGCTAGAAGGGGAACCCGAACCGACCCAGTATTGACCAATAACCCGAGATGCAAAGGTAGTCCAAATGAGGAGTTAGAGCTCAGGATCCAATGGGGAACCAATGAGTTCACTTCGTGGTTGGGCTTTGCTGCGGGATGTGTGCTAAGGAGTTATCGACGTTCATAACTTCGATTCACCACTGAAAATGGATGATGGGCTACTTATCAGTGCAGTAGAGTCATTACGACTCGAGGGGCAAGGTGATGGTAGCAAGACTACGTTATTAGTGAAGTAGAGTCATTACGACTCGAGGGGCAAAGTGATGCGTAGTAAGACTATGAGCCAGTGCAGTGGGGTCATTGTGACTCCATGGGGCAGAGTGGACATAGTAAAGGATTAGTGAGGCTATGAGCCAGTGCAGTGGGGTCATTGTGACTCCATGGGGCAAAGTGGACATAGCAAAGGATTAGTGGCTACGCTATCAGTGCAGTGAAGCCATTTACGAATTCATGGGGCAAAGTGATTGTAGCAAGGTATGTTGGGTGATCGAAGTGGTGAATATCGTATGCTTTATGCACTGAGTGAGAGATGTGAGGATGGTTGCTATGTTTGATTGTTTGCCATCACTATGACATGCACACCCCACCCCCGTTATCTTTACACCATTTGAAATGGCACCTTAGAGTGTTGTACAGTATGTAGTGCTAACTCTTTAGTTGCAGGTCCAGGTTCAGGTATGTTTTAGTCTACCTGTTATAGTTCTATTTAGATGCTTATCGCTCATACCCGGCTTTATGTCTGACCCATAGTTCTATGTCTCCTCTTATTACTCTGGGTGCTCACACGAGCAGACTAGAGACAGGTTAGCTGGTGGTGCGCGAGTAGCTGATTCGGAGGCGAGCAGGAGGCTTCCACGTATGATATATAGATATTCTCCCTGTGTCATTGGTGGTCGCTACTTGGGCATTAGTAGTGTACCTCCTTTATCTTGCTTTTGCTTTTGAGACAGTTTGAAAAGTTGTAATAATGTTTGACTTTGGATCATAAGCTGTACTTGGATTTTCCGCTGCTATGTTAGTTGTTTCAGCTTATGCACTGTCTCACCTGTTTTATGTCAAGTATGTTATTATTATATTTTGTTCTATGCGCTGTGAGACATTCTACAGGTTCCTTGTTATTTCATTTCCTCCTTTCCTTTTTCCTTCTGACGACCTGTCCCGTGCTAACTGAACATGTGTACAGCGCATCTTTGGAGTAAGTGTCGGTTGGTGCGGGGCGGACCGTCACATTGATCAACAACATTCTTATCTTAAGGTAGATGTCAGTTGCAATACCCAAACCCGATATTTATTCCCAATAACAAAACAATCCCATTTTAATTCTATCTTGATTAAACATCATCTTTTATTTAAAATCATGGATCTATATTTCATCTTTATAACTCCACTCGTTTAACTATTCTAATTCAAACTTGGGTTTTTGTTTGATTTCCATCTCATCTCTCCATTAGTTCTTAACCGTAAATCAGTAAGAAAACAATCCCCTAAATATCAACCCCAAAGGCCGAAACCAACATCAGATCAACATTCAGAAAAAAAAAACCATTTATCTCAACCGATGTCCGGTTAAATTCTAATTATTTAATTTCTTATCCCCGTTTTTATTTCTATTTCAAAAACCCATTTCTAATAACTCTTTACAATAATATTCACTAACTCGGGTTTATAACTTTGTTAAAATCTTTGATTTCATAAATCCAGTTAAATAGAGTATCAAATAACAATTCGCTTTAAATCGCAAATTAAACTTAACTTGTATTATCATTAATATGATTTTTATTTAAAATATAACTTTATTATAAATTAGCCTTCTCGTTTCATAAACTTAAAGTAATACCTTTTAAATCCCATTATTTACCCCTTTGATTATTAATAAATATCAACATTTATAAAAATGTTTTACCTAAATATTAAATAAATAAATAAATTTAATAAATTCATTTCAGTTTCTACGGTTGGCTTAGTCAACTTTAGCATGCTTAACTCGTTAATCGGATCTTAATTCATCTTTCCATTTAAATTAATAATAAATTAAATTAATTTAAATAATCCCATTTGATTGTTATAATAATCAAATCAAAATAATCTCATTTTAAATTGCTTCTTAAAACAATTAATCTCGGTTATTAAACATCACATTAATATCCGCTCACTTACTTACAAGTAAATATAAGAATCATCTTTATACGATCATTTAATAATTGAGATGAGGCACGTACTTCGCACAGGGATAGATTTTTCTACCAAAAATGGTGAAAATGTCTATGTATGTGATTGGTTTATTTCACTTTGATAAACTTCCTTTTTTAAAATAGTATATTTTCAAATTGATCTTCAGTTATAAAATAATTTTTTATAACTTCATCTCTATCGATTTACCTGACGGTAAATCAGTCCTTATAACCCACTGTACATTTTGGCCATCTGCTATAAATTCCCAACCAATATTAGTCATTGGTTAATGACAAACAAACTTGCATTCATATTCAATGATCAATAATTCAATCATATTGGTTAAACAGTTTATGTGATGATGATATGCAAATAAACAATCAAATCGATTGATAGCGGTCAACCAATAATTAAAGCATGTTGTTAAATTTAAATACGTTTATATTATTATAAATGTAACAACAAGGTAAGTTACCTCAATTGGAGTTAATCGTTAAAATAACGATTTGGTTTCATTTAAATTAAACAACCGTTTAATTTAAATAATGTAAACAACCAAATAGTCATCAAATAAACTAACAACTAGCAAACATAACACACAAAAATTAAAACCCGACTTATAAAAATATAAGTGGGAGAACCCGCTCCATCTTGTAATCTCCATTCATGTGGTTCCAATGTGGCTAACCGCTCCAAATTCTGATAATGAATGGTTACGATATATTATTACTACGATTATATAAACATTAGTGTAAATTAGTTTTGACTATATATTTCAAATCAATTGTTCCTTACTCATTGTATAACACGGCCATTACTACCCATACCTGAACCCTGTGTCTACAGCTTCAGCTCATAATCCAATCCCACTCCTTGTTTTCTTTTCTCCACGTAATACGTTCAGGCTACAACTTCCTACTATTCACGTAACATTACCATTTTTCTTCTGTTTGGGTCTTTAACGTGACTTGGCCTAATAACACAATGCAATACTTCGATTCGTAAATACACAGTATCATCTCCCTTTGCTTTCTTCTTCTCGTGAAAAACAGTACTTGCTCCAGTAAATTTAAACCCACCGTTTACGTGCTACTCTCCGCCTCGTTCTCACCTTCTACTCCATGAATTCAATCGAAATCTTTGCCATTCTCTTCTCCTTTCTGAGCTCTCCTACCCCCACCGTACCATGATGGACTCGAAGCTCATCCCTCACTTACGTCAATTCGCTTTCTACAGGAACCTGTGTGCCCATTCCCAAAGCCAAAACGCACTACTCATTGGAACCTACTTCTTCATTTATCATCATACCATCACCGTGTATATCCATGCAACACCACATCGCGGACTGCCACCGCATTTCAGGGGCTCCGAGCCCGCTACCCCAGCTCCATCACCATCACTTTGCTCTGCTCGAAACAACAACGCACACGCACATCATTCTCAAAAATACTGCACCTCCTTCCTCGACGCGGTTGGTGTCTTTCAGTCCAGCATGGCACTGCTGCATTCTTCTTGGGTTGCGTTATTACACAAGACTACTCCAACGAGATAGAAGTCCATGGTTTTTAGGATTCTATTAGTTTTTCTTTTCACAAATTTTAAAGATTGAAGTAAGGTGGCTCCTTGTTTAGCTGGGGAGAATGGATACGCAATGAAAGGAATGTTCTCATTTTATCTTTTCACTGTAAGAATAAAATGAATTGCTGACGCTTGTATTTATAACTAAAACAACTTGGGGAGCACGGTGGTAGTAGTTTGGGGCACAAGTAATACGGAGGACATGCATATGGTTTGAGGGGATAGCTGTTGTGATGCGGACATTGCGAAGGTGAAGGTAGGCAGCAGTATGGTTATAGGGTAAGGCTGTTGTTGGTAGGTAGTTGTATGGGTAGATTGTAGCTGCTGTTGATTTAGACCTCCATGTGCATTAGCATAGGATAGGAGAAACGTAGTTTTCAGGGTATGATATTTTCCACTGCGTTATGATCTGGGTAGGAAATACCGTAGGCATGCATGTGGCAGAGCTGCTGCGTGGATTGATGTTATGTTTCATGTTGTATTTGAATTGAATGTTCTTCTGTGATAAAACATGAACTGATTATTAATTAATAATTGTTAGTTATTAAACATTGATACCAAGTATTAATATTTAGAACTTATTTTACTACTAACAACTAAATTTAAATTTTTTACTTTTACTTCCATTCCAAGCCAACCTCTATTCAGCTTATTCAGAAAGGCCATCCTCCACAAAATTAAGAGCTAATTCCCATGCTTCTGCACCAAACTGTCCAAACCATTCAATGATGACTGGTCTTGTTTACTGGAACTGCACAAGCATGCATCAAGGCTTAATACAGGGAACTTAATACTGGGTATGTAGAAACGTAGAGGTGCATGTATGGATTCGGTCCCCTAAAACTTCCATTACCACCAAACGAAAATAATTAAGTATAAATGAAAATCAATTAGCACATGTCAATCGTGATTTTGTTGAAAGGTAACATTTGTGCTTGAGAGGTCTTGTATCAATTCTCATGTAGTTATTTGATGCCTTGGTTAAGATATTTACCCAATGATGATTGATTTAATAAGCGGAAAACAATTCTTGAGAAGTACTCCTTCAGAACTCAGATAAGAGCAATAGTCGATCTATAATTATAAATATAGAAGAAGGTGCATTGCCTAGCTTAACGATGAAGTTTAAATTTGTTTTTAGTTTAAATACGGTTGATTTAGATTTTACCATTATTTGACACTGAATGTTAAATATACGCACCGTCACACACAATCTTCAAATACCACGAAAATAGGATCACTGCTATGTGTTAACGTTCCGGATCCAATAAAAAAAATTCGTCGAAAACGAAGGTCGTTTGAAAAACAACTATTTCTAACGCATATATAATATCGATTTAATATTACAAAACAATTATATTAAACAATAATAAATTATTATTGTCGTATATATCCAAATCATATATTATACAACTCTTAAATATAACCAGTATGAAGATATAACTCCATATTAATATTTATCAAGCTAAAACGATATCCAAAATTTATTGAAATCTCTATTTTATTTATAAAATAAACATTATCATTTATAACGATTTCCATAGAGATTATTTTAAAATTTGATTTGAACATAACTTACCATATATAAGCTGAAATCTCGATTTTTCTCTTCCCTTACAAAATTACAATCAATTTGATTCTAAAGTTTCTTGTTTTACAGAAATTTGACTTAAAACGGATTCTGTATATTCAATTGAAGTTCAAAATCCAATATTATGAACTATAGCGTCGTTTTATGTTCGTTTTATATTAAATATAAATATAACCATTCTATCGCTGTTTAAATAAACGAATTCAATATTAAATCCATAAGTACTACTAATACAATATTTAAACCAATTTAAATATTCGAATGCAAATGATCGAAAACCCGGGTCGTTACATTTAGTGTTAGCCCTTGGAGTTTATATTTGAATAGATGGTGAAGAATAAATATTTCTAGAATCAAAGGTTGTAAATTAGTTCACCCAATATAATTTAGTTTAGGAATTAGTACCTTCATAACCGTATCTAGCAATTAGCAATACATATAAATATATATATATATATATATATATATATGAATATGTATAAAAATACATAAAAAAAATCGGATTTTCATCACTAATGGCGGAAACCGCCAAAGAGAATTTATCGCATCTTCCTCAATCTCAAACAACATTTCCTTCCTCAAAATCTAATCAATCTCTTAAATCATCTTTTGAAAATCATGATTGTTCATCCAATCCAAATCGGCCTTTGCAAACCACATCGCCTTCGATCAGATCTAAGGATCGAAAGCTGGAATATGTGAAACCTACAAAAGAGTTTGTTATAAGCCCAGAGCAAATTTTCAATGAATCGGACCAAGAATGGATATATACTTTAGCTTTAATCCCGAATAATTTCAAACTTTTTGTAATAAAACTTAAAGACTATATTTAGAAAGTTTGGAAGCCTTTGAGTGGATTCAACGTGCATATCACTCCTCAATATAACTTTGCAGTCCAGTTTGAATCAATAGAAGATTATTCACGTATTTTAGAAGGATCGACTTACTGTTACTTTGGTAGACTTTTATTGGTGGATGAATGGTCTACAGGATATGATTTCTCAAAAAAGCACAATATCCAGATCTGGGTAAGATTTTATGATTTACCTATGGAGTTGTGAACAAAAAAGGCTATTCAAATGATTGTTAGTTTTATTTCAATTCCTATGCCTATTGATTCAAACTCAGCTGAAAACAATTCACTAAATTATGCAAGAGTGTTAATGCCCATTGATACTCAAACAGAGCTGAAAAAATGTAATTCCTTTTGTTCTTCACAATGGTCAAAAATTAGAAATTTTGAATAGAATATGGATTTGTCTGTAGCAAATGCCTAAAGTGCAAAATATTTGGACACGATGAAGATGAACATGATGTAGCTACTGATCCTAGATGGATGAAAAATGATATTGATAATGATAGTGAAGCTTCTGAAGATGTTAATGGTTCACAAAATCCAGATCTAGTTCGGCTAAAAGAGACAGAATCAGTAAATCCAGATGATCTGGATTTTCTCAATACAAAAATGCCTGAAGACATTTTGCCTGATGATTTTAGCCATGTAGCTGATCAAATTGAAGGAAATGTGCCTCTGAAGGATCCTGATAAAGGAAAACAACCAATGTATCAGGTTATGTTGATAAAAATACTAGTTATTTGCAAATAGCCAAATCAGCATATTCAAAAGTTAGTAAATCCTCTCATTTTAATCCTCCTAAAAGAATAACAAGGAGTACATCTACCATTAAATGACAATTTTATGCTGGAATGTAAGGGGAATGAACTCTCTTTCTCGTATGAGAGAGGTGCTCAAACTCCTTAATCAAGCTAAGCCAACTATTATTGGTTTAGTTGAGAATAAATTGTCTAAGCAAAATATGCTGTTATTTCTTTCAATGTTACCTGAGTCATGGCAACATATGTCTAATAACTCTGATGTAAGAATTGGTAGAATTCTAATGATTTGGGATTCAAATGTTTGAGATTTAATATCATTGGCATCTTCTTATCACCATCTTACGGTTTCTTCTTTAAATAAAGGTGGATTCACTATGTTTTTTCTTTGATCTATGCTAGCAACTGTTTCGTAGAAAGGCAAAGCTTATGGCAATGGCTACTTCATGATTCTGTTCTGGTCAATTTATCTTGGATTTCAATGGGAGACTTTAATAATGCATTAACTCCTAATGAAAAAAAAGGTGGACGTCCAATACCTTATCAATACATTAGAGAGTTTCAGAAGTTTTTAATCCAAGCATCCCTGACTGAGATTAAGCCACTTAGTTTTCTTTTCACATGGTGTAGAAAAGGAATTGCATGTCATTTAGACAAAGTTTTAGTAAATAATGTTTGTCTCCAGCATTTTCTTAATATTAAGGCATTAACATTATCCCAACACTCAAGTGATCATAATCCTATTATTCTAGATTTTACTCCTACTGTTCAAGTTAAGGGTTTCCCTTTCAGATTTAAAAATGAATGGCCAAAGTTTCCAGGCTACATGAATGCAGTGGAAAAAGGTTTGAATAGTTCTACATGGGATTTCAAAGCTATCAAATTTTGCATAAACTCAAAAGATGTAAATATGAGCTTAAAAAATGGAACAAAATCAAGGATAGAAACTCTTCAAACCTGAAATTAGTGGAACAATTTTTTAACGAGATGGAGCTAGCATCTGATCAGAATCTAGAAGACTCAATGTTATTTGAAAATTATCTACACACAAAACAAGAATATCAAAATATGCAGAAAGTATTTTTTGAAGGATTTAAGCAACATTCTAAGGTGTCTTGGCTTCAACAAGGTGATACTAATTCAAAAAAAAAAATCTTATATGTCAAAGCATAGATATATCAATCATATTCGTGCTTTCTTAGACCATAATGGGAATTTAATGTTCAAAGAAGATGAGATAGAGGTTGAGTCAGTTAAATATTATACAGAAATGTTTAATGGTCCCTTAATTACTTCTTTTACCAATTTTCAGCCTATTAGTACAATTAATCGACAAGGTCAGAAATTCCTGTTAAGAGAAGTTTCACTGAATGAAATCCATGAAGCCTTATTTTCAATACAAGATGATACTAGTCCAGGCCCAGATGGAATCAATTTTAAGTTTTTGAAACTGCATTGGGATATGATTAAGAAAGATTTACATGCAGCAATTTCTGACATTTTCATTTCTGGAAAATTACCAATGTTTATTAATCATACCTTTCTTACTCTCATACCAAGGAAAGATTGTCCTACCGAATTCTCTCATTATAGACCGATATCCTATTGCAATGTCTACTACAAAATTTTTGCTGAGGTTTTATGTAGTAGACTAAAACATTTTTTTACCTTATTTAGTATCTGTGAACCAAAGTGCTTTTATAAAAGGGAGGTATATTGGAGATAATATTTTATTGGCACATGAAATGTTAAGGGATTTCAAAACAAAGGAAATGGCTAAACTGCGTGTTAAGGTAGACTTGTAAAAAGCTTATGATTGGATTAATAGGAATTTCATATGTCACATAATGTCTTTGATGAAGTTTCCTATTCATTTCATTAATTTAATACATGAGTGCATGTCTACGACAACTTTCTCTCTTTTAGTACAAGGAATTCCTAAAGGCTTCATTGCATCTACAAGAGTAATTAGACAAGGAGATCCCCTATCTCCTTACTTGTTTTCTATAGCAATGCAATATTTCTCGTTTCTAATGGATGAAGCAACTTGTTCCTAAGCATTTCGGCCAAGTAGTGCAGTGCAGCATATAATTTCTCATTTACTTTACGCTGATGATCTAATGATTTTTGGGAAGTGTTCAAGGCAAAATGCATAAACAATAAAGCATATATTTCAAAAGTTGGGAGACTACGCTGGATTACAAGTCAATGCTGCTAAAACTAAAGTATTCTTCAGTACTGCAGTTTCAAATGTACTAGAAATTCAAGATATTTTGGGTTTTAATGTGGGAGTGCTACCTATAAGTACTTAGGAGTGCCAATATCATTGAATTATCTTCATTATACTGAATATAATTCAATGATCCAGAGGGTTAAATCTTGAATTCAGGGCTGGGAATCCAAGTTCCTTTCATTTCCAGGCAGAGCAGAATTAATAAATGGTGTTATTACTCATATTATATTATACTGCCTTTTTATCTATCAAATACCAGAAGCTACTCTTGATAAATTATAATCTCTTGTGCAGATTTTTTCTGGGGTGGATCTATTTACAAAGTGGCTTGGAAAACCTTATGTAAGCCAAAATCAGATGGGAGGAATAGGTTTGAAAATTTTCTCTGATTTTAAAAAAGCGGCATCAGTCAAATTATCATGGAAAGTTATTTCTAGTGATTCACTTTGGAGTAAATGGATGAAGAATAAATATATCAAAGGCAAGTTTTTTTGGTCCATGGTCATTGATAATAATGCAGCTTCAACCTAGAAATCTATGATGAGGCTACGCAATCATTCAAGGTAGTTGTTTAACAAAATCATAGCTAAAGGTGAAGAAACTTACTTATGGCATGATCTTTGGATTAATTATCAATTTTTAGTAGATCTTCTTGGCTTTGACAGATTGTAGTTGATAGCAGATTCTACAGAAAAAGTAAGTTTAATCATTAGAGGAGGAGTAATAGATCCAAATATTCATCTAGCTACTCGAGAGTTAATAAATGAAATTAGTACTATTTCAATCCATTCTAACATGCTTTAAGATAAATATGAATGGGGGGAAGGTGGGTCTTTTTCATTTCACAATCTTGGGATTTTGTTCGTATAAATGAAGAAAAAGATTCATCTTTTTTTGTAATCTTGCATGGAAAAAATAGTAAAAGAATGTCTTTTATATCACACCTTGCCTGTTTGGGTAGATTGAATACAAAAGACAGGATCTTTCGCTTCGGAAATATTGAAAATATTTCATGTCCTTTGTGCGAGCTTCATCCAGAATCGATAGAACAGTTGTTCTACCAATGTGATTTTTCTTCTTTCATTTGGTTATCACTAAAAATAGAAGTTATCATTGTCACTATAATTTCAACCTCAATTAATGAATGAAGCTAGATTGATTCATGACGCATTCAAAAGAAAAGATCAGATCACGAATTTAGCATGTGGAGCTTTTACTAAAGTTGTGTACTTTATTTGGATAGAAAGAAATGGAAGGATTTCTCAAAATCGAAGATCAAATGCATCGACCAAGTTGGCTCAGATAGAAAAGGAAATCTTCTTTCTTCGAAATAATGGAAGTAAATCAGTAAAAAAATTGAGGAATATGCAAATGGTGAATCACTGGGGAATTGAGCTAATGGATACAGGGTAGATGACGAGCTTTAGAGCTTTTTTAATTTTGTATTACGTTGTGTTACCGGGCCATGTAGATGGGCCGTGAGGAGAGTTGATGTTTTTTCAGTTGTTATTACTATGTTTTTTCTTGGAGTTTATAAAATCATTGTAATACCGAGTTTATATGTACTCTTTTCCCCGGTAAGGTACCCATTTATGTTAGGGGGGTTACCGGGTTTTGACAAGGCATATAAAGGAGGTTTTATTGGTATTAGCAATAAAGGGTACCAATTTCAAAAAAAGAAATTGAATATGTATAAAAAAAAATAGCGTAGCTTATGTAATCTACTATTTTCGAAATTAGGAATCATGGATATAACTTGTAATTAATGAGAATAAAAGACAATTAGTTTTGGTGGGCTGATTTAAAAGAGAAATTGATTTGTAAAGAAATGGATATATTTTCAAGCTTGAAAGAACTAAGTAAGTATTCATGGAATGGTCCGGTTTAAATGTTGAATGGATCACATTTATGAGAAAGACAAAAGACAAAAAACTTAAAGGAGGGGATTGACATCTTAAGGAATTGGAATAAAAATATTAATACCTCAACACTATTTAAACCACTTAATTGTAGGAGAAAACGTCCAAAAGATTTTTTAGGTTGTGATTGTTTGTAGTTCCCTGTGTTGATTAGATAAGAGTGTAAGGTGATATAAGTGATGAATCTCTGTTTATGCCTTTGTTGTTTGGAATAAAAACCCTTATTAAATTTTAAGTTTATTAAGTAAGAGAAAATTTCCTAGGGACACATAACTACGCGGTCACCATATATGGATTTTGAAAGTAAACAGTAAAACTAGATTAACAACCTAAAAGGAAGAAGCGTATTGGTCTCGAAATTTTGGAATATTGGGTAGAGAAGAAGCTTAGCTTTTAAGGATGACATCCTTGAGAAATAGAATTCAAAGCATGAGAATAGGGAGCAGGCTTAAATATTATATTTGTGTAAATTGGTATTCAGTTTGAACACGACCGTGTTTCAATTTTCTTAAGGGTATTTGTTTAGTCTTTATAAATTAGTCTTTTTGTTGTTTTTCACAAAAGGGCTACATTTTAAATTATAAGGAAAACGAGAGAGGTGTAATGTTACGTGTTCACACATAGTTTACACTATCTATTCAAAATAAAACAATGCACATTCCATGTAATTTTAAATATGTTAATATTATTGCTTGGGAAAATTATAGTAAGAGACCTTTTATTGGAATTTAGATTCTAGAAAATTAGAGCATAGGAAAAATATTCTAGTTTTTAATATAAAATAGAATGTAGGTTAGTTAGGATTATAAATTTTGATTTAAGAAGTTATTGAATTTGTGGATCACATCTCAATTGAAGTCTGGAGGGCAAACTAAAGACAACCAGAGCTTTGGGGATGAGAGGAAAAAGTTGCATCTTGGATCTCTTAGACAATAGAAATAATATTTAACTTTATAGGAATAGCATAATTATCTTTTGGTAATTAATAGGCGCTCTTGAAATATTTGAAAGAGTCCATCTAAAGTTACCAAAGTATTAATGGGATAACTATCAATAAATTTTGTTCGAACTAAATTTTTCATTAGATTTTAAAAAAAGTCTAATTTGATTAGGAAGCTTGTGAAGTTTAGGAGGTCAATAATCTATTTTGGGCTTTCCTAATATTAGGGAAATAAAGGATATTTTTGTTGATAGGAGCCCATGACGTTTATATTATATTTGATAAGATACCTTCTAACTATGGCTAAGTTTGGTAGGGCCTAATCTAGAAATTGGGACAAAGGTGGAACCTTGGGAGTTCGTTCCACCACCGATATTGTGGAGCACGGGATATCAAGAATCCTCCGTATTTAGTTGGATTGGTTCGAGTGTGTAAGGAAGAAAATTCGCTGAAAGACATATTTTTTTTTTTAATTTTGTAGCCTTTCTAGGGAATTTACGGATTTTATGGTTGCATGGTGGTTGCTATATTGGATGGTAGGAATTGTTTGCAACACAAATGCACCGTGCACACATATAGAAATTTTATGCATATTAGTAAATTTTGCATACATTCAGCATCATTGATTACTCTTACATGCTAGGACTGAGCTCACTTTAGCAAGTCTGCAATGCATAATCACTTTGAGTTATGAGTGTTTTATGGATTCTTATAAATAAGGCACAGTTTGGCTCAAGTCCCTGTTATGTTTCAAAATACAAAAAAAACTCCATGTCCAAAATTTTATAAATTATGTCCATGTTTTTCAAAAATCATCAAAAAATCAACAAATAAGAATGAATTTTTTTTACAAAAAAACAAAGTTAAATTCAACACATAATCATAATTGTATTTATGTATTAAAACTACAAAAAATATGATTCGAAAACAAAAAAATATGCACAATCCAGTAAATTGCAGCAAAGATTGCAACTATTTGCAATTGTTATTGATATTTCAGCAACTTTTCCAATTATTTACATCACCAGTCAAACAATTGCTGATATATCAGCAATTTGAAGAAATAATTGTAGATTTTGCTGCAACTTTTCATCTGCCTTTTATTCAATCAGTTTTACATTACGTATAAAATAATTGCTGATATATCAGCAATTATATACAATAATTGATGATATATCAGCAATCAAACATCAGCCTTCCATCACCTGTAAAATTGTTGCTGATATGGTAGCAATTATATATAGTAATTATTGATATATTAGCAATTTTTCATCAGCCTTCCATAAATTTTACAAATAATTGTCGATTTATCAGCAATTGTATATGATTAATTGTTGATATATCCGCAACTATATATGATTAATCACTGATATATCAAAATTATTTAGCAAAATTGTTGATAATTCAGATTTCTTTTGTAGATTGCTTCCGAGAATATTTACATTTTAAAAAAAATACAACAGCGCAAAAAACAAATAAAAACAAGTAAAATAAGGACCC
The DNA here is from genome assembly GCA_030737875.1 of Allium sativum. NCBI lineage: Eukaryota > Viridiplantae > Streptophyta > Magnoliopsida > Asparagales > Amaryllidaceae > Allium > Allium sativum. Next base: position 507,088,209 of record CM060912.1, read on the forward strand.
GCTTTAGATTGAAACTTAAGGAGGGATGTGCATTAAATTAAAAACATAAACAGGGATACCTCACAAATATTCACTATAAATAACATGGGTATATAACATGTTTGTTAGAGCGAGTTGTGTTTTACGTCCCTTTGGAAAGATTTCGGAACGAAATCTCTTTTAAGGAGAGAAGAATACAACACCCCGTAATATGCACCTTAAATAGACATAGGATAGTTAATTTAAAGATAGATAATAATAATCAGTAATAAATAAACGAAATGGAAATTAGAATTTTAGGCAATTAAGAATTAAGCCACAAAGGTATCACAGTTATATTCATGGCACGATTCTGATCGGCTTTCATATTTTATTTGCTGAAAACGGAGTCCGTATGCATAATTTATAAATAAAATAAGTTATATGTAAATTGTTTACACCCAAGATTTGAAATTCATACCGATTAGATATAAATCCGGAATATAATTAATTATTAATTGGCATAAAGGAACATTCCACAAAGACTTGAATTTGTGTGTGTGTCTGTGTGTGTGTGTGTATATATATATATATATATATATATATATATATATATATATATATATATATATATGCAGAGGGGGACAAGAATAATAAACAAACAAAAAGTAATCAATCTCATTAATGAATAACTAATATAAAAACAAATGTGCAGGGAAACAAAGTTCTTCTCCTCAACCCCAGAAGGGGGCTCGACTACCCTGTAGAAGGCGATTGACTTGGGAGTCGATTGCCCTTCGTTTATGGATGGAGGATGGCTTTGTTTTTTTGTGGGTTTATTTATAATTTTGCAACAATGAACAATCCAGATTAAATATAACTAATATGATGGTCAGTATACACATTTGCAACTATAAATAAGACCCCTTAGACAATCCTTAAAACCTGCACCTAATTCTATTATGCGCCTCTACTTTGTCTCTCAATTTCTTAATTACATAATTCATGTTAGGTTTCTCTTCTCTCTTTTGACCTATTTTCTATATTTCTAGATCTAAATTCTTTTATGTATAAACTTTGGAATTAATTTATATATATATGTGAGATTCTAAACTTTGATTCTTATATATATATGTAGGGAGAGTTGGAATACGTTGGTCTAAAGGCAGAAATCCAGATTTTTAGTTGATTCTACGCGATATTCCACTAATCTCTTCTTCTAGTCTCTGTGAGCAAAATTGTCATAAGCTTTTTATTTACTATATTATAATAGTGTAAAATTTGGATTATTGTGCCTAGAAGGGATTTGGATTTACAAGAATAAAACAATATCAAAACCCTGAAATCCTTCATTATTTATGCTTGTTTACGGAAATGGTCAGTCAAGTATATTTGGGTTTGGATTATTGATGTAATAAAAGAAAAGGCATTTGGGTGTTTGTATAATTCTTGAAGTTGTTCTAATTCATTTCATTGTAAACATGTAAATTCATATATATGTATTTTCATTTCATAAGCTTAAGAATTTGAGTGTTGTGAGCATGAGGCTGCACTTGGATAGGAGGAGGAGGAGCTTGTGATTCAACAACACCAGCAGCAGCAACAGCAGCATGAGAAGTAACTATGGTATAGATATCCACCTGCACCTTAGGAATATTAGGGAGAGGTACTGCCTTATTAGGGAGGGGCAGGACCTTCTGACCCACCATAGTGGAGCCCTTGGCCCAAAGAGGAGGGACTTGGATGACAACCATGGGATCTTAGGGGTGATATTAGATCTATCTCCGGGCGACTGTATCAGTTAGCTCAAGATCACCATGATATTTTACTTGGACATCAGGAGATGTGTCAAACACAGTTGGGCATGGCCCAGACATAGCAGCAGACCCTAGAACTCAGCGTGAGATGATGGCAGCGCAGCAGGAGTATCCTCAGGCGCAGTAGGTGGTGTTTGAGGAAGCCAGCCGCCAGGAGGAGCATCTCACTGGTTTATATGCTTTTTTTGCGATATATATTTGGTCAGTGAGGATCGGGTCATAGGCCTCCGTTTTAATATGGCGCGCTAGCATTTCTCTACATCTCTTGTATCTTTTCTTTTGTCAGGCTCTTTTTCTTTGGTAGTAGGAAATTGTATTTATGTGTTGTTATAAAACTAGCATTTTCAGTTTAGTATGTCTGTTTGCTAATGTCAAATTGAAATTAGAATACATAAAAATTAAGAAAACAAAGGCTAAAAAATCAAAATGGTGTAAGTACAAGAAGATGGCAGAAATGTAGAGAATTGAATGATGAAAATGAAAAGAATATTTTAACTGTATGAGAAAAATTTAAGAAAGAAATTTTTCTTATGTAAGTTGAAATTGGAGAATTGCAATTTTGGGGAAAAAACGATGAAAGATTCCAGTTACAGAGAAAAACGTTGCGTAAAGAAGGGATAGAAAAATGCAAGATTTTTTGTCTCTTGCCTTTTTCTAACATAAGAGTTCGAATCCGAAGAATTAGATTTTCTCTAAACTTCAAAATTCTAAAGTTAGTTGGTAAGGGTTGGATGCAAAAATCTAATGAACTACGCTCTTATTCTGTAAGAGTATGGGAAAAATTCGATGAAAATATATTTTTGATTTTAAAATATTGCAATCATATAGGAATTACAAGTATATTTAGGTTGTATGCATCATGTTTTCAAAATATTTTTGAAAAAGACAACATTCATATAGGAGGTACTGCTTAGAAATTCATTACATACATGAATTTTGATAATATACTATACTTTGCACTAGCGCACAGATTGTTGCAAAACTGGATGTACACATAATGGTTGTAAATTATGCAAGAAAATACATAAGCACACCCTTTATCTAATTTTGGGGATGAAATTTTATAAACAGTGAGAGAATGTAACACTCCGCATTTTTATAATGTTAATTTAATTAAATAATTACAAAAAACGATGAATGAAAATTGGACATTTTGGAAACTTTAAGAATTGGACTTCGAAACATTTACCACTACGTTCGTTGCTTTTTTTTGGATAAATTTACATGTATAATATGTTCCGAATGGAGTTCGTATAGAGAAATTACGTACGTAGGAAGTTTAGCATTGGAAAATATTTATATGTAAATAATGTGCGAATATAAGTTATAACTTAATTATATGCACGTAGAAAATTTCAGAAATAAAGTTTGAAATTTGAAATCGGGATAAGGCCAAGAATAAGGGAAATAAATAAATAATTACGTTAAGAAAGTAAATTAACCACATATAAATCATCATATTAAAGGCCTATACACGTTTTCTTAAAAAAATGTATGGGTCGACCCGAGAAAGTGTTTGGGTCAGCCTAGTGTCAACCAAAGGAAGTTCTGGGTCGACCCTGTGTCGACCTAGACAAATGTTTGGTCGACCCAAGAGGGGCTAGAGGCATGCATTCTCTAAGGTTGTTACGTGTTTATTTTATACACTATGGTTCTATTTCCATGAAACTAACTGTCTAGGCTCTTTTGAGCGAATATAAGTAAATGTCTAAGGCTAGCCGTCAAAATCATTATTTCCTAAGCAAACGCTGAAGCCTTCAATTTCATTTCCTCTCCAAATCTTTTCTGGATCAAATTAAATTAGTTTAGGCCTTCAAAAACAAGAATTGAAGAATGAAATTCATAGCTTAGGATTGTCGGCACACAGAATTCCTTCTTGTAAGAGGTAAGTTCCATGGATGTGATTCTAGTTTAATTCTTTTGTTTTCTTTTGGGTTTTGAATTGTAATATGTGTTTACTACAGTATCGAATCAAATTAGGTGGAAACCAAGGTTAATGATTCTGAACCAGATTCTGGAATTGGAAAGCTAACAGGTCAGTGGATTTAAATTATGCCTTTTGGTGTCGTTATATTTATCGTTTAATTATTCGTAATTCTTAACGTAACGAATAATTGAAATTGTGGTAACTGTAATGTAGTTTATTCCCTAAACGCGTTAAGAATATTATTGTTATGTAAATTCACTCTTATATCTTTTTGTTTGGGCTTAAGAAATTACTGTAGCAATAAGATTGTAAATTTGACGATGATTTTGTGTATGTTCCCAAAGTATATTGTTTCGAATGCAATTTAAAGATTGGGTTGGGAAAAATTACAGCAAAATGTAGAAAAATGGAATAGGAAATAGTAAGTCTAATTATGTGACGATCTCAAAACTGCGTACGACGGAATTAAGGATAATCATTGGAATATAACACATTAATCATCATTAGCAGAGAACAGATAATAGCATAAACAGAAAACAGAATAATTTACATCAATATGATAGTGGAATCATAATATACAACCAGCGTAGGATACAACTTAGTGCAAGAAAGGAAATGACCAATCTACATCAAGATCACTGGTACATATACATCATAGATACATAATGTAAGTAAATCATTCTACATTGCGATAAGCGGAATCATATACATAAAGTACTAATGGCGGAATATCACATAGCCAAAATACTGAGAAGTCAAGTCCTCGCCATACAAGCCAAAAGATGCACTCCATGCTGTAGTGCAAAAGCCAAAATATACCCTGTTACCTGTCACTAGGCTTCCCGTGTGAAAATAAGGGCACCCGAGTTTGCAAAGTGAAACAAACTACGAGTCAGTCCTAGGACTGGTATGAGAAATCTACTTACTTGGATAAACAACAATAACAAGGCAAATCATAGGACCACTTAACTTTCGCGGAATGAGTTTACTCCAGTGATTGCCAGTGCATTAAACAAGGTAAATTATTTAAACAACACAATGCTTTTGATAAAAATGCAGCCATTATAAGGCCCAAGTCCCATCATACAATGCAACGCAAGCCGGAGTATTGGGTTTTACCTTATAATGGTTAAAATATGTTTAATACGTGTAAAGCAAAATCATTTGATATTATTACTAGTGCATATATGTTTCAAAAGCAAATTCAATCATAAATATCAATCCTAGATGGCATAAGTGCCACATACCACTATGTCGCCATATATAAGTTATAATCAAATCCGTGATGTCGTATTTGAAATTTGGATTCCATCATGAGTCAAGGAAAGGGGTAAGCTCCTCACCGCTTCGAGACACTCTAGCAAATGCCTCAGGACTCCCCGTAGAGAACCCTCGGATCTTCAGGGTCGGTCCTCTCTAACGTTTGAGGGTTGGTTATTCCTGAACACACGTTTCCCGGTCCTATCGGACCTATCCATCGACTCTGTAGAGACCGATATATCCGAGGCGCCTCGCATTCCAACATCCACAAAGGGTAAATAAACAATGATGTCAAGGTTAGTAAAACGCTAACACCACCCACAGCTAGAAAGAAACGTTGTGCACTCCTTGCAGTCATGATCCCGTTTTCGACTCATACCGATGTTTGAGGCTCACGAATTAACGCCATACACAAAGCTACGCTATAAAGCCGTGCTTTGATCACCAACCACAAGACTCTGCTTTTCAACAAAAGCCTTGATTATTTTGCAACTTTGCATGCCACGTTGTCAATCCACACTATACCACTGATGTCAACCGATATACAACCTTTGAGCTCGTACGTCTCAGAGAAGGGCGTTAAGCAAGAGAATAAATTCTTCGCCGCCATACAGATGTATATTTAGTAGAGATCAACGAACACAGCACAGAATACACGTCAGGCACACATCCATTTACAAGTCCGTTTTGGGTCTGAACGAAACCGGAGGCACCTTATTCCTTCTCCCGTAAGTCCAATACAGAAGAGAGGCCCTCGCATATCCGGACGAACAACAAGTACATCTAGACCACTCCCACTGTAACCTCGTCAAGGGAGCTACCCATCTCAAAGGCATCAGTAGTAATCCACACGATGTGAAGATCACCGGTCTTGCACCGTCTTCATCTCTTCGACATTTATTCGTCGATCAATTATTTGAAATGAGCATTATCTCGGCCTTTTCAAATAATTCACATATATCAGAATTCAAATCAATTCTGTCCATGGTTAAATTATTCAACATCCACATTTCAGTTCTTTATATAATTTTTAATGCCAAACACATGCAACCATCAAATATCAAGCAAACCCAGTAGAATCGGTTTATTTCCATTCCATATTGCCTATAATATTTTATAACGATATATCGCTATTTTTATTTATTTAAAAATAGCGCCATTTAATTAAACGGCATTTAAGGCCATAACGTGGCCCTGGCGCTGTTTTTCTCTAATTTTGATTTACATATTTCTCAAAATCTAACCGTCGGATCTTAATGAAGTTAAGTCCGTTGGAAAGATCTTTTTAAAGCGAACCCAACGGTTCCGGTTTCAGGAGAACCCGACGGTCGGATCTCCCGATATAATCATTTAAAGTTATGATTGCAAAATACGAACTGCAACATCGTTATTCGTTTTATTTAATTTATTTACATATATATATAAAAAAATATAATTCATTCTGGCGCTGTTTTCATTCAGATTTGAATTAAACATTTCACACAATCCAACCGTTGGATTTTAACAAACTTTATATCGTTGGAATTTTTTTTCTAAATCGAACTCAACGATTCCGGTTTCGGGGAAATCCGATGGTCGGATTTCTCTATATAATCATTTAAAATTACGACTCCAAAAAATGAACTATAGCTGCGTGATTCGTTTTTTTAATTTATGTTTATATAAATATAATTCATTCGACGATTTCCATATCGTTTTTCGCTTCAAATATATCACTAAAGCCTTTAAATTTCGGAAAAGTTCGCCATATCCTCCTTTGTATGGGGAGGGGTTTGGAAATTTATTGGGCCGTACTAGGCACCCAATAAATCCTAAAAAGCATGCACATATTTATAGTGATATATTCCGGTGTCCACAGGGGAGTGTGTATAGATCATAATTCCAGAGAATAAATTCTCGTCACCCTGTAATGGTTTCTGTGCCTTAATGACCAGAGAGACGTGTTTATTGTCATCTCCAGCCCCGTGTGGGGGTTTTATTATCTGGCAATTTATCGTTATATTTTATATAGTCCATGTCAGTTTTCAGTTCAACCTGAAATATAGTCATTGCCCTACAAGCCGCTCGCTGTATGGTATATCTTCAACCTCGTCACATAAGCTCCAAATGCTTATGTGGTATGTGATAAGGTATGCAATCTTCAAGAAGCATGCCATGTAGTTCAAAATTAATTGTTGCTATCCTATGGCGACATTTATTATTTCACACAGAACAACAAGCACTCTGCATCCAATGACATTCACAGGAGTTTATATAATAATAAAATCGTGATGCCAACTCGTTAAGGTTTACCTATTTGTTAGGCACACAAATATATTCTTTACTCAACAGCCAATCCATATTCCTGTTCAACACATGTGTGTGTGTGTGTGTGTATATATATATATATATATATATATATGTATGCAGAACTAAACTACAAGTAATATTTATAGCGAACAAATGTTTATTTCAATATGCGGTTATTTTTAGCACTTCATACATAGGATAAAAATGTTATTTTTGGCGAACAAAAATATGTTTCAACACATGTGTATTTTTAGCGAGTCGAATACATGATAAAAATGATATTTTTATCGTTCAAAATATTTATTCCACACATGAATTTTTTTAGCACTTCATTCTCGCAATAAAATGTAAATTTTATTGTTCAATCCTTTTATTCAACACATGAATCCTTTTCAACATATGAATATTTTAATTGGTTCATATATACAATAACAATTATATTTTTATCGTTAAAACAATTTATTTGAAACAAGAATATTTTATATACTTCATAAATAAGATAAAAATGATACTTTTGAAGTTAAAATTATTTATTTACAACACTAATATTTTATATAGTCCACATATTAGATAAAAATGTGATTTTTACTTTTCAAACAATTTATTCAACACATGAATGTCATTCAACACATGAATATCTCAACATATGAATATCTCATACATGCACACTTCGTATACTTCACACGCATAATAAAAATGTGATTTTTATTATCAAAACAATTTAATCAACACATGAATATAATTAATACATGAAAATAATTCAAACACATAGATATTACTGAAAATTTCAGCAGTATAATGGTAGGAGGTTAAAAACCGGCACCGTCCCGAGTACGGCTCCTTGCACTACCTTAGGCCTCGCGGCGTTCCATAAGGGCCTTATCTACATGATCTAAGATCGATTTCATATCATATGAATTCTCCGCAATAATTCCCATTGTTTCAACCAAAAACAATTATTTCCAACCATTCGCATTTCAATTAATTTTTAACCATTCGCAGTATCAATCAATTTTCACATCATACACAATCAATTCATATCCTCCATGGTCTATGGACGAGGGGAGTGTGTGTGTGTGTGTGTGTATTTCATTTCCATTTCAGCACATATATGATTTTTACAACGCATGTATAATTTGTACATCGCTCATATAACTTATACAACGCTCATACATGTGGTGTACAACGCATATATAATTTATATTTCGCCCATATTATTTATACAACATATTTCCATTCCATATTGAATTTAGATCTCTCACATTGATTTTAATCCTTCTGAAATTTTGTAGCGAGCTCGGAACATGTTCTAGCTTCTTCTAGAATGTAGACGATGTCGCTATGAGTCCGATGTTTCCCGTTTCATCGAATTTCGTCAACATAGCAAAAAGATATGATTTTTATTTGAAAATCACGATTTGCAACACTTAGAAGTGTTATTTTCTATTTTAAAAACAAAGTTCGTTACCTCAGCAATTTCTTCCAAACTAGGTTTTGCTTTTTCTTCCAAACCATAGCTCGAGGTCTAGATCGGATTGCACCACCTGAAAGGGCCTAGAGCGGCACGCTGATCGAGGTGAGGGTGGCTGAACTCGGTGGAGGATCTGGGGCGTGGCGGCGCTGAGAAGTGTGGAACTTCCCGGAGGTGATTCTCGAAGTACGGTGCACAATAGGAGAGCTCCTTATATGGATTTGAAGAGGAGGAGATGTTCTTCAAAAAGTTCCAAAGGGGCAGGGTCCAATTCATCGTGGTTTGGTCTGAAAATGGACGGGAAGGGAGGAAGGCTGTTATGCCATCTATTACGAGGGGGCGGGGTTTTTTGAGATATTTTTATAAATTTAATTAATGAACGAATTTTTATGATTGGTCCATTTATATATATATTTGAAAATTAGGGTTTCTTCAAACGAACTCCAATCCAAACCCAACGACTCTCGCCCCTAGCTACATACCCCCATTCTGAACACAATGGGATATTTTCCGTAAGCCAATTTGACTGTTACAGTCAGTTATTCTTCAAATTAAAGTATAAAACATTCGATTTCTGATTTGAACGTACATTTTAATTTGTCGGGGCAGCATACTGATTCTAAAAATTCTTGAAAAATAAATCAAGCTATGTTGGGACGATACGGTCCCAATAAAACTGATTTCGTCGAATTCTGAGATCATTCAAAAAATGGCCATTTTCTGGTCGATCCAATTTGACTGAAATCAACCAAACACATTTTCCTTTGCCATGCTCGCATATTAATTCCAAAAAATATGGAATTTGAAATCTAGTAATAAATTGACATCCCGGATCCAACAAAAGTAGATTCGTCGAAAACGGAGGTCGTTTGCAAAATGTCAATTTTCAAGGGCTCTATTTATTCTATAGTGACCATTCTGAATATTCAACTGGCCATAACTTTTGATTCCCGCTATGAAATTTCAATTTTTCAGATTCGTTAGAAAGATATTCTTAAAAAGATTTAAATGTTTTTGGTTTCGCTATAATCCGTTATATTTTGCATCTTGTACGTTCAGTCAAAGTTCGAATTGAAACTTTTAAACTGCCTCACTGTTTCTAACTCATTATATTATTGAAATATTTTATTTCAATTACTCCAAACTCATTAAAATAACCAAAGTAAAAAAATTTAAATTGGCTCGTATTTTCCAGGTTGTTACAATCTCCCCCACTTAAAACTTTTCGTCCCCGAAAAAGAAACAACAGTAAAGTAGGAAACAAAACGGAAATGCAAAGTATTGTAAATGTACCTTGCACCGGAGTTAGTCAGAGATGTCCACTCTGCAATTGGGATAAGCATGCTTAATGCTTTCTTCTGTCTCCCAAGTACAGTCTCTAGGATCACCACTCCACTGCACTTTAACTAAATGAACCTTCTTGTTCCTTAGCTCTTTAGTTTCTTTTCTAATAATCTTTATCGGCTATCTTCTGACTGCTAATTCTGGAGTAACTTCTAAGTCCTATTGCGCTGCTTCTTCTACAACAAGATCTGGATCATGTACATGCTTTCGAAGTTGAGATACGTGAAACACATTATGTACTCCAGGCAACTAATTAGGTAATTGAACCTTATAAGCAAGAATTCCAATTTGTTCAAGTATAGGAAAGGACCAATAAATCTGGGTGCCAACTTTCCAATTTTACCGAATCGAATTACTCCTCTATCGGAGAAACTCTCAAATAAACATAATCACCAACAGGAAATGCTAAGTCCCTTCTTCTAGAATCCGCATAACTTTTCTGTCAGCGTTGAGCTGTTTGTAGTCATTTCTTGATGAATTTGACTTTGTCTGAAGCTTCGTGAATCATATCGGGTCCCAACACCAGTCTATTGCCAGGTTCTACCCAACATGCGGGAGATCTGCACGGTCTATCGTATAATGCCTCAAATGGCGATATTTCCAAGCTTGCTTGATAACTGTTATTGTATGAGAACTCGGCCAAATGCAGGTGGTCTTCCCATGATCCGCCAAAATCAATAATACAAGCCCGTAGTAAATCTTCTAGAATACGGTTCACCCTCTCAGTTTGGCCATCTGTTTGAGGATGATATGTGGTGCTTAGGTTCAGCTTTGTCCCCAGCTCTACTTGAAATGCCTCCCAGAATTTTCTAGTAAATAATGGATCTCTATCACTAACTATGTTGATCGGCACTCCATTAGCTTAACAATGTCCTTGAGATAAATCTGTGCTAGACTTTGAGCGGTTCTATTGGATCTGACAGGTATAAAATGGGAGATCTTCGTGAAACAATCTACGATCACCCAAATACTGTCATTTCCTTTCCTGGTTCGGGGTAAACCACCTATGAAATCCATGGAAATCTATTCCCACTTCCAGCTTGGAATTTCCAATGGTTGCAATAATCCAGCAAGTTTCTGTTGGTCGCCTTTGACTAGTTGGCAAGTAGAACACCTGCTAACATATAAAGAAATCTCTCCCTTCATCACCTTCCACCAGAATGTGCGCTTAAGATCGTTGTACATTTTACTTACTCCCGGATGAATGCAAAGTTTGGACTTATGACATTCATCAAGCACTCCTCTTTTGAGCTCAGAGATGTCGGGAGCACAGATTCTTCCTTTTAATCTTAGAACTCCCTCACTATCCACTTGGAAGCTAGAGACTTCGCCTCTTTGAATTCTTTTGATCGTCTACTTAACAAAATTATCGTCTTTCTAAAGAACGGCGATCTTGTCGATTAATGAAGGCGTAATAATAAGATTGGCGATGATTGCGGTTTTTCTGCTAAGCGCATCCGCTACCATATTGGCTTTTTCCGACGTATACAGAATATCTAGATCATACGCTGCAAGAAATTCTAGCCAACGTTGTTGTCTCATATTCAAGTCTTTCTGGGTGAACAAATACTTCAATGACTGATGATCAGTATATAATTCAAATTTCTCACCCAATAGATATGTAATAACCCGCAAAATCTGGGCCAGTTTAAAATTTTTATTTTGGCTATTTTAGCGAATTTTGATTATTTAAAATGAATTATTTTAAATAATATCGACGAGAAATTTATTTTCAATATAATTCGAACGTATATATTATACGCGTCGTCGTTAGAACATAAAAATTTATATATAATTATAAAAGGAATTGAAAATGGCGCGGTAGTTCGAAAATTCGATTTCTAATTTCAAATGAATATACAGAATTCAATATAAGTCAGAATTGAACGAAACAAGAAATATTTGAATCTGTATAACTATATCTTTGGAACGAAGTTAACAAACTGAAATTTCATTTTAGAAATGATAAGATATGTCCAGTTTAAAATTAGAAATAGTCGCTGTGGAATTTATATATATTTATATATATATAAGGCCCTTAAAAATGGACATTTTGCAAATGACCTCGGATTTCGACGAAACCAGTTTTGTTGGGACCGTGATGTCAAATTATTGCTAGGTTTCAAATTTCATAATTTTTCGAATCAATATGTGAGCGTGGCAAAGGAAAACGCGTTTGACCGGTTTCAGTTGATTTTAATCGACTGGAAATTGGCCATTTTTCCAACGGTCTCAGATTTCGACGAAACTAGTTTTGTTAGGACCGTATCGTCAATACAAAGCTAGAAAATATTTTTCTGCCATTTTTAGAATTCGTATGTGGCCCCGGTAATTTGAAATGTACGTTTAAAATTCAATATAGTGATTTAAATGTAAATTAAAAGGAAACTGATCGAAACGGTCGATTCAGCTTGCGGTACATATCCCATTGTGTTCGGAATGGGGGTGAAACGCTATGGGCGGCAGGCGGTGGACCTCGTTTAGAGGTCGTATGTGAAAGTCAACTTTTAATAATTAAATAATAAAAAATATATATATATATCCCTTCTCCCCTTTTCCTTCGTTCTGGCCCCCCCCCTTCATTCTGAAAATCAAAAAAAAAAAAGAAGAAAGCAAGGCGATCGACGGAAGGGGGAAACCCTTGCCGCCACCACCGCCGCTGCCTCGAAGAGCTCCCCCCCCCTCCCCCCGCCCTTCCGATCGCGACCTCCCCCAAAACCCCACCGCGACCCCTCCCTACCACCTGACGCGAGCGCCCCAGCAACCCACACCCCAATTTCCATAAACCCGCTCCTCCGACCAATTGTGGGCGCGCCACCGCACATCAGACCCCCCCCCTTATCGCGACAACCGCCGCCTCAGAAATCCCCCCCCCCCTCGCAGTTGAACGCTGTAAGTTTTCTTTATTATTTTATTTCTGTTTTTTTTGATTAAATACTGTTTTTATTTTAAAAAAAATCTGATTATATTTAATTTTCAAACTGTTTTTATTTAATTTTCGAACAGATTTTTACAATGCAAAAAGTTAGATTTTTACAATGCAAAAAGTTAGATTTTTTTTTACAATGCAAAAAGTTAGTTTTTTTAAAATGCAAAGAGATTATATTTTTAAATATGAGAAGGCGATATTTTTAAATGGGAAAAGGCGAAATTTTTAGATGTAAAAATGCGAAATCTATATTTTTGAAATGAAATTTTATCTATGTTGAATAGTGAAGTAAAAATTCAATTTTTATATATTGAACTTTGAAGTAAAAATTCGATTTTTATATATTGAACTTTGAAGTAAAAATTCGATTTTTATATATTGAACTTTGAAGAAAAAATTCGATTTTTATATATTGAACTTTGAAGTAAAAACTCGATTTTTACATATGTAGTGAAAGCGGACAACGAAGGTGACAAAAAGGCGAAACGACGAAGACTTCTGCAAATGAAGTGCCGTGGAGCTAGGATAGCTATATGTGAGAATTTCTCACCTTTCAATTCCATTTCTATTTATATATATATACTAGGATGCAGACGGTGCTTAGTAGCACCCGACACAATCGTCCACAGACCATGGACTTGTTTGTTTGGTTGCATAGATTAGTTATATGATTTGATTTGAATTTGGTTGTTTGGTGATTTTGATTGATGTGTGAATGGCGTGGGCCTTCACTAGACCGGGGATAAGGCTAGGCCTTGTCCCGTTTCTAGTATCGTGCCGTTATACCGCCGAAATTTTCTAAAAATATGTTAGAAAAATAAAAATATCATTTTATTGAATAAATGAACAGAATAGAAATTCATATGTTGAAATAAAATGTTTTATCGTTAAAAATATAATTTTTAACGTGAATGTGAATAAATAAATATTCATTTACAAACCAGACGGTTTGTTTATGTACACCTATTTGAAGGACATTGATTGGGTCGATAAATTTTACACATCGCCCAACAGCACAAATAAAATCTGTGTTTGATTGTTTGAAACCCTACACGGGTGTTGGGATGATATTTGACGTACACTAATCCCTATTGTTTAGTTGTGTGTCGATCGATTGATTGACAGACTGTTATAAGCGTTGAATATTTATATTTGATGCTTATACAGCGTAGAATGCACTTTGGATGATGGTTGATTGTTCATCGTTGTTGATATATACATGTGTTGTAGAAAATCCATATAATTAACATTATATGGTAATTGATTGGGCCTCATTCCAATTTGAAAGATAAAGAATATTATAAAATTTACATCTTTATCGATATAAAATAAAAGTTCATGTGTTGACAATACTCATCCATTGAGATTGGTCATGTGTTGAACGAAATATTTTAGTAATAAAATTTACATCTTTATCGATATAAAATAAAAGTTCATGTGTTGACAATACTCATCCATTGAGATTGGTCATGTGTTGAACGAAATAATTTAACAAATATAGTCACACATGGACAGTACTCATTCGTTGAGATTAGTCGTGTGTTGACAAAAATAAATATTCATTTGTTGAATAGAATAAAGGAATATATGAAGCCGTGTTTATTAGATTGACGCCATTTTGACGTGAACGATATTTATATTGAATTGAAAACGATTTCGAAATGAATTGAATTGAAAACGATTTCGAAATGAATTGAATTGAAAACGATTTCGAAATGAATTGAATTGAAAACGAATTCAAATTGAATTGAAAGCGAAGTGAAATGAATTCAAATTGAATTGAAATTTGAATTGAATAGAAGTGGATTTTAAAACGAATTTATAAAGAAGAATTCGATTTTGATTCGAATTGAAATGGAAGTTGAAAATGTTTTTGAAACGAATTCAAAACTATTTATATAATTCGTTTTAAATAGGAATCAACGATATATATATTATATATATTATATATATAATATAATGGCCTGAATAGAACGCGCCGCGCCGCGGCAGTTCGCGAATTTCGACCATTTATTTCAAACAGACATTTCGGGAGATCCGACCGTCGGATTCTCCTAAAACCGGAACCGTTGGGTTCGTATCGAAAAGAGCTTTCTAACGAATATTAGAAATTTGAAATCTAACGGTTGGATTTGGAGATACGTCTAAATCAAATTCGAAAAAGGTCGCTGTAAGTGCAGTTCGATGGCCGTTGATGGAAATCGACTGTACGGGCCTTGATAAAATTATTAAAAATAGTAATAATTTGTGTAAAATCATAAGAAATGATTTGTGAAGATTTGGGATGAAAAACTCCATATTTGAAAAGATAAAAATAGATTTTTATCGAAATGAACTAGTTTTGAACTAGAATTATAATTCTATTTATTTTTAAATAAATAAATTGAATGTGAAATGGTTTTGAAAATAACCAAAATTTCCAATGATTGCATTGGAGTGGATTTGAATCGAAATTGTCTTCGGAATATTTCGATGTTGGAATTCGTGATTATACAGGTGTGGTTATGGAAATTTGAAAGATATATATTTATATCGTTATTTCCAATACGACATTTGTTAGTCGTAGAATTCGATATTGAATATAAGCCGATATATTTTCTATTCAGAGCCTTGTATTGAATATCGAATGTGATTTGGGTTTGTCGTGAATGGTGTCTTCACTAACACTGTTCTTGAACCCAGTTGAGAAAAGATTAAATCTTTTTATTTAGATTTAATAAAGTGTACCAATTAAATAATATTTAATTGGAATTGAATTGATATTGATTTTTGGGTTTATCGTGGACAGTGTTTTAAATAACACTCGTTCTTTAACCTGATAATTAATGTGATGTGATTTTGGGTTTATCGTGAACCGTGTTTTAAATGACACTGATTCTTTAACCCAGTCGCAGATTAAAACTAAGTAGAGTTTTAATGAATCTTTAATTAGATTGAAATGATCGAGAATGGAGTATCACCAGTTTTGCTCCAGGCGATAGTTAAATCTTTAATTAGATTTGAACGTGAAATGGTAATTGAATTTACCGATAACACCGTGGTGTTAGATATGAAGTACTACCAGTTTTACTTCATGGGATGAATAGGTTGGGATTGGGAAATTAAAACAAATGATTACTTCGGTAAGGTTCGCTAATCCCGACTAGTTTTGAATTGATATTCAAAAATAGATTAAAGAATAAATTCAAGAAATTTATCTTGGATAAAATTAATGGGAACTTTTCCCTATGAATGTGAAATCAGAAACTAACTGTCGGTTAGCTAAGCAGAATGGTTTTCTGGATATTGATCTGATGTTGGTTTCGGCCTTCGGGGTTAATATTTGGGGAATTATTCTCTTGATTAATTTATGGTTAGTGACTGATGAATTGGAATGAGGCGTATGTTGTGTTTGTGTAACACTTATTTAAAGTATACGCGAGTTATTCGGAAAGACCGGGTTTATCCCATTCTGAATAACTGATACGACGATAAGTCGAAGATGAAGACGATGGTCGAAGACCGGAGGTCTTCACGTCGTTTGGGTGGTTACTGATGATCTTGATTGGGCTGTACACCCAAGAAGATGGAAACAGTTAGTGATCGTCCAGACGTACTTGGAGATCGATGGATATGCGGGGTGCTAGGTGCCTCCGGTTTCGTTCAGCCCCAGAACGGACTTGTAAATGGACTGTGTGTCTGACATTGGATTTTAGTCCGTGTGATTGATCTCTATTAAATATATATCTGTTTGGCGGCGGAGAATTTATTCTCTTGCTTAACGCCCTTCTCTGAGACGTACGAGCTCAGGGGTTATATATTGATGGATATCAAACGCATGGAGTGAATTGCCTGTGTGGCATGCCTAAGTGGCAATTGATCGAGGCTTCTGTTGAAAAGCAAAGTCTTGTGGTGATGATCAAAGCACGGCCTTTGTGGCGTAGCTTTGTGTAACGTTTACCTTGCGTGTTTCACACCCGGTATGAACCAAAAACGGGAGAGGACGTCAGGGAGGGCATGCGTTTCTTTCTAGCTAGAAGTGGCGTCAGTGGTTTTACACGCCCTGACGAGTTTGACTTATGTGGTTGTTGCTGTTGCGAGGCGCCTCGGATTGATCGGTCGTTCTCGAACCGATGGAGTCATTTAGTTGGCTCGTTTACGCCCCATAGGGCGGGGAAATGCATGTTCAGGGTTTAAGTTTAATCCACATCGGTGGACTGGCCCTGAGGATCCAAGGCTTGACTGAGTACTTGCCTGAGACACGGGCTAGAGCGTCTCGAATCGGTTGAGGACTATCTTTTGCCTCGGTTCATAGACGGAAATCCAATTTCCAAATACATGATTTTGCGATTTTGATTGTATAACCTATGTATGGCGACATAGTGGTATGGGGCATTCATGCCGCCTATGATTGATACTTATGATTTGAAGTTGTTTTATACACTATGCACTTATAATAGTATCAAATGATTTGTTTTAAACGTATCAAGCATTCTTTGGCTGTTATAAGGTAAAAACCCTATCCCCCGGCTTGCGTTGCATTGTGTGATAGGACCTGGGTCTTATAACAGCTTCATTTTTCTTTATTTAGCATTGCGCTGTTGTTTTATGCACTGGTGTTCTTGGGAAGAAACCCGTTCCGTGTTATACGGCGTGATCCCTTGATTTACCTTACTTTGAAAATAAAGATTAATAACTGTTTTAGTTCTCACACCAGTCACATGACTGACCTGGAGTTTATTGTTTTAACCTAAACTCTGGGTGCCCCTATTTTGACACGGGCAGCTAGTAGTTTTGGTTTTGCAGATTTATATTCACAGGATCCTGGTTTACAGCTGGAACGATATCCGGAAAGCTTTGTATCCGTATATCTCATTCTAGTTGTGTATTGTATTATTTTCCGCTGCTATGTATTTAAATGTAATTTAAATCTCTGATATTTCTGTGTAATATTCATTTATACTCTGTATATTCTTGTAGTCTGATGCATTGTTGTAATATACAATGAAATGTTCTTCTGTATGCGTTCCTCTGTGGTTTGTTCTCGAACTATCCGCCGCTTTCCTTTACGGGGAAGTTACGGGTTTTCACAGTTGGTATCAAAGCTTTGGTTTACAGAGCTCGAGAACAAGACACATTAGAACCATACGAAAGAATTCATCAGATATTGGATTAGTAATATCCAACGAGAATGACTCGTTAGAGATGGGATCAGTAGTATCCTAGAACGAGTGTGAAGAGTATATTTTTGAAAGTGAAAACAAATTTTTGTTTTGAAAATTTAAATCAATTATTCGTATTTGATTATTTATTTTATATTGATTAGGACAATCCAAAATATAAAGATTTTTGCGTATGCGCCTAGCTAGCGTGTATTCGAAGTTTTGATATATTGGATAGATATAGATTCACACTCTAGTCGCCCGAAGGTGATTCTGATGATTGTAGCTACATCATCAGAATTCATATTCGAGAGTCGAAGGTGTGATATTTATATACTTCCTATTGACTGGTGTGAGAACCAAAATTAGATAGGACACATTGTTGTGAATTGGCATCAAAAACATGATTTTTGTATATGTATCAAATTATGAATTTGAAACTCTAATTCACTAATTGATTGATGTTTGTGTTGCTTGTTTAATTGTTTGATAATTTTGAACCATTTTGCCTAATTGCATCAAATATTGAACTGTATTGAAATTTGGTTGCGTTTGCTTGCATATACATATATATCATTGAACAGGTCATAGCAAGGAGGCTAGAGCCAGAGAATAAAATTTGTTGCCCGACAAATAGGTACATGTTTACTACATAATTTCCTGTTTTGTTTGGGTGTTGATGATTTTGTGAGCCTATTGGCTAGCCGCTTGGCTTTTTCTTTTTCTTTTTGAGATCTGAAGGACCGGGGAAGCTATTTGAAATTCCCCGATGCTCCCGGTGCAGGTGAGGTTATGGCGAAATTTTTCAAAAATTTAGGGTGTTAGCCAAATTTTTGAAATTTTAGAAAATTCTCAGAAACTGAAAAGTTAGAGAATGGAAGCCTGATCGAGAGTAGAGTTGAATAATCAAACAACTTTCGACTTTGTTCCTTTTCGGGGACGAAAAGATTTAAGTGGGGGAGATTGTAATAACCCGCAAAATCTGGGCCAGTTTAAAATTTTTATTTTGGCTATTTTAGCGAATTTTGATTATTTAAAATGAATTATTTTAAATAATATCGACGAGAAATTTATTTTCAATATAATTCGAACGTATATATTATACGCGTCGTCGTTAGAATATAAAAATTTATATATAATTATAAAAGGAATTGAAAATGGCGCGGTAGTTCGAAAATTCGATTTCTAATTTCAAATGAATATACAGAATTCAATATAAGTCAGAATTGAACGAAACAAGAAATATTTGAATCTGTATAACTATATCTTTGGAACGAAGTTAACAAACTGAAATTTCATTTTAGAAATGATAAGATATGTCCAGTTTAAAATTAGAAATAGTCGCTGTGGAATTTATATATATTTATATATATATATATATAAGGCCTTTAAAAATGGACATTTTGCAAATGACCTCGGATTTCGACGAAACCAGTTTTGTTGGGACCGTGATGTCAAATTATTGCTAGGTTTCAAATTTCATAATTTTTCGAATCAATATGTGAGCGTGGCAAAGGAAAACGCGTTTGACCGGTTTTAGTTGATTTTAATCGACCGGAAATTGGCCATTTTTCCAACGGTCTCAGATTTCGACGAAACTAGTTTTGTTAGGACCGTATCGTCAATACGAAGCTAGAAAATATTTTTCTGCCATTTTTAGAATTCGTATGTGGCCCCGGTAATTTGAAATGTACGTTTAAAAGTCAATATAGTGATTTAAATGTAAATTAAAAGGAAACTGATCGAAACGGTCGATTCAGCTTGCGGTACATATCCCATTGTGTTCGGAATGGGGGTGAAACGCTATGGGCGGCAGGCGGTGGACCTCGTTTAGAGGTCGTATGTGAAAGTCAACTTTTAATAATTAAATAATAAATAAAAATAAAAAAATATATATATCCCTTCTCCCCTTTTCCTTCGTTCTGGCCCCCCCTTCATTCTGAAAATCAAAAAAAAAAAAAAAAAAAGAAAGCAAGGCGATCGACGGAAGGGGGAAACCCTTGCCGCCACCACCGCCGCTGCCTCGAAGAGCTCCACCCCCCCCCCCCCTTCCGATCGCGACCTCCCCCAAAACCCCACCGCGACCCCTCCCTACCACCTGACGCGAGCGCCCCAGCAACCCACACCCCAATTTCCATAAACCCGCTCCTCCGACCAACTGTGGGCGCGCCACCGCACATCAGACCCCCCTCCCCCTTATCGCGACAACCGCCGCCTCAGAAATCCCCCCCCCCCTCGCAGTTGAACGCTGTAAGTTTTCTTTATTATTTTATTTCTGTTTTTTTTGATTAAATACTGTTTTTATTTTAAAAAAAATCTGATTATATTTAATTTTCAAACTGTTTTTATTTAATTTTCGAACAGATTTTTACAATGCAAAAAGTTAGATTTTTACAATGCAAAAAGTTAGATTTTTTTTTACAATGCAAAAAGTTAGTTTTTTTAAAATGCAAAGAGATTATATTTTTAAATATGAGAAGGCGATATTTTTAAATGGGAAAAGGCGAAATTTTTAGATGTAAAAATGCGAAATCTATATTTTTGAAATGAAATTTTATCTATGTTGAATAGTGAAGTAAAAATTCGATTTTTATATATTGAACTTTGAAGTAAAAATTCGATTTTTATATATTGAACTTTGAAGTAAAAATTCGATTTTTATATATTGAACTTTGAAGAAAAAATTCGATTTTTATATATTGAACTTTGAAGTAAAAACTCGATTTTTACATATGTAGTGAAAGCGGACAACGAAGGTGACAAAAAGGCGAAACGACGAAGACTTCTGCAAATGAAGTGCCGTGGAGCTAGGACAGCTATATGTGAGAATTTCTCACCTTTCAATTCCATTTCTATTTATATATATATACTAGGATGCAGACGGTGCTTAGTAGCACCCGACACAATCGTCCACAGACCATGGACTTGTTTGTTTGGTTGCATAGATTAGTTATATGATTTGATTTGAATTTGGTTGTTTGGTGATTTTGATTGATGTGTGAATGGCGTGGGCCTTCACTAGACCGGGGATAAGGCTAGGCCTTGTCCCATTTCTAGTATCGTGCCGTTATACCGCCGAAATTTTCTAAAAATATGTTAGAAAAATAAAAATATCATTTTATTGAATAAATGAACTGAATAGAAATTCATATGTTGAAATAAAATGTTTTATCGTTAAAAATATAATTTTTAACGTGAATGTGAATAAATAAATATTCATTTACAAACCAGACGGTTTGTTTATGTACACCTATTTGAAGGACATTGATTGGGTCGATAAATTTTACACATCGTCCAACAGCACAAATAAAATCTGTGTTTGATTGTTTGAAACCCTACACGGGTGTTGGGATGATATTTGACGTACACTAATCCCGATTGTTTAGTTGTGTGTCGATCAATTGATTGACAGACTGTTATAAGCGTTGAATATTTATATTTGATGCTTATACAGCGTAGAATGCACTTTGGATGATGGTTGATTGTTCATCGTTGTTGATATATACATGTGTTGTAGAAAATCCATATAATTAACATTATATGGTAATTGATTGGGCCTCATTCCAATTTGAAAGATAAAGAATATTATAAAATTTACATCTTTATCGATATAAAATAAAAGTTCATGTGTTGACAATACTCATCCATTGAGATTGGTCATGTGTTGAACGAAATATTTTAGTAATAAAATTTACATCTTTATCGATATAAAATAAAAGTTCATGTGTTGACAATACTCATCCATTGAGATTGGTCATGTGTTGAACGAAATAATTTAACAAATATAGTCACACGTGGACAGTACTCATTCGTTGAGATTAGTCGTGTGTTGACAAAAATGAATATTCATTTGTTGAATAGAATAAAGGAATATATGAAGCCTTGTTTATTAGATTGACGCCATTTTGACGTGAACGATATTTATATTGAATTGAAAACGATTTCGAAATGAATTGAATTGAAAACGATTTCGAAATGAATTGAATTGAAAACGATTTCGAAATGAATTGAATTGAAAACGAATTCAAATTGAATTGAAAGCGAAGTGAAATGAATTCAAATTGAATTGAAATTTGAATTGAATAGAAGTGGATTTTAAAACGAATTTATAAAGAAGAATTCAATTTTGATTCGAATTGAAATGGAAGTTGAAAATGTTTTTGAAACGAATTCAAAACTATTTATATAATTCGTTTTAAATAGGAATCGACGATATATATATTATATATATTATATATATAATATAATGGCCTGAATAGAACGCGCCGCGCCGCGGCAGTTCGCGAATTTCGACCATTTATTTCAAACGGACATTTCGGGAGATCCGACCGTCGGATTCTCCTAAAACCGGAACCGTTGGGTTCGTATCGAAAAGAGCTTTCTAACGAATATTAGAAATTTGAAATCTAACGGTTGGATTTGGAGATACGTCCAAATCAAATTCGAAAAAGGTCGCTGTAAGTGCAGTTCGATGGCTGTTGATGGAAATCGATTGTACGGGCCTTGATAAAATTATTAAAAATAGTAATAATTTGTGTAAAATCATAAGAAATGATTTGTGAAGATTTGGGATGAAAAACTCCATATTTGAAAAGATAAAAATAGATTTTTTATCGAAATGAACTAGTTTTGAACTAGAATTATAATTCTATTTATTTTTAAATAAATAAATTGAATGTGAAATGGTTTTGAAAATAACCAAAATTTCCAATGATTGCATTGGAGTGGATTTGAATCGAAATTGTCTTCGGAATATTTCGATGTTGGAATTCGTGATTATACAGGTGTGGTTATGGAAATTTGAAAGATATATATTTATATCGTTATTTCCAATACGACATTTGTTAGTCGTAGAATTCAATATTGAATATAAGCCGATATATTTTCTATTCAGAGCCTTGTATTGAATATCGAATGTGATTTGGGTTTGTCGTGAATGGTGTCTTCACTAACACTGTTCTTGAACCCAGTTGAGAAAAGATTAAATCTTTTTATTTAGATTTAATAAAGTGTACCAATTAAATAATATTTAATTGGAATTGAATTGATATTGATTTTTGGGTTTATCGTGGACAGTGTTTTAAATAACACTCGTTCTTTAACCCGATAATTAATGTGATGTGATTTTGGGTTTATCGTGAACCGTGTTTTAAATGACACTGATTCTTTAACCCAGTCGCAGATTAAAACTAAGTAGAGTTTTAATGAATCTTTAATTAGATTGAAATGATCGAGAATGGAGTATCACCAGTTTTGCTCCAGGCAATAGTTAAATCTTTAATTAGATTTGAACGTGAAATGGTAATTGAATTTACCGATAACACCGTGGTGTTAGATATGAAGTACTACCAGTTTTACTTCATGGGATGAATAGGTTGGGATTGGGATATTAAAACAAATGATTACTTCGGTAAGGTTCGCTAATCCCGACTAGTTTTGAATTGATATTCAAAAATAGATTAAAGAATAAATTCAAGAAATTTATCTTGGATAAATTTAATGGGAACTTTTCCCTATGAATGTGAAATCAGAAACTAACTGTCGGTTAGCTAAGCAGAATGGTTTTCTGGATATTGATCTGATGTTGGTTTCGGCCTTCGGGGTTAATATTTGGGGAATTATTCTCTTGATTAATTTACGGTTAGTGACTGATGAATTGGAATGAGGCGTATGTTGTGTTTGTGTAACACTTATTTAAAGTATACGCGAGTTATTCGGAAAGACCGGGTTTATCCCATTCTGAATAACTGATACGACGATAAGTCGAAGATGAAGACGATGGTCGAAGACCGGAGGTCTTCACGTCGTTTGGGTGGTTACTGATGATCTTGATTGGGCTGTACACCCAAGAAGATGGAAACAGTTAGTGATCGTCCAGACGTACTTGGAGATCGATGGATATGCGGGGTACTAGGTGCCTCCGGTTTCGTTCAGCCCCAGAACGGACTTGTAAATGGACTGTGTGTCTGACATTGGATTTTAGTCCGTGTGATTGATCTCTATTAAATATATATCTGTTTGGCAGCGGAGAATTTATTCTCTTGCTTAACGCCCTTCTCTGAGACGTACGAGCTCAGGGGTTATATAATGATGGATATCAAACGCATGGAGTGAATTGCCTGTGTGGCATGCCTAAGTGGCAATTGATCGAGGCTTCTGTTGAAAAGCAAAGTCTTGTGGTGATGATCAAAGCACGGTCTTTGTGGCGTAGCTTTGTGTAACGTTTACCTCGCGTGTTTCACACCCGGTATGAACCAAAAACGGGAGAGGACGTCAGGGAGGGCATGCGTTTCTTTCTAGCTAGAAGTGGCGTCAGTGGTTTTACACACCCTGACGAGTTTCACTTATGTGGTTGTTGCTGTTGCGAGGTGCCTCGGATTGATCGGTCGTTCTCGAACCGATGGAGTCATTTAGTTGGCTCGTTTACGCCCCATAGGGCGGGGAAATGCATGTTCAGGGTTTAAGTTTAATCCACATCGGTGGACTGGCCCTGAGGATCCAAGGCTTGACTGAGTACTTGCCTGAGACACGGGCTAGAGCGTCTCGAATCGGTTGAGGACTATCTTTTGCCTCGGTTCATAGACGGAAATCCAATTTCCAAATACGTGATTTTGCGATTTTGATTGTATAACCTATATATGGCGACATAGTGGTATGGGGCATTCATGCCGCCTATGATTGATACTTATGATTTGAAGTTGTTTTATACACTATGCACTTATAATAGTATCAAATGATTTGTTTTAAACGTATCAAGCATTCTTTGGCTGTTATAAGGTAAAAACCCTATCCCCCGGCTTGCGTTGCATTGTGTGATAGGACCTGGGTCTTATAACAGCTTCATTTTTCTTTATTTAACATTGCGCTGTTGTTTTATGCACTGGTGTTCTTGGGAAGAAACCCGTTCCGTGTTATACGGCGTGGTCCCTTGATTTACCTTACTTTGAAAATAAAGATTAATAACTGTTTTAGTTCTCACACCAGTCACATGACTGACCTGGAGTTTATTGTTTTAACCTAAACTCTGGGTGCCCCTATTTTGACACGGGCAGCTAGTAGTTTTGGTTTTGCAGATTTATATTCACAGGATCCTGGTTTACAGCTGGAACGATATCCGGAAAGCTTTGTATCCGTATATCTCATTCTAGTTGTGTATTGTATTATTTTCCGCTGCTATGTATTTAAATGTAATTTAAATCTCTGATATTTCTGTGTAATATTCATTTATACTATGTATATTCTTGTAGTCTGATGCATTGTTGTAATATACAATGAAATGTTCTTCTGTATGCGTTCCTCTGTGGTTTGTTCTCGAACTATCCGCCGCTTTCCTTTACGGGGAAGTTACGGGTTTTCACAAGATAGTGCCTCCATATTTTCATAGCAAACACAATGGCTAGCAGCTCAAGATCATGAGCCGCATAATTCTTCTCATGTTGCTTCAATTGACGGCTAGCATAAGCGACTACTTGACCTCTTTGCATTAATACGGCACCAAGACCTCTGATAGAAGCATCCATCCAAACCGTCAAATCCTAATTGCCATCGATAATTGTTAATACTGGAGTAGTTGTCAATTTTAATTTCAGTTCCTTGAAAGCTTCCTCACATTCTTGCGTCCACTTAAATCTTTCGTGCTTCTTTGTAAGTTTGGTTAATGAACCGGATATCTTCGAAAAATCCTTAATGAATTTCCAATAATAACTAGCAATCCTAGAAAACTTCGGACTTCCACGGGTGTAGTAGGCTGCTTCCATTCTTGAATTGCTGTAATTTTGCTTGGATCTACAGAAATCCCTTTCTTTGACACGACGTGGCCAAGGAACTTCACTTCCTCCTGCCAGAAGATACATTTAGAAAATTTAGCTTTGAAGACATTCTTTCTTAGAGTCCCCAACACTTGTTCTAAATGTTTTTCATGCTCGCTTTCTGACTTGGATTATATTAAAATATCATCGATGAATACCAAAACAAATTTATTCAAGACTTCTCTGAACACTCTATTCATTAGATTGACGGAGTATGCTGGAGCGTTACACAAGCCGAACGGCATTACTAACCACTCATAAAATATGTCCGGACCTTTGAAAGTTGTCAAAGGAACACATTCTTCGGCAATTCTCAGTTGATGGAAATCTGTAGCTAGGTCCATTCTGGAAAATACTCTCGCTCCATTCAATTGATCCAAAAAATCATCGATGAGGGGTAATGGATATTTGTTCTTGAGTGCCTTCTTGTTGAGATCTCGGTAATCAACACACAATCGGAGAGTACCGTCTGACTTAGGAACAAACACTACAGCGTCACCCCAACTAGAAAATCTAGGCCTGACCAGACCTTTCCATAAAAGTTGATGAGTTTGATCGCCTAACTCTTCTTTTTCTTTTAGAGTCATTCTTCAGATTGAATGCACTACTGGCCTGGAATTCGGAATTAGATCGATCCTGAATTCAATTTCTGTTTGCGGAGGTAAGCTTTCGACTTCTTCGAACAGATCCGCAAAGTGTTTAACAATAGGAATGTTCTCTAATAAAGTGGGAATAACTTCTATTGTAGACCAAAATTCTTTTCTATTAGGATCTGAACCATGGCATGGTATAGTAATATATCGAAGCTTTGTTTTAATTTTTACTATTCTTTCCATACTTCAGCCTCGTATTTGGTTAACCAGTCCAGTCAAAGTATGATATCAAATTCGGAAAAGTTCATGACGATTAGATCAAAAGAAAATTTGAAACAAGAATAAGAGACCGACACTCTACAATACGAACTGAGAACAATAGAACCCCCTATCGAATTATGAACTCTAACCGATTCTTAAAGCTTTCTTAGTTTTAATTTTAACTTTTTAACAGTGTTACTTGCAATAGAACTTTGTGATGCACCGTTGTCAAATAGTACAGAAACAGGAATATTTTTAACAGTAAGAGTACCCCCCAAAAGATCGGGTTTACCTGTCCCATCAATAATAGCTGGCGGATTCGCCCCTTCGCATATATGTGCAACCTGTGTATTCTTCAGCAAGGGACACTTGGCCTTAATTTGCCCCTTTTGATGATAGTTGTAACACTCTCTCCTATCACAAAAAATCTGACTCGAGCTTGCTTAGGTGGTCTTCTGCCGCTTTGGAGCGGTGCACATATTAGAGTAATGGCCAGCTTGACCGTAGTTCTAGCACCTTCCTCTGGGTAGCCTATTCACTTGTGGCTTGGCATTAGCTGCTGTGTTGCTGGATTCGGGCCGACTTTCTGAAATCTTGCACTTGTTTCCTGCTTGATTCTTTGTGCAGTCCATTTGCATGTTCCTTATATCCAGGCTCTCATAATTGCAAGCCATATCCACCATCTCGGTGAATGTAAGGTTAACATGGCTTATTGCCCTATCCTGATATTTGCGTTGAAGTCCATGAATGAACCTCTTATTCTTTGCCTTCACAGTCTGAACAAGCTCTAGAGCGTAGCAGGATAGCTGAGTGAACCTATTGAGGTAGTCCTGGATGGTGCGATCTCCCTGCTGGAGATTGGCAAACTCATCATGCAAGCGCTCCATCTCTTGCTCTGGAACGAACTTCTCTTTGAACAGTGTTTTGAATTCATTCCATGTCATCTCTACCCCTTCCTCATTTAAGGTGATGGTGTCCCACCAGAATTGGGCCTCGTCCTGTAATTGCCAAGCGCCCATAAAGCTTTTCCTCTGATCCTCAAGACCCATGCCCCTGAAGATCTTCTCACAAGTGTTCAACTAGCCCAAGGCTTCAATTGCAGTACCAGTGCCTGAAAATGGCTTGACTCGCAGATTCCAATATGTCTTTCCCACTCGGTCTAACTCAAACGGTCGAGGGGGTTGTGGTGGCTGTGGTTGAACGAAAGGCTCTGGGACAACGGGGATATTCCCCCGCCCTCCGCGTCGGCCTCATCGGCCTGCTCTACCTATAGTTGCAGCTGCTGGTGTAGCCATCCAAGTCAAGTTCTATACAAGCAAGAAAAGAGTCAAGCTCACAGAAATGATAATTTTAAGACATGGTAAAAGCAAAAGAATATATGAAAAGATAACGATGTACTGATCAAGTTATTTTGCTATTCTTCTTAGGGCATTCTAGGAAAATACTAATCCTATCTCTGATAAGCTACTCATCTTAGAACATTACTGATTCTATCTTGACGAGGTGTTTAATGTGTTAAATTCTAGAACTAAGATTAACCAAAGCTCTAATACCACCTATGACGATCTCAAAACTCCGTACAATGGAATTAAGGATAATCATTGGAATATAACACATTAATCATCATCAGCAGAGAACTAGATAATAGCATAAACAGAAAATAGAATAATTCACATCAATATGACAGTGGAATCATAATATGTAACAACATCAGAGTAGCACAGCGTAGGATACAACATAGTGCAAGAAAGGAAATGATCATTCTACATCAAGATCACTAGTACATATACATCATAGATACATAATGGAAGTAAATCTGTCTATATCGCGATAAGCGAAATCATATACATAAAGTACTAATGGCGGAATATCACATAGCCTAAATACTGAGAAGTCAAGTCCTCGCCATACAAGCCAAAAGATGCACTCCATGCTGTAGTGCAAAAGCCAAAATATACCCTGTTACCTGTCACTAGGCTGCCCATGCGAAAATAAGGGAACTCGAGTTTGCAAAGTGAAACAAACTACAAGTCAGTCATGGGACTGGTATGAGAAATCTACTTACTTGGATAAACAACAATAACAAGGCAAATCATAGGACCACGCCACTTTCGCGGAACAGGTTTACTCCAGTGATTGCCAGTGCATTAAACAAGGTAAATTATTTAAACAACGCAATGCTTTTGATAAAAATGCAGCCATTATAAGACCCAAGTCCCATCATACAATGCAATGCAAGCCGGAGGATAGGGTAAATACCTTATAATGGTTAAAATATGCTTAATACGTGTAAAGCAAAATCATTTTATATTATTACTAGTGCATATATGTTTCAAAAGCAAATTCAGTCATAAATATCAATCCTAGACGGCATAAGTGCCCCCATACCATTATGTCGACATATATAATTTACAATCAAATCCGTGATTTCGTATTGGAAATTTGGATTCCATCATGAGTCGAGGCAAGGGGTAAGCTCCTCACCGCTTCGAGACACTCTAGCAAACGCCTCAGGACTCCCCGTAGAGAACCCTTGGATCTTCAGGGTCGATCTTCACTTACGTTTGAGGATTGGTTATTCCTGAACACACGTTTCCCGGTCTTATCGGACCTATCCATCGACTCCGTAGAAACTGATATATCCGAGGCGCCTCGAATTCCAACATCCACAAAGGGTAAAATAAGCAACGATGTCAGGGCTAGTAAAACGCTGACACCACCCATAGCTAGAAAGAAACGTCGTGTACTCCCTGCAGTCGTGATCCCGTTTTTGACTCATACCTAGGTGTGAGGCTCGCGAATTAACGCCATACACAAAGCTATGCTATAAAGCCGGTGTGTGATCATCAACCACAAGACTCTGCTTTTCAACAAAAGCCTTGATCATCTGCATCTTTGCATGCCATGTTGTCAATCCACACTATACCGCTGATGTCTACCGATATACAACCAATGAGCTCGTATGTCTCAGAGAAGGGCGTTAAGCAAGAGAATAAATTCTCCATTGAAAAACAGATGTATATTTAGTAATAATCAACGAACACAGCACAGAATACCCGTCAGACACACATCCATTTACAAGTCCGTTCTGGGTCTAAACGAAACCGAAGGCACCTTATTCATGCTCATGTATGTCCAATATAGGAGAGAGGCCCTCGCATATCCGGACGATCAACAAGTACATCTTGACTACTACCACTGTAACCTCGTCAAGGGAGCTACCCATCTCAAAGGCATCAGTAGTAATCTACACGATGTGAAGATCACCTGTCTTGCACCGTCTTCATCTCCTCGATATTTATTCGTCGATCAATTATTTGAAATGAGCATTAACTCGACCTTTTCAAATAATTCATGTATATTAGAATTCAAATCAATTCTGTCCGTGGTTAAATTATTCGACATCCGCATTTCAATTCTTTATATAATTTTTAATGCCAAACACATTCAAGCATCAAATATCAAGCAAACCCGGTAGAATCGGTTTATTTCCATTCCATATCGCCTATAATATTTTATAACGATATATCGCTATTTTTATTTATTTAAAAATAGTTCCATTTAATTAAATGACGTTTCAGGCTATAACGTGGCTCTGGCGCTGTTTTTCTCTAATTTTGATTTACACGTTTCTCAAAATCTAACCGTCGGATCGTAATGAAGTTAAATCGTTGGAAAGATCTCTTCAAAGCGAACCCAACATTTCTAGTTTTAGGAGAATCCGACGGTCGGATCTCTCAATATAATCGTTTAAATTTACGATTTCAAAATACGAACTGCAGCGTCGTTATTCGTTTTATTTAATTTATATATATATATATATATATACACATATATATATATATAATTCATTCTGGCGTTGTTTTCATTCAGATTTTAATTAAACATTTCACACAATCCAACCATTGGATTTTAACAAACTTTATATTGTTGGAAAGATTTTTCCAAAGTGAACCCAATGATTCCGGTTTTGGGGAAATCCGATGGTCGGATTTCTCTATATAATCGTTTAAAATTACGATTCTGAAACACGAACTACAGTTGCGCGATTCGTTTATTTAATATATATATATATATATATATATAATACATTCGACGATTTTCATATCGTTTTTCAGTTCAAATATATCACTAACGCCTTTAAATTTTGGAAAATTTCGCCATAACCTCATTTGTACGGGGAGGGGTTTGGAAATTTATTGGGCCGTATTAGCCATTCAATAAATCCTACAAAGCATGCACATATCTATAGTGATATATTCCGGTGTCCACAGGGAAGTGTGTATAGATCATAACTCCAGAGAATAAATTCTCGTGATCCTATAAATGGTTTTTGTGCCTTAATGACCAGAGAGACGTGTTTATTGTCATCTCTAGACCCACGTGGGGTTTTTATTATCTGGCAATATATCGCAATATTTTATATAGTCCATATCAGTCTTCAGTTCAACCTGAAATATAGTCATCGCCATACAAGCCGCTCGCTTGTATGGTACATCTTCAACCTCGTAACATAAGCTCCAAATGCTTATGTGGTATGTGATAGGGTATGCTATCTTCAAGAAGTATGCCATGTGGTGTAGTTAAAAATTAATTGTTGTTATCCTATGGCGACATTTATTATTTCACACAGAACAACAAGCACTCCGCATCCAATGGCATTCACAGGAGTTTATATAATAATAAAATTGCACGGCCAACTCATTAAGGTTAACCTATTTGTCGGGCATGCAAATATATTCTTTACTCAACAGCTAATACATATTCCTGTTCAACACATGTATATATATGCTGAACTAAACTACAAGTAATATTTTTAGCGAACAAATGTTTGTTTCAATATGAGGTTATTTTTAACACTTCATACATAGGATAAAAATGTTATTTTTGGCGAACAAAAATATGTTTCAACACATGTGTATTTTTAGCGAGTCGTATACATGATAAAAGTGATATTTTTATCGTTCAAAATATTTATTCCACACATGAATGTTTCTAGCACTTCATACTCACAATAAAATGTAAATTTTATTGTTCAATCCTTTTATTCAACACATGAATCCTTTTCAACATATGAATATTTTAATTAGTTCATATATACAATAACAATTATATTTTTATCGTTAAAACAATTTATTTGAAACAAGAATATTTTATATACTTCGTAAATAAGATAAAAATGATATTTTTGAAGTTAAAATTATTTATTTACAACACTAATATTTTATATAGTCTACATATTAGATAAAAATGCGATTTTTTACTTTTCAAACAATTTATTCAACACATGAATGTCATTCAACGCATGAATATTTCAACATATGAATATCTCATACATGCACACTTCATATACTTTACATACATAATAAAAAATGTGATTTTTATTATCAAAACAATTTATTCAACACATGAATATAATTCAATACACGAAAATAATTCAAACACATAGATATTACTGAAAATTTCGGTAGCATAACGATAGGGGGTTAAAAACCGGCACCGTCCCGAGTACGGCTCCTCGCACTACTTTAGGGCTCGCGGCGTTCCATAAGGGCCTTATCTACATGATCTAAGATCAATTTCATATCATATGAATTTTCCACAATAATTCCCATTGTTTCAACCACAAACAATTTCTTTCAACCACAAACAATTATTTCAACCATTCGCATTTCAACTAATTTTCAACCATTCGCATTATCAATCAATTTCACGTCATACACAATCAATTCATATCGTCCATGGTCTGTGGACGAGGGAAGTAATATATATCTAAATATTTTTGATTTCCATTTCAACACATATATGATTTTTACAATGCATGTATAATTTATACATCGCTCATATAACTTATACAACGCTCATACATGTGGTGTACAACGCATATATAATTTATATTCCGCCCACATAATTTATACAGTGTATTTCCATTCCATGTTGAATTTAGATCTCTCACATTGATTTTAATCCTTCTGAAATTTGTAGCGAGCTTGGAACACGTTCTAGCTTCTTCTAGAATGTAGACGATGTCGCTACGAGTCCAATGTTTTCTTTTGCATCAAATTTTGTCAACATAGAAAAAAAAATGATTTTTATTTGAAAATTATGATTTGCAACAATTATAAGTGTTATTTTCTATTTTAAAAACAAAGGTCGTTACCTCAGCACTTTCTTCCAAACTAGGTTTTGCTTTTTCTTCCAAACCGTAGCTCGAGGTCTAGATCGGATTGCACCACTTGAAAGGGCCTGGAGAGGCGCACAGATCGAGGTAGGGGTGGGTGAACTCGGTGGAGGATCTGGGGCATGGCGGCGCTGTGAAGTGCGGAACTTCCCGAAGGTGATTCTCGAAGTACGGTGCACAATAGGGGGAGCTCCTTATACGGATTTGAAGAGGAGGAGATGTTCTTTGAAAACTTCCAAAGGGGCAGGGTCCAATTCGTCGTGGTTTGGTTGGAAAATGGACGGGAAGGGAGGAAGGTTGTTACGCCATCAGTTATGAGGAGGCGGGATTTTTTGAGATATTTTTTATAAATTTAATTAGTGAATAAATTTTTATGATTGGTCCATATATATATATATTTGAAAATTAGGGTTTCTTCAAACGAACTCCAATCCAAACCCAACGACTGTCACCCCTAGCTAAATACCCCCATTTCGAACACAATGGGATATGTTCTGTAAGCCAATTCGATTGTTACAGTCAATTATTCTTCAAATTAAAGTATAAAACATTTGATTTTTGATTTGAACGTACATTTTAATTTGCCGGGGCCGCATACTGATTCTAAAAATTTCTGAAAAATAAATCAAGCTATGTTAGGAAGATACGGTCCCAATAAAACTGATTTCGTTGAATTTTGAGACTGTTTTAAAAATGTTCATTTTCTAATCGATCCAATTTGACTGAAATCAACCAAATACATTTTCCTTTGCCACGCTCACATATTAATTCCAAAAATTATGGAATTTGAAACCTAGCAATAAATTGACATCCAGGATCCAACAAAAGTGGTTTCGTCGAAAACGGAGGTCATTTGCAAAATGTCAATTTTCAAGGGCTATATTTATTCTATAGCGACCATTCTGAATATTCAACTGGCCATAACTTTTGATTCCCGCTATGAAATTTTAATTTTCAGATTTGTTAGAAAGATATTCTTAAATAGATTTAAATATTTTTGGTTTCGCTAAAATCCGTTATATTTTGCATCATGTACGTTCAGTCAAAGTTCGAATTGAAACTTTTAAACTGCCTCACTATTTCTAACTCATTATATTATTAAAATATTTTATTTCAATTACTCCAAATTCATTTAAATAACCAAATTAAAATTTTAAATTGGCTCGTATTTTACAGGTTATTACAAATTATGTACAGAAATTTACTGTAATTAAATTGGAACTGGGAGTTATGTACTGGGAATTGTGTAAGAAAACAGGAAATAATATATAACATAGAAAAAGGAAATTAGTAGTGGACCGAGTTAGTTGGGGTGTAGAAAGGATACATTTACATAATTACCATTACGATAAATTACAGAGAACGTAGTTGCAAGAAAAAAAAAGAAGGTAAAAGGTTTTAGTGTGAAATTAAGGTTTTTGTCGTATTGCATACTAATCAAATATGCCTATACAAATAAATGTAATAATAATAAGCAGAAGTCTGTTTCCGACAGCGAGAGGCTGATTAGGGAAATTAAGTGACTCATAAATATGGTCTGCTCCAGCAGCGGGGGGCTGATTAAGGAAAGTAAGCGACTAAAAATAAGCTGATAAATCAGTAATTTGAACAGAAAATGAATGTGTAAATGATCTATTTAATTAGCAATGTGGTAAGTTAAAGAAAGTACAATGTGAAAAGATTAGACATAGGATCTAGTAACATGACGGCGTGAGGCGCTTCGACCAGTCCGTACGTATGGAGATGAAGAACCCAATAGGATAGATCATCGCGGTGTCTGGAGACATGAGAGTAGCATGTCCAGCTAATTATTTTACGGGACTGAAGGGAATCATGAGGCTTTTACGGGGCATGGTTCGGTACACTGAGATGGCCCTTCGAGGAACAACCAGAAGAAGCCGTCGCTTGGAGATAGGTTTGTTGCACCATCTATAAGGTACCTTGACTACAACTGTGGTGTGGCAGCCAGAAGGTTATGGCAGATGGTGTTAGGTGATTTGGCAGTTTGCCTAGCTCAAGAAGGAGATGGTCAAGACCAAATTAAGGTTAGTAATTGTCGAATACCTACCATTGGTAGTCAGTGGATGCGGAAAGACTAGAGCTAAACCAACAAACCAACGACCTTTCACTATCGGGACGTTGGTTGAGGAACATGTCAGATTGGATGCTAAATTGGTTAATACGGGCACGTCATTAGCTCTTAATGCACTCTTTCATTAGTTGAGGGAGGGGTTCGGGTAGGGTTAGGGGTGAGCAAGATTCGGTTCAAACCGACAAAACCGGCTCATTTCGCTTGTTACGGTTCGGTTTCAAAACTAAATTGGTTTGAATTCGGTTTGTAAAATATATTTTTTTGGTTATCGATTTAACCAAATTAACCGAACTTATAATTTATTATCTAATTTTATGGTATTGTAGTACTTTAAATAATTAGTTTAGCTATATAATACAAACGCATTTGTTGCAAACAAAAGAAATCTTATCATAAACATAAAATTTACTATATAGACTTTCTTCAAACATGAATTCATGGTTTACTTTCAGTGAATGCATCATTTGAATTATAATACATCCTTCAAGTTCGGTTAAATCGGTTACCGACCGAATTAACTGAAATTAAATTGGTTCGGTTCGGTTTGGAAAATTTTCGGTTTCAATTCGATTTGAGCTTTTTTACGTCCAAACCAACCAAACCGACCGAACGCTCGCCCCTAGGTAGGGCCATAACCATCGTGGAAAGAGATAGACCATATGTGGATATCTGTAATGTAGGCCTAATGAAGCTTTCCTTTACAAATATCGAAAGCTCCTGACCAAGTTCCATGCATTGGATGTAGCCCTGTTACGGAATTTGGGATACAGTAGGCAGTACATTTGTGCAAGGGTCTAGATACATACACTGGGTGATGTATTGTAGACGTTAGGGCATTACTCTGTCTCGAGTTGTGGTTCGACCAAGGAGTTCAAATCGGTTCAGCGTAGGATAGAGGTTATGCATGCTTCCATGGTGTGACGACGGAGACCGTACAAGGAGGTACTATGGAGAGTACCTTGAGATGTTGGCATTGCTCCATATATATTATATTAGGTTTAATCTAGTGGTGTGACACCACACGTCCATAAATTTCACTCATAAGAGAATGCGTTAAGTTTCGTGAAATATAATAGGTAAACAGTACAGAAACTCATAAGACAAATATAAAATAAGCAGCGGAAAATTTTAAATTCATTATTGAAAAATTAAAAAAAACAATCTCAAAACAGGTTACATCATCAAACCAGTTACATCAAAACCAAGTACCTTAAATATGTCTCATAATGAAAAATAATAGAGTGCAGTAATATAAAACCATATCCCTCATAGCAAGCCATAGCAGAGTAGAAGTAAGTAAAAGCGGTACATCTCAGAAAGCCCAGATCCAAGCTGAAAGAGAAAATCCTAATCGCTAATGAGTGCTACCACTCTGAGGACCTGGGGGACAAAAGGACGAAAGAAGCGAAAACAAAAGCATTAGACATAAAGTCTGGCAAGTTCCAGTGATTTTTAAATATGTATAAAATGGAGATAACAAGACAGGTAAACAAGACTGGATGAGAAAGTACAGTAACTCATAAGATAACATATAAAATAAACAAAACAATAGGATATACATGAATAACAGGAATAAAATATGGTCGAGTAATGCTTCACATTCATATCTCTAAAACAGGTTAATTTTGCGCCAATACTAGTATATCATGTTTAGCCTAATTACTTAACAGAAACATCAAGATTAAACAGCGGGTTTTAACAGCAGAATCAAACTGCAGGATTAGGCGTACCCTAATTACATAATAGGATTAGGTGTTACCCTAATTATGTGACAACAGGATTAGGTGTTCCCTATCAATGCGATTAACTCCCTAATACGTAAATACCATGTGTCAGCCCCTACAGTTGGGTGTATCACTCCCTAACCCATCAACTTATATAACATAGACCTATTTACTGGTGCTACAACGGCTTAGTTTCCCTAATCAAACTCATGCACGGTCATGACTCCATCGGAACGCAATTGTACCCACCTTCCCTATGTGAACCTCTTACCATCCAGTTCAGTAAAGCGTGCCTTAGCCCTTACCTAGTGCGAGGCCCTCTAACAAAATACCAACAGGGTACTGACTGATATGGGTTCTAAACATCAGATTGACACAAGTCAAACCCCCTAAGCTTGTGCCCCTAAGTAACTAGGATTTAAGAGTCCCTAAAAACCAATCCAACAGGAGAATAAGGGCCTCTTAGCTTATTAATAATCAGATTTAACCTAGTAGGGTTAGAATTACTAATAATCATGGTTGTAATATTACATGTTATTATGTGTGTACAACCCTTCCCCAAAACACCTGCCCAAATGTATGTGTAACTACAACAATGATATAGTTTATTGGCCTACATCTGGTACTTACAATTTTCTACCATGTCATTTACTTAATGTTTGTATTAAGTCAAATCAACATGTTTATACGTATGCATACTAGTTCATTCAATTTTACCCCAAAATACAGCATGTGCAAGTATAATGCATATTATCCATTTCTATTACATTTCCAATTTACAGCAGGTACAAGTATATGCATATTATCCATTTCCCAAATTACATTCAAACAATCCTCATTTTAACAATATGCTCAAATTCCCCATTCCATGTCATTTCTTAATATCCCAATTTCTACGATAGCAAAATTTTAATTGGACATGGCCTAGGCTTAGCGTAAACAAAAAAGGAAAAACAAAGGAAGGAGAATAGAATCAAATCACATAGGTATACAGGCTAGACTGGATATAAACTAAAACAGTAGAAATGGGGAAAAGGAAGATAGATACACATAACTGATTAATTATCCAATAGTAAAGGCATATATTTTACTTATAACAACGACATAAGTGATTAACAGTGTAGAATGGGCAAGATTATGATCTTATAACCACTGCATATTCTAAACCCAATTTTTATTTAATTGTCATGATATACTTCTAGGTATCATATCTGAAAATAATAGGGACCTCATAACAAATCTTAGTGAAGAAGAGAATAAATCTCTTATATATATATATATATATATATATATATATATATATGTCGTTGCAGAAAAGTCCAATCTTATCCATTTTGTTGTTGTATGCAAATATTGTGTTTTGAGTTATCCTTGTAGATCTATGCTTAAAAAGCATTCCCCCGTTATATATATATATATATATATATATATATATATGTATGTGTGTGTGTATATATATATATATATTAGAATAGATTCATGGAGGCAGAAGGTATGAAGAAATTGTGTGTATTGGAATAGGAGAAAGCCACCTATTTATAGATTCATAAAGTTAACCTCAACCCTTAGATTCTAGGGTTTTAATCTAAGCCGTACATGTAGCGCTGAGTCCACAGCGATCCTAGTCAGAAAAACAGTCCAGATACAGAGAAATGAACCGTCCCAGATCGTCGCTGGTCGATCCACCGACCTATTGGGCTGACCCATAGGTCAACCAAGGTCGAACGTGGGTTGTTCTACAATGGTCTGGAATCCCAGTTTATTTTCCCGCTTTGTCTCGTTTTAATATTTTTAATATTTTTGTATTAACTATGAAATGATCCCTTGCCAAATATCATGAAATGACCCATTACTTGGTCCCACGAAATGATCTATTAATCGATCGGCTCCCTACAAGTTCTAGCTCGTCATGTGTCTGTGTCATACGGCCCTATCACGAATGTAGTCACCTGTGCTAGGTCCACCATAGGGTGTATCAAGCCCTAGCAACCACCGACATGAATCAAGCATGCACAGTGTAAACCTATTCAACTCCGGACTACGTGCACGACCATAGTCCTCCTGAACCTACAATGGCGAACCAACTCAGCCGTCGTTCTGGTCGCTTACAATCAGCCCAGTAATCGTGCCCCACCCTGCCTAGTTCCAGGGTATTGTGATACATCAAGTGGGTTACTGCTGAAAAGGACCGCGTAATTAGGGTTTCCGTTCAGTAGGTTAAGTGTTGTCATTTAAATTCGAGACTTAACTCCATCAGTCTAGCATGTCAAGTTGGTTAAGTGTTGTCATTCAAGTTCGTGACTTAACCCGCCTACGTGTCATGTCAAATTGGCTAAGTGTTGTCATTCAAGTTCATGACTTAGCCCTACGAATCATGTGTCAAGTTGGTTAAGTATGTTCAAGTGGTTCATGACTTAACCTTGCCAAATCATTATGTCAAATTGGTTAAGTATATCCAAGCGGTTCATGACTTAACCCTATCAAATCATCGTGTCAAATTGGTTAAGTATATTCAAGCGGTTCATGACTTAACCCTACCAAATCATCATGTCAAATTGTTTAAGTATATTCAAGCGGTTCATGACTTAACCCTACCAAATCATCGTGTCAAATTGGTTAAGTATATTCAAGCGGTTCATGACTAAACCTTGCCAAATCATCGTGTCAAATTGGTTAAGTATATTCAAGCGGTTAATGACTTAACCCTATCAAATCATCGTGTCAAATTGGT
The DNA here is from genome assembly GCA_030737875.1 of Allium sativum. Lineage (NCBI taxonomy): Eukaryota > Viridiplantae > Streptophyta > Magnoliopsida > Asparagales > Amaryllidaceae > Allium > Allium sativum. The sequence continues at coordinate 507,127,735 of CM060912.1, forward strand.
TAAGTATATTCAAGCGGTTCATGACTTAACCCTATCAAATCATCGGGTCAAATTGGTTAAGTATATTCAAGCGGTTCATGACTTAACCCTATCAAATCATCGTGTCAAATTGGTTAAGTATACTCAAGCGGTTCATGACTTAACCCTATCAAATCATTGTGTCAAATTGGTTAAGTGTCATTAGTCTAGTCATATTTCTTAACCCACCTATTGGTCTGATTAACAGTTATGTTGGTTAAGCCCACATTTATAAGTTTTACATGTTCTTAACTCATACCGGTTAGGTCCACATTTACATGTCAAATTTTCCATGTCATCCCACCTAACCCTCTAACCATACCCACATCTTATATGGTTGATATTCCTTAATTCATTAATTATGACGAACGAATCATGACCTCTCACATTAGACCGTGCACTTTGTGGCCATTGGATTTGTCAGGCGGTTCCGGGCAGATTTACACCACAAATTGAGTCTAACCTCGTGTCATAAATCATTACGCCTACAATTCGACCTTCGACCTCTCACATTAGATTGACACTTTGTGGCTACTGGATTTGCCGGGCTGTTCTGGGCAGATTTACACCACGAACCGAGTATAACCTCATGTCAAAGGTTCATTAATGGTCGTATTCCCCCCAAAACCCCAATATGTGTTTAACATATAAAAAAATGTTCATGTTTCAACCACGTTCATATTTCCAGTTATAAGCTTATTATCAAGTTCATAGTTCACGTTTTTGTCCCAAAACGTATTCCCAAATTATTATCGAAATTCACTATAATGTTATGCCAAGTTATAGCCTTTTATTTACAATACATGCCAACTGCCCAAAACCCAACTTAAGCGCGTTCATATTAAACCTTTACCAAGTCATAAATTTTCATATATGTTCCAACTCCAAAATTTACATAATTAACATATGCCCAAATTCTAGATTATATGTCAGTTTTACATATGCCCAATTCATACCAAATTTACGTATGTTTAATTCACGCCATTTCACATATATGCAAATTTTATACAAATTTACACAAATATCAAGTTTCATGCCGTTTACATATATCAATATTCTTGCCATTTTACATAGGTCGAGTTTCATACCAAACTACATGTATTCCATGTTTGCACCATTTTATCCAAACTTACAATCTTTAATTATAGCGATAATACTCATATCCCCATTTCATGTTATGCCGTCAATTCTACCAAACATATATATATATACATATATATATATCCAATATAGACAACATTCCCATATTTCCCCGTATTCAATCGTACGCAAATCGCGGTTCAGGCCTAGGTCCGAAATTGACCTTGGTTCATTGAAAGAAAATAAATAGGGGAAGGTAGAATTTGTATAACAATCAGTATAGAGAGGAAAACTGGCATAAAAACATCATCTCTGGCATAAAAGATAGATCTTGACAATAATATCAATATGAATCAAGAAAAACTAATTTACAATAGGCTGAATAGATCATAAGCTTGACATGAGAACGAACATAGAAAAGTCCCAAAACTCAAGATTCAAGAAGCAACAGAAATAGATCTGAGTCAATAAACATACTTAAATCCAATTCCACTTTATTCCATGGCCATATTATAATTAAATGTTTAAATCTAAAAACAACTAGAACTTATGGAGCATGGCTAATGAATTAAGAACTGAATTTGTTGTAGAATGTTGTAGTGACGTTGTTGATTTATGGTCTTGAATCATTGTAGAAGCCTTAATCTTCGAATTGGATTGTGTATGAAAGCTTAGGAAATTGATTAGAGACGGCGGCCATGATCAAGAGGGACCTCAACAGCATTTTGGTGTAAGAATTATTTGTTGTGAATTAGGTTAGGTCTAAGGGTGTTTTTATAGGTGTAGCAACTAGTTTAGCCCTTAGATTAACCCTAGAATCAATCCGGACCATCAAAACATGTCTCAGGCTTCAAAAATGAGTTTTGGGTCAAAACAGGCCGACCATGTCAACCTGTAAGGGGGGAGGTCGACCACATGGTCGACCTGGGGGGTAGGTCGACCCTAGGGTCGACCACATAGTCGACATGGTCCCCAGGTCGACCCCCAGGTCGACCTGCCTGGTCCTGTGCTGCCTAAAATTTGCTGAATCTTCTACAAGCCATAACTTCTTCATTTAGACTTCGATTTTCGAAAACTCAGACTCTATTTCATGTAAAATTTCGAGAGAACGCAATGGCGTAACCCATTTCCCTTAATTCTTATTTTAAAAATTAATTATACCCTGATTTCTAGTTTCAACATGTTATTAAAATTCGGGTTGTTACATTCTCCCCTCCTTAAAGGATTTCGTCCCCGAAATCTTCAAGTTAAGAAGAATGTGTCCTACCATCCAATCATCCATCTACTCAATCATCAATCACAGGCATCCATTGTCCTTAAGAGATTTCTAATGATGTATGAACATATGCAGAAAGTGTGTGTATATGTTCCTTATCTAATGCAAATGATCGAGCCTGATTGATCTTCTTAATGCAAAATATGTTTTAGTGCCATGAGTCCAACATGTATACAAATAGTCCTAGTCATATAAACACTATATGCGTGCTCAAACATCCATCCATATGCAACATCCACATGATAACACATTCAATTCCATCCATAAACAAGTATAAACATTCATGCATATGCAATATGAGATGTGACTGAGCCGATCTAGTGCCTAATGTGTGTTCATGCATCAACGAGCAACAACTAGCAACCACTTGCAACCATCAATCATAACATGTCTCAAACACATGTTTACACCCAATTGTTCCTACCTAAAGATATAGTCGAATGATAGAAGCAAGTAAAAACTTTGTGCTCATTAGGCAATGTCAAAACTGGAAATCTATGTCACATATATACTGGTTAGGAGAAGAACTCCCTAAGCACCATCCCCGAAGATCGAAATCAATATCAGACTGATACCCAAAGAATTAACCAACCAATATATATGTTTCTAGGAAACTAAGCATGATGGACTCCTTTTAGGTCACAAGTAAATCCCTTCCTAAAACCAACTCGTATCCTATAAAATCCAAAAAGTTTCGCTAACCCAACGGACACCCTCAAGCCCCAACATGTATTACTAATAGATAAGTCATACTCCCTATGGGGTTTGCAACAGAAATAGGATTGAGAATAGGACCGAGAGGATATACTTAAAAGATAGCGTGCAAGTAAGCTCTACAGGAAAAGAGGGATCAAGGATATACTCTTATAAAGAGATATAATGTGCGTATCTAGCCTTCAATCTTTTAAGCCGCATTTCCTTGAGCTTAACTCCATTGTGCTTTGGCCGTTTATAACTTCACAATTTCGTAGCTTCTTAATTCTTGTTTCCAAAATATGAATTGGAACTCATTTCACTGTCACCTTTCGTTCCACTTTCATTTATTCTTTTTCTAGTATACTCGGCTCAAACATAACTGCGTACTCATGGTTTTATGCAAGCTCTCCAAAATTCACTAGTGAATCTCGGATCTCGTTCACTTACTAGAAGGTATTCCACATAAATGAATCATCTCTTGAAAATAAACAAATGCTAACCATGTTGCCAAGTGTACTTACTAAGGTGATTTTCTATAATTCATGCATAAGCGAAATGAACCATCCGCCTTAGTGGCGAACACTACTCGAGCGGATTGATAAATGTATCAAGAGATTCTAGGTAACTAAGCATGGCAAAACCCTAAGGGTTACACTAGACTTCGAGGGTATTAACGAGGCAAGTCAAGGGTCTAACTACCCTCTTTTCATACTCGATAATGGTATCATTTCTGGATAACCACTCCATCCCTAGAAACAACCCATAGCCCAAAAACATAAGCATTACTTCTAAATTCAACACTTAGCATAGACATGCTCAAATCCAAACAAGTCATGAATAAATGAGCCGATTCCCCAACAGGATTTGAGACAAAAATGGGACCCTCTATTACGCTAGTACTAAGGTGCAGAGACTCAACTATCGAAGAAGAATTAAAAAGGATGCGATGTACAAAAACAAAATTCTAACGGAATGTTAGAAAAGAAAAAGCTAAACCTTTAACAGAAACGTTACCACCTCTCTTAGGTATGCTAGAAGTGAGAGCATACAATTACCCTCTCGACGATCTTGTTTTTTTCCCTTGTCCTTGTCCTATAAGACTTAACTACATGTCCCTTTTTACCATACTAAAGATACTCTCTCTTGTTATGGGTTTTATTATTCTCTCACTTTGGCCTCTTTCCTTTCACCTTTTTCCTCCTTCGTGGATTAAGCCATATTAGCAAGTTTTTCATCCATGGACTTGTGTTCTTTATCCCTATTCTTACTATCTTTGTATAGCTTGTTGTCAAGTTTCTCGAAAGCTACCTCCATCGCACGACAACCCTATAAAGCTTGAAATAAGATTAGTCGCAAGTAAAACTACTGCGGCTACAGATGGAGGTTGGGCACTGTAACACCCCACCTCCGTTAAGGTCATTCACAAAGGGAATGCCTTAACTTTGGTGGAGTATTTTAGTAAACAGAACAGAAAGTTACAAGACAGATAAATGGTACTTGCAAAATTTTAACTTTATTACAGCGGAAAACAGAAATCAGTATGGTTACACCTTTATCAAAAACTCAAGTACATAAATATCAGCCTTGTTCAAAACTATCAGAGTCCAAAACTTTAAAAGCATAATCCCCACAGAACATAAGCTATGAAGATCCAAGCCATACCTTAAGCACTTCAAGCAGAAGGAATCCGGATCAAGATAGAGTATTCACTCCTTAGAAAACCTGGGGGGAAACGGAAGAAAGGAGGCGAAACAACAAGGGTCAGACATAAAGTCTGGCAAGTCCATTGACTTTCAGCATATGAACAAATAATAATAATAATGACATGAAAGCAAAACTGGATAAGAGATGGCAGTAACATGAGCAGCATATATACTTAGGTTAAACAGCAGAAACAGAATGATGTAGACTAAGCCATGCTTCTTATTCATATCTTACTTCTCTACACTAATACTAGGATAATAGGATTAGGTGTCACCCTAATGTCTAAACTGAAACAGAAGCAGGTACAGAATAATTTCCACAGAAGCAGAAAGCTAATAATGGGCCTTTACCACCCTAACGAAGACAGACAGAAGCAGAATGCTGATAATGGGCCTTTACCACCCGAACAGAAACAGAATATTAAAATTGGGCCTTTACCTACCCGAACAGAAACAGTCAGATTAATCCCTACGGAAACAGAATGTAGAATTAGGTGTACACTAGTAATTGGGCCTTTACCACCCGAACAGACGGTACCACGCAGAAACAGACGAGTGTTGCCACCCAACAGAAACAGACGGTACCAACAGAAATAGACAGAACTTAGTGTACCCTAAAACCCAACCCCAAGCGATCGGCTCCCTAATACATAAATACCCTGTGTCGGCCCCATAGTAGGGTGTATCACTCCCTAAAGTGACAACCAATTGGCACAGACCTATTTACAGATGTCACGACGTCTTACATCCTCAGAGGCAGACCGGGATCCATGCACGCACTGGCCCGGTTGGAACGCACTATCAACACCCCTCGCCATTATCAGAATGAACCGCTTATAATTAGTTCAGTAAGCGTGCCCGGACCCTACCTACTGTTGGGTCAAAGTTTTGATACCAGAAAGGGTTACTGACTAATATGGGTCCCAAAAAACAGATGACACAAGTAATTCCCTTCCTATCCTTGTGTCTCCAGACTAACAGATTTCAGATTAACTTGTTTACAAGTTCAGACATACAGAATTCAGATCAACTAGTTCACAGACAAGTTTTCAGACTAACGGATCAGATATACAGATTTAATCGACTTACCGATCAACCAGTTACAGATTAACAGACTTACAGATTTGTCTAACTTTGTAATTGGGCCTACAGATTCACGAAACAGATTTATTAAATTCATCAGTCTAGTGGGTTTAACCCTATCCGCCCAACACGTTTTAGACATCGTATTTATCTCAGATTTTCATTAATTAAATATTAATGCCCAGACCTCTCACACTAGACTGACAGTTTGCGGCTACTGGTTAGGCCGGTTGGTTCCGGGCAGATTTCTGCCGCAAACTGAGTCTAACCTCGGGTTTCAAGCACGTTATGACTAACTTCTCACATTAGAACCTATTGTTTGCGGCCACTGGATGTGCCGGGCGGTTCCGGGCAGGATTACGCCGAAAACTCATTTTAACCTCGAGTTAGCCATGTTTATCTTTGCGGCCAATTAATTAATAATTTACCATTTGTGCCACGCCTAATATACATGTCAATTATTCATAGCTAATTCATATTTTGTTAATAACAGACTGAATATATCAACCTAACAGATATAGTAGATAACAGATTTTTCAGATCAGGCGACTTAACGGATTTAGCGGATTAAGCAAACTAGCAGATTTAGCAGATAAAAGATTAGGCATCTCAACAGATTTAGCAGTTTAGGCATCTCAACAGATTTGGCAGTTTAGGCATCTCAACAGATTTGGCAGTTTAGGCATCTCAACAGATTTAGTTTAGCAGATTTGGCATTTTCAACAAACTTAGCAGATGACAGATTTGACAGATGAACAGATCTAGCAGACTAGGCAGTAGAGCAAAACTAGCAGATTAAGAAATACAACAGAACTAGCAGATTAGGCAAATATAGCAGAACTAGCAAATTAGGCAAATATAATAGATTTAATCATTCCTTAAAGTTTCACAAACATATCTTGCCTAATTATAAATTTGGCCTAAGTTCGCATGCCTAAATAGTTGTCATGATTCACACTATGATCATATACCCCACGTTTGCATTGAATTTACATGTCACAGATTATGGTCATAATTTACATGTCCCAATTTAGTTCAACTTGCCTAGTACAAAAGATTCACATATAAATTATACCAAATATAGCCATCGATTTCAATGCATGTCATATATTCCAAAGATCCCTCACCTAGGTGTTTATTTACATTTAATAGATATCCTAATTTAATGTAAATCTTTATACCTAAGCCATATTCTCTTTATCTCAAGTCATATGCTTAATACAGTCTATATTTATGTCCAATTATATGCCTTTTTATGTCGTTTCCTCGAATCATATGTTCAATACCCTTTATGTTATAAATATAACATGTCCAGTCATATGTCTCAGATTTATGTTCTAGCTACAGTCCATGTTCTTTCCTCAAATCAGTCACCTATTGGTCATGCCCAATTCATGCATCATTCATTTTGTTGTCCCAAACATTTTAGCGTATGTTCATCTCTTATGAGATTGGCTCAGGCTCGTGGTAGCCTGGTTATAGAACAGAAAGAGGAAAGATATACAAAATAAGATAGATCTAAACAGAACAGAACAGATATAACCTCATATTCAGATTTACAATTCATGTCACAATCAGAATTAACGTTTATATCGGAAAATAACTGTACTTGCCTTGATTGGATTAAAGAAAGAACTTTAATTGTTGTAGAATCGTTGTAGAAGCTTTAATCTCTAGTTTGAATTAAGCTACTTAGGTTGATGTTGATTAGCTTCTAGTTTTGATTCCAGCAGAGTAGCGACGCAATTTTTATTTTTTTATTTAGAACAGAGGTAGAGTAGAAGCAGATTAGAATTGTGTGTAGAGAAGGCTAGGTTTGGGGCTGTTTAAATAGGGTTAGGCGGATGAATCTAGGCAGAAAACGAGACCAGATACATAAGGATGCACCCAGGCCCAAAATCAGGTTCGGGGACCAGGTCGACCCCCAGGTCGACTGCCCAGTCGACCTGGTCGGGGGGGGTTGACTCTCCAGTCGACCTGGGTACTGGGGGTCGACTACCCAGTCGACATGGGTCCTGGGCGGGAAATTTCCCGCTCAGCCCGCTTTTGGGTTTGAATTCGAATTTTGAATTCGAATTTCGAGCTGTTTTGAAATCTGAATATCTCTGAAACTTCGGAGGGTCATATCTCCCTCATACGGACTCCGATTCTTGCAAACTCGGACTCGTTTCTAAGCAAAATTCTGAGACGAACGCAATGGTGCAACATGTTTCCCTTGATTCTTATTTTAAAAATTAATTGTGCTCTGATTTGTTACTTATACGTTCACAGAAAATACGGGGTGTTACATTCTCCCCTCCTTAAAGGATTTCGTCCCCGAAATCTTCAAGTTAAGAAGAATGTGTCCTACCATCCAACATCCATCTACTCAATCATCAATCACTGGCGTCTATTGTCCTTAGAAACTTCTAATGTTGTATGAGCATATGCAAAGGTGTGTGTATATGTTCCTTATCTAATGCAAAGATCAGGCGGTCCACTGATTCAGTTGACCTCCTTAATGCGAATTATGTCAGTGCCATGAGTCCAACATGTATGCAAATTTTCCTATTTGATACATATCATTTCTATATGAGTGCACAACCATTCAGTCATATGCAACATCCATGTGCTGAGTCAATCATTTTGCATCCACAAAAATTGAAAATGCTCACACATCCATATGCAGTATGAGAGTGTTTTCGAGCCGATCTAGTGCCTAGTGTGTGTATATGCATCCACGAGCAACCACTAGCAACCACTTGCATCCACTTGCAATCATCAAACATAACATGTCTCAAACACATGTTTACACCCATTAGTTTCTACCTAAAGTTCAAAGATTCGATCGATAGGATACAGTCGAATGATGGAAGCGAGTACAGATAAAACAAAAACTTGGTTCCCATTAGACATGGGTCCTAAGTATCGGCCCTGAAGACCGAAACCAACATCAAATTGACACCCAGAGGATTACCCTCTTTAGATAATGTCAAAACTGGAAATCAGAATTATTCAGATATTTACAGATTACTGGTACAGATCAGGTTCCTTAATGATTCTTAGGAAGCTAAGCATGATAAAATCATATCCCACAAAAACTCAGAATGTATGCGTCATACTTGACGTCTAACACAGATATCCCTCAAACCCCAATCTATCATAAACAGATGAGTCATAACCCTTATAGGTTTGAGTCTACAACAGAATCAGAAACAATACTAGTATTAAAGTGCAGAGTATCGATTACAGAATCAAAATGCCAGAATCAGGAAGTGTTTTAACTCAACAATCAGATAAGAAAACCTTCTACTTAAATTTTCTTATTTCTATCCTATCCATTCGCCTGTCCTCCAGAAGTGGGTTCTGCCCTCTGCCCTTGCCCTCGTTTCTTCGGGCAGTCCCTAGTGAAGTGTCCCATCTCACCACAGTTGAAGCAAGTGCCCTTCCTCTTTCGGCAATCCTTGTTCAGATGAGTCGAGCTCCCACAAGTAAAACACTTTTTCCCCTTCTTATCTTCAGACTTCTCATCCTTCTTTTGTGTTTCCTTTTTGGGCCATGCTTTCTTATTCTGTGGTTCTTCCTTCTTTGTCTCTTTCAGGCCCTTGTCTTCCTCGTGCAGTAGTGCCATGTCCACCAATTTCTCGTAAGTCGCTCCCATGGGTACATGGGTCATGGCTAGGTTGTGTAGTGGCTCGTTAAATCCTTTAACAAAGCGGAGAGCCTTTTTATGCTGAGTGTTGACTAAATCTAGTCCGAACCTAGCCAGTTGGTTGAACTGGTTGACGTATTCCTTGACCGTCATACTTCCTTGCTTAAAAGATAAGAACTTTTCCAATTGTAGACTTCATTCAGCTTGTGAGAGGAATTTTGTCTCAAACCTTGTTCTTAAATCCATCCATGTTTCAACTGGCCTCTCGGCGTTAGTGACTTCCCACCAATAGGAAGCTTCATCTTTGAGCAGCCATACCGCCAACTGTACCTTCTGCCTATCGTCCACCTCGAAGATAACGAATAGATCCTCAGTTTCTTTGAGCCAGTTCCTCGCTTCTACGAATGATTCAGTTCCCTTGAAATCCTTTCCACCCATGGCCCTAAAATCTCTACAGATCTTCGAGAAAGCAATTGCACGAGGAGGGGGCAGAGGAGGGGGATCATTTGCTAGACCTGCGGCGGCGGTCCTAGCCTCAAGATATTGACGAAACCAACCGGGTACATGAACACCCTCTGGTATCTCAGATGCTTCAGACATGCTGAAACGAAAAAGTAAAGATTCAATACAAAAAGTACTGAGAGAAAGATATATGGCTCTTGGGGATCATGTTTTTCAAAATAAGCTTTATTTTTGAAAATACTTCCTTTCAAAACCTTTTTGAAAATAGTTTTCAAAAACTTTACCCAATCTGGTAACCTTCAGCTCTGATACCAAGTGTAACACCCCAACTCCGTTAAGGTCACTAACAAAGGGAATTCCTTAACTTTGGTGGAGTATTTTAGTAAACAGAACAGAAATTTACAAGACAGATAAATGGTACTTGCAAAATTTTAACTTTATTATAGTGGAAAACAGAAATCAGTATGGTTACACCTTTATCAAAAACTCAAGTACATAAATATCAGCCTTGTTCAAAACTATCAGAGTACAAAACTTTAAAAGCATAAACCCCACAGAACCGAAGCTATGAAGATCTAAGCCATACTTTAAGCATTTCAAGCAGAAGGAATCCGAATCAAACTAAAGTATTCCCTCCTTAGAAAACCTGGGGGGGAAACGGAAGAAAGGAGGCGAAACAACAAGGGTCAGACATAAAGTCTGCCAAGTCCAGTGACTTTCAGCATATGAACAGATAATAATAATAATAATGACATGAAAGCAACATTGGATAAGAGATGGCAGTAACATGAGCAGCAGATATACTTAGGTTAAACAGCAGAAACAGAATGATGTAGACTAAGCCATACTTCTTATTCATATCTTACTTCTCTGCACTAGTACTAGTATAACAGGATTAGGTGTCACCCTAATGTCTAAACTAAAACAGAAGCAGGTAGAGAATGATTTCCACAGAAGCAGAAAGCTAATAATGGGCCTTTACCACCCTAACAGAAACAGACAGAAGCAGAATGCTGATAATGGGCCTTTACCACCCGAACAGAAACAGACAGAAATAGAATATTAAAAATGGGCCTTTACCTACCCGAACAGAAACAGTCAGATTAATCCCTATGGAAACAGAATGTAGAATTAGGTGTACACTAGTAATTGGGCCTTACCACCCGAACAGACGGTACCACGCAGAAACAGAAGGTTGTTGCCACCCAACAGAAACAGACGGTACCAACAGAAACAGACATAACTTAGTGTACCCTAAAACCCAACCACAAGCGATCGACTCCCTAATACATAAATACCCTGTGTCGGCCCCACGGTAGGGTGTATCACTCCCTAAAGTGACAACCAATTGGCACAGACCTATTTACAGATGTCACGACGTCTTACATCCTCAGAGGCAGACCGGTATCCATGCACGCACATGACCCAGTTGGAACGCACCATCAACACCCCTCGCCATTATCAGAATGAACCGCTTATAATTAGTTTAGTAAGCGTGCCCGGACCCTACCTACTGTTGGGTCAAAGTTTTGATACCAGAAAGGGTTACTAACTAATATGGGTCCCAAACAACAGATGACACAAGTAATTCCCTTCCTATCCTTGTGTCCCCAGATTAACAGATTTCAGATTAACTTGTTTACAAGTTTAGACATATAGAATTCAGATCAACTAGTTCACAGACAAGTTTTCAGACTAACGGATCAGATATACAGATTTAATCGACTTACCGATTAACCAGTTACAGATTAACAGGCTTACAGATTTGTCTAACTTTGTAATTGGGCCTACAGATTCACGAAACAGATTTATTAAATTCATCAGTCTAGTGGGTTTAACCCTATCCTCCCAACACGTTTTAGACATCATATTTATTTCAGATTTTCATTAATTAAATATTAATGCCCAGACCTCTCACATTAGACTGACAGTTTGCGGCTACTGGTTAGGCCGGTTGGTTCCGGGCAGATTTCTACCGCAAACTGAGTCTAACCTCGGGTTTCAAGCACGTTATGACTAACTTCTCACATTAGAACCTATTGTTTGCGACCACTGGATGTGCCGGGTGGTTCCGGGCAGGATTACGCCGCAAACTCATTCTAACCTCGAGTTAGCCATGTTTATCTTTGCGGCCAATTAATTAATATTTTACCATTTGTGCCACGCCTAATATACATGTCAATTATTCATAGCTAATTCGGATTTTGTCAATAACAGACTGAATATATCAACCTAACAGATATAGCAGATAACAGATTTTTCGGATTAGGCGACTTAACGGATTTAGCGGATTAAGCAAACTAGCAGATTTAGCAGATAACAGATTAGGCATCTCAACAGATTTAGTGTGACGACAAAGAATTTCGCTCGGTCCGAACCAGTCGCTAAACCGATCCAGGCCGTTCGAAACGCCCTATCGTTTGAGAACAGGACAAAACAGAACGCATACAGAAGAACATTTCACTGTGTATTACAACAATGCATCAGATTACAAGAATATACAGAGTATAAATGAATAAATATTACACAGAAATATCAGAGATTTAAATTACATTTAAATACATAGCAGCGGAAAATAATACAATACGCAACTAGAAGTAGATATACGGATACAAAGCTTTCCGGATATCGTTCCAGCTGTGAACCAGGATCCCGTGAATATAAATCTGCAAAACCAAAACTACTAGCTGCCCGTGTCAAAATAAGGGCACCCAGAGTTTAGGTTAAAACAATAAACTCCAGGTCAGTCATGTGACTGGTGTGAGAACTAAAACGGTTATTAATCTTTATTTGAAAGTTAGGTAAATCAAGGGACCACGCCGTATAACACGGAACGGGTTTCCTCCCAAGAATACCAGTGCATATAACAAACAGCGCAATGCTAAATAAAGAAAAATGAAGCTGTTATAAGACCCAGGTCCTATCACACAATGCAACGCAAGCCGAGGGATAGGGTTTTCCCTTATAACAGCCAAAGAATGCTTGATACGTTTAAAACAAATCATTTGATACTATAATAAGTGCATAGTGTATAAAATAACTTCAAATCATAAGTATCAATCATAGGCGGCATAAGCGCCCCATCCCACTATGTCGCCATATATAGGATTACAACTACAACCGCAAGATCACGTATTTGGAAATTGGATTTCCATCTATGAACCGAGGCAAAAGATAGTCCTCAACCGATTCGAGACTGTCTAGCCCGAGCCTCAGGGTCAGAGCGCATCGACCCTTGGATCGTCAGGGCCGGTCCACCGATGTGGATTAAACTTAAACCCTGAACATGCGTTCCCCCGCCCTATGGGGCGTAAATGAGCCAACGAATGACTCCATCGGACCCGGATCGTCCGATCAAACCGAGGCGCCTCGCAACAGCAACAACCACATAAGTCAAACTCGTCAGGGTGTGTAAAACCACTGACGCCACTTCTAACTAGAAAGAAACGCATGCCCTCCCTGAGGTCCGTCTCCCGTTTTTGGTTCATACCGGGTGTGAAACTCGCGAAGTAAACATTACACAAAGCTACGCCACAAAGGCCGTGCTTTGATCATCACCACAAGACTTTGCTTTTCAACAGAAGCCTCGATCAATTGCCACTTAGGCATGCCACACAGGCAATTCACTCCATGCGTTTGATATCCATCAATATATAACCCCTGAGCTCGTACGTCTCAGAGAAGGGCGTTAAGCAAGAGAATAAATTCTCCGCCGCCAAACAGATATATATTTAACAGAGATCAATCACACAGACTAAAATCCAATGTCAGACACACAGTCCATTTACAAGTCCGTTCTGGGTCTGAACGAAACCGGAGGCACCTAGTACCCCGCATATCCATCGATCTCCAAGTACGTCTGGACGATCACTAACTGTTTCCATCTTCTTGGGTGTACAGCCCAATCAAGATCATCAGTAATTACCCAAACGACGTGAAGACTTCCGGTCTTCGACCATCGTCTTCATCTTCGACTTATCGTCGTATCAGTTATTCAGAATGGGATAAACCCGGTCTTTCCGAATAACTCGCGTATATATTATAAAAGTGTTACACAAACACAACATACGCCTCATTCCAATCCATCAGTCACTAACCGTAAATTAATCAAGAGAATAATTCCCCAAATATTAACCCCGAAGGCCGAAACCAACATCAGATCAATATCCAGAAAACCATTCTACTTAGCTAGCCGACAGTTAGTTTCTAATTTCACATTTATAGGGAAAGGTTCCCATTAATTTTATCAAAGATAAATTCTTGAATTTATTCTTTAATCAACTTTTGAATATCAATTCAAACTAGTCGGGATTAACGAACCTTACCGAAGTAATTATTTGTTTTAATTTCCCAATCCCAACCTATTCATCCCATGAAGTAAAACTGGTTATACTTCATATCTAACACCACGGTGTTATCGGTAAATTCAATTACCATTTCACGTTCAAATCTAATTAAAGATTTAACTATCGCCTGGAGCAAAACTGGTGATACTCCACTTCGATTATTTCAATCTAATTAAAGATTCATTAAAACTCCACTTAGTTTTAATCTGTGACTGGGTTAAAGAATCCGTGTCATTTAAAAACACAGTTCACAATAAACCCAAAATCACCTTCATTAATTATCGGGTTAAAGGACGAGTGTTATTTAAAAACACTGTCCACGATAAACCCAAAAATCAATATCAATTCAATTCCAATTAAATATTATTTAATTGGTACACTTCATTAAATCTAAATAAAAAGATTTAATATTTTCTCAACTGGGTTCAAGAACAGTGTTAGTGAAGACACCATTCACGACAAACCCAAATCACATTTGATATTCAATACAAGGCTCTGAATAGAAAATATCCCGGCTTATATTCAATATCAAATTCTACGACCAACAAATATCGTATTGGAAATAACGATATATAAATATCTTTCAAATTTCCATAACAACACCTGTATAATCACGAATTCCAACATCGAAATATTCCGAAGACAATTACGATTCAAATCCACTCCAATGCAATCATTGGAAATTTTGGTTATTTTCAAAACCCTTTTCAAATTCAATTTATTTATTTAAAAATAAATAGAATTATAATTCTAGTTCAAAACTAGTTCATTTCGATAAAAATCTATTTTTATCTTTTCAAATATGGAGTTTTTCATCCCAAATCTTCACAAATCATTTCTTATGATTTTACACAAATTATTACTATTTTTAATAATTTTATCAAGGCCCGTACAGTCGATTTCCAACAACGGCCATCGAACTGCACTTACAGCGACCTTTTTCCAATTTGATTTGGACATAATTCCAAATCCAACCGTTAGATTTCTAATTTATCACATTCGTTAGAAAGCTCTTTTCGATACGAACCCAACGGTTCCGGTTTTAGGAGAATCCGACGGTCGGATCTCCCGTAATGTCCGTTTGAAATAAATGGTCGAAATTCACGAACTGCTGCGTCGCGGCGCGTTCTATTCAGGCCATTATATTATATATATAATATATATAATATATATATCGTCGACTTCTATTTAAAACGAATTATATAAATAGTTTTGAATTCGTTTCAAAAACTTTTTCAACTTCCTTTTCAATTCAAATCACAATTGAATTCTTCTTTATAAATTCGTTTTGAATATTCATTTCTATTCAATTCAAATTTCAATTCAATTTGAATTCATATTCAATTCAATTCAAAATCGTTTTCAATTCAATTCATTTCGAAATCGTTTTCAATTCAATTCATTTCGAAATCGTTTTCAATTCAATTCATTTCGAAATCGTTTTCAATTCAATTCATTTCGAAATCGTTTTCAATTCAATTCATTTCGAAATCGTTTTCAATTCAATTCATTTCGAAATCGTTTTCAATTCAATTCATTTCGAAATCGTTTTCAATTCAATTCATTTCGAAATCGTTTTTAATTCAATTCATTTCGAAATCGTTTTCAATTCAATTCATTTCGAAATCGTTTTCAATTCAATTCATTTCGAAATCGTTTTCAATTCAATTCATTTCGAAATCGTTTTCAATTCAATTCATTTCGAAATCAATAAAATCGATATAAATATCGTTTACGTCAAAATGGCGTCAATCTAATCAACACGGCTTCATAAATTTCTATTTCAAATATTTTATTTCAAATATTTCTTTTTCAAAATAGTTGTTATTATCAAAATATTTCGTTCAACACATGACCAATCTCAAAGGATGAGTACTGTCAACACAAGAACCGTTATTTTATATTGATAAAGATGTAAATTTTATTATCAAAATATTTCGTTCAACACATGACCAATCTCAATGGATGAGTACTGTCAACACATGAACTTTTATTTTATAATATTCTTTATTTTTCAAATTGGAATGAGGCCCAATCAATCATCATATAAAGTTAATTATATGGATTTTCATACAACACATGTATATAATAGCCTTGAAAAATAATCAACCATCAACCAAAGTGCACTACACTGTATAAGCATCAAATATAGACATTTAACGCTTATAGCAGCTTGTCAATCAATCGATCGACATATTTAATCAATCAGGATGAGTGAACTTCAAGTTTCATCCCAACACCCGTGTGGGGTTTCAAACAATCAAACAAATATTTTATTCGTGCAGTTGGGCGATGTGTAAAATTTATCGTCCCAATCAATGTCCTTCAAATAGGTGTACATAAACAAACCGTCTGGTTTGTAAATGAATATTCTATTTTATTCACTTCACGTTAAAAATTATATTTTTAACGATAAAACATTTTATTTCAACCTATGAATTTCTATTCAATTCATTTATTCAATAAAAATGATATTTTTATTTTTCTAACATTTTTAGAAAATTTCGGCGGCATAACGGCACGATACTAGAAACGGGACAAGGCCTAGCCTTATCCCCGGTCTAGTGAAGGCCCACGCCATTCACACATCAATCAAAATCACCAAACAACCAAATTCAAATCAAATCATATAACTAAGCTATGCAACCAAACAAACAAGTCCATGGTCTGTGGACGATTGTGTCGGGTGCTACTAAGCACCGTCTGCATCCTAGTATATATATAATTAGAAAAGAAATTGAAAGGTGAGAAATTCTCACATTATAGCTATCCTAGCTCCACGGCACTTCTTTTGTTGAAATCTTCTTCATTCTCGCCTTTTTCATCTTCGTTGCCCGTAGTCACTATATATATAAAAAAATCGAATTTTTACCTCGCTATTCCATATATAAAAATCATATTTCCTTACCGCTAATATATAGATAAAAATTCTATTTTTATAACGCTATTCTCTATATAAAGATTTCGCCTTTTCAAAAATATAGATTTCATCATTATAAAAATCATCACTTTACTTCAACGTATATAAAATAAAAATCAGGTTTTTATTTCGCTACATGTACAAAGATGATATCTTTATATTCTCTATCCTATAAAGATTATATTTTTAATACTTTAAAAATATAAAAATCATATTTTTAATATTCCTATATAGTAAAGATTATATTTTTAATACTTTAAAAATATAAAAATCATATTTTTACTTCTTCTACACAATAAAAATCCCGTCTTTCCTATTTTAAAGATATGATCTTTATTTTAGCAAGTTCAAATCTTTTTCTTTTAAAAGATTAAAACCTTTTTCTATTTTCTTTAAAAATCAGTTTTTAAAATTCTTTTCAAAAATTCTGTTTTTACATTCTAAAAAAAAACGGTTTTTAAATCTTAAACAAATCAGTTTTTATAAATTTTAAAAAAAATACAGTTTTATAAATCTAAAAAAATCAGTTTTATTAATCCAAAAAAAATCAGTTTTTATAAATCTAAAAAAATCAGTTTTTATAAATCTAAAAAAAATCAGTTTTTATAAATCTAAAAAAAATCAGTTTTATTTTCTTCAAAAATCAATTTTAAATCTGTTAAAACAAAAACAGAAATAAAATAATAAATAAATAAATAATAAAAAAAAAATGGACTTACAGAGAGAGGGGGGGTTCGAACTCGCGGGCGAAGGGAGGGGAGGGAAGGAGGAAGAGAAGGCGGCGTGGTGGAGGGTCGACGCCGGTGCGGAGGTGGTTGGTGGAGCTGCGGTTTGGGGGTGTTCTAGGGCTAGGGCTTGCGGCGGAACTGGGTCGCGAATGAGGGGGCTTCGGTGATGGCGATGGCGGCGATCTTGGAGGCGGAGGTGGGCGCGCTCCGACGAGCGGAGGTGAAGGCGACGAAAGCTGGAAGAGGGGGGCGACGGATCTGAAGTAGTCGGGGGCTTTTTTTTTTCTTTTTTTTTTTCTGTTGACCGATTCAAAGAAGGGGGGGTATAAGGGAGAAAGGTATTATATTTTTTTTATTTATTAATTTATTTTTTTATTTGCAAAAAGTTGACTTTTCCAAACGACCTCTAAACGAGGCCCACCGCCTGTCGTCCATAGCGTTTAACCCCCATTCCGAACACAATGGGATATGTATCGTAAGCTGATTCGACTGTTTGAATTAGTTCCCGTTAAATTTACATTTAAATCACTATATTGAATTTTAAACGTACATTTCAAATTACCGGGGCCACATACTAACTAGAAAAATTCCAGAAAAATATTTTCTAGCTTCGTATTGACGATACGGTCCTAACAAAACTAGTTTCGTCGAATTCTGAGACCGTTAGAAAAATGGCCCATTTCCAGTCGATTAAATTCAACTGAAACTGGTCAAACGCGTTTTCCTTTGCCACGCTCACATATTGATTCGAAAAATTATGAAATTTGGAATCTAGCAATAACTTAACATCACGGACCCAACAAAAGTGGTTTCGTCGAAATCCGAGGTCGTTTGCAAAATGTCTATTTTTAAGGGCCTGAATTCCATAGCGACTATTCAGAATTTTCAACTGGACATATCTTTTGATTCCCGCTACGAACTTTTGATTTTCCGGATTCGTTGGAAAGATATTCACTATTAGATTCCATTATTTTTGGTTTCACTAAAATCCGGATTGTTTTGCACCCGGTACATTCAATTGAAGTTTGAAATCGAATTATCGAACTACCGCGCCACTTTCAATTCTATTTATAATTATTTATAATTATATATATTCTAACGACGACGCGTATAATATATACGTTCGAATTATATTCAAAATATATTTCACGTCGATATTATTTAAAATAATTCATTTTAAATAATCAAAACTCGCTAAAATTGCAAAAATAAAAATTTCAAACTGGCTCGCATTTTACGGGTTGTTACAATCTCCCCCACTTAAAACTTTTCGTCTCCGAAAAGGAACAAAGTCGAAAGTGTTTTGATTATTCAACTCTACGTTCGATTTGGCTTCCATTCTCCAACTTTTCAGTTTCTGAGAATTTCCAAAAATTCAAAAATTTGGCTAACACCCTAAATTTTCGAAAAATTTCGCCATAACCTCCCCTGCAATGGGAGCATCGGGGAATTTCAAATAGCTTCCCCGGTCCTTCAGATCTCAAAAAAGAAAAAGAAAAAGCCAAGCGGCTAGCCAATAGGCTCATAAAATCATCATCACCCAAACAAAACAGTAAATTATGTATTAAACATGTACCTATTTGTCGGGCAAACAAATTTTATTCTCTGCTCTAGCCTCCTTGCTATGACCTGTTCAATGATATACATGTATATGCAAGCAGATGCGACCAATTTTCAATACAGTTCAATATTCGGTTCAATTAGGCTAAATGGCTAAAAATTAGCTACCAAATAAACAAACAACACTAACATCCATCAATTAGTGAATTAGAGTTTCAAGTTCATAAATTTGATACATATACAGAAAATCATGTTTTTGATGCCAATTCACAACAATGTGTTCTAACTATATTAGTTTTGGTTCTCACACCAGTCTAATGGAAATATATAGAAAACACACCTTCGTAACACGAATATAAATATTGATAATGCGGCCGCATTACCAAAATTATCTCCGGGCGACTAGAGTGTGATTCTATATCTATCCAGTATATTAAAACTTCGAATACACGCGGATCAGACGTATACGCAAAATCTATATATACTGGATTGTCCACATCAATATAAATAATCAAATACGAATAATTGATTTAAATTTTCAAAACAAAATTTGTTTCCATTTGAAAAATATACTCTTCACACTCGTCCTAGGATACTACTGATCCTATCTCTAACGAGTCATTCCCGTTGGATATTACTAATCCAGTATCTGATGAATTCTTTCGTATGGTTCTAATGTGTCTTGTTCTCTGAGCTTTGTAAACCAAAGCTCTGATACCAACTGTGACGACAAAGAATTTCGCTCGGTCCGAACCAGTCGCTAAACCGATCCAGGCCGTTCGAAACGCCCTATCGTTTGAGAACAGGACAAAACAGAACGCATACAGAAGAACATTTCACTGTGTATTACAACAATGCATCAGATTACAAGAATATACAGAGTATAAATGAATAAATATTACACAGAAATATCAGAGATTTAAATTACATTTAAATACATAGCAACGGAAAATAATACAATACGCAACTAGAAGTAGATATACGGATACAAAGCTTTCCGGATATCGTTCCAGCTGTGAACCAGGATCCTGTGAATATAAATCTGCAAAACCAAAACTACTAGCTGCCCGTGTCAAAATAAGGGCACCCAGAGTTTAGGTTAAAACAATAAACTCCAGGTCAGTCATGTGACTGGTGTGAGAACTAAAACGGTTATTAATCTTTATTTGAAAGTTAGGTAAATCAAGGGACCACGCCGTATAACACGGAACGGGTTTCCTCCCAAGAATACCAGTGCATATAACAAACAGCGCAATGCTAAATAAAGAAAAATGAAGCTGTTATAAGACCCAGGTCCTATCACACAACGCAACGCAAGCCGGGGGATAGGGTTTTCCCTTATAACAGCCAAAGAATGCTTGATACGTTTAAAACAAATCATTTGATACTATAATAAGTGCATAGTGTATAAAACAACTTCAAATCATAAGTATCAATCATAGGCGGCATAAGCGCCCCATCCCACTATGTCGCCATATATAGGATTACAACTACAACCGCAAGATCACGTATTTGGAAATTGGATTTCCATCTATGAACCGAGGCAAAAGATAGTCCTCAACCGATTCGAGACTGTCTAGCCCGAGCCTCAGGGTCAGAGCGCATCGACCCTTGGATCGTCAGGGCCGGTCCACCGATGTGGATTAAACTTAAACCCTGAACATGCGTTCCCCCGCCCTATGGGGCGTAAATGAGCCAACGAATGACTCCATCGGACCCGGATCGTCCGATCAAACCGAGGCGCCTCGCAACAGCAACAACCACATAAGTCAAACTCGTCAGGGCGTGTAAAACCACCGACGCCACTTCTAACTAGAAAGAAACACATGCCCTCCCTGAGGTCCGTCTCCCGTTTTTGGTTCATACCGGGTGTGAAACTCGCGAAGTAAACGTTACACAAAGCTACGCCACAAAGGCCGTGCTTTGATCATCACCACAAGACTTTGCTTTTCAACAGAAGCCTCGATCAATTGCCACTTAGGCATGCCACACAGGCAATTCACTCCATGCGTTTGATATCCATCAATATATAACCCCTGAGCTCGTACGTCTCAGAGAAGGGCGTTAAGCAAGAGAATAAATTCTCCGCCGCCAAACAGATATATATTTAACAGAGATCAATCACACAGACTAAAATCCAATGTCAGACACACAGTCCATTTACAAGTCCGTTCTGGGTCTGAACGAAACCGGAGGCACCTAGTACCCCGCATATCCATCGATCTCCAAGTACGTCTGGACGATCACTAACTGTTTCCATCTTCTTGGGTGTACAGCCCAATCAAGATCATCAGTAATTACCCAAACGACGTGAAGACTTCCGGTCTTCGACCATCGTCTTCATCTTCGACTTATCGTCGTATCAGTTATTCAGAATGGGATAAACCCGGTCTTTCCAAATAACTCGCGTATATATTATAAAAGTGTTACACAAACACAACATACGCCTCATTCCAATCCATCAGTCACTAACCGTAAATTAATCAAGAGAATAATTCCCTAAATATTAACCCCGAAGGCCGAAACCAACATCAGATCAATATCAAGAAAACCATTCTACTTAGCTAACCGACAGTTAGTTTCTAATTTCACATTCATAGGGAAAGGTTCCCATTAATTTTATCAAAGATAAATTCTTGAATTTATTCTTTAATCAACTTTTGAATATCAATTCAAACTAGTCGGGATTAACGAACCTTACCGAAGTAATTATTTGTTTTAATTTCCCAATCCCAACCTATTCATCCCATGAAGTAAAACTGGTTATACTTCATATCTAACACCACGGTGTTATCGGTAAATTCAATTACCATTTCACGTTCAAATCTAATTAAAGATTTAACTATCGCCTGGAGCAAAACTGGTGATACTCCACTTCGATTATTTCAATCTAATTAAAGATTCATTAAAACTCCACTTAGTTTTAATCTGTGACTGGGTTAAAGAATCCATGTCATTTAAAAACACAGTTCACAATAAACCCAAAATCACCTTCATTAATTATCGGGTTAAAGGACGAGTGTTATTTAAAAACACTGTCCACGATAAACCCAAAAATCAATATTAATTCAATTCCAATTAAATATTATTTAATTGGTACACTTCATTAAATCTAAATAAAAAGATTTAATCTTTTCTCAACTGGGTTCAAGAACAGTGTTAGTGAAGACACCATTCACGACAAACCCAAATCACATTTGATATTCAATACAAGGCTCTGAATAGAAAATATCCCGGCTTATATTCAATATCAAATTCTACGACCAACAAATATCGTATTGGAAATAACGATATATAAATATCTTTCAAATTTCCATAACAACACCTGTATAATCACGAATTCCAACATCGAAATATTCCGAAGACAATTTCGATTCAAATCCACTCCAATGCAATCATTGGAAATTTTGGTTATTTTCAAAACCCTTTTCAAATTCAATTTATTTATTTAAAAATAAATAGAATTATAATTCTAGTTCAAAACTAGTTCATTTCGATAAAAATCTATTTTTATCTTTTCAAATATGGAGTTTTTCATCCCAAATCTTCACAAATCATTTCTTATGATTTTACACAAATTATTACTATTTTTAATAATTTTATCAAGGCCCGTACAGTCGATTTCCAACAACGGCCATCGAACTGCACTTACAACGACCTTTTTCCAATTTGATTTGGACATAATTCCAAATCCAATCGTTAGATTTCTAATTTATCACATTCGTTAGAAAGCTCTTTTCGATACGAACCCAACGGTTCCGGTTTTAGGAGAATCCGACGGTCGGATCTCCCGTAATGTCCGTTTGAAATAAATGGTCGAAATTCACGAACTACCGCGGCGCGGCGCATTCTATTCAGGCCATTATATTATATATATAATATATATAATATATATATCGTCGACTTCTATTTAAAACGAATTATATAAATAGTTTTGAATTCGTTTCAAAAACTTTTTCAACTTCCTTTTCAATTCAAATCACAATTGAATTCTTCTTTATAAATTAGTTTTGAATATTCATTTCTATTCAATTCAAATTTCAATTCAATTTGAATTCATATTCAATTCAATTCAAAATCGTTTTCAATTCAATTCATTTCGAAATCGTTTTCAATTCAATTCATTTCGAAATCGTTTTCAATTCAATTCATTTCGAAATCGTTTTTAATTCAATTCATTTCGAAATCGTTTTCAATTCAATTCATTTCGAAATCGTTTTCAATTCAATTCATTTCGAAATCGTTTTCAATTCAATTCATTTCGAAATCGTTTTCAATTCAATTCATTTCGAAATCGTTTTCAATTCAATTCATTTCGAAATCGTTTTTAATTCAATTCATTTCGAAATCGTTTTCAATTCAATTCATTTCGAAATCGTTTTCAATTCAATTCATTTCGAAATCGTTTTCAATTCAATTCATTTCGAAATCAATAAAATCGATATAAATATCGTTTACGTCAAAATGGCGTCAATCTAATCAACACGGCTTCATAAATTTCTATTTCAAATATTTTATTTCAAATATTTCTTTTTCAAAATAGTTGTTATTATCAAAATATTTCGTTCAACACATGACCAATCTCAAAGGATGAGTACTGTCAACACATGAACCGTTATTTTATATTGATAAAGATGTAAATTTTATTATCAAAATATTTCGTTCAACACATGACCAATCTCAATGGATGAGTACTGTCAACACATGAACTTTTATTTTATAATATTCTTTATTTTTCAAATTGGAATGAGGCCCAATCAATCATCATATAAAGTTAATTATATGGATTTTCATACAACACATGTATATAATAGCCTTGAAAAATAATCAACCATCAACCAAAGTGCACTACACTGTATAAGCATCAAATATAGACATTTAACGCTTATAGCAGCTTGTCAATCGATCGATCGACATATTTAATCAATCAGGATGAGTGAACTTCAAGTTTCATCCCAACACCCGTGTGGGGTTTCAAACAATCAAACAAATATTTTATTCGTGCAGTTGGGCGATGTGTAAAATTTATCGTCCCAATCAATGTCCTTCAAATAGGTGTACATAAACAAACCGTCTGGTTTGTAAATGAATATTCTATTTTATTCACTTCACGTTAAAAATTATATTTTTAACGATAAAACATTTTATTTCAACCTATGAATTTCTATTCAATTCATTTATTCAATAAAAATGATATTTTTATTTTTCTAACATTTTTAGAAAATTTCGGCGGCATAACGGCACGATACTAGAAACGGGACAAGGCCTAGCCTTATCCCCTGTCTAGTGAAGGCCCACGCCATTCACACATCAATCAAAATCACCAAACAACCAAATTCAAATCAAATCATATAACTAAGCTATGCAACCAAACAAACAAGTCCATGGTCTGTGGACGATTGTGTCGGGTGCTACTAAGCACCGTCTGCATCCTAGTATATATATATAATTAGAAAAGAAATTGAAAGGTGAGAAATTCTCACATTATAGCTATCCTAGCTCCACGGCACTTCTTTTGTTGAAATCTTCTTCATTCTCGCCTTTTTCATCTTCGTTGCCCGTAGTCACTATATATATAAAAAAATCGAATTTTTACCTCGCTATTCCATATATAAAAATCATATTTCCTTACCGCTAATATATAGATAAAAATTCTATTTTTATAACGCTATTCTCTATATAAAGATTTCGCCTTTTCAAAAATATAGATTTCATCATTATAAAAATCATCACTTTACTTCAACGTATATAAAATAAAAATCAGGTTTTTATTTCGCTACATGTACAAAGATGATATCTTTATATTCTCTATCCTATAAAGATTATATTTTTAATACTTTAAAAATATAAAAATCATATTTTTAATATTCCTATATAGTAAAGATTATATTTTTAATACTTTAAAAATATAAAAATCATATTTTTACTTCTTCTACACAATAAAAATCCCGTCTTTCCTATTTTAAAGATATGATCTTTATTTTAGCAAGTTCAAATCTTTTTCTTTTAAAAGATTAAAACCTTTTTCTATTTTCTTTAAAAATCAGTTTTTAAAATTCTTTTCAAAAATTCTGTTTTTACATTCTAAAAAAAACAGTTTTTAAATCTTAAACAAATCAGTTTTTATAAATCTTAAAAAAAATACAGTTTTATAAATCTAAAAAAAATCAGTTTTATTAATCCAAAAAAAATCAGTTTTTATAAATCTAAAAAAAATCAGTTTTTATAAATCTAAAAAAAATCAGTTTTTATAAATCTAAAAAAAATCAGTTTTATTTTCTTCAAAAATCAATTTTAAATCTGTTAAAACAAAAACAGAAATAAAATAATAAATAAATAAATAATAATAAAAAAAAGAAAAAAAGAAAATGGACTTACAGAGAGGGGGGGGGTTCGAACTCGCGGGCGAAGGGAGGGGAGGGAAGGAGGAAGAGAAGGCGGCGTGGTGGAAGGTCGACGCCGGTGCGGAGGTGGTTGGTGGAGCTGCGGTTTGGGGGTGTTCTAGGGCTAGGGCTTGCGGCGGAACTGGGTCGCGAATGAGGGGGCTTCGGTGATGGCGATGGCGGCGATCTTGGAGGCGGAGGTGGGCGCGCTCCGACGAGCGGAGGTGAAGGCGACAAAAGCTGGAAGAGGGGGGCGATGGATCTGAAGTAGTCGGGGGCTTTTTTTTTCTTTATTTTTTTTTTCTGTTGACCGATTCAAAGAAGGGGGGGTATAAGGGAGAAAGGTATTATATTTTTTTTTTTATTAATTTATTTTTTTATTTGCAAAAAGTTGACTTTCCCAAACGACCTCTAAACGAGGCCCACCGCCTGTCGTCCATAGCGTTTAACCCCCATTCCGAACACAATGGGATATGTATTGTAAGCTGATTCGACTGTTTGAATTAGTTCCCGTTAAATTTACATTTAAATCACTATATTGAATTTTAAACGTACATTTCAAATTACCGGGGCCACATACTAACTAGAAAAATTCCAGAAAAATATTTTCTAGCTTCGTATTGACGATACGGTCCTAACAAAACTAGTTTCGTGGAATTCTGAGACCGTTAGAAAAATGGCCCATTTCCAGTCGATTAAATTCAACTGAAACTGGTCAAACGCGTTTTCCTTTGCCACGCTCACATATTGATTCGAAAAATTATGAAATTTGGAATCTAGCAATAACTTAACATCACGGACCCAACAAAAGTGGTTTCGTCGAAATCCGAGGTCGTTTGCAAAATGTCTATTTTTAAGGGCCTGAATTCCATAGCGACTATTCAGAATTTTCAACTGGACATATCTTTTGATTCCCGCTACGAACTTTTGATTTTCCGGATTCGTTGGAAAGATATTCACTATTAGATTCCATTATTTTTGGTTTCACTAAAATCCGGATTGTTTTGCACCCGGTACATTCAATTGAAGTTTGAAATCGAATTATCGAACTACCGCGCCATTTTCAATTCTATTTATAATTATTTATAATTATATATATTCTAACGACGACGCGTATAATATATACATTCGAATTATATTCAAAATAGATTTCACGTCGATATTATTTAAAATAATTCATTTTAAATAATCAAAACTCGCTAAAATTGCAAAAATAAAAATTTCAAACTGGCTCGCATTTTACGGGTTGTTACATTTAGCAGTTTAGGCATCTCAACAGATTTGGCAGTTTAGGCATCTCAACAGATTTGGCAGTTTAAGCATCTCAACAGATTTAGTTTAGCAGATTTGGCATTTTCAACAAACTTAGCAGATGACAGATTTGGCAGATGAACAGATCTAGCAGACTAGGCAGTAGGGCAGAACTAGCAGATTAAGCAATATAACAGAACTAGCAGATTAGGAAAATATAGAAGAACTAGCAAATTAGGCAAATATAATAGATTTAATCATTCCTTAAAGTTTCACAAACATATCTTGCCTAATTGTAAATTTGGCCTAAGTTCGCATGCCTAAATAGTTGTCATGATTCACACTATGATCATATACCCCACGTTTGCATTGAATTTACATGTCACAGATTATGGTCATAATTTACATGTCCCAATTTAGTTCAACTTGCCTAGTACAAAAGATTCACATATAAATTATACCAAATATAGCCATCGATTTCAATGCATGTCATATATTCCAAAGATCCCTCACCTAGGTGTTTATTTACATTTAATAGATATCCTAATTTAATGTAAATCTTTATACCTAAGCCATATTCTCTTTATCTCAAGTCATATGCTTAATACAGTCTATATTTATGTCCAATTATATGCCTTTTTATGTCGTGTCCTCGAATCATATGTTCAATACCCTTTATGTTATAAATATAACATGTCCAGTCATATGTCTCAGATTTATGTTCTAGCTACAGTCCATGTTCTTTCCTCAAATCAATCACCTATTGGTCATGCCCAATTCATGCATCATTCATTTTGTTGTCCCAAACATTTTAGCGTATGTTAATCTCTTGTGAGATTGGCTCAGGCTCGTGGTAGCCTGGCTATAGAACAGAAAGAGGAAAGAGATACAAAATAAGATAGATCTAAACAGAACAGAACAGATATCACCTCAGATTCAGATTTACGATTCATGTCACAATCAGAATTAACGTTTATATCGGAAAATAACTGTACTTGCCTTGATTGGATTAAAGAAAGAACTTTAATTGTTGTAGAATCATTGCAGAGGCTTTAATCTCTAGTTTGAATTAAGTTGCTTAGGTTGATGTTGATTAGCTTCTAGTTTTGATTCCAACAGAGTAGCGACGCCATTTTTATTTTTTTATTTAGAACAGAGTAGAGTAGAAGCAGAATAGAATTGTGTGTAGAGAAGGCTAGGTTTGGGGCTGTTTAAATAGGGTTAGGCGGATGAATCTAGGCAGAAAACGAGACCAGATACATAAGGATGCAGCCAGGCCCAAAACCAGGTTCGGGGACCAGGTCGACCCCCAGGTCGACTGCCCAGTCGACCTGGTCGGGGGGGGGGGTCGACTCCCCAGTCGACCTGGGTACTAGGGGGTCGACTACCCAGTCGACCTGGGTCCTGGGCGGGAAATTTCCCGCCCAGCCCGCTTCTGGGTTTAAATTAGAATTTTGAATTCGAATTTCGAGCTGTTTTGAACTTTGAATATTTCTGAAACTTCGGAGGGTCATATCTCCCTCATACGGACTCTGATTCTTGCAAACTCGGACTTGTTTCCAAGTAGAATTCCGAGACGAACGCAATGGCGCAACCCGTTTCCCTTGATTCTTATTTTAAAAATTAATTATCCTCTGATTTGTTACTTATACGTTCACAGAAAATACGGGGTGTTACAGGCACTCCTTTGCCCTCCGACACACGCCTACAAGACTATGGTGAAAAGAGAGAAAGAAGAGAATCAAAGAGAGAATCAAAAGATAATGCATATGGCTTTGGGGAATATGCCTTTCGTAAAACAAATTTTTTCTTAGAAAAATGCTTCTTTGTAATTGTTTTGAAAATAATTTCAGAAGGTTTTTTAAAAGCTTTTGCCTAGTCTGGTAACCTTCTGCTCTGATACCAAATGTAACACCCCACATCCGTTAAGGTCACTCACAAAGGGAATGCCTTAACTTCAATGGAGCATTATGGGTACTGGAACAGAAATATTACAAGACAGACATATATAAAACAGCAGAAGGTAAAGTAGAAGTACTTCAAATCATTTATTAAATATAATTGTTTACGATAAAATCCCATCACTTTCAAATGCCCAATTACATAACTAAAATATTTGTCTTGCTCAAAAACAAAGAAGCATGAAAATAAATTGTAGTATTCCCCAATAAAGCAAAGCAAGCCATAGCCAAGAGAAATCCAAGCAGTACATGAAAGAGCCTTGGAGCTTGGTAAGATCCGAACTATGTTGTATTCCCACCCTGCGAACCTGGGGAGGGGGGGAGACGAAAGAAAAAGAGGCGAAACAAACTGGGTCAGTCATTAAGATTGAGTAAGTCCTAGTGGCTTTCAGCATAAAAACAGGTGAAGATAATATAGCATGAATAAACTGAAAGTAATCATAAGCATGATGACAAGGTAAGCTACAGGCATGATGAATCATGTATAACATTCCATGCTTCCTATCAAGATTTCTAAGCTACAGGCATGATGACAAGGTGTTATCCTAATGTCTAAACAGAGACGGAAACGAAACAGAAATGGGCCTTTACCATTTGTACTAGTAACCCAACCTGTGTCATGTATTAACTATGAAATGATCCCTTGCCCAATATCATGAAATGACCCATTACTTGGTCCCATGAAACGATCTATTAATCGATCGGCTCCCTACAAGTTCTAGCTCGTCATGTGTCTGTGTCATACGGCCCTATGACGAATGTAGTCACCTGTGCTAGGTCCACCATAGGGTGTATCAAGCCCTAGGGTGCCAACCACCGACACGAATCAAGCACGCACAGTTTAAACCTACTAGTGCCCAATGCCTGCTTTTTCAACTCCGGACTACGTGCACGACCATAGTCCGCCTGAACCTACAATGGCGCACCAACTCAGCCGTAGTTCTGGTCGCTTACAATCAGCCCAGTAATCGTGCCCCACCCTGCCTAGTTCTAGGGTACCGTGATACATCAAGTGGGTTACTGCTGGAAAGGACCGCGTAACTAGGGTTTCCGTCCAGTAGGTTAAGTGTTGTCATTTAAATTCGAGACTTAACCCCATCAGTCTAGCATGTCAAGTCGGTTAAGTGTTGTCATTCAAGTTCGTGACTTAACCCGCCTACGTGCCATGTCAAATTGGCTAAGTGTTGTCGTTCAAGTTCATGACTTAGCCCTAGAATCATGTGTCAAGTTGGTTAAGTATGTTCAAGCGGTTCATGACTTAACCCTACCAAATCATTGTGTCAAATTGGTTAAGTATATTCAAGCGGTTCATGACTTAACCCTATCAAATCATCGTGTCAAATTGGTTAAGTATATTCAAGCGGTTCATGACTTAACCCTACCAAATCATCGTGTCAAATTGGTTAAGTATATTCAAGCGGTTCATAACTTAACCCTATCAAATCATCGTGTTAAATTGGTTAAGTATATTCAAGCGGTTCATGACTCAACCCTAACAAATCATTGTGTCAAATTGGTTAAGTATATTCAAGCGGTTCATGAATTAACCGTATCAAATCATCATGTCAAATTGGTTAAGTATATTCAAGCGGTTCCTGACTTAACCCTATCAAATCATCATGTCAAATTGGTTAGGTATATTCAAGCGGTTCATGACTTAACCCTATCAAATCATCGTGTCAATTTGGTTAAGTATATTCAAGCGGTTCATGACTTAACCCTATCAAATCATTGTGTCAAATTGGTTAAGTGTCATTAGTCTAGTCATATTACTTAACCTACCCATTGGTCTGATTAACAATTATGTTGGTTAAGCCCACATTTATAAGTTTTACATGTTCTTAACTCATACCGGTTAGGTCCACATTTACATGTCAAATTTCCATGTCATCCCACCTAACCCTCTAACCATACCCACGTCTTATTATGGTTAGTATTCCTTAATTCAGTCATTATGACGAACGAATCATGACCTCTCACATTAGACCGTGCACTTTGTGGTCACTGGATTTGCCGGGCGGTTCCGTACAGATTTACACCACAAACTGAGTCTAACCTCGTGTCATAGATCGTTACGCCTACAATTTGACCTTCGACCTCTCACATTAGACTGACACTTTGTGGCTACTGGATTTGTCGGGTGGTTCCGGGCAGATTTACACCACAAACCGAGTCTAACCTCGTGTCAAAGGTTCATTAATGGTCGTATTCCCCCCAAAACCCCAATATGTGTTTAACATATAAAAAAATGTTCATGTTCAACCACGTTCATATTTCCAGTTATAAGCTAATTATCAAGTTCATATTTCACGTTTTTGTCCCAAAACGTATTCCCAAATTATTATCAAAATTCACTATAAGGTTATGCCAAGTTATAGCCTTTTATTTACAATACATGCCAACTACCGAAAATCCAATTTAGGCGCGTTCATATTAAACCTTTACCAAGTCATAAATTTTCATATATGTTCCAACTCCAAAATTTACATGATTAACATATGCCCAAGTTCTAGATTACATGTCAGTTTTACAAATGCCTAATTCATACCAAACTTACATATCTTTAATTCACGCCATTTCACATATATGCAAATTTTATACCAATTTACACAAATATCAAGTTTCATGCCATTTACATATATCAATATTCTTGCCATTTTACATAGGTCGAGTTTCATACCAAACTACATGTATTCCATGTTTACACCATTTTATCCAAACTTACAATCTTTAATTATAGCGATAATACTCATATCCCCATTTCATATTATGTCGTCAATTCTACCAAACATGTATATATATATATCCAATTTAGACAACATTCCCATATTTCCCCGTATTCAATCGTACGCAAATCGCGGTTCAGGCCTAGGTCCGAAATTGACCTAGGTTCATTGAAAGAAAATAAATAGGGGAAGGTAGAATTTGTATAACAATCAGTATTGTGAGGAAAACCGGCATAAAAACATCATCTCTGGCATAAAAGATAGATCTTGACAATAATATCAATATGAATCAAGAAAAACAGATTTACAACAAGCTGAATAGATCATAAGCTTGACATGAGAACGAACATAGAAAAGTCCCAAAACTCAAGATTCAAGAAGCAACAGAAATAGATCTGAATCAATAAACATACTTAAATCCAATTCCACTTTATTCCATGGCCATATTATAATTAAATGTTTAAATCTAAAAACAACTAGAACTTAATGAGCATGGATAATGAATTAAGAACTAAATTTGTTGTAGAATGTTGCAGTGACGTTGTTGATTTATGGTCTTGAATCATTGTAGAAGCCTTAATCTTCGAATTGGATTGTGTATGAAAGCTTAGGAAATTGATTAGAGACGGCGGCCATGATCAAGAGGGACCTCAACAGCATTTTGGTGTAAGAATTATTTGTTGTGAATTAGGTTAGGTCTAAGGGTGTTTTTATAGGTGTAGCAACTAGTTTAGCCCTTAGATTAACCCTAGAATCAATCCGGACCATCAAAACATGTCTCAGGCTTCAAAAATGAGTTTTGGGTCAAAACAGGCCGACCAGGTCAACCTGTAAGGGGGGGAGGTCGACCACATGGTCGACCTGGGGGGTAGCTCGACCCTAGGGTCGACCACATAGTCGTCATGGTCCCCAGGTCGACCCCCAGGTCGACCAGCCTGGTCCTGTGCTGCCTAAAATCTGTTGAATCTTCTACAGGCCATAACTTCTTCATCTGGACTCCGATTTTCGAAAACTCGGACTCTATTTCATGTAAAATTTCGATACGAACGCAATGGCGTAACCCATTTCTCTTAATTCTTATTTTAAAAATTAACTATACCCTTATTTCTAGTTTCAACATGTTATTAAAATTCGGGTTGTTACACCATATATGCTATGTGATTAATTTCTGATTAATTTCTTGCCTAGTATGATGGACAGGGTATTTCTGGACAACTCGAACTTTGGCAAATCAAAATTTCAATTTTCACAAATAACTATTTGCCAAATTTAATGCTTGCCATCTTCTGATTTTTCTGGAAACATATACATTGTCCCTTGCTACTCATGTGGTTACACAAGTAAATGCTGAACCAAAAAACATTCCACCATACAGTATACGATGATGTCGCACCCTTCACTATTGCTTTGTTTTCTTGCTTCTATTTCATTTAGCTTGAATCACCTTGGGTTTGTTATGCTGATGCTTTCCATGTCGAGTTGCATTTACCATTACTGCATTAGTGTATTGATCTGACTGTTACACCTACACTTTGCTGTGTTTGGTCTGTCACTCCAATAATGTTTATGTTTGCACAGCATGTTGAAGACTCCACACATCCATGTTATTGCTGCTTTCCTGCTCTTGACATTTGCAACTTTACTTGTGTCACTGCATGCATACATATGCTGCATTCTCCACTTTGTATAGATTGTGTATATGCTCTTGTTATTTGAGTATGCAGATTTCCACATGAACTTGTCTAGCTCTTGACCACATGAATTTAGATGCACACATGAAACTGCACCCTTGTATTTATTGACCTAAAAAATGAAACTGAAATGTAATTTGAAACTTGAGTTTCCTGAGCATTCTTGAGCATCCCTTGAACTTGCTGTGTATACATTCCACTTGAACACTTTGCCTTGACACTATGAACTTGAGGCTGTGTATACTGTTTGACATTAAACTGAAGTGAGTTTGCACTTGTATATGCCATTTGCTTTAAGAATCGACCTTGAGTATTTGGCATGTGCACTGATCTCATATTTGCTCCATCCATTTGCTCGACCACTTGCTGCATTGACCAGAACTGTTTTGATGCACTTGATCATTCACGTGTCCCATGTCATGCTAGCTTTGATGCAACACTATACATTCATGAATGCTTGATCATTATATATATATATATATATATATATATGCCATACATATATTTTTCTGTTCAAAACTGCTTGCTTATGACATTGGGCTCGACCACATTTCTGAGCTTTGCATTTGTGTCACTTTATTCAGCTATAAATATGTTGAGACTCGACCATGCATCATTGTTGAGTTGTTTTCACTTTGGCTTGTATGAATGGTTATTCGGCTCGACTATGAACTGTGCACTGAGTCGAGTTGGTCCACATGGCTGCTCCTCAGTTGTACACTGGATTGGCGAGGCAATGCACATGTGTATATATACACGTGTGTATATGCAGCTATCCAGAATAGATTTTCCTATCCCTGCACAATAATATGTGTATATACATACACATGTGTGTGTATACATATATCGTGCTCATGCTACATTCACATATCAGATCAAGTCATGAAAAATGATGAGAAACACACCAAAATTCTAAGGCAAATAAAATTAAAAATAAAATTATATTTGCTAGAATATGAAATTATTTCTGTTCAAGATTACTGTGTGTGTTCCTGTATATGACAGGTATGAAGACTATGACTGGACTGACAGTGAGTAGTGAAGACAGAAGATTGAAGTCAGAAGACAGTGACTGAACTGATAGTGAAGCATTCAGAAAACACAAGACAAGAAAAAATGATAGTGAATGAGTGTAAAATGAAATTGTACGGAGTGAATGTAAATGAATTGTAAATTAAATGTACAAAGAGTGTAGAGTGATCTGTATATGAGTCAGACAGTGAAAATGTATGTATATATGAATTGTACTATTATTTGTAATAAACAAATCCATTTGAAATAAAATATCATTTTATAGTTGTCAAACAAACTTGTCTATTTTATTCAGTCAATTACAAGTACAAGTATTCTGTGAATGTATTTAAAAAGTGGAGTATTAAATAGCTGTACTGTTTGAATGTTGAAATAGAATATTCAATTTAAAGAAAATACTGTATGAATATATAAAAGTCTGTACAATCGTATTCTATTTAAATATAAATATTATATTCCTATCTTTGATGTATATATAGAACAATATAGTAACAAACACATTTCAAATAATAAATATTTGGTTGTTATCATCAAACAAAAAATCATATAATTGTGTATAAAACACCGTTATATACAACAATCTCCCCCTTTTGATGATGACAAACAAATAGAAGATTTTGAGCACAATAAATGTGTTTGACAGTGAAAAATGAACTCCCCCTATTTACCAGCTCCCTCTACAACAGACAACTCCCCTATAACTGTGCATGAGTGAAATGAATGATATGGATAATAATAAGTTTTCAAAATTAATAATATTTATAAAATATTCACTCATAAATAAAAATCTCAACCCATTCTCCCTCTTTTATTATCATCAAAAGGATTTAGAATCTAAAATATAGATGAAAAATGACTAACAATATAATTTCAGCATAAGAGGAAGAATGGTCGTCATAAATTTCAATCAATCAAACAAAAATCATAATATTCTAAGAACTAGTGGCATATTTCAGACTGTAGAGAATGACGGATTTACGATGAAATTTTATATATTACGGAGAGAGTTTTAAAAACAAATCATTTCCAATTATTTTCAAAAGATTATTTTTATAAAAATAAAGCACAAAAACAGTGATGAATTTGAACTATAATTAATAATTCAATTTAAGTGACAAAATCGAATAATCTCAAATCCCAATATCTATTAATCAATAAATCATAATATGTCATAAGATTTCAACACATTTCACAGATTAGAAAGATGGATTGATATGCTTATTTTTTTAAACACCAAGGAGAATTTCATATAAAAGTTTATTTAGCATTTTATTTTTATTTTTATTTATGAGCACACTAACCATGCATAACCAGATCTTGGATTTTTAAATGGGATCAGTTGCAGCTTAATTTATAAGTTATCTCGCTCTTAACCATGCATGACCAGAGCTTGGATTTTTAAATGAGGTTAGAGACACACTTATATATATTAATTATATTTACTATTTTCAGCATTTAAAGGAAAACCTCCTCAGTATATAAAACCAATATATGAATGATAGAAAATGGGGTAGGTACAGAGATGGACTGTGAAATAAATTTCTAAATTAATTATACTATGAAATATGCTCGACTGTACTGGGATCATTGAAAATTTTCAATTATCACTAATTCTGAAAAATAACATAGCCCAATTTCTATCACAAATATTTCCACTGTTTATTCAAAAAGATCTTTAAAAAAAAATCAAACTCTCCACATTAATATAAAATCATCATGGGTAACAGAATGATGATAGATAAAGGAGATGATCGTGAAATAATTGCCAATTCAAAGAGATTATAATAAATGTTCAACCATCATGAAAATTCAAATAATATCTCCTCTTGTTGTGAAATATACTGCAGTCACAATTCATCACAATTTCAAAATCTGATAATAATTTTGATGAATTATAAATACAGTTCAATTTAGATATTGATTTCAATTTCTGAATGAATAATCAATAAATATCTTTAAAATTGAAAATCAATTACAAGAGGAATATGAAGAGCTATATAGGACAAGAGGGATTAAAAAAAATATAAAGCACTTTTGATACCAATTTGTGTCTCTATTAATGAAAAATGTAACAAGATACTGGAGACAAATCATGATATCGTAGACAACATAAATTTAAAGCCCAAGCAGACAAATTTAGCATAGAGCAGCAGACTGATCAAAAATAAGCAGTTATCTAAGAATAGTATCAGAGCAGTACAAAGACAGTTTCCAAGCAGACAAGACAAGATGATGGTTACAAAAAATATTTCATGATCCCAGATTAAAAAATATACTTTATTTTAAATCATTTGAAGAAATGTGAAAGTATTAGGATTTAACGAATCGGTTCAGATTCAAAAATATGTGTGAGATTCAATAAATCAATAATTTCAAATGATTTTAAACAAACATATATTCAAATCAAATAATTATGAAATAAACGTGATATTTATGATCATATTTTCAAAAGAATTTTTACAAAAATTTTTGACAAGTATAAAGAATATTCAGATCATTTACATCTAATTTGAAGGATATTCATGATCAAGAAAATTTATTTGAAATCACTTGAATCAATGTTAAGTTTTGAGATATAACGAATCAATCACACAAGATTGATAATTTCAAATTTAAGACGTGTGTGATATTCAAAATATCAAGGATTTCAAACAAATAATTTTCAATAAAAATGATCATGAATAAAGATGAGATTCTAGATGTATCACTGATTTCAAGGCATTTCAAAAAATATTCAAGCCAATCTAAAAAACAATGAAATTATCACATCTAATGAATAGCAAAGTGTTGTAATAGGTATATTAGTTCAGGCTTTTTCTAAAATAAATTAGAAAGAACTCAAAACAACAGATTTGTGTGAAATTTCATCAAATTTTCAGATCTTCAAAAATTTAGAATTCTAATCAATAGTGTTCAAGATATTACAAGAATACATCAACACTGTTACGAATTCAGAAATCAGAAAATAAACATCAAAACAATTGCAGAAATTTACAAGTTAAATTCAAGGTTTGGAAATGATTTAGAGTTTTATACAAATAAAGTGAATTTCTAGAAAATATGAATTCTAAAATTGTAAGTTTAAGAAAGTACAAAAGAAAGACAAAAATATATGGCAGTGACAAAAAAAAGAGGTAGAAGGAGAAATAAACAGAGAAAAATAAAACAAAAAAAAATAAAAATAAAATAAAAACAGAGAATATTTACAAAGATGAGTTCAGAGATTATACCTGAAATTGACGTGAGTAAATAAATCTCTAACTCATCAGACTTGGCAAAGGAACCGTGGTTGATCCAATGATATGAAGCAGTTTGAAACAGATTCTTTTTAGCAAAGCAGTTCCTCAGCCTCCTTCGGTACCTAATAATTTAAAGGATCGAGTGGTCTAACAAAGATTGTAAAACCACTCACATTTTTGTTTACATCTTTTGGTACCCAGATCTGTTTGTATAACAATCCGTTAGAATCAACTATAGTACCCTTTGGAACACAAATTCGTTTAGTTTTTCCAAAAATCATTTGATTTCTTTTTGGGGTCCACAATTATTCAACAGGATTATTATCAAACCGATTCTGATCTTGTTTGTGATTCAAAAACCTTTTGGAATTTTCAAAATTCAAAATTTCAGAATGACCCTTTTTGAAGCAGTTTGAAGGATTTTTAAAATCATAAGAGTTCAAATTTTCAAAATCATTTCTTTTCCCAAAACCAAGACCATTTTAATTTTTCGAAGAAAATTGGTTTTTCAACAACATATTCAAAGATTTTTCATTGTTTGAAAATTTAGCCAAAATTGTTTCAAGTTGTTGAATTTCAGTTTTAAGATCACCGTTTTCTTTCAGCAAGTCTGAACAACGATTTTTAGTGATCTTGCATCTTTCAAAATCAGATTTTAAAACCAAATTTTCATTTTAAAGCAAATTAATTTTGGTTTGGGACTCAGTAATCTCAGATTCAAAAAGTTTTTGTTTTTCAAACTCAAATTTCTTGGATTTTTCAATCTCGTTTTCCAGTTCTTTCAAAATCAAATCGGATTTCAACAAATTCTCCTTTTCAGCAATTTCAAATTTGGAATATATATCAGTCTTAAAATTTTCAAATTCCTTTTATAAAAAATTATTCAAACTTGATAACTCAATCTTGTTTTCTTTTAAGATCAGAATATCTTTTTCAAACTTTTGAATATTTTTATTGAGATGACCAAGATTGGTTTTCAATTTCAAACAATTTTTGCAATCGGAATTTGAAGAATTTTTAAAATGTTCTAGTTGTAATTCCAAATCATCCATTTTGCTGGTCAACTCAGAATTATTGGATTTCAGTGATTTGTTTTTAGATTGGAGTTTATAAACAGATTTAGTCAAATCAACACACATATAAACTAAATCTCCGTATGAGAAATTTTCTGTTTTAGCATCTGTTGTTTCTCCATCACCTGATCCTTCTGAATTTTCATTTGTAAATCCTATTAAACAGAACTCTGAATCTGAGTTGACTTTCTTGGGTTTTGAGCTACCGTTGTCAGATCTTCCATACTTCGTATTGAGAGTATCCCAGATTTGCTGTGCAGATAAACAATGGCAAATAAGATTAAACTGTTCAGTACTAAGATAATCAAATATAATTTTCATAGCACGGGTATTGAAAGTAATATCCACACTATCAAATCCATTTATAACAACATCCCAATATTTAATATTAACACATTTTAAATAAAATTCCATTTTGGATTTCCAGTTTAAAAAATTTGTTCCATTGAAAATAGTTGGAAATGAGCTGGACTGACTCTCTATCGACTGACAACTAGGAATCACCATTACTCTAGAGTTAACAGAATACCTGCTCTGATACCACTTGCTGGATCTAGAATAAACCTAAAGGGGGAGTGAATAGGGTTTTTCACAGTTTTTAGCTGAGTTAAAAATCTGACAGGATATTAAATAATAAATAGATCACAGAATACAGCAGAAATAAAAAGCAGAAAGGAAATAACACAAAGAGATACCTAGCTTCGGCAAAATCCTGCCTATTGCTACATTCCTAAGGTTTCTACTAGGTGATAGAACATATCTCGCTTACAAGACCGTGTAAACTCGCACTCCCTGCTCCTGTACTAACCCTACGCTCAAAACCGTAGATTGATCTAAACCCCTAGATCAGATTCCCCCTGATTACAACCCTATAACCAGTAAATCCTAGATTTTACAGACTCTATCAACTGCCAGTCAACACTCTGACTGGATCACCCGTATTTTACAGACAGTAGAAACTGTTTGTTTGTTTACAAAGAAGACAGAATTAAAAAACAATACAAAATAAAACAACACAAGCTAAAAACAAAATGAAACTAAATAGAAACCCTAGGAGATTAAATAATAAAGGGTTGTCCCCTTTTTAATCTTGGCCAGCCCTCCTTTGTAAATTGATTGCACCAATTTTCTTTGTCTGATCCATTTGTTGTTTGTCAAATGAAAATGGTGGCAGCTTAAAAGAAAAAAACTAGGGTTTCTCTTGTTCTCCTCCAAATCCGAATCGATGCTTGATGAAATCGAATTCTCTGGTGCTCGAAATCGTTGCTATGTTATTCTTTGATTTGGGATTGCTGTCTATCTCTGTGGATTGATCGAAAACGTGTGAGTAATTCTTAATTGATTTTCTGATCTTCGAATTTTTGATTTTGTTTTCGATATCTTCAACTACCTATGATGATAGGTGTTAAAATAGGGTAAAATGAAAAACCCTTAATCACTCTGATTTCACTTATGTGGCTTGTCTGATTTGCGTGATGTTTCCTGTTTTTGGTTTCCTCGGCTTTGAATTGAATTTGAATGTACTATCTTGCTAAATTGAATAACTCGGCTTGATTGGTTGTGCGAATTTCCTCTTTTATGCACTGTAAATTTTTCGTGAAACTGGTGATTGAGAAACAGGAAACATATTCTATTTTTGCCCCATATTTGAATTGTGTGATTGATGAATTTTGACAAGATATAGCCCTTTGTCCCTCTCTATATTATGGCATGAAATTATTTCAGGAAACAAATATATTGAAATTAAAAATGCTGTCCATTTCAAATTGTTGCCAAACATTGCTTCCAATTAAATCTGTTCGTTTTGCCAAGGAAGCGAATTAATACTGGGAACCATACCATATATGCTCTGTGATTAATTTCTGATTGATTTCTTGCCTAGTATGATGGACAGGGTATTTCTGGACAACTCGAACTTTGGAAAATCATAATTTCAATTTTCACAAATAACTATTTGCCAAATTTAATGCTTGCCATCTTCTGATTTTTCTGAAAACATATGAATTGTCCCTTGCTACTCATGTGGTTACACAAGTAAATGCTGAACCAAAAAAATTTCCACTATATAGTATATGATGATGCTGCACAATTCACTATTGCTTTGTTTTCTTGCTTGTATTTCATTTAACTTGAATCACCTTGGGCTTGTTATGCTGATGCTTTCCATGTCGAGTTGCATTTACCATTGCTGCATTAGTGTATTGATCTGACTGTTACATCTACACTTTGCTGTTTTTGGTCTGTCACTCCAGTAATGTTTATGTTTGCACAACATGTTGAAGACTCCGCACATCCATGTTATTGCTGCTTTCCTGCTCTTGACATTTGCAACTTTACTTGTGTCACTGCATGCATACATATGCTGCATTCTCCACTTTATATAGATTGTGTATATGCTCTTGTTATTTGAGTATGCAGATTTCCACATGAACTTGTCTAGCTCTTGACCATATGAATTTAGATTCACACATGAAACTGGACCCTTGTATTTATTGACCTGAAAAAATGAAACTGAAATGTAATTTGAAACTTGAGTTGCCTGAGCATTCTTGAGCATCCCTTGAACTTGCTGTATATACATTCCACTAGAACACTTTGCCTTGACACTATGAACTTGAGGCTGTGTATACTGTTTGACATTAACCTGAAGTGAGTTTGCACTTGTATATGCCATTTGCTTTAAAAATCGACCTTGAGTATTTGGCATGTGTACTGATCTCATATTTTCTCCATCCATTTGCTCGACCA
Source organism: Allium sativum (assembly GCA_030737875.1). Classification (NCBI taxonomy): domain Eukaryota; kingdom Viridiplantae; phylum Streptophyta; class Magnoliopsida; order Asparagales; family Amaryllidaceae; genus Allium; species Allium sativum. The sequence continues at coordinate 507,169,342 of CM060912.1, forward strand.
CTTGCTGCATTGACCAGAACTGTTTTGATGCACTTGATCATTCATGTGTCCCCTGTCATGCTACCTTTGATGCACCACTATACATTCATGAATGCTTGATCATTATATATATATATATATGCCATACATATATTTTTCAGTTCAAAACTGCTTGCTTATGACATTGTGCTCGACCACATTTCTGAACTTTGCATTTGTGTCACTTTATTCAGTTATAAATATGTTGAGACTCGACCATGCATCATTGTTGAGTTGTTTTCACTTTGGCTTGTATAAATGGTTATTTGGCTCGACTATGAACTGTGCAATGAGTCGAGTTGGTCCACGTGGCTGCTCCTCAGTTGTACACTGGATTGGCGAGGCAGTGCACATACACGTGTGTATATGCAGCTATCCAGAATAGATTTTCCTATCCCTGCACAATAATATTTGTATATACATACACATGTGCGTGTATACATATATCGTGCTCGTGCTACATTCACATATCAGATCAAGTCATGAAAAATGATGAGAAACATACCAAAATTCTGAGGTAAATAAAATTAAAAATAAAATTATATTTGCTAGGATATGAAATTATTTCTATTCAAGATTACTGTGTGTGTTCCTGTATATGACAGGTATGAAGACTATGACTGGACTGACAGTGAGTAGTGAAGACAAAAGACTGAAGTCAGAAGACAGTGACTGAACTGATAGTGAAGCATTCAGAAAACACAAGACAAGAAAAAATGACAGTGAATGAGTGTAAAATGAAATTGTACATAGTGAATGTAACTGAATTGTAAATGAATGTACAAAGAGTGCAGAGTGAATTGTATATGAGTCCGACAGTGAAAATGTATGTATATATGAATTGTACTGTTATTTGTAATAAACAAATTCATTTGAAATAAAATATCATTTTATTGTTGTTTAATTTATTCAGTCGATTTACAAGTACAAGTATTCTGTGAATGTATTTAAAAAGTGGAGTATTAAATAGCTGTACTGTTTGAATGTTGAAATAGAATATTCAATTTAAAGAAAATACTGTATGAATATATAAATGTCTGTACAGTCGTATTCTATTTAAATATAAATATTATATTCCTGTCTTTGATGTATATATAGAACAATACAGTAACAAACACATTTCAAATAATAAATATTTGGTTGTTATCATCAAACAAAAAATCATATAATTGTGTATACAACACCATTATATATAACAAATGCAATTTGGATGAGTTGTGAAAGAGAGGTTTGATTGGTAATGGTCAAAATTCAAAGTTTGTTTTTTATGAGAAGCATGTTCTTGCTAAGCAAACAAATATTTCTTTTAGAATCGGCGAGCATAATGCAAAAGTTTCGTTGGAGTAATTCATATAGACGTATGGGGTACCTCCCTTTTCCTATCTTTGGTTGCAGCTAGGTACTTTATTTCATTTACAGACGATTTCTCTTGCAAAGTTGGGTTCTTCTTTCTATAGTCTAAGAGTGAAACCTTTATTAGATTTCAAAAGTGAAATCTACGATTGAGAAGCAATAAGGGAAAAAGTTGAAGGTTCTCCTTTTGAATAATGGTGCTGAATTTAATAGGAATTCATAGATTTTTGTGAGTCTGAAGGAACATAGAGGCATAACACCACATATGGAGACCCTATTCCAAAGGAGTTGCAGGATGAATGAAACAAACATTGTTGGGGAGAACTCGTCTTAGATTGACTGCTAAATTAAAGAAGGGGTTTTGGTTAGAAGCTTTATCTATAGCGGTTTTCCTCATCAACCACACACTTCCTACTTCCATAGGCACGAAGATCTGTAAAGAAGTGTAAAAAGAAGATCATGTTAGTTATTTATTTCTTAGTGCTTTGACGCCAGCTTATGTACACAAGAGCAGAGATAGGCTAGGACCTAGATCTCGCAAGTATATATTTTTATGTTGTAGAAGATGAGTCCAGGAATATAGGAAATGGTGTCCTATTAGCAAGAAGATTATTATTAGCAGACATCTGACTTTTGATGAGAATGATTTGTTGAAAGTGAAGCCTTCCTGTTCTGATGACAATGTGATGATAGATTCAGAATTCCAAAAAAAAATCCAAGTCATCTTCGGATCCTTTCCGTGGAGGTATAGATGGTGTTTCTGATGGCACCATGGTTGATAAGGATAATGCAAATGCTAGCATATAGGATCAGCCTCATCGTGAAACTCGTCCAAAGTATAGGCCTGCTAGATAGAGAAAGAAGCCTAAATAGCTTGAGGATTTTGTTGAATTGGGCATTAAGACGTTGACTTGGGTGACATGCTAATATATGCATTTAACGTTGTCCATGATGAGCCCATGGGTTGTAGAGAAGTTATTTCACCATCAGATAGTTCTAATTGGATAGTTGCTATTAAAGAAGAGAATGAATCTTTGTAGAAAATTTATAACTGGAATTTGGTGCCTGTTCCCATTAACAAAGGAGCTATTGTATATAAGTGGATCTATAGAGTGAAGGGCGACTGAAATGGTGTTCTCATTAACAAAGAAAGGCTAGTAACAAAGGGGTATGTTCTAAAGAAATGGTAGAGTATCATGGTATCTTTACTTCTGTTATCGGGTATACATCCATTCATATTCTATTGGATTTATTTGCTCATTATGACATGGAACCTTGCATCCTTGCATGGTTATCTAGTTGAAGAGATCTATTTGAGGCGGTTATAGGGGTTCATTGATAGTAGCAGGCCATATTATATTTGTAACCTTAACAAATATCTTTATGAACGGAAGTAATCTCCTAGACTATGGTATAAGAGACTTGATAAGTTTACACTTTCATAATGATATTCCAAAAGCTCAAAAGATCAATGTGTTTATTTTAGGAGATGTAATTGAGAAATGATATATTTTTGTTCTATGTTGATGATATGTGGATTACATCTTGGAGCATGATATAAGTTATGGAATTGAAAATGTAGCTCGACAAGGAGTTTAATATGAAGGATATGGGAAAAGCATAAAAAAATTAAGAATAAAGATATTTAGGGATAAAAAATGCAGAATGTTGAGACTTGCTTAGGCGTGGTACATTGAGAAGGTCCCCACTCGACTTTATATGGAGAAGGATAAAACAGTTGACACTTTGTTAGGCTTTCATTTTACGTTGTTAAATATATTCTATATAGGATGAAGACAAAAGGTATATAGAAATATACCTTATTTTAATGTCATTGACAGTCTTTTGTTTGTTATGATGTGCATGAGACCCAATTCAGCCCATGTAGTTGTATTGTGAGTCGATATATGCCTAACCCATGCAAAAACCATTGGCAAACTGTGAAGTGGATACTTTTTTTTTTAGAGCAAACGGATATGTAGCGCGTGGCTACACAGCCGGTTAAATAATAGATAATAGTGTATATCCAACTGACATACCCAGTTGGTGGTCCAAAATACAAACAACACAGAGTCAAAGATACATCATACAACACACATAGAGAGTAGTGAGGATATAAGTACAAAAGCGATCAGAGCAAGCTGAAAACCATCATAATTATACAAGTATTATGCCAAGAGGTAAGGCGGCATTCATCAGACATCACACGAGATCCATACTAGTCTCAGTATCATTGCTGTCGACCGAAGAAGCTGGTGAAGAGGCCGCCGGCAGAGCAAACCGGAATGTATCAGCATGATTGGCACCAGAACCTGAAGAGGATGAATAAATATGAATGATGCGGTGACAGATAGAAATGATTAAATTAGCCTTGTTGTTAAAAATTCGTGTGTTTCTTTCTTTCCAGATACACCAACTATAAGCGGCCAGTAAAATATCAAGAGTAGGACTAGAGTCAGATTCCCAATAGGCAAAGAAAGAGGAAATAGTGGGGATGCAACCAATTAAATATGAGCTCACTGCAGCCCAGATTGGGAAGGAAAATTCACAGGAGAAGAAGAGATGGTGAATGGATTCAGAATAAGAATTGCAGATAGGCCAATTGGGATCGGGAGCGACGTTGCATTTGAAGAGTTTTTCTCTTGTATTGACCTTTTCATGAATCAAACACCATTGGAAGAAGAGAATTCTCGGAGCCAGCTTGCATTTCCATAGTCTTGAGAAATTAAACCGTCTACCCGAAAAATTCAGGTACTTGTAACATGATGAAACAGAAAAACCTTTAGAAGGAGAGAGCACCCAGACATAATGATCATCTGTATTATTTAACTGAGTGATGCTAATGAGAGCAAAGATCTTAAGCAACTGCGAAAGAATACTCCTATCAAAAAGTGAACCTGGAATTAAGCTTACATAATCATTACTAAATGCATCAGCAACAGAAAGTGAAGGATTAGATTGAAGAGAAAAGAGTGAAGAAAAAAGAAAGGGAGAGAGGTAACTGACCAGCCCAAATATCATGCCAAAATAAACAGGATGAACCACCCCCCAAAGAGACATGAAACAAGAATTTAATACGAGGAAGACAGGATAGAATCCCATGCAAGAAGGGAGAGATTGAAGAGGAAGGACGATGATGCAAAACGAGATGAGGGTTAGAAGAAAAGTAGCGAGCTAAAATCCAGTCTTTCCAAATGAAGTTTCCAGTGTTTAGGAGTCTCCAGACCCATTTAGCCAATAATGCAGTATTGAAATGGTTAAGGTCAAGAACACCAAGCCCCCCCTGCTCAGGGTGAAGACATACAGTCCTCCAGTTAATTAATTTCTTGATTTTTTGACCATTCCAAAGAAAAGAACTACGAATTGAGTCAATCTTGCAGATTACCCACTTGGGGAGTTTGTGAAAAGACATCCAATGTGTAGGGATAGCCGAAAGCACAGATTTAACTAGAGTTAAACGGCCCATGGATGATAATGACCTTGCCTTCCAAGATGCTAATCTAGATTCAATCTTATTAATAAGGGGGAGCCAATCGTTTTTATGGAGCTTAGAAGGTCTGAGAGGTAAACTGAGGTAGAACAATGGGAATTTTGCTACTTTGCAGTTGAGAGTGGAAGAAATTGAGTCCCCAAGATGATCAGACTTACCAAGCATGTAGATAACACTTTTGTTAAAATTAATGGAAAGACCTGATATCGATTCGAATACATATAACAGGATTTTGAGACACTGGATATGGAAGGGATTAGGTAAAGAGAAAATAATTGTGTCATCTGCAAATTGTAAATTGTTGATGCATAGTGGAGAATTTGGGAGGGAAATACCATCCAAGTAACCATGAGAGGAAGCTTGTTTAACCATTTGGTTGAACACATCAGCGACGAGCACAAAAATCAGAGGGGAAAGAGGATCGCCTTGTCTAAGCCCACATTTAGATTTGAAAAGGTTTCCAGAAGCATCATTTACTGAAACTTTTGAGCAGCTAGAGTTAAGAATATTATCAATCCATGAACACCATTTATCTGAAAAACCCCTGTGTCTAAAAACATCCATGACAAATGGCCAACTTACTGAATCAAATGCTTTGGAAAAGTCAAGCTTTAGAAGAACACCAGGGGTAGATGAATGATGACAGAAGGAGATTATTTCTTGAGTTGCGGCGATACAGTCATGAATATTCCTTCCCAGAATGAAAGCAGACTGTTCTGGTCCAACAAGAGTGGCAATTACAGACTGAAGACGATTAGCTAATACCTTTGTAATGATTTTAAAAGTAGTGTTTAGCAGGCTGATAGGGCGGAAGGAAGATAGAGTATTGGCCCCCGAGTGTTTAGGGATGAGGATAATGTTGGCATAGTTTAGCCTGGCAATTGAGGTAGGATCGTTGTAAAATTCGTTGCACATGTCAATAACATCATGTTTGACTAAGGCCCAAAAATGCTTAAAGAAAACTGGGCCGAACCCGTCAGGTCCAGGGGCCTTATCATCCGACATGTCCTTCAATGCAGCCCAAATTTCTGATTCAGAGAAGGGATGATCGATATGGATAGGCTCGGGGTTCGGGTAGAGACGATGCCAATCTACTTCAGGTGCATTTGAGTGAGAGCGACCAAGCTGGGATCGGAAGTGATCAGAAAAGAGAGAGAGGATGACATTTTGGTCGGAAAAAGAGCGGCCATCTATAATTAATTCCGATATGAATGTTGATCTCCGCCTGCCATTAGCCATTCGATGAAAATATGAAGTATTTCTGTCACCTTCCTCCAACCATTTGGCTTTGGATCTTTGCTTCCAACCAATTTCTTCTTGTTTCATCAATCTATCCAACTCATCTTCTAAAGAATTTAATTTTTCACGTTCAGCTACAAGAAGAGGGCGCTGTTCTTCTAAATTATTGAAGTCAATAATGTCATTTTGAATAGAGGAGATGCGGGAACGGATGGAAACCCATATGTTTTTAGCCCATGGTTTAATAAGTTTTCTGAGGGTTTTCAATTTTAGGACTAACCTTTGAGATGCAGAAGATACATTGAAGTTTTGAGACCAAATTGAATGAATAAAGTCTTCAAACGAGGGTTCGAGAAGCCACAACCTTTCAAATCTGAAGGGACGATTAGTGCATACAGAAATGTCAGAATTTAGTAGAATGGGGCAATGGTCTGATATAACTGAAGCCAAACCGTACACAACAGTCAAAGGGAAAAGCTCATCCCAAGCACCATTATAAAGAAAGCGGTCTAGTTTAGCCAATGCTGGTATTGATCTATGGTTTGACCAGGTGAAGGAACGGTTACTAATCGGTGGATCGATCAAGGAGCAGTCAAAAATGAAAGAATTGAAGTCATCAGAGTCTTGGGATAGATTACCTGAATTTCTATCATAAACAAATCTGGTAGTGTTAAAATCTCCACCAATCACCCAAGGACCCGAGAATTGGGATGCAAGAGAGCAACAATCCGACCAAAGAAGGGATCTATCAGATGCATCTTGAGGGCCGTAAATATTAGAGAAGAAGTAAATTTGGTTTGAGGGGATATGACGCAGTGCAACGTGAAGTGCTGATTTATTTTGAGTGGACCAATTTAAGGACCAAATTGATTCATTCCATGCTGTAATTAAGCCACCACGTGTGTCAATTGCCTTAACGAAAGTCCAACCGGAAAGGAAGGAACCCCCCACTAATCTAAAGAAATTTGGAAAAGGGTCATCAAGTTTAGTTTCTTGGAGGAAAAGAATATCGATTTTTAAAGGGAGCAAAACCAGACTAATTGCATGGCATTTTGAGGGGTTGCCCAGGCCCCTAACATTCCATGAAACGATTTTCATTTGGCACCATTGATACGCTCAAGTTCCAAATCATGCATGGAAATATAGTGTGATTCACGTAAATTAACACCCATGCAACGTGACATTTTCCTACATAGACTTTTATTTGCAGAAGGAAAAACAACAGGAGTAAAAAAACTACCCGAGCCTTCAGGATGGTCCTCTTTGTTATTGATCCTTGCACTACGTCTGACAATGACCGGTGAAAGAAACTGGGTCCAGTTCTCTTCTTCAGCATTAAGGGTAGAGCCATCAGGGAGGATTTGTTGGAGGGGGAGAAAAGGTTGAGGTGGCGATTGATTGTCAAGAGGGATCGCGAGGGGAGGGGCAGTTGATGTGGGGTCATCAATTTGGAGTGGGGTAATTGGGAGGGGGATAGAGAACGGGAAGGACATAGGGATGTTTTGGAAGAGCAAGTCGGAGTTGAAAAGGTGGTTCATGTTCTGGTGAGGTGTTTGGGCTACTTCAGGGTCCACATCGGGTATGGCCATTGCATTTATGTCATTTGGTGCAATTTCCATGGAATCATCGAAGTTGTCATGCATGCAAGGAATCGTAAGCTCGTCAATATTACCAATAAGTAAGGATTCAGGCTTAACACCAGGGTGTTCGTGGATGCAGCGTTGGACTTTTATGAGATGTTTCTTCATATTGATGTTAACCACAAGAAAAGTGTTTAGGTCAATCCCCTCAAAAAATTGAATTTTGATAAATAAGTTTCTGTGGTCGAAGTGAGACCATTCACAGTCATCTAAAGCTACAACATTTCCCAAAGGACTAAGAATATTTTTGACTGCAGCAGAATTGAAACTTAGAAATTCTGGAAAACCTACCACCTTTGCCCATGATTCGCACTCTAACACCGCTTCCGGTTCCCATTCAGCCTCAGACCAAGGCTCAAAGTATATAGCTCCTCCCGGCTTCGCAAAGAGCTTCCAGAACAAGACTTGGTCTTTGATCCATGCGTTTGGGCAAGAGACGATGAAAGAGTTTTTTCTATATATCCACATAGGCCATTCGCGATAGTTAAAAGCATTAGATAGGATGAAGTGAAGCGATGTAATACTCCAACCGCCAGAAATCACGGTGCCAACAATGTAGTTTGATGAGTCTGCCATTACAAAGTGATTCATATTTTCAGAGTTTGATGTGGGAGAGATGGGAGAGGAGGGAATAGGAGTTGGAGAGGGCGTGGATTGCTGACAGCTGGAACGATGTGGACTCTTCTGGTTTCGATCAGATTGAGTTGATGCACGAGGGACCCACGCTGCAGAAGGTGCATCATTCCAATGGACACCTTTACGCACATGTTTTGAGATGCCTCTTTGCATTCTTTTTTTAGGGCAACATGTACATAAGTGGCCGTAGCCTGAGCAAAAAAAAACAAATTTTTGAATTCCTGCAGGCACTTGCCACGTGTCCTCTATCTGCACATTGAATACAGCGACGATCGCTCTTCAGGAAATTGACCATATTCTGAATTGAAGAGAAAGCAGGTAATTTTGATGATTTTCTCACAGACGTGCGATCAGATGAAACCAACGGAGGAGATGAAGCTACCTCCGCATAGGATTTTTTTGGCTTATCGTCTGGAATATTTTTCAGAGCATCAAAGCGGTTATTACAGGTAATCTCTTGAGGAGGTGGATGACTTAAACTTTGACGAAAGAAACTTTTTAAAGCGGGAGGAGAAAACGATTGACCAACTTGAGATGGTGGGGCGAGGGGACGGTGGGAGGAGAAAAAGGTGGGTTTATGAAAAGCTGAGCGAGAATGGTGCTGATATGAAGAAAGAGGGTGGAAAGGGGGGCGAGAGCGGAAGGAAGAAGGAGGATGATGGAGAGAAGATGAGCAGGGACGAGGGCGCGGAGCAGGACGAGAGCGGATGAAAGAAGGAGGACGACGGATCGAAGGAGGAGAAGAACGATGAGGCGGAGGAGGAGAAGGAAGGATAGGAGGACGGGGGCGGAACGCGGCACGATATTTGGCTGGAAAGGGGAAAGAGAAGCGGAGGGAGTCCGCCATTGGTCTCAATACTGAAATGAATTCTTTTTGTGAAGTGGATACTTAGATACCTTCATAGCACTTCTTCAATTGGCTTTTTATATAATTGAATACATGGCGGGTCTCTCTTAGAGATTACAGTGATTCAGATTATTTTAGGGACAGAGATGCATAGAAGTTGGTGGTTGGCTATGACTTTTCACTCGACATATGCTTGACTTCATAGAGACCAAAGTTGCATTCTATAGAAGCTTAGCCGACTACCAAGGTCGAGCAGCATATCCATTGTTAAAGAAACCAACAAGTGATTATATTTACATCAGCTATTGAATGATCCTTTTATGGTTTTAACGGAAAGTAGAGCTATACATAGGTAGTCAGGGTGTGATTTAACTTGTAGAGCGTCAAGCATATAGTTCTTGGATGAAGCACATTAATGTCGGATATATTTTTTTATGCTTGAGAAAGAACGAAGTTAGATTAAGTCCTAAAGATGAGCACTATGAAATATTCTTCAACCATAATGACAAAGTTAATTCCAAAGGATTTTGATTATTGCTCAAAGTTGACTAGTTTGATTTCAACCGCTTGAGCGTCATAAGGGACCGACTTAACAACAAGTTTTATTTATTGATGGATATATTTAAACCGGGGTGAAGTATTAAATTTGAATCATTTAAATTTATTCCAAGTTTATAGAGAAGAAGATATTGATTGATTTCAATATTCAATCTAGCATGAAAAACAAATTCGAAAGACAATCAACTTGTATTTAAAGAGATATTAATTAATTTTAGAAATCATTAAAATAAGGATATACGTGGAAACAAACACAGATATGCTAAATTTGTGTTGAACTCAACTCAAGTAAGTCTGAAAACATTTCATCGTTATCTCCAAGGCTATATCCGATCTATAAATATGAAGATATTTGCTCATCTTTTCATCATTAAAAAACTAAGAAAAGCGCTCTACACCATAATATTCCCAGTAAGATTCATATTTATGTATATCTTTTTAAGATGAGCGAAATTTATTGAGTGATTCACTCTTTTCATGTTGTATTCTCTCTCAGAGTGAAGAAATAAATGGTTTTTGTGTCTCTGAGGACAGCAGAATACTTGAACCATGTTAATCTTCTATATTTTTTGGGCATTGTTATTGACACTCCAAATATTGTTAAGGGGAGGTCAAATTTTAAAAACACTCCAATCATAAAAATAATGTTAAGGGGGGGGGGGGGGGGGGTCACGCACTTAATTTTTTACATTCCCTTTTGCCCTCGTTATAATATCCGGTAATAACATCAGTTACCATCCCAAATCCAAATCAATTTCAAATACAAAAAACCAAATCCCTAAATTACTTGGAAAAAAAAAAACGATTGTTTGAGAAGAAATAATGGTATGAACAAATAACGTAATACCATATTAAAAAAATAATTATTCGACATATGTATATCGATCTCCTATCAATGATATTTTTTCATTTAATCTAACAAATGAAATTATTAATAATTTGATATAAAAATCTGATGTAGTTGACTAATATATCGTACAAATTTTTTTATTAACAAATAAAAAAGAGATTATTGTAAAGAAGGCTAATTTGGTAAAATAAAGTTTATTTGTTAAGGGGGTGCTCTCTCTATTGGTACTCCCCTTACCAAATTTTATTTTAAAAAAAATTTGTCCTCCCCTTAACAATATTTGGAGTGACAATAACAACTCCCTATTTTTTTTCTTCCTTTATTGTTGTTTTAGTGTGATTTCATATTTGATTTTAACTTGCATTCGTGTTCAAACAGTCAATACTAGATTTTGAATTAATTGCTTCCACTCATAATTTTTTTTTCACAATAAAATTATACTATAAATTTCACTAAATAAGATTATCTACTGGAAAAATAACAAATTCAATGTTTCAACGTGGTAACCAATCCATCAAAGCAGATTTGCACAGGGCCCACGGCTACTTTATAAGAGAAGATAAATCCGAAGTTATGTCAGCCTAATCAGCCCAGTAGATTAAAAAAGTTTCTTGGTGTCTACAGAATCAAAAATGCTACTATGACAAAAAAAACTTTTTGTCAAAAAATACACAAAAAACAACAAAATAGGGGACTCATCTCTTGAATTACACAAATACCCCTCTGAATTCAATGCTTACCACCCTTGAATTTCGGAATTACCCCTGAATTCCGGAATTACCACTGTTTCTTATTTTTTTTTGACCAAAAAAAAAAATAATAAAAAAAATGGGGTATTGTACCATATCTGATATCGAGTTTTAAGTAAGGCCGATTACGTGTTTCCTTTTTTATTCGTAACCCTTTCTAAAATATTTTAATTTTTGTTTCCTTCGTCTGTTAATTCTCTCTCTTTTCTCCTGTCTCTCTGAGGTTTTCGCACAAGGAACGTGAAAATGAATGCGGTACGTTTATTGTATCATCACTGCTACGTAAATTTACATTTCAACGATTTTTCCCCTTTGTATGTGTATGTATATGTATGAGTAGGCATGGAATTTCAATATCGTTCGAATTTCACATCATCTTTTTAACAATTTTGGGCAGCTATGGTCAAGTAAGAACTACAAAAACTATAGTTGGATTAAGATCTTTGTTGATCTCTCTATAAAGCTATTAATTCATAATTGAAAATTTTGATTTTTAAGTTCGAGTTATAATTTTATCCCTTCACGGCTTCATATTAGAAAAAGGAGGAAAAATAAACAAACCTCGCGGCAAATTTTATTTGCTTCCCAATATTTACTGTAAGTACCCCAGCAAGTTAATTAAAAAAAAAGGTATTTACCATATAATCCTTCTCAAATTATTTAGTTTTTCTTTAATTTGCATTATTATACTTTGTGATGATATATGAAGTATTTTGCTCATTCTCAAATAAAACTTTGATTATGATTGTTATTGCTTAACACTGAATCTAAAGAAAAGAATCTAACTGAATTTGGAAAATATGTACACTGTCTGGGCTGGGGTTGTGTTGAAGGCTAGCCTAATGCAAAATTTTTATAAAACCCTGATGAGTTATAAGCTTGGAATCAAATAATCTCTGGTGCAGATTAAGCGGAATTTATCATTACATAGTGCTGACCAAACTAGAAATCAATCAAAACCGAGCTAGTTTCACACTATAAATCAGTCAAAACTATTTTGTTTCACGCTAAATAACAGTCAAACCTATTTGGTTTACACTAGGAAGTGAGAAAGAAAGCAGTAAATCAAAAGGATTAAAATAATACAAGGGTACAATTGGTATGACATGGGGGTGAGAATGATAACTAATGGGTGTAATATTTTTAGAAATAATTGGGTGGGAAAAGAAACATTTGGTGGTGGTAATAGAAGCTGCCAAACTTTGCATCCCTTTTTTTTAATATTTGTTCAACCCACCTTTCTAAATTTTTGGGCTTGCCTTGGTCAAATTAGAACTAACTATAAAGATAGTAATTGGTGAAGAGCTCACCTCTCTCTGTTTATCTCTATATAAATCTACTAGTTCCTAATGCATAGTTTGATTATTCAAATTCTGGTTCTAATTTTATTTGTCTACAACTTCATAAGAAGAGAGAAAAATGAGAAAAAAAATAAAAACTCTTTAATAATCATATTTTTATATACTTACCGTATAAACTATTTAGCTAGTAACATTTTCAATCCTTGAAAATGTGTGTATCTGGCGCGTATGCTTTCAAATTTTACTTTTACAACCTTTGAGTTTTTGCGATTCCTGATTATAAATATATTTGGCTACTAAAAGCAAATACAAAATTTAATTTATTATGAACAAAACTGGGTTGGGTCCGTCTATTAACACCCCGTTATTTGCTCTTTACCCCCCGTTGATTAGGAAATAAAATGCACACCCCTTTGTTTTCTTTCCCACCCCGCTTTTACCCAAAAATGCCCTTGTTCTATTTTCATTCTCACTATTTCTTTTTCTCTTTTCTTCTTATTTCCAGCTTGCAGTTTATTAGCTCTGCTCTCTTTAAATATTAATCGAATTAACTAATATTTGTAGGCGACGTCATTAATTGACTGGTGCTGGTTATGAAAATTAACGTTGCACATGAATGTTGATTTATTTGAATCAATACATGCTATACTGATGATTTATTTACGTATTATTCAAGTCTTTGCAATTCTTGTATATTGTTGACTTATTCATCCCAAAATACATAATCATATACCCCGTCGACTTTGCAATTTCCAAATAATTTTTAATCATTATTTGCTAATTTATTCGTTGTTTTAATTATTTTTAATCACTGCTAGTAATTCTTATCTTTTTTTTTTAAATCACGTACACCGCTTTTTTTATTTTAATTATTGTTTGTGATTCAACCTCAAACATTCGTAGATGCATATAGTTGATTTTATTACTTTTTAATCGTCGCACAACATTAGACAAGTTATTAAATAAGTTGTTAAAGGGTATAGTTGGAAATAAAACTTTAAAACTTTAAGTCGGGGGGTGAAGAGCAAATAACGGGGTGGCAATAGCGGGACCCAACTGGGTTTATATTGTTACCGCATTAAAAAAAAAAGCCTAAAGGTAAACCATTTGATAGTTTGGTAAAAAATATTGCATTAAAATTTGATTTCTTCTGGTGCAAAGCCGATCGGTTTTTAAAGTGATCCATAACACTAAAAAAAAAATCGATATTACAGTTAGAAACTTATCTAGTGTCTCGGTTCGACGGTTGGCTGTGAACCTTGAAGCATCGTTGTTTGACATTTGTAATGATCCTCCAAGTGTGTATATGGAAAAGTGAGGTAATCTAACCTCTGAATGCTGAAAAACCACGAGAGCAAACCTCGTTTTGATCGGGATTAACCTTGGATTGTATAGCACTGCGGTTTCAGTAAACTATTTCGATTTTAATTGTAACCATTAATTGTGTAATGATTATACCATGAACTATTTTAAAGTTGAATTGTAAACATACATTGTGGGTGTTACTCCTGTGCACTTCTGTACTAGCACTAGTACTCCTAATTGCTGATTCTTTAGTATTGCTACTCCTTGTTTCTTACTGCTACGTAATGTTATTTGTTAATCATGCTATTATACCGTGAACTATTTTCAAATTGAATTTTAAATATGTAATGCAAGCCATAGTTATCAAAGCCCTCGCCTAGGCATGGCTACAGCCTGGGGCTTTTTTACCTTTCAAGGCGCCTACGAAGCATGAGGCGCCAAAAAAGCCCCAAAGGTGCCAATGCGCTCGCCTTGTGAAGCACCAAAAAGCACGCCTTTTGTAATATTTAAATAGAAATTAAAATTTTCAGCATTTGGCCCAATAGGAGTTCGAAATCCAACTTGGTAAGAAAAATGTGATTGTTTAATTGTTGATCTAGAGCATATTCTCTAAATAACGCCTCTTTTCTTTCGTCGACCTCTGGAAAAGCAAAAAATCTCTAGATTTCTTTCGTCAATCTACCAAAAAAGACATAATTCATGAAAGGTCAAAACTCTATTTATGACTTTACGTAATGTTGTTTATAATTTCTACATTTTAAGTATTTTGTTGCTTGTAGATTTGAGTTTGAATGACTTTATGCATTTTTAGTTTGATTTATGATAATTGTATGATGTTTTGTTCTATTAATGCTTTAATATGCCCTTTTTGAAACAAAAATTGTGTTTTATTGTGTCTTTAATATGCAGTTTTTTAGTTGAAAACTGGGGGAAAATGTCATTCAAGGCGCCCAAAAAAGCCCTAGGTGAGGGCCTGGGGCTTTTTGAAGCTTTTTTCGCCTTAACGACTATAATGCGAGCCTTACTTCTTATTGTTGGTTTGTGTACTTTGTATTGGTGTTACTGCTATTTATTGCTGATTTATTAGTACTGGAGCTACTCCTTGTTCCTAACTGCTATATAGTGTTATTTATTAATCATCCTCTTATACTTTGAACTATTTTCAAGTTGAGTTGTAAACATGTAATATAATTATTATTCCTCATTGTTGTTTCGTGCATTTCTATATCAGTGGAACTGCTCCTTGATGGCAGTTTTTTGCAATGTTACTCCTTTTTCTTTGGTGCTTAATAGTAATATCTGTTAGTCATGCTAATTTAGTGTTGTTGCTTATTAACCATGGTTGCTGGTAAAATTGTTAAATTTTATTCATTGATCATAATGCTTTGGTTAATTGTTTAGTGCTTATGTTGTATTTTATGATATAGATTAGCATGGTTTGTTTTTCTGTAATTTACGTTCAAAATGTATGTCTGACTAGGGAAATATGTACGGTGTCAATAACCAGACAGTCAAAACCTTAAACTTTAAGATGCAACGGTTAGATTTACGGTTTGGTGCTTGTAACTATGATCCAGATAGACTGCACATCATTTCATCATATACCATGCTCTATGTGTATTCCTAATAACTGCTGTATGTTCTAATAAGAAATTACTATATAAAGATATAAGAAATAATTAGGCCTAATGTGTGCTCTCTTCCTTTTGGAAGATCACACATTTTTTTTCCTCAAAAAAAAAGAAATAATTAGGCCTTTATTATGTTGATCTAATTTATTTATAACTGCTTTTTAATAACTTTAGGGTGATGACGTGTTCGAGCGAGTTTTCCGCTGTTATTCGGTCACTTCCATGGAAAAGGTTTGTGTTAACTCTCAGTCCTCTAAATAGGTGTCAAGCGATTCTTACATCCATTTTATGTATTAATGTTCAAGATAGATAACTTTTAAATAAGCACTCTTTTCAAAAGTGTACCATGATTCAAGCCCTTAGATCATTTCTCGTTTATAATAACAGATTCAAAGTGAAACAATATATTCAAATTCCAAACATTCATTTGCTTCAAAGTTACAAAGTTAGGGAAAAATCATTTGCTTTAAAATTGGTTACTCACTCTATGTGCTTTTTTTTAACAGGATGGAATCGACTGTGGAAATAAAAGTAAGTTACTCAAAGTTTGTAATCTCGTCTAATGTTTTTAAGCTCTTAGTTCTTTTTAAATTGTTACTAGCTTCTTTCATGTATTTATTTCAATCAGCAATTGAAACTTGCATTAACATTCTAATTACCTGCTTTTTCTAGTTCTAATGCCGTTATCTGCCCTTGAAGTTCTATGTAAGATACCTGAAACTCTATTCTGGTGTTTTCTTTGAAGAACTTGTTATGATCGGTTAATTTTTTTATATTTTAATGAATTTAACACCTGTAGTGTTTATATTTTACCAGCATCTCTTAATATCGGCTATCCAATGGTTTTTGAAATAAAAAATGGATCAAATGGTAAAAAGTCTCACTGCGGAGTGCTAGAATTTACTGCTCAAGAAGGGACAGTATGCTTGCCACAGTGGGTACGTTTTGCAAGTATAAATATGCATGAATACACATATACATACGTATCACATACACACTAATATTTCTGCTTGCATGACCAATTCATGTATTTTTTTAAGTTCTAAAATCTCAAATAAAGTCCAGCATTAGTTTTTAAGCATTCGATGTTTTAGTTTGAAACCTACATGTATGAAGCAGAGAACCAGCTGCTGCATCTAATTCTTCAATCAAAGGCATAATATTTATTTGGAATTTATTCCATTATTATCGATTTTGATAATAAAAGAAAACAGCTTTTTTTGATTGGTTTAAATTTTTTAATTTTTTTTTCCCAATAGATGATGGACAATTTAGAGGTTGAAGCTGGTGGCACCCTAACAATGAAAAACGTATCACTTCCAAAAGCTTCGGGAATCAAAATACAACCTCACACTACAAAATTTCTGGAAGTCAAAAATCCAAAAGAAGTGTGAGTTCAAAGTGCCTACAAAGTTTAACCTTTGGTATCTAATCATTAGTTTCATTATTATCAAATAAAGATATTAACAGAGTTCAATCATTATTTTTTAAATCAGACTGGAGAGTGCTTTAGGAAAATTTTCTTGTTTAACGATGGGTGATACCATCATGATTACGGACAAGGATGAAAAGTATTACATTGATATTCTGGAAACGGATCCTCCTGATCGTGGTGCTGTCGATATTATTGACACTAACTGCAACGTTGATTTTGCTCCTCCGTTGGATTATAATAAACCACCTCCACTGAAGTTTACTATTAATGAAGGTACGTATTTTCTTCTGTAACATGTTTTGCTTAACACACCAAACATCATGCATAATCATATGATTGGTACCATATACATTTTTTTCCACAGTAGCCGAGAATCACTACATGAACAAGTTCGTTGGCATGGGAATTGCAAAACGGTTAGATGGAAAGCCCTCGGTTTTATCTGTTGCACCGATTGCATATTCTCACGAGGAAGAGGATGAACATGCCTGTTGTGATGCACAAAAGGTACCATTCTTCCCTGTTTCCCTTTTTTTAAACAGCTAAGGAAAGATTCCAATATTCCATTATTCCCTTTGAATTAAAAAAATATCCAACCCAAACTTAAAATTATAAAGATACCCAGTTGGGGTTTGATCATATGATTTGATGCTAGCTTATATTATACAAACACACACACATATATACATATATAATATTTATGCTATCTCATTTCTGTAATTTATGTAGAGCTGCAATAGCGGACAACCTATGAAAGGTTTGGCACCTGGGTTCAAGGCATTCACTGGAAAGAAGTATATCCTTTCATCAGAGGCTGCACAGTACACACAAGTCAACTGATTTTTGCTCAAGGATTCAGTTAGTTATTTGCGGTGTTCAACGAATGAATTTTAGGAATCATGATTAATAATTCAAGTTTGCCCCATTTTATATACATGATCACTTTTTATTAGTAACAACAAATGGAGAGCTCAAGTTTTTCCATCATATTTTAAAACTTCTTGGTAGCCATTTCTTCCATATGTTAGGGCACCATATGGATGTCATAATTAGTGTAGAGTTTCTATTTAAGTTTCCCACTTGTTTGTACGTTTAATTTTTCGGTAGTACTTGTAGTGCAAAAGGGAAGATTAGGTCTTTGTTTGATTTGTATCTTTGGTTTTCGGATTTTGCAACAATCAAAACGGGTCTACTTAAGATTTTTTTTTTTTTTTTCTTTTTCTTTGAAACTATTTTTGAAACAATCAATCTGGAAAGTGGTTCAATGTATGAAATTAAAAACTTTTTTCTTCTTTTTTAATGTGTTTCGGGAAGTACTACGAATGCGTAAAACTATTTCTCCCCCTTGTTTTGAGATTTTCCACTATGCACATCAGTCACCTTCTCTAATCAATATTGAAAATACAAAATAACAAACTCAAAAGCCAAACTAAATGGGATGGTAAGTTCTTCTAAAGCACCTCTAGATGTCACATATAATTATTTAGAGTGAACTATGGTTGATATCAATATAATATGAAAAATATGTTCTTAGTTAGAGTCCTATGCAAAATTATAGAGAAAGCAAAAGAGCATGAATGCTATTTAGGGGTCAAATTGGTTTGGTTCCTTTTTTATTCTAAAATAAATAAATGTTACATATATGTTTCCGAACATCATATTTTGAAGTTGCAGATTGATGTTCAAAGGTGATGGATTAGCAACTTGAATGATAAGAGAGTAGCAAGAAATTGTTTAACTTTTACTTGTTATAGATTTAGTTTACGCTATTATGAGAAACTAAAAAACTAAAAATCATGTTAAACAATTAAAATCAAGAATAAGTCAAAAGATAGTATAGATAAATAACGATCTTAAATCAAATTTTATGTTATCTTTATTATTTTTATTTTTATTTTTTTTTTGAAAGAAAATATCATACCAAAAGGGAGAATCTAGTCATTCTCTAACGGCTCACAAAAACGATTTCTGAATAACAGAAACCGTGCACACACAAAAAAGGAGACAAATCCGAAATACAACAAACGGTACAAAGCAATAAACAATGGAAAAGCAGCTCCAAACTAATCCTCTGACGAAGCAGAAGTTCCGTCAGCAAGGTAAGGAACGACGAGGAGTCCCAATATCCAAGAAAAGAATAGCTCAAGAGCAGCGAACACGCCTTTAAGAGAGCCAAGATGCCATGGGTGAAAAGCTCCATAAACATCCTAGCAACTCTGACAACTGAAGAGCTGTGAGCCTCCACAACTTCCATATGGACCCCAGAACCCATAAGTCTTCAATCCTTCCAACACTCCAGCAGAAATCGGTCAAGAATCCTAAGACAGAAGCAACCACCATGCTCCAAGCATTCTAAACCTTGGACCTAAAAAATCCTGCACAATAAACAAACAACATACGGGGGGGGGGGGGGGGGGGGGTTGGCTGTCGAATAAGGGAGGGGGGAAAGGATAAAAGCTAAAGCAATAGAAAAATAAGATAAAGAAAAATCAAAAGAAGGGCCAAAGAATATGAAAATAAAAGCAGGTGACAAAAACAAAACCAGAGACCAGAAACCGATAAAATAAGCAAAACAAGGTAACCCAATATCAACCGATGCCAGCCCTCGGATTTGGCATAGTCGATAAAATATCAAACGAAACCGCCAATCTCCTAGAGTGGCCACTCAAGACACCTCTTAAAGGACGGCCCCGAAATGCTAAGAAAACATCATTCCTAACTTTCCGGATAATCGATGGAGGATCCATTGCTACTTCATCGAAAACCGCCTTATTCCTGGAGCACCAGATGTGCCAGCAAATTAGACATGGAATCAGACGTCGTAGAATAGACCGAAAGGATTTACTAGAGTTCCCAGCCTCCCAGAAACTCAGCAAACCTTCCAAAGAGATGGCATTACCTCGGCAACCCATAAGGTTCCCGAAGTAATTCCAGACAGCCCTGGCACAGGAACCAGAGATTAACAAGTGGAAGGAGGACTCAGTGCGTCCAGTGTTGCAACACCTGCATCTGGACACGAGCGGGATGCCTATACGCTGAATGTTCTCATCTATTGGTTAACTATCCTGCAATGTTTTCCACATAAACAGAGAAACCTTTGGTGGAATTCAGACATTCCAGATAAACCTGAAAATAGGAAGACGTGGACCAGGAATCCATACTGAATCCCACGCTGCCTTGAGAGAGAAAGGAGTACCGTCCCAAATGGTACCATTCCCATGGCTATCCGTTAATGCCTTTACGGGTTGCATACGTTTCCACGTCTCACTAGCATTATACGGGGTACCTGTGAAATTCGATCTTGCTAGCCTATGGTACTTGGCATGGAGAAACGTCGTCCAAAGGGAGTTATTCGCTCCAAACCGCGCCCAAAGCTTGCAAGCAAAGGCCAAACAGATGTCCTTAGGGTTGCGGAGGCCAAGACCTCCCTCATATTTGGGATGACAAATGACGTTCCAAGAAACCCAGTGATGACGAGAAACGTTGTCCTTGTTGCCCCAGAAAAAGGAAGAGGCCAATGAACGGAATGAGCGAAAGAAGGAAGCAGTGGGTGTCATAGCAGCAAAGATATGAGAACCCATGGAGTCAAGGACAGACTTAATGAGAACTAGTCTATCAGCCTGAGAGATGAGGGAGGCATTCCACCTAATAATCTTACCCCTAACTTTGTCAGTTAGCAGATCGAAAATGGCGTTGAGCTTCCTACCTCGATATAGAACTATACCAAGATACGGAAGCGGAAGGGAACTAGCCTTAAAGCCAAAGGTAGATTCAATCCAGGAGGATCTAATCGAGGAAAGGTCTTTTGCAGGCACAAAGCAACTTTTGTTGGTGTTCACGAGTTGCCCTGAATAACTCTCGTACCGACTGATAAAACCTAGAAGGCAACGAATTGAGCGACGAGAACCATTAGTGAAAATGATGATGTCGTCAGCAAAAGATAAGGAGGAGATGATAGGGCAGTCCCTCGGAATACCGAACCTATGGATCTGCCCAGCATCGTAAGGGAGTGGAGTCCACGAACAAAAGCCTCGGCAGCAATAACTAAAAGGGAAGGGGACAGGGGATCTCCCTGCCGGAGACCTCTACCGGACCTGAAATAGCCGGAAGCCGAACCATTAATGAGCACGGAAAACCAACAGTTCAAGATTAGTCTCCAGATCACATCGATAAGGGGTTCCGGGAAACCGAAAGCCCTGAGGACCTTGATGATGAAGAACCACGACATGCGATCGTAAGCATTTGCCATGTCTAGCTTAACGACCACATTAGAACCTCGAACCTTCTTGTCGATCTGAGAAATCAGCTCCTGAGCTAAAAGGACGTTATTGGTGATAAGTCGTCCTTTTACAAACCCAGCCTGCGAAGATGAAATAATGCGCTCAAGATATGGTGCTAGTCTAGAGGTAATGACCTTAGAAATGACCTTATTAGAGAAGTTACACAAGCTGATAGGTCTGAAATCCGAGCAAGAGGTAGGATGATCAGACTTAGGGATGAGAACTAAATTAGTGGAAGTCCATCCAGCGGGGAGATCTTCACCAAAAAAGGACTGAACGGCGTGGTAAAAATCTGCCTGAATGATAAGCCACACGCTTCTATAAAATACTCCGTTGAAACCATCTGGTCCACTCGCACTGTCCTTGCTTAGAGAAAATACGCAAGTGCGTATTTCTTCCAAGGTAGGGGGTGCGACAAGGTCAGAGTTGTCCGATGGAAGGATCAAACTAGGAATGAAAGCAAGCAGGGACGGGTCAGGCGAGGAAACCGAGGGTAAGGAGAGGAAGGATTGGAAGTGGGAGAGAATAGTATCTTTGACTTCACTAGGAGTGGAAGCCAAGGAAAGGTCTGGGCGACGAATCTGACGGATGGAGAGAAGACTATTCTTCTTACGAATAGTCGAGTGAAAGAACTTGGAGTTTGTATCTCCTTCCATAATCCACTTAATTCTAGCTTTCTGACGAAGGTGGTCGTGTTCGATACGAAGTTCAGAAGAGAAAGTGAGCTGGGCCTACGCCCAAGCCTCCTTATGGACAACATTAGGCTCCTCATCAAAAGTCGCTTCCGCAAGGATAAGAATTTCTTCAGTCGCTCTAACACAGTCGAAAATATTCTTGAACACCTGCAGATTCCACGCCTTAAGGCAAGATTTGAGCCTTTTCAGCTTGCGAGAGAAGGCAACACAGGGGGCACCACTCATAGGAGCTATCCAGGAGTCGGCAACGACACCAAAGAAGGAGTGGTGAGTACACCACATGCTTTGGAACCTAAAAGAGGAAGGGCCAGATAGGGAGAAGGGGGAACAGCTAAGAAGCATAGGGGCATAGTCGGAAAAAGTGCGATGAAGATGGGTGATAGAAAACGAGAAAGGAAGACTAAACCAACCCTCAGTAGCGAAGATTCTGTCCAGCCTAGACAGAATCCGGTTAGGGCCTTCTTGGTTGTTACACCAAGTGAAAGCCGATCCAACAAAGGACACTTCTGATAGTCCCGAACGAACGATGAAAGCGTTGAAATCCGCAATCGCTAGACGGTTAACGGCATTTAAACCACGCTTTTCTGCTTGACAAGCAACAACATTAAAGTCGCCGCCAATCACAGATTCGGAAAATCCCAAGTCAGACAAAGAAAGAACATCCGCCCACAGGGCTTGCCTCTCAATCCTATCGCACTTAGCATAGACCGCAGAAAAGAGGAAGGACGATGAAAGATCGGGAAACGAACAAGCCACGGATAAAAGCTGATCCGAATCGAAGATAGGGTGGACGACAATACCTTTGGACCAGAGCATCCAAATCTTGTCGGAAACATTAGCTATGGCCCCACCAAAGCCAAGAGAAAGGACCGAAGAGGTAATCGCTTCTGGTCCCACAAATGGTTCCAGAAGTGCTACCAAACAGATAGAGTGCTTACGGACAATGCGTTTGAGCCTAGCCACTGAATCATCATTCCCAATCCCCCGGACGTTCCAGAAAAGGAAATTAGCCATGAAGAAACAACCCAAAGAAGCAACCAAAACAAGAGGAGTAGGCGACGCGGAACGAGCGAACCGCCTCGCTCAGATATGGTAAAGAGTATGACGAGTAGATCTGAAGATCTGCTTGGACGCCGCTACAGAGCGTGTGCGAATGGTACGGAAAGTGAGAGAAGCCATACGTCGACTACGACGATCGGATCGAGAAGTCGTGTGAGCAGAGTCCTCACGAAAACCAGAAAACCCCGAAGACTCATCAAGACGCAGTACAGGATCACAAGCGCCTTTCACCGAGCAACGAGGGGGGTAAGAGTTCTTAGTAAGGCGTGATAGACAATCATTAATGATCGCTATCTAAACCTTACTAAGAAGGGGAGGAGACCCAGAAGACACAGGCGGAGCTGAAACCGATCTAGAATAAGAAGAAGGGGAAGGAGAGGAAAAAGAAGAAAATGACAGAAGAGAGGCGACAAGAGGACCAAAATAAAGAGTGGAGCCGCTCAATGGAGACAACACCAATTGCTGTATGAACTTTACCAATGCAGGTCTATCATCAGATTGATAGGCCTGAACTGAAGGTAAAGTTCCAACAACGGACCACGAAACTCCTACCGAAAGCGACGACAGACATGAGAGGCCACCTCTCCGGTAATCCGTATAGGGAACGAACTCAGCGTCCACTATACGCCTACAACAGAGAAGCCACTCATCCCATGAAGCCGATACACAATGTAGCTGACAAAAGGGGCCAAAACCAAGCGATAACCAAAACAAACTAGTCACTAGCGACGCGTAGTCCTCGTAGTGACTAGCGAAGAAGCCATGCCCAAAGCCCGTAGCAAAGATCACAGAGCTTAGCCAAAAAGAAAAAGCCCAGACAAACCAAACAAAGCTGGGGAGCAAAGACCAACTGAAAAAGTAATAAACAAAGACACAGAACATGTCGCTAGCAAACCATCCAACAACAAAAAAAGGGGAGAAAATCCCACCGATCAGGAAAACACCGAAGCCATGGGGCAGTCTCACTAAAAGCAACCATACAATGGTGATGCACATTAAACTCTTCAAGAGCGATAGTGACAAAGATAACAAGCCAACAGAGGTAAAAAATAACCGCTGCAACCTGATACTCACACCACTCCCACCGAACTCAATGCACACAGAAAGGTCCGCAGCAGAGACAAAAGTCAGTAACGCAATGTTCCATGATGAAGGAACCACGTACAACCTACTAAACTTACACAGTAGTAATTAGCCAGTAGATGCACAAAGCTCCAGAGGAAAGCAAAACACATTAACATCATTACGACCAACACAAACTTGCAACAGCCCACAAGAAAGACGAAAAGAAAAGATAAGGGGTACCTGGAAGTATAAAAGATGCGCCTCGCAAACAGACTGACCAAACAACTCGGCATTCCGAAGCGAGACCATCGCCCCTTGGTCCTCCTCCTCCGCAGTCGAAGGCGACCACAACTGGCAATCACCCGCAACCTGGTCCAGCGAATCCATCACCGCACCCTGCAACCTTTCCGGAGCCACACCATCCACCGATGAAAAATCAGATCCAAGAGCTACACTTTCTAGTGAAAAAGAGGTGATGAAATCCTCTGCATCACTAAGCCGTAATAAAGCCTGATCTGAACAATAGTGATCAACTATACTCAGTAGCCCTGCTACAGAAGAATCCAAGAGCGAATCTCCCTCAAGAACAGAGAAACTATTTCCAACCGCTAGAGGCGGAAAAGGTTGTTTGAAAGCCTTTCCTTTCGCCAAAACATGGGACAAAACAGAAGTAGCAGGATCACAAACAGGAGGTGGCGATATCTTAGCCCGTATTGAGCGGCGACAAGAAGCCCGTCGATGACGATACGCACTAGATTGACGACCACCAACTATTGGAGCCGATGCCACTAACGAACAAACATACTGCTCCGGGTGGAGTGGAGTGGTCAAATCTCCACCACCATCACTAGTAGCAGATATGACATGTCCGAAAGAAGGACGGAAAACACCGCCACACATCAGAGAACCCACAGCGAAACCATGAACCGCCGAATAACAAGAGGAGAGAGACTCCTTGAAGCTCAACCTCGGAAGAAATGGGGTGGTGAGATCCCCTTCCTCACAGTTGCCTTCGGAACTGAGCAACACACTCTCTACTACCTGCGCTGAAGTAGTTATAGCAACTCGACGAGGAGCTAGTCGAGTGACAAGAGATCCAGAGAATTTCGGAGAAAGCTCCACGAATTTCCGTGCCACAAGTAAGAATTTGAATCTCGACAGCTCCACAAACGACACAGATGGATCTCGAAACCCAGTTTTCGAGCCAGAAATAAAGACAGCGGAGGAGCCGCCACTTCAAGAATCGCCTTAGCAATCGCCTCGAAGGAAGGTCGAGGTGACAAAAACGAGCCAGAGATCACATAATTGCTCAACAAAGAAGACATTGCCAAAACCCTAACAGAAAGGGGGCAAACTCACAAAGATGCAGCGAGAGCAATAGAGATTCGCTAACCAAAAGCTGATTAATAAAAAGCAACAAGCGAAGAACAGGAGAGAAGCGAGCAAAGAAAGAAGGAGTCGCAAAGGGAGGAAGAGACTCAGATTTCAGATGGCTGCCATTTTTGACCGTTGCTTGAATAATGGTGAACTTATGTTAAATATGTTTACAATTTCAAACCTTCGTTGTCTTTCAGTTATCTTTATTAATAGTTGTCTTAAAAGCGCAAACTTCTGATCCGATTGTAAACTTTCAAAATTGCCTTTCAAATACAATTCTTTAAATAATTGACATCCTATAAAATAACAGCTAAAGTAATTTTTTTTTTATAAAATGTTAACATTTCTTAAAATTAGGTTCTAACAGATATTTTTTTGTTACAAATTCAACAACGTTTTTTTACATATATTATCAAATTTAATATCATGTAAAAAAGGATCTTACAAATAAATTTTGTATACATGTAATAACAAACAAGTATTCAAACTAATAAAAAAAAGGTGAATATATGCAGCAACTTTGAATCTAAAACTCAAACCAACTACACATTATTCAAATGCAAAAACTTTGCTAAATATTTTATAAAACCATTTTTATTGAATATGTAACATGCATTTTTTTTATAAAAAAATTTACTCACGAAGCATGTGTTATCATCACGTGTGTGTCGTAGCTTTCATGTTATGTAAAAAATTTGATAAAAGAAATAACTCACGCGCAAAGAGCATGTCGCAATGCTCGTTGTACGAAAAAGGTTGAGGCTAGTACCCTAAAGATTCTTCTTTCTTCCCATCAAAGAAAAAAACAACTAAAATTTTACATTTTTTTAATCTCCGTTTCTCACTTTGACATTTTTACCATTTTGCACCTTTTAACTTTTTTTTGTTTCTTTACCACTAAACTTGATGGGTGCGTTAGGTTCATAGCAGCATCCACGCCTGAGCGGAACGTTAATATCAAAGAACACCATGTTGATAAGGGATGTAGGTTTCGTTAGTATCCTCGCTTGGCGTTTAGTGTTTTTTATTTTTTAAAAGGAAAACACTTCCGTTGGTGGATGGTGTTATTCACAGCCACCACGACTGAAAGTGTTGTCATCATCCACGTTGCACGAGATTGTTGTTCTTATCATCTTGTTTTTTTTAACGCTTTGTGCCACTAATTTAAAGGGTGCAAAATCTATACACACGCACTGTAACAACCCCTATTTTTATAACGTGTAATAACCATAAATCTAGGCAGAATTAATTTTTAAAATAAGAATCAAGGGAAACGGGTTACGCCATTGCGTTCGTCTCGAAATTCTGCTTGGAAACGAGTCCGAGTTTTTGAAGATCGGAGTCCGTATGACCAAGTTATGACCTTTCGAAGTTTTCAGAAGTTTTTAAGTTAAAACAGCTCAGAATTCGAATTCAAATTTCGAATTTCAAACCCCAGAATGGACTGAGCGGGAAATTTCCTGC
Source organism: Allium sativum (assembly GCA_030737875.1). Classification (NCBI taxonomy): domain Eukaryota; kingdom Viridiplantae; phylum Streptophyta; class Magnoliopsida; order Asparagales; family Amaryllidaceae; genus Allium; species Allium sativum. The sequence continues at coordinate 507,196,334 of CM060912.1, forward strand.
CCAGGACCAGGTCGACCTGGGGGTCGACTATGTAGTCGACCTGCCCAGGACCAGGTCGACCATAGTGTCGACCTGGGGGTCGACCTAGTGGCCGACCCCACTTTTGAAGCTGGATTCACTCTGATGTTTCTGGCCTCGTTTCTGTCTACATTCGTTGACCTGACCCTATATATACAGCCTCTCACACTAGTCTCTCTACACAAAATTCTTTCTGACCTTATGCTGCTCTAATTCTGGTTGAAAAGTTAAAGAAAGAGACTACTTCTTCTACGTCGAAACTACGTTAAAGAGAATTGTTGATTTGGGGACTTCTGTTAGGACTTGACTAAGCATATAAAGATTCAACATCGACTCTCTTTTTCTAATTCTCGAACCACGATCTGTAAGCCCCAGTTATTTTTAGATTTAAACAGTAAGTGTAATATGAATATGTTGTAAATTGAAATTGGACCTATGTATGATGACTGTTTTACATCCATTCTTGTTCATCTTGAATCTTGACTCTTGGATATTACTATGACATTGATTTGGGGCCTATTCATGTTGTAAATCAAAAAGAAAAACCCCTCATATTATCATGTTGAATCTGCTTTTAGTCACAAGTTTATGACTATCACCTTATGTCAATAGCTACCATGACTATACTATCACCTTATGTCAATCGTTACCATGACTATACTATCACCTTATGTCAATCGTTACCATGACTATATTATCACCTTATGTCAATCGTTACCATGACTATACTATCACCTTATGACAACTGTTATCTTGATTAGTACCTCATTTTGCTAGATTTGGAATCTTTATATTTGAGGCCAATATTCCATATGCCAGTAGTGTTATAATCTTTTATCTCAAGTCATACCATGCTATGCTAGTAATCACTTTTGCCACCTTATACCCGTCCCTTTTTATGTTATTCCCTAATTAGATTTATTTGTATCGATTCGAGCTTACGTGCGATGGGAATACGATTTGGGTAGACTAGGTAAAACATGAATTGACTTTGAACATAAATGTTATTATAACTTGAATCTGGATATGGACATGAACTTGGCACGATTTGACATGAGACATGACATGAAAACTCGACATAAATTTTGACATGAAAACTCGACATAAATTTTGACATGAAAACTTGAACGTGGGCATGATAATTAGATAAACTTGAAAATGGCCAACTCGAGGTTGGGTTGAGTTTGTAGTGTAAATCTGCCTGGAACCGCCCAGCAAATCCAGTGACTGCAAACAATAAGATCCAATGTGGGTAGTTGGTCATGTCGCACGAAAAACCCGAGGTTAGACTATGTTGTGGTGTAAATCTGCCCGGAACCGCCCGGCAAATCCAATGACCACAACAGTTAGTCTAATGTGAGAGGTTGAGGTGCACTAATGAATTAATGCCACATGATAGGGTTAAGTCATGAACCACTTGAATATACTTAACCAACTTGACACGATGATTTGATAGGGTTAAGTCATGAACCGCTTGAACACACTTAACCAACTTAATACATGAATTGGATAGGGCTAAGTCACGAATTTGAATGACAACACTTAACCCATTAGAAACCCTAGTTACGCGGTCCTTTTCAGCAGTAACCCACTTAGATGTATCACGATACCCTGGGACTAGGCAGCGTGGGGCACGATTACTGGGCTGATTGTAAGCGACCAGAACGACGGCTGAGTAGGTGCGCCATTGTAGGTTCAGGCGGACTATGGTCGTGCACGTAGTCTGGAGTTGAAAAAGCAGGCTTTGGGCATCCGTAGATTTACACTGTGTGTGCTTGATTCGTGTCGGTGGTTGGCACCATAGGACTTGATACACCCTATGGTGAACCTAGCACAGGTAACAACATTTCAGGATAGGGCCGTATTGACACAGACACATGACGAGCTAGGACTCGTAGGGAGCCGATCGATTAGTAGATCGTACCGTAGGACCCCGTAATGGGTCACTTCATGATACTGGGCTAAGGGATCATTTAATACTTGACATGGGTTAGAACACTAGTACAGTTGGTGCAGCGAATCTCGAATATGCGATGCTAGACTTGACTTATCCTGTTATCTCAATTATTCTTTCAGTTTTGTTATCATCCTTATGTTTAATTCCAGTTTTCTCATATCATGTTACCTTTACTAGTTTTCATTCTGAAAGTCACTAGGGCTTACCAGTCTTTATGACTGACCCTTTTTCTTTTGCCTCTTTTTCTTTCGTCCCCCCCCCCCCCCCCCAGGATCTCAGGGAGGAAACACTAGCTCTTAGCTTGGATTTAGCTTGCTTTCTGACAGCTCATGTACGGTTTGGTCTTGGACAATGCTATGGCTGCTTCTGCTATTTATGGGGAATAAATTACTTTTGTTATCTTAAGTTTATGCTTCTTTATTTGGAACTTGATGTAATGGAATAATTTGTACCTTGGATATATGGGGTTTTGACTCTTTTCTTGAAAGTAATAAATTTGGTTTTTAATTTCTACCGCTGCTTTATTTATGTTCTGCCTTGTGATATCTCTGTGTATGTTTACCTAGATAATACTCCACCAAAACTAGTGCATTCCCTTTGTGAGTGACCCTAGCGGAGGTGGGATGTTACACACACACACACGATTTTTTGAAAGCATTGACGTAAATTCCATTCGGATACTAGACCAGACTTACTGCCCAGGTTGGCCTATTAATTCCTTTATATAAGTTGATTCAAATTCAACGTCCCCTTTTATTGAGATATATTTAGAAAGAGATATTGTGAGGGAGAAAGTTTTTTAGGAAAATGGGTAGGAAATATCTCTTTACATATTTGTTTTCTAAGAAATATCTCTTTACATATTTGTCTATTTGTTTCCTGTTTTCTAGGATTTCCACGTCATTCCATGTCATTTGAGGATAAGGATATCTTGTGTAATTGTACTATAAATATGGGTTCATGAATGGTAACGGAAGCAAACAAAGATTCATCAAAACTTCATATTCATCAGTTCTTCATGGTATCAGAGCCAGGTTAGAACAATTTTTTAAGGGTAGTATGATAAAGCTTCTCAGCGGTGACGTCGATCAAAAGAAGTTTGGTGGAGATATTCCTTACAATATTATGTTCGGTCCTGATATTTGTGGCAACAACACCAAAAAGGTTCATGCCATTCTTACCCGTGATGGAAAAAATCACCTGATCAAGAAGGTTGTTAATGTGAAAGGTGATTTTTTAATGTTTATACTGGATTTATTTTTATAAATTCCCAGGTGTGATACTTGTCTCAACACGTCCCCGCAGGTGTGGCAATCTCACACATGGATCTTGGAAGTGATGTGGGAAAATGTGGCTTGCACACACGAATTATTCTTTGCTCTGATACCAAGATAGAGAACCCCAAGTTATCACAAAACCAATTGGCGATGTGAAGGGTGGACTTTTAATATTTATGTTGACTTTTATTTTTATAAACTCCCTGGCGTGGGACTTGTCTCAACACGCCTCCACACGTGTGACAATCTCACACGGGATCATTAGGTGTGACATGGGAAAGTGTTACTTGTGCACATGAATTATTCCTTGCTCTGATATCATGTTAAAGTTTACTAAACCCAAGTTATCACAAAACCAATTGGCAATGTGAAGGGTGAACTTTTAATGTTTATACTGTATTTATTTTGTAAATTATCCAGTGTGGGACTTTACTCAACACGCCCCCGCACTTATGGAAATCTCACACGTGGATCTTGGGAGTGACATGGGCAAGTGTGGCTTGTGCACTCGAATTATTCCTTGCTCGGATACCAAGATAGAGAACCTTAAGTTATCACAAAACCAATTGGCGATGTGAAGGGTGGACTTTTATTTTTATAAATTTCCGGTGTGGGACTTGTCTCAACACCGCCTCCGCACGTGTGGCAATCTCACACGTGATCATTAGGTGTGACGTAGGAAAGTGTGGTTTGTGCGCACGAATTATTCCTTTGCTCGGAAGAGGATCAGGAATCTCTTTAGGAATATCTTCATAACCCTTAGGTTTCTTATCCTCGGGGTCTAAAATTTACTCCTTGTCGTCCTAATCTTCAGCCTTCTTGGCTTCAGGGTCTTTGATCCGCTTGGGAGGAAATCTAGGCTCTTGAAGACAGTGGAACATGGTGTTTGGAACATCTCCCACCAAGAAAACGCGCTTTTTTCAAGTTGGGCATTTTTGAATCCCATGCTCCAACTTGAGGGTGGTACTGAGATATATTTAGAAAGAGATATTGTGAGGATGAAAGATTTTTAGAAAAATTGGTAGGAAATATCTCTTTACATAATTGTCTGATTGTTTCCTGTTTTCTGGGAAACATCTCTTTACATATTTGTTTATTTTTTTCCTGTATTCTAGGATTTCCATGTCATTTGAGGATAAGGATATCTTGTGTAATTGTACTATAAATAAGGGTTCATGAATGATAATGGAAGCAAGCAAAGATTCATCAAATCTTCATATTCATTAATTCTTCACCTTTCCATCTATCTTCCTACCACAATCTCATCATAGGCATATGTTTATGTGTCATTTAATTAATTTCTAATATGATGGGTTCCAATAAGCAATTAGATCATGTGATAGGGTTTGAGATTGGACTTGGTACATGAAGACACTGAATATAGAAACTGGAAAATTAAAGGTGTGTTTGGCTGTAGATTTTAATTTTGATTTTTTGCTTATACAAAAATGCAAACGATGCGAAAAACGATCGTTTTAGAAAATGAACTTAACACATAAAATGGAAAACAACCTTTTCTTATTTTTCGTGTTTTAGAAAATCGATGGAAGAACGAAATGTAATTCTACTGTACGTCGTTCGTTCAACCACTTCGTCGTGTCTTTAAGTTTCCTTCCATCTTCTCTGTCATTCATTCATCCGTCTCATTATACGTAATTAAAGGTGAAAACTCAAAAGGCAAAACACAAAATAAACCAAACACTATTTAAGCTTAAGCAACTTTCTTTAATATAAAGTTATGATTCACAACTTTAGATACATTCTGTAACACCCCGTATTTTCTGAGAATATTAAAAAAAATTGGTTAATTATGAAGAAGTTATTAAGCCTTGAAGTTTATATGCATATGAGAGAAATATATATAGATATATATAAAAATTAAATAAATAAACATGCAAAAAAGGTTTAAAACAACGAATTGGGAGGGGGAATAACCGAACCAGCCCATTTTTGAGGTCGACCTGGCCCTGCTGGGTCGACTAGGGGTTAATCCAGGGTGTTTGGCTGTCAACCCGTGGGCCGATTCGCTTAAATGCAGATTTTGCATTTGATTGGTTCTCATGGTTCAGGGTTAATCTAATGGTCCTAATTAACTTCCTACACCTATAAATACATCCTAATGCTAACCCTAAACCTAATTAAAATAGAATAGTTACCGTCATACCATCGCCATGGAAATCAATGGAGCCGCCGCCAGCTAAGAAAGAAGAAAAGCAAATTCAATTCTAATTCTCTCAACCCTAAAGCAAAGCAAAACTCTCTCTTTTCTTCTCTAAATTGTGAGTATGATGATCTTAACAAGATTATTATCATTTTAATTAGGTTGAGTTATGAATGGATTATGAGTAGATGATGTGAATTATCATATATGTTGTTGTAAACCCCTTTTGCTATCATGTATATTGTAAATCCAATTTTATGTGATGATGATATCTTATATGTTGTAAATCATGCTATGATGATGTTATGTATGTTGAAAGTTTCTATGCTAAGTTGTGATGAATCATACATGTTAAAAAGGCCATGATGTTACCATCTATGCTAGTTAGTTCATATTAATTAAATCATCATGTTTGGGTTATGTTGATCTATATGACAAGTCACATATGCAAGTTAGATTGATTAGAAAAGTTATGAACATATGCCAAGACATCTATTATGACATCTAGAATCATGCTATGACATATGTGATATCCTATGCTAGTTCACACCATCATTATGTTACCTAAAAACCCCATATGCAAGTTTATGTATAGATTTGGGCTATGATCATATCATGTAAATTGAGAGATTTAACAAGTTGACACCTTTTGATCCTTAACATGTGTAGTTTATGCAAGTTTCACCCCTATTATGATTAGATTTATTTTAATTGTCTATATATTGTGATAATTTATCTTTGTGCTAGGTGTTAGACTATACAAGTCTAGCCTATATTATGCGTTGAATAAGCGAACGTATAAACATGGGGTAGGGGTAATATTAAGGATTTAATATTAAAAAGTTGGGGTGCAATTGATATGATTTTGCATGCCATAAGTGGATGGCCATAATTGAGTCAATTATGGACATCATTAAAAGTTGACTTGATTAATAATTTGAATAGGGAATTATTAAAACTGGGGTAAAAGATTTTAAGTGTTAATCAATGCTTAGGACACGAGGTTGGACTCGTTTGTGACGTAAACCTGCCCGGACCCGCCCGGCAAATCCAGTGGTCACAAATGTCAGCCCAATGTGAGAGGTCCTAGGCCTAAACTAAAGCATAACGGTTGTAAAGACACGAGGTTAGACTCTTTTATGGTGTAAGACTGCCCGGACCCGCCCGGCAAATCCAGTTGGCATAAATGCCAGTCTAATGTGAGAGGTCTTTATGAGGTTATGGCCTGAATGAATTAAGAAATACTTAACTAGATAAACATGTAAGGTGGGACATGGGGGTTAAGTAGGTGCCTTGGGTGGCATGAGGAATCTCGGGGGTGCCCTTAGTGGCATGTGAAATACGATTAGTAAGACTTAACCAAACACACATGTAAATGAACATGACTAAGAGGGTTAAGTGGGATATACTAGTGACAAACTTAGGTGGGTAGCTTGTGGGGGCCCATTTCGACCAGTGTCCCAAACGTATCTTTGTGGGCTCGACCCAAGTCGAGGACGGGACACGCATGCTGGGTTCGACTGTAAGAGGCCAAAACGGGGAGCGGTGGCAATGCAAGTCCAACGGGTTTCGTATGCGTGTGTGGACCCGGGCTGGTAGGTAAGACGTTGTTGCATCGTGTAGGTATAAGCCGTGCATTCTCAAGTTGTATCGGGTTGCCACTTTAGGGGAGTGATACACCCTACTGTGGGGCCAGCACGGGTATCTACGAGTAGGGAGCCGATCGAAAGTGGGTAGTGGGGTACACCTAGTGGAGATAGGGGCAGATGGCACCTATGTAGTCAGCTAGGGGTACGTAAGGCTATTTATAAAGTTTCTGTGTGAAGCAAGTGGGATCAAACAATAGGGTGACTGGTGTGGTGCAGTGTAGTAATGTGCGGTGCAGTGTAGTAATCATTCGTTAGTAATTAGGTGTGCCTTTACCGTTATCTTTAACGTTATCTTAAACGCTATCTTTATCTTCCTAAGAGTTCATAGACATTTACTTGTCTTCCAGCTTATGCCTTAGTCTAGTTATTTTGATAATAGTATTGTTAGAATTATCATACTCGCCAGACTTTATGTCTGACCCCCTCTATTTCTCTCCTTTTTCCCCCTCCAGGTCCTCAGGTTGGGCCCAGCTCTAGTGGAGTTTGATTGAATTGCTTCATCTCTCTTTGGGAAGCTTGGACCGTTGAAGTAAAGTCCAGCTTGTTATCTTTTTAATGGCTATTTATGTAATGGGATTATGTATTTTTTTATGAAGATGGATATTGTACTTGGTTATTATCTATGGTTTTATGATGTAACAAACATGTTTAATTTCCGCTGCATTAAAATGAAGTTTTAGATTTCCAAGTACTATTTATTATCTGTCTTGTTGTAATTTTTCTGTTCTATATTCACTTATAACCTCCATGGAAGTTAATGCATTCCCTTTGTGAGTGACATTAATGGACGTGGGGTGTTACATGTGGTATCAGAGCTGAAGGTTACCAGATTTGATAAAAAGTTTTTGAAAACTATGTTTTAAAAAGGAAGTATTTTCAAAAGTAAAGCTTATTTTGAAAAAAACATAATCCCCAAAAGCCATATATCTTTCTTTCGATTCTTTGTTTCGAGTTCCTTCCTCTTTCCCTTTTGAATCTCTTCCTCCGTGTATAGATGCTTTTTCTAGGATATGTAAGAACTTCCGTGCGATGGGCGGAAAACCACTTTATGGGACTGAGACGTTGTCGAGGCTAGAAGTTGGCTCAACGGAGTAGAGGACTTGTTGGTACCTTTGAGATAGACGATGAAAGGAAGGTTCAACCAACTGCTTGGTTAATGAAAGATGAAGCTTCATTTTGGTGGAAGGTCACGAATGGAGAACGTACATGGGAGTTATGGATAGGACACATGATAAGAAAGTGGATCCAAAGAAGGCCGCTTGCTTCAACTGTGGTGAGATGCGACACTTCACTAGGGACTGCCCGAAGAAACGAGGGCAAGGGCAGAAGATAGGACCTACTTATGGAGGGCAGGCGAACACTCTCGAGGCTAGTGGATAGGATAGAATTAGGAAAACTTTCTGTGAGAGGTTTAATTTCCTTATCTGATTGTTGAGTTAAAACTCTTTCTGATTCTGGCATTTTGATTCTGTAATCGATACTCTGCACTTTAATACTAGTATTGTTTCTGATTCCGCTGTAGACTCAAACCCATAAGGGTTATGACTCATCTGCTTGTGATAAATTGAGGTTTGAGAGATATCTGTGTTAGGCGTCAAGTAGGACGCATACATTCTGGGTTTTATCATGCTTAGTTTTCTAAGAATCATTTGGTAATCTGATCTGTACTAGTAGTCTGTAAATATCTGAATATCTCTGATAAGGTTAAGATTTTCAGTTTTGACATTGTCTAAAGAGGGTAATCCTCTGAGTGTCAATCTGATATTGATTTCGGTCTTTGGGGTTGATACTTAGGGGAATTATTCTCTCAACCAATGTCTAATGGGAACCAAGTTTTTGTTTTATCTGTACTCGCTTCCATCGTTCGATTGTATCCTATCGATTGAATCTTCGAACTTTAGGTAGAAACTAATGGGTGTAAACATGTGTTTGAGACATGTTATGTTTGATGGTTGCAAGTGGATGCAAGTGGTTGCTAGTGGTTTCTCGTCGATGCATATACACACACTAGGCACTAGATCGGCTCAAAAACACTCTCATACTGCATATGGATGTGTGTGCATTTTTCAATTTTTGTGGATGCAGAATGATTGACTCCTCACATGGATGTTGCATTTGGATGAATGGTTATGCACTCATATAGAAATGATGTGTATCAAATAGGATTTCTTGCATACATATTTGGACTCATGACACTAACATGATTCACATTAAGGAGGTCAACTGGATCAGTAGACCGCCTGATTTTGCATTAGACAAGAAACATACACACACACTTTGCATATGTTCATACGGCATTAGAAACCTTCTAAGGACAATGGATGCCTATGATTGAATGGTTGAGTAGATGGATGTTGGATGTTAGGTTACATTCTTCCTAACTTGAAGATTTCGGGGACGAAATCTTTTAAGGAGGGGAGAATGTAACACCCCGTATTTTCTGAGAATATAAAAAAAAATGGTTAATTATGAAGAAGTTATTAAGCCTTGAAGTTTATATGCATATGAGAGAAATATATATAGATATATATAAAAATTAAATAAATAAACATGCAAAAAAAAAGGTTCAAAACATCGAATTGGGAGGGGGAATAACTGAACCGGCCCATTTTTGAGGTCGACCCAAGCCCTGCTGGGTCGACTAGGGGTTAATCCAGGGTGTTTGGCTGTCAACCCGTGGGCCGATTCGCTCAAATGCAGATTTTGCATTTGATTGGTTCTCATGGTTCAGAGTTAATCTAATGGTCCTAATTAACTTCCTACACCTATAAAAAAATCCTAATGCTAACCCTAAACCTAATTAAAATAGAATAGTTACCGTCATACCATCGCCATGGAAATCAATGGAGCCGCCGCCAACTAAGAAAGAAGAAAAGCAAATTCAATTCTAATTCTCTCAACCCTAAAGCAAAGCAAAACTCTCTCTTTTCTTCTCTAAATTGTGAGTATGATGATCTTAACAAGATTATTATCATTTTAATTAGGTTGAGTTATGAATGGATTATGAGTAGATGATGTGAATTATCATATATGTTGTTGTAAACCCCTTTTGCTATCATGTATATTGTAAATCCAATGTTATGTGATGATGATATCTTATATGTTGTAAATCATGCTATAATGATGTTATGTATGTTGAAAGTTTCTATGCTAAGTTGTGATGAATCATACATGCTAAAAAGGCCATGATGTTACCATCTATGCTAGTTAGTTCATATTAATTGAATCATCATGTTTGGGTTATGTTGATCTATATGACAAGTCACATATGCAAGTTAGATTGATTAGCAAAGTTATGAACATATGCCGAGACATCTATTATGACATCTAGAATTATGCTATGACATATGTGATATCCTATGCTAGTTCACACCATCATTATGTTGCCTAAAAACCCCATATGCAAGTTTATGTTTAGATTTGGGCTATGATCATATCATGTAAATTGAGACATTTAACAAGTTGACACCTTTTGATCCTTAACATGTGTAGTTTATGCAAGTTTCACCCCTATTATGATTAGATTTATTTTAATTGTCTATATGTTGTGATAATTTATCTTTGTGCTAGGTGTTAGACTATACAAGTCTAGCCTATATTATGCGTTGAATAAGCGAACGTATAAATGTAGGGTAGGGGTAATATTAAGGATTTAATATTAAAAAGTTGGGGTGCAATTGATATGATTTTGCATGCCATAAGTGGATGACCATAATTGAGTCAATTATGGACATCATTAAAAGTTGACTTAATTAATAATTTGAATAGGGAATTATTAAAACTAGGGTAAAAGATTTTAAGTGTTAATCAATGCTTAGGACACGAGGTTGGACTCTTTTGTGACGTAAACCTGCCCGGACCCGCCCGGCAAATCCACTGGTCACAAATGTCAACCCAATGTGAGAGGTCCTAGGACTAAACTAAAGCATAACGGTTGTGAAGACACGAGGTTAGACTCTTTTATGGTGTAAGACTGCCCGAACCCGCCCGGCAAATCCAACTGCCATAAATGCCAGTCTAATGTGAGAGGTCTTTATAAGGTTATGGCCTGAATGAATTAAGAAATACTTAACCAGATAAACATGTAAGGTGGGACATGGGGGTTAAGTAGGTGCCTTGGGTGGCATGAGGAATCTAGGGGTTGCCCTTAGTGGCATGTGAAATACGATTAGTAAAACTTAACCAAACACACATGTAAATGAACATGACTAAGAGGGTTAAGTGGGATATACTAGTGACAAGCTTAGGTGGGTAGCTTGTGGGGGCCCATTTCGACCAGTATCCCAAACGTATCTTTGTGGGCTCGACCCAAGTCGAGGACGGGACGCATGCTGGGTTCGACTGTAAGAGGCCAAAACGGGGAGCGGTGGCAACGCAAGTCCAACGGGTTTCGTATGCGTGTGTGGACCCGGGCTGGTAGGTAAGACGTTGTTGCATCGTGTAGGTATAAGCCGTGCATTCTCAAGTTGTATCGGGTTGCCACTTTAGGGGAGTGATACACCCCACTGTGGGGCCAACAAGGGTATCTACGAGTAGGGAGCCGATCGAAAGTGGGTAGTGGGGTACACCTAGTGGAGATAGGGGCAGATGGCACCTATGTAGTCAGCTAGGGGTACGTAAGGCTATTTATAAAGTTTCTGTGTGAAGCAAGTGTGATCAAACAATAGGGTGACTGGTGTGGTGCAGTGTAGTAATGTGCGGTGCAGTGTAGTAATCATTCGTTAGTAATTAGGTGTGCCTTTACCGTTATCTTTAACGTTATCTTAAACGCTATCTTTATCTTCCTAAGAGTTCATAGACATTTACTTGTCTTCCAGCTTATGCCTTAGTCTAGTTATTTTGATAATAGTATTGTTAGAATTATCATACTCGCCAGACTTTATGTCTGACCCCCTCTATTTCTATCCTTTTTCCCCCTCCAGGTCCTCAGGTTGGGCCCAGCTCTAGTGGAGTTTGATTGAATTGCTTCATCTCTCTTTGGGAAGCTTGGACCGTTGAAGTAAAGTCCAGCTTGTTATCTTTTTAATGGCTATTTATGTAATGGGATTATGTATTTTGTTTTTATGAAGATGGATATTGTACTTGGTTATGTTCTATGGTTTTATGATGTAACAAACATGTTTAATTTCCGCTGCAATAAAATGAAGTTTTAGATTTCCAAGTACTATTTATTATCTGTCTTGTTGTAATTTTTCTGTTCTATATTCACTTATAACCTCCATGGAAGTTAATGCATTCCCTTTGTGAGTGACATTGATGGACGTGGGGTGTTACACATTCAAGTTAAGAATATAAAAACCTTAATGAAAACAAAATGTGTTTTTAACTAAAATGATTGACCCTCTCAAGGAGATTAATGAAAATAGAATATTACTTGACATTGAATCTCTACTATTAAGAATACATGTATATCATATATGTTTGCAGCAAGCTTGTGCTTTTTTTTTTTTGATAATTTTAGTGGAAAGTTACAATTCTGATCAATCTCAGTTCCTTTTAAAGAATCAATATCTACTGGCTTCCACAAATCCATTTTTAAAACCTCAACGGTCGGTTGACAGGAATTTTGTATGACATAAAGTTAGACATGACTATTTGAAAAGGGAAAACCTATTTGAATACAGTTAGGTGATACAACGGATCTTCATCATTGGATTGATTTCAAATTTCACCTTCCATATTAAGACCAAAAAGATACGGTTCTATTTTGTATATATATTCGTTTGAGATTTTACACCTTATATTTTGTATCAATTTTTGAAAATTAGGTTAAATTTAAATTATATTATGAATTATTGTTTATTGAATTTTCCTTTAAGATCACTTTTGAAAAATGAAGTTACGTTTGAATTCCAAGGGTTTTACCTATTGTTTGCACTCTTAGCTTTGTTTCGCCACATTCCCCTCCCTCCACTGCTCATCCTCATATCTCTCTATTGCCAATTCTAATTGTGATGATTAAGTCTATTTGTACATATTGTACATCGTTATTTCTTCAATGATGATAATAGGCTTCTCTACCTATAGGACATTCGATGTAGCCAATAATTCTACCAACCCTCCTCACCTTTATCCTTTACCCCATGGTTTGTTATTGAACTAAGATCCTTTTCTCTTCCTCTAGTGCTTTGGAGGGTTGCCCGCTGATGATTTTTATTTCTTTACTTTGAGTTGATATAGGATATATATCTCATACTATAGATTTTCCTCTCTGACAAACCAATCCCACTATCCATCCTTTTTTGATTCATGTAACAGGGGAAAGATTTCCCATTCCTTAGCCGTAAAGATATGTGGCCATGAAAAGGAGATTAAGTGGAACAGAATTGACTGGGTGGTAGAGTTGTGGAAACACTTGTTTATTCCATATTTTGGACCTTAGCTCCATGGAGCAACATGCTACTGCTGAAGCATGGAAGAATTGAAATCTTAGATCAAAACACTATGAATGGATGATATGAACTGCCTAAACAAGAATTCTTGAATGGTGAACAACTAGAGCCTATTACTCACTACATTGTATTTACTCCTCTTTGTGTAGCTCCTTCCATCTTAGTTGCAGATTATCCTATGCCATTGTCCATTTTTATCTAGTTCTCATCTACTCTAACATCTGTTGCTCTGTGTTGTACTCCTGTTGATGTTATTTGTTTCATCTAGTTCCCTTTTTACCAGCCTTTGCAAGAATTAATTTTATATCCAGACTAGTTGTCTCCTCGCATATTTTTTGTTTGAATCATTTAGTTTATGAAGCTCCTTTATGGGCTTCTTTAACTAAGCAAAAAACTATAATATGGATTCTATTCCTAAATACTCCGAAATACTTTGAGCTCATACATAAAGACAATACTTTAGTTTTTTTACAATAAGAACCACTTTGTTGAATCTGACTTTTTTCTATAAATCGGACATTTTATACATGGTCGTATTTGATTATTTTAAAATAATTTAGTGGATTTGGCTAAAGTTATATTCGACGTAGTAATGTTCTTCTCTGTTTTTTCTTGTTAGAATGAGTGGCAATGTACTCTAGAAGTAAATCACATTTTCATTTATAGGATTTTCCATTTTCACTCGGTGGGGCCTAACATTGATTTGTACCAAGAAAAAGCTTACTCTACCAAATTTAGGTTTATCCATTAGAGTTTGATTGGTGTACCAAGAACAAGCTTACTCTACCAAATTTTAGGTTTGTTTGTATAATATCACTTCGTCCCATTAGAGTTTGATTGGTGTAAATTGGTTTTCATGTTATATTAGGAAGGTCGTTTACCTTGACTCTACTATATATGAACGCTATATGCCAACATTATCATTGATGTGAACTTAAACGAAACATTGTCTTTTTAAATTTTGGTTCTCTTTCCAAAAGTCCATGTGAGGTATGTCAATGTTTTTGAAGAAATTTGATATTAACGGCATGTGGTGAGTCTTTGGTCATGTCTTTGATGATAGTTGTGTTACCCATGACCATACCCTTTCAATGTCTTTGATGACAGGTTTTGTTCTTCTTTGCATCCCACTTGCTTGATTTCTCGGGAGTGTGTGTCCTCTCTTATAAGTAATAGCTTCATAGTGAACCAATGTTTTATTTCGTGGTAACTTTGGTAGTGTGTCTTAAAAAAAAGCATATGGCGGGAACTGACAATTATCGTGTTCCTTCCCTTATAATTAACCGCTTTCAGTTAATTTTCATTTATCTGCTTGCACCATTGTCCGCGGTTCACTTACAGTAACTCACTATATCCTAACAATTAGGCTCTAAAAGAACTAGTAAAAGTTTTACATTTTAAACAAACACGTTGCTTATAACTAATTCTTTGAATTACTTCAACTTTGGAATCTAAATTGATTTTAATTAATTATAGATAGTTAAATCTAAATCTTTTTTACCATTATTTAGTAAATAAATTTCATATAGTTTAAAATGCATCAACCAATTCACTATTCCTACTATATAGTAGTATAAAAATAAATCATATACCTTTGAAATCATGTAAGGATCCCATATTAACTATAATGGGCTTAGAATAAGCGACACATCTTGAAGGACCTACTCCTTGACCATCCTTTAAGCACTGAAAATGTAAATCATATTCAAATTTATTTGTTAATTTAAGTCATGTAACAATGTAAAGAACACATACACATTGTAACAACCAATGCTTTATGGTACATAATATAGGACATGCAGATAATTTAGTTTAATTATTATAATATAATGTATTTATTGAGTTAGTTTGAAAAGTAAGAAAAAGTTTATGTTAAGATATAAATAAAAGGATAAAATATAACGAAATCATCGACAATATTATTATAATATAATGAAATCATCAACAATATAACGAAAGAAAAAGTTTAATTATTATTATAATATAACGAAAGGGATAAAATATAATATCTCAAAATAGATGTACATAAACAAAATCATCAAGAATGTCAGATACAAACGAGTCACAACAGATAACAGGTACATCAATAATTATCCCGAAAACATAATGATAACAATAATAATACTGCTACTATAAATAACTAAGCCCCCATCGTAGGGTTCCACCTCCAAGAAATCACTAACCATCACTGATCCAAGCATCCTCACCTACTAACCTGTTTATGTTAAGAGGAGGGAGATCAGAATATAAAGTTCTGGTAAATGAAAAACATATAAATTTAAAATTGACTGTTTCCTATATTTGGCAGTGTAAATTCTTCATGTTATGTCTACGCAAACAAGCATACACAACTAAACATATGAGGCGAATGTCCTTACAGTCACTTAAGGCCTACATATTAATCTAAAGGCGGACATCCTTACAGTCACTTAATACCCCTATATGTTAATATAAGGGCGAACGTCTTTACAGTCACTTAATACCCCCACGAGGCGGGCTATACCTAGTCACTTAAGGCATTACCTAATTTATTAAGGGAGGACATCCTTATAACCACTTAATACCCTATGGTGGACCCCTAGCCACTTGAAACCTTGTCCCTAACGTCAACGTCATAGAATATATAAAAAATCCCCTTGTAGGTCGAGAAATAGAAACGACCACTTAATACCAAGTTTAGGTAGGAACACAACTTCATTTAAGACCCTCTTGGCGACCATATTGTTACTATCTAGCTGTCCGTACGGGTGAACCCCAAGCCACTTAATACTTCATTTAGATGGTGGTTCCTTTAGACCATTCATATAAATCATCCCTAAGTTAGCCCTCACTAATCCCCTAGATAAGAAACAGACATTACTTTGAGAACTACCCTACTCATACGTTATCGTCTATTAGGATCATTTAATACTTTATAAGAGAAAGGTGGACCCAAAGACCACTTGAAACCTAGAAGTGCGGGTTCCATGACTTTAATCCAGAACCAAGGAGTGAACCTTAGGAACGAACCTAGTCCTAACCACTTAATACCCAACCAAGGGTAGGTCAGCCACTTAGTATCTTCCCCAAGGCTGGCCTACTTCACACACAAATATATATACACACACACACATACACACACACACACTAGACATATCACATTAAACTGACCACTTGTAGATGCTGGATTTATTGGGTGGTTCCGTGCAGGCTTATACTACCAGTTGGGCTTAACCCCGCGTCTTAGTGTAGTAGTTATAATGGCCCATGACACCTAGACCTCTCACATTAACCAATCTTACTTGTAGATGCTGGATATGTCGGTCGGTTCCGGCCAGGCTATTGCTACAAGTAATGGTTAACCTCATGTCTGTATGTCATTAATTATAATCAAAGTCATTAACTCACGCACATGCATACAAGTTTCTATGGGGACATTCAAATTCTATTTCCTAATTTAAACGTATTTAGTATGCACTTAATACGAATTAATATTACATTTAATTACGCAATAAATATATAAAAATAAATAGGCGTGAATTTAGCGCACGAGAATGACAACCTAACACGTTTGAAATGTCAATCCCAACAATCACAATTAAGGTATACAAGTTAATCTCCTTATCAATTAACATGGTCTAACATGCATTTTCTCAATTAATGATTAAAAGGGAAAAAACAACACATATGAATAAACTTGCAACCTAGGCTTAAATAGTTATCTAAAAAATAGAAATATAGACAAATTTATTACATATGAAAAACTTTTCTTTTTGCGCTGCTTCACTTTTATATTGATATTGCATACAAAAACATATGATAATATATTGTATATAATACGTTCAAACCAATCTATTTGAATAGTCGTTTAAACCTATTAATTTACAATATACAAATCTCATGTTTTTAGCACACAAACATATATGAACACTAAAATATGAATCAAGTGAATTAGAACCAAAAACTAAAAATTCCGCAACACCTTAAGCTTAAATTTCCATTATCAAAATAACACAAACCCAAATACATCACTTTTGATTGACCATTTTAGCGATAAATAAAAAATAGGATTTGGAGGGTTTATAACATTTTATTTCCGTTTAATCCAAATCCCATATAGGCATAATATTCCAAATTTAAACTACAAAAGATAAAAAATAGAAATTTATAGGGTTTCCACTCACAGTGATTTGAGAATGAAACGTGTAGAATTCGATTTGGATCTAACCTTTGAAATCGTGCTCCAATCCTTTTACTAATATATATATATATATATATATATATATAAGAATCAAGTGAATCAAAATCTTTTTTATATATATATACACGCACACAAATTAAATTCCAGAACTTGAATCTATAATAATCTTAGAATTGATGATAGAACTGAGGTTATAGGAATAGAAGAAAATCCTAACCTTATCTCTAGAATTAGCAATGGCAGAAGGGCAGCATGGAGGCGCAAATAGGAATGAGAATAGGGTTTAGAGTGAGTCTAGGGAGTCATATTTATAGTTGCAAGTGTGAGTATAAACTATTGGATTATTTTGATTTAACGTGCTCCCAAACAAAACACACATCCACCACCACTCCGCCCAGGAAGGCAGTCAGCCCCCTTTGTAAGAGTCGACCCCCCTCCTATAGGGACGGTCGACCCCCTTCTAGGTCGAGCCAGGAGATTTAATTCTCCTGCAATGTTATTTTCTTATTAATTCTAAATTGGTTGCTTTGATTTATTTCCATGTGTTGATTACCTTTGTCCTCTTTTGCATATGAATATATACTCACAATTTCAAATTCACTTCGAATATTTGTTCATGCCAATCTATAATTATATATATTCTAAATTTATATTTATTATCTTTGAATTTCAAACCTTGTGCGTTAATATTTACACATAACTTGTTTTATTAATATCTTTTACATACAAACTCCGTTTTTTGTAAATAAAATATGAAAACGGGTCAGAATCTCGCGACAAACGCAATAGCAATTTTGTGGCCCAATTACTAGTTATCCAAAATTCCATTTTCAACCCATTAACTTATTTTTTGGCATAACCGACCGATTTTCATAATGTTCCGTTACACTCTTTTATTATGACTAATAATAAAATTACAATATAGTACATATGACTGTAGTTAGCAGTCAACTAATTCGGTTTTTAAGGTGGACCGTCCACCGTCAACTGCATTTATAGTGGATTATCCACTGAATCTTAACTAGATTACAGTATATGAGCTAGGTTAATTTACTAGACTACTATATTCCTAGCTCTCCACGCAGGAAGAGTATGTGTACATCACATGATATGATTACATACGTGCAAAAAGGCAAATAGTGCAGGACTGTAATAAATACAAGCACAAGTATACGTCAGTTACAACCTAGATTACAGATAGAACAGAAATAGCAAACTGTAGCTAGGAAGTGCCTCGAGCTCCACTGCAACAAGTAGCAGAACCAAAGCACGGAACATGATGCTCGCACCGATTTCATGGTACTAATAACCTTTGTAGCCAAAATGCCAAGAGGAATGAAAAAGGAAGGAAACAATAAGTGCACCAAAAATTCAGCGAACACGAGAGCCTAGGCTTCACCTACATCTCTAAAAATTGATGACTAGTAAACGTTGTTCCAGCACGCCTATCCTCATTGCTCACTATTGTGGCCACAAAATGTATTTGCTCAATTAAAATCTTATTAAAAGCAATACAGTTCGTTCGTGTTTGTATAGAAAAACTTCACCGAGTAAACCACATCATGATTCAGTGCCTAAGCTTCTCGTGGTATGACATAGTTCACCAATGAAAGACCTCCCATATAATAACCAAACAAGTGACTAACAGTAATCAAGATCGAGAAAGGGAGAAAAAAACAATTGCGTGCTTGAAACTAAGCTACATGCTCCAAATTGCTAACCAAACCCCTCATAAAACACATGATCAAGTGGACCCAGGTTCGTAATCACGAAACTACCAACAAGACTCTAACTTGTGAAACATTGAATACCAAATTCGTAAACTGCACCATCACAGACTAGATGTCGAAACGGGAAACAATAAAATGAAAATGGTGTTGTTTCTCTCCCTTTAGATCTACATTAGTGATCAGATCCGCACTGTTATCATTACCTACAATTGAATAACATGCAACGAAGTTCGTAACTGCCTAAACAAGTCACCAACAACGGTCAAGGATGACGACAGAACATGAACTGGGTAGATCTGAGTATATGAGAAGAGATTAAGGTATTATAGGGGAGATGTAGCTTAGCTTCAATTTTGTGGTAAAAGCTTAAATCAGGAAGCGAAAATTAGGTTTAAGGAAATCAAACCACAAGTGGCGAAAGCATAGTCATGAGAGGGAGATCTATTGAGGACGAGAGAGATGGAAGAAAGGAAACCTTAGAGTAGAGAAGTGAAGATGAGAGAAGATAAGAAATGAGAGATACTATGTCGCCATTTACGGTTTTTCCAGAAATCGAAGCTTTTTGTGTTACTGTAGATTGTGCCCATTAACTCACACTAAATAACCATGTTTTACACCCATGTTATTTTATAAGAATTAATAAACATCCATAACTCATAGTGATTATGTACTGTAGACTTGCTAAAGTGAGCTCAGTCCTAGCATGTATTTGTAGTAAGTGATGTTATATATATGCAAAACACCCCAATATGCATATAATTCTCTATGAGTGCACAATGCGCTTGTGTTACAACCATATCCTACCATCTGATTTAGCAACCACAATGCAAACATAAACGGAAATATGAGAGGAAATAATTACCTGATAAAATCTCTGGATGAGTTTGCTTAATCTTCTCCTCAGTTTCCCAGGTTCTTTCTGCAGGGTAATCTCTTCACTGTACTCAGACTAGGTGAAAAGATTTTTTTGCGGAGTCTTTCGATTCCATGCTCCATGATCTTTATGGTGGCACGAGGAACCCTAGACTCCAACTCGAAGCTCCCTAAGTCCCCAATATAATCTAGTTCGAATCTAACGGTTGAATCATGGAGGCATTTGCAAGGATGAGAAACATGGAAAACGTTATGGATCCCTGTTAAGCGCTCGGGAAGATCTACGCGATAAGCCAGTTTCCCAACTCTATTCATGATCCTAAATGGCCCAATAAATCTGGGAGCCAACTTCCTAGTCTTTCCAAACCGGATTGTCTTTCTAAGAGGGGAAAAGTTAACAAATACCAAATATCCAATGCTAAATTCTTGTTCCTTCCTCTTCCCATTAGTGTATGACTTCTGCCGGTCCTGGGCGGTCTTCATCCTCTGCTGAATCAAAGCGGTAATCTCCGTAGACTCACGGAGAAGGTCTAGTCCAATTAGAACTTTCTCGGTAGTTTCCCACTAACATGTAAGTGATTTGCATGGTCGCTCGTACAATGCCTCGTAAGAGGCCATACCAATGGCTGCTTGATAACCACTATTATACGAGAACTTTACCAAAGGCAAGTGCTGCTCCCAAGCTCCTTTGTAGTCGATGATGTAGGCTCTAAGAAGATTCTCTAAAACTCCGTTGACCCTTTCTGTCTGACCGCCGGTTTGCGGGTGATAGGTTGTACTCAAACTCAGCATCATCCCTAAATCTGCTTGAAGGCTTCTCTAGAATTCAATGGTGAAAAAAGGTTCTCTATCACTAACTATTCTAATCAGAATCTCATGCAGTCGAACAATCTCTTTGACATATAACTTAGCTATAAAAGCGGCGGTCCTTTTCTTCTTGATCGGGATAAAATGGACGCTCTTCGTTAATCGATCCACAATAACACAAATGACTCCATTTCCCCTTTGACTCTTTGGGAGCCCATCAATAAAAACACATAAAAATGTGTTCCCAATTCCAAGTGAGAATCTTTAAGGGTAACAAAAGTAACAACCCATCCTGAATGTTTGTATGCTATTTTAGTCATAGATAGGTTTGATTAATCTTATTGATAATACCATAGGTGCTTGTATGATATTTTAGTCATTTATAGAACAATTGATCGCATGGTTGCTTGGTTGCATAGTTTGGTTGTATATGCCATTATTTGGCATCTAGAATTAGGATAGATTCACAAATAGGTTTTGAATGTTCGTATCGACTTGGAGGCAGAATATGGACTCGACGACAAGTAGGACTTCGAGACAAACGCTGGATGTTTTTACTAGACAAGTATTTAACCAATTTGGTTAGGTTCTTGGTCTAAGTGGTCATTAACGACTACTAATGAGTGGTCGATATTGACCTTTATTGTTGATTGGTCATTTTGACCAATTTTGACATGGACGATGGGGAGTGTTTACCAGTCCTATTTAGACCCGAGGTTTGAGTGTTTGTTAGAGATTACTAGTGAGTGATCAATATCAATTACTATTGGTGTTGGTCGTTTGACCAACCTTGACGATGACGAGTTCTCGATGAGCTGGGCTAGATGGCCCATTCGATGATGGATTTGACATGGTGGCGATATGTAAGTAGGAGGCAGGATGAATGCTTCATCAGGACCATGCAGTTAATGCCCCGCTATTACCCCCACTATATCCTCGCTATATCGTGTAGCGGATTTCTACGGCTACACTATTTATTCAAAGTTTCTAAAATAGCCTTTCTGCCTGAAGCCCAGCTACGTTATGATATTCTCGATATATCCCATTATTTCAGCTATATTCCTCTATATCTTCTTAAAAAATGAATAGAAAAATGACTTTCATTATAAAATTTATAAAATTAGTTTTTATTGTAATTTTTAAATATATATTTTTCAGAATAGAAAATACTATACTATTCTATTAAATTTAATCAAACTAAATAGAAGTTTACATGTATTTACATATATATGCATATGTTTTAATTTAAAATTGAAAATATACTAACTATAATTAAACTGAATGTTTTCCATTTGTTTATCATTTACACATTGTAAAAGCAATAAATACATGTTTTATATGCTCTTTTAGACTCATCCGTTATATCCCGTTATTTTCTCGTTTTATCTCTGCTACAACTTTTTGCACCTTCGCCGCATTGGATCTGTTGAGCGCTTTAACTGCACAACATCAGGATACAGATGGATAGTGTAATCCATGGATTGAGGTAGTGAGATCTTCAGAGTGGACTGGGGATTTCGACTCGTTGACTTTGAAGCTCGGATGTGATCGAGATGGATCGACGAGATGGGTCAATAAAATGCGATTCATGGTTAATGAGATTGTGAGGTAGATTGATGGATGGATCAATGTTATTCGTTTTGTAGTGGGAGGAGGCTGCGAGATCATGGATCGATGTGATATGTATTTCATGGCGTAACGAAGCTACTGGATGTTGATGGTGATTGTGCTGGATAGGTGAGGTCCCGCAAGAACGATTGCAGATGTTGTGACTCTTTGATTGGAAGCTCGGACATTGGGTTGAATTCAAAGGAATGACTGATAGGGAGCCCGAGATGTATGAGGTTGTAGTATAGTGGATGGATTGACCAAGGTGGTTTGATCTCATGTTGGGAACTCAAGAAGATTGGAAGTGCCAAGGAATCGTCGAAAATTGAAGGTTCTAGCGAGATCAAAACAGGGGTATCTTGGGACACCCATTAGGACCAGACCGTTCGTGTACCCTGGATCGAGCTCTCGAAGTGATATAGTTGTCTCAGTCGGAGTTAAGCATACACAAGACAGATGTTTGGTAGTCCGACCAGAATCAGGATTTCCACTAGCCCTTCTGGACGACAATGGTCGGTTATTCGATGATCGATATATTCAAGGTTTTAGGAGGTAATATTTTGGATTTGTTTGATGGATGTTATGGTTGCTCCTATCTCATTTCTTTTAGTAAACTATCACCTCTAGGATTCTGGAGAGAGAGGATGGGGAGTATGGCCAAGGTGGGATACCGAGATTCTTCTATCCTAGTCCAGTTTCCTCTTTTGTTAGTAAAATATACTATCTTGATTATATGTGCAGACTCTGTGTATGTAGGGACATGATAATAATGACTTTTCATACTCATGTTCCTTATACTATACGACTTGTGTAGTATTTTGAGAGTTTTTTATCGCTTACACCAGACTATTGTCTGACCTAAGGTTTTATGTTTCTCCTTATCACCTTGGGTGCTTATCGACGATGTTGATGAGTAGACGAGGTGATAGGTATTGGCATTTCTTGGAGCTATGGAGGTGGACCCGCAAGAGGCGATAGCTTTTCGTATTATACATGTATTACTATTGCTTATTCCGCTGTATTTTACCGTGGAGCCTTAACAGTGTTATCATTTTGAGACAATTATTAGTGAGTTTTTTCTTTTATAAACTCTATTATTATGTACAACCATATGGGCCTGACTATGATTATGTGATTTGTATGGTTATATTGTCCCATATATTATACATGTGATTATTATATATTATCTAATGCGATGTGAGAAATTCGATAGGTTTTGTGACTGTGATTCTGTATTTTGTTTCCTCTTCCCTTCTCTTTCCCCTTATCTTCTATTTTCTTTCTTTTCCCTTATTTATTTCTCTTGTTGACCGTTACACACTGGTGGCGTAGGGCCATCGTTACATGTAATTTGATTTTTTTTAGGAAGACGAGTGTGTAGCATGGAACTACACAGCCGGTTACGCGTAAACGAAGATAATAATAATATCTGGTTGACAGGCCCAACTAGTAGCAAACATAGGACAGACCAAGATGGTCTAAAGTAGTCAGTCTAAGGAGTACTGAAAATATATATACATAACATAACTACACCATATATCAGTGATCAGTTTACAACCAAAATAAAACTACAAGATGCTCCCCATCATAGAGGAAACAAGGAGTTTCTACCCTGGGTTCTTGGTGAATGCGGCCTAGGTAGAGAGAATCTGAAGCGAGCATGTCTGACTGTGCCCGTCCATAGTTCGAAGAGATGCAAGATTTGATAACAAGTTCCCATCAATAACTTTTTAGGCTTGCCGAAGATGCAAGCGTTGCACTCTAACCAGACACACCAAGAGAAGATTGCCACTAGCGAATTTAGAGATGGATCGGGGAGGGGGGCGTGCTGCCAGTAATCGAAGAAAGAGCGAATCGAGGGGATGAAACCAAGAACGAAGGAGCTAATAGCAGTCCATACAGCGAATGAGAAGTCGCAGTCAAAGAACAAGTGGTTGAGAGATTCATTTTCGAGATTACAGAGGACACAAATTGGGTCGACATCGATGTTGAAGCGGCGAAGTCTGTCTTTTATGTTAATACGGTTGTGAATTAGGAACCACTGGAAAAAAATAATTCTAGGAGGAAGACGACATTTCCAAATTCTGGAGAAGGAAAAGCATCGGCCGGTGTGAATATGATATTTGTAACAAGATTTGACCGAGAATTTGTTAGAGGAGCCCAAAGCCCAAAGAAATGAATCAGACCCAGAAGAAGGATGAAAGGAATTTATAAGAACCCCAATGTTAATCAAATCCTGAAGAGTGGAAAGCCCAACCTATGAGTTGGGAAATAAGCCCAACGGACCCATTCTAAAAACATCAGCTAGTGTTTGTGAGCTTGAATTATTAAATGGCCCAAGACTGGTTAAAGAGGAGGATAGAGGAATCTCACCATTCCAAATGTCTAGCCAAAACAAGCATGATTCACCACTGTTTACCTTAACATGGAAAAGCTTCTTAACCCTCGTGAGAGAGGACAAAACTCCGCTCCAGAAAGGAGACGGTCGTGAGGAAGGCCTGAAGTGAAGGATCCAGAATGGGATAGAGTTGTAGTGACACGCCAAGATCTAGTCTTTCCAAATACAATTGGGAGGAGAGAGAGCTCTCCAGATCCATTTAGAAAATAGAGCGAGGTTGAAAGTGGGAAGATGAGGTACATTCAAACCCCCATGTGTATAAGGAAGGCAAACAGTTTTCCAATTTACAAGTATTTTAAGTTTGTCTCCATCCCAAAGAAAAGAGCTTCGAATGGAATCAATTTTGTTAATAACCCATATAGGCAGTTTGTGGAATGACATCCAGTACATTGGCATTGACGATAGGACACTTTTGAGAAGAACAAGGCGACCAGCAGAGGATAATGAATTAGCCTTCCAAGATGCGAGTCTAGATTCAATTTTGGTAATAAGGGGAAACCAATCTGATTTATAGAGTTTGTTAGGTCACAAAGGAATACTGAGGTAATTAATGAGGAATGAACCTTCCTTACAATTGAGACATTTCGCAATTGAGGCACCGAGATGAGAGGAATTACCCAGCATGATAATGGAACTCTTATTGAAATTGATGGAGAGACCCGAAATAAGTTCAAAGGTGTAAAGAAGAACTTTTAGGCAGTGTATGTTTTGAGGGGTGGAGGAGGAGAAGACAATAGTATCATCAGCAAATTGCAAGTTAGTAGTGGTAAGGGTGGAGTTTGGAAGAGAAATGCCCGAAAGAATGTTATTGGATAAGGACAACTTCACCATTTGGTTAAAGGCATCAATAATTAAGACAAAAATTAAAGGCGATAAGGGGTCTCCTTACCTCAAGCCTCTTCTAGATTTTATTTTATCCCCAGATTCACCATTGATGCTGATAGAGGAATAACTAGAGGTAAGAATATGATTAATCCAATTGCACCATTTCATTGGGAAACCTCTATGAGTCATAAGTTCTAAAATAAAGTTCCAATTAACCAAGTCGAATGCTTTCGAGAAGTCAAGCTTAAGAAGGACCCCAGGGGAGCTAGTGAAGTGGCAGAATGAGGTAACTTCTTGAGTTGCAGCTACACAGTCTAAAATATTTCTACCCAAAATGAAAGCCAATTGTTCTTTACCCACTAGATCAGACATGTGGTTCTGAAGTCTGTTAGCTAAGATTTTGGTGATGATTTTGAAAGTAGTATTGAGAAGGCTGATCGGTCTGAATGAGGGGAGCGAATTAGCACCAGAAAATTTAGTGATGAGGATGATATTAGCGTAGTTGAGTTTAGCAATTGTTGAAGGGTTGGAATAAAATTCAGAACACAATTCAATCAGATCATATTTAACCGTGGGCCAAAAATGTTTAAAGAAACATGGGCCGAACCCATCTAGGGTAGGGGCCTTGTCCGTCGCCATCCCCTTAAGGGCCTTCCATATTTCTTCTTTAGAGAATGGTTGGTCAATGGGTAATTGCGAAGGATAAGGATAAAGTTTGTGCCAGTCAATCGAAGGGGATGACGGAGGTTGAGAACCCAGAATGTTTCTATAAAACTGGGTAAAGAGGGAGCACATTTCTTTGGGGTCAGTTATAGAATTGTTATTGTGAGAAATTTCCGAGATGAAAGAAGCACGACGGCGGCCATTGGCTAAACGGTGAAAGTATGTTGTATTTTTGTCTCCGTCATTTAACCATTTTGCTTTGGAACGTTGTTTCCAGCCAATTTCTTCTTGTTTGATTAGTCTTTCTAGTTCCGTTTCATGATATTCTAGGACCTGTCGCTCAGATGCTGATAGGGGGCGGGTTTCTTCTAGAACGTTCCGGTTCAAAATGGCTTCTTGTGTCGAGGAAATTCTGGTTTTCAGAGAATTCCAAATATTTTTGGCCCAAGGCCGAATCAGTTTACGCAATGAATGAAGTTTACAAACTACCCTGGTTGATGCTGAGCTGCAATTAGATGGTTGTGACCAAATGTGCTGACGAAGTCATCAAAGGAAGGCTCAAGCGTCCAAAATCTTTCATATCTGAATGGACGTTTAATCGGTGTGTTATCTTGGGTGTCAAGTATAATAGGGCAGTGATCAGAAATGCTTGTGGCTAGACCATTGACCAGAGAGAGGGGAAAGAGATCTTCCCAGTTCAAATTAAATAAAAATCTATCAATTTTCGATAATGAAGGGTCATCTCTTCTGCTTGTCCAAGTGAATCTATGGTTGTTGATGGGCGGGTCAATGAGAGAACAAGAGTTGATGAATGAGTTGAATGAGTGTGAGTCTGAGGAGGGAGAGTCTGAATTTCGTTCAAAAGAGAAGCGAGTGGTATTGAAATCTCCACCTATGATCCAAGGGCCATTAATACTTTGCGATAGGTTAAGACAGTGTTGCCAAACTTCAGATCTAAGTTTGGGGTCATTGGGTGCGTAAATATTAGTGAAGTGGAAGAAAGTGTTTGAATGAGTATGACGAAGGGTTACATGTAAAGCCGAAGGGTGTGATATAGAGTGATAAAGTGACTAGACATTTTCATTCCACGTTGTAATTAGCCCACCACGTGAGTCAGAAGCATCCACGTGAGACCAACCAGATAGATGAGGACCACAAAGTTGACGAATTAGAGAATTAGGTGGATTAGAAATTTTAGATTCTTGCATAAAGAAGATATCAACATGATGAGGGGAGATAATTAGATTGACAGCATGATTTTTAGTGGGGTCCCCCGACCCTCTAATATTCCAAGATGCAATCTTCATTAATTTTGGTTAGTACGCTGCTTTTCTAGGGTTTGCATGGCAGAATAGTGTGTATCATGCAGACTCACGCCAATGCAATTTGCCAGTTTTTTATTTAGAGCTTTATTAGCAGAAGAAAAAAACAACGGGTTCAAAGAAGCTACCAAAAGTACCAGGCGGAAGTGAATGTGCCCTGTTGATTCTGGCACTCCTTCTAATTGCAGTAGATGAAACATTAGGAGAAGTTGAGTCCTTATAGTAACCCGGATTTTGAGCGGCTTTGGTTATCGACGTAAGCTCGACGTCGATAACCAAAACATCGAAAAATCCCGGTAATTAATGAAAGAAATTAGAAGGTGAGAATAGATAAGATAGAACTTATAGAATAGAAGAAGAAGAAGAACATCATCATCAGAGTAAACACGAATCTCACAGCGGAACGAATAAAATATAACATAACATATCTTTGAAATAACATCAGTATATGTATACAATAACACTTATCAGAGTACAACACTTACAACAACAGCGGAAATAATAATAGCTATAGAATCCTGAAGCCTCCTGCTCCAAGCTCTCCAAGTGTATCTGAAAAATCCCGACTACTTGACTGCCCGTACAAATTTAGGCACCCAAGAGTTTAGGGAAAACAACAAAATAAACTCCGGGTCAGTCATGGGACTGGTATGAGTAAAACAATTTAATACTTGATTTAATAAAGGATATCTCACAAGACCACGCCGCATAACGGAACGGGTTTTTCCCTTATGAGAATCCAAACAACTTTGTAAAGTAATATCACTCTGATATTATAATAATGTCTAAATACAAATAGATATCAATCTAGCAGAAACGCTTGCATCTCACGTTACTACATATATAGTATACAATCAAAATCGCAAGCACGTATTGGATGATTGGATTTCCAACTATGACAAGGTATGGAACACACCTTCCGATCAGTGTACTCTAGGAACGATACACTGGAGTTCAACAAGAACATCTTGTAACTCAGCCACACATGACCGACCACTCATTTCGCTTGAGTGTATCGAATGTACATCACCAACGGTTGGGATCAGCAACCGTTCCCGTATATATATAGGACAGCATTGATAGATTTAAGAAACAAATGAATATTCACTAGATAGGTGATTATACACCCTACTTCGGTGCGACCGACTTAGCCATGCTGCCTGCCCGATTTCTGTCATTTACCGGATGTGAGGCTAGAAGCTACGCTTTATCATCACAATAGATTCACTTCGAATGCCACATTGTCAGATCCATCGAAAATCACTAATTGACGTCTACAACAATACATTACGTGTCCGCTAAAAGACGTTTCCTTCTCCGCTTCCACTCTTGGTACGGTTGAAGAAATCAATGTACGTGACCGTCTGGAAATACTATGTCAGACATCCATCTTCATTTACTTAAAATGTCACATCGTCATACCCGCCAAATCACAAATTGACTTATCCAAAAATAACACGGGTATACAGCTAAGAGAAACGAATTCCTCCGCCACCAAACGTGAATACGTTTGAACAGATCAACTTACGCGATCCATTGGATATACTCTGTCAGACCTTCGTCCATACAAGTTGTCCTGGGATTGGACAAACCGAAGGCACTATTTTGTAAACAGGATAGCCCTTGCATTTTACTCCGTCTTCAATTATCTTTGGCATATATGATTCGCGACGCTTATGCCAATACAGAGTGGTTCTATGGATAATAATCCAACCGGTCTCTCCATATTAACAACGTTAAAATGGTCAAAAACTTCGATAGTCTGTGAGTTAACTATCAAAGAAAAACAAGTGTGCACACAACGGTATTATTTCCAGATGGAAATTATATCGAACAAACATCATTTAACATTAATCTCTTTAGTTCATTTATTTTACTTATCTCCTGTTTCCCTATATTCTAAATTATTATTTTCTTTTATCAGAAAACATTTCTGATTCTCGTTTGGAAAACATTTCCAAAACTCCTTTACGATCAAACCTTACCATTTCTTAGTTAAGAAGGAATTCACTCAAGTTGGGGTATAATTACCTCTCAGACCTTAACTGAACAACGTTATAACTTTGAAATGGTCAAAGTTTATCTTTTAATCTTTAACAACTTCTTTACGCCTTTCTCGGATTTCAATTTTACTAATCCACTTCTATATTTAAAACATTGGTTATAACGATAACGTTATAAATCCCTACTTTCGAATCATCTAACTTTAATTATAACTTCTATTCTTATTAGTGAATAATTAACCTAACACTTATTTATTTATAAATAAATAAATCTCTATTTAAACACTGGAAAGTATAAGTACTTTCCCGAATTCGATATAATCGAATTTGCCGATTGACTCTCTTCGAGAAATCTCTATTTGATCAACTCTTCTTCGAATAACCTATATTCGATTAACTTCTTCTCGAATAAACGATATTCAATAATCTCTCTTCGAATAACTGATATTCGATAACTCTTCCTTTTCAAATATCTCATATTTGAAAATCTCACTTCGATGAAACTAACATCGATAACTCCTTTCGATTAACTAAGTTTGATTTACTCGACTCGACTGACCCGGTTCGACTAACTTGACCAGCTTGGTTGTACTGACCAGGTTCGACTAACTTGACCAGCTTGACTCGATTGGTTCGACTCGACCAGCTCGACTCGGTTGGTTTGACTCGACCATCTTGACTCGATTGGTTCGACTCGACCATTTGGCTCGATTGGTTCGACTCGACCATTTGGCTCGATTGGTTCGACTCGACCATTTGGCTCGATTGGTTCGACTCGACCATTTCGACTCGGTTGGGTTCGACTAGCTTGACTAGTTTGGTTCGACTACCTTGGTTTGACCACTTAACTAACTTGATTCGAATATTTATATTCGACTAACTAACTTCACTTTTATTTCTATTTATTTTAACTTCTATTTATTTCCTAAATAGATTTCCTTTTGTATAATCTATTTATTTTCCTAAATAGATTTTCCTTTATAACTCTAATTATTTAATCCCTAATTAAATATCCTTTATTCTATTTATTTAATCTAAATAAACATTCCTTTATTTTATTTATTTATTTCTAAATAAATATCCTTTTATAAAGTCCTTCGATTTTATAAATAGATTCATTTTCAATATAAATATTGAAAATCCCCTTTTCTACATTTTCAGTGTTTTCTATTGTTTTTTTAAACAACCAACTGTCAATGATCAATATCATCCAAACATATACAATCAACAACAGATTATATATCACAGTATATATCACAATATACAAATAACAGTAAAATAAATGTTGAGGAATCCAGTCGGATTCCTCCAACCTGTTTCCTTGCATCCACCGATGTTAAACAACGTATATAACATCACTTGCATTTCTAATGAAATACACTGATAACAAAATCACCGTTTAATAACGATATATATATATATATATGTAGAAATATATATATATATATATATATATATATATATATATATCCATACTGTTTTCAATCAATTATTTAACAGTCCAATCTACAGTCCAATTTAACAATACAACTTAACAGTCCAAATTAACAGTACATAACTAGCAGTCACATACAGAAATAAAATACAATTTATATTAAAATATAAATTGAGGAGAGTTAGTGAGTTTTTACTCACTTTGGCGCATTAACCGTTAAATAATCGGTTTGCGTTATTTGACTTCGACGGGCAATTTATTTCGCCATAAATTGTAACGAGCTCTGATGGACTTCCAGTCAGCTTCATTGTTGTAGTGCACGTCCATACGATCCTAACGGATCTTGTTTCGCTCAATTCTGATTAAGTATGAGGAAGTTACGTCATTTACAAGTTGGTATATTATAAATTAAAACAAAACATGGATTTTAAATTAAATAGATGGGCTTAACTTAAAACCCTGGGCCCATTACCGTGTATTACTATACCAGGCCCGATCCCCTTTTGTCTTCCCCAAACACCGAAATACCGAACTCCCTTCACAGCCATTGCTAAAACTTCCTTCACCATTATCCCATGATTCTCTCCACCGATCGACGAACTACCATCACCATTGATTATCTCTTCGACCCCTCTTCCTTGCCATACCCAAAACGCCACACCCGAGCTCCAGACTTGAATCGCGTCCGTCAGTATCCAACGCACCAGAGCGACAACAAAGTGAACCGGAATCCACCCATTTTATCAACCCGTAACCAAAATCAACCGCGAACCCGAATATCATATTGAAAACTCGAATTTCTCCCTCAATCTCTCGCGGTTATGAACCCTAGTTCGTTTAAGCCTCACGCTGTACATTCCAGTGACCAAAAATCGCGATCGAACCCAATGATATTAGTATGGAATCGAAGAGCAACACTCCCTTATTTCAGATACAAACACACTTTGATTTATAGGATTTTGTTTTATTTGATTTTGAATTTTGAGGATGGAAGTTTTTTTTTACTGTATGAGAGAAAACAACGGCGGAATGTTGTTGACTTCTGAAGAGAGAATTAGGTTTAGAATTGTTTTTGAAGGGGTATTTATAGAAGATGAAAATATCTAGATATTTAAATATTAATATTTAAATATTTTTATTAAATCCTTTTTTATTCGTTCTAGTCTTCTAAAAATCACAGCAAACACATACGATGTCTAAAAATCATGAAAATTGACATGTAGCTATAGTTCGTCATTACAGTCTCAACGAAACTGGTTTCGTCGAATTCCGACTCCGTTTGCAAAACCGGCTATTTTTAAAGCTCTGGATGACCCATTTAAATATATAAATATATTTAAATAAAATTAAATTAAATATAAATAAATATATATATTATCGTATATCTTCACATATGATATCGTACAGCTTCAGAATATCATATGCGAATTTACAGTTTGATATTTCAGATTCCAGATTATCTCGATATTCAATTTATATCGAAAATCCATTTATAACGTGATTAAAGCGTCGCAAATTATAAAGGAATTCCACAGCGACTTTTCTGAAATTTGATTTGGACATAAATCAAAATCTACACGACGAAATCTCGATTTTTCTCTTCCACTAGAAAGATATACTCCACCAGCTCCACACGTTTCTTGTTTCACAGAAATCCGGCTTAAAATGAATCTTGTATATTCAGTTGAAGTTCGAATCGCCAATTTACGAACTGCAGCGCCATTTCAAGCTCGATTTTAATTATATTATAAACTATACGTTCAACTGTCGTCGATTCAATATAATCGTTATTATATTTCGAATCGAAACTCCACCAAATCTCGTATGCTATTCAATTCACACGATATTGTGAATTTCACTATCTCTGACTATTTCGACATTATATTATATTTTATTATATTTTAATTATTAATTAAATATTCAATATTATTTAATTCACATTCTCGATATCGATAAATCGATATTTAATAATTAAATAAATAAATTATTCAACAGCTAAAAATGCGGGTTACTACAGTCCTGTTGCTCCTTACCCGTTATCCTCAATCTGCATGTCATGCTGAGCTAATGTCTGAAAGATGTATCCGTCTTGGTCGTAATCCATACCAAGGAGCAGGGTTTCAGGGCGCTGAGGGGGGTGCGCGTGCTCCCACCTATCTATACGAAGCTTTACGGCGTGGTTGTTCAGATGAGAGATGAAAGTACAGGGGGTGGAGATGCCTTCATAAAGTTGCACCTTAGCGTAGAGGTAACGATGGTCCACCTGTGACCAATCGCACACATCGACTTCAATTAAGCATCCCATAGGCTTGAGGGCTTCGCTGATGGCGTGGAAGTCGGATCTCAAGAATTCATGGAAGCCACTGACTTTAATCCATGAATCAGGTTCAAGGAGGGGTTCGAGATTATCAGCGAGGGTGGAGGCTTGTTGAAGGAACACGATGCCGTCTTCCTTGGTCAGTAATTTCAGTTGAAGAGCATGATTTTTAGTGTGAATGTCTGGACAGTAGATCAGAAATGTGTTATCAGTGGTGTGCCAGATGGGCCAGTCTCGGTTAACCTCGAGGACTGAATTGAGAGCGCGAGTGACCAACTCGATGGACCAGAGGCCGTTGATGATGGTGGCAGTGATGTATAAATAGGCATCCGCCATTTCAACAAGGAGTGGAAATTTCTTCTATGGTTTGGAGAGAGAAGAAGGGGAAGATGAAGGAGTGGAATTTGCAGTGAGGGTTAACAAAGCATTGTTTCATGTTTTTGTAGAATTAACCTCATAATTACGATTTGAGGCGTGATGAGACTTGTGGGGCCAAGGCTTCTGACTGCGCAGACCTGATGTATCGCGACTCTTCAGAATGTGAGTATTGTTGGGACGGTGCGACAATTCAGCTTTCTTATGAAAAGCAGATTTTTTCTTTTCGGGACAATGCGAACTTGCATGGCTGAAGCACTAACAGAAGAAGCAAATAGACGTGTTTCTACACTCATTGGCCACGTGTCGCCTATCCGCACATCGCAAGCAACGTCTTTCAAATTTCAAAATCTTGATCATCTTTCTAAACGAAGTGAACGGAGGAAGAATCCGACGCCTCCTGGAAGGTGGATTTGGGAGAATAGGGGGAAGCGGTGGCGGCGTAGCAGCCACTTAGGCATAGGATTTAGCGATTGGTGAGGAAGGAAGTGAGTTAGAGGGGAAGCGGGTAGACTGGGAGTGAGTCTGTGTCCAAGGGGTAGATTGAGGTGGAGAGCAACGGGGGGGGGGGGGGGGGAGGGGGGAGGGGGTTGACGACGAGAGAACAGGGAGAGAGGAAACACGGTTGAGGCTGGCGGAGGTGGAATAAGGCTGAGATTGGTTAAGGCTGGGAATATAGGACGCCATGATTTTGTTTATCACTTCTAACATGAATAGGGGTTACATGTAATTTGATTATGAACAAAGAAAAATAAGTATTTTTGGAATTGTCAGACTATGGTCTGAAAGCTTTTATCATTGCATTCATGGCGATTTTCTAATTAATTTACAAATATAATATGTTCCGAACGGAGTCCGTACGGAAAATTTATTGATGTTCAAAGTTCTATGTCGGAAATAATTGTATGTGTAAACTAACATGTGTATATATAAAATTTTATAAATATATAAATGTGTGAATTCCAAAAGTAACTCACATTTGAATTTGGAAAATTGAACATGCAGAATAAATAAGAATTAGATGAAAAGTTAATGTTATGTAAGAAAAATGTTACAGAGATATAAATAGAATTAATTAAGATGTTAATGTTAACAAAATTAAAGCTCTAAAATAATAAATGAGATTCAATAAGTGTTAACGTTATAAAATAGCTAATGGAAATTACATATAAAGCTAACGTTATATAAGCATAACATTATAAAGTAATAAATATAGTATAACATTATAAAAGAATTAATTCAAAAATGATTGTATGCGTGTACATATTTATTCTATATTAATATATATATACCAATAAATTTCAGAATTAATACGCGTTTGAATCTGAAAGGATAACGCTCGCCATAAACAAAATTAAATAATAAATATAACATTAACATATAATTAAACGTAGCTAGAAAATTAATACGTTTTGTTTATCCCTTAAGGATCATATATGCATCGAAGAATTAAGTCCATACTAGAACCATAGAAGGAGCACTCACAAGATTCGTACATGTATGCCTCAACCAAGATCGTTCGTGCTCGACAAAGTTAAACATGGACCATGGCTCGAACGCAAGAGCAAAAGGTAGTCGTAAAGTGCAACACAATTAATGGAGAGGTCGCACATTAAGAATGGTAATGCTTAAGGACTGTGAAGCCCGCACATTCTGCAGAGATCGCTCATATCAAGGAAGTCGTTTATTAGCGCATCAAAGAAATCGGTCACACAAGACAAGGAAGGGAACTGGCTTCAGTCACATGATCCACTTTGCAGTTGTTCAACCACGAAACCACCCATGAACCTCATATCTTCTCATGGAAACCACGAAACCACCCATGAACCTCATATCTTCTCATGGAATTACAACCTCGAACTTTTACTCTTCCCTTGATCTGTCACTAGTGCTACAATTAGAGCACTCGCACACATATCAGCTTTACAGGTTTTGATCAACCGCTCATCTGCCATCAATTATGAGCGCTTCAATCAGATGATGTATGTGCGAAGGCCTCAAACGCAATAGCACATCACTCGTCCTACATAGTCGCTCATACATGATAGCTGGAAACAGCTGTTACCAGTTGGCTACAACTAAGCAGTGGCATGTTCGTAATTAATAAAACGGGCGGTCCATAGCCTACAAAGAGGGACTCCAATTCATTTCTGGAGGGGGGAGCGCACCTATAAATAAGCCATAGTTACCACTGGAGAGGGGAGCTCCGGCTGCCACGAAGTGCTGCTACATTCCATCCTTAGCCATTCCTTAAACATTTCAACCATGATCATCGCCATCATCCGAAAATCCTTCATCCATTTGGCCATGGCGTCCATCAAAATCTGATAAGTGTGAAAGATCCAAGACATCCTCCTCCTCCGTCGCCTATCCGACCTTCTTCATCACTAATCCTGCCATTCTCCCATCGAATCTCGTGAATCTAAGAAAAATTTGTATGTAAATTGATAATATATTGAGTGAGTCAGAGAATGTATAAAGAACAAGAGCTGATATGTCTTGTAATCATCATCATGATAATGCAAACTCCATTCACAGTGGATGTAGGCCTAACACAAGGCTGAACCACTTTAAAACCTCGTCTCCATTATGTTTTCTTTGCATTTTTACTTTCAATTGTTGTTGAGTGTGGCTCCACTTATTTTCTAACCATATTGATGAAGTATATTCATTATACCTTTGGTGTTTGAACCATTTTTGGTGAAAACATTTGGCGCCCACCGTGGGGCCGTATTTGCATCTTTTCCTGTGGAAATTCAACGAGATCTTCTTAGAAAACTTTGCTTGAAATCATGGGTACATCAAAGGAGACCATTCGCGAAGTCAATGACCTCGCCGACAATACTAATATTGTCACATTGCCCGCCACTCATTTTGGGACAGGAGAATCATCGAGAGCCGAGGTTACTGTAACAAAAAGAGAATTGGAAGAAGCAATAGCGGGACTGACGAGTCAGATAACCATCGCAAATAACACAGTAATGAAGAAACTAGAGTCAATGTTCGCTATTCAAGCCGCTACTGTAAAAGCCACTCTAAGTGCCACTTGTTTTCTACCTACTCGAACAAGTCAAGCCTACGATACAGAATCCTCTGTTTCGGGCATAAAACAGGGAAATCATGTTCAGTAAGTTACATATCATGCTAAACTGGATCACGGAAAAGCTGAAGCAACTATGTGCAATTCCTCCGATGGCATGACCT
Organism: Allium sativum; assembly: GCA_030737875.1. NCBI lineage: Eukaryota > Viridiplantae > Streptophyta > Magnoliopsida > Asparagales > Amaryllidaceae > Allium > Allium sativum. The sequence continues at coordinate 507,233,528 of CM060912.1, forward strand.
CTCGACGAACTGATGATCCTACGAAAAGGGCATTCCCCTGAAGGAAACCGTATATTCCCCATCTTTAAATTGTAATTACACGCTTGGGCAAAAAGGTAGCAAGGAAGAAGGTGCTCGTTCCACGGGTTTGAATAAAGAGCAAGAATATATTTCAGAATTGGCGTGTGAAATTGTGAAAAAGAGCTTGAAACAAGTGGACTATCAAAAGGAGTGGGAATTTCTTCCCGCTAAGACCCCACTCACCGAGAGAATTAAAATGGCTATGCATCCGCAGGAATTTAAGCCTCCAGTACTGCAATCCTATGAAGGAACAAGAAACCCCAATGTATTCTTGTGCAAATATGATCAGCATATGGATGGGGTGCGCGCCACCGACGAGATGATCAAATGCCTATACTTTCCGACTTATTTAGAGGGGGTGACCTACCTCTAGTTCAAAAAGCTACCGCCAAAGTCTGTGGATGACTTCGCTGCCTTAGCCAAATTATTCAGTAAGCAATTCGGATTCTAGGCAGCCAGAATCCGGGATGTCATGGAGTTAAGTGAGATACAACAAAGACCAAGAGAGTCCGTCAAAGATTTTCTCACTCGCTTTAATATGGCAGAGCCGAAGTTGAAAATTATTATCCCCGACTAGTCATGATGGCCTTGAAAGGGGCTGTATGTAAAAAGATCAAGTTAGGGCAATGGATTAAGAGAAAGAAACCGAGTACACTCGAACAGATACTTAATAAAGCTGAAAAATATTTGAGCATTGAAGAGAACTCATTGTGTAACAGGCTAAAAAGGAAAGATAGTGCGCATGGCAGTTTTGATAGTCGAAAGAAGAGCAATGAAAGAAAAGACAACTGGGATAATAAGAAGCTACGCTTCTTTAAAAATTCTGAGCTCACTCCCCTCAGTGATACAATAGGGAATATCTTCATGGAAACCAAGGATACGGAGAAATATCCGATCCCGAAACAAATGCAGGTTAAAGATGGTGCTCTAAGATCAGGAAGGTTTTGTCGTTTCCATAACCAACCAAGGCACAACACAGATGATTGTAGGCATCTAAAATCATTAATTGAGGAGCTGGTCAGGAAGAATCGTTTGCAACAATACGTACAAGCCCGTGAACACTGCTCCAACTCTCCAAATGCAATAAATAATGAGAAGTCGATCAAGCTGGTCCAAGGCCAACATTTACTTGAGGATCAGTTATCAGCGTCCTAATTATGGCGGTTTAAAAAAAAGAGCAACCTCCATTACTTTACTTTGCTTTACTACTAGTAGTCATTTTATTCTACTCTTTTACTCGCGATATTCTTAGAAGATGATTCACTTATGTTGTATTAAGAAAAAGTTATATAAATCAAAAATTGTATGCTGACCTAAATGTCATGATTGTAAGACCATACTAAGGGCCAATTTCTTAATTGCAGGCGTGGTTGGAGCAATCGCTCATCCCCAATTAAACCATAACAGGAAACTTCCCAAAGCACGTTCCAGACAAAGCAACTTAAAGAGCAGAAACATCATACCAAATAAGCATATTGTTTCAAGAAGACAAGCTGCTCTGGGGCAAATAATGAAAAGCATGGTAAACAAACATCAAATCAGGAAGCAGCACTTCACTATGAAACACGCCAAACTCTTAGCAAGCATCCATTGAAGGAGTTGGCGTCAAGCTTTGAGGAAAATACAAAGATAGTATTAAAATTGTCCCACGGATTTAAAATTTCTTTTTGCCAATCCCAAAAGAGGTACTTTTTAGGTGCGAGGCATGGATTCTTCGAATCAAACAAAAACTCGATAAGAAAAATTAATGTCCACCTCTTGGGACGAAGCATAAAGATATAAAAAAGAAACTAGGCTGGAAGCACCAGCCCTAGTACGGGAAGGATCAAAACAAACAGAAATCCTAGCCGAAAGGGTGTACCAAAACAATTTAGAAATCCTAGCCGAAAGGGGGTACCAAAACAATTCAGAAATCCTAGCCGAAAGGGGTATCCAACAAGGTCTTTTCATTTCTAGAGAAATCAGAACAAACAAGACCGAACTTGGATTGAAAATTGAAACCCAGCTCCTCTCATGGGGGCACCCAAAAAAATAAACGTAATAACCTTGCGTATTTAAAATCTAATCCCCGAAGAGCCTGTACTACCAGGCTAACGGGAAATACGATTGACTACCAACCTAATAAACACGATCTGACCGACCAAAAATAAAGTCATGGCTATAACTAAGAAAATTCACATAAAATAGGTCGTTCCACAAGTTCGCTACAACGAAAAACGAACATCCAATAAAATCATTTGGCTAACAAGAACAAATTCCTAAAAGACATTGTCTTCCGCAAAAATGAATGACGAAGCCGTTATAATATCAAACGTAACAACATAAGAGCGTACGAGCATAAAATATTAGGTAAGGACCGACACTCGCATATACAACCGGTCTGAGTGCGCAACGATAAGAAAGTGGGTTGAGATCAAAACATAAGGGTCATAAATGCTACTTCTTAAACAGAAGAAAAGAGGAGGTGAATGTAATAACCCGTATTTTTTAATAACAAGTTATAACATAAATCAAGGCAGAATTAAATGATAAAATCTGAATCATGGGAAACAGGCTATGCCATTGCGTTCGTCTCGGAAAAATACGCGAAATAGAGTCCGTGTTTTTGAAAATTGGAGTCCATATGACCCAGTTATGGCCCGTCGAAGTTTTCAGAAAATTCAAGTTTAAAAACAGATTCAAATTCAAATTCAGCTAAGCAGGATAGGCGGGAAAAGTTCCCGCCACCCCCCCTAAGTCGACTGGGGAGTCGACTTGGGAGTCGACACACCCCAGGCTGTGTCGACTGCCCAGTCGACACCCCTGTCGACTTGGGTGGTCGGCCAGTTTGGCTTGGGTGCACCTGACTTGTTCCTCAAGACATGTTTTGTTGGCTTGTGACGTGATTAGATGGCTCAGATCTAAACTAGGGTTAATCCTATGGCCTAAACTAACTTAATCTTCTATAAAAAGACCCTAAGACCTAGCCTAAACCCTCATTAATCATTCCTACAACTTAACTATGCCAAAATGTTTCTTGATCATGGCCTCCATCTTCATATCATGGCCTCCATCCTCTTCATGAAAGTTTGAGTGTCCTAAGCTAGTAAAAGAGCCACCTTTCTTCATTAAAACAAGGATCTTTCTTCATACAAATCAAAGGAGCTTCTTGTTTCTCAAGACAACTTGGAGCTTGTATTCATTTGGGGGTTCTTAGAGTTGCTAGTGGCTTCGTCTCAATCTTATTTTATTTCATAGGTCTTCATAGCATTGTAAGCCCTATTCTACTCTTAGATTCTAACTATGAAGTTAAATATGACATGTTGCAAGTTTGAGTTTGGGCCTAAGTATGATTTGGGCTTTGATTCTATCATGTTATGCATAGATTTATTATATGCATGTTTGTAAAGCTATCACCTTGACTTTGTGCATAGAAAGCTATGAGCTTTGATTCTATCATGTTATGCATAGATTTATTCTATGCATGTTTGTAAAGCTATCACCTTGACTTTGGGCATAGAAAGCTATGAGCTTTGATTTGAAATGTTGCATAAAGCAACATAGAAACTCTCATAACCCTTATGTTATCTTGCATATGATGTTATATGCGAATCACTAGCTATCATCTTATGTCATTTATGACCATGTTTCACCTATTATGCTAAAGTTGATATCATGCATGTTTTGAGGCTTATAATGTAATATGCAAGTTTATGAACACATTTGCCTCATATGCCACCATGTTTAACTTGTGGCAAAACCTTAACCCCTCATGTTCCTTAATATGTTGTGGCCAAATCACCCTTATGTTATTTGATATGTTTGAGGCCAAGTCACCTTTTATGCTATCATAGATGTTGAGGCCATATGCTAGTATGTTAAACCCCTTTTTGGCCTCAAATATCACCATGTTTAATTTGTGATAGACTTTGCCATCTTATGCCCACCTTGTCATATAGTTATGTTCCCTCTTTGATCTATTTGCGTTGATGCGAATTTAAGTGCGATGGGAATACGTTATGGGTAGTTGGGCAAACTTAAATAACATGAGAACATGACTTGAAAATATGACATGAAAGTTTGCAATGTGTTTATGCTTGAAAACATGGATTTGGACATGACTTCTAGAAAACATGAGAATGGCCAACTCGAGGTTGGGTTGAGTTTGTAGCATAAATCTACCCGGAACCGACCGGCTTAACTAGTGGCTACAAGCAATAGGACCCAATGTGAGTAGTTGGTCATGTCGCACTTGAAACCCGAGGTTAGACTAAGTTATGGTGTAAAGCTACCCGGACCTGCCCGGCTTAACTAGTAACCACAACGAGGTCTAATGTGAGAGGTTGGGTGCATTAAGTTAATTAATGCCACAGGGTAGGGTTAAGTCATGGACTACTTGAATACTTAACCAATTAAACACGATGGATTGGTAAGGTTAAGTCATGGACTACTTGAATATACTTAACCAATTAAACACGATGGATGGGTAGGGTTAAGACATGGAATACTTGAATACTTAACCAATTAAACCCGATGTATTGATAGGGTTAAGTCATGAATTGCTTGAATACACTTGACCAACTCAATACATGGTTAGGATAGGGTTAACCACACTTAACTCTCTTGAAATCCTAGTTACGTGGTCCTTTTCAGCAGTAACCTACTTGGAAGTATCATGGGTACCCTGGACTAGGCTAGGGTGGGGCACGATTACTGGACTGATTGTAAGAGACCAAAAGAGACGGCTGAAGGGTGCACCGGTTGTTCAGGCGGACCATGGTCGTGCACATTAAGTCCGGAGTTGAACATGGGCACCAGTAGGTTTAGACTGTGCGTTCTTGAATTGTGTCTGTGGTTTACACCTTAGGTCTGGATACACCCTTGGGTGGACCTTGCACAGTTAACTACATTCCACGATTAAGCCGTATGACACCGAGACACGACGAGTTAGGCTTATAGGGAGCCGATCGACTAGACCGAGTAGTTGGACCTCGATTTTGGTCATCTCATGATGTTGGGCGAACTTTGGGCCAAGGGATCATTTCTTGTTTATACTTGACATGGATTAGAATACTAGTACACACCTGGTGCAACTTAACCTTGTATATGCGATGCCACACTTGATCTATCTTGTTAACTTTTCACCATGCCAGTTATCACCCTATGTTTCATCTCTGCTTTACATGTCCAGTTAACTTTATTAGTTTTTATACTAATAGTAGGTAGGACTTACCAGTCTTTTCGACTGACCCGTTTTCTTTCGCCTCTTTTCTTCCGTTTCCCTCCCCCCCCCCCCCCCCCAGGTTCTCAGGGTGGGAACACTAGCACCTAGCTGGATCTTTAGCTGCTTTTCTGGATAGCTCATGTACGGTTTGGAGTTGAGCATGCTATGGCTCTATTCTACTTTGGGGATAGTTACTTTATGTTATTTCCATTTTTCAGTTAATGTTTTCTAGACTTGTAGTAGTTGGAAAATAATGACTCAGTACTTTGATGTAACTTGACTATGGTTTTGAAATAGTAGTTTTATCCGCTGCTTTATTTACTCTGTTTTACTTATATGTTCTGTCTTGTGATATCTGCATGCATGTTTACCTCGTTTAACGCCCCCCAAAGCTAGTGCCCTTGCAAGAGTGGCATTGGCGGAGGTGGGGTGTTACATTTGGTATCAGAGCATAAGGTTTACAAGATTTGAGCAAAAGGTTTTTAAAACTTACCTTTTGAAAAACTATTTTCAAAACCAATTAAGTATTTTCCAAGAAAAGTCTAGTTTATTTTAAAAAGGCTATTCCCCAAAAGCCATTAGCACTATCCTTTGTTTCCTCGTTCTCAATCTATCTTTTTCTTCGTTTCAGTATGGCCGATAATTTTGCCATTCTGGAGGGCGTACCAGTACCTATTTGGTTTAGAAGGTACATGGAGGCAAGGGCGAATGAAGCCGGCCCCGCAAACATTCCTCCTCCTTCCCCCGTGGCTAACATTTCTCCTCCTCCCATAGCTGAGGTTCCTCCTCCTCCTCCTCAGCATCCGCAAGAGGATTTCGCAAAGATTTGCAAGGACTTTAAGGCGATGGGTGGCAAGAATTTTGTAGGGACGGAGACTTTTGTTGAGGCAAGAAAATGGTTGAAGGAAACTGAAGACCTCTTTGCTATCTTTGATATAGAAGACCGTAGGAAAGTTCTGTTAGCGGTATGGCTGTTAAAAGAGGAAGCTGCATATTGGTGGGTAGTCACCACCACTACTAGGCCAATTCAAACTTGGGATGATTTTAGGAGAAGGTTTAAACTGAGGTTTCTATCATCGACAAAAGAGAACCTTCAGATGGAGAGGTTCCTATCTCTAAAGCAAGGGGACATGACAGTTAGGGAATACGTGGATACGTTTAATCAACTTGCTCGGTTCGGTCTAGACTTGGTTAACACAGCTCAGAAGAAGGCCCTATGCTTTGCTCTAGGATTGAATGAGCCATTGCGCGGTTTGGCCATGTCTCATATACCCATGGGGGCGACTTTCGAGAGTTTGGTGAATATGGCCCTGCTTCAAGAGGAAGATAAGAGTGGCAAGAAGGAGGTCAAGGCAAATGAGTCTCAAGGCAAGAAGGAAGATTCCGAGAAAGGAGGCAAGAACAACTATAGCAAGGACAACAAGTCAAGAGAAAGGAGGAAGTGCAACTTCTGTGGGATTACTGGGCACATAGCCAAAGACTGTAGGAAGAAGAAAAGGAAGTTGGGAGAATGCTTTCATTGTGGAGAGTCTGGACACTATAGCAAGGATTGCCCGGAAAAGCGGGGACAAGGGAAAAGGCAAACTCAGTGAGCATGACCTTCTAGAGGGCTAGTGCATACTCTCAACATCGCTCCAGTTCTTGATCGAGGTAGTATTTCTATAGAAAACCTTGTTTACATTTCTGATTATCCTATTCGCACCTTGTTTGATTCTGGCACATCGCATAGTTTTATTTCTGATCTTGTTGAAAGTTTGCACCTAAGTACTAGTCTAGTTGAGGATCCCGTTAGAAGTTTCAAATCCAATTGAGGGTTTCGCCCATCTATCTGCGATTTGTATGGATTTGAAAATCTCTATCTTGAGCATAGAATTCATGTGTAATGCTTATGTTCTCGGGTTTATGGGACACGGGTTGATGTTGGGCATGGGTTGGTTGTCCAGTTATGGAGCCATTCTTGACTTTGAACATAGGGTTGCGAGGCTCATGACTCGCCTCGGTAATACCCTCGAAATCTCGTGTGACCTGTAGGGTTCCGTCATGATTAGTTATCTAGAATCCCTTGGCACTTTTTGGGAAATTTGTAATCCAATCGAGTAGTGTTCGCCACTAAGGCGGATAGTCCATTCCGCTTAAGCATGGGTTAGAGAAATCACCCTAGTAAGTACATTTGGCAACGTGGATTGACATTTGTTTTCAAGGGATAGTTCTTCTGCGTGGAATACCGTATAGGATGTAAACGAGATCCAGGATTCACTAACGAATTTTGGAAAGCTTGCAGGAAAACCATGAGCACGCAGTTGTAGTCAAGTATTTTTAGGAAAAGAATAAGTGGATGTGGAACGAGAGGCAACGGTGAAACGAGTTCCAACTCATATTTGGAAACTACGGAATTGTGAAGTTAAAAGACGGTCAAGGCACGATGGGATTAAGCACAAGAAAATGCGACTTAGGGAATTGAAGATTAGATACACGCATTATATCTCTTTTCAAGAGTTTGTCCTTGACCCCTACTATTCTGTGGAACTTACTCGCATGCTATCTTTTAAGTATATCCTCTCGGTCCTATTCTCAATCTTAGTTCTGTTGCAAACTACATAAGGAGTAAGACTCGCATGTTTGAGATATATAGTTGGGGTGAAGATGTCCATTAAGATGACCAAACTATTTGGGCTTTATGGGATATGGGTCATAGTTGATAGACTTACGAAGAGCACTCATTTCATTCTAGTAAAGAACAAGAGGACCGCATCAGGTCTAGCATCTGTTTATCTTCGAGAGATAGTGCGATTGCATGGAGTTCCTTCTAGCATAGTTAGCGATCGTGACCCAATCTTCACCACCCAGTTCTAGAATAGTTTGCAAGAAGCGATGGGTACACGATTGAATCTAAGTACAGCCTATCACCCCCAGACGGATGGGCAAACCGAAAGGGTGAATAGAGTGCTAGAAGATCTTTTGAGGCTTTTTGTGTTCTTGACTTTGGTGGTACTTGGGAAGACCACCTTCCTCTTGTAGAGTTTGCTTATAATAACAGCTATCAGGCAAGCATAGGGATGGCACCATTTGAAGCTCTGTATGGGAGGCCGTGTACGTCACCATCTTGTTGGTGGGAGACAACGGATAGGCTTATACTCGGGCCCGATATGATACGGGACACATCCGAGAAAGTTGAATTGGTGAGAAGACGGATGAAGACGACCCAAGACAGACAGAAATCCTATGCTGACAAGCGAAGGACAGATTTGGAATTCGAAGTTGGAGATACGGTTTTCGTGAAGGTTTTTCCTTTGCGTAATGTGGTTCGTTTTGGAGCAGTTGGGAAGCTGGCACCAAGGTTCGTAGGACCCTTCCCTATCATAAAGAGAATTGGGAAGATGGCTTATAAGGAAGAACTGCCCGAGAAGTTGGTCGGAGTGCACAATGTTTTTCATGTCTCGCATCCCCGAAAGTGCATTATAAGTCAGCCGAAGTGGTTGAACCAAGTATTCTTAAGGATGTGGAGGTAGAGAAAGAGGCGACCTTGAGGCGAGCTCCGATTCGTATCTTGGGAACGGAGATCAAGAAACTGAGGAATCGTGAAGTCAAGTTAGTAAAGGTTCAGTGGAGCGAAGCCGATGGAGATGTAACTTGGGAAACCGAGGAGAAGATGTGTGGGCTTTATCCATTTCTTTTTGAGGGTACATTCTCGATCTCTTTTCCTAGTTAGCATATCTTTCCTTAGCTATCCATGTTTATCTTGTTTACCTTGTCATGAGAACCTTAGGTAGAAACCCTTTGGATGAAACATGTATTTGAAACATGTTATGCTTGATGTTTGCAAGTGGTTGCAAGTGTTTGCAAGTGGATACTCGTGGATGCATGATACACATTAGGCACTAAGATCGGCTCACACACTTTCATATTGCATATGCATGAGTTCTTACACTTATTCATGGATGAAACTTGTTATGCTATCACATGGATGTTGCATATGGATGAATGGTATGTGCACTCATGTAGAGATTATAAATTATGTTAGGAATTTGCATACATATGGACTCATTTCACTAACATACTTTGCATTAAGGAGGGTCACTGAATCAGTAACCGCCTGATTTTCGCATTAGATAAGAACATATGCACACACCTTTCGCATATGATCATACAGCATTTAGAATCTTTTAAGGACAATGACTGCTCGTGGATGATGTTTTGAGTAGATGGATGATGGATGGTAGGATACGTTCTTCCTAACTTAGAGATTTCGGGGACGAAATCCTTTAAGGAGGGGAGAATGTAATAACCCGTATTTTTTAATAACAAGTTATAACATAAATCAAGGAAGAATTAAATGATAAAATCTGAATCAAGGGAAACAGGCTGTGCCATTGCGTTCGTCTCGGAAAAATACGCGAAATAGAGTCCGAGTTTTCGAAAATCGGAGTCCGTATGACCCAGTTATGGCCCGTCGAAGTTTTCAGAAAATTCAAGTTTAAAAACAAATTCAAATTCAAATTCAGCTGAGTAGGATAGGCGGGAAAAGTTCCTGCCACCCCCCCCCCCCAAGTCGACTGGGGAGTCGACTTGGGAGTCGACACACCCCAGGCTGTGTCGACTGCCCAGTCGACACCCCTGTCGACTTGGGTGGTCGGCCAGTTTGGCCTGGCTGCACCTGACTTGTTCCTCAAGACATGTTTTGTTGGCTTATGACGTGATTAGATGGCTCAGATCTAAACTAGGGTTAATCCTATGGCCTAAACTAACTTAATCTTCTATAAAAAGACCCTAAGACCTAGCCTAAACCCTCATTAATCATTCCTACAACTAAACTATGTCAAAATGTTCCTTGATCATGGCCTCCATCTTCATATCATGGCCTCCATCCTCTTCATGAAAGTTTGAGTGTCCTAAGCTAGTAAAAGAGCCACCTTTCTTCATTAAAACAAGGATCTTTCTTCATAAAAATCAAAGGAGCTTCTTGTTTCTCAAGACAACTTGGAGCTTGTATTCATTTGGGGGTTCTTAGAGTTGCTAGTGGCTTCGTCTCAATCTTATTTTATTTCATAGGTCTTCGTAGCATTGTAAGCCATATTCTACTCTTAGATTCTAACTATGAAGTTAAATATGACATGTTGCAAGTTTGAGTTTGGGCCTAAGTATGATTTGTGCTTTGATTCTATCATGTTATGCATAGATTTATTCTATGCATGTTTGTAAAGCTATCACCTTGACTTTGTGCATAGAAAGCTATGAGCTTTGATTCTATCATGTTATGCATAGATTTATTCTATGCATGTTTGTAAAGCTATCACCTTGACTTTGGGTATAGAAAGCTATGAGCTTTGATTTGAAATGTTGCATAAAGCAACATAGAAACTCTCATAACCCTTATGTTATCTTGCATATGATGTTATATGCGAATCACTAGCTATCATCTTATGTCATTTATGACCATGTTTCACCTATTATGCTAAAGTTGATATCATGCATGTTTTGAGGCTTATAATGTAATATGCAAGTTTATGAACACATTTGCCTCATATGCCACCATGTTTAACTTGTGGCAAAACCTTAACCCCTCATGTTCCTTAATATGCTTGTGGCCAAATCACCCTTATGCTATTATGCATGCTTGTGGCCAAATCACCCTTATGCTATTTGATATGTTTGAGGCCAAGTCACCTTTTACGCTATCATACATGTTGAGGCCATATGCTAGTATGTTGAACCCCTTTTTGGCCTCAAATATCACCATGTTTAATTTGTGATAGACTTTGCCATCTTATGCCCACCTTGTCATATAGTTATGTTCCCTCTTTGATCTATTTGCGTTGATGCGAATTTAAGTGCGATGGGAATACGTTATGGGTAGTTGGGCAAACTTAAATGACATGAGAACATGACTTGAAAATATGACATGAAAGTTTGACATGTGTTTATGCTTGAAAACATGGACTTGGACATGACTTCTAGAAAACATGAGAATGGCCAACTCGAGGTTGGGTTGAGTTTGTAGCATAAATCTACCCGGAACCGACCGGCTTAACTAGTGGCTACAAGCAATAGGACCCAATGTGAGTAGTTGGTCATGTCGCACTTGAAAACCGAGGTTAGACTAAGTTGTGGTGTAAAGCTACCCGGACCAGCCCGGCTTAACTAGTAACCACAACGAGGTCTAATGTGAGAGGTTGGGTGCATTAAGTTAATTGATGCCACAGGGTAGGGTTAAGTCATGGACAACTTGAATACTTAACCAATTAAACACGATGGATTGGTAAGGTTAAGTCATGGACTACTTGAATATACTTAACCAATTAAACACGATGGATTGGTAGGGTTCGGACATGGACTACTTGAATACTTAACCAATTAAACCCGATGTATTGATAGGGTTAAGTCATGAACTGCTTGAATACACTTGACCAACTCAATACATGGTTAGGATAGGGTTAACCACACTTAACCCGCTTGAAATCCTAGTTACGTGGTCCTTTTCAGCAGTAACCTACTTGGAAGTATCATGGGTACCCTGGACTAGGCTAGGGTGGGGCACGATTACTGGACTGATTGTAAGAGACCAAAAGAGACGGCTGAAGGGTGCACCAATTGTTCAGGTGGATCATGGTCGTGCACATTAAGTCCGGAGTTGAACATGGGCACCAGTAGGTTTAGACTGTGCGTGCTTGAATTGTGTCTGTGATTTACACCTTAGGGCTTGATACACCCTGGAGTGGACCTTGCACAGTTAACTACATTCCACGATTAAGCCGTATGACACCGAGACACGACGAGTTAGGCTTATAGGGAGCCGATCGACTAGACCGAGTAGTTGGACCTCGATTTAGGTCATCTCATGATGTTGGGCGAACTTTGGGCCAAGGGATCATTTCTTGTTTATACTTGACATGGATTGGAATACTAGTACACACCTGGTGCAACTTAACCTTGTATATGCGATGCCACACTTGATCTATCTTGTTAACTTTTCACCATGCCAGTTTTCACCCTATGTTTCATCTCTGCTTTACATGTCCAGTTAACTTTATTAGTTTTTATACTAATAGTAGGTAGGACTTACCAGTCTTTTCGACTGACCCGTTTTCTTTCGCCTCTTTTCTTCCGTTTCCCTCCCCCCCCCCCAGGTTCTCAGGGTGGGAACACTAGCACCTAGCTGGATCTTTAGCTGCTTTTCTGGATAGCTCATGTACGGTTTGGACTTGAGCATGCTATGGCTCTATTCTACTTTGGGGATAGTTACTTTATGTTATTTCCAGTTTATGTTTTCTAGACTTGTAGTAGTTGGAAAATAATGACTCAGTACTTTGATGTAACTTGACTATGGTTTTGAAATAGTAGTTTTATCCGCTGCTTTATTTACTCTGTTTTACTTATATGTTCTGTCTTGTGATATCTGCATGCATGTTTACCTCGTTTAACGCCCCCCAAAGCCAGTGCCCTTGCAAGAGTGGCATTGGCGGAGGTGGGGTGTTACAGTGAACCAACTGCTTAACATCTATCTTTTGTTCTTTTGTCTACACTATCAGGAGAGGACAGGTTGACAATTCCTGGACTTTCTGCAGCGGGTTTCCTTCTGCGCATCAGAGCAGACACGGATTATTATTCCAAGCTTCATCCTCATCTTCCAGGCCGGACATGTTAAGTAGTGTCGGATCGCCTGGTAAAGGTGCGGTGTGCGGACTAAAGTTGGTTGATACTAAAACAGAATCAATAGTGGCAGTTTGAACAGCGGTACCGCTAGCAGACAAAAGAAGTGGTGAGGGCAGACCTGGCACAAACGAATAACAAGCACAAAATTCAGCAAACCCAGGTGAAGAGGTAAGATAATCCAAGTCCGACATGGACTGATAGATATCAATTTTATCTGGAGTTACTAGATATGTAAGTTCGACCCCGTAGTTATTTAAAGGAGTATCATCATGACTCGCACGTTGTTTAAGAACATCCTCTTGAATGGTGTGTTCCCTAATGGGAAGAACTCCATCAGCACCTTGGACAGAATAATTCACAGAGGGAGTATTGGGCTTGAAGCTTCGATATCAATAGGACCGGATGGGTTGCGAGTGAAAGTAACATCTGGGGTTTTCCCCCTGGAAGATCGAGCTCGCTCGTCTGCCAAGATTTTCCTGCCTCCAGCCAAAGCATTATGATCTATTTCTTCCAAAAGGTTCTCCTGCAAATATTCATCATCGGCACCACCAGAGTATGAGAGCACTTGTTCCCAAACAAGAGCCAAAGTCCGTGGAAATTCCTTTTTCAAATAGCTCAAACTTCCACGACTCATCACACTATAAACATAAAATTTGAACAGATTATTATCTGCCCTAATCCTGGTTTCATCAAGTTCTTTGCGCAGCATGATCTTGTTCTCTTCCAGAGTCCTAAGAGTCTCATTTTTAGAGTTAATCTTGCCCTCAAGAACCGCTTTCTCTTGCTGATGAGAGGCCGAAGCTGACCTCTCTAAAGCTAATTGACGTTCAGCAAGTTCTTGGGTGGACTGAGCCTCTCGAAGTTCCCCCCTCACAGCCTCGAGCTTCCTTCTGAGTTCCGCAATGCTAGCCTCCAAATTGTTCAATGTAACACTCCCACTCTTTAAAGAGGCGATTTCAGATTCCTGAAACTTGATCAAGTGAACTAAACCAGCTTTGTCATTTTCCAAGACGTCAATATGGTCAAGATGCCGAGCATTCAACCTCTGGAACTCATAACCAAACTTGGCCCAATGTTCCAACCGCCTATCAACTATGCTCATGGCCAGATTCAACCGTGTTTCAAGTTGATTTCTAGCAGTGTTAAACTAGTTGATCATGTAATTTTTGATAGTACTTAAACCCTCAACAGCATCTCGTCTATCGTTTGGATGCAGATCTAAGTTAAAATGCATTCCTCTTAAATCGCAACCTCCGAAACGATCCTTAAGCATCAAGGTACCAGGCGAAACCCTGTAAGAAGTTCGATCGAGGATTGCCTGAATTTGGGCGGAAGTTGGAACGATGGATCGTCCGAGAAAGTAGGGACATCAAGGTCTAGAAAATCAGAGGATGAAGAACGTTCATGAGTTTCACTTTTTTCATGGTAGTTCATGCTCCTTTTCTTTTTCTCTCCTTCTGTAAGATGTCCGCTCTTTTTTTCCTTATCCGATGCCCCTACATAATCAGATCCCTCCTTCCTTAAAGAATCAGTCAGCGGAAGCTCGAGAATGTGTTGAAGATGTGAACACAAGGATGGTTGGGAGCGCTTCAAATGACGAGAAAGGCGAGATTCTAAAAGACTTTTGAGGATCAATAGAGCCAACTTGTTGGAAGTAACTATCTGATACTGAGTGTAGCATGCCTATACCTGGCCAAGGGAACAAAACAAAACATTAACAAGCATACAAAGAAACTGTAAGGTTTGCAGAAAATGCTAATAATAGTTATTTCAGTGCACATCCGATAACGAACCAAAGTCGAGGGAAGCTCCTGAATTGAATGACTTCCCAGGCCGTTGGGCAATCTCTTGGGTTTCCTCCGTAACAGACATTACAAGATCAGAAGTCACAGTATCACCTTGACTAAGATAATTGATAGTGTCTAAATCTCCCAAGCCTCCGAAAGTTCTTGTAGAATTCTCTTCTTGGGTAAAGAGAGGGGCAGGATTTTCAATAATCTTGTCAGAGAGTATATCATCTTTTGTACCATCTACTTCACTTTCCTCGATAACTGGAAGCAAGGGAGATCCTGGAGAAGACTTGCTACTATCACCCAGGACCAAGCGCTTCGTTTTGGTAAAGGATTGCCTGTGGCACTTTGTGTATAAGCCAAGGTTTTCTTAATGGACCTTGAAGGATAGAGTAGCTGATATTTGCGAAGGTTTCCGTCTGAAAGCAACACTTGTCTACTTCTCTCAACATTGTCAATAGCAACCAAAGAATAAAAAAGAGCCTGGTCGAAGATGAGGCCTTCAATGGAACGAATTGCTGCAAGATAAAAAGAGAACTGTTAAAGAAGAAGAAAGGAGAAAAGAAACTCCAAGCAGGGGGCAGTTACCTCCTTCCATCCACCGCCCATAGAAGCTCGGAGGTCATCGAACATAAAAGTATTGGTCAGGAAACCCTTTGACACCATCTGTTAGGCCTGTAATAATCCTATAGTATATGTCCCCCATAGAAATGAAAGAAAGACCATCTTCCTCCCTTCTTTTGAAAGCGTATAAGGAACAGACATCTAGAAACGTAGGTGCTCATTGCCTGACTCTCATAAAAAGTATGTACAACCCTAGTAAAATGTGATATCCATTGGGATGCAATTGATATGGGGCAATAGCCAAATACCGTAAGATGGACTCTAAATAGGAGTTAAAAGGAGGAACAGCTCCGCTGGACAACATACGATGGTTGACTATTACATACCCGGGGGAGGACGATCAGCCGAATCTTCTTTCCTAGGAGACCTATCTTCATCTTTTGAGAGTTTGAAACGAGCACACATTTGTAGATATAAGTCAAATGGAAGCGTTGATTTACGAATGGCAGAAGGCACCCATTCAAGGAGTCGGAGTTGAGGCTAAATTTGACTAACAGAGCCAACGATCGGGGCAACCCCAGCCACCTGACCAGAACCTCCGGCTTCTTCATACAAAGTACTTTCATTGAGACTTCGGCTAGGTTGGTTTTTGATTTGCATTTCTACATGGATAGAGATGAAACAAGCACCAGACCGGTTGTTAGTGGTAAAGGAAGAGCAACTTTTAAGCAAATGTGCCCTTCAAACCAAGCATTCCGTCAAACATACCTAGTTCCCAAGACTTACCAGCAATACAAACAAGCTAAAAGGCATGTGGTAAGGTTTGCCATTACAACATTACAAGGAGAATTTAGCCAACAAAAGCAAACGAGATTCGACTGGTCGCTCGTAACCCCTGCATATATGAAGGTTCTGGCCTTGTCGCTTATCAAATGACTATTGGATGCTCATAACAAATAAACACTGCCAACAGCGAACAAAACATAAAGCAATAATAGAAATTCCAAAGATCCATGACACAGACATTTCATCGAGTATATGGCACAGGCATTGTAAATTAAAATCATCGTTTCAGCAACATCCTAACAAGCAACCTGTAAATATTACGTCGCAATAAAAAAATCAAGAAGGGGTTGTTGTGCAAATCAAGTCTGTCAAACAATTGTGTTCAAACTCCTGAACATACTAAGCCAAACGGGTTAAAACTTCAATACATGGTCGGGTAATTTGGGAACTCTTTATGGGGCAAGTCGGCTTAACTCAAGAAGCAAAATTAAAGGAGAAATTTATTTACATACCGGCAAGCGAGTTCGATTAGGAAGAAGAAGCGCTCTGACCAATTTCGAAATTAAGGGAATCCAGGCAATGAGGAATCTCCTACAACAGAGCCGCCATTAAAGCAAGTTTTTTAGTAAAAACAAAATGGATAAAGAGCGGGAAAACGAAGAGACGGTACTTAAAGAAGACTAAAAGGTCCTTTCAAATTTAAGTGATTCGACATCTTTGCCAGGGCTGGTAAAACACTTAATTATTCTGGAAAATAGCCTGTCAAACCCAGTCAGCAAAACAATTATGTCTATGCATGAACGATCATAAGGATATTCAATAAGCACAGAACGTTAGTAAGTGTGCTTGTCTAACGGAGAATCGGACTTAATCCGTCAATTAATACATTTCATTAGTTCGAAGCATGTAATCTTCATAAGTTGAGAATTACAAACTTAGAGGGGCAAATGTTTATCCCTTAAGAATCATATATGCATCAAAGAATTAAGTCCATACTAGAACTATAGAACGAGCAGTCACAAGATTCGTACATGTATACCTCAACCAAGATCGTTCGTGCTCGACAAAGTCAAACATGGACCACGGCTCGAACGCAAGAGCAAAAGGTAGTCATAAAGTGCAGCACAATTATACAGAGAGGTCGCACATTAAGAATGGTAATGCTTAAGGACTGTGAAGCCCGCACATTCTGCAGAGATTGCTCATATCAAGGAAGTCGTTTATTATCGCATCAAAGAAATCAGTCACACAAGACAAGGAAGGGAACTGGCTTCAGTCACATGATCCACTCTGCAGTCGTGCAACCACGAAACCACCCATGAACCTCATATCCGCTCATGGAATTACAACCTCGAACTCTCACTCTTCCCTTTGTCACTAGTGCTACAATTATAGCAATCACACACATATCAGTTTTACAGGTTTTGATCAACCGCTCATCTGCCATCAATTATGAGCGCTTCAATCAGATGATATATGTGTGAAGGCCTCAAACGTGATAGCACATCACTCGTTCCTACACAGTCTCCCACACAGGATAGCTGGAAATAGCTGTCACCAGTTGGCTACAGCTAAGCAGTGGCATGTTCGTAATTAATAAAACGGGCGGTCCATAGCCTACAAAGAGGGACTCCAATTCATTTCTGGAGGGGGGCACCTATAAATAAGTCATAGTTACCACTGGAGAGGGGAGCTCCGGCTACCACGAAGTGCTGCTACATTCCATCCTTAGCCATTACTTGAACATTTCAACCATGATCATCGCCATCATCCGAAATTCCTTCATCCATTTGGCCATGGTGTCCATCAAAATCTGATAAGTGTGAAATATCCAAGACATCCTCCTCCTCCGTCACCTATCCGACCTTCTTCATCAATGTTCCTGCCATTCCCCCATCGAATCTCGTAAATCTAAGCGAAATTTATATGTAAACTGAGAATATATTGAGTGAGTCAGAGAATGTATAAAGAAGAAGAGCTGATATGTTTTGTAATCATCATCATGATAATGCAAACTCCATTCACAGTGGATGTAGGCTTAACAAAAGCCTGAACCACTCTAAAACCTCGTCTCCATTTTGTTTCCTTTGCATTTTTACTTTCAATTGTTGTTGAGTGTGGCTCCACTTATTCTCTAACCATATTGGTGAAGTATATTCATTATACCTTTGGTGTTTGAACCATTTTTGGTGAAATCGCGTTTAGAATAAAAATGGCAAACATAAATGATGCATTATTGACCCATAGGGTCGACCCGCATATATGTCGGGTCGACCTATTGGTCGACCTTGACATGGCAGGGGTCACCCGCTCGAGTTAATTTTGATGCGCGGATGAAGGATTTTAATGCTCAAATTTAAATCATTTTAAACGAATGGACGACTTTGCTTTGGCTCTCTATAAATAAACGTGTAGGGCTTGCCTCGGGACCCATATTTTTTTGATTGGACGAGGGAGCTTTTCCACTTTTATTTCTCCTTCAATTCTTCAAAAAATAGATATTTAATATTTCAAATTTACAAATTTGAGGCAGAAACTGTAGATCTAGGAAAGAGATGTCCAAAATAAGTTGTATGTATAAGGTAAGTTTTATAGGTCTGGTTTTCTAGTTAGCTTATTATATTTATTTTGATCTAGATTTATAAATCTATGCAAATTCGAGTTTGTGGATCCAAATAGGATTATATAAGGGACGACTATGGATAATAGAACTGGATTTGAATCTGATCTGGAGCTCAGAGTGCTTTTTCCAAGTGAGTGGGTTTAACCTATATATCTTTTGACATATAACATCGTTTGATTCCCATTATAATCATTTGAATTTGACATCGTTGAACTTGGACTAATCGTAGTAATTAGTTTATGTAAGTTATTTATATGAAAACTGTAAATCTTAAGAAGTTGTACTTATATGCAAATGTCATTATTATCGAATATATTTCAAACAAACATAAGTAATCTTGAGCTTAAGAATTGTAGAGAAAGACATAAGCCTAAAAGTGGAAAATTTATATAAATCTCAAACATATAGAATGGAATAAAAAGGGGAATTTAATTAATAAACACGATTGGAAGTGACTAGTAACATAGTTGGTTGGTTAAGAAAATTAGTATATTTCCTTAATTTAATACAACAAACATATTACAAGAATAAAAGTAAATAAAGCAGGATTAATGCAAAATAGGGATGTTACTATAGTTTGCACTATCTAGCAATTAAAAGAAATTAGTAAGTGAAATATCTTGTAATTACGAATTACTGATTATATTGTTTTATATTACAATATGAAAATATATTTGTACAACTTCTGTAACCAACCAAATAGAATGTGACTGACTTTCTAGAATAAAACTTACAATGAAGGTAAGAAGAGAAATAACATAACAGATAAGAATTGGCAAAAATGAAGTAAAGATAATAATCAAGTTATATACTTGAGAGAACTAAAAAAAAGAGCAAATGAGTAATGTGATTAAGTTCTATCATTTAAGTGAAATTTATAAGAAATAAAGTAATTATTATAATAAATGATTTAAGATAGATAGGCACTATTTCGGACTAAGACTATCATAAAATGTAAGAAAGACAACGTGAATGTAGTATCATAATAAAAGAATAAAGCCAAATTAAAAGAAAGATAAGTTGAACTAAATGTATAAGAAACGATTGGACGTAGGTTCCAATAGAAGGATGAGATGCGTTTGGAGCAGTGAAAATGAAATCTAAATGCATATGAAGCGGACCATAGCAGATCCTTTAGAGTACGATGATCACATGAGGAACGTTTGTAGCAGCATTCCCATTTTGTCGAGAATTGATGATCTCAGATTTGGAGTTGAGATCATGCATGTTAAGCTAGAGCTGGAAATGGAGTCTTCAATGAGACATGGAAGATACCCGAGGATGGCCCTCCGATGTACCTATAGTAGAGCGGTCCATTGGAGATAGGTCTGTAATGTCCATCAACTGGGTATGTCTGGACTGCTTTGTAGGGCTGAAGGGGCTTTTCTTTAGAAGCACCGATGTGTGATTTGAGGGTCCATGCGGGTGACTGAAGTAAGCTTAGTGGTTAGGGTTCATAAGGATAATAACTGTTCGAATACCTATCATCGTTAGTCAGTAGCAAGTACTGAAAATAATTGGATTAAATCAATATGTTAGTGATCTTTCACGATATA
Source organism: Allium sativum (assembly GCA_030737875.1). Taxonomy (NCBI): domain Eukaryota; kingdom Viridiplantae; phylum Streptophyta; class Magnoliopsida; order Asparagales; family Amaryllidaceae; genus Allium; species Allium sativum. Next base: position 507,253,760 of record CM060912.1, read on the forward strand.
GACGTTGGATGGACGACAACACCATTTGGTTGCTTAGTTTGTTTGTTGTAGGGTAATATCTTAACCTATTAGAAAGTCTTCCAACTAGTTGAGGGGTGGTTGTGGGGTCATATCCATGTTAAGAAAAAACAGACCATTTAGAACATCTGTATTGCAGGCCTTGAAGTTGTCCTTTACAAATATAGTAAATCGCCGACTGAGTTCCATACGTAGTGAATCCTAGTAGTGCCACTTATTAGCAGAACACAGAAGTATAGATAGAATTATTACGTGTGAGTCATCAATGTATTTTTTGGGTGGTAGATCAAGAACGTCCAAGCATCGATGCAGTCCATTGTGAATATAGTTTCAAGTTTTCTTAACAGACAATAGAACATTTGTACTGTAGGCTTAACGAAGTTGTCCTTTAAAGATGTAATATTAGCACTCTCCAAACGAGATGGTGGTGTCCCATCGAGTAGGATACGAAGGATACTATGGGTGATATCTAGGACCAAGATGATCCAAGGGCTCCACTACAAGAATATATGGCTATTTCAACGGCTATTAGTCGTTGGCGGCCGTTGGAAGCCGTTGGGACAGCCGTTGGAATAGTGTTCACGACTTCCAACGGCTTCCATCGGATACAACGGAAAGTTTCCAACGCAACGGATTCCAATAGTAAAAACCATCGGAAACCATTTGAAAACAATGTCCATATTGCCGTTGGAAACCGTTGATAGCCGTTGGAAATACTGGATATATTTCTTATATAATAGCAAGCAAGCTACCTTCCTGCCTCCCCAACTCATTAATCCATTTTCATTTCCAATCTATTTCCAACCAATTCCATATATATGCGATACACATATACCACTAACAACACAAACAACCAAAATAAAACCCATAAACATCAATATATACAACAAAAACTATTTACACATCCAAAAAAATCATCCACGCATGTTTACAAAGCGTACCGATATATACAAACATCCAAAAAAACCATCCAATCGTGTCAACAAAGCGTACCAATATATTCAAACCATTAAAACACACCCAAATTTGTCTCGTCATACATCAAAACAAAACACATTCCCAACCGAGCATCAAACCACATACCTCAAGCTGCATCGTCGCTATGATCTCCAGAAGCAGACAATGAAGGAATCTCACCATGATTATGCACGTAGTCTGCAACCTTTTGATTCAGCTGCTCAATTTGCATACCCTGCACGCGATTTTGGTCCTGCGGCTGCTCAATCAACGCTCGCAACTCCTTAATTTCTTCCTTGTCTTGTCGAACCTGAAAATGAATTGAAATCATAACAAAATTAAACCATAAAAATATCATAGCTAATAATGCTAACATACAATTTCAAAGTCGTTTTAACAATACTAACATACAATTTTTATAACATACAAAATGAATTCATAACAAAATCATTTTAGTGAACATACAATTTTTATACATACAATTTTTATACAAATTATTTGTATTACAAGTAATTTTAATAAGTAATTTTTATTTACAAGTAACTATTATAACATACAATTTGGTTGATTCGCTACTGAAACAGTTGTAACATCTGTTGTTGGCTTCCTCTCATAGGAGGTTTTCGAGTATGTTAGTGGTAATATATGCATTGTTGATACAGGGCTGACACACCCTAGTATTCCCATTTTTTGTTCTCTTTTAATAAATTGCAGATAGGGATAAGGAATGAATTTTTTTTGTATGTGAACTTATATTTGATTGTTCAAACAATTGGTGTAAGACTAAACCTCCCAGCGAAGGAGGGATTATAATAGTCAGTCAAATTTATTATTATAGGATATAAGACTAAACATCGGATAAGAGGTTCGAACCGATGTGAAAATCGCCTATTTGTATTTACTATAATTGTTGTTATTTACTCTATGGAGATTCAATATTAATATTCTCGACCAAAAAAATGCTAGATGCATATATCGTCGTCAATTTTAATTAAATTGTTTGGATGCGACCTTAAATTCTTTTATTGCTAAGAAAAAGACTCGATCTATATTCACAAACTAAAAACCATTCATGCATTTTTGATTAGAATAGAATGAGTAGGCATTTAACTTAATAGAAAACTTGATTAAGGGAAAATAAATGATGACAAGAGCTACAAGTCGTGATTACAAGTATACATAGTTCAGCATGGTGTACTATTTATGGTGGAGATGTAAGGACGTCATGCACAGTCGTAGGTAATATCATCGTCAGGTTACTGAATCCATAACGCCTGCTCCGCTGTGTTTTTTCCATAATAGCATCAAATAAGTTGTCTTCCTCCTCCTACGTCAACTCATCATGGCTCGACTCCTCAAGCGCATGAGCCCATGCCTCCCGAAACTTTGCCTATAATGCAAAAGACAATTTCATTTGACAAATAATAAAATGATGATTTTATTTTACATTAACTAGTAATTAATAAACTACTCAATTCATGCTTGTAATATTTAAAATACACATATGTATGACCGTGTCACCTTATCCTGATTATCCCACTCATACGTGACGTTGCCAGCCTCATCTACCTTCCTGGATGCATGGGTGTGAGTAAAGACATCCATGTATGACACAACATGTCCATAAAATCGTTCCTACAGTTGGTAATTTGAATAATTAATTCTACATTGTCAATCACTGAACTAATCAAATATACATGTAATAATTAACAAATTTACCAAGTTCTCACGGTGATGTTGGAAAGACTTGGATTCTCCGCGATGAGTTACTGGATTCTTGTTCCTGTTTGCGGTGTTCCTTTCCAACTCAACCTGGAAATGTACATTGACAAATTATTTAAAATCGACAGAAAAATAAATTAGATTTGTTATAAATTTATCTTGAACTCAGGCGTATCCCACCATGCAACCATCTTTTCAAACACTTCATCTCCCATCTACTTTGGTTGCTTTCCCTTTTTCTTAAGCTCATTCATCTTCTCTCTATAATTCTTGGCGACCTTCGAGTTCCAGTGTCGCTGAACTAGCCATATACATGTCCTTAGAGATATCTAAAACAGTCTGAGACGGCTCCAACTCAATTCCCCTGCGTTAAATATAAATTAGAACTTTATAAAATATAGTTATAGTATGTAAAAAAAACATTAAATTGTCATTCTGCTAATTTTTATACTTACGTCATGTCAGCCTTAGGCTTCAAATAAACAACGGGACGAGCTAGCTATCTGCCACTACCCTCACCAGCATGTGGGGTAATGCTACGTCATCTAGAGCCAGATCTCGAGCCAGAGCCCATGCCAGAGACAGAAGCAGGGTCAGTCGACATAATGTACCTGCAACATAGATATAAGCATTGACTTTGAGAATATGTAACTAAAATGCGCAAATAATATGAATATGAGCAACACAATATGAATGAATAAAGATGCATTTTGAGAATATGCACAAATAAAATATCCGATTAAAAAATTCTTTACATGTCTTTTTACATTATTCTTTGAGTTCTAATTTTTTAGTCTCCACCTACTTTTGTAGGGTGAACAATTTAAATAAGAAATTCTTTTAAATATCGTTTATAATGTGTACATAAAAAGCTTTTATTTTCTTTAAGAAAACTATCAGTTGAAAATATCTTTTGAAAGCAACTAAATAAACAATTTAAATCCATGAAGTCCAAATGATTTAGATATCAAAATGATTTACATGTCTTTTTACATTGTTATTTGTTGCCTTTTCCTAAGTTTTCATATTTTTACTTACATTATTAGTTCAATGTAAAACGGGCTTCACTATAATATTATCTGTTTCAAACTTGATATACAAACATAGGCCTATAGCAAGCACATACAATTCATATGTAAAAGGACCCCTTAAATATTGGCAATCACGTAGCTAAAATCATTAGCAATGTTTTGTTGCTTTTTAAAGTAACTACGTAAAGTATTATCTCATGAACGCACACACATATTGGGTGCATGCAGCATAATTATACATTATTTTTTTCTATTATCATTCATTGCTTATGATGTAACACCCGAAATTAAACATTCCAACACTAATACTGTGGTATTACCAGCAACTAGGGAGTAACATGGTATAATATACATATAGTAACAACTAGAAATCAATAAAACTTCAAATTAAACCCGAAATTAATTAAAACCTTAAACCTAGATTTAGACAAAATACCTAATTTAGAGAGCAAAGAAAGATAGGGACGGGCTGAAGCACCTTCTAGACGGCGTCGGAGGAGGTTGCGGTGGTCGGAGAATGATGGAGAGCCAATTTGGGGAAGAAAAATTGTGGAAGGGGGTGTAAAGTTTAATTTGGGGAAGAGATAATGAGCTTCGATTGGGTGGTGCAGGAGATATCTCGAATATTTCCAACGGCATCCAACGGTCGCCAACGGTTTTTATTACATTGGCTTTCAACGGCTACCACATATTCTAATTTGCCGTCGGCGGTCGTTGAAAACAAGACATTGGAATACACTGTTTCTCTAGCAGTGCTTGTAGCTGCATATATATGACAATTAGGTTTTGATCTACTATAGAGTAGATCAGTATGATTTACTCATAGATGTGACAGTATTATAACCTGAGCGAATATAATATAACTAAAAAAAGAAAATGGAACGGTATATTTAGTGTTATGTTCGAAAATATATAATATTGTCATTCATCAGAGCTTTAGTCTGACTCCCTCCTCATAACAACCGGTAGGTTATATAGAAGACATAGATTGTCCAGTTCAGAGACCCTTGTTTTTGATAATGTTATTATTTTGGTAAGTATTTACTATTTATTATATTTTAATTATTTTTGGTGTGAGTTATTTACTTGAACTTTGATATATCTATTTTTGCAGGATATCAAACACCCAGTTCGAGTTTAAGCGGACTTTGATTTTAGTATTTTATGGAAAATTTGGACACGTTGCGATGGTCACTTGTTGAATTAAGTAGGATATTCCTGATGATGTCATGAACATCATCCTAAATGTCATGAAATGACCCATCTTAAGTTTCTATTTGTTTAACATTTATTTCACCCACGAGTCCTCCTTCAGAAATAAGTAAATAATAATACTTTCATACTTAGCTTTTAATATTGGTGAAATATAGCTAAACGTTCTTGATTTAAATTTTTTTTTTTTAAAGCCTAATTTCTCCTTTCTATAGTAGGGCTGTTTGTCTTTTTGAAATAAAAAAATGAAACAATTTGGTGCTTCAAAAAAATACCCAGGTATACCATAAGGAAGTACACATTTATTCCTTTTTTGCTGGTAAAACCAGAGGAACGTAAGAAAAATTCATACGGACTTGTAATGGTTTAAAGAAACAAAAATTGTTGTAGGACATTTCAGTTATTCAAGGTTTGAAACAATATGGTAGAATAGAGCATCCAGGAATGGCAATTTGATATCAAAAGCCAGCTCTTATTGATTATGGCACGTAGAACATGGATCATCAGCTGATACATTAAAAATTTGAAGACAAACATGGACGATGCAGTTGAACTGCAGCAGTTTAGTCTAAATGCTCGGTTGCATGGTTTAATTTAAGTGAATACTTGAAAACAAAAGCTTTGACGCATTGTCTCTGATTTGGCTCTGACTTCACAAGATTAAAAAAATAGAACACTTAGATGGAGACTGCAACAGATGACCGTGTTGCAAGATACCTAACTGGCTTTTAATATGAGACAACCCGTTGATATGAGTTAATAAAATTTGTCATTATGCGAGTATTAATAAGTGGATATATGGAAAACGGTTGGTTGGCAGCGTGATACGCGGATCTACTAGTATTATTTTTAGTTCAGCCTTTGGGAAACATACAAAAGCAGACAGTTTGGCTAGTAGTATATAAAAGCTGAAAAGACTAAAATTGAAGATGGTTGTTAGTTTACCGTTTCTGTTGACGTAATGAACGAGTGCAGTAGTTCATTGTTGACATCAATCTACAATCTTGAAGGAGTCTATCTTTCATTCAGCATTGCACATAACTGAAACAACGCTCTCTCTATTCCCTTTCTGTTGCACATTACTGTGATCTGGACCAAAGTAAAATTTTCTTTTCTTTTATTCTTTTTTAGTTTTCAGTTTTCCCCCCCCATCTATGAAAATCATAATAATAATCCATATAATCCATTCTACATTTGTTTTACTTTTACTTATATTTATTTACTTGACTTGTCCTAACAATAATTTTAAATGCCATGCTTTTATGTTGTTTTAAACCATCAAAAATTCCTCTTTCATACCACTTAAGAAAAAAAATTAATCAACTTTTTTTGTTTTTTTTACAAATTCAAACCACCGTTTACAAATATTAACAAAAAATGGTCTAACAAATAAAATTCCATTGCAAAATCGTTCTTTATTCATTACTAAAACAAATAAAAATTATAACTAATAAAATAAATAAATTAGATATTGCAATTTAAAAATAAATTTTCAAACTAAGTATATATGATTTCATCACTAAAATTAAATTAAATATCCGTGTATTTTTTTTTAAAAAATATTTTAGAAGTATTCAATTTGTAGGAAAACAATTTACTATAAAACACACCTTTTGGGGATATTGTATGTTTTATATGGCTTGTGTTGCAGGAATATCAATGGGACCATTTTTTTATAGGTTGTACATGTTCATTGTATGGTTGGCTAAATAATTAAAAGTGGGAATACATGTACGATCAAATAAAAATTCACACTGCCACATCAAATTAATTTGTGCTTTAAGTTTATGCTATTTCATTTGCCATCATTGCCACTCATTTTTCTGTATTCTGCATTTTAGCCTAAGCAGTCCTCTTCTTCTTTGAATCTTGATAAAGAGCTTGCTTCTATTAGTCTATTCTTACAGCTTTGGATAGAGTCATAAAACCCTATTATTATTATTTTTCCAGTTTTAGCGACATAGTCATAGGCATGTATGTCAAAATAAATCTGTTTTATTATATAAGAAACTAAATAAAAGACAATTTGTGCTCCTTTTTGTCATTCACTCTCAGCTCAAATCTTAATCATTTCCTGGTTTAAGAATTATTTAGCATTTTTCAGCAAAAACTACAAATATATTCAAATAAATTATTTTTAACTACTCAAATAAATCTTCAATAGCCAACATAGTTTATTTCTTTAATTAATTATCATTACTTCATTTCTCATTTCCACGCAACTCACATCCCTTCATTTCTTCATTTGCATTGCATTTTATATCCTCCTCTTATATTTTCCTCTCTTAGATCCCCTTCATGAAATTAGCTTTACTGTATGGGAATACCAAAAGTCTCAATTATACTTACTTGCATGATTATTTTTTCCTTCCCCATCATTATCATCTTAAGATCTACAATCACTTAGTTATCTTCTAGGTTAGCTTTGATTGGATTTCTTTTTCTCATAATAAGTTTTCTTTTATGTGTCAATGGCTATATTTTATTTTAAATTGGTTATCGGTCATGGCTATGAACCTCCAAAAAAAAAAAAAAAAAAAAAAAAAACAAGAAAAAAAAATAAAAAACAAGAAAAACTACCATAACTGTTTGCTAATCCGTATTATTCTTTTTATTTTATGTTTTACCTTATTCTTTGTCAATGATTTTTATTATCATATTTCCCTTAAATCGATGAATTTTATAATTTTTCTTGAGGGAAAAACTTATTATTATGTACAAGATTTCATTTTTTTGCAAAGATTAGTGAAATTATGAACAATTATTATCTTACAGTGGTCTACCTATATTTTAGTTACTGAATATTATTATTTTTTTGCAAGGGGTGACGCGGTTCGGTCTGGTGCGGTTTAGAGTCGAAAACGCTTCTGCACTATATCAAACGGTTGATAAAAAATACGAACCAATATACTAACCATCCATACATACGTCTTGGTTTGGTTCCAGTTTTGGTGTAATACGGTCCGGTTTGAACCTATATTAAATATGAAAATAAAAGAATTGCTTCCATAACAATCAATTTACAATTGTGTGAAGTTGCATCACTTAAAGGTATCCTGAATCAAAAGATTAGTTTCTAGCTATATAAATACTTCGATTTTACAATTAATGAAAAGTAAAATTATTTTAATGCATTAACCAAATATCAGCGTTAATCAGTGCATAAACATTAAGTAAGATAACTCAAATAAGATGTATAATTAGCATTATCCAAAAAATGATATGAAAACTAAAATACTGAAACTATAATTTTTTCCTTAGTGATAACAATTATTATTAATATAACAACAATATATGTTGAAAATAGAATACATATGGTTAAAATAAAATATTAGAAGAAATTAGTTATATTTTTATCATAACATTATCAGTACAGGCATGTGGTTCGGTCCGGTTTAATACGGTTGGGTCAACAGTTCAAACTACAACCGAATCGTATTGTTGCGGTTTGGTTTGGTTTGGGCAATTTGCTTTATATAGAGGATTCAGTGCGGTTTTCCGCATCGTTTTTACGGTCCGGTCTGAGCGGTTTCCGCATTGTGGTGCGGTTTATGCCCATCCCTATTTTTTGCATGTGCATATTATGAGTAAATCATAAAATCTTCACGTGGAACCTAATAAATTAGAATATCTTATCTTTTTCATTCATATTAATAGTAGCATATGCCTCTTTTTCAACCTATATTTTTATACCTTTATTTCCTCTCTCTTTTGGTCTGATTTTGGAAACTTCCTCATTTCCATATTGAGGTTAGACCATGCCTTCTTTATGTGTTTATGAACATTCATTTTCTTTTCTTTTTATAAATGATTTTTTGTTTGTTGATTAGGCTGTATTTCTACCAAGTGTGAGTTCATACTCCTCTATGTCTATATGTTACAATGAGCTAAAAAAAGCTTTGCACTTCCCTATTATTTAGGAATGTATATCCCTTTCATAAAATATTGTTTTCAATCTACTTGTCTTTCCACCTTCTTGATGTGAAAGGAATGTTAGTATTGATGGCACCAACATATTAAAAAACGCAAGGTTTGATGCATTTCCTAATATGTGGGTGATTGATCATATGCGTGTTTTTTATGTCTTATGTTTTTCAAATTTGTATAATATGATCATTTAAATTTATCCATACTCATAATTTTTTTGGAGATAAATGTAATTTATCCATCTTCTTAGCAGTTTTTTAGTTGACTAAAAATAAGTTGGAGTGTTCGCTCTCTTTCCATTATAGCTGGTGATATATAATAGCAAGCTTACTTGTTTAAGTACTTAGCATGCTTATGTTACTTTAAAAATGTATATACACTAGATATGTAGAAAATTCTAAATATAACTAACTTTTCCATTTTATTATTAGACATTTTAAAATTGCGCGGTAAAAGTCAATGGAAATACTAATTTTGGGTTGTTAATGGGCGCTTAGTTTGAATAAATATTTGCCAAACATTCACTTATTAACAAGGAGCAAGTTATATTGCTTTCTTAAATCGTGAGAGAAAAGGGATATATGTAATAATTATCAATATTTTATGAATGTTGAATTATGCCTACTATACTTAACAATCAAAATATGTGTAATTTAAGTGATCTAAGCTACAGTAATTTGTAGGACATTAATGTAAAATAATCTTCCGTTGTTGTCTTTAATGCACATTTTTTTTTTATTTTGCGAATTTAATATGGTTATCGGTGGTTGTAGTATCGTTTTATTTACAATTTATATTCCTTTTTCATGCCATCTAGATTAGATCTCAAAATTATTATGCTACTTTAACTCATACGACCATTACAATTTAAGTAAAGCAATTGCAATGCCAAAGCATCCACTCTTATCTAATCTTTATGCCGCACCACCAGTTTGCATAATTTTTAATTTCAACTATCATACATCTCAAATATTAACCACACCGTTAACAGTGCCATCAATGCTTGAGGCATATATAAAAAAAAAGATTTATGATAGCAACATATAAAACATTCTATGTTTCTAATGTATTATATTCTAATAGATATTTATGTATAAAAGGTTACTTCTTCATTTATTTGCATTCTTATTTCTATCCATAGAAATGGAGTATCATAATGTTCTCTTCCTCTTCTTCACAACATAAATTTTTATATTTTCTCCTATCTATTCAATCTCTTATTCTTTCATTCAAGTTTCCCTTTCTGATGGTTTTGTCTCTTTCTTTTCTCCAATTTTATATTTATGCTAATAATTTTTTAGTGGTTTTTGTTTCAAATTTATTTGATTTAACTAAAATTTGATTGAATTCATCTATATTTCTTCACTTTGTATCCATCCTAAATTATTCATTATAGACTAATTTTGTGTTTACGGGAATGCTTAGCTTCCATGAAAATTTCATCTAAATGCCACTAGAAATATGTTTTATCATATTGATCAAACCTGATCTAAAGGTTAACTTTTCAATTTTTTTCAGTTTACTTCAGGTTAATTTGTAATTCATTCTTCTAAATTTCTAATTTTTATTCTTTGCAGCTTCGAGTTTTTCTCCTAATTCTTTTCTTATTTTTGTTTTAGTTTGTACAATTATGAATATGATTTCCTTTTTATTGGATTTTTAAATATATGGATATATATTTCAAGTTTTATACAAGTCAAACTATTTGTTTTATTATCCTGTTTTCTATCTAAATTGACTTTAATTTTATCTTTGCTTATTTGATATGATTTTGTATTTTGTTTAATTCATTGATTTTTGTGGGGTATAATTAATTATTATTATTTTGGCATGGTCGATGGGGTTAACTTGTCCCCTACAAGTTTATTAATACAATAACCAAAAAGGAAAAAAACAAGACAAGCAAGAACAAGCTCTGAAGCTTACATAAAAAGCCAAAAACAGATAACATAGAAACACAGTGTACCAAACACAAAGGGAGCACAAAAACAAAAAGATAGAAAAACAACACAAAGAAACATGAAAAACGAAGTGAAAGCCAAACTTGAGGTCAAGTGTTTCAGTTTAAGGATTGCAAGACACCCAGGTCAAATTTGAATTTAATGTGTTTGAACCTCTCTCTGATTTCATATTTAAGAAACATAGAAAATTGAGCTGCACTTTTCCATTTAGCAATGTTGAATATGATGATATTTCGTCAACACAAATAGGGTTGCATAAGCTTTGTCTCTCTTTAAATTGGTGGCTCTAAGCAGCTGGTTCCATTCATTAACACAATCAATGTCGACGTCATCCCATCCCATTTTTAGCGTGAAATACCTCCATAAATCAAAGATCACCAAGCACTCAAAAAATAAATGATCATTGCTTTCAAAGGTGAGTGGACAAAATACACATTGATCGTTTATAGTATCACCTTTTCTTACAAGCTTGTCTCTGGTGTAAATAGCATTTTAGTGACTTTCAAAAATAGTAAATTTTCTTTAGCATATTTTCACGTCACCAAGTCCTCTTATACCATTTGAAGTTAAGATATTCATTATGGTTGGAAAAAACATTGTACATACTCCTTATCGAGAAATTCTTTCCTCCTTCTCTCCACTTCATACGGCCAGATAAAACTAAAGTTATCGCTGCATTGTTCACTTGCTCCCATTTCATACAAATTCTTTGGTTAATGGAGGGATCCAGGTTAACATGCCCTTGTTGAAATGAATTAGCCACTCTAGTGGTAAAATGTACCCAGACTGCAATTTTTTTGTGTAAGCATTGTACCTTGAATGCACCCATGTTTAAACCATGGATCTTCTTAATACCATTAGAAGAGACAGCGTAGTTGATAGAGGGAAATAAGAAATTCCTTAGTTTGAAAAGAATATGCTAAGTCCAGCTTGTGTTTTGGGGAACTTGCATGCTCTAATTGGCACATATGACATTGCATTTTGACCATTGAACCTAAAGGCTGTCAATTTTATTAAGATAGTTGTCCAAGTGTTTGTGAAAGCTTCCTTATTCTATTGAAATAAATTTATAATCCCAAGGCCACTTTTACATATGGCTTTCTTAGTTGTGCAAAAAGAGATAGGGACAATGTAACTGCCATGCACTTTGCTTTTCAAAAGAATCTTATCACTACCGAATTATCTTGACCAGATTAATGGGGAGAATGGAAGTTTTCGCTCAATAAACAATCATTGTGAAAATAACTGATTTGTTAGCGTTTGTTGAATAATTTTCAAAATGGTTTGGGATGGGGTTTGTTTTTGTGAAGAGAGAAGGGGAAAAAGGAAGAAGGGATTAGTCTCACATTTGGAAGTTGAAAAATCTTTCCAAGTACTTAAAGAGCTTTGTTAGGGCCCCAAAATGTATGCTTTGTGGTGAAGAAGAAGGCCATGCATCACCATCTTACGCACGCTACCGCCATCCGTCCGACCGAACCAAGTTCGGATCCAACAATATATTTTTGGATCAAATCTAAAGATGGTAACGGGTCAGGCCTATTACAAACCCAAAAATTTAAACGAGAACGTTGGACAATAACACAACAGTTCAAATTAGCAATGCTTTTAAAACGTTGGAAATGAAGAGGCGTGACATTTTAATTCAAACGGACATAGCCGTTTGTGACGGTTGCAACAATCGCAATGCCTGATGAAAAGACATTCCCTTTCGCTGCGGATAAATAGCCACACCCAAATACTATTGCAATTCATTCTTGAATTCATCTTCTCCTTCATAGTTCTGCAACACCATTGCCAACGCTCAAAAGGTATTGTAAATTATTATTTTGTAACATTAATCTACTACTACTTCTTTACTGTTATTTTCTCTACTGCATCATCAGAAATTAAAAGTTTAGAGTGTTCTTGATCGGATCAAAGTCATACAAACTTTGAATCCGATTACGCTGTTCCAAGGCTTCATTCAATCCTGAAAGTCGATAGTTCGACAACCTGTTTGAACTTGGTGGGTTGAACTATTGTCTGAAAGAATCTATTCCATAGATCCTTGAAGTCTGAAGTACGACAATAACTTCCTCATAGTTGTCTTGAACAACAAAATCCCTAAGAAATTTTCAGACAATAGTCTTCAACCATGGAAGGTTGGAGCGCACTACAAGTTATGAATCGACATTTAACTTGATTGGAGCTATTTGATGGAGATAATTTTACTCGTTGGCAAGAGACGATGATTTTTTTCTAATCACTGTCAAATTGTTCTACATTTTGGAAGATGGATCGGAAATTATACCAGAGGAAACCGACAAGGATGATGCCGCTCTAAAGTCAAAATGTACAAAGCGCGAAGAAGACAATTTTCTATGCAGAGGGCACATTCTGAATGCATTATCTACTCTAGTTGGCACACCCCACACTTTTCTGAGCCTGAATTTCGACAAAAATCGAAACTCAAATCCATCCGAGCATGGAGAGTGTATATCTGGTGCCTACAAATAATTCGCATGAGCATAATCAGAGTAAAATAAAACTAACTCACAACGAAAACAGAATAAGATAACCAATATCGACTAAAGCGACTACCTTAAAGCATATCGCTACATTGATATTGAGAATGAGAACAAAAAACCAAACCGAACACATGTAAATACCTGCCTTCCCAGAGCTAAAACTGAGAGTTGTCATGAGGAAGAGGGTCAGAATAACAAGTCCTGGTGAATAGAAAATATATAACACTGTCTACAATACACAAATTTATTCGTTTTGTCAGAACCAAAACACACAACCTTGTAAGGACTTACGTACGACGACTAACTACCACATCCAAGGTAGTCATTCCCAAATGATAACAATATCAATGCCGAGATAGAACATTTACGCATAAATATGAAACCTTTAAACCACCATCAACCAATTACTAAAAACAAAAAGGTGGGCTCTCAACTACTTATTATTCCATAAGGAGGTTAATTATTTTCTGTATAGCCACTTAAGACATCACTACAAAAAATAGGTAATGGTGGATCCTTTCGATCACTTAAGACCCAAGGCGGATCCATCAGTCACTTAATGCCTTACTTAGTGGTTTACTCTACACTATATAAATTAGAGGACACTAGCTACAAGTCCTACTAATTTAAGGCTTCCGCCTTTCACGCATATACCCATGCCTCGCATAAGGCGAGAGATAGTAAATAGTCACTTAATGCCAGGTTTAGGTAGGATCGTGACACCATTTAAGACCCTTCTGGCAGACCTCTATGTTACTATCTAGCTGAACTTATTAGATAGTTCCCTAGCTAAGGCAGACCTATTGTACCTCTGTAGCGGTCATTTAATACCTAATCCCAAGGCAGACCCTTGACCCAGTCACTTAATACCTAGAGGAAGCGGACCTTCGCGGGGATTACCAATCTCATACGCAATAGCCATTTAATACTTCTTGATTATGGGGAGGTGAGCTATGCGATCACTTAATACCCTTTATATGGGTGGATCTAACTACTTAATACCTCTGTCACAAAGTGGGCTTACGCTTATAAATTATTTCCTTTTTAAGATTTCCTCTTTTGGGATGGGAGGCAGGTCTTACAACCACTTGATACCTCACACTTGAGATAAACCTTATTTTAGGAAATAATCTTCGCTATGCAATTAACTATCGTCATGGGTTCCTATGGTTAATGATATATCACATTCGTTGCATATATACTCGACTGCTGCAAAGTGCAGATTTCTGCCGGATATGACAACTGACCTCAGATCATTAATCTACTAAGTCCAATCTTGATTCTTAATTATATTAGTTCTAAATTAACTAGAAATAAATAAGGGAAACTTATAACTTCCTATCCTAGGATGTTTATTTATTAATTTCCTGTTTGAACTTAGTATTCACCATGCCAATCAATCCCCATTAATTCCCCTTTCTATTCCTTTTATTATTATTAATCAGGGTTCCTGCCATTTATGACTCTAATGGTCATATTTTCCTAAGGCACTAACTAAACCATTAAATGCCATTTATTACCATTAATTAAAATAGATCGCGTTTTATGAACGTAACAGTCATATTTCCTAAAGCATTAAATATCCTTTTTATATCAGCCCCTTTTTAAAATTCTAATCTACCTACTGTAACTCCTTTAACTTCTCTACTTTAAATATTGGACTTAATTCTTGTTTGTATACATACATACATACATATACATACATACTTACTTACATATATATATATATATATATATATATATATATATATATATATAAGTAGCTATTTATTTACTTTCCTAATTGGAGTTACAATTCATATTCCTAAATACAATTCAAATTGTAACCATTTAGGCATGCTTATCCTATTCGATTTATTTCCCTCAACTAAGGATGATTGCAATATTCATTTCTTTATTTATGACCTTATTTATAGCAAATCAAGTCCATTTATTATTATAACGATCATAATATATGTTTTCATTTAATATGGATTATATTTCTATATCCAATTCCATACAAACAGAAACTACTGAAATACACAACAATGTCAACAAACATTTATTATAATATAATATATTTGCGTTATTTATGTAGATTTGGACGAATAAGGCTTATATATATTTATAATTAAATTTTGATCGCGATTAACGTCGTTGCTAAGTTTAATTTATTATTGTTAACCATTTATTTTTTGGGTCTAAACTAACGATCAAAATAAACATTTTTATGTTCAATATTGTTTAAGATTCAAAATCTTAAAAAATGTCAATAACTATAGTTATTGTAAGTATTTGCCCAAAATAATTGAAAGAGGAATAAGCATATCTCAAATCATAAGAAATATGAAATATGTATATTTGTGGAATGGCTGTTATAAATTACATACAAATATACGTGAATTCACACGTCCCTTCCTATTATATTTGTACATATTTCTTAATGATTAAAAATAATGCCTTTTTATTAAAAAAACGAAAAGGGCATATTTACAATAACCGAGTAAAACCCCAAACAATATCGAACATAAACAAGCATAGCTTTTTAATTAAAATTTACATAAACCACAAATCAACACCTAATCCAAGAATCTGGAATAGTTACTACAATATCTAACGATAATTTAGGGATTGATTTCCATATCCAAGGTGTTTACAATAACCACAAAAAAAATCTATGAACAATTGTACGCAATAAAATCATATTAACCAAAAAAACCTACGAATTCAATATTTAAACCACAGCCTATTATTTTAGATTTAACAAAAACAATAAACAAATATGATAACTTTGAGGCATATAATTCGGATCTACACAAATAAATTAAATAAGTTATTATAAGCGATGTATATAATTTCTCACTTACTTGAAAGCTATCTAGATCTGAATCCGAACAAAACTTTTTAGGCCTAAAATTCCCAAATCTTACAGATGTACAATTAATTCAAAATGGGGGCTCTTTTAGATTTGTAGATCTACAAAAAATAGGAAAGAGGGAGGAAATCTGACTGGAAGAATGCAAATTCGTAGCACCATCTCTTCTGCATAAGAATCTGATTTTAATCTTCTCAAATCTATATTTATTTAATTTGTATATGCTTAGATTTGATTGAGAAGAAACTTGGAAAAAGAGGAAAATGGCAGAGCTTCGCTATTGCTTTCAGAATTATGTGCAAAAGAGTGGGGTCTAACCTTTTATTTATAGGGATTAGAATGGCCATAGACCGTCAGATTAAATTTAATAAAGATTCGTCCGTTTATTATATATATATATATGCGTGTGTGTGTGTGTGTGTATGTGTGTACCTTCAAAAACCTAGCGTCACTGAGCATTTCGACCAGAGGGTTCGACCACTCTGGGTCAAGGGCTGATTATAGATGGTATATATTAATTTAAAGTTTCTCTTAATTTATTTTCCATCCTTTTTCGTATTTTGTCTGTAACTTTTTCTTTTCGACTCCGTTCATGAAGTTCCAAATATGAAAATTGAGCAGAATTCCGCAACGAACGCAATGGTGCAAGTTTCATGGTCAAATTCCATCATTTGCGAAAATTCCATTTTTGGAACATAAATAAATAACTAAATTAATTGTCGCTTAAATTCTGGGTTGTTACATTTTTCCCTCCTTAAAAGAAATTTCATCCCGAAATTTTACCAATGATAAAGTCATGGTGCAGGCGCCTAATTATTCTGTGCTACACAACCAATTAGGGTACATCCAATTTTTCAACCAACATGTGCATATGCATAGTGTACATAATGAGTTGTAACCACAAAGTATGCATGCATAATGATTCTAAATTGGATCCTCCTATATGTATGCGCTTCATTTTGAAAACATGATGCAACATCCAAAAATAAACTGGCAGTTCTATGTGAATGCTAATTTTGAAAACATTTCCATCCATAACCCTCACTCGACTACAAATAGAAGTGTGAACCAACCAATTTTGCTTCCAAACCCTACCATCCAACACGTTAACACATCTAAACTGTTTTTTTATTAATTTCTCTTAACCCTAAAAAAGGACATCAAAGCGGAGAAATTCAACGTTCTTTCCGAGTTTCCGCTTATAACTGTTCCAATTCCCGTCCTTCAGTGGAATTTTACCTCAAAAGCCCAAAAATACTCCAAAAATTCCTAATTGTAGACTACGAAGGAGGCTCAAGACAAGCTCTAAAATATAAAACGGTTAATTAGTAACTCGCTTGCATCGTCGACAAGGTATGGAAACAACGTTTCCATGGCTAAAATAGCTTTTACCTTGTTACTGTTAAAGTCTTTTCGCATCGTCGTCCCTAATACACCACAAAAACGCGCAAACAGATCATCTAAAATCTTCCTTACGCTTTACACGTGATTATAAAAATCGAATTTTTTCCATAAAAGTAAATTTACGTTTTTTAAAATTATTATGTAAAATTTTGAAATTCCTTCTTGGTACCGTTATAATTTCCTTATCAAATTTTCATAAAAACGGAATTTTGGTAACTTGCAGTTTACTATATTTAAACCATCTATTTTATACAAAACAGATGTTTAAACATATGTAAACCACCATACCTAAATATTTGTTTTTAAATAAATAATATTAAAAGGAAGCAAATAGAGAAATATAAATTTAAAAGGATTCTCTTTTTTATCCAAACAACATTTGTAAAAAGTTTCAAAAATATATTTTGCGGAAACTTAAACGATTCAAGTCACATGTTGGCGTCGAAGGAAGTCGGCCATGCAAAAGTGCAAAAACCGAAACCACACACAAAACTCAAAATTAAATTTTAGCTCAAAAGGAATTGGCGACAAATAATAAATATACATTTGATGCAAAAACCGGTCCTTTGCTAAAATTTATCCACTACAGAATTCTATACTTTCCATCTCTAAAGAAACCGTTAGTTAGACAAGAAAAATGAAATTTCATTTCTAATTCGAATACAACGAAGCGTGAAAGACAAACACATATGAAATCTCATTACATCGTCTTGCGATTTATAAGAACAACACTAACAGTTATAAGCACAAACTAACACAAAGCTAAGAGAAAATTTCTAGAGAGAGAAGAAGAACAAAGATAACAACGAAACAATAACGTCGAAATTCCAAAACTCTAAAACATTGCCTATAAACAAGGAGATGTCTTGCTCTGCGGCTGGAGCTCAGACTTTTTCCATAACCTTTGACTAGTCATATCATGGTAGCAAAATGCTCAATCTCATGTTGTAGACACTACTGGTTTTGTTGGAGGTTCCCACATCACCATCTCTTTTAAGAGAGAATTTTTTGATGACAAAAAAAGCCTACCACAAAATCGGGATTCATGGAGCCACCTAACATTGCCTAAAGACAAAAGTGGATAGGTGAATACAGAAAGCTTGTGTGAAACAACACATAAGGACAACATGGTGAATCAAATATGATGCGTACACAAGGACAACACACAAGAAAAGATTGATTCCCGCAACATAAGATAAATCTAGTCGTATCTTCCTACCTTTGGATTAATGTGCTAAATGAATCACACATCTGTACGGGTAATCCGCATTGATTTTCAAACTCAAAAATCGAGATTTAGGAAGACAAGTTATGTTGCAAAATCTCCAAACCCGGTCATACCAAAGACCATTCAAATACACGTACAACACGATGCCGCTAAAATCTCATCGAAATCTTCCTCCGAAAGACCATCCAAAGACAGCTCAACCTTCACCACTGAAACGACTATTGCCTTCGTCAAAATCCTATTCCGACAAGATATGACAAAGGCAGATGCAGCACAAACAACAAACCTACACAAAAAAATTGAAGCAAAGGACCGATGCAAGTCCATTTGCTATGATTAATTCTCTTATCCCTAAAGAGATGAAACCTTCTGCTCATTTCGATCCAACCAAATGGTCTCTCTTCCTAGGAACGAGACTTAAATGGCACAAGAAATATTGGATAGTTTAAGTATCTACTATGGTCTAAGAAACGATCAGAGGGAAGAAATTGGGTTTAGATATTGGAGTACTAGTCGGCGAAATATAATGCGCCAACTAGCACGAAAAAAGAGGAGACAACAAAGAAAGATAAAAAGAATACAATATGGTTCATTTAGATGAGGAAGAAAAGACAAAAAAAGAAGTTTATGGAGGGAAATTTGGACACAACTTTTACAGCTGAGTAGTTGTACCAAATCTCATCATCTAGTTGACCACTCTAGGTATACCTCTAAACGATCAACTATTAAATGAGCTTTGGACAAAGGTTAAATCTTAATCCAAGGGTCAGATTAAAACATTAATCGTCCCATGTCATCTTTTAAGATTTGACGCGAATCCGAAAAATACTTGTCCTCATCACGTCGGTATCATAGACCGCAGTCAAACTGCGAACCGTCTCCAAAGAGTCAAGATAGTCTCAACAAAAGGCCGCGACCATCCAACAATGAATTTCTCAAAAAGAAAACTCAGCCAAAAATCCAAAATAAATAAAATGGATTTTCCCTTTACCAAGATAACAAATAACTTGAACGATTTACGAAATAAAATACCCTAAGCTAAACAAAAATTTCCTTAGTCTTTTCCAAGAGATTTTTTTGAAAACTTTTCGTTATTAAATTTTTATTATTGTAATCGAGAGTCTCAGAATACAAATATACATTTAAAATTTTATATTCCAGTTTATTCTACTGACTGGAACAACCTTTCCATGTTTTGGATTGCCGAGATTTTAAATCTCTAAAAATGTTAATTGTGATTATTTCTAAAAATCATCCAAAATATTTGAAAAGGGGAATATTAGAAATCACAAGGAATGGGTAATTATAGTTTTTGAATTTCGAGGCTTATTCCTTGTCATTTCAAATTCCTTATTTTACCAAAGTGGATTATTTACTAAAATTACACAAAACCCAATACTCCGAAACATGGTTAGATTTAAATTTCTAATATTATATTTTATTTTACTTAAATATTTGTTCATAAAAAATTTCCTAAAAATCATAATTTAAATTTCTAAAACCCTCTTTAATTTCAAAAATAGTTTTTAAAAACTGAAATCACTATGAAAATAAGACTAAGGATTCAAACGATTAATTTTGTCAAAAAAATATTTAGATTTACAAATGAGTATGTTTCATAATTATATTTTCGGACTATAACGACATAATAACATGAATTTCCCATTTTAAGACCAAAAGAAAGCCATCGATTGGAACTCCCAAATGAAACCAATACAAGAATTCATGAATATACCAGTTGTAGCTAGCTTTTGGTCAAGTCACCAAGCTCAAATCCAGAGGATTCACAATATGTCGTCCTCGTGCTCTCCACATCGAATTCGCCAAATGCATCGCAGGGTAAATCGGGGTTGGACGAATACTGAACTCAAAATACTTCTAACTCCTAGTTGTTCAAAACCTATCTCAATTAAATAGGCTCACAACTATCTCATCGTCGAAGTAATTTTTAAAGTGGAGTAAAAAAGATGAAAGAAAATAGAAAAGAAATTTATATATGTTCTCTCATTAAGCCTAACTTATTAATTCCTCTGACCGTCTAAACCTAAGCTCTGATACCAAATGTAAACATACGTTTAACAAGGCTAGTAATTCTAACCTAATCTTGTCATGATTTACATAGGACGACTAACTACCATACCCAAGGTAGTCATTCCTAAATGATAACGATGTCGATATGAGATAGAATCTTTACGCATAAATATGAAGGCTTTAAACCACCATCAACCAATTACCAAAAACTAAGAGGTGGGCTCTTAACTACTCTTTATTTTATAATGATGTTAATTATTTTCTATATAGCCACCTAAGAACTCACTACCAAAAATAGGTAAGGGTGATCGCTTAAGACCCAAGGAGGATCCATTGGTAGCTTAATGCCTTACTTTGTGGTTTACTCTACACTAATATAAATTAGAGGACACTAGCTACAAGTCTACTAATTTAAGGCTTTCGTCTTTCACACATATGCCCATATCTTGCATAAGGTGAGAGATAGTAAGTAGTCACTTAATACCAGGTTTAGGTAAGGGAACGAGACCATATAAGACCCTCCTGACGGACCCTCATGTTACTATCTAGCTGACCTTAGATAATTCCCTATTCACTTAATACTTCCCACAGGATAGGCGGACTAATGGTACATCTGTAGCGGTTATTTAACACCTAAACCCAAGGAGGACCCTCGACCCAGTCACTTAATACCTAGAGGAAGCGAACCTTCACAGGGATTACCAATCCCGTACCCAACATCCATTTAATACTTCTTGATTATGCGGAGGTGAGCTACGCGATCACTTAATACCCATTTTAAGAGTGGATCTAATTAGTTAATATCTCTATCCCGAAGTAGGCTTATGCTTATAAATTATTTCGTTTCTAAGGTTTCCTCTTTAGTGATGGAAGGCGGGTCCTACAACCACTTAATACCTCACACTTGAAATAAACTTTATTTTAGGAAATAATCTTTGCTACGCAATTAACTATCGTCATGGGTTCCTATGGTTAATGATATCTCACATCAATTGTACATATACCTGGCTGCTGAAAAGCGCAGACTTCTGTTGGACAAGGCAACTGATCTCGCATCATGAACCTACTAAGTCCTATCTTGATTCTTAATTATATTAATTCTAGATTAACTAGAAATAAGCAAGGAAATCATATAACTTCCTATCATAGGATGTTTATTTATTAATTTCCTTATTGGACTTGGTATTTACCACGGCAATCAACCCCCATTAACTCCCCTTTCTATTCCTTATTATTATTATTATTAATTAGGGTTCCTGCCATTTATGACTCTAAAGGTCATATTTTCCTAAGGCACTAATTAACCCATTAAATGCCATTTATTACCATTAATTAGAATTAATCCCGTTTTACAAACCTAACGGTCATATTTTAACACATTAAATGTCCTTTTTATATCAGTCCTTTTTAAAATTCTAATCTACTTACTGCAACTCTTTGACTTCTCTACAATACTTTAATTGGAATTAATTATTGTTTGTATATACACACACATACACACACACACACACACATATATATATGTTTAGAAGTTGTTATTTATATACTTTCCTAGTTCGAGTTGCAATTCCTATTCCTAAACATAATTCAAATTGTATTCATTTAGGCATGCTTATCATATTCAATATATTTTCCACAATTAAGGATGGTTATTGTTGATCATTTTTTTTGGCAAAAGCTATCACAACTCAAATGGATCAAGACTTACTCGAGGATTGCGGAGCTGGCTCTTTCTCTCTAGGATTGACCCTTATTTGGTTCGATTAATAATGGTTCGATCTGAACCATCCTAGCCAAAGATATAGATGTCGTTCTTTGAACCCGATCTAGACTTCCAGAATCTAGTCGGTCGATCGAACAGATCGAACCTCAAATATCGGATCGAACTTTGCGCTACAAGACAACGTCCTATTCCAAAGGCAATAGAATCGACCAACAGAGACCTGCTCTACTTTTCATGCACCAAATCTCGAGCTCTATGTATGCTGCAATTACTAAGGAGAACTGTTCTCAAGCAGAAGACCAAGCCCCACCGCATGCAGTTGATAATCCGGATCGAGCGACACGTGGATGACCCAAGATCAGTTGGCTACCATGTGGTACACCGATCGATCCGGGTTTTTGCCTATAAATACACCTTTCCAGAAATGGAAAGAGAGGATCTTCTCTTCAGAAAAAAGTTCATGGTTGGCATTCAAAAAATAGCCTACTGTACACTTTGATCAAAAACTATTGTAACACAAGGATTTTATGTATAAGCCATTTCTTTCTCTACTTTCATAAAATCAAAGCAACTGTAACCTGCAATTGACAGTATAAACAGAGATCATAAAGTGGTCGTAGGCTTGATTGAACCCAAACCACTATAAAATTGTTGTGTGTCCCCTGTTTTTACTTATTTTCTTAGGTCCGTTTGTCACAGGTCCCTATTAAGTTTCAAAATTAGGCTCACATCCGGTCCTAAACTTATTGTAAATTAGGTCCCTATTTTTCAAAAACGTATAAAAAAATATTAAAAAAATATAAAAAATCACATAAATTCATTATTAAATAAAACACGTTCACGCTAAAAAATCAGGTGGAAAATCAATCAAAAACCACGTCAAAACCCAAAATAACACAAAATCAGCGAAACAGCAGGTTTTTGCATCAAAAGATGCACCTATTCGTAAATAGTTGCATACATTCATGCTTATATTTCAGTGTTGCGCCCAAACTGCAGTATAAATGCATACATGTATGCAGCTAAACTGCATTATATGCATCCTTTTATGCATATATTCAAATTTGGTCTGTTTTTTCAAGCATTCGCCATTTTCAGACATTGTTGCACACATTTATGCTCATGTACAGAATAAATGCATGCATTCATGCGTATATTCGCAAGCCGTCGTCCCTTTTAAATTTGTTGCACACATGCATGCATATATACAGAATAGTTACATTCATGTATGCAACTTTTCGTTACACGTGAATCTCATGTCAACTTTGTATGCATAAATGTATGCAGTTATTTGCTAATAGTTGCATAAATGTATGCGTATATTGGTCCAGATTTTCATCATAAATACACTATATAAATATATGCATACATGTATGCTACTATAAGCAATAGTTGCACAGAAGTACGCAACTTTTTTTTTTAAATTTGCATGGACTCCTGGGATTATTTCCAGATTTTAGAATTTTTTTTATGCATGAGCGCATTTTTTTTTGCATATTTGAAAAAGGTGGAAGTGGATGTGGCAAGAGGCGGGATGGACTAAAAATTTTGGGCGGCAGCTAAAAATAGGGACCAGAAATGCATAGAAACTTTGACTGGATGTGGTGTTAATTTTGAACATTTTTAGGGATGTGAGCCTAATTTTCACTATTTTCTTTTGCATTCTATGATCAAAATTGTTTGTGCATTACACACTTTGGGGGTTGACTATCATTAGACCAACTTTTGATGACAACACTCTGGCGTGCCAAGTAAGGAGGCAAGAACGCGTAACCATCTTCGGAAATTTCTGAAGAAACAACGGTAAAGCGAAATAAGGATTCAACATCTTCCCTTGCTCAAACCGTTGGCGCAGCAGACGCAGCAACGGAGGCGATCCTAGAGGCCTCCTCTCATGAAGAACTATCCCAATGCTTGATTAGGTATGAGATGGATATAGTTCTAGCTGAACTTAGAGCACAGATGGAGAACTAGGATGAACTCCTCAAACAGCAGTAGCAAATGATGAACAATTTCTTCGCTAGGATGGATGGAAGGCCGAGCAACCAACCATTAGTCCCTGCAACAGGCGAAGCTAGGGCAGCAGCTACATTTCCAACCAACGAAATCCAAGCCCCAGATCAGTCTACCACTTTTCCACCAGCTAGATCAACCCATCTTTCTAGACGACTGGGTCCTGGTTCGACTCAACATCCTGATCGATCAATGCAATGTCCAGATCGACTAGAGCCTAGTTCGATGCAACCTGCGGTTCGATCTGATACCTTAATGCAAATTGGACTTATGTTGCCTCACACTCGACCTTGCCAGCACGACAATCCAAGCCTAGCTGGGGCAGCTACCCTTCGTCTCTCCAAGACCATTCTACTAAACCAGTTCCCAATGCGACAGAGGGAAACACTACTGTAAACCATTCTGATATCGCCCTAGGCGGGGCAATGCCAAACCCTGAGATGATAACGCTTACCCAAGTCAGTCAAATCCTACCGGCATGGATATGGTCCATCCCAACACACATGCCAATCAAGGGTTCACAAACAATCTAAAACCAACAACCGAGTCTAGGGACCCCCGTTACCCATCACCCGTAGGTCGTACCGAACTGACCCTAAGAACTTGAGGCATGCTTCCACCCCATACCGAGACCCTCATTGAAGCCACCAGTGCAGAATTGGATTCATGACAATGACTTATCGGGGATGTGAATCAAATTGCCAGTATCATTAAGCGCTTCACTTAAGGCACTACTTCTCAAACAAGACGTTGATAACTTCCACCGCGACCCTTTCACACGACAAATCAGGAATTCCCGTAATCCCCTGACTTCAAGCTTCTAGCCTCACCTTATGTGCTATATATGCCACATGGAAGTACTTTCAGCATCAAACAATGTCATGGCCAAGTGCTTCCCCCTTTATTTAGCCGATATCGCCGCCATGTGGTTCCGGCAGTTAATAACTGAATCGATCAACAATTGGAATATGTTGGTCACACGCTTCATTGAACAATTCAAAGTCCACATATCTAGGCCTAAAAGCGTCATGTTCCTTACATCCATCAAGTAGAGGTCCGGCGAGACCTTACGCTCCTTCTTATAAAGATTCAACACGGTTGTGGTATCGGTCGATCAACCTGGACCATCGATGGTCCTTATGGCCACCATGGCCGGCGTTTTGGATAGAAAAGACTTCAAAATCTTCCTTCAAAGGGACCCTCTCGGAGACATTGAAGGTTTCTACCCTGAGTCATACAGGTTCCTCCGACAAGAGGATGCTAATATTGAGAAGGAAAGTCTTGATGTACGTGCTAAAAAGATGGAGGACCATCTACTACTGTCCAACACAAAAGAAAGGGGAAAGCCTCATAAAAGAATGACAGGAATGTGCAGTTCCGGAGAGAGCCCAAGTATGATAGATACACCGAGCTCAACTCCTCACTATTGGACATATATCTCAAAGTGCGAGGAACTCTTACTTTTCCCAAGCCTCCCCGGAGGGAGCCAACCCAAAGAGAGCATGAATTAGGAAAGCACTGCATGTTTCATGACATGGCAGATCATAGCACCAACGACTGCAGGCACTTGCATGATCTCATTGAATAACGTGCCAAACGTGGAGAGCTACCCGAGTGTGTT
This sequence comes from Allium sativum, assembly GCA_030737875.1. NCBI lineage: Eukaryota > Viridiplantae > Streptophyta > Magnoliopsida > Asparagales > Amaryllidaceae > Allium > Allium sativum. Next base: position 507,279,969 of record CM060912.1, read on the forward strand.
AATAAATCTGCAATATCTGCACCACCATAACAACTCTTCCACGCTCCTCAGAATCATTCCCATGCTCCTTGGAATGGGAAGGATCCTGAGCCTAACAATTGCAGCATCATCATCTGCTAATCCGGATTAGATCAGTCTGGAATCTTTACATTTCTTAGGACTTAAGAAATGTACCACCTTTTAAGTTTTAAAATGTTCAAATAGCTATGTTGACTCGTGTACACAAAGGGGTTAGGCTTTAACCCTTGGACATACCACATTCTCAACAGTACATCTACTCTATTAATAAAATGGTTAGGCTGAAGTACACACATACGGGGTTAGGATGTAATCCCAGGGCGTGCTCTAGATTTCACCATAAACCAATTAGGATTTATTTTGGTTATGTAATAATTTTTGGAATAAATAAACCTATTTTCTCAAAGAATGGATTATGCTTGATCAATATAAGTATCTTGTCAGGATTTGTCAAGGTCCACAAACAAAATCAGTGTATTCCTAATGCTTAGTTCTCTACCTAAGCTATGGTTAATACCTAGGCTTAAAATCTACTTGTCAGGATATGACAAGCTCTTTTTTCAATATGAGTGTGGATTATACTCGAACCTGCACACCAAGTTTGGAATATACTTGTACAAGAAAACAACACTAAATCTTGCGTATGGGTTATACTTAGCCCTAGGTATGGCTTATACCTGATCAATCAAATTACCCTGCTAGGATTTGGCAAAATAACTCGATCCCTTCCTGAGTATGGTCTATACTCATCCCCATCTTTCGGGTATGGTTGTTACCTCCTATCTATCAGGATGTGATAGACTTAACTCTTTTCTAATACAAGTATGGTTTATACTCTGTCTCGTGGTATGGTTTATACCCCTTTTTGGATTTCCAAGTGTGGTTTATACTTGAAGAACTGCGCTATACCATCAGGATTTGACAAGAATAACCCGACCACCATATGAGTATAGGTTACCCTCAGAATTGGATTGGCTTGGCAAGACCCTGGTCCTTCTGGTCTTCTCTAAATACGATCCAGTAAATTCGTTGGTTTTCTGGTATTCTCATTTCTTTCACGGCCTTAATACGATCGTTAACGATCGTCGGTTTTCTGGCCATCTTGTAATATGGTTTTGCGTATCCATGGCTTTCTGAATATTTATGCATCATTCTCTAGAAGATCCGGATCACACCTTTCTTTATCAAGAAAGATATGTTATGGAGGACAAAGTTTTGACAAGCTTTTTTGGCAAAAGCCATCACAACTTAAATGGATCAATACTTACTCTCGAAGATTGCAGAGCTGGCTCTTTCTCTCCAGAATCGACCCTTATATGGTTTGATTAATGATGGTTCGATCCAAACCATCCTAGCCAAAGATATAGATGCCCTTCTTTGATCTAGGTTTAGACTTCTAGAATCTAGTCGGTCGATCGAACAGATCGATCCTTAAATATCAAAGTAAACTTTGTGCTACAAGACAAAGTCCTATTCCCAAGGCTCTAGAATCGGTTAACAGAGACCTGCTCTACTTTTCATGCACCAAATCTCGAGCTCCATGTACGCCGCAATTACTAAGGAGAACTGTTCTCGAGCAGGAGACCAGGCCCCACCGCATGCAGCTGATAATCCGGATCAAGCTACACGTGGTTGACCCAAGATCGGATGGCTGCCATGTGGTACACCGATCGATCCGAGTTTTTGCCTATAAATACACCTTTCGAGAAATGGAAAGGGAGAATCTTCTTTTCTGGAAAAGGTTCATGGTTGACATTCTAAAAATACCCTACCGTACACTTTGATCAAAAATAATTGTAACACAAGGATTTTATGTATAAGCCACTTCTTTCTCTAATTTCTTCCAATCAAAGCAATTGTAACCTGTAATCGATAGTATAAATCAAAATTATAAAGTGGACGTAGGCTTGGTTGAAGCCAAAACACTTTAAAATTGTTGTGTGTCCCCTTGTTCTTACTTATTTTCTTTTGCATTCTATGACAAAAATTGTGTTTGGATTACACACTTTAGGGGTTGATTGTCACTAGACCAACTTTTGACGTCAATTGTTACAATATACATTTCTTTATTTATGACCTTATTTATACCAAATCAAGTCCATTTAATGTTAGAATATTTATTTCCATTTATTATGGATTATATTTCCATATACATTTCCATATAAACAGAAACTATTCAAACACACAACAATGTCAACAAACAATTATTATAATATAATATATTTGCGTTATTTACGTAGATTTTGATGGATAAGGATTATATATATATATATTTATTGTTATATTTTAAGCGCGGTTAACGTCATTGCTAAGTTTTATTTATTGTTATTAACCATTTATATTTTGGTCTAAACTAATAACCAAAAGAAACCTTTTTATGTCTAATATTGTTTAAGATTCAAAATCTTATTAAAAACTTAATAATTGTAGTTATCGTAAATATTTTCCCAAAATAACTGAAAAAGGAGTAAGCATATATAAAATCATAAGAAATATGGAATATGTATATTTTTTGAATGACTATTATAAACTACGTACAAATATACGTGAATTCACACATCCTTTCCTATTGTATTTGTATATATTTCTTGTTGATTCCAAATAATGCCTTTTTATTAAAAATAACAAAAGAGGCATAGTTACAATAATCAAGTAAACTCCCAAATAATATCGATCACAAAAAGACATATTTTTGATCAAAATTTACATAAACCACAAATCAACACTAAATATAAGAACCTTGAATAACTACTACAATATCTAACAATGATTTAGGGACATATTTTTGGATCCATGGTGTTTACAATAACACAAATAAATCTATGAACAATTGTAGGCAATAAAATTATATTAACCAAAAAAGGCCTACAAATTCAATATTCAAACCACAACCTATTTCAGATTTGACAAAAACAATAAACAAATCTGATAACTTTTAGGCATATAATTTAGATCTATACAAACAAATTAAATATGTTATTATAAATGATGTATATAATTTCCCACTCACATGAAAGCTATCCAAATCTGAATCTGAACAAAACTTTTTAGGCCTACACTTCCCAAATCTTACAGATCTACAATTATTTCAAAAAGGGGATTTTTTTTGGCAAGGCCGACAGGGTTGAGTGGACCCCTACTACTTTTATTAATGCACCAAGAAAAAGAAGAGAAAATACAACGCACACAAAGAACACATAACAACACGTTACATCAATCACTCGAAGACGACAAAGCAACACATATTTACTAAAGACTCATATTAGGGAAAATTTAGTATGTCGGGGTCAAAAGTAAAGTTCAGAAGATGCAAACCATCTCTAATGTCCATTTTAACTCTTTTTCTTGTTTGACCATTACCTTTAGCATGTATAGGATCGAAAAATCTCAAATTTATTTTCCTCCAAATAGCAGATAATTTTTTTTAAGTACATAACAAAATATTCTTCCCTTACTTCTTTTCCTGCTATTCAGATGCACAACCTTTCTTCTTTTGTACTCACAGTCTTGTCTAGCTACATAACTTCCAACGCTGTTCATTAATTCATCCCAAATAGGAAAGGTAGTATTGCACTCAAAGAACAAATGCCCAATATTTTCATCTTGAACTGTACATATCACACAAGCTTGATTAGTCTGCATACCATAATCGAATAGTTTGTCCTTGGTAAAAATTTCCATGTCCAATATTTTCCAAAACAATAAATTCTCTTTTGCATTATTGTCTTTTCTCCACACTCTTTTGTACCATTGACATCTCACCATATCATTATACCCACTAAGGTAGTTATACAAACCTTTAATTTAAAATGGTTTCCCTCATTTTCCCCATGCAGTGCAACTCTCTTCTACACCGCCAAGTTGAAGATTTTTAGCACGTCTCCAAAGTTGATTTAGTCTCGACACAATGATGTTTGGAAGGCAAATTACATTGTTGTGGATAAACACACTCACTTTGGAGTTACTGCACATACCGGTCACCGCAAATTCAAGGTAAGTGGTCTCTCTACTAAGAAACAATCCTTTCTCCAACCAAGGATCATGCCACAACTTGATCATAGAATTTGAGTTCACTTTATATATAAAATCTGGAAGGATTAGATCTCTCAATTTGAAAATACTTCTGCAAGTCCAGTTAAATTTTTTCGGTTGATTCATCGTCCAGAAATCTCCATGTTTAACAACATAATTCCTAGACCACTTGACCCAAACACTCTCTTGATTTTTCAAGTAATTATCAATATGCTTAATGAAAGGCAGCCTTATTCCACATAATCATATTTACAATTCTACGACCACCCTTACTAATTGGTATTTCAGCCTGTTTAAATGCAATTGTTGCGAGGTACCTACCAGCAGTACAACCTTTCCGAAGAAATCTCATGGGTGCAATTCTTAGCAATCTGATTAGTTTGTTGGGGAGAATGAAAGTTCTAGCCCAGTAAACTTTCATAGAAAACACTACAGATTTAATTAAGGTGAGTCTCCTTGCCTGGCAAAATAATCTGCTCATCCAGAAGTTAATTCTGGCTGTAATTCTACTCAATAGAGGCAAGCATTGGCTTGTGGTGATCTTTGTAGTAGTAAGCAGGAGACCAAGACATGAGATTGTACCCCTACTACTAATGAGTCCAGTTCTAACACTCTGTTCATTTATACTAAAGTCAGAAAACCCTGTTGTTTTCATTTCATATTTCTCAAGATTTATCTTCAACCCTGTCATCTCATAAAAACTATGAAGAGTATCAAAGACTGAGTTAATAGTTCTAGTATCAAGGGTACAGAAAATTACGAGATCATCAGCGAACATTAAGGAAGACATTATAATGACCCGCATTTTTACATATCGAAGGATCGTAAAATATTTTTATTTAATTCCCCGAGGGTCGGATCATTCTCATGTTTTGATATGCTAGTTATGGGGATGTGAGACATGGCCATAATTTCTATCAATTTTATTGTGACCATTTTGCCCCTGTCAGTCTTGTAAGGGAATGACTTTTGATTGGGATCGAATCAAGTGCTGAGATTGATTTCATTTCAAAGGAAATGGTGTTGCCAATTCCGTAGAGTGGTCACATTAAAGATTTGGTTTAGCGGTTTGGGAGAAATCGCTGTTTTAGTGCTATACAATTTCTGGTTAGGTTAACTAGTCATTAATGGACTGATTTGGTGAGGCCCGTTAGCAAGCTGGTTAGATTTCTATAAATAGGGGGTAGAGGCAAGGAGAATGATTTACTTTCTTCATTTCTTATTTGGTTGGGGTTTGAGATTATCCGTACTCCAATCAAATACATCTCTCCTCCATTAAAATCTTAGATCTACATTAGAAGATTGAAGATCCACATCAAGAAAGGCTAGATCTACATCAACAGAGAGTAGATCTCATCAAATTGGGTGATTTGAAGATCGTTCTTCGCTGTCCGGATTTGTAGATCATCGTTTTAAAGCTATTTTGAAGATTTGGCGAGTGATAAGCATCTCTCACACGGATTCAATCGAGTATATGGGTTGTTTGATCTTTTTTTCATCATTTCAAGTTATTTTCACCAAGATCTACATCATGGTAAGTATGTTTTCATTCATATTACCATAGTATCTAATCTAGCAACTTAAGTCAGTAAATTTTTATGTTAATTCATGTGTTATTACAAGTTAGATCCATTTGTTTAATTCGTTTATTGTTTATCAGGAATTTGGTGAATGTCTTATGTTTGAGTGATAAATAATCATTGTGTTGATGGTTTGGTATGACTGATTGGTGAAATTGGATGTTTTGCATGAGTTTTGGATCGAATTGGAGTTGAATCGAGCGAGTTTTTGTAATGGAACGGATTGGGGATTCATAACATGAATTGTACTCCAAGAAATGGAGTGGATCGAGTATAAAATTGGTGATATATTGGTCGTTTTTCTAAGAATCGCGAGAAACTGGAGTGGATCGGAATTTCTTGGTTTAATAGCGTTTACAAACGATGTATTAAGTAATGGATCAGGCAAAATTTGGGCATGGATCAGGCACGTCAAAAAAATGGACCAGGAAAGTCGCCTCATGGCGAAAGAGTGGATATGGCAAGGTTCTACAGTGGATGTGGTAAAAAAAATGGAGTGGATTGGGCGTAAACATAGAGTGGGTCGGGCACGCGAAAATAGTGGATTGCCAAGGGGGCAATCGATGAAAAATTGGATGGGGTAAGGTTTTTGCTTGGATCAAAATTTCTAGGTTAAACAATGTTTAGAGAAACGCTGTAGATAGCGCTGGATCGGGCAAAGTGCGCACTAAGGAAATAGTGGATCGGGCAAGGTTTTGGAAGTGGATCGGGCATGGTTGAGAACTGGACATATGACAGCGTTTCTGAAATGCTATGAATGAAATTTGAAATGTTGTGGTATGTTTTTCATAGCAAGAAGGCTGAAACGCTATGAATTGAAAATCGACCAAAACGAAGTATGTTTTGGCTCGACGATGATCATGGCTTCGACGTGAATTCAAGGAGGGATGTTCGAGGTGTCGTAAAGAGTTCGTTGATCGATGAAATACAACAAATGTTTGAACGACTCAAAGTTGTGAGCTCATGGATAATGGTTGCTCGAGATGGGGCCTGAGCTTGTAGGTAGTCGCCAGTGATGATGACTAGAGTTATGAAGGCTAAGAGATTATCGTTATCATAAGTTCTAACAGGCTCAAAACAGGTCTATAATAGGGACGCCTAAAAGACTACTGGGACTAGTCGAGTACCCTGGGTACATGGGATGTGCCTAGTTGTCTCGGGGAGGCAAATGTACATGGGACGTACAAAAGTCTGACTAGAACTGGGGTTACCATTAGCCCTTGACAAATGGCGTGTTGTAGTCATTAATGCAATTAACAATCGATTCAAGGCAGGATTGGTGGTGATAGCTAGAGTCATGAATGTTTGTTTCTTTTCTTGTATCGTCTTGTGTAGATTGGTCGACATCAAAGGAGACATCTCTTGGGTGCTTGTCTGATGTTGGTTTAGGCCTTCGGGGCTTGTAATTGGGGGATGTTGATCTCGATTAGGATGGTCTATGCTAGATAACTATTTGTTATGTCTGCTATGTTTTCTCTTTGGTTGTTTGTAAAGGCTATCACTATCAGATGTAGGGAAGACGAGTTTGAGTTTCTTCTATGTGGATGTTGGTAGATTAGATGGTTGATCTATCTATTTCTCATATACTTTATTAATGATATTAGAAAGTTGTTTTATCGCTCATTTAGACTGTTTTCAGACTCAAGGTTTTATGTTTTCTCTTATTACCTTGGTTGTTCATCCATTGTGTTGTGGATGGCAGTCCAGGTAGCATATGACAGGTGATAGATCTTGATGAGACGAGACTGCAGAGTGATGACGAGCATAAGGCTTACGTATTACTTTCTACTATACATACTAGTTGTTGTTTCAGCTGCTATGCTTGATGAGTGTTCTCTGAGTGATTGTAGTGAGGCATTCTGTACATACTCTTATGATGTACTCCAGTGATGTATGGATCTTTCTAATTGATATATAAGTTTAAGTTTTTGCTTAAATATGCTTCACTATTATATGCCTGTTGTATATGTTATATTATACTTTATCTCTGCGCTGTGAGTTATACGACAGGTTCCACATGTATTTATCTTACCCTGATGATCGTCCATAATTGCCTGGTACACATTTCAGCGCATTATTCCTCTTGTTAAGTGCAGGAGTTATGAGCCGTCGTCATAGGCATTCTGGGCTCATTGCATTTTGGATGGAGTTTAAATAAGGCTCTATCAATTTTGTCAATTAACATTTGTGTTAACATTTCCATAATCAGAATAAATAAATACGCAGATAAAGGATCACACTGTTTGATTCCCTGTTTGCTATCAAAATATCCAACTGTAGTGCCATTCATAATTATGGAAAATTTTGTTGTAGAAATAAAATAGTGAATCCAGGTGATGAATTGTTGATGGAAGTTCGTGTAGCCCATTACCCTGATTATAGTATCCCATTGCAGCATGTCAAAAGCCTTTATTACGTCAAGTTTGAAAATAGCTCGAGGGGAAATATTATTGGAAGTATAACCACTGAGCAGTTCGTGTGATAGAAGTACGTTGTCCAGTATATTTCTGTTGGGAAGAAATGCAGCTCGATTTGGAGAGATAATTGTGGGTAAAACAACTTTAAGCCTAGTTGCTAAGATTTTGGAGATACACTTGTATATCGTGTTAAAGCAGGAGATTAGTCTGAAATCTGAAACTTTTGTGGCATTTTTGATTTTGGGATGAGAGCAATATTTGTATTATTAAAGGAGTGATTCATGCTAGCTCTTTTGAAGAAAAATCTGATAGCATTACACACTTCAAATTGAATAATTGACCAACATTTGTAACTAAAGATGGCATTAAAGCCGTCGAGCCCACTAGTAGAGTTTCTATTAAGTGAAAAAAGTGCAAATTTAACTTCATCATTGGTAACTTCATTACAAAATGTATTAAAGTCAAGACTAAAAAGCTTAGTAAAATGTATGGGTTGATCATATCAATTTCAAGTTTGAAATTTTCTTTGTTTCCTAATAGTTTAGAAAAGTGGGTAATAAATGCATTTTCAACATCTTGTTGTGTATTTGCAGTGTTACCAAATTTATCTATAATAGTTACCAAGTTCTCCCGGCATTGCTTGTCTTTAAGAGTGGCATGAAAAAATGCACTATTGCAGTCACCTTCTAGTTTCCACTTCAATCTTGCTTTTTTGCTTTATCATCACCTCTTTAGTCTTCAAAGCTTCTTGATATTGTTTTATTATATAACTCTCCATGCTTGAGTGAACAATATTGATGGGATCCTACATCATGCATGTTTGTATTTCTTCTAATTTGGCTCTCCAGAAAGAAGACTAATTTTTTCCATTCCCAAACCTATTTTTAGCCCATTGCTTCAAGGTGACTTTACAGTCCTTCAGTTTCACCTGCAAGAAATACACAGAATTACCATATACAAGTCTCCCCCAAACTTCTTGGACAATATCTAAGAAATCAGGTTCATAGACCCAGTTATTAAAAAAAAACATGAGGCACCTTTCATGTCTATCCCACAGAGTTGAAGGATAAGAGGGGAATGGTCTGATAGGAGTGGAGGTGGTTGTTCGCAAGACATGGCAGGCCACGTGGTAAGGGAGATGGGGTTACAAAAGGCATGGTCAATGAGGGAGAAAGTTCTTGGTCCACTTCTCTTTTTATTGTTCCATGAAAAGGGTAAACCAGAACACTTAATGCTGACAAGGTTGGCATTTTCAATTGTTGACTTTAGAGGTTGAATTTCTGCATATGATAAGGGTTACCACCAAATCTTTGTGAGACATCAAAGCAACAATTGAAGTCTCCTAGAATAATCCATGGATTTGCAGGTTGGCTTAAGGTAGGTAGTTGATCAGGGAAGACTTGTCTTGTTATGTTTGTATTGGTAGCCTAAACAAAGGTTATTTGGAATGGAATACGATCAGAATGAAAGAAAGCTTGGCAATGAATCATTTAGGAAGAGGTTTGTTGTTGGTTAAGGTGGATACCAGATGGGTTGTACATCACCATTACTCTGTCATATGGTGATTCATTTAGATTGTGCAGAAGTTTCCATGTGGGGTTTATGTACTTAGAGGCTCTCATAACCAACTCAAGGTTGAGCTTTGTTTCAAGTATTGCAAGTACACTAAGATTATTCTCAATTATTAAAATTTTACATTGGTCTAGTTTGATGTCATCATGGAAGCCTCTAATGTTCTGTACTCTTATAGTTTGTCGCATGGCTAAACTATAGGAGGTATAAGTACATCATATTTCTTACTCCTTATCATGTACTCACAAGGCATAGAGCAGGAGTGGTTTGTTTCTTTCCTATAGTAGTTTAGGTTGAAATTGAGGAGAAGGAATCAAGAGGTGGAGCTTTGAAGGCTGGTGGTGGTTTTAAGTGTGAGTATGGGTTAGTTACAAGCATCAGTTCATTTTGAGGTGAACCAGAATGTATAGTTATATTTGGGTCAAAAGGGGATTCTTTTAGAGTTGTAGATCTGTAAGAAATAGGAAAGAGGGAGGAGATCTAAATAGAAGAACACCTATTCGTAGCACCATCTGTTGTGCACAAGAATCTGATTTTAATGTTCTCAAATCAATATTTATTTAACTTGTATATGTTTAGATTTGATTTAGAAGAGATTTGGAAGAAGAGAAAAATGGCAAAGCTTCACTATTGGTTTAAGAATTGTGTGCAAAAGTGTAACACCCCACGTCCATTAATGTCACTCTCAAAGGGAATGCATTAACTTTCATGGAGTATTATTGGTGTATAGAACATAATATAACAAGATATATACATATATTGGTACTTGAAAGATTAAAACAACTTTTATTGCAGCGGAGAAATAGTTTGGTTACAACAACATCAAAAACCAACAATAAAACCAAGAACACTTAATATCCATCTTGACAAATTATTTTCTGAGTACATAAAGTAAAAAAGCATAACCCCAACATAAATAGCCATAAAAGAGATAAGCTGAACTTTACTTTCAGCAATCCAAGCACTTCCAAAAGAGAGAGAAAGAGTTCGAAATCAAGCTCCACTAGCACTAGTCCCACCCTGAGAACCTTAGGGGGGTGGGAGGAAGAAAGAGGTGAAAACAAAGGGGGTCAAGCATAAAGTCTGGCGAGTCCAATAATTTTAACAATATAATTATTAAAGTAATTAGGATAAGGCATAAAGTAGTAAAACAAGGAATGGTTGTGAAGCAAATGGGCAAGACAAAACAAATAAGAGGAATATGCTGGCGTTAATCGCGCTCCTAATCACTATAGGATAATTACTATACAGCACCATTACTAGTCACCCTAAAAGTTGATCTCGCCTACTGAACATAATAATCATAATGGTAGTTTCGTGTACCCCTAGCTGTCTTCATAGGTGCCGCCTGCCCCTATCTCCATTAGTTGTACCCACTACCCCCATGCGATCGGCTCCCTAACTCGTAGATACCCGTGCTGGTCCAACAGTGGGGTGTATCACTCCCTAAAGTGGCAACCCGATACCACTAAAGATGCACGACTTATATCTACATGATGCAACAACGTCTTACCTACCAGCCCGGGCCCACGCACGCACATGACCTTGTTGGACTTACGTTGCCACCGCTAACCCGTTTTGACCTCTTACGATCAAACCTAGTAAGTGTGTCCCGTCCTCGATCTAACTCGAGCTCACAAAGATACTTAATGGGTTACTGGTTTGAAAAGGGCCCCCATACTTGACACAAGCTTTCCACCTATGCTTGGTCACCACTAAGATTTCCCACTTAACCCCTTCTTATTCATGTCTTCTTACATGTTTCAATTTGGTTAAGTGTTTCTAATCGTATTTCACATGTCACCCATGTCACCCACTTAACCCCTATGTCCCACCACATGTTTATCTTGGTTAAGAGTTAATTCATTATAACCGTAACCTTGTAAGACCTCCCACATTAGACTACCGTTTGCGGGTGCTGGATTTACCGTGCGGGTCCGGGCAGTCTTATACCGCAAACGAGCCAACCTCGTGTATTTACAATTGTTACGCATTTAATTTACGCCTTCGACCTCTCACATTAGACTACCGTTTGTGGTTGCTGGATTTGCCGGGTGGGTCCGGGCAGTCTTATACCACAAACGAGTCTAACCTCGTGCCTTAGGCGTTTATTATTACACATAATTATTTCACCCCCAATATGAATTAATTATCCCTATTCAAATTGTGAAAAATTTCCAAATTAATCTATGTCCATAATTGTCACCTAAATTATGTCCATACTTTTCAGGTATATAAATTATACCAATTAGTGTCTCAAATTAATTATATGCCTTTAAAGCCATTTTATGCCAATTCACAATATGTATATTTAATATTTTCCCATTGTACCCACGCTGTTCGTACGTTTAATATGAAATATGCTAGACTCGCAAATAGTCTAACTCATAAAAAGAAAAGAAACATCACAACTTGCATAACACATAAAATAGATCTAACTTGCGAATAAGAATTATAACATAAGTTTGCATAGCCAATAACTTGCATAGGCAATGAACAAATAGAACATAAATTTGCATAAACTATGTACTGCCATGGATCTAAATATAGATCTATAAATGAAATTGTGAACTTGCATATATGAATATGGTTTTCACCTAAACTTGCTTGTGTGAATATGTTTTTCACCTAAACTTGCATATGTGAATATGGTTTTCATTTAAACTTGCATATGGATTCCTACAAACTTGCATATGAATTTAAACATGTAAACTAATATCATATGCTTTACATATAAACTCGCATATGTATATATATACTTGATTCACATATAAACTTGTGTATAATTCGCATAAAGACTTGCATATGATTCATATACAAACTAGCATATGATTTACATCCCAAACTTGCATATATACTGATGTCATAAAATGAATTAAGTTAAACATATGTGATTGGACATATGAAATAGATCTACTAACATAAGTTAACAAAACTGTCATATGTTCACCAGCAGACGATAACAAAGTTAAGTAACATCACATGATTCAACAGACACGTTCTCATAATCCCAATTATAACTCATCATAATTAATTTATTAATTATTTTGTGAAAGAAATTGTACTCATAAAGACGGATTAGAGAAGAGAATAATTCGTTCGTCGTTTGTATTAGAATCCTGACTTGCAATTCCTAAGCTTTAAGAAGAAGAAGAACTATTCCAGCAGCAGCATGGAGGCCAAGAGATTAATTTAGTTTAGGTTTAGAGCTTGAGTCTATGCATGCTTATATAAAAGTTTAAATCAATATAAGCCGTTAGATTATCATAGGAGCAAATCAGAACCATTTAGACTAGATAGAGTTATCCAGAATTGCCACTTATGCCCTAGTGACTCAACAACAGGTCAGAAAAGACTCAACAACAAGTCAGAATCGTCACAGTTCAGATTTGCCCGGGGGGAGGGGGTGGTAGGTCGACCCCCAGGTCGACCTGTATAGGGGAGGTCGACCCCCTGGTCGACCTGGCCTGGGGCGGGAAAAATCCCGCCCAGCCCGCTTCTTTGTTTGAATTCGAAATTTTGAATTTAATTCTGAGTTGTTTTAATTTATTTAAATTCCTGAAACTTCTGAGGGCCATAACTTCCTCATACGAAGTCCTATTTATGAAAATTTGGACTCTATTCCTAGCAGAATTTCGATACGAACGCAATGGCGTAACCCATTTCCCTTAATTCTTCTCATAAAAATTAAGTGTTCTTAAAAATAGTTAATTTTAATATTTAAATTACGGGATGTTACATTCTTCCCTCCTTAAAGGATTTCGCCCTCGGAATCTCCAAGTTAAGGGGAATGTATATCCTAACATCCAATCATCCATCTACTCAACCATAAAACATAGGAATCCATTATCCTTACAAGATTTCTAATGTCACATGAACATATGCAAAAAGTGTGTGTATATGTTCCTTATCTGATGCAAAATCAGGCAGCCTACTGATTCAGTTGACCTCCTTAATGCAAATCATGATAGTGCCATGCGTCCATTATGTATGCGAAAGAATCCTAATGATACATATTACTTCTACATGTGTGCACAACCATTCATCAAAATGCAGCATCCATATGATAACATAACCATTATACATCCATTAATTTAAATATGCACACATATTTATATGCAATATGAAAGTGATTGAGTCAATCTAGTGCCTAATGTGTGTGTACATGCATCCACGAGCAACCACTTGCAACCACTCGCAACCATCAATCATAAATTGTTTCAAATACATGTTTACATCCATTAGTTTCTACCTAAGGATAAAGAATAGAACCGAGGAGCTATGCTTAAAAGATAGATATAAGCATGAATAAACTTATGGAAAAAGAGATCAAGGAGGTACCCTAAAAAAGAAAAGGGTAGGCTACGCGTATTTTTCTCTCAGTTTCCCAACTCGCGTCTTCCTCAGCGTCACTCCATTGAACTTTAACAAGCTTGACTTCACGGTTGCGTAGCTTTTTTACTTCCGTACCCAAGATACGAGTTGGAACTCTTCTCACAGTCGCTTCTTGTTCCACTTTTACTTCTTCTAGTATACTTGGCTCCACAACTTCTGTGGACGCATGTAAGCACTTTCGTAGTTTTGAAACATGAAAAACATTATGAACTCCAGCCAGTCTTTCGGGTAGCTCTACTCTGTAAGCCATCGTCCCAATCCTTTCAGTGATAGGAAATAGTCCTACAAATCTTAGTGCTAGCTTTCCGACAGACCCAAAGCGAATGACATTCCTCAAAGGAGATACTTTAAGGAACACCTTATCTCCAACCTCAAACTCAAGGTCGGTCCTTCTTTTGTCTGCGTAGGACTTCTGTCTATCTTGTGCAGCCTTCATCCGTCTTCTTATCAAGTCCACCTTTTCTGAGGTTTCTCCTATCATGTCTGGCCCATGTACGAGCTTGTCTGTTGACTCCCACCAACAAGTTGATGATCAGCATGGTCTTCCATATAAAGCTTCGAAGGGCGCCATGCCTATGGCGGCTTGGTAGCTATTGTTGTAAGCGAATTCCACCAAAGGAAGATGATCCTCCCACGTCCCTCCAAAGTCAAGAATGCACAATCTCAAGAGGTCTTCCAATAATCTGTTCACCCTTTCCGTCTGACCATCAGTTTGGGGGTGATAGGTCGTGCTTTAGCATAATTGTGTGCCTACAGCCTGTTGCAAACGCTTCCAAAACTCGCTCGTAAAGATAGGATCTCGATCACTCACTATGCTGGAGGGTATCCCATGGAGTCGAACTATCCCTTTAAGATAAATGGATGTTAGGGATGAGGCAGTCCTTCTACTCTTAACAGGTATAAAGTGAGCGCTTTTAGTGAGCCTGTCCACTATTACCCAAATACTGGTATTGCCCCTTATTGACCTCGGCAACCCATCAACAAAGTCCATCGAAATGCTATCCCACTTCCACTGTGGGACCTCTAGAGGATAAAGTAGACCACCAGGCTTCTTCTGCTCCGTTTTGACTTGCTGGCATATCAAGCACTTAGCGACGAACTCAGCTACATCCCTCTTCATGCCATTCCAAAAGAAAACCCTTTTTATATCTTTATACATCTTGTCTCTTCCTGGGTGTATGGTCAGCTTAGAATGGTGTGCTTCTTCGAGAACCGTCATCTCTAAATCCCTTACTTGTGGGACGCATAGCCTTCCATCCCGTCTCAACCAACCCTTATCATCGATGGAGTATCTATTGAGGTGACTAAAAGTCTCACCCCTAACTAGCTTATCCATCATATCAACTAGATGAGGGTCTTCTTGTTGCGCCGTTCCTAGTGAGTCCAAAAGAGTAGACCTCACCTCTAGCGATGCTAACAGACCTGGTACAATTTCAGAGGAGGGTCTAAAGTTAAAGTTTGCTATGTACTCCAAGCTATGCCTTTCTACAAAGAATGGACTCAAGGTCAGCTTCTTTCTACTCAAGGCGTCTGCTACCACATTGCCCTTGCCAGGGGTATAGGAAATCTCAAAATCATATGAGGCCAGAAATTCCATCCACCTTTGTTGTCTTAAGTTAAGATCTTTCTGTGAGAAAAGATACTTTAATGATTTATGGTCAGTAAACAATTCAAACCTTTCTCCTAGTAGGTAATGACGCCATGACTTTAGAGCGAAAACAATGGCAGCTAGCTCCAAATCATGAGTTGGGTAGTTCTTCTCATGTACCTTCAATTGCCTTCCCTCATAACAAACTACCTTGCCTTCTTGCATCAAGACAACACCCAACCCTGTACCGCATGCATCTGTGTATACGATAAACATTTTGCTTTCATCAGGCAATGTCAAAACTGGGGATGTTGTTAGAGCCCTTTTCAAACGTTGGAAAGAAATATCGCAATCCAAATCCCAAGCGAAAGTTAGGTTCTTCTTTGTCAATCTTGTGAGTGGGGCTGAGATTTTTGCAAAGTTTTTAATGAACTTTCGGTAAAAGCCCGCTAGCCCGAGAAAGCTTCGGACTTTGGTTGCATTCCGTGGAACCTTCCAATCTTGCACTGCAACTACTTTTGCGGGGTCCATAGCTATCCCCTCTTTGGACACCACATGTCCAAGAAACCTCACTTCTTTTCTCCAGAAATGGCATTTGGAGAATTTGGCTTTCAGCTGATGTGCACGAAGAGTATTTATGATTTCCCTTAAATGCAAAGCATGCTCTTCTTCATTCTTTGAGAAAATCAAAATGTCGTCTACGAAGACCACCACAAACTTATTAAGGAACTCCCTGAACACCCTGCTCATCAAGTCAACGAAGTAAGCGGGTGCGTTTGTCAAGCCGAAAGGCATGACAAGCCATTCGAAGAAACTATCCGGGGTTCTGAACGTGGTCTTACCAATGATGTCTTCAGCCACTCTTAGCTGATGAAACTCGGTAGCCAGATCTAGTTGAGAAAAAACCGATGCACCTACAAGCTGATCAAACAAGTCGTCTATTATTGGAAGTAGGTGCCTATTTTTCTTGGTCAGCTTGTTTAGCTCCCTATAATCAACGCATAGGCGAAGTGAACCATCCGCTTTGGTTGCGAATACTATTGGAGCACCCCATTCAGAAATACTCCGCCTTATAAACCCTTTTTCGAGTAACTCTTTGACTTGCTTACTGAGCTCTTTTCTCTCCCTTGGAGCCATGTGTCTAACGGGTAGAGCTACGGGTTTTGCATTATCAACAAGGTATATGCGGAAGTCTATCTCCCGCTTTGGAGGTAAGCCCTTCACCTCTTCAAATACATCTGAGTATTCACGGACTACTCTAATGGACTGCAAGTTTTCAACAGACGCATCAAGAGATTCTAGGTAGCTAAGCATAACAGAATGTATGGGATTACACGAGATTTCGAGAGTGTTACCGAGGCGAGTCTTAATTCTAACCACTCTCTTTTCACAATCGAGAATGGCACCATTACTGGATAACCAATCCATGCCTAGAATCAACCCATAGCCGGTAAAGCCAAGAACGAAGGCATTACATTCAAACCCAACTCCCAAGATAGACACTCTCAAATCCTGGCAAATCATTCAAGGATGAGCCGAACCACCAATAGGATTTGAGACTACTATGGGATCCATAACTAGACTAGTATTTAGATGCAGTGTTTCAACTAACGAAGCAGATACAAATGAGTGTGAAGCACCAGAATCAAACAAAGTACGAACATGATGATCAAACAGAAAAACCAAACTTTCAACAGAAATGTTTCTACCTCTCTCCTGTCCTGGTGCCATGAGAGAATGAACCTGCCCTCTTGCATGCCCTGGTGCCATGAGAGCCTGAACCTGCCCTCCAGAAGTAGACCCTGTCCTCTGCCCTTGCCCTTGTCTTCTCGAGCAGTCTTTAATCAGATGTCCTGCCTCACCACAGTTGAAACAGCCAGTCTTCTTCTTCTTCCTACAGTCCTTGCTCAGATGGCCTGGTGTTCCATAATTAAAGCACCTTTTCTTTCCTTTGCTATTGTTATCCTTACCACCTTTCTTAGGTTGCTGCTATGACTTCTTTTGATCCCCTATCTTTTCCGGTGCCTTATTAGCATTAGCGCCTTTCTCCTCTTCATGCATAAGCGCCATGTCAACCAGTTTCTCAAAGGTAGCCCCCATAGGAATGTGGGTCATAGTCAACCCATGTAGAGGCTCATTCAAACCTTTAACGAATCTTACGGCCTTCTTTTCAGGTGTGTTCACCAAGTCTAAGCCAAATCTCGCCAACTGATTGAACTTGTTGACGTACTCCTTTACTGATAAATTCCCCTGCTTCAACGCCAAGAACCTCTCCATGTATAAATTCTCTTCTGCTCGTGAGAGTAATTTCATCTTGAACCTATGCCCGAAATCCATCCATGTCTCCACTGGATGCTCTCCATTCGTGACCTCCCACCAAAACGAGGCTTCGTCCTTCATTAACAAAGAAGCTAATTGGACCTTCCTTCCATCTTCTATCTCAAAGATACCAAGCAAATCTTCCACCTCCTTAAACCAATTTCGAGCTTCAACAAACATCTCTGACCCATGAAAAGGTTTCCCGCCCATTGCCCGAAAGTCTTTGCATATCTTCGAAAAAGTATCAACGCGGGGAGGGGGAGGAGGAGGAGCGGTTGCAGCTGGTGGAGGAGGAACGTCTGCTGGGCCTGCCGAGGTGGCCCTAGCCTCTAGATACCTTCTGAACCAGGTTGGTATCGGTATGCCCTCGGGTATCTCGGGTACCCCAGACATGCTGAAAAGAAAAAGGAAGAGAATCAAAACCGAGAATCGAAGGAAAGGTATATGGCTCTTGGGGGTTATGTTTTTAAAACAAGTTTTTCTCTTGAAAATACTCTCCTTAAAACCTATTTTTGAAAGTATTTCTTTATAAAATGCTTTTGAAAAATAGTTTTTCAAAATCTCTTATCTGAAGAAAGAGGCGAAAACAAAGGGGATCAGACATAAAGTCTGGCGAGTCCAATAACTGTAACAATATAATTATTAAAGTAATTAGGATAAGGCATAAACTGGTAAAACAAGGAATGACTGTGAAGCAAATGGCCAAGACAAAACAAACAAGAGGAATATGCTGGCGTTAATCGCACTCCTAATCACTATAGGATAATTACTATATTGAACCAATACTAGTCACCCTAAAAGTTGATCCCGCCTACTGAACATAATAATCATAATGGTAGTTTCGTGTACCCCTAGTTGTCTTCATAGGTGCCGCCTGCCCCTATCTCCAATATTTGTACCCACTATCCCCATGCGATTGGCTCCTTAACTCGTAGATACTCGTGCTGGTCCCACAGTGGGGTGTATCACTCCCCAAAGTGGAACCCGATACCACTAAAGATGCACGACTTATATCTACACGATGCAACAACGTATTACCTACCAGCCCGGGCCCACGCACGCACATGACCCCCGTTGGACTTGCGTTGCCACTGCTAACCCGTTTTGAACTCTTACAATCAAACCCAGTAAGCGTGTCCCATCCTCGATCCAATTCGAGCTCACAAAGACACTTAATGGGTTACTGGTTTGAAATGGGCCCCCATACTTAACACAAGCTTTCCACCTATGCTTGGTCTCCACTAAGATTCCCACTTAACCCCTTCTTATTCATGTCTTCTTACATGTTTCAATTTGGTTAAGTGTTTCTATTCGTATTTCACATGTCACCTATGTCACCCACTTAACCCCCATGTCCCACCACATGTTTATCTTAGTTAAGTGTTACTTAATTCATTATAACCGTAACCTTGTAAGACCTTTCACATTAGACTAACGTTTGCGGTCGCTGGATTTGCCGGGCGGGTCCGAGCAGTCTTATACCGCAAACGAGCCAACCTCGTGTCTTTACAATTGTTACGCATTTAATTTATGCCTTCGACCTCTCACATTAGACTACCGTTTGTGGTTGCTGGATTTGCCAGGCGGGTCCGGGCAGTCTTATACCACAAACGAGTCTAACCTCGTGCCTTAGGCGTTTATTATTACACATAATTATTTCACCCCAATATGAATTAATTATCCCTATTCAAATTGTCAAAAATTTCCAAATTAATCAATGTCCATAATTTTCACCTAAATTATGTCCATACTTTTCAGGTATATAAATTATACCTATTAGTGTCTGAAATTAATCATATGCCTTTAAAGCCATTTTATTCCAATTCACAATATGTATATTTAATATTTTCCCATTGTCCCCATGCTGTTCGTACGTTTAATATGAAATATGCTAGACTCGCAAATAGTCTAACTCATAAAAAGAAAAGAAACATCACAACTTGCATAACACATAAAATAGACCTAACTTACGAATAAGAATTATAACTTAAGTTTGCATAGCCAATAACTTGCACAAGCAATGAACATATAGAACATAAATTTGCATAAACTATGTACTGCCATGGATCTAAATATAGTTTTAAACATGAAATTGTGAACTTGCATATATGAATATGGTTTTCACCTAAACTTGCATATGTGAATATGGTTTTCACCTAAACTTGCATATGGATTCCTACAAACTTGCATATGAATTTAAACATGTAAACTACTATCATATGTTTTACCTATAAACTTGCATATGTATATATATACTTGATTCACATATAAACTTGTGTATAATTCACATACAGACTTGCATATGATTCATATACAAACTAGCATATGATTTACATCCCAAACTTGCATATAAACTGATGTCATAAAATGAATCAAGTTAAACATATGTGATTGGACATATGAAATAGATCTACTAACATAAGTTAACAAAACTTTCATATGTTCACCAACAGACGATAACAAAGTTAGGTAACATCACATGATTCAACAGACACGTTCTCATAATCCCAATTATAACTCATCATAATTAATTTATTAATTATTTTGTGAAAGAAATTGTACTCATAAAGACGGATTAGAGAAGAGAATAATTCGTTCGTCGTTTGTATTAGAATCCTGACTTGCAATTCCTAAGCTTTAAGAAGAAGAAGAATTATTCTAGCAGCAGCATGGAGGCCAAGAGATTAATTTAGTTTAGGTTTAGAGCTTGAGTCTATGCGTGCTTATATATAAGTTTAAATCAATATAAGCCGTTAGATTATCATAGGAGCAAATCAGAACCATTCAGACTAGATAGACTTATCCAGAATTGCCACCTATGCCCTAGGGACTCAGCAACAGGTCAGAAAAGACTCAGCAACAAGTCAGAATCGTCATAGTTCAGATCTGGATGAGGGGATAGGTCGACCTGTATAGGGGAGGTCGACCCCCTGGTCGACCTGGCCTGGGGCGGGAAAAATCCCTCCCAGCCCGCTTCTTTGTTTGAATTCGAAATTTTGAATTTAATTCTGAGCTGTTTTAATTTACTTAAATTCCTGAAACTTCTGAGGGCCATAACTTCCTCATACAAAATCCGATTTACGAAAACTTGGACTCTATTCCAAGCAGAATTTCGATACGAACGCAAGGGCGTAACCAATTTCCCTTAATTCTTCTCCAAAAAATTAAGTGTTCTTAAAAATTGTTAATTTTAATATTTGAAATTACGGGGTGTTACAAAAAGAATAGGGTCTAACCCTTTATTTATAGGGTTTAGAATGGTCATAGACCGTTAGATTAACTTTAATAAAGATCCGTCCATTTATAAAATTTATATATAAAAAAATACCCTAAAAAACTTAGACATCACTGGGCATTTTCGACGAGAGGGATCGACCCCCAGGTCAACCGCCCGGTCGAACGCTCTAGGTTAATTTAGCCTAGTGAGGGCCGATTATACATGGTATATATTAATTTAAATATTCTCTTGATTTATTTTACATTCAATTTTGTATTCATCCGTAGCTTTTTTTTACGGATTCCGTTCACGAAGTTCCAAACATGAAAATTGACCAGAATTCCATAACAAACGTAATGGTGCAAGTTTCATTATCAAATTCCATCATTTGCGGAAAATCCATTTTTGGAACCTAAATAAATAACTGAATTAATTATTGCCAAAATTCTAGGTTGTTACACCAGTCTTCAATGCTCATAGACCTTGGAAACTGCAAAGGCGCTCTGGACAGCATTAGAAAGAAAGTATGGGATATCTGAGGCAATAAAAAATTTCTTATTTGTAATTTTATGAACTTCCAAATGGACGCCGTTAGTGGCACCTTACCGTTGGTGAATCAATTTAAAGATGGACAAGTAAGTGAAACCTTACCGTTGGTGAATCAATTTAAAGATGCTGGAATAGACCTCACTTAATCTTTTTTTTTTGTTGGAGTTATTATTTCGAGATTCCTAATTCATGGAATTATTAGAAGAAAATTAAAGCATGCAGAAACGGATTATGATTTAGATGGTTTACAACGTCATCTTCGTATTGAAGAGGATTATCCTAAACGCGAACTAAATGATAATCAACAAACTGAGTCCCATTCAAAGGAAAATAATGTTGAAATTACTGAAAATTTAAAGCCTAAGAATGAGACACAGTTTAAGAAAAATAATAATTCCAAGAACAACAAGAAGAAGGGTGCATGTTACTAATTAACAAACCCGACCATATCCCTGAGACCGTCATCTACAGAAGGAACAACAAATAGTGATTGTGGTCGAAAAATCGCTTGTGGCTGTAGTACGAAAGAGGAACTCCGTTTGTGGCATTGATAATGATTAACAGCTAGATACTAGAGCAACCATTCACATTTGCAAAGATCGTAATCTGTTCAAGACCTACGATGAGAATAATGGAGAAACCAACGAAGTTACTGGCACAAACAAAGTTGCAAGCAAAGTTTTGGGAAAAAGCACTATAGAACTTACATTCACCTCTGGAAAAGTTCTTACCAGGCAATGTATTTTATGTACCCGATACGTGTAAGAATTTGGTTTCTGGATACCTTCTTAACAAAGGAGGATTCAAGATGGTGTATGAGTCTGATTAGTTAGTGTTGTCCAAGAAAAAAATATTTCAATGGATAGGGATATTCTTGTAACAACATGATTAAGTTGAATCTAATAAAGAAATCATCTATTTATATTATTGATTCTGTTAGTTTATGCCATGGTAGATTAGGACATGTTAATTATAAATCTCTTTAAAATATGCATGAATTAGGATTAATTTCTCATTGTGATTTCGGCACTATCTCAAAATGTGAAATTTGTGTTCAAGAAAATATACACTGGAAATCCTTTAAGTCTATAGGAAGTACATATAGTTTGATTGATTTAGTATATAGTAATATGGGTGACATAAAAGTCAAATATTCTATGGTGGTAACCAATACTATATAACATTTATTGATGAATATACTAGATATGCATATGTATATCTAATGAAAACTAAAGATGAGGCTTTTGGTAAATTCGAAATTTACAAAGTAGAGGTTGAAATATAATTAGGAGTTAAAATTAAAATGTTGCATTTAGATCGTGGTGGTGAATATTTTTCAAATGAATTCACCTTGTTTTGTAAATAACATGGTATAATTCACCAATATACCACCTCATATACACCACAACAAAATGGTGTGGCTGAGAGCAAAAATAGAACTTTAGTAGAAATGATTAATGCCATGCTCAGAAGTTTAAATTTACCTTATAAACTTTGGGGTGATGCTATGTTATCAGCATGTTACATTTTAAATAGAGTACCTCTTAAAAGGCAAAATATTCCACTTATCAGTTACGGTTTAATAGAAAACCTAACCTTACTAGACTTAAAGTTTAGGGTTGCTTAGCATATGTTATAAAACCAGACCTTAAACGACCAAAGTTAGGGAATGGGGCATTTGAATGTGTTTTTATAGGATATTTCACTTAATAGTATAACTTATAGGTTCTTTATTCTTGATACCTTAGAAGTTATAGAATCCGTAGATGTAGAATTCTTTTAAAATCAAACTATTAAGGTTCCACTGAGATCATCTAGTCTAGAACCTAACATGACTAATGATATCAATAACGATGAATATACTCCTGCTCAAAATTGAAAGGAAGTATAAGCACGAGATAATAGTACTGAACACAGGAGAACTAAAAGAGCAAGAATAGAGAAGGACTATGGTCCTGACTTCATAAAATATCTCGTAGAAGTCAGTAAGGACGAAGTACTTGATGTGACAAGAAATGAACGTCGATGACGATCCTAAAACTTATTCTAAGGTATGAGTTCTAGAGATTCTATTCTATGAGTTCTTGAGATTCTATTTTCTAGAAAGAAGTTATCAATGGTGAAATGAATTCCATAATGTTAAACCAAACTTGGATTTTAACTAATTTACCTCCTGGTACTAAACCTAATGGATGTAAATGGATATTCAAGAAAGAGTTGAATACAAATGGATCTACTGATAAGTTTAAAGCCAGATTATTTGCTAAAGGATATAAGCAAAGACAAGGAGTAGATTATTTTGATACATATGCTCTTGTTGCTCGCATATCTTCTATACATTGTTTAGTAGCACTTGCATTAATTCATAATTTGGTCATACATCAAATTGATGTGAAGACGCTTTTCTAAATGGAGATTTAGAAGAAGAGATATATATGGAATAACCTAAAGGTTTCAAAACCCCAGGCCAAGAAAAGAAAGTTTGCAAATTAATTAAATCTCTTTATGGCCCGAAGCAAGCTCCCATGCAATGGCATGAGAAATTTGATAAAGTTGCACTGTCATAAGGACTCATTATTAATGATGTTGATAAATGTAATTATAGCAAATTAGATAACAACGATTATGTTTTAATATGTTTATACATTGATGACATGTTGATATTTGGTTCCAATATATCTTATGTGAATGAAACTAAGAAGTTTCTATCTTCTTAATTTGATAAGAATGATCTAGGAGAGGCTGATTTAATTCTGGGAATTAAAATCATTAGGAAAGAAGGGGAGTTATTACAAACTCAATCTAATTATATTGAGAAGTTCCTAAAGAAGTATGGTCATCATAAATGACAAACTTGCACCAAATCCTTTAGATCCTAGTATTAAATTAGAAAGGACTACTAGATGCACCATTTTTCACTAGAATATTATAGTGTTAATAGGAGTCTTATGTATGCTATCCATTACACTAGACCAGACATCGCACATGCTAGAAGCGTATTATGTCAGTTTACGAGTAATCCAAGTTTTGAACATTAGAAAGATATTTTTAGTGTTTTAGCTTATTTGGAAGGAACCATTACATATGGTTTTTATTACAAAGGATATCATGTTGTAATAGATGGATATAATGATGCCACCTAGAACAATGTTGAATCCAAATCCAAGTCTATGACCGGATGGATATTTACATTAGGAGGTGTTGCTGTGTCTTGGACTTCCAAGAAGCAAACTTGTATATCGAAGTAGAATGGCTTAGAATTTTTTTAATGGAAATCCCATAGTGGAAGAAGCCATCTCCAGTAGTCTTGATCAATTGTGACAATCAAGCAACGATATACAATGTCTCTAATATGACATATAATTGGAAGTCTAGACATATGAGTCTAAGACATCAAATCAGTTACTCAAAAGTGGAGTAATGATTTTTGACTACATGGAAACAAAGAAAAACTTGGATGATCCACTCACAAAAGGTCTTCCAAAAGAAGTGGTTTCTATAAAGTCAAAAGAAATGGGACTAAGTTCTGTGAATGAAGATTGATCATCCATAACGGAAACCCAAAATATGTCTTGAAAAGGATAGACAAACTTCAATGGGTACCAACAAGTTAAGAGAATGATTATGGAACACTAAATCAATAATCCTATAATATTTAGTATTGGATTCTGCAAGAACAAAGTATGGATAAATGTCCTTAATAAGTCTAGAAAACTTAAAAGGTGTATCATAAAAACACCTTAAGAGACTTACCTATATAAGTATGGAAATCAGGTTGTTTCCTAGGAAAGTAAGAACGCTTTCTAAAGTAGAAGCATGAACCAGGATTAAAAGCACATGGCCATTAAAATGCTGAGCAATACATAACACTTTACCTAAGGAAATCAAGACGTGTGATTGTTCTAATTTAATCGTTAAGGGATATTTGGTTCAAGATTCGTTCACCATAGAATCTTGATAAAGCTTTGAATCATTTACACTAAATAAAGGTTCAAATCCAAAAGATATCTTTTATTTATGTATTGTTTCCAACATGATGCTAAACTTGATCTAAGAACTACATTGTCTTAATCCCACTTGAGTATGTAGGAATTCACTCTAGTGATTCAACCATCCACTTTATTTATTTTACTTTGAAAATGGGAGGGGGGGGGGGGGAGAGGGGAGATTGTTGAATAATTTTAAAAATTGTGACAGCTCACCTTGCACCAGTTGACATTTCTACGAAATGCGCTGTACCAATGCCCGATTAGCACGGGACGGTTGTCAAGGAAAAGGGATTTGAAATCGATATATCACCAAAGAACCTGTAGTATATCTCACAATGCATGGAATAAAATATAATAACAACATAACTTGACAAAAAACAGGCGAGACAGTGCATAAGCTGAAAACTAAACCATGTCCATCAGAGTAGCGGAATCCAAAATACAGCATACGATCCAAACCATTATCACAACTTTAAAATACTGTCTCTAAAGCAAAATAGAAAAGGTACACTACTAACACCCAAAGTAGTGACCAACAACAACACATGGAGAATATATGTGAATAATACGTGGAAGCCTATTGCTTGTCTCCAGACAGCTACTCATTCATAACCACCTAACATGTCTCTAGTCTGCTAGTTTAGGAGCACGCAGAGTAATAAGAAGAGGCATAAAACTCTGGGTCAGACAAAAGTCTGGTATGAGCGATAACAGCAAAACAAAACAATAACAGGTATAAATAATCATACCTGAACCTATAACCAAAGAGTTAGCACAACAAGATGTACAATACTCGAAGGTAACACTAACATATGGTGTAAAAATGGAAGTGTGTGTGTCATAGTGATAGCAAACATTAAACATAGCAATCATCCTCATATCACTCACTCAGTGCGTAAAGCATATGATATTCATTGCTTTGATCACCAAATCTATTGGGGCTATGACGGCAACTTCGTACAACTATTGCTGTGACCACTTTTCCCTTTAGAGCCATGATGACAACTTTGTACAACTATTACTCTGACCCCACTGCATTGGTCTATAGTCAATAACCCTAACGGGCCAACTAGTCCACACTTCCCTGGCTCTGGTTCGTCTACATGCCCACTCTCTCAATGGTGAATCAAAGCTATAGATATCGATAACCCCTTTGCGCACGTCCCACAACAAAGTCCAACTATAGAAGTTAACTCATCGGTTCCCAATTGGACCCTGAGTAATAATCTCTCATATGGACTTCCTTTGCATCTCGGGTTTTGATCTCCTCCGGTTCGGTTCGATCCTTCACTTCATTTCGTCTCGGTTCATGCTCCTTGAGGCGGTTCGGTTCGGATACCCCTTCCGGTTCGTGAGTCGTGGTGCTCACCGGTTTGGTTCAACCTCCATCGTCTCATGGTCAAGCTCCGGGTCGTGATTTACTTCCCCTGGCGGTTCGAGTTTAGATGCATGCTCGGTTCGGAGGAGGCGGTTCGTGGGTGCTGGTTAATGGTCCTCCTATGGATTCGATTCATGACTTCATGCTCATGGCACTACGGTTCGTGAGTCCTGACATAGACTTGTGGTTACTTCCACCGATTCGAGTCGCACCCCTATCACGAGCCGGTCCGATCCGAGTTCCTGCGCAACTTCCAACAAGCTATTTACGCAACACGACGGCATTTGCGACCATTTTAACTTTCCTATACAACCATAAAACATTCCAAACAGTAGTACTAACATGTGTAATCACTCACAAATATCAAAACATCAATTGTATGAGTTATCTTGGATCAAATATACCCAAAACCATGATTTTCCCGTTAATCCCCTTAACCATGTTTAACTACAAGATTAGCAAACTTAATCCGAATTAACCCAAATTTTCAAAAAAGGCATAAAATAATATTTTAGAATTTTTACATATTTTTCCAGATTTTTATGATGCATAATTTAGTTAATTATCACTAATCACCCCTAATTAGCCGTAATTAGCGAATAGAAGTGCAAATCACTCACTTTAGCCACAAATGAATCTTAATTTAGAAACTATGACTAATATGGCACGAATTCCAATGTGCTCTAGCAGCTCTATCTCAATTTTGTTGTTAATCTGCCTTGATTTGATGTAGAATTGCTTAATTAGTGATTAGAAACTGATTAAAGGGTAATTTAAAAGATGGAGGCCATGACCAGGGTTAGAGGAATGTTTGTGGAGACTGGAAAAATGAAAAAGAACTATCCTCTAACTCCTTTCAGTCCTCCCATAACCCTAATCCTGAAATGGGTTATGGGTCTAACTGCTAATCACCCTATTAAGCCCGATTAGGTTGTTTTTCCATCTCCAAATCTTATTTTAGCCATGTCTCCCAAACGGTAAGTTCGTTTGATTAATGTGACCACTCTACGGAATGGTAAACCATCATTCGAATCCAATGGAAGTAGCTTCAGGTCAAAATTCCTTATCAATCAAAAGTTATAGGTGAAACAAGATTCGCCAGAGGTAGAATGGTCATTTAAAATTCGGTAAAAATCGTGAACATGGGAAATGACCACAATAGACGTTTCCTGAAGTCACACGACCATATGATTTCGTATGAAAATAAAATAAATACTCTACGATCCTCAGATGCGTAAAATGCGGGTCGTTACACTCTCCCCCTTAACAAATTTCACCTCCAAAATTCCTTAACCAAAACATACAATGGTGGCCCGCATGCCTATCAACCATTTACAAACAATCAAACATTCTTAATAACATCACAAGCCTATCCTAACATGCGGTTTACTAACAAGGGAATAACTATATCGCAATTAAAATCTTACCAGGCAAAGAGTTCTGGATATGACTTCGCTCTCCTCCGTTTCCCAAGTACAGCCATTCTCATTATCGCCCCACTTGACCTTAACCAATTTCACCATCTTCCTTCGAAGTTGGTTCGTATCATGTCCGACAATACAAATCATTCTGTGGCTCCCAGCTGCCTCAGATTCCATTTCGATATCATCCAACTGATCTGGTGAAATAGCCATATCAGAATCATGCACGAACTTCCTTAACTGGGAAACATGAAATACGTTGTGCACTCCCGCCATCTTGTCTGGTAATCCAACTTTATACGCCAAATTCCCAACTTTTTCGAGAACTAGAAATGGACCAACAAACCTTGGTGCCAACTTACCTCTCCTACAAAATTCTCTTCGTCTTTTATCAGCATAACTCTTCTGCCTATCTTGTGCAGCCTTCATTAGCTGTTGGATAAACTTGATTTTATCTGAAGTTTCTCTTATTACATCTGGCCCAAGCACAAATTTCTCATCGATTTCCAACAAAACATGATGGTGAGTTGCACGGTCTTTCGTACAAAGCTTCAAATGGAGTCATACCAATACTGGATTGATAACTATTATTTTAAGCGATCTCAACTAGATGCAAATCGTCATCCCATGACCCTCCGAAATCCAATGTACAAGGTCTTAAGATATCCTCTAATACACGATTCACCCTCTTTGTTTGACCGTCCGTTTGAGTATGGTACGCGGTACTGAGATGTAATTATGAACCTAAAGCCTTTTGTAAGCTCTTCCAAAACCCGCTAGTAAATAAGGGATCTCGGTCACTCACAATACCTTTAGGTACTCCATGAAATTTCACTACCCACTTCATATATAGTTCTGCTAACTTAGCTGCCGTCCTATTCAACTTGACTGGTATAAACCTTGTATTTTTGGTCAATCGATCCACAATCACCCAATTACTATCATGACCCGATCTAGTCCTCGGTAAACCATCAATGAAATCCATTGAGACTTGTTCCCATTTCCATTCGAGAATTTCCAGCGGTTGAAACAAACCACTTGGCCTCTTTTTCTCGGCTTTAACTAGCTGGCAGTTCATGCACTTGGATATAAACTTTCCAACGTCTCTCTTCATCCCTTCCCAGTAGTAGGTCTGCTTCATGTCTCGATACATTTTGTTACCACCAGGATGTATAGTCAGTTTTGAGTGATGACACTCTCTAAGCCCTTCATCTCTCAATCCATTAACATTGGGTACAACTAGTCTACCATTCTTTCGAAGCCATCCTTCTCGGTCAAGTCCGTACTTGTTCATCTTCTCATCATCGATACCTATCTCTACCTTGGAGATGATTTCCAGTAGGTTAGGATTATCCCTCTAACTGGAACCAATCCTCTCAATCAAAGTCGGTCTGATCGTCAAACTTCCTAACATCTCTGGATCCAATTCGCACTTGGGTGTTAAATCATGTCCTGCGATATACTCCAGTTGCTTCCATTCCATAAACATAGCCCCTAAACTGGCATGCCTCCTACTTAATGCATCAGCTACCGCATTGCCCTTCCCGGTTGTGTATGCGATATTGAAATCATAAGAAGCCAAGAACTCTAACCATCTCTGCTGACGAAGATTTAAATCCTTTTGAGAGAAAAGATACTTTAATGACTTATGATCGGTAAATAACTCGTATCTTTCTACCAAGAGATAGTGTCTCCACATCTTTAACGCGGACACAATCGCTGCCAATTCCAAATCATGGGTATGATATCTTTTCTGATGCGATTTCAGTTGCCACCTAGCATAGGCTACAACCCTACCTCCTTGCTGAAACACCCCACCTCCGTTAAGGTCACTCACAAAGGGAATGCCTTAAAATCGGTGGAGCATTATAGGTAAAAGATGCAGACAAATTACAAGACAGACAAATAAAGCAGCGGAAAATAAAGTCATTTATAAACAACTTAATTCAGTCAAGCTTTTACAACAATTTTCTCAATCATACTTACATAGAAATTATGTCTTGATTCAAAAACTTCCAAGTATAAAAGAAGCATAAAAAAACAATGATATTCCCCAATAAATCATGAACCAGCCATATTAGTGGACGAGAGAGTCCAAAGCAATACATCGACTATCTTCGAGCTTGGAAAGAAAACTGAGCTAAGTGGTAACATTTCCTCCCTGTGAACCTGGGGGGAGGGGAACGGAAGAAAAGAGGCGAAACAAAACTAGGTCAGACATAAGTCTGGTAAGTCCAGTGTCTTTCAGCATATAAACAGGCAAAAGCATCAGGACATGAATAAACCCAATATAAGACAATACCGTGAGAACAAGGACAACAAGATAACATACGATTAGTATAGATATGAATAAGGCAAGATAAACTAAATGCGCTTCTACTCTTTCTCTGCTTCGCTACTACCTTGTTATTCTGATTTCTATATCTATCTCCACACCACCTAACTAGTGTCCCAACTAGTAATCTGTATAAAATGATAACGTGATCCCAATCCCCGCAATTGTGGTAGCCTTCAGGTGTACATCTATTATGAGGATTCCAACTCAATCTGCCTAATTGCCATGAATGTGTTAGATGTACCCTTACTACCCTATCGATCGGCTCCCTACTTGTATTAATGTTCCATGTGTCTGTGTCAATCGGCCCTCTCTTGCATGTAGATACCCAATTTCCCCCACATTCATAACGTACGTATTTCGAGATTCAACTCAAGATTCATAATATAAGGGGAGAAGCAAGATGGAACATCGTAAGGATAGGCATAGTCATATGATGATATGAACTACTGGTCCAATAAACTTGATGTACTAAAAAGACAAGTTTTGCAAGGAATGCATCGCAGGCATATAGATATAAGAATTATATCATGAACTTAAAAAGGATTACAATTCCGATATACAACAAGGATAGATATGATTGGACCAGTTTCATAGTCGAAAATGATTCCAAAAGATATATATACTCAAGCACATATTTCAATGAAAGGATAGCTTACATCAGGCATATTCTAATATCCATTTTATTACATGTCACAATTAGATTTAGGTGTTCAAATCTAAAAAGTAATTGACTTACAAAACAAAGGAAAATCTTGTTTTCATGCCTAAGCCGTTCATCACTATACACCCTAATCTTCTTCTTCCAAATCATAAACTATCTCATATATATATATATATATATATATATATATGCCCCAATTTTAGATCTTAAACCATAGCATGTACTATTCCTTATATTTACAGTTCAATTTACGCCCCAAATCCCAAGTCATATGTCCAATACTTTGCCTCTAATCTCAAGTCATACGTCCGATACTTTATGCCTCAAATCCCAAGTCATATGTTCGATACACTTTATGTTTTGAATACAACATGTGTTATGTCCTCAAATCAGTTACAACTCAATTATGCCCAATTTTACACAATTTAATACTTTTCCCAATTTTTTTGGTGCTAGTCATGTCCAAATCATATATTATGCCCAATTTTAGCGCTAGCCATGTTCAAATCGTATATTATGCCTAATTTTAACGCTGGCCATGTTCAAATCATATATTATGCCCAGTTTTATTTCCAACGTACGTTCATCTCTTATGAGATTTGGCACAGGCTCGCAGTAACCTGGCTATAAAACAAAAAGGAAAGAAGGAAAGAAGAGACAAAGAATGGACATAACCATTATCAATGAGATAGATCCAAAGGAAATAGAAAGACAGATAGAAATAGGCATAATCTCAGATCCAGATTTATTACAATGTCAGAATCACAGTTAACTTTTATTTCTGAAAGTAACGTGAACTTACAAATTACAGAACGGTCTTGAATTCTGGGATCTGTATTCTGAAACTGAATAGCTCTCCCTTGAAGTAGACTATTTATTCTTCTAGTTTAGATTTGATTTGATTCTTAGAAAATAGTTGTTGAAGTCGTTGAATTAGCCTTTGAATCTCTACTTGAATTCTAAACTTGATTTCTACGAAGAGCTTGAGTAGCATAACCCCGTCTTTGATTTATTTTGATATGAATTAGGGTAGAGTATAGGCAAAATGAAGTTTTGTAGAGAAAACTGTAGCCTTAGGGGTGTTTATATAGCATAGGGATCAACGAATCTGGTCAGAATGGGCGTCCAAATGCAGAAAAATGAATCTGTCCTCGGGACTGGAAATAGGGGGAGGTCGACCCCTTATTTCCTGCCCAGCCCGAGTGTGTGATTTGAATTTTGAATTTCATACCTGAGTTGTTTTATTTAAACCCCTGAAACTTCTGAAGGTCATAACTTCTTCATACGGAGTCCGATTTACGCAAACTCAGACTCTATTCCAAGCAGAATTTCGAGACGAACGCAATGGCGTAACACGTTTCCCTTAATTCTTCTCTTAAAAATTAAGTATACTTTAATTTGTTACTTGGACGTTCACCGAAAATATGGGGTGTTACACTTGCATCAGTACAACACCTAGTCCAGTACCACATGCGCCTGTGTATACCGTCATCTCTTCATTCCCTTTAGGAATAACTAACACTGGTGCGCATGTTAACTTTTCCTTTAGGCTCTTAAATGCATTCTCACATTCTTGGTCAACTGAGTTAACGGTGCCGCTATCTTGGAGAAGTCTTGAATAAACTTACGATAATATCCAGCTAATCCCAAGAAACTACTCACGTCTGTTGCATTTTTGGGCGTAGACCAGCCCTGCACCGTGGCCACCTTGACAGGATCCTCGATAATACCATTTACTGAAATGACATGGCCCAAGAATCTCACTTCCCTCCTCCAGAAGGGATACTTAGAAAATTTTGCTTTCAATTGGTGTTTCCTCAACACCTCCATCAATATCCTCAAATGTTCCTTGTGTTCTTCCTCTATCCTCAAGTAAACCAAGATACCGTCCACGAACACAAGAACAAACTTTGCAACCATAGTATCCATTGAACAAGTCCTATCTATCACCTACTAAAGCCATGAATACGTCGATACCCGTATGACAGGTCACACCAATATCAAGGGCTAATGAAAACCCCGGCTCCAAACGGACTACCGCACGTCCAACGTACGTTTTCCTCTTAGGATAACTAGATCATGTCCCACGGATCCAATGTAAATGGGCGTCCCCAGATACCCCTACTTCGAGTCCGCCTAGAACACTCCGAACTATCGATGATTCCTTGGCACTCTCATCAGAAGAGCTATCCTTAACTCCATCTTCAATTCAAGTCCACACATAAGCAAAGGGAACCATCAGCCTTAATGGCAAATACAACTGGTGCTCCCCACACAGAAACACTTCTTCGGATAAATCCCTTCTTCTAAAGTTCACCCACTTGCACCTCGAGCTCTTGCTTCTCCCTTGGTGCCATACGACGATGTGGCATTACTATAGGGTCTGGAATCTTTCACTAAATCAATCCGAAACTCAATCTCTCGGTGTGGTGGATGTCCGATCACTTCCTCAAAGATGTCTGGATACTCGCCAGCAATAGGCACATCTGATAACTCAACCTGCGGGATGTCGAGGGAATGTAGAAAACTAGCCATCATCTCATCATTAGATAGGCAACCCAATACCATCCTCTGCCCATCATCCACTCTAATGATCACCGAAGACCCCTCACAGTCTACCACCACCCCATATCTTTGGAGCCATTCGACTCCCAAAATAATGCCAAACCTAGTAAAGCCCAAAACAAAGCAATCACAAGAAAACATACATCCATAACTCGATAAGACCAAATTACCACAAATCATGCAAAGGCTAGTCGAACCATCGAATGGGTTCGTCACAACTAAAGGTCTATCGATAATCTCGGGTTCCGATTCCAACCTATCTACCAGGTCACTAGATACGAAGGAATGGGAAGCCCCGGTATCAAACAACACTCGAACATGAACATCACAAATAGAAAGCATACCTTGAATAACGATACCTTTTCCCTTCCGCGTCGCAGTTGGGGCATTCGACGAAGAAGGCACAACGCTGATAGCATATGCTTT
This sequence comes from Allium sativum, assembly GCA_030737875.1. NCBI lineage: Eukaryota > Viridiplantae > Streptophyta > Magnoliopsida > Asparagales > Amaryllidaceae > Allium > Allium sativum. The sequence goes on from CM060912.1 coordinate 507,314,434, forward strand.
CACGATCTGCTTCTCCTTAGGAGGTTATGGACATTCATTCTTAAAATGTACCACTTGGCCATAGTTGAAGCACTTCTTTTCCCCGGGTTTTTCTCGACAATTGCTAGCATAGTGGCCCTTCTTGCCATAGCTAAAGCACTTGATATCTTTCTTATTCTTCTTTTTCTGACCGTCCTTGGTCTGATTCTGCTTCCTCTTATTCCGAGAATTATTCTTGTCTCCACCGCTTGCCTGTGGCTTTGGATCCTCTGCAGATATAACCGCAACCTCGATTTTCGACTTAGGGTAAAGGCTCTCAGATCTCAATGTTTTTCCCATAATAGGTTCGAAAGTCTCATCGATATGGTTTATGAATCTTTCCCCCAAGTACTCATCTAGGCAAGTTATGAACCTTTCGTTCTTCTTCTCAGCAGTATCGATAAGAGATAATCCATATTTCAATAAAGTATTGAATTCAGCAATATATTCCGAGACTGTCTTACCATTCTGCTTAAGCTCCAAAAATTTCCTAAACAATTCTGATTTCTGAGCAGCTGGAATAAACTTGTCACTGAAGCGAGTCTTAAACTGATTCCAAGTAACTTGTTCCTCGGGAGTAGCCGCTTTGATAGCATTCCACCAATTCATTGCTCGTCCTTGAAATTGACGCGATGCTAACTTTCTCTTCATTGCATCATCGATCCCCAAATCCTTGAAGATGCGCTCACAACTATCCAGCCAATCTTGAACCTCTGTGCCCGATTCCATTCCGTGGAACGACTTTCCACCAAGATTAGTATAATCCTTGCTGAGCTTGGCGAAATCGGCTCTAAGCGCCTGCATCGCTGCACCACCACTGTTAGCAGCATTAGGAACTGCTCCCTGAGCATCCCTAAGCATCTCTCGCATGAAGGCAGTAAGCATCGTCCTCATATCAAGGACATTCCCATTGTTGGCCCCTGAACCCATATTCCTCATATATCAGCTCATCTTTCAGTCTATAAAGAGAAAATAGTTAACCATCTTCTTAGTGGTGCTAGTGCAGTGAGACTTCATCCTTAGACATACTAAGAATATATATATAGTTTTTAAAAACCAAAATATCACAAATACGCGCTCTTATATACATATACTATCTCTCCCTGATGTCTTCCCCTAGGTTAACTACACAACCTAGGATCTAATACCAAGTGTGACGGCCTATCCCGCACAAGCCGACATTTCTACGAAATGCGCTATACCAATGCCTTACTAGCACATGACAGTCGTCAAGGAAAAGGGATTTGAAACCGATGAATCACCAAAGAAACTATAGTGTATCTCACGGTGCATGGAATAAAATATAATAACAACATAACTTGACATAAAACAGGCGAGACAGTGCATAAGCTGAAAACTAAACCATTTCCATTAGAGTAGCGGAATCCAGAATACAGCTTATGATCCAAACCATTATCACAACTTTAAAATACTCTCTAAAGCAAAATAGAAAAGGTACACTACTAACGCCCAAAGTAGTGACCAACAACAACACAGGGAGAATATATGTAAATAGTAAGTTGAAGCCTCCTACTCCTTTCCGAACAGCTACTCGTGCATAACCACCTAACTTGTCTCTAGTCTGCTCGTTGAGGAGCACCGGGAGTAATAAGAAGAGACATAAAACTCTGGGTTAGACAAAAGTCTAGTATGAGCGATATCAGTAAAACAAAACAATAACAGGTATAAATAATCATACCTGAACCTAGACCTGCAACCGAAGAGTTAGCACAGCAAGATGTACAATACTCTAAGGTAACACTAACATATGGTGTAAAAATGGAAGTGTGCGTGTCATGACGATAGCAAACATCAATAATAGCAATCATCCTCACATCACTCACTCAGTGCGTAAAGCATACAATATCCATCATTTTGATCACCAAATCTATTGGGGCCCTGAGGGAAACTCCGTACAACTATTATTGTGACCACTTTGCCCTTTGGAGCCATGATGGCAACTCCGTACAACTATTACTCGAACCCCACTGCGTTGGTCTATAGTCAATAACCCTAACGGGTCAACCAGTACACACTTCCCTGGCTCTGGTTCATCTACATTCCCCCTCTCTCAGTGGTGAATCAAAGCTATAGATATCGATAACCCCTTTGCACACGTCCCGCAACAAAGTCCAACTCTAGAAGTTAACTCATCAGCTCCCAATTGGACCCTAAGTAATAATCTCTCATATGGACTTCCTTTGCATCTCGGGTTTTGGTCTCCTCTGGTTCGTTTCGGCCCTTCACTTCACTTCGTCTCGGTTCGTGCTCCCTGAGGCGGTTCGGTTCGGATACCCCTTCCGGTCTGTGAGTCGTGGTGCTCACCGGTTTGGTTCGACTCCATCGGCTCGTGGTCAAGCTCCAGGTCGTGATTTACTTCCCCTGGCGGTACGGGTTCGGATGCATGCTCGGTTCGGAGGAGGCGGTTCGTGGGTGTCGGTTGGTGGTCCTCATATGGGTCCGGTTCGTGACTTCCTGCTCGTGGCACTACGGTTTGTGAATCCTGGCATAGACTCGTGGTTACTTCCACCGATCCGGGTCGCACCCCCAATCGCTAGCCGCTATCACGAGCCGATCCGATCTGAGTTCCTGCGCAACTTCCAATAAGCTATTTACGCCACACGACGACGTTTTCGACCATTTTAACTTTCCTTTGCAACCATAAAACATTCCAAACAACAATAGTTACATGTGTTATCAGTCACAAACATCAAAAAATCAATCATATGAGTTATTTTGGATCAAATGTACCTAAAACCTTGATTTTCCCCTTGATCCCCTTAACCATGTTTAACTATAGGATTAGCAAACTTAATCCAAATTAACCCAAATTTTTAACAGAGGCATAAAATAATATTTTTGAATTTTTACATATTTTTATGATACATAATTTCTCTAATTATCACTAATCACCCCTAATTAGCCATAATTAGTGAATAAAAGTGCAAACCACTCACCTTAGCCACAAATGAATCTTAGATCTGAAACTATGACTAATATGGCACGAATTCCAATGTGTTCCAGCTGCTCTATCTCGATTTTGATGCTAATCCGCCATGATTTGATGTAGATTTGCTTAATTCGTGATTAGAAATTGATTAAAGGGTGATTTGGAAGATGGAGGCCATGACTAGGGTTAGAGGAATGTTTGTGGCGGTTGGAAAAATGAAAAAGAACTATTCTCTAACTTCTTTCAGCCCTCCCATAACCCTAATCCTGAAATGGGTTATGGGCCTAGCTGTTAATCACCCTATTAAGCCCGATTAGGCTGTTTTTCCATCTCTAAATCTTATTTCAGCCATACCTCCCAAACAGTAAGTCCGTTTGATTAATTTGACCATTCTACGGAATGGTAAACCATCATCTGAATCCAATGGAAGTGGTTTCAGGTCAAAACTTCTTACTAATCAAAAGTTATAGGCAAAACAAGATTCACTAGGGGAAATGGCCATTTAAAATTCGGCAAAAATCGTGAATATGGGAAATGGCCCTAATAGTCATCTCCCAATGTCACACGACCATACGACTTTGTACGAAAATAAAATAAATATTCTACGGTCCTCCGATGCTTAAAATGCGGGTCGTTACAAAAATGGTTTGGGATGGGGTTTTTTTTGTGAAGAGAGAAGAGAAAGAAGGAAGAAGGGATTAGTCCCACATTTTGAAAGTTGAAAAATCTTTCCAAGTACGCAAAGGGCTTTATCATGAGGATGTTGGGGCCTTGTGGCTCCCAAATGTACGCTTTGTTGTGAAGAGGGTGGCCATGCATCACCACCCCACTTGCATGCTCCCTCGCCATCTGTCCGACCGAACCGAACCTGGAATGGGTTTTGGGTGCAACAATATATTTTTAGATCAAATCTGAAGTCGGTAATGGTCGGGCCTATTACTGACCCGAAAATTTAAATGAGGCGGGTTTTGAACAATTTCTGAACATTGGAAAACGACGCAACAATTCCAATTTGCAATGCTTTTAAAACATTGCAACTGAAGAGGCGTGACATTTGAATTCAAATGGACATAGCCATTTGTGACAGTTGCAACAATCGCGGCGCTTGGTGAAGAGGCATTTCGTTTTGCTGCCTATAAATAGCCAAACCCGAAGACAGTTGCAATTTATTCTCGAATTCATCTTCCCTTTCATAGTTTTGAAGCACCATTACCAGCGCTCAGAAGATGTTGCAAATTATAAATTTTTAACACGTATCCACACTGTAGAATTCTTCTTCTTCTTCTTTATTATTCTTTTCTCTACTTGCATCATCAGAAATCAAAAGTTTAGAGTGTTCTTGATCAGATCAAAGTCATATAAACATTGAATCCGATTACGCTGTTCCAAGGCTTTACTGTATCCATAAAGTCGATAGTTCGATAACCCGTTTGTACCTGGTGGGTTGAAACGTTGTCTGAAAGAATCTATTCCATAGATCCTTCAAGTCTGAAGTACAACAATAACTTCCTCATAGTTATCTTGAACCAAAAAACCCCAACAGGGTTAACCTATCTGCTTGACTAAGATGCTTGTTGGTCCAATTATCAAGTCTAATTGTCATTTTCTCAAAAATTGAAAGACATTAATGGACTGTGATTTTGGATGTTGCCAGAGGAGTCCCTAACTATAGCATCGTGTTATTATTTGTATATTAACCAGTAGCATTAATAATAGCATTGGCCTATAGTTGTTCAATTCCAGCAAGCATTGTTTCTGATTTATTAAGATCAATCATTATACCAGTAGCCTCATAGAATTCTTCCAGCCTCTTTTAAACGGCCTTAACATTGTCAATATCATCTTTGTGGAAGACATAATGTGATGACCGCCCACAACCCCTGCACTAAACAAGAGGAATAATGCGCTGAAAGGTGTGCCAGGCAGTTGTGGATGATCATCATAGGTAAACAACATCATCGGAACCTATCGTGAAACTCACAGAGCAAAGATCAAATATAATAGAACATATACAACAGGTAGTATATAGTGAGGCATATATGAACAGAAATTCCAAACTTTTAAACAACTAGAAAGTATATCTACACCAGGATTTCAACATAAGTCTGTACAAATTTTCCTTACTACAACACTTAGAGAAGAAGCAACAAACAGCGGAAAAAAATACTCGATAGTAATAAAAATGGTACGTAAGCATCCAGCTCGCCTCCGAACTGCAACATCATCCTCACTAAGCTATCACCTGTCACCTGCCACCTAGTCTGCCCATCCACAACCGGATGAACAACCCAAGGTAATAAGAGGAAACATAAAACCTTGAGTCAGACAATAGTATTAGTGAGCGATAAAAAACTATCTAGCATCATCAATAAAGTATATGAGAATGGGTAAATAACAAACTAATCTACCGACAACATCAGAGAAGGACTCAACCTCGTCTTCCCCACGTCAGACAGTGATAGCCTTTACAATCCATTCAATCAAAGGAATAATAATCCATTCATGTCAATCAGAAGTAACGAACAAAAGCACTCATACCATCCAGATTATATATCTCACGTAAACCATCCTAATCGAGTTCAACACCCCTCGAGCACAAACCCCAAAGGCCTAAACCAATATCAGACAAGCACCCAAGAAGCATCTCCTTCGATGTTGAACAATCTACGTGAGACGGTACAAATAAGACAACTAATCATCCATGACAGACTCTGGCTATCACCGCTAATCCTGCTTCGAAACCATCATTAATCATATGACGGCCAACCTTGCCATATGTCAAGGGCTAATGGTAACCCCAGTTCTAGCATAAACTCCACACGCCTTTCAATGATACATATGTTTTTCCAACCTTGATAACTATACCTTTCAACGATACCCACGGTACTTGACCTACAACCGGTCTTTTGGGTGCCCCCATTGTACTCCTCCTTTGAGCCTGCTAGAACTTACGACAACGATAATCTCACGACCTTCGCATCTCCAGTCATCCAACTTGATGACCATAGCTCAAGCAACCTTTTCAAGCAACCATTATCCACCAACTCATGACCTTTGAGTTGCCACCTCATTCGTTATTCTGCACCGATCAACGAACACATATAACACTTCGAATATTCTCACTTGAATTTACTTCGAAGTCACAACATAACAGAGCTAAATTACACCACTGCTTTGCGGCTAGGGTTCGGGGGTTTGCCCTTGAATTTTTTTTTGAACTCTTTTGTTCAAACTTGAGTCGTACCCAAAAAATATAATTTTTCAGAAAACACTATGTGACCCACCCATCTTCTTGGAGCACTGACCTACCGAACCTACTCCGGAACACCGACCGACCCAACCACGAGAGCACCGATCGGTCCAACCATAAGAGCACCGATCGGTCCAACCACAAGAGCACCGATCGGTCCAACCAAAAGAGCACAGATCGGTCCAACCACAAGAGCACCTATCGGCACATTGCTTCAGGACCGACCCAAACACCATTTGACCGACCGACCCCTTTCCTACCAGCCGATCTGATTTTTCCAGATCCGATCCAACACGTTTTCAACCCGAAATTCGATCAAAACTTCACCAATCGACAATTTCGACGAAACCAATTCATCCAATACAACCATAAGCATGTTATAAAAATCACTAACAACTTGTAAACAACAATTATGATCAATGACTATGTGAATTTCACCAAAAACATGATAAATGAACATATGATCTCAAATATGGATCTAACTTGCATAAACATATGAAATAGCATAGAAATTACCGTTTTTAAGTTGCTAAATTCGATCCTATGGCGATTCATATGAGAATAAACTTACCATGATGTAGATATAAGGAAAATGACTTGAATTTGATGAAAAACATGTCTAAACACTCATACACTTGATTGAATCCGTCTGAGAGATGCATACCACTCACCAAATCTTCAATCTATCTTAGAAATGATGAAATATGAATTCAGACAATGGTGATCTTGCTTCAATCCACTCGATTTGATGATCTCTCTCTTTGATTTGCGTAGGTCTAGCCACAAATGTTGTAGATCTTGTATTCCCTTCCTTATATCTTGATTTTAATGGTGGAAAGGTGTTAGAGGAAGGAGGAACACAAGGCCACCAAATGAGAGAATGGAGAAAGTAAACTATTCACCATACCTCTCACCCCTATTTATAGCTTCCCACCAGCCCACTAATGGGCCTCCCTGTAACACCCCAAGTCAATTAATGTCACTCACAAAGGGAATGCATCAGTGTCCATGAAGCGTTATTGTTGTATAGAACAGATAAATTACAAGAGTAAATAAATAAAACAACACAGCGGGAGTTAAAAACTTATTTTATTTCATCATAACTCAAAACGAGTTTACATAAGTAGTCTCCAAAACCATTACAACAGGATCACTAGTGTTTTCCAAAAACTTCAAAGTACATAAAGAATCAAATACTTAAATAACGTAAATGCATAAATCCCCACTGAGCATAAGCAAAGCCATAAAGATGAGAGAGTTCCAAGCGATACATCTACTCTCTTCAAGCAACTGAAGAAATCGGCACTAAGCTGAAGTATTCCCTCCATGCAAACCTGAGGGGGCGGGGAAAGGAAGAAAAGAGGTGGAAAGAAAAGGGGGTCAGACATAAAGTCTGGCGAGTACGATAACTTTAACAATATAATTATCAAAATAACTAGGACAAGGCATAAGCTGGAAAATAAGGAAATGACTGTGAACAATTGGGTATGACAGAACAAAACGAGGAAATAAGATGAACCAAGATATCGTTAAAGGCGCCCCTAATCACTATACGATAATTACTATACTGCACCACTAGTAGTCACCCTAAAGGTTGATCCCGCCTACAGAACTTAATACTGCTAATGGTAGTTTCGTGTACCCCTAGCTACCTCCATAGGTGTCGTCTGCCACTATCTCCACTAGGTGTACCCACTACCCCCATTCGATCGGCTCCCTAACTCGTAGATACCCGTGCTGGCCCCACAGTGGGGTGTATCACTCCCGAAAGTGGAAACCCGATACAACCAAAAATGCATGGCTTATATCTACACGATGCAACAACGTCTTACCTACCAGCCCGAGCCCACACACGCATATGAACCCGTTGGACTTGCGTTGCCACCGCTGACCCGTTTTGACCTCTTATAATCAAATCCAATATGCGTGTCCCGTCCTCGACTTGGGTCGAGCCCACAAAGATACTTAACGGGTTACTGGTTTGAAAAGGGCCCCATGCGTGACACAAGCTTTCCACCTATGCTTGGTCCCCTTTAAAGTTTTTCCCACTTAACCCCATTCTTATTCATGTCTTCTTACATGTTTCAATCTTGGTTAAGTGCATCTAATCGTATTTCAAATGCCACACAAGGCACCCACTTAACCCCCTCATGTCCCACTACATGTTTATCTGGTTATGTGTTTCTTAATTCATTAAGACTGTAACCGATAAAGACCTCCCACATTAGACTGGCATTTGTGGCAGCTGGATTTGCCGGGCGGGTCCGGGCAGTCTTACACCACAAACGAGCCTAACCTCGTGTCTTTACAACTGTTACGCATTTAATTCATGCCTTTGACCTCTCACATTAGACTGGCATTTGTGGCAGCTGGATTTGCAGGGTGGGTCCGGGCAGTCTTACACCACAAAAGAGTCTAACCTCGTGTCTTAGGCGATTAATTACACATAATTAATTATCCCCAATTTGAATTAATTTCCCTATTCAAATTGCCAATCAATTACAAATTTAACTATGTCCATAATTGACTCAATTATGTCCATCTATTTATGGTATATAAGATTATACCAATTAACATTACATTTAAGGCATTTATGCCAATTCTCAATATTAAATCTTTTAATGTTATCCCCTTGCCCCCACGTTGTACGTTCGTTCGTTTAACGTGAAATAAACGTTAGACTCGAATAGTCTAATTTATGGGATAAAGAGAAAACATCACAACATGCATAGAATAAAAACTAGATCTAAACATAAGGGGTGAACTTGCATGTGTGAATAGGGGTTTCATCTAAAACTTGCATAGGCCAAAGTCACAAACTTGCATAAACTATGGGTGTCATAGATCTAATCATAAGGTGTAAACTTTCATAGGAAATAGTCACAAACTTACATTACATGATTCATACTCCAACATATATATACTTGCATATGTGATTTATGCAACATAAACTATGGTGTAAACTTGCATCTAACCCACACATGTCATAGCCTAACTTTTAGATCCAATTTACACATAAAATAGATGTCATGAAATATGTAAGGTTGTCTATGATTCTCACTAAGTTGCATATGATTCATATCTAAATTAACATCTAAACTTGTATATAGAATTATCAAGTTAAACTTACATATGATTTAACATATGAATCAGTTCAAACAACATAACCAAACTAGCATATGAAACATCATTATGAATTGATTGTACATAAGCCAACAATTAACATAGATTTACAACATAGATGATAACATCACAACTTTACAACATAGATAATAACATCATAGATTTACAACATAGATAATAACATAACGGTCAATGATTCACAACATAACCATATAATCCAAATCATATCTCAACCCAATTAAATTGTTAATTATCTTATTAAAGAAATCGAACTCACAACTCAAAGAAGGTCTTGAGTTCTGGAATCTGAGTTCTGGAATCTGAGTTCTGAAATTGATTTAGCTCGCCTTTGTAGTAGATTCGTTATTGTTTAGATTAGAGTTGAATAGAATTGAGTTGATTAGCTATTCTTCCTATCTAGTTGGTGGCGGCTACTCTAGGTTACAAGATGACAGCATGACAGCCATGATTCCAATTTTTATTTGATTCTAGGGTTTGAGTCTACACATGTTTATATAGAATTTCAATTTAATTATAGTCGTCGGATGATCTTAGGGTTAATCAAAACCATTCAGTCGGGATAGGGTGACACCTCAACCCTAATGACTCAGCAAGGAGTCAGAAAGGACTCAGCAATGAGTCACAATATGGATCAGATTACACCAGAAAGCTGTGCAGGCCTTCTGCTCGGTCTGGGCGCACTTGGCAGGTGCGCCAGTGCAATTTTTGTACTGGCGCACTTCCCAAGTGCGCCAGTGCATTTATTATTATTTTTTTCTGGTTTTTCCCGCCCAACTTCATTCGTCCATATCTCCTACATCCGTTATCCGTTTTACGCAAAATCGGACTCTATCTCAACCAGAATTCCGAGACGAACACAATGGCGCAACCCATTTCCCTTAATTCTCACATCTGAGATTAATTATTCTTGAATTTAGTTAATTCGATTATTCAAAAATTCGGGGTGTTACATTCTCCCCTACTTAAAGGATTTCGTCCTCGAAATCTCTAAGTCAAGAAGAACGTATCCTACCATCCAATCATCTATCTACTCAACCATCAACCACTAGCAACCATGGTCCTTAAAAGATTTCTAATGCTTTTCATGTACATATGCATAGTGTGTGTATATGTCTGTATACTAATGCTAAATTAGGTGGTCTACTGATTCGGTCGACCTCCTTAATGCAAATAATGATAGTGCCATGTATCCATCATGTATGCAAAGAACCCTATACATATCATTATTACATGTGTGCACAACCACCCATTTAAATGCAACATCCATATGGTACACACATTCAATGTACATTCATTTTACTAAATACATCCATTAATATGCAATATGCAATATGCAATATGAAAGTGACTGAGCCGATCTAGTGCCTAAAGTGTGTGTATATGCATCCACGAGCAACCACTAGCAAACACTTGCATCCACATGCATCCACCATACATAACATGTCTCAAACACATGTTTCAACCATAGGACTACCGTATCTAAAGGTCAAAGATACTAGCGAGAGGAAATACTAAGGATAAAACAAGTACAAGCTAAGCGATAAAGGAGAAATTAAAAGACATACCCTCGAAAAGAAAAGGGTACAATGAACGCATCTTCTCTTCCGTCTCCCAAGTAGCATTGCTCTCATCATATCCCCATTGCACTTTGACTAGCTTGACCTCTCGATTCCTCATCTTTTTAATCTCTGACCCAAGAATGCATGTAGGAGCTCGTCGAATCGTCGCATCATGTTCTATCTCCACCTCTCTAAGCAAGCTTGGCTCTACCACTTCCACGGTCTCATGCAAGCATTTCCTCAAATGTGATACATGGAATACGCCGTATACACCACTAAGTCTCTCGGGCAACTCCACTCTATACGCCATCTGTCCAATCCTCTCTATAATAGGAAACAACCCTACGAACCTTGGTACTAACTTCCCAACGGACCCAAAGCGAACAACATTTCGTAATGGAGACACCATGATAAAGACCATGTCCCCAATATCAAACTCAAGATCTTTCCTCCTCTTGTCCGCATAAGATTTCTACCTATCTTGTGCCGTCTTCATCCTCCTTCGAATCAAATCGATCTTTTCCAAAGTCTCTCTAATCATATCGGGCCCAAGTAAGATCTTATCCGTAGATTCCCACCAACATGTAGGTGAACGACACGGCCGTCCATAAAGAGCCTCGAAAGGTGCCATGCCAATGCTAGACTGAAAGCTATTATTATATGCGAACTCTACCAAAGGAAGATGCTCCTCCCATGTACCTCCGAATTCTAAAGCACATAGCCTCAAAAGGTCCTCTATAATACGATTCACCCTCTCGGTCTGGCCGTCCGTCTGAGGATGATATGCGGTGTTTAAACATAACTGAGTCCCTACCGCCTCTTGGAAGCTCTTCCAAAACTCGCTAGTGAAGATAGGATCGTGATCGCTCACTATGCTAGAAGGAACACCATGAAAACGAACTATCTCTCGAATGTATACGGAGGCTAACCATGGAGCAGTCCTCTTACTCTTCACTGGAATGAAATGGGCGCTCTTAGTAAGTCTGTCTACCACGATCCAAATCCTCGTATTACCCTTCCTCGATCTCGGTAACCCATTAACAAAGTCCATCGAGACACTCTCCTACTTCCATTGTGGGACCTCCAATGGGTGAAGCAACCCACCGGGCTTCTTTTGCTCTGCTTTTACTTGTTGGCACACTAAGCATCTAGCGATGAACTCGGCCACATCCTTCTTCATACCGGCCCAAAAGTAAACTCGTCTCATGCTACACAAAGTCTACTGTCCCTACGTAACCAACCCTTATCATCTAGGGTATACCTACTGAGATGGCTTGATGACTCCCCCTTATGAGCTTCTCTACTAACTCAACCAACTGTGGGTCATCTCGCTGTGCCTCACCAATCCGTCCCAAAAGCGTAGGTCCGACCTCTAAGGATGCTAGCAAACCGGGTACAAAGTCAATGGAAGGTCTAAAGTCAAACATAGAGATGAACTCTAAGCTTCGCCGCTCAACAAACAATGGACTCAAGGACAACCTTTTCCTACTTAGGCGTCTGCCACCATGTTACCCTTGCCTGGGGTATATGCTATCTCGAAATCGTAGGACGCTAAGAATTCCATCCACCTTTGCTGCCTTAAGTTTAAGTCCTTCTGAGAGAACAAGTATTTTAGCGATTTGTGGTCAGTGAACAATTCGTATTTCTCGCCAAGAAGATAATGGCGCCAAGACTTAAGCGTGAAAACAATAGCGGCCAACTCTAGGTCATGCATAGGGTAATTTCTCTCATGTACTCTCAACTGCCTTCCTCTACAGGCTATTACCCTTCCTTCTTGCATTAAGACTGCGCTTAGTCCTGTCCCACAAGCATCGGTATAAACAGTAAATGGCTTACTCCCATCTGGCAACACTAAGACTGGGGCTGTGGTCAAAGCTCTCTTTAAACGTTGGAACGCATCATCACAATCTACGTCCCACGTAAAAACTAGGTTCTTCTTCGTCAAGTGCGTTAATGGGGCTGATATTTTTGCGAAGTCCTTGATAAACTTCCTATAGTAGCCAGCCAACCCTAAGAAACTTCTCACCCGGTAGCATTTTTAGGGACCTTCCAATCTTGGATTGCCACCACCTTCGCGGGATCCACAGCTATCCCTTCTTCGGAAACCACATGCCCTAAGAATCGCACTTCCTTCCTCCAAAAGTGACATTTAGAAAATTTAGCTTTAAGGTTATGCACTCGAAGGGTCTCCAATACTTCCCTACGATGTAGGGCATGCTCTTCCTCGCTCTTAGAAATGATCAAGATGTCATCCACAAAGACCACCACGAATTTATTAAGGTACTCCCTAAACACCCTACTCATCAAGTCAACAGAGTATGCGGGGGCGTTTGTCAAACCGAAGGGCATTACAAGCCACTCATAGAAACCGTCCGGAGTCCTAAAGGCAGTCTTGTCTATGCTATCCTCAGCCACTCTCAACTGATGGAAACCAGTGGCTAAGTCCAACTACGAAAACACTGAGGCGCCAACTAACTGATCGAAGAGATCGTCAATCCTTGGTAGTGGGTGCCTATTCTTCTTAATAAGCTTATTAAGTTCTTTATAGTCCACACAAAGTCTGAGGGACCCATCTGCCTTCGTGGCAAATACTACTGGAGCACCCCACTCCGATATACTACGTCTTATGAACCCTTTCTCAAGCAACTCCCCTACTTGCTTGTTGACTTCCCTCCTCTCACGAGGAGCCATGTGGCGTACTGGCAGAGATACTGGTTTTGCATTGTCTACAAGATAAATATGAAAGTCTATCTCACGTTTTGGGGGTAGACCCCTCACCTCATTGAAGACATCAACATATTCACGGACTATACGAAAAGAATGTAAATCATCATTGGATGCATCAAGTGACTCAAGATAACTAAGCATCACCGATCCTCTAGGGTCACAAGAAATATCAAGGGTCTTTCCACTACGAGTCAACAATTATACTACCCTTCGTTCACAATCTAGGATGGCAACCATATCTGGCTAGCCGATCCATCCCTAGAATCAACCCATAGCCCATGAAACCAAGCACAAAAGCATTACATTCAAAACCAACGCCTAAGATAGACAATCTCAAATCCCTACAAACCATGGATAAATGTGCCGACCCACCAATAGGATTTGAGACTACAATGGGATCCACAACAAGACTGGTATTTAAGTGCAGTGTTTCAACTAATGATGTAGGGATAAACAAATGTGATGCGCCAGAATCGAATAAGGTATGGACAGGATGATCAAACAGAAAAACAAAACTCTCAATGGAAATGTTTCTACCTCGTTCTTGCAGCGGTAGGACCGCGAGAGCCTGGACCTGCTCCCTTGCTTGCCCTGGTGCCACGAGAGCCTGAAGCTGCCCTCCAGAAGTTCTTTGTCCTTGTTCCTGTTTCCTTGGGCAGTCCTTAACTAGATGACCTGCCTCTCCACAGTGGAAATAGTCAGTCTTCTTCTTTTTCCTACAGTCTTTACTCAGATGGCCTGGTGTCCCACAATTAAAGCACTTATTCTTTCCTTTGCCATTATTGTTCTTCCCGCCTTTCTTGTTTTGTTGTTGTTGCTGCGGTTTCTTTTGATCCCCTTTCTTCTCGGGTGCCTTATTAGCATTGGCGTCTTTCTCCTCTTCATGCATAAGCGCCATATCAACTAGCCTCTCGAAGGTGGCCCCCATAGGGATGTGGGTCATAGCTAACCCATATAGTGGCTCGTTCAAACCCTTAACAAATCTCAAGGCTTTCTTTTCGGGTGTATTCACCAAGTCCAAGCCAAATCTCACCAACTGATTGAACTTGTTGACGTATTCTTTTACTGACAGATTCCCTTGCTTTAATGCCAAAAACCTTTCCATGTATAGATTCTCTTCAGCCCGTGAGAGAAACTTTGCCTCAAACCTACGTCTGAAATCTGGCCATGTATCAACTGGAAGCTCTCCATTAGTGACCTCCCACCAAAACGAAGCTTCGTCCTTCATCAACCAAGCAGCCAATTGGACCTTCTTACAATCGTCCAAATCGAAAATGCCAAACAGATCCTCCACTTCTTTCAACCAATTTCTAGCTTCAATGAACGTTTCAGTCCCACTAAAAGATTTTCCACCCATCGAACGAAAGTATTTACATATCTTGGAGAAAGTATCTCCGCGCGGAGGAATGACTGGAGCTGGGGGAGGAGGAGGAGGAACGTTGGCCGGTCCCGCGGCAGCGGCCCTAGCCTAGAGATATTGACGAAACCAACCGGGTACATGAACACCTCTGGTATCTCAGATGCTCCAGACATGCTGAAAAGAAAAGAAAGAGTTTTAAAACAAGGGAAGCGAAAGAGAGATGCATGGCACGCGGGGATTATGCTCTTTAAAGTAAACTTTCCTTGAAAATAGCTTCTTTAAAACAAGTTTTTGAAAATACTTTCTAGGAAAATAATACTTTTGAAAACACTTTTCAAAACTTTTTATCTGTTCTTGTAACCATAGCTCTGATACCCCGTGTAACACCCCAAGTCCATTAATGTCACTCACAAAGGGAATGCATCAATGTACACGAAGCGTTATTGTTGTATAGAACAGATAAATTACAAGAGTAAATAAATAAAACAACACAGCGGAGGTTAAAAACTTATTTTATTTCATCATAACTCAAAACGAGTTTACATAAGTAGTCTCCAAAACCATTACAACAGGATCACTAGACTTTTCCAAAAACTTCAAAGTACATAAAGAAGCAAATACTTAATTAACATAAATGCATAAATCCCCACTGAGCATAAGCAAAGCCATAAAGATGAGAGAGTCCCAAGCGATACATCTACTCTCTTTAAGCAACTGAAGAAATCAGCACTAAGCTGAAGTATTCCTTCCTTGCAAACCTGAGGGGGGAGGGGGAAGAAAAGAGGTGGAAAGAAAAGGGGGTCAGACATAAAGTCTGGCGAGTGTGATAACTTTAACAATATAATTATCAAAATAACTAGGACAAGGCATAAGCTGGAAAATAAGGAAATGACTGTGAACAATTGTGTATGAAAGAACAAAACGAGGAAATAAGATGAACCAAGATATTGTTAAAGGCGCCCCTAATCACTATAAGATAATTACTATGTTGCACCACTACTAGTCACTCTAAAGGTTGATCCCACCTACAGAACTTAATACTGCTAATGGTAGTTTCGTGTACCCCTAGCTACCTCCATAGGTGTCGTCTGCCCCTATCTCCACTAGGTGTATCCACTACCCCCATTCGACCGGCTCCCTAACTCGTAGATACCCGTGCTGGCCCTACAGTGGGGTGTATCACTCCCCAAAGTGGCAACCCGATACAACAAAAAATGCACGGCTTATATCTACACGATGCAACAACGTCTTACCTACCAGCTCGGGCCCACACACGCATATGAACCCGTTGGACTTGCGTTGCCACCGTTGACCCGTTTTGACCTCTTACAATCAAATCCAATACGCGTGTCCCATCCTCGACTTGGGTCGAGCCCACAAAGATACTTAATGGGTTATTGGTTTGAAAAGGGACCCGATGAGTGACACAAGCTTTCCACCTATGCTTGGTCCCCTCTAAGGTTTTTCCCACTTAACCCCATTCTTATTCATGTCTTCTTACATTTTTTAATCTTGGTTAAGTGCATCTAATTGTATTTCAAATGCCACCCAAGGCACCCACTAAATTCCCCATGCCACCCAAGGCACCCACTTAACCCCCTCATGTCCCACTACATGTTTATCTGGTTAAGTGTTTCTTAATTCATTAAGATAGTAACCTTGTAAAGACCTCCCACACTAGACTGGCATTTGTGGCGGCTGGATTTGCCGGGCGGGTCCGGGCAGTCTTACACCACAAACGAGCCTAACCTCGTGTCTTTACAACTATTACGCATTTAATTCATGTCTTTGACCTCTCACATTAGACTGGCATTTGTGGCAGCTGGATTTGCCGGGCGAGTCCGGGCAGTCTTACACCACATAAGAGTCTAACCTCGTGTCTTAGGCGATTAATTACACATAATTAATTATCCCCAATTTGAATTAATTTCCCTATTCAAATTGCCAATCAATTACAAATTTAACTATGTCCATAATTGACTCAATTATGTCCATCTATTTATGGTATATAAAATTATACCAATTAACATCACATTTAAGGCATTTATGCCAATTTTCAATATTAAATCTTTTAATGTTATCCCCTTGCCCCCACGTTGTACGTTCGTTCGTTTAATGTGAAATATACGTTAGACTCGAATAGTCTAACTTATGGGATAAAGAGAAAACATCACAACATGCATAGAATAAAAACTAGATCTAAACATAAGGGGTGAACTTGCATGTGTGAATATGGTTTTTCATCTAAAACTTGCATAGGCCAAAGTCACAAACTTGCATAGACTATGGGTGTCATAGATCTAATCATAAGGTGTAAACTTGCATAGGCAATAGTCATAAACTTACATTACATGATTCATACTCCAACATATATATACTTGCATATGTGATTTATGCAACATAAACTATGGTGTAAACTTGCATCTAACTCACACATGTCATAGGCTAACTTTTAGATCCAATTTACACATAAAATAGATGTCATGAAACATGTAAGGTTGTCTATGATTCTCACTAACTTGCATATGATTCATATCTAAATTAACATCTAAACTTGCATATAGAATTATCAAGTTAAACTTACATATGATTTAACATATGAATCAGTTCTAACAACACAACCAAACTAGCATTTGAAACATCATTATGAATTGATTGTACATAAGCCAACAATTAACATAGATTTACAACATAGATGAAAACATCACAGCTTTACAACATAAATAATAACATCATAGATTTACAACATAGATAATAACATAACGGTCAATGATTTACAACATAACCATATAATCCAAATCATATCTCAACCCAGTTAAATTGTTAATTATCTTATTAAAGAAATCGAACTCACAACTCAAAGAAGGCCTTGAGTTCTGGAATCTGAGTTGTGGAATCTGAGTTCTGAAATTGATTTAGCTCGCCTTTGTAGTAGATTCGTTATTGTTTAGATTAGAGTTGAATAGAATTGAGTTGATTAGCTTTTCTTCCTCTCTAGTTGGTGGCGGCTACTCTAGGTTACAAGATGACAGCATGACGGCCATGATTCCAATTTTTATTTGATTCTAGGGTTTGAGTCTACACATGTTTATATAGAATTTCAATTTAATTATAGCCGTCGGATAATCTTAGGGTTAATCAAAACCATTCAGTCGGGATAGGGTGACACCTCAGCCCTAATGACTCAGTAAGGAGTCAGAAAGAACTCAGCAATGAGTCACAATATGGATCAGATTACACCAGAAAGCTGTGCAGGCCTTCTGTTGGCCTGTGCGCACTTGGCAGGTGCGCCAGTGCATTTATTATTATTATTTTTCTGGTTTTTCCTGCCCAACTTCGTTCATCCATATCTCCTTCATCCAGTATCCGTTTTACGCAAATTCGGACTCTATCTCAACCAGAATTCCGAGACGAACACAATGGCGCAACCCATTCCCCTTAATTATCACATCTGAGATTAATTATTCTTGAATTTAATTAATTCGATTATTCAAAAATTCAGGGTGTTACACTACCTAAATCGGCCCATTATAGTTTACCAAACCTGGACAGCCAACCGAAAAACCTAAAAATAGTGATTCCTCCCAAACCGCTGAACCAAATTTTTGTTGTGACACCCTATGAAAATGGAATCATCATTCCCTTTCCAATGGCATAGGTTTCAGCCAATTCTTCCTAAGTCAAAAGTTATGCCCTGTACAAGATTGATAGGGGAAAAGTGGTCACAAACAAAATTGGTAAAAACTTTTATGCTTGTTTATATCATTTATTTTATCAGTGGATTCCAATTATAACATAGATAAGCTACTTTCAATGATGAACATATTAATATTATGAACAATAGATTGTGTTTGACATCGAACCTATCTAGTTCGTTATTCAAAAAATCAGATTATTTGCTCCCCAAACTTCATGCTAGACCAAGCCTTTAAAGCAACTTTAGGGGAACTGAGTGTTTTTTAATTGAAAAAGCATATGGTTGTTATAGTAAGCCTTTATCCATTCAACCTGTACAACATAAAAAAAAATCTGGTTCGTTACCCTCAGTGTTAAAAAATTTGTCCCTTTCACAACACAGCCCAGGGCATTGGGGTTGATTCGTGCAAAATATCTGATCATAAGTTCAACCATATGAACGAAAAGATGTGAGATCTGAAAATATCTGATCTGAACCATATAGCTTTATGATTGATGGTCAGATTTGGGACTGTTACAAGGCAGTCCCAGAGTAAATCTTGATGATCGAACGGTCCAAGATCCTCTAGCATACCTATAAGTAGAACCCAACCTAGCACTCTCATTCCACACATTCTCCTCCCTTGCATCCTTATTTCCCTCTCAATTTTCAGATGTTGAGACCTAAATTAAATATTTTCTTTAAGGAAGAGGATACTAACCAAAATATTAGATATATAAAGAGGAGGGTCAAGGATGACCACGGGACTTCAACATATGACCATAGGTTAGTGGAAAGTTACTATATTAGAAAGAAAAATTAAGGATTTAGGCTTTAAAATAGTTTTACTTTACATTTTAGTTTTTAGTTTAGTGCGGTTTATTTTCAGTTTATTTTTACAATTTAGTACAATTTATTTTATATAGTTTATTTATAGTTGTTTTACATATTCTTTCCATGCATGGAGTAGCTTATATTTTTGCAAATTTTTTAGATTTAAAAGTAGTTTTAAATTCCTTTTAAATTATGTAAAAGTTGAAGAAAAGATAGAAATTTCACATAACACAAATTTAAAAATGCATAATTTATAGAAAAAACTAGACATACATGCAATTCATGCAAATTTGTAGTTAGAAAATAAAATAAACTATTCAAAGAGCAAGATTTTAAAGGCTTGTAGATAAACTATACCACTTGTTATAATAAAGGAAAAGGAGAAAATTAGTAGAATTATTGTGATGTTAGCACGATAGGTAGATACAACTTATTAAATAAAGGCCATCATGAAAAGTGAAGAACTGTGCTTAGAATTATCATAATAATAGAAAATATCATAGTTAGGGTCCATACTAACGACAAACTTGACGTTCGTCAGAGTGGTAAATAAGTGACCTATACTTAGACTTAGCTTGTTTGGAGCTCGTACTAACGATAAGCAAACAAGTATGCTAGAGCGGTAAACAAGTAGCCAACAGTTTAAGACTCAGTCATAGTAGGTGCTGAGGCGGAAGCGCAACTATAACACTGTTTGTGGGTCTGTACTAATGGTGAAAGGACATTCACGCCAAAACGGTAAATAAGTAGCCAAAGAAGAGGACTGGGGTAGTGCGTACTAATGATGACTAGGCATGCAAGCTTGTAATAAGTAAATAAGACCTTGTCGGTTCTTAGAACTAGATAGATGTCTATCTGAATAGATACCCAACCAGCTTCAATGCAATAATTAGAGACCAAAATAGCTAATGGTGGCCCGCAGTAATGACTCATGTCTAGGCGGATTCCATTTTATTTAGAGGAAAACAACTACCATGTTAGCTTCATGGTAGAGAGTATAAGGTCGATTAAGGTAGAATAAGAAATCATTCCTAAATAGTACTTTACTTCTATTGTAAAAATTACAGTGCAAACAATCATCCTAGGTTAGCACCCAAAGTAAAGCACATATACTAAATCTTGTAACACTTAGAACTATTCTAAATTCTATTATCTCTTGATTATTTTTGTAACAACCTGAATTTCGACAGACCCGATTTATTTTCAAAAATCCAAATTTACTAAAGCTCGATTCGGTTTGTCTGATATCCTGCAGAAAAGTAAAGATTAATATATCAGAGCTCACAATAAAATATCTTACAGCGGAGCGAATAAAATACAATAATAAATATATACTTAGAAATATAATGACAATAACTAGCAAGTGTCTCTAAGTTGCAGAATCTCATCCACCAGTCTAACCTGTGGGTTTGTTATGAGGAGGGGATCAGAAAATAAGTTCTGATGAATAGAGAAATTATACTTTTACAATAACATTACATATACCGTTATATCACTGGTTCTTTATTTATTAAGTTTTTCGGGTTTATAACACATTATACCTTAGATCTTTCCGCATAAATCATACCTATCTACCCTTCAGTAGATTAACCCCAATAAATAATACATATGTAACTATATACCCAATATATCAAGGTACTCCCCATAGTACCCTCTCGAGTGGTTCTCTTCATCATACTACAAAAACGTACTGGAACTCCATATTTACGCTACAAAGGCGTATCAAGTCTCCAACAATGCGCCACGAAGGTGCCAAAAACCTGAGTTCTTAACGAAATTCAGTCAGGGGCTTTACTATATATCTCATGAATGGCCTCGAAATGGCTTTGTTAGGCCCGAAATAGAGATATCTAAAGTTGGTCTATCTCTTCTATGGCTCTTCAAGGCCCCACCAGCCTTCACCCTAATGAAAGACTATTCAAAAGAGCTAAGTGACTGATCCTAACAACCAATCTGAACAAACATGTGGTCCTTCATATAGTGAGCCGATAGTAAAGATCATTGATCTCTTGGTTGTAGCTCAAGTCTTTCCCGTACACGCTACGACTGGCTATGACATGCGTCCAATGACCTACTACCCTTAGTTGGGTCCTGACCACGAAGCCTGCTCTCCTGAGCCGAGGCAAACGCTGAACTATCCTCAAATCATCACATCAATATTTAAGCTTCCCACAACTATGATGTAGCAGATGCACCCAAGGTATACTCCCCAGATGGTAACATACAGACCATGCCTTTGTGGGTATAACACGAAGCCTGTCATAGAGGACCATTACAAAGTAACCTCACGTCCCGTACAAGTCCCGCACATCCCTCTAGTCCCGTCGAATAAGTGTTACATGCTCCAACCATGTCTCTCGATACCTTCGATGATCTACACTGTTGGGTTCTTCATTCTTATGGACTAGACCAAACACATAACGTTATTTATTAAACCCTATGTCTAATTTATTCTTACGAGTTTTGTTTGCTTTTGCTTTTCCATTGATTTACAAAATTTATTAATCCATTCAATTAAATATTATTTATTTATAAATCAACTTTGCTAGTTATTATAGAATGTTGCCTAATTACAAGGCTACCATAGAATATTTTTAGGCTTATTAAACTTAAATTCCCAATTATAAGTTTACAATAAGTCTTTATCTTTTTATAACCTCTTTCAGTTTTACTACCTTTCTCTTTCATCTTTACCGTTTATACCCTTTTTAGGAAGTCTAACATATTCCAAATTGATTGGTTACTGAAAACTGTATTTAAATCCATTTCCATAGTTATAGGTAACTATTATAATAGGAACCCATGTTTCCAAACATCCCTTTTCATAGTTTTGAGGTCGTCAAATTAGTGTGCAATACAGTTAACTCCCTATTTCACACTAATCTTCATTTATTCATAATTTCAGTTTGCAATCATGTTACCTATGT
Source organism: Allium sativum (assembly GCA_030737875.1). Taxonomy (NCBI): domain Eukaryota; kingdom Viridiplantae; phylum Streptophyta; class Magnoliopsida; order Asparagales; family Amaryllidaceae; genus Allium; species Allium sativum. The sequence continues at coordinate 507,336,879 of CM060912.1, forward strand.
TTTTTTTGTTTACTCAAACTATGAAAATACATTCCTCCTTCTTTCCTAACCAATTAATCTAGGCTACTACTATCTTTTAGATTTGATTACATATATTAATTACTGTCACTAACTTATTTTCTTCCTTTTGTTTTGCACAATTGCAGTAAATTTGACATAATTGGGTTTACATCTCTTTTTCTTTTATTCCCTACAATTTCTTACAAAAAATATGTAAATTCAAAAAATTTCTCTTTTATTTTAATATTGACCCATATGCTCTTTAATCCCCCATCACTAAAATTTCCCCCTTTTGTTCATAACTTCAATTAATTTGTGCATAATTACAATTCAATAATTTTGTGTCAATTCATAACTTAGTTATTCAATTTGCGCATAACCCCAAGTTTACTAAATTTTCGTGCATAAACAAAATTTGACACAAACTGTGTATTCTGATGCGAAGGAAGGGAAAAGAAGACGAAGAACATATTGCAAATATCAACAAGAATCAAAAAGATACAAAACACTATTTTATCGAAAAATATAGTTCAATCCACTCACCTGACTGAATGTAATTCTTGAATCCGATTTAGATCCGCTATCTGTGGTCTTATTAATAGGGACTATTATCGAAATAGCCATGGATTTACAAATCTGACACTAAAAGAAGGCGATGAATCAAAAAAATCTTGATTTACTAAACTTCCCTCACCAAAACGAGAAACTAGAGCACCTATAGTTTAGATCTACATTCTATGTCTCCAAATCTTGAATCAGAATCCTAAAACTAATATATTATTATTTCTAAAGGATTTGGTAAGCCTTGGCATCGTTAAAGAAAATTTAAGCTGAAATCTAGGCTCTACTAGTCGATTTATAGGTGCACAGGAGAATCTCGTTCGTAGGATCGAATGTAATAAAATCCAAGCCATTGAAATCGTTAAATTGACGTCAATTTTCCCAGCATTGGGTCGACCCGGGATCCAGGTGGGTCGACCCCTATGCCAACCCAGTATTGGGACAAGTCGACCCTTGGGTTGACCCACTTATGGCCTGGATCGACCCGTTTACTGGGTCACAAACGTTGTTTCGCTCCTATTAACTTTTCGTTTAACGTTGCACTCAACGTTCTTTTTATTGACAAATATTCTTCTCTATATTAATTTCTTTCATATATAACACACTTTTTAGATTTCAAACCCAAACCTACGCATATATATTCACATATAACGTTATAAACTTTTGTTCGTTTTTACATTCCCGTATGAACTTCGTTTGGGGGCAAGTCATATATGAAAATGAATTAGAAAATTGCCACAAACACAATGGTACCTCTCTCAAGGCCAAATTCTGAAATCCTAAAACATCGATATTTGTCACCAATTTAATATATTTAACAACACGAGGTGTTGCATTCTCCCCCCTTAAGAAATTTCGTCCTTGAGATCTGATATGGGTAGAAACATAATTCCTCATATAATTTGCAACCATAATGTGTTAATCCAATTTTTTGCAACCATTTAGGCACTTATGTAAAGTGTAACACATCATAAAAATACATGCATGCAATGAATGCCTAAGTGGTACCTCCTATATGAATGCAAATTTCCTTGAAAATCTTTTGAAAACATGATGCACACATCCTAAATGTACTGGCAATTTGTATAAGAATGCAATATTTTGAAAATCAATATTATTTTTTTGTCCAATTTTCCCTCACCCTTATAGAGTAAGAGCATAGTTCATACATTTTTTTTTGCCCAAACCCTACCGACCAACTTTAAATTCGTGAATTTCAGAAAAGTCTAATTTTTTGAATTCGGCTTCTTATGTTAAAGAAAGGCGGAAATGGTAAGTTTTCACCCCCTTTTTCCTTAGCACTTGGAAATCTAAAACAAAAGGAAAGAGTCCTATAGAAATTGATAATAATACCAATCTACTCTCAAAAAGGAGGTCGGGGTCCCTGTCTAATGATATCCCTAATAAAGGAATCTAATCCGCCTAGTCTCTCCTCCTGTTGCCTAGTACTGTCTCGCACCTCTAGCTGCATCTACTCAAAGCGCTGCTGGGATGAAAGCATCTCCTGCAAGGACTGCTACTGTGTCGAAGTAAAATTGAGCTATGTACAAGTCATATTTTGCTGTCCTAGTAAGATTGAATGATACTCCCTGGTCAATTGGTCCTGCTTCTCAGATAAGTACCTAAACTCTCCCCTTAAATCCCAAGGCTCCTCTCTCGGCCATGGTCCCAACTGCGATGACTGGGAAGACCCAGCACCTCCCTAGTATGGAAGCTCTGTATCCTGATAACCCTAATTAACTTGGGGATCAAAATAGTAATATGGTTATTCTATGTCGTTCCCCTCATCTTGTACGAACTTATCCTCAAAACCTGCCTCTGGATGATATACGGGTGGATACATCGGCTGATCCTCCAAAACCTGCTTACCATCTTCGTCAACATCACCATCATGCTCAACCTCATGCAACATAGGCAGAGCCTCCTATAATTGGGCTAACTCAATGTGCATCCTAGTCAGGGTGGATGCATCTATCAAAGGGAGGTTTCTTCAACATAGTTCTCATTCCCTAGCGGAACATCGAACTATCTAAATAAAACTATCCATAAATGACCAAAAGGGATCGTAGACTGTTAATTGTCTGATGTAGTCGCAAACTATGACATGATCTCCTTGCCCAATTAATCTGTAGTCCAGCCAAAATAGCATATGTGGAACGCTTAACAGTGTTAGTGACTATGTCATAACTACCGGTCCGAGCAACAAAATTTCATATAACTAACATAGCCAATGGGTGTAGATGCCCCATATCCAAAACTATATATCAAATGCCCATAAAAATCCAGCCCAAGACGGCCTCGTCCGTCATATATACATGGTCTAGCCCAAGACCCTAGCCACTAATGCCTAACATGCCCCTAAACTGTCTCTCAGTTAAAACTATTTGCACTCCTTACGCCTCAGAAATAAATACAACCTCATCATTCTCCTGTTTATAATTCAAATTGGCATCAAAAAGATGAACTAACCTGGGATAGGAGATTCTTCCTACCGTAGTATGGTCGAGGACCTGGTGCAATCCTATATCCAGAAAAAACTGCTCCAAAGGAGTGCATATAAAATCTGCAAACTTGATTGTCTTCCAAGTAAGATCCGGTACCCTACTGAATCCACATAAGCTTGAGGTATCTTCTTGTTGTTCCTACAACAAGCGCTCTCCTGGGGTGATAATTGGGGGAAAATGGAGGCTAAGGATTGTCCCGGATGCATGGTGAAAAATATTTAAATTAGTGTAAAAGAGTCTTAGATCTAGATGGAGAAGGGGAAAAGCTTCGATTTGGAAGTAATTTTGTGAAGAACATTGGAGTTTTGGAGCGACGATGGTGGTTGGAGGCTGTAGAAATCGGGTCGGCTAATGCTTGAGGTGAGGGAAATGAAGTGGTGAAGCTACAGACTTCGTCGCTTCTTATACGCGCAAAACACGAAGTGTGGGTTGACACACTCTTCCAGATGTTTTGACACTTGTGTCGATCCATCTTAGGGGTGGGTCGACATAGTGGTTGAGCCATCCGAAATTTAGGTCAACACGGGTTAGCTATTTTTTTCGTGTTTGTTCTTCTGATTTCTGACTGACTATTCACTATACTGCAAATGAAAGTATTTCTCGGGTCGGTCGAGATGTTGTTCTAATCAAGATAAATTCCCTTACTCATATTCACTGTTTTTAGTGATGTTTCCAAAGATTTTCAAACTCAATTAATATTTCAAAAATTAATCGTTGTTCTTTCCCCGTCCTTTCCTACCTTCCAAAAATAAATTCACGCATCCACCTTTTCCTTACTTAGTCCAAAATTTAACTCTTTGAATATATGCCCACAAAAATCCTTTAAAAACTTCTTTTTCAAATAGCCTTAAACTTTTATTGCCACAACCATTATTACTAACTAACACCTTTTTTAATTTTGCTTCCAAACAAATCTTCCGACTATGCTCCGGACCATGTGTAGTGCCAAAATTTCACTCCAAAAGTATATATATATATATATATATGTGTGTGTGTGTGTGTGTGTGTGTGTGTTTGTGTATATATATATGTATATTCCTAATCCATCTTTTAATTTCAGAACATTTTGCACACTTTTTATCCCAACCATTCAAGGGCCTATTTTTCTTAGATTTCCACAATCATTTCTTTAGTGTACAAATCTGATACTCAATTCTTTCCATACGCTATTCTTCCAAGCTAGTGCATTTCTCTATGGATCTGGGTATATTTATATTTAAAAATATAAAACACAAACTAACTATCTACATAGGAATCCTAGACCTCAGCTCTGATACCAGATTTAAGAACTTGAATTTGGACAAACATGATTTTTTTTCAAAAATCCAGATCGATCGAAGCTCGAGTCGGTTTGTCTGGTATCCTGCAGAAAAGAAAGGATAAATATATCAGAATTCACGATAAAATATCTCATAGCAGAGCAAATAAAGTATAATAGTAAATACATACTTACCAATATAATGACACTACCTCGCAAGCATCTCAAAGCTGTAGAATCTCAGCTACCTAACTAACCTGTGGGTTTGTTATGAGGAGGGGATCAGAACAAAAGTTCTGGTGAATGGACAAATTATACCTTTTACAATAACACTACATATACCATTCTATCACTGGTACTTTATTTAGTTGTTCGTGTTTATTTCACATTATACCTTAGAATTTTCCACATAAATCTTACCCATCTACCCCTCAATAGATTAACCTAATAAATAATATATATGTAACTATATGCCCATTATATCAAGGTACTCCCATAGTACCCTCCTTGAGTGGTCCTCGTCATCATAAAACGAAAACGTACTGGAACTCCATCTTCATGCTGCTAAGGCGTATCGCGTTTCCATAGATGCTCCATGAAGGTGCCAAATACCTGAGTTCTTAACGCAACTCAGTCATGGGTTTTCTATATCTGTCAAGAATGGCCTCGGGATGGCCAAACAAAATGGCTTCGTTAGGCCCCAAAATACAGATATTTAAAGTTGGTCTGTCTCTTTTATGGCTCTTCAAGGACCCACCATCCTACCCCATAATGAAAGACCATTCTAAAGAGCTAAGCGACTGATCCTAACCACTAGTCTAAACAAACATGTGGTCCCTCATCCAATGAACCAGTAGTGATGATCATTCGCCTCTTGGTTTTAGCTCCAGTCTTTCCATACACGCAACGACTGACAGGCTTCCAATGACCTACTATCCTTAGTTAGGTCCTGACCATGAAGCCTGCTCTCCTGAGCCGAGGCAACCACCAAACTATTCTAAACTCATCCCATCAGTCTTTAGTCTTCCCACAACTATGGTGTAACAGATGTAGACAAGGTATACTCTCCGGATGGTAGCGTACGGACCATGCCTTGTAGGTACAACACGAAGCCTACCACATACGACCATCACGGAGTATCCTCACATTCTGTAGAAGTCCCGCACTTCACTCTAGTCCCGTCGAATAAGTTGAATGTGCTCCCACTATGTCTCCCGACACCTTCGATGATCTAATTTATTTAAAGTATCGTTATTTTGTTAGGCCCTATTCTAATTTATTCTTATTTGTTTTGTTGCTTTTCCTTTGATTCACGATATTTATTAATCCATTCAATCGAATATTATTTATTAGTCAACTTTTATAGTTACCATGGAGTACTGCCTAATTATATGGCTAGCATAGAATATCTTTAGGCTTATTAAACTTAAATTCCCAATTATAAGTTTACAATAAGTCTTTTTCTTTTTATAACCTCTTTCAGTTTTGCTACATTTCTCTTTCATCATTACCATTTATTCCTTTTTAGAAAGTTTGACATATTTCAAATTGATTGGTTACTGAAATTGTAATTAAATCCATTTACATAGTTATAGGTAATTATCATAATAGGAACCCGTAGTTGCCCAAAAATCTCTTTTCTTAGTTTTGCGGTCGTCAAATTAGTGTGCAATATGGTTAACTCTCTATTACACACTAATATTAATTTATTCATAATTCCTATTTGCAATCATTTACCTTTTTTTTCTTGGTTTACCCAAACGATGGAAATACATTTCTCCTTCTTTCCTAACCAATCCATCTAGGCTACTACCATCTTTCAGATTTGATTTACATATATTAATTACTATCTCTAACTTATTTTCTTCCTTTCGTTTTGCACAATTACAGTAAAATCAGGCATAATTCGGTTTACATCTCTTTTTATTTTATTCCCTACAATGTCTTACAAATAAAATGTAAATTCACAAATCTTCATTTTATTTCAATATTGGCCGAATATGCTCTTTTTGTTGCAATCACTAAATTTCCCCCCTTTTGGTTCGTAACTTCAATTAATTTGCACATAATTACAATTTGATAATTTTGCGTTAATCTATAACTCAATTATTTAATTTGCGCATAACCCAAAGTTTATTAATTTTTTGCGCATAAACAAATTTGACACAAACTGTGTATTCTGATGCAGAGCAAGGAAAAAGAAGAAGAAGAACATATTGTAAATTTCAGTAGGAATCAAACGATCAAAATACTATTATTGAAAAATATAATTTAATCCACATACCTGACTGTGTGCAATTCTTGAATCTGATTTAGATCCGCTGTTTGTGGTTTTCTTAATAGGGTCTATTATCGAAATAACCTCGGAGTTACAAATTTAACGCTAAAAGAAGGAGAAAAATCACAGAAATTTTGATTTACTGAACTTACCTCACGCAAATGAGAAACCAGAGCACCTATAGTTTAGGTCTATATTCTTTGTCTTCAAATCCTGAATCAGAATCCTAAAATTAATATATTCTTATTCTAATGATTTGGAGGAGAAAGAAAATGGCAGAGCTTTGGCGCCGTTCCAGAAAATGTGAGCTGAAAGTTAGGCTCTACTAGTCTATTTATGGGTGCACATAAGAACATCGTTCGTTGGATCGAATATGATAAAATCCAAGCCATCGAAATTGTTAAATTCACATAACTTTGCCCAGCATTGGGTCGACCCGGGATCTAGGTGGGTCGACCCATGTGTCGACCCAGTACTAGGATGGGTCGACCCATTTACTGGGTCACGAACGTTAATTTCATTCCTATTAACTTTTCATATAATGTTGCACTCAACGTTCTTTTTCTAACCTAACATTCTTCTCTATATTAATTTCTTCCATTTATAATACATGTTTTAGATTTCAAATTCAAACATACGCGTATATGTTCGCGTATAACTTTGTAAACTTTTTTTCATTAATAATTTCCCTATACGAACTTCGTTTGGGGCAAGTCATATATGAAAATGAATCAAAAAATTTCCATGAACACAATGGTACCCATCTCGATGCAAAATTCTTAAATTATAATACACTAATATTTGTCGATAACTAATTAAATATATTTAAAGTATGGGGTGATACATTTTCTTTTTAGTAATCACTTTCTATTCATCAGACTTTTATGTCTGATCCATTATCTTTTCCCTTTCCTCCCTTAGGCTCATAGGGTAGCTGTAACAACCCGAAAATTCCCGCTTTTTGAATTGACCGTAAGCCACATAGGTCCGATCCAAAACGACAACCGTTATGGGATAAAACACATCCGAACAAAACACAAAAGAACATTTCATTATTATTACAACAGTTTTACATCAGAGTACATTGCAAATATAAAAAAAATACACTATACAGCGGAAACATAAATACATTCAACGAAAGACTATCAGTGCTCTGGATATAGCTCTAGCTTCAATCCAGAATCTTGCTAAATAAAATATCTGCACAACCAAACTACTAGCTGCTCGTGTGGAAATTATGGGCACTAAGAGTTTAGCTGGAAACAATAAACTCCAGGTCAGTCATGGGACTGGTATGAGAACCAAAACAGTTATTATACTTTATTTCAAAGTTTAGTAAATCACGGGACCACGCCGTATAACACGGAATAGGTCAGTCATAAAAACTCGTAATGCTTTTTGAAAAATGAAGCTATTATAAGACTCAAGTCCCGTCACATAATGTAACGCAAACCGAAGGATAGAGTTTTACCTTATAATAGCCAAACATGCTTGATACGTGAAAATTTCTCTTTTATTATTACTAATGCATAGTGTGGAAATCAATTTTGAAAATAAATGTATCAATATTAGACGTCATAATGCCCTATCCTATTATGTCGCCATATAGGTTTACAACTAAAAACGCAAGGTTCATAATGGAAGTTGGATTTCCATCAATGACCAAGGCAAAGGATCTTTCTTATCTGATTCATGGCATCTCTATCAAGATGTCTAGGCATCACATGCATGCGACCCTTGGGACAACAGAGCCAACCTGCATTGTATACGGCTGGTTATAATCTTACAAGAACGTAACATTCCCTGGTCGTTGTTGATCGTCATCTTGGTCATTGATTGACCATCATCTGAAGCGCCTCAATCCATCAGCATCTTAGCATGCCACATTGTCAATTCACAACATATTATTGGTGTCTATTAATATATAACCCTCTGATTGCATAAAACTCAGAGGGGAGTGTTAAGCTAATAGAATAAATTCTCTACCACCTATAACATCAATAGACATCAGTTTATTACGCCGTAACTAACAATGTCAGAAGACATACATCCACTTACAAGTTTATCCTGGGTTTGAATGAAATCGAAAGCACCTTATTCCTCATTCAATTAAGGAGAGAGGCCCTTGTATATCCAGTCAATCTCCAAGTACGTCTAGACGAAAGCCATTTATAACATCGTCTTGGGTGTATGACCCAATTGAGACTTAAGTTCGTCTTAGGTGTATGGTCCATTCAAATCTAATATACTTAAGTTTGAAAACTTTTAGTTTAATCTTAAACTAAATTCCAAAAAATTGATCTACTATGTTAAGGAAATCAAGTCAAAAGTCCAAAATTTTCAAATCATAGTTCAAAACTTCACAGTTCTTGCTCAAATCATTTAAAATCATTAATTATGATTTATCACAATTTTTCATTATTTTTAATAATTTTTATAAGGCCGTTTCAGTCGGTTTCCAAGTTCGATGACCGAACTGCATTTTTAGCAACTTTTTCAAAATAGATTTGAACTTATCTTAAAATCTAACCGTTGGATTTTAAAACTTTCTATTCTACTTGAAAACTCTGTTCATTCTGGCCCAAAGTTTTTCATTTTGGGAGAATCCGATGATCGGATCTCCTGATATGTCAATTTAAATTAATGGTAGAAGTTCGCGAACTACCGCTACACGATAAGTCCTATTCAGACCAAATTCGATTTTTAATTAAAATTAAACTGAAACACTTCCAAAATAATTTATTAATTATATAAAACATATATAATTATTTTTGGAAACTATATTTCACTTTAAAATCCAATATTCCATTATTTAATCATTTTAATATTATTTTAATTATTAAAATAATATTATACTTCAAAACTTATTATTTGAAGTCCAAATTTCCTAAAGTCCATTATAAAAATAAAGAAGACAATTTTGTGAAGAAAATCTTCTTAAATCTTTTCCTACATACCGTAACTGAACTTCACCTTTACTCGTTACTATTCATTTTCAATTTAAATTTGAAAACATGCCTTTATTAATTCAAATTAATTTTTTTTCTTTTATTAAAACTATTCATAATGACTCAATCTACCTTTCCAAATTATTTTGGATTTAAAATTCAAACTTTAATTTTCACTAAATATTTTATTAATAAAATATTCAAATTAATTCCAGATTTTTATGAGGTTCAACCAATTACCATATAATTCAATTATATGGATTTCACACATCATTAGCATCCAATAATAGTATAATAGTTATTAAAAACCATTAACATTCAATTAACACATCTCGTGGTATATATCATATAAGCCTTAAACCATTAACGCTTATATGGATTTGTTAATCAATAGATTAACCACAATATCAATCATCAACAACCATATGCATTTAGAACAATCGTATCATTCAATACCAAATGGTGTTCATACCCAAACCCAATAACGAATATCTAGTTAATTTTCACAATTAATAATCATTTAAGGTACAACTCAATTTCCAAGTCAATGCTACTGGTTCTAAGTGTCACAGACCCTAGCAACTACATGTATATCACTTAAAAATACATATTTATCATGTTTAACATCATTAAACACTATAGTGAACTTATACTATTAACCACAAGTCAATATATATCTCAATCAAATCACAAACATTAATCAATAGTGAACTAGCCCTTAATCGGTTAAAGTGTTCTCACCTAGGGTTCCACTCCGTCAATCTTTAAACAGAAGATATTTGAATGTTTCCGGACGACTTTGGCAGCCTTCCGACATCATTGGATAATTCTAGAAGCAAATACGGCAGAGTTTTGATGCGTTGGGGTTCCCAAATTTACAGATGAACAAACGGGGCTAGATCTGGGTTTTCGAAGTAAACCGGGTAGGGTTTCGGGCTAGGGAGTTCGGTCTTGAGGGAAGTGGGACCTATGGTCTGGTCGGGGCGGAATTGGGGCTATGTGGGGCCAGATTGGCTCAGGTGTGGGTTGGTTTGGGCTGAGTTGGTGAGCTTTGGGGTGGAGGAGGCTTAAAGATGTAATTTTTAGAATTTTAAGGGGTATTTTGGATTTTGGAGAGGTGGTGGGGACACAGGGAGTGAGGTGGCACCGCTGGTGGCTTGCGCAGGTGGGGAGGAGGGGGAGGAGTGGGAGGAATAGGCAAGGTCTAGGCTAGGGGGTGGCGGCCATGGCTTGGAGCTCGGAAGGAGGAAGAAGCTTAAGGTAAAAAGAAGATGAAAAATGAAAATGGTGGAAAGGAAGATTAGTTTTATAAGGAAGGGAGTGACTTGAATTGCTGAGGTGTCGAGAGGGGATGTAATGGGAGAAACAGGGGTCTAAGGAGGTGACACCTCAAACTAAGCGTTTGTGCCTTTGCGCTTATTAAAAAGTGAAGCTTGTTTTAGTTATTGCGCGTTTATCCCTCGTATGATCAAACGGTAAATCTGATTGAAACGAAATTTTGAACCCTAATATATTCCGTAATTACGGATCCAATGAAATAGGTATCGTCGATTGTTTTATTTTGTTTTTACTTAATTTTGACTGATTGACCTTGTACACATTTATTTTTCGTACGTTCACATACTAACACCGATAATTTTGGAATTTGAAATATCACCATTGTTTGATGTTACGAATCCGATAAAATAGGTTTCATCAAATTCCAAGGTCGTTTGCAAAATGTCTCTTTTAAGGCTTATCAAAATAATATTAAATTATTGATTTTCAACATTTCCCTTTTAAATTGATTTTAAAAGTTTGTTAACCCTGTTTTAACCCCAATAAAATATAAAACCAAGTTTAGGATTTATTTTCAATTATTTTCAAGTCTAAATTAAATATTGGACCATTTAAAACCTACTAAAATTCATATTTTCAATTGATTAAAAATATGGGTCGTTATACTAGTGCTTTATTCAGACTAATAGAAGTACACCATTTGAGCCTTACAGTTTTCTTCATGTAATTACTTCATTTTATCATGTCATTTGATTTTGTTTGTATCGGATTTACGCGGGGTTATTTTGCATGCACTCTAGTATGATTTTCTAGAGATTGATATTTGTAGACATTTTGTGCTTTGATGTTTTTGAATAATGGAGTCTTAAAGTTATGAATATATGAAATGCTTTTATTATTATGAAATGCTTCCACTGTAAATTTATTTTATGTCATGTGATCATAGTTTTCGTAAGCTTTATGTTATGCCTAGATACTACACATTCTTTAGCATGACTAGTTAGGAGTATGTTAAGGGGTGTGGGGGTATCTCATTGATATTGTTCCTCAAGGTTTCATGATTCCTAGAAAATCAATTTTTAAGTGAAATGTTCTAAATAAAGAATTTCAAAAGAAAAGTATTCTAAAAAATATAAAAGTTTTATAAAAACCCCTCAAATTCAATGGACCTTCCTTTAATTCTTTCCTTTCGAATCTTAAACTTTATCTTTCTCTTGCATAGAAGGACGGGTGCATAAAACATAATAGAGATCCTAGATGTCACAATCCCTACCTGGTTTTGTAGATACCTACAAGCTATGACACTAGCGGTGCCTCAAACGAATCCCAACGGACGCGCCCATCGGCAAAACCCTTGCTTGTCCACTTGTGGTAGACGATTTCTCTAAGCTTTGTAAATATTTCACCAATCTAGAAGGAAAACCTTTCGAATGAAAAAATTCTTATGTTGATGCTTGGGCAAGGATTAAGGGTCTTGAGGGGATTTCAAGAGGAGGAAGAGGCCTAGGTGGACAAGTTCATCAATCTAAAATAGGGGAACATGACGATAAGAGAGTTCATTAATTAATTGAAATAATTATCAAGGTTTGGTTTAAATCTTATTAATACCCAGCATAAGAAGGCTTAGAAGTTTGCAAAGGAGCTGAACCAACACCTATAAGGGTTGGCATTCAACCATGTATCGATGGGAGATACTTTCGAGACTTTAGTGGAGATAGCCCTTATGGCAGAGGTAGGCAAAAAGGAATTTCTTGAAGTAGCAAGTGATAAGAATACGTTTTGGAATATCAAGAAGGGTCAAAAGTGACATACATATGAAATAATTAGGCATTAGTCTAGAGATTGCATGATAGATCATCCGAAGGAAATGCTTTATATGCGAAAAATCAAGGCATATGAGTTGGTCCTACCTTCAGAGGATAGGAGTCGCACAGAGAGCTGGCACACGGTCAGCATAGATTCAGATTTTACAGGGGGGCTCATCCAACCAATGATAGACAAGTTTGAGGTAGAAAATATGTTAAAGTATTTATTATATATTTTTCCATTCACATTATATTTGAATCCAGAGCATTACACTCCTTTATCTCTAGTTCAATAGTAGATTGTTTGCATTTACATATATCCCTAGTCATAAATCCATTAAATAGTTTCAAAACCCTGTGGGAGGATCGACACACTTATCTCTGATATGTCGTGGTTTGAAAATCACGATTCTAGGAGGAGAAATTGATTACGATGCATATTTTTGGGTTTCTTGGGTTATAGGATGATACAAGTATGGGATGATATCGGGAATAGATAGCCACATATGGGGTTATTCTATACTGCATGAAAAGGGTCGTCATATTAAGTAATTGCAGCGTACGTACCCATGAGATTACATGTGACCCTTCAAGGTTAGTTATGTTGGGTTTTTCATATTCTATTGATATATCCTTAAATGAGATTAGATTCAGTTCTAGTTGCCCGATATTTTCTTGATGTTTTTAAGGAGATGTGAATGCTGCCTCCAAAGAGTGAGAATGAGTTCAGGATACACACATCAGTAAGACATAAGTCCCTAGAGAAAGATGAGAATTAAGCAAGCATATTGAAGAGCTCTTAGAGAAGGTCTATATAAGGAGGAGTTTCTTAGAGTGGGGGACACTAGTTGTCTTTGCTATAAAGGCGGATGGTCCCCTTAGGCTATGTGTCGACTATCGAGAGTTGAATATGCTTACCAAGAAGAAATGTTACCCGGTTCCTTGTATTAATGATTTTTTTTGACTAGTTGGTTGGAGCCATAGCATTTTCTTAACTAAATTTAGCCAAAAGTTTCCACCACTTGATGGTAGCTAAGGATAGTATAGATAAGACAACATTTCGGACACGTAACGGATTCTTTAAGTGGTTAATCACGCCCTTCAGGCTAACCAACGCTCCAGCATATTTCATAGAACAGACGAGTAGTGTGTTTTGGGACATCCTGAACAAGTTTGTTGTAGTTTTTGTGGTAAGGAGCATGCTATGCACTAAGAGGAGGATCTCAACACCCTCTGAGCACATAAGCTTAAAGAAAAATTATTTAAATGTTATTTTTGGAGAGAAGAGTATGTTTCTTAGGGAACATGGTCTCTAAACAAGTATTGGTTATAGATCTCGCCAAGAAGGTCGTGGTAGGCGATGGGAAAGTCTCCAAGTATACTATAGTGAGAAAAATTATTGATCTCAGTGTTGCTACCCAACTTACCACGAAGAATATAGCGTTTGCTTAGGATGAAGATTGGCAGATTCCTTTAGGAAGTTAAAGAGTGCTCTTACCAGTGCACTGATATTATTACTTCCAAATGGTACTAAGCCCTTCACAGTATATACCATTGCTTGTGGTACCAGTCTTGGTGCAATTCCGATGCAAGAAGATGTCAGGGACTGATATGATGGTTTTGATGTCAACAACCTTGTTTTAACTATTATTGTTATAAAATACATACTAACATAATTATATATATAAGCGTATATGCAGGAATTATATATAGGTACTGATTGACTGTAAATTTTTTAAAGATTTAGGACTAAAGCTTTCAAAGAAGAAGAGTTCAAGATTGAAGACTCATAGGCAATAAGATTTCAAGAAAACATGATATATTATAGAGTCTAGAATTTTTGTTAAAACTTCGTAATAACACTTAATTTCTATTTTCAAAACTCCTATCATTTTAAATCTTCTTCTTTCTTATTTTCAGATTGTTTTTAAAATTACTTCTTATTTATATATATATATATATATCTTTTAATTTGATTGGATTCGAGTCTAACTTCTAATTTGAATATTTTAGATTTAATTACTTATATTTTAGTTTTTAACTAATTCAAACATTTACTTACTTATATTTTAGTTTTATATATATATATGTTACTTAAGTTTAAATTTCCTTATGTTCCTAGTTATAGTTTTATATCTTTAGTTTCTTATAATATTTATATTTATAAATTTATACAAGTTTTAAATATTCATTTTATATATATTCTAAATATATGTTTTGAAAATACATTTATAGTCTATTTTACTATATTATTATAAATAACAATAGTATGTTTAAACTCTAGAATTACCTTGATTTACTTCAACATCACTTACATTGTATTCAAAAATTTCAAATTTCAAAATTTTACTAAGGCATGTCGACATGTACTAC
Source organism: Allium sativum (assembly GCA_030737875.1). Classification (NCBI taxonomy): domain Eukaryota; kingdom Viridiplantae; phylum Streptophyta; class Magnoliopsida; order Asparagales; family Amaryllidaceae; genus Allium; species Allium sativum. Next base: position 507,351,884 of record CM060912.1, read on the forward strand.
CCCACATGTCGGCATGGTGGCCGTTAATTTTTAAATTCAAATTTCAAAAGTTGTATCTATTTGTTTACATCCTTTCTTGAAGGGATATAACTGTTGAACCACTATAAATAGGCTTCTAAATTCTAAATTTCATAACTAACTTCGTTAATCTTCTTCTCTCTTTTGTCCACTGCACTTTTACTCTTAAATTTTCAAGTTTCTATAATCAAACTCTGCTGAATTTCAATGAGAATTAAACCAATTCAATTCTATTTTGATTCTCTATCATACTCTCTCAAATATTCAAGTGTTATTCAGAGTTATAGGAGTTTCTATAATCAAAGATCACAAGGTCAAAGTTCTATCAAGTCTTCCTTCTAAAACTAATACTATAAAGGTGTAATTGTAGCATGTACAAATCAACTGGGTGTGATTGTAGCCTAGAAATCAACTGAGTCTCACTATACTCCGAAAACAGATGGGGTGTGCCTCATGGCTTGTGAAATCGAGGATTGTAATTTGAAGATTATATTGAAAAGAAGTAGCATCAACCCATAGTTATATGGGACTGGATGTAGGGTAACTCCGAACCAGTATAAAAATCCTAGTGTGTTCTTGCCTTTACTACTTTTACTTTTTATTCTACATATGTGTTTGATTCTGTGATCATTACATACCTGTTATTTGCATTTGTTTCCGATTAATTGAAATATATTTCATAAAAATTATAAAATTCTATTAAACACTATTCACCCCCTCTAGTGTTAATCCACATTTCTCACAATTGACACCAAAGCATTGGTTTTCAAAGTTATCATAATCTAATTTTTGAAAAGTTTAAAATGGAAACCAACACTGGTAATGTCAACATTAATCCTAGTTCTTTTGTATAGGGTCATTCCCATGTTAGACCACCACTATATAATGGTAGAAGTTATGCATATTGGGCTTGTAGGATGAAAATATATTTACAATCAATAGGATTAGACACTTGGAATATCACTCAAACAAAGTATGTTGAACCCAAAACTAATTTTTCATATTGGAATGTTGAGAAAAAGGCTATTGCACAAAATAATTCAAAATCCATGAATAATTTATTTTGTTCACTTAATAGAAACGTATTTAACACGTTGTCTGTGTATAAGTCTGCATAGGAGATCTGGATCAAGTGAGTCATGAAGGAACAAGAAAAGCTAAACAGACCAAGTGTCTATGTTAACTAATTAGTTTCAATTATTTAAACTGAATCCGGATGAGTCTGTCTCTAATATATATTGCGGGTTCCAGGCGATCGTGCATTCATTAATGGCCTTAGGAAAAAAAAAATATTTTGAGGAAGACAAAGTCAGAAAATTTTGAATTTGTTAACTCCAGAATAGGGTTAAAAGACTCTAGCAAAGGAAGAAGCCAATGATATCAACGCTATGAAAATTGAGGAGTTAATTAGAAATCTAATGTCCTTTGAAGTCTAGACGCAAGAAAGGAGAGAAAATAGATCATTAAAAAATAAAATAATTGCATTTTGTGCAACAACCAAATATTTAGACCAATCGTTGATAATGATGTAGAGATAGCATTGATGACAAGGAATTTTAGAAAATTTCTTAAATACAGAAAGTTGAATAATTTTAGAAGAAATGAACCTAAAAATCCTTTGAAAAATAATGAGATCCCAAACAAGATCACATGCTTTAACTATGATGAACCAGGGCACTTGAAAAGAGATAATATATATCCATGAAAACAAGTTCATCCTTAAAATAACAATTTGTCAAAGAAAAGAAAAAAGGCTTATGCGGCTATACTAGATGATTCCAATTCATCCTTTAGTGACGAAGAACAGGAAAAAAATAATTCAAATATGTGCTTCATGGCTATTCATGATTCAGAAGATACTAGAAATTGGATCTAAAAATAGATACACATTATATTAATCTGATTGAAATTGATTGCTTGAATGGTTGTTTGTTTTGCTTGCCTTATTTGAAATTTCTTGAATTTAAATTCAAGTTCAATATTTGAATTTTAAAATTTAGAATTCTATTATTTTAATGAAATATTAATATAAAAACATTGTTATATTAATAAATATCTTAGGAATTATATAAATAAGAATATAAGGATTTGAATATATATATACACACACACAATCAAACATGAAAATGCATATATCTTATGAAAATATAGAAGACATGTCGAAATGCCTCCTGAAAATTACAAATTCAAACACTGGAAATTCCCTCCACCTTTTCACAAACTCCGTTGTACTGAAAAGATGTCTTTTTACCAGAGAACATGTCTATAGAATCTGAAAAATATCTATCTATTCTTATCATCTCTTTCCACCCTCATTTCAGAATTCAATTTTTTCATCATTATTCTCTACTCTTCACAAAAACTCTCTAATGGCTTCCTCAAGCACTCCAAGCACGATGAAGTTATCCAATGCCACCAAAGGCTTTCTTTTCAACAACCCAGAAGCGATCAAAGATTACATCAACTATGCAAACTTTGGTAATGTCGATATGGGAAAATTTTCTATTTTCAATGATTTTTGATCTTATGAACCTGGAACTCTTTTTAATCAAAATTATGTTCTTAGTTTGATTGATTCTCGAGAAAATGATTATGTCTTTTTATCCCAATCTTGTCAATGTGTTTTATGCTAATTTGAATCAAGGGTTTACCCATGGGAATTAAAATGGATTTTGGAGTAACGCAAAAGGTACTCAAATTGTTTTGGATTGTGAAGTGTTGGGAAATATTTAGGTTTTAAGAGCATGAGATTAGATCTTTCGGATTTCAAATTAATGGACATGACCGAGAGACCTTTCACCATATTTTTGAAAATTATGAACATGTGGAATTCAAAAACTGATATTTTTGACCAAAAACAAGGATCGTTAATTTACTTCTTGAACATACCATCACACCTCATTCGGGAAATTTCAATGACCCTACAATGAAAGTTCGCAAAGCTCTTTTTGCTATTTTTGGAAATTATGACATCGATTGGGCTCAAGTTATTTTGGATGGATTCGAGACAAATATTTTTCAATGGGTGAAAATACACTTTATCATGGAATTTACCTCACACGTATTTTCAACTTTTTTGGAATTGATTTCAAAGTAGAAGAGTTTGTTTCTAAAAATGTGTTTAATTCCGCAAACATATCACTTATAAAGATTTCATAGTGTTTCAACCATATGAAATGCTTGCGAAAAAAGGGGAAAGGTTGGCTCGAGAAGAAGAAGATGAAGAAGGAATGGAAATTAACAAAGAGGAAGAAGATGAAAATACTTCTTTGGAAAGCATAAAATATCCTACTAGTGCCTCTAATTCATCCAATAAAATCCTCCTTAACAACCAAAGGATAATAGAGGGAAATCAAAATATTTTAAAGAGATTGTTTTGTAAAAAGATGGAAAAGACCTCTTCAAAGATGAACAATTCTTCGGGAAAATGAGTCGCAAGCTTGGATTGTATTCATCTTCATCATCCTTCATTAGATTCTAGTCTTATTTCCTTATTGTAGTAGTGTCTATTTCATTATCGTATTTCCATTTCTTCTTATGTATCGTGATTAATATTATCAATGAATTTCTTACATTTCTATTTATTACCTCTAAAACATCTCTGGAATATTCATTAGAGTGTTAAAAATAAGTGTATATAAACCAAACTAAAAAAAACTCACAAAATTTTCAAATTTCAAAATCTGTAGGAGACATGTCAACATAGGCTACCCTATATGTCGACATATAACTGCCAATTTTTCAAAAATGTTTGAATTTAAAAACATATTATAAGCAACTTGTGTCTACTCATTTTTAAAGAAATTTCAGAGCCTATAAATACATATTTCTTCCAAAAAACTTATCTTTTCATTCCTCCTCAGTATCCATTCATTATATTTTGAATTTTATCATTCCATTGCTTCTCTTATTCATAGTTTAAGTGCAAAGCTAAAATAAACTATTAATTCCTTCAAGAATATTCTATCTATCATCCTTCATAATCACATCACTTAGAGTTGAGTCACATGCAAATGATTAAGAACTAAGAGAGGCATTTCGATAAAATGCATTTGATGATCTATGCATTCAACAAAGAAGAAGAAAATAATGATCGAAAGCAACTTTTATCAAGGAAAATGAAGAATGTTAGGCTTTAAAGGCTGATCCAATCTTCAAGGAAGAAGGATGGGTAGAAGTTCCAAGAAACATATGAATTTTATGTAAAATTGGTGTTTGTCTGGATTTAAATTTTAATTAACATAATGGTTTGTAATTACAAGATTTGAGATAGTTTTAATTGATTAATTATTTGGATTGGATTGCTTAAATAATTACTTAATCATTAATCTAGTTTTTGTTTGCTTTATATTAATTCTATTATAGTGTTAAAGGGAGTATTATATATTAGAACTATTTATTGGTCTAGAATAAGTCTTATTGTAGTTTTAAGAGTATTAGTGCTAGTTCTTAGACAAGGTTTTGTATTGTATTAGTTTAAGGGGGAGTATTATAGATTAATTATGATTATACAGTTTTTTATAGCAAAGGGGGAGAATGATAAAATAGGCTTAGATTAATAGTGGAGTTGGTTGTTTTGGAAGAAGTTATTGGAGTAAGGAGGAGTAATTAAAGTATCAAGACATCAAGTAATTATATTTTATAAACAAAGATTGTCATCATACAAAAGGGGGAGATTGTTAGGGACTGAGATGAATGCGACGATGGTTTTGATGACAACAACCTTGTTTTAACTATTATTGTTATAAAATATATACTAAAACTGTTGTATAGAAATATATAAGTGTATATGCAGGAATTATATGCAGGTATTGATTTGAAGACTATATAGTTTAAAAGATTTCAAATAAGAAGAGATTGAAGACTCATGAATAACAAGAGTTCAAGAGTTCAAGAAAACATGATATGTTATAGAGTCTAGTATTTTGTTAAAACTCTGTAATAGCACTGAATTTCTATTTTCAAATGTCCTATCATTTTTAATCTTCTTATTTCTTATTTTCAAATTGATTTCAAAGTTACTTCCTATTTATATATATATATATATATTAATTTTATTGTATTTTCAATCTAACTTCTAATTTGAATATTTTGATTTAACTACTTATATTTTAGTTTTTAACTAATTCAAACATTTACTTATATTTTTGTTTTAATATATATATTACTTAAGTTTCAATTTCCTTATGTTCATACTTATAATTTTATATCTTTAGTTTCTTATAATATTTATATTTATATAAGTTTTAAATATTCATTTTATATATATTATAAATATATGTTTTGAAATTATTATAATTTTTTGTAATTTGGTACGCTTTATTAACTTCAAAGAAAAGTACATAGCAAGGTTAGCACTCAAACCTGAATTACATATAAAACATACATAAATTATAAATGCAACACAAAAAGCTGGAAAAAAGAAAACAATGAAAATAAGACCTAAGATGGGGTTTGTAACACCCCTAAGTTCCACATCGTGGAAGCCTGTGTGAAGTGGGTACTTATATAGTAGATCCCATCTCTTACTAACGCCGAGGCCTTTTGAGGAACAAAACCCCACACCTATACGGTGGCTAAGTTGGGGACAATATCTTGCGTGAACGGAGGTGCGGGCTGTTACAGTGGTATCAGAGCCAATACCCAGCCGGAATTGTGGCTCCTGTGTGGACCGCAGCGCCTGGGTGAGGTGTTTGTGAGCCAACGGGGACGTTGGGCTCTGTAGGAGGGGAGAATGTAACACCCCTAAGTTCCACATCGTGGAAGCCTGTGTGAAGTGGGTACTTATATAGTAGATCCCATCTCTTACCAACGCCGAGGCCTTTTGAGGAACAAAACCCCACACCTATACGGTGGCTAAGTTGGGGACAATATCTTGCGTGAACGGAGGTGCGGGCTGTTACAGGGTTAGAGATTTCCACTGCAACAAATGCTCAGACCGCGCTTCAACGCACGTACTCCACATTCTTTTCATAGTTACAACCAACTCGATCCTAACTAGCTATACCATGTAGAAACCAACTTGTAAATTACTGAAAATCAAAAGCAGTATTAAATTTCCAAATATAATTTCATAGCTCGTGCATGAAAACTATATCATATGGGCTTACGTCCTCAAATAAGTAGCAGTTTGGAGGCCTTCCTTCCAAAGAAATATAGGCATGTTTCTCTTCAGTCGATAAGTAAAATTATGTTGCTCAATATAGTTAGAAGTCAGGTCTATTGTAACTATTTTCAAGTAGTTACACCCACATTCACTATTGGGTACATGATTATCGCACATGGACAAACTAAGAAGATTCTGGTTTACCCATAACAGCACATGTAGATGAATTGCCAAAATCTGATAATAACATATTGATTTTTGCAGTAGAAATCAAATTGCAGTTTCCATGATAAACCGTAAATGACCCTAAAAAAAGAAATCTAACATCTTCAAAATATTCCTACAATTTGTTCCTCGAAGATCATAAATTAATGCAACAATATAAATTTTGAATGCTGTTAAAATTGTGAAATCTCAAACTTTTTAACACGAACTACTTAGACCAGCCATTTCAATTATCCTTTAGATAATAAATCCAGCAACAAAACACATTTGATATTCAATAATACCATATAATCATCCAAATCTTAACGTCGAATTGTTACCCAATCACCGAAATCACAAACAGTCGAAGTAGAAAATATTGTAGTGTCGAACAATTTGGAAGCATCCGTTATGATAAATTGGAAGTAAAATTAATTTAATAACGTTGGAGCATACCAAAACCCAAGATCCCTGAAGGCTTGATCTTCCATGTTCGGAAGATGACGCCTGTTCTCAAATTGGTGCACCGAGAATCATTGATTTGAATCTGAAGTTAGATCTGGGGATTTGATGGGTATTAGTTCCACGAGGCGATACTGGAAGAATCAAGGATCGAAGAATATTGAGTTCGCTAGAATTGGAAGCTCCGATCTTGATTCATTACGAAAAGAACTTGGTTTTGAAATAATTTGTGGGCTGAAGCCCAATCGGCCTTGGTTAATTTTGCCTTTACAATGATAAAAGAGTTGTCACTTAAGCTGTGAAAAGGATTGAAACCAAAAGGTTTCGTTTTATGGAGAATCGCTTTTTCCTCTCTCCATTGGAGAGAGAGAGAGGATGAAAACGGTTCTTTTTTTTAATTATATGTATACTCTATTATACTATTTTATTAAAAGAACAATAGTATGTTTAAAGTCTAGAATTACCTTGATTTACTTCAATATCATTTATGTTGTATTCAAAAAATTCAAATCTCAAAAATTTACTAAGGCATGTTCAATATGTACTACCACCCATGTCGATGTGATGACTGTTAATTTTTAAATTTCAAAATTGTGTCGGTTTAAATCCTTTCCTAAAAGGATGTGACAGTTGAATCACTATAAATAAGCTTCTAAATTAGAAATTTTATAACTGACTTCATTTTTCTTCTTCTCTCTTTTCTCTTCTCCACTTTTACTCCTAAATTTTCAAGTTTCTATAGTCAAACTCTACCGAATTTAAAAAAGAATTAAACTAATTCAATTCTAATTTTATTCTCCATCATCCTCTTCCAAATATTCAAGTGCTATTCAAAGTTATAGGAGTTTCTTTAATCAAAGATCACAAGATCAAAGTTCTATCCAGTCTTCCTTCCAAAACTGACACTAAAAAGGTGTGGTTGTTCCCCGTACAAATCAACTGGGTGTGATTATATCCCGCAAGTCAATTGAATCTCATTATACTCTAGAAACAGGTGGGGTGTACCTCGTTACCTATGAAATCGAGGATTGTAATTTGAAAATTACATTGAAAAGAAATCCACACCGATAGTTGTGTGGGACTAAATGTAATGTAACTATGAACTAGTATAAAAATCCTGGTATGTTCTTTTCTTTACTGCTTTTACCTTTTATTCTGCATCTGTGTTTGTTTTTGTGGCCTTTACATATCTGTGATTTGCATTTGGTTCTTATTAATTCAAATAGATTTCATAAAAATTGTGACAACTTGGAATTTTGACAATACATTATTTATTTAATTAGAGTCCCAGAAATAGAAATTTCTGTAAATGATGGTGTTTAACCACGAAACTTTAACAATTGCGTTCATCTCAGAATTTTTCTCAACTTTCATGTTTGGATTTTCGCGAACGGAGTCTGTATGAAAAAGTTACAGACGAAATACGAAAAATGAACGAAAATAATAAAGTATAATTAATAATATATATATTACCTGTTATGCCCAGCATTCACTAGACAATTCAGCACAACGGCAGTCGATCGCCTATTGTAAGTGTGTCGACCGCTTCGTGGCTGAAACGCCCAGTGACAGCTAGGGTTGGAAGTATGTTTTATATAAAATATTATATAAAGGGACGAATGTTTATTTAAATAAGTCTAATGGTTCATGGACGATTACGCTCCTATAAATAAAGGGGTAAGGCCTCACTCTTTTCCACACAAATCTGTAGGTAGCAGCGAAGCTTTGCCATTTCCCTTTCTCTTCAAATCAATTTCTTAATCAAAACATATATTCATATACAATCAATCAAATATAAATCACATATATTTTAAAGGGATTATCATATCTAAATGGAAAAGAGTATGAATTTACGTCTAATATGTTCTACATCAGATTCTCCCTTCTCTTCCTATTTTCTTGCAAATCTACATATCTGAAAGTAACCCCTTTTTAGAATAATTGTAGATCTATAAGAATTTGGAAATGGTAGGCCTAAAAGGTAATCCATATTTTGATGCTTTCAGGTGAGTGAGAAATTTACATACAAAGTTATAATAGCCAGTTTATCTCATTTGAATTAGATCTCAAAATATATGCCTAATATCATCAGATTTGTTTATAATATTGTTGAATTTGAAATGACACCCATCAGATCTGCATATAAATAATTGTTAAAACTTGGAATTTTGAATTGGGGTTAGGAATAATATTATTTGTAGGCTTACTTAAATTGTTTAAACACATTTCCTACAATTATGTTGGAAAACATATTGTGGTTATTGCAAAACATTGTAGATCTGGAAATCAGTCCCATTAAACACCGTTTATATATAGTTATATTACAGATCTCTAGTTTCAATGTTAATATATGAATTTATATATGAATTATGTGATTTTAATTTTAAAAAATATATGCCTATTTGTGTTCAAAGCTATTTTTATGGGGGGGGGGGGGTTGGCTTAGTTGTTGTAAACATGCCATTTTCTTCTTTTTGAGCGAAAAAAGATTATTTTGAACTCACAACGGATATAACAAAAAGATTCAAAACAAGAAAAGTTGTGTAAACGTACGCATGAATATCAATATACATATTTGTGCGTAGTTTGCATCAAATATTCCAAAATGTACATAAATATATATTTCTTGTGATTTGAAAGATGTTTATTCCAATAATCAGGCATAATTTGCAATAACTATGGCAAACGGTCTTTTGTAAGATTTGTAACCTTATGGGAAGATTGAACGCAAAAAGGAATATTTGGATATTGGTTAAACCAAATTATTAAATTAACAATAACAATAATAAAAGAAGATAACTAAGTTAACCGTGCAAATATATATATATTTATTTATATATCATCCATCCGAATCTACGTAAACGACGAAACATACATTGTATTGAATGTTTGAATGATATTCATTTATGGAATTATACATGTAAATGTAATCTGTTTTAAATTAATATATTTTTTGTGACCATAGTAGCAATTAATATGATTGGTTGTTATAAATAGGATCACAAATAAATAAATAACCATTGTAAGCAACATTGATTTATGGAAAATAAACTTAATAAGGAAATTAAGTCAAATGGTTGCAATTTCTATGATTTATTAGGACTATTGTTGTAAACCCCAATTAGGAAATTTAATTTATAACTGCATTAAGACACGAGGTTAGGCTCAACTTGTGGTAGAAGTCTACCCGGAACCGACCGACAAATCTAGCATCCACAAGTGGTCATCTTAATGTGTGTGGTCTAGTGCATAAATATAGCTGTATGAAGACATGAGGTTAAGTTCAACTTGTGGTAGAAGTCTGCCCGGAACCAACTGACAAATCCAACATCCACAAGTTGTCAGCTTAATGTGAGAGGTCTGGTGTGTATATATATATAATGGACAATAAATAAATGAATAAAATTAGTAATGTCTGTTGGGGTACACCAAATAGATATTTCGGGACTGATAAGACAAGGATACCCATTGTGAATTAATGTCCTAGGAAAATTATGGTTGTTAGGCTCATAAATGACTTTAATTATAATCAATGGAAATAAGAGGAAATTAAAGATTAATTATTGCTTTAGGAAAATATGACTATTATGATTATAAAGGGGCAATAGACATATGAAAAGAAATAAATGAAATAGGATGGGGGTTATGGGTATTTATTGTCATTTAAATTACTAAGTCGAGTAACTAATCATTTATCCTTGGATAAGGGGGATATAACTTTCTTCATCTATACAAATTAATATAAAACATATAATTAAAGTTAGAATTGGATTTGGCAGGTTAATGGTGGAAAACATTATTAACCATAGGAACCCATGATGAAAATTAACCGTGTGCGTATAATATTTCCATGAAGAGAAACTAAACATGAATAACTTAATAACGGAGCCAGCTTTATCCCAATAGGGAAGTGCATTAAAGGCTAATGGGGTACAAACTTAATAATCTTCACATATAGTCCGCTTCCTTGTATCTTAAGTGGCTTGGGTCGAGGAGTCCACCTGGGAGTAGGTCTTTTAGTCCAGGGGGTCTTAAATGGTGTGTGTGAGGCCTACCCAAACCTGAAAATCTAAAAATATCAAATATGGCTACCTATCCTACAGGAAGTAATAAGAGACTAAGGAGATTATCCAGTAAGGTCAGCTAGATGGTATAACGAGCGATAATACACCATCTCTCACTTTAAACGAAGTAAGGGTATATGCGTAAATGACGGAAACCATAACTAGTAGGGCCCGTAGCTAATGCACTCTAGTTTATGTTAAACGCTGTATCAATCATCGAGGAGTATCTAGTGACCAGTAAGTCCGCCTGAGGTCTTAATTGATTGGGAGAATTCACCTTATCTATCATTAATAGTATGGCGTTAAGTAATAAAGGATGTGAGAGTGAATATATATATATATATATATATATATATATATATATAAAGAAACTCCGTAACTAGGGGTCCACCCTCGATTAAATAACCAACCATGTTCTGGTATTGAGGCTTCATAAATATATGCATAAATGTGCTATTTCAGTATCATATTCTCGGTATACTACCTTGGGAAGGGTAGTTAAAGTATTGTGTAAATAATTACAAGGTTAGGATAAAATCACTACCCTTAGTAGGAATACATCTTAGGTTGAACCAAACGTGATACATCTGTGTATTATAATATGTGTTGTACATTTTATGGTCACTAAAATCTTGTTGTTCCGATACTCTCCTCATTACAACCACCCAGGTTTTCTAGAGAAGGTCGGGTCCTCACAGGTGTTTGGGTTTGTCTTTCGGTTCTTGTTCTCTCTCATGCTCAGTATTGGCAAAGAGACTTACTTTGAAAAAGGTAATTACTTGAGTTAATACTAATCTATCCTATTTTGTTTCGGTTATTAGTTTATGTAACACTCCGTATTTTTATATTAATAATAAAAAGGGAAAACAAAAAAGATTATATTTTCAGAATTTAACCCCGAGACATTTACTAATGCGTTCGTGATGATTTTCCGATTCGTTTTGGTATATGGCATGACCAAAACGGAGAACGTATGCAAAAGATAACAATGAATGAAATAAAGTGAAAGTTGTTTGTATATATATGTATACATATATAAGTGAAATTTAAACTTGGTAAAGATGGGTAAAAAGGCACAAGATAAATTAAAGGAAGAAGAAACGGGCAAGTAATCAAATGAATAAACAAAAATGTTAAAAACAGCAAATCAACGTCAAACAACGCGTCTGGACCCAGAAGGGTTGACCCCATCGTTTATAGGTCGACATATAGGTCGACCCATGGGTCAAACCACAGGCAGATGGGTTGACCTAGGAGCGGTCTAGATCTGCTTTTTGACATGTATTTTGGTGATGTGTGTGGCCCGAATTTTTATGAATTAAATCCAATGGTTCAGACTTTCTCTTACGCTATAAATAGAATAGCAGAGCCAAGCCTAAATCTCATATGTTCTTGGATGCTTCCCAGGCTCTACCATTCCCTTTTCTCCTCAAACTTCTCAGAAAATAAGAATATTAGTTTTAGGTAATTCTAACTCAAGATTTGAAGATAAAAGAGTATAGATCTTCAAATAGGCATTCAGAATTCTGATTAAAGTGAGGTAAGTCCTTCAATCTAGTTTATATAAGTTTATTTCTCTTTTTCCTCTTCTGTAGCGATAGATATGTGAATCCGTGGATATTTTTGATAATATATTCAGTTAAAATGTCATGGAACAATAAATCTGGATCAATTCATGGATTGGAAAGCTGCTAGGTGAGTGGATCTAAATTATAACATTTTAAACAATGATATATTTATCGTTTGTATTCCCCGTTATATTTAATCTACTAAACAATTGATAATAGTGGAAATTGGGTATTAAAACTATTTATGACATGTTAAAAAGATTACTGTTGTATATAGAACCATCTCAAGAACCTGTCAATTGGGTATTGTAAATCAAATTACAATGAAATTACGAATAATTGTGGTAATTATGGTTAAATCTGCTAACAACATTTCTATCATATAAGCCTGCTTCCATTAAACACCTGCCTGAATGAGAAATTACTATAAATGTTGTAATTGTGGTATTAATGATAAACCTGAATATTTGCTTAAGAATATTATTATGCCAAAAGATTGTAAATAAAAGTACAGTAAAATTGGGAAGAGTAAGATATGCCTAGATTGGATGGAAAATATATAGTAATTAAGAAGTTGTAACTGCACTGAGACTCGAAGTTAAATCCAACTTGTGGTAGAAGCCTACCCGGAACTGGCCTGCAAATCCAACATCCACCAATGGTCAATTTAGTGTGAGGGGTTTGGTGCCTAAACATATGTATAAATATATGTACATAAATGGAATATGTGTGAAAATTCACAAGACAGTAAAGAGATAAATGTCACAACTAGTAAAAGTTGGTTAATGTAAAGAACCAAAGCAAATGTGATAAACGAGGAATATAACCTATTATAATTAATTACATTAATGAGAATATTATATAATAGGTAGGCTTTTCCCAAGGACAAGTGGAATTATAACATGTTTTTTAATTAATAGAAAGGGAAAACCTATTAATAAACCTTAGTTAAGAAAACTAAGTGTAACAACCCGTGATTCTGTAACACTAAGATTCACAAATCAAGGCAGAATTATAAGTTAAAATCAAAATCAAGGGAAACGGGCTACGCCATTGCGTTCGTCTTGGAATTCTGCATGAAAATGAGTTCGAGTTTGCGTAAAACGGAGTCCGTATGAGGAAGATATGGCCTCCAGAAGTTTCAGCGAAGTTTAAATTTCAAAACAGGTCAGAAAAGCGAATTCGAAATTCAAAACAGAACCAGATTTGGCTGGGCGAGAAAATTCCTGCCCAAGGCACCCAGGTCGACTGGGCAGTCGACCCACCCAGGTCGACTGGGTAGTCGACCTGGGGGTCGACCCCCCTGCTTTTTCCAGCTTTCTGTACCTGGTTCGTTCTGATGTATTTGGTCACGTTTTCTGACTAGATTCGTCTGCCTAACCCTATATAAACAGTCCTAGTCTCCTTCTCTATTCACAATTCTTTTCTATCCTTATGCTGCCTCTGAGAAAATATATAAATAAATAATATATATAAATCAAGACGAGGAAGTGCTGCTCAAGTTATCAAGAGGAGGTTTGAATCAAGATTAAGGCTTCAGAATGAGAATCAAAGGCTAACTCAAACGATTTCGAGCAACGTCGTACGAATCATAGCATCGCCATCTTTCTATTCTAATCTAATCTCTGTAAGTCAGTTACTTTTTAGATTTGAACGTTTTTCTCTGTTCGTGACATGAAATTAAAGGAATAAAAGAATATGCCAAATCTCTCTCTCTATTCGAATCAGTGCCTATACTCTTGAACCTAATTAAGAACTGTTATGATTCGAGGACAAATAAGACAGTGACTATGAAACTATGGACCTTAAAACCATATGCCTATAACTATGAACATTTGCCTATGAATATGGACATTGCCTATGACTATGGACATTGCCTATGACTATGAACATTGCCTATGACTGTGACTGTGACTATGAGGATTATTTCCTTGACTAAGCCTATGCCTTTGATTAGGAAACATAAACTATGGCCTATGACATAACAAGGACATCTGTGATAAAACACCTGTGATTCATGACTAGGAAAGTGTTGCTTAAGTTTTGTGACTATGAAATTGGGTCTAAACCCGATCATCTGTTCTGTCTATTCTTGGTTATCTTTGGTTTTAGACCTTGGGAATTTACCTATTAAGTTAGGTCTGCACATGTTCTTGAACCTACGTCCCTATTCTATCTATTCTTGGTTTTCTTTGGTTTTAGACCTTGGGAATTTACCTATTAAGTTAGGTCTACCCATGTTCTTGAACCGACATCGTTATTCGACCCTTTTTATGCCAGTTAGTATGTCTATCTTTTGCATAGCATCTTTGGTTCATTCCCTATTTTCTACGAACCTAGCTTTATTTATCTAGATTGAATCACGAACGGTGGGAATGCGGTTTAGGCAAAATATGAAATTTACTAAAAACGTAGTTTAACTTGGAAACTGGCATAAATTGGGAACAGGTATTATGTCATGTTCATAGAAATGCAAATTGGATAAATTTGACATGAATTATAAGATGTGTAATTTGAATCCAGTATTGATGTGTAAATCTAGCATTTACATGAATAGGGAACTGGAGTAATAAGTCTAGTTTGACGTGAATTAGAATGTTGAATTGGATTAGCTAATTTGGCACGGTAAGTATATTGGCATAAATGTGAAATTGGCCATAATTGGGAATAACTGTCAGGGTTAGCAAAATCATGGTTAGTGACATTTAATTTGGTATAGTTTGCATACCAAAAGGGCATAAATATGATATAGATGGGAGAACGGGCCATAAGAATAAATGTTGACAATTCACATTAAAAGAGTAATTAGGAAATAAGTAAATTAGGAATAATTTACTTATAGAATTTGGCCTGAATGAGGAAATATAAATTTAGACAAATTAAAGGTTTATTAACGACATCTCTTTTAATGACACACCAGAAAGTTCTAGGGTGACAGAGAGGATAGTGTCTAGGCTTGGGTTTGGAAAATACAAGTTTCCTGCTCTCCCTGGCTATCCCTAACTGATCCGACGGACAGGATGGTTGCTTTCAGAACCTGATTTGAAAATTAATCAAAACCCTTTGGACTTAGAAAACACGAATATGCCTAACCCGAGGTTAGACTGAGTTGCGATGTAAACCTGCCCGGAACCAACCGGCACATCCAGTATTCGCAACAATACCTGTCTAATGTGAGTGGTCGCGGCTTTAATTTATTTAGTTAAAGCTAGAACAAGAAAGGTAGGGTTAAGTTAACTAAGACACTTAACCGGTTCAACATGATAACTAAACTGATGGGTGGGGTTAGGTTCAGACTGACACTTAACACAGTTAAGCTAGAATGGGAGGGTTAAGTCCATAGGAACACTTAACCAACTTAACACAGTTAAGCTAGGATGGGAGGGCTAAGTCCATAGAGACACTTAACCAAACTCAAGGTAGCAAGACAAGATTTGTAGGGGTTAAGTAAAGTTAATACACTTAGCCAAATTAACATGTTAACTAGACTAGAGGTTGGGGTTAAGTAAAGTTAATACACTTAGCCAAATTAACATGTTAACTAGACCAGAGGTTGGGGTTAAGTAAAATCTAATACACTTAGCCAATTTGATATGTTAGCCGGGCTAGGCCGTAGGGTTAAGTAAACTTGAACACTTAACCATCAGGTTGTGATAAAGGAATGGGGTTAAGTCTAAAACATGAAGGGATAATACTTAACCATTAATAATAACATGTTAGTTAAAACAGACGGGCAAGGTTAAGTTAAAAAGGAACACTTAACCAACATAGGGTGAATGGGTAGGGTTAAGTAATAAATACTTAACCAATATAACTTGGTTTGTGGTAGGGTTAAGTCAACATGAATTACTAATGACACTTAACCAGTTTAACAGGATAAAGGGAGAGGGTTAAGTTAGCTTGAAATGAATAATGACACTTAACCAATCCAAATTGGTGGGAAAAAGAACTAAGTAGTAAACCTTAGTTAAAAGGAGCTAAGTAGTAAACCTTAGTTAAGAAAACAACGATTCGGGAAACTAAGTGGTAAACCTTAGTTAGCAGAACTAAGTAGTAATTCTTAGTATGACACGGGAAGGAGCGGACGTCCGTCTGATTAAAAAGAAGGCTCCAACGAATTGGGTTACGAAGCCCGAGGCTTCGAGGGGACGTGAGGGTACTCTTGGTATCCCTCTGTGAGGCTGCAGATGATCCTCCTGGGCTCACAGAGGTTAAGGTCTGCGGTAGAAGAACCAAGGGCATGCCTTGGTTGCAAAATATGGCAACCTAAAGACTAGGATGGACCAGCGTGATTCGACGAGAAAGCGGTAGCCCTGTGATAGCAACTCGTCGTCTACCATCCATCTTCAGTCAATCGAGATACGTGAAGCGGAAAGGCGGAGAACTCCAAAAGACCACATACTTGCTATCTAGTTATGGGTGAGGATGGCCATAGGATAGTGGGGCACCGGGGGGCGGCGTATAGTTCTCATTTTTCAAGGTGTGCCTTTCATTAGTTTAGGGAGGGGTCAAGTGGGACCATAGCCACTGGAACAAAAACAGACCTTAGCATCTGCATCGGCAGATATCTGAAAGCTCCCTACCGAGTTCTGTGTTACTTGATTTGCCTTGCCACAGGACTCGGACCGCACATTACAGGACATGTGCATCTACACAAGCGATAACGATTCGCGATACATGCGTGGGGAAGTATAGGAACATATACCACTCTAGGTAGTGTGTCCTAGACTTGGGGGCATCGTTCGTCAGGTAGCATAATCCCTAGTTGGACTAGGTGGCATAAACCCTGAATCCGAGAAGCGTTCAGCAGATATTGTAGACTCTAGTTGAATCTAGAAGGCACTTGGTAGAAAACCCTAGATTTGATCTAGGTAATAAATAATAAATGTATGCCTGAAGGCGATGAAAACTACAGGAATTGGGATCACGTTATCGTTACTAGTTGGGACATTAGTTAGGTGGTGCAGAGATATAGAAACCGGTATAACAAAGAAACAGTGAAGCGGCGAAGTATTAGAGCGAAGCGGCGAAAGTATTAGAGTATATCCAGTTTATCTTGTCTTAGCATATCTCGTGATTATCTTGTCTAATCTTTCCAACCCTATCATCATGGTGTTATCTTGTATTCAGTTAATTCATGTCGTTTTGTTTTTCCATGTTCATATGCTAGAAGTTACCGAACTTACTCAGGCTTTATGTCTGACCCTGTTTTTCTTTCGTCTTCTTTTCTTCCGTCCCCCCCCCCCCCCCAGGTAGTAAAGGAGGGAATAGTATAGCTCAGGTTAAGTTGGACTGTCACTCTTTCCCCAACTTGAAGATTTGCCGAAGTTTTGGTTGGATTCTCTTTTCAGATGCTGTGGCTGGCTCTTGTTTAAAAATTGGGGAATATAAATGTTGTTTTATGCTTCTTTATTTTGTAAGACAGATGATACTCTGATATTGTAAAGAAATCATTGTACAAACTATTTTATCAATAAAGCAAAGTTTTATTTTCCGCTGTTTAATTTCTGTCTGTCTTGTAATTTATCTGCATCTTTTACCCGAAATGCTCAACAGAACTTAGCGCATTCCCTTTGTGAGTGACACTAACGGATGTGGGGTGTTACACGTGGTATCAGAGATGAAGGTTACCAGATCAGATAAAGGATTTGAAAAATTATTTTCAAAACGGTTTTAAAAGAAGCATTCTAAAAAGAAAAGATTTGTTTTAAAGGCATATTCCCCAAAGCCATACGCATTATCTTCTCTTCCTCTGTTTGAATTCTTATCTCATTCTTTCTTGAGTCTCTGGGGCTCCTGGCTTTCTGGGAGGTAACCTCATCGAAGGGCAAAGTAGTGCCCGACTTCCATCCATAGCCGTAGTTGTTTCACTTACGGCTAGTTTTCTTTCAAGCTTAGTAAGGTTTTCTGTATGATGGAAGCAGCTTTCGAGAGATTTGTCAACATAGTTACACATGGAAGGGGATGAGGAGTTTGGCAAAGGAGCACAACCCTAGGATGAGGAATTCATGGATGTAGGTTTAGCTCACGAAGGAGGAAGAAATTATAAAAGAGGAAGTATTTTTACTAGGGTATGATAGGGCATATAATTAAGGACAAGGGCAAGAACGAGGGACAAGATTTTCAGAAGGGAAAGTACATACTTTGACCACCTAGCGTACCTAGGAGAAAGGTAGTAAAGTTCTGTTGGAAGAGTCTAGTTTTGCTGTTCGTACTCTTTCCTTTGGTTTTAGCGCTTCGCATTTGTTCATATCCACTTCCATAGTTGATTCTCTACACCATAGTACTTGTATAGTAGAAAGATCCCACTAGAGTCTCAAATCCAAATGGGTGGTCCGACCAGTTTATTTTTGGTTAGTAGGGATTTGAGAATAGCTATCGAGTTTGCTTATATCATCTCATGTAGATCGTCTAAATTCGGAGGAGATATTCCTTGGGTGCTTGTCTGATATTGGTTTAGGCCTTTGGGGCTTGTACTTGAGGAATGTCGAGTTCGACTAGGATGGTTTGCGTGAGAGATGAATAGTTGTGGCGGGCACTCTAAAAAGCACGTAGTGACCTTTCGACCCTCATAGTTATGGCATGACGGATAAGAGGGAGACCTCTAATCATCTTAGTACATACACTTGGCACCGTGATTGACATCTGTTTATTTTGAAAAAGGGAGGTCAGAAACTTCACAATCGTGAAGTTAAATTAGTTAAGATACAGTGGAGTAAAGCTCAAGAAGGCTAGATACTAGCATCATACCCTTTTTCCTTAAGGGTGCATCCTTGATTTCTTTGTTTAGGAGCTTTACGCATAATTGTTTCTCTCTTTCCAAAGTATATCCTCTAGGTCATATCTGCGATCCTTAGGTAGATGCCAATGGATGTAAACATGTATTTGAAACATGTTATGGTTGATGGTTGCAAATGGTTGCTCGTGAATGCATATGCATACGTATTAGGCACTAGATCAAGTTCGGACGCTTTCATATTGCATTTACAAATATGTATTTGTTTATAAGTTGAACTTGATGTGATATCATATGGACGTTGCATATGGATGAATGGCTGTGCACGCATGTAGTATTTACATGACCAGGGATGCTTGCATACATGATTGGACGCATGGCACAGACATGATTTGCATTAAGGAGGTCAACTGAATCAATAGACCGCCTGATTTTACATTAGATAAAGACATATACACACACTATGCATATGAACATGAAAGCATTAGAAATCTTTTAAGGACAATGAATGCCTGTGATTGAATGGTTGAGTAGACGGGTGATTGGATGATAGGACACATTCTTCCTAACTTGAAGATTTCGGGGACGAAATCCTTTTAAGTGGGGGAGAATGTAACACCCCGTGATTCTGTAACACTAAGATTCACAAATCAAGGCAGAATTATAAGTTAAATTCAAAATCAAGGGAAATGGGCTATGCCATTGCGTTCATCTCGGAATTCTGCATGAAAACGAGTCCGATTTTGCGTAAAACGGAGTCCGTATGAGGAAGATATGGCCTCCGGAAGTTTCAGCGAAGTTTAAATTTCAAAACAGGTCAGAAAAGCGAATTCGAAATTCAAAACAGAACCAGATTTGGCTGGGCAGGAAAATTCCCGCCCAAGGCACCCAGGTCGACTGGGTAGTCAACCTGGGCACCCAGGTCGACTGGGTCACCCAGGTCGACTGGGTAGTCGACCTGGGGGTCGACCCCCCTGCTTTTTCCAGCTTTCTGCACCTAGTTCATTTTGATGTATTTGGTCACGTTTTCTGACTAGATTCGTCTGCCTAACCCTATATAAACAGCCCTAGTCTCCTTCTCTGTTCACAATTCTTTTCTATCCTTATGCTGCCTCTGAGAAAATATATAAATAAATAATATATATAAATCAAGACGAGGAAGTGCTGCTCAAGTTATCAAGAGGAGGTTTGAATCAAGATTAAGGCTTCAGAATGAGAATCAAAGGCTAACTCAAACGATTTCGAGCAACGTCGCACGAATTATAACATCGCCATCTTTCTATTCTAATCTAGTCTATGTAAGTCGATTACTTTTTAGATTTGAACGTTTTTCTCTGTTCGTGACATGAAATTAAAGGAATAAAAAAATATGCCAAATCTCTCTCTCTCTCTATTCGAATCAGTGCCTATACTCTTGAACCTAATTAAGAACTGTTATGATTCGAGGACAAATAAGACAGTGACTATGAAACTATGGACCTTAAAACCATATGCCTATAACTATGAACATTTGCCTATGACTATGGACATTGCCTATGACTATGGACATTGCCTATGACTATGAACATTGCCTATGACTGTGACTGTGACTATGAGGATTATTTCCTTGACTAAGCCTATGCCTTTGATTAGGAAACATAAACTATGGCCTATGACATAACAAGGACATCTGTGATAAAACACCTGTGATTCATGACTAGGAAAGTGTTGCTTAAGTTTTGTGACTATGAAATTGGGTCTAAACCCGATCATCTGTTCTGTCTATTCTTGGTTATCTTTGGTTTTAGACCTTGGGAATTTACCTATTAAGTTAGGTCTGCACATGTTCTTGAACCTACGTCCCTATTCTATCTATTCTTGGTTTTCTTTGGTTTTAGACCTTGGGAATTTACCTATTAAGTTAGGTCTACCCATGTTCTTGAACCGACATCGTTATTCGACCCTTTTTATGCCAGTTAGTATGTCTATCTTTTGCATAGCATCTTTGGTTCATTCCCTATTTTCTACGAACCTAGCTTTATTTATCTAGATTGAATCACGAACGGTGGGAATGCGGTTTAGGCACAATATGAAATTTACTAAAAACGTAGTTTAACTTGGAAACTGGCATAAATTGGGAACAGGTATTATGTCATGTTCATAGAAATGCAAATTGGATAAATTTGACATGAATTATAAGATGTGTAATTTGAATCCAGTATTGATGTGTAAATCTAGCATTTACATGAATAGGGAACTGGAGTAATAAGTCTAGTTTGACGTGAATTAGAATGTTGAATTGGATTAGCTAATTTGGCACGGTAAGTATATTGGCATAAATGTGAAATTGGCCATAATTGGGAATAACTGTCAGGGTTAGCAAAATCATGGTTAGTGACATTTAATTTGGTATAGTTTGCATACCAAAAGGGCATAAATATGATATAGAGGGGAGAATGGGCCATAAGAATAAATGTTGACAATTCACATTAAAAGAGTAATTAGGAAATAAGTAAATTAGGAATAATTTACTTATAGAATTTGGCCTGAATGAGGAAATATAAATTTAGACAAATTAAAGGTTTATTAACGACATCTCTTTTAATGACACACCAGAAAGTTCTAAGGTGACAGAGAGGATAGTGTCTAGGCTTGGGTTTGGAAAATACAAGTTTCCTGCTCTCCCTGGCTATCCCTAACTGATCCGATGGACAGGATGGTTGCTTTCAGAACCTGATTTGAAAATTAATCAAAACCCTTTGGACTTAGAAAACACGAATATGCCTAACCCGAGGTTAGACTGAGTTGCGATGTAAACCTGCCCGGAACCAACCGGCACATCCAGTATTCGCAACAATACCTGTCTAATGTGAGTGGTCGCGGCTTTAATTTATTTAGTTAAAGCTAGAACAAGAAAGGTAGGGTTAAGTTAACTAAGACACTTAACCGGTTCAACATGATAACTAAACTGATGGGTGGGGTTAGGTTCAGACTGACACTTAACACAGTTAAGCTAGAATGGGAGGGTTAAGTCCATAGAAACACTTAACCAACTTAACACAGTTAAGCTAGGATGGGAGGGCTAAGTCCATAGAGACACTTAACCAAACTCAAGGTAGCAAGACAAGATTTGTAGGGGTTAAGTAAAGTTAATACACTTAGCCAAATTAACATGTTAACTAGACTAGAGGTTGGGGTTAAGTAAAGTTAATACACTTAGCCAAATTAACATGTTAACTAGACCAGAGGTTGGGGTTAAGTAAAATCTAATACACTTAGCCAATTTGATATGTTAGCCGGGCTAGGCCGTAGGGTTAAGTAAACTTGAACACTTAACCATCAGGTTGTGATAAAGGAATGGGGTTAAGTCTAAAACATGAAGGGATAATACTTAACCATTAATAATAACATGTTAGTTAAAACAGACGGGCAAGGTTAAGTTAAAAAGGAACACTTAACCAACACAGGGTGAATGGGTAGGGTTAAGTAATAAATACTTAACCAATATAACTTGGTTTGTGGTAGGGTTAAGTCAACATGAATTACTGATGAAACTTAACCAGTTTAACAGGATAAAGGGAGATGGTTAAGTTAGCTTGAATTGACTAATGACACTTAACCAATCCAAATTGGCGGGAAAAAGAACTAAGTAGTAAACCTTAGTTAAAAGGAGCTAAGTAGTAAACCATATTAAGAAAACAATGATTCGGGAAACTAAGTGGTAAACCTTAGTTAGCAGAACTAAGTAGTAATTCTTAGTATGACACGGGAAGGAGCGGACGTCCGTCTGATTAAAAAGAAGGCTCCAACGAATTGGGTTACGAAGCCCGAGGCTTCGAGGGGACGTGAGGGTACTCTTGGTATCCCTCTATGAGGCTGCAGATGATCCTCCTGGGCTCACAGAGGTTAAGGTTTGCAGTAGAAGAACCAAGGGCATGCCTTGGTTGCAAAATATGGCAACCTAAAGACTAGGATGTACCAGCGTGATTCGGTGAGAAAGCCGTAGCCCTGTGATAGCAACTCGGCGTCTACCATCCATCTTCAGTCAATCGAGATACGTGAAGCGGAAAGGCGGAGAACTCCAAAAGACCATATACTTGCTATCTAGTTATGGGTGAGGATGGCCATAGGATAGATGGGCACGGGGGGGGGGGGGGGGGGGGGGGGCGGCGTATAGTTCTCATTTTTCAAGGTGTGCCTTTCATTAGTTTAGGGAGGGGTCAAGTGGGACCATAGCCACTGGAACAAAAACAGACCTTAGCATCTGCATCGGCAGATATCTGAAAGCTCCCGACCGAGTTCTGTGTTTCTTGATTTGCCCTGCCACAGGACTCGGACCGCACATTACAGGACATGTGCATCTAGACAAGCGATAACGATTCGCGATACATGCGTGGGGAAGTATAGGAACATATACCACTCTAGGTAGTGTGTCCTAGACTTGGGGGCATCGTTCATCAGGTAGCATAATCCCTAGTTGACTAGTTGGCATAAACCCTGAATCCGAGAAGCGTTCAGCAGATATTGTAGACCCTAGTTGAATCTAGAAGGCACTTGGTAGAAAACCCTAGATTTGATCTAGGTAATAAATAATAAATGTATGCCTGAAGGCGATGAAAACTACAGGGATTGGGATCACGTTATCGTTACTAGTTGGGACACTAGTTAGGTGGTGCAGAGATATAGAAACCGGTATAACAAGGAAACAGCGAAGCGGCGAAGTATTAGAGCGAAGTGGCGAAAGTATAAGAGTATATCCAGTATATCTTGTCTTAGCATATCTCGTGATTATCTTGTCTAATCTTTCCAACCCTATCATCATGGTGTTATCTTGTATTCAGTTAATTCATGTCGTTTTGTTTTTCCATGTTCATATGCTAGAAGTTACCGAACTTACTCAGGCTTTATGTCTGACTCTGTTTTTCTTTCGTCTTCTTTTCTTCCGTTCCCCCCCGGGTAGTAAAGGAGGGAATAGTATAGCTCAGGTTAAGTTGGACTGTCACTCTTTCCCCAGCTTGAAGATTTGCCGAAGTTTTGGTTGGATTCTCTTTTCAGATGCTGTGGCTGGCTCTTGTTTAAAAATTGGGGAATATAAATGTTGTTTTATGCTTCTTTATTTTGTAAGATAGATGATACTCTGATATTGTAAAGAAATCATTGTACAAACTATTTTATCAATAAAGCAAAGTTTTATTTTCTGTTGTTTAATTTTTGTCTGTCTTGTAATTTATCTGCATCTTTTACCCGAAATGCTCAACAGAACTTAGCGCATTCCCTTTGTGAGTGACACTAACGGATGTGGGGTGTTCCACTAAGTTAATGAATAAACAATACTAGCTAAAACGACTGTATAAGAATTGGATTGAACAGGGAATGATAATAACCTATCATGATCAAATATGAATAAAGAATGGAAGATAATAGGTAGGCTTGACCTAGGGGCAAGTGGAAATTATAACATAGGTTATAATAAATGAAAAAAAAAATGATATGCCTTAGTTAAGAGAACTAAGCAAATAAGTAAATAACAACATGAGGTTGCATTAAACCAAGTCATGGTTAAAAAAAAGGATGAAGTAAGATTATTATTTGTAGACTTATAGGAAGGGAATTATGAAGTCTAATAAAAGAAATTAATAATAAGCGAAAGCCCGCTCAGGCTGCATAAGACTGAATGAAGAAAGAAGACTTATGGAATGAATAAGTTATGTTTAATTATAAATTAAGTAATATGTTAAATGGAAACCTACTGATTTTGAAAGGATTTGCTTAATGACACATTAAGTATAACATGTTATTTTAGCCTGAAATTGGACGATGAATGATAGGATAATAAGGTAAGAAGATTGTAGATTACAAACGTCGAATTACAATCTAGAGAATAATATGTTATGGGCTTATTAGTGAACTTAAATGGGTTAAGTTATATAACTGAAATTAATAAGCAAGAGGGGTCCATTCCTTTAGGTATATATGGGGCTCGGAGTGAACTTGGTACCTTGAATAACAAGTTAATATGATTGGAAATAACCAAGTTAACTAAAAATCAGATGAGGTAGAGCAAACGCATAATTAAACGTTTAGACATACGGTCTAATAACATGTTAGCGGGATGATCTTGGACCAGTCCGCACGTCTGAAGGTGAAGAACCCAACAGAGTAGATCATTATGGTGTTTAGAGGCACGAGAGGAGCACGTCCATTTGTTTACTTTGCTGATATTTTTCTTGCTGACTCTGTGGGACTGGAAGGAAGCACACGTCTTTCGAGGGATGTTGTAGGGTACTTCATGGTGGTCCTCTATCACGGTGCATGCCTAGGCTGTACTCGCAGGGGTTGGGTTTGTGCCATTACCACCCAGTGAGTGTACCTTGACTACAATAGTAGTTTGGCAGTTTGAAGGCTGTAGCGGTATGGAATTGGGGTGATTTGATGATTTGCCTACAGAGAGGCTAGTCAAGACCAAATAAAGGATAGTAATCATTGTGTAACTATCATCGGCAGTCTGTGTGATGTGGAAAGACTAGAGATAAACCTACAGACCGTCGATCTTTCATTATCGATACTTTGGTTGCGGGACACGCCAATTTGGATGTAGATTGTTTTCTAGGGGCACGTCACTCAGCTTTTGATGTAGTCTTCCACCAGTTGAGGGAGGGGTCAAGGTAGGACCATAGCCACTATAGAAATGCAGACCATAGTTTAGATATTGGTACTTTAGGCCTCTTTAGCAGACCTATACTAATATGGAAAAGCTCCCGACCAAGTTCCGTGCATTCAGATGTAGCCCTATTATGGAAGTCGGGGTACAGTAGATGGTACGTTCATGTGAGGATACATGCATGCTGCACTTGGTGGTGTATAGTAGATGGTAGGGCATTGCTCCGTGTTAAGATCGTGCTTGGCCGAAGAGTTTGGATATGGTGGTCTATACACTTACGTAGCATGTCGATGGTAGTTCTATGCGAAACATGGCGTAGTTTTATGGAGATCTGTACGTCGCTCCGGCGTAGGATTAGACTTACATACATGGCGTAGTTTTATGGAAATTTGTACGTCGCTTTGGCATAGGATTAGTGTTACATACGTGGCGTAGTTTTATGGAGATCCATGCGTCGCTCAGGCATAGGATGAGAGTTGCATAAGCTTTCGTGGCATGACGGTGGAGACCGTCCGAGAAGGGTACGATGGGAAGTACCTTGATATTGGGGGTAACTACATATATGCTATATTAGGTTAATCTACTGTAAGGTAGATGGGTACGATGTGTGTGTAAACTTTGAGTGCTATTAACCCAAACAACTTAATAAATAAGTAACCTAACTGAATGGTATACGTAGGGTATTCTAGATTGTGTAATTTAGTTCAGTCACCAGAACTTGTGTTCTAACCCACTCCTCATAACACACTCACATGTTAGGTTTTGGTCGAGATATGATAGCTTTGGATACTGGTTATGTAGCATTATTACCTGGGTAAGGCTATAATTGATTATATTATATTTTATTCCATTCCGCTTTGAGATGTTTTCTAAGCTCTGATATATTTTATATCTCTGTCTTTTCTGTAGGATACCAGACAAGCCAACTCAAGTTTCGCTAGATCGAGATTTTTGAAAAAAAAAATCGGTCTGTCGGAATTCGGGGTGTTACATCTGGTATTAGAGCTTAGGTTCAGGATTCCTGTATAGATAGTGAGTGAACGTATTTGTGTTTTTAAAAATTAAAATATATTATATATATACACCTAGATCCATAAAAGGAACCCGCTAAATAGGAAGAGCGGTTCATGAAAAGAATTGGGATATCGGTTATGTACAATGTGTACAATGTGCTTGGTATTGGAGAAAGATGAATCCCATATATCGGTATCTGATAAACCTGTATTTTTGGATTAGTGGGTTTGGTCGTTGAGCCTTGTAAACTGTAAAAGAGGAAAACGGATTAGGAATATTATGTTTGAGAGAAATGACTTTGTGTTGATATCTAGGAAAGTCTAGGTAAGTTGGAAACCCACTTTAATTCTAGCCCCATAGTTAACTTTTAAGAACTTGAAATTGTAAAAGTTTTTGGGTGATAGTTTATGGTGTTTTTCATGTTTTAACCTTAAAAGTTACAATTTTAAATATGTACTGGATAAATAGTGTAGAAACAATTTTTAAAACAAAAAGAGGTATTTTTTATGTTTGAAAAAAAATGTAAGTAACATATTTGAAAAGTACATATTGAGTTTTGAAATAAAATGGGGTATATTTTGAAAAACGGTGATTTCTTGTGAAAATTTTGTCTAAAATGAATTCTTTCTGAAAAAGGTGCACCATATAGAGCATGTATAGCTCGCTATTTATTAGTTATAAAGTATGAAAGGATTAAAAAGCAAAGCATAGAAAAATTACATTTTTGTTAAAAAAAACTAATATTTTCGGTAAAGAAAATTATGAAGTTCTCTATTTCTTTTGACACCAATTTTTTATAATTGTTTTGACATAAAATTTAGTTCGGTAGACAAAATAATTTGTAAGAATAAAGAATAGAGTAGATGTTTACACCTAGTTGTACGTTTTTGAAATGACATTATAAACATGAATGGTAGTGAAACTAGTAGAGAAGTAATTGTCTTTTTCTACTCCAGTTTTTGTGATTTGAAAAAAAAAATGATTTGCATTTTTTCGGGATGACATATTATTTTATGGTTTGGCAAAGGAAAGTTTAACGTGGGAAAAGATAAAAGTTTTGACCCTTTTAATTTTTGGAAGAAAAATGAAATGAGAAAACCAAACAATGTTTTTTAAATCATGGAGTAGGCAAAGTATTATTACCTAAGGTAGGTAGGAAATATTTTGAGGCTACGAAGTAAATAGAAAGGACTGTTTTGAAGATAATGGTAAGTTCCCGTAGGATTCGTAAGCATTATAGAACCTAGGTTGTTGCTTGGAAAAGACTGTTAGTGCAAAGCAAGGACTAGTGGTGACTACTAGATGGTAAAGGGAAATTAAGTGTTTAGATCCTTTGGTTTGGACTTATCTTTGTCAAAGGGGACATGGTCCTAGGATACTTCGCCCTTGGTAGCAGCTGTATAGAGTGCTTGTTTTCCTGTTTTAGTTGAAAGATAAGAAGGCTAGTTTAAAAATTAAATTTAGATCAGTGGATTAAGTTAAATAAGCTAAGAAAAGAGTAATGACGTAGCTAAAAAGAAAACAACATATCTAGTAAAGTAATAAACATGACAGTTGAGAAAAATGAAAACTGTGATAAATGAGATAAGAATGGAATGTTCCAAGATAAGTTGAAAAAGAAAATCAGTAACAAAGAAAATTTTCTTATGTGAATTGTGCTTGGATAGAAGGATATGGGGTCTTTATATAATAGTTACATAAAATCCAAGTACAGATAGGAAAGATACATGAAAGAAAAAGGGAGATGCCAATTTTTCCGTTTTCCACCTTTTTGCAAAATGAGAAATCGAATTTTTCTGAAATTCGCAAATCTAATGTTGGTTGGTAGGGTTTTGGAAGTAAAAATTGGATGAACTACGCTCTTGCTCTGTAAGAGTGAAGGAAAATTTGGATGAAAAAGTATTTTGATTTCCAAAATATTGCATTCATATAGAAATTGTCAATATATTTAGGATATGTGCATCATGTTTTCAAAATATTTTCAAGAAAAAATTTGCATTCATATAGAAGGTACCACTTAGGCATTCATTACATCCATGTATTACTATGTTGTATTACACCTTGCACAAGTGCACAAATGGCTGAAAAATTGGATGCACACGTGATGGATGAGGATTTTGCGAGGAATTACTTAATTTTACCCTTATCAAATTTTGGGGATGAAATTTCCTAAGGGTGGGAGAATGTAACACCCCGTATTTTTATGTTAATAATAAAATGGAATAATATAAAAGAATATATTTTCATAATTTGACCCCAAGACATTTATTAATGTGTTCGTGATGATTATCTAATTCGTTTTGGTATATTGCATGACTAAAACGGAGAGCGTATGCAAAAGATAACAATAAATTAAATAAAGTGAAAGTTGTGTACATATATATATACGTATATAAGTGAAATTTAAATTTGGTAAAGATAGATAAAAAGGCACAAGAAAATCAAAGGAAGAAGAAACGCTAAATAATCAAACAAATAAACAAAAACGTTAAAAACAGTAAATCAACGTCAAACAACGCATCTGGACCCAGATGGTTCGACCTTATCGTTCGTGATCTATGGGTCGACCCATAGGCAGATGGGTTGACCCAGGGGTCGACCCAGGCGCGATCTAGATGTGCGGCCCAGATTTTTATGAATTAGATCCAATGGTTTAGACTTTCTCGTATGACTATGAATAGACTAGCAGGGCCTAACCTAAATCTCATATTTTCTTAGTTGCCGCCCAAGCTCTGCCATTCTCTTCTCTCCTCGAATCTTTTCAGAAAATTAGATATTAATAATTCTGACTTAAGATTTAAAGATAAAAGAGTACAGATCTATAAATAGGCGTTCAGAATTCTATTAGAGTGAGGTAAGTCTTTGAATCTGGTTTATATAAGTTTCGTTCTCTTTTTCCTCTTCTTTAGCGACAAATTTGTGAATCCGTGGATATTTTTGATAATAGATTCAGTTAGGAATGCTACGGAACAACAAATATGGATCAGATTCATGGATTGAAAAGCTGTTAGGTGAGTGGATCTAAATCATACCATTTTAAACAATGATATATTCATCGTTTCTATTCCTCGTTATGTTTAATCTACTAAACAGCTGATTATTGTGGAAATTGGGTATTAAAACTGTTTAGGACATGTTAAAAAGATTACGGTTGTATATAGAACCATCTCAAGAACCTCTTAATTGGATATTGTTTATCAAGTTACAATGAAATTGCGAATAATAATGGTAATTGGGGTTAACTCTGCTGAGAACATTTCTATTATATAAGTCTGTTTCCATTAAACATCCGTCTGAATGAGAAATTATTGTATATGCTGTAATTATGGAATTTATGATAAACATGAATATATGCTTAAGAAAATTATTATCTCAAAAGGTTGTAAATGAAATTACAATAAAATTGGGAAGAATAAGGTATGCCAAAATTGGATGGAAAATTTACAGTAATTAAAAAGTTGTAACCGCACTAAGACACGAAGTTAAATTCAACTTGTGGTAGAAGCCTGTCCGGAACCACCCGACAAATCCAACATCCACTAGTGGTCAATTTAGTGTGATGGGTTAGGTGCATATATATATATGTGTGTGTGTGTGTGTGTGTGTGTGTGTGCATAAATGGAATATGTGGGAAAATTCATAAGAGAGTAAAGAGATAAATGTCACAACGGTAAAAGTTGGTGAATGTAAAGAACCAAAGCAAATGTGATAAAAGGGGAATATAACCTATTATAATCAATTAAATTAATCTGAACGTTATGTAATAGGTAGGCTTATCGTAGGGACAAGTGGAATTATAACATGTGTTATAATTAATAAAAAGGAGAAACTTATTAATAAACCTTAGTTAAGAAACCTAAGTTAATAAGTAAACAATACTATCTGGAATGACAATATAAGAATCGTAATGAACAGGGAATGATAATAACCTATTATCGTTAAATATAAATGAAAGAATGTAAGATAATTAGTAGGATTGTAATAGGGACAATTGGAAATTATAACATAGGTTATAATAAATGGAAATAAATTGATAAGCCTTAGTTAAATGAACTAAGCAAATAAGTAAATAACAACAAGAGGTTGCATTAAACCAAGTCATGGTTAATAAAAAAAGAATGAAGTAGGCTTATCATTGGTAGACGTATAAAAAGTGAATTATGAAGTCTAATAAAAGAAATTAATAATAAGCGGAAGCCCGCTTAGGCGGTATAAGACTGAATGAAGTAAGAAGACTTATGGAATGAAATAAGTTATACTTATTATAAATTAAGTAATATGTTAAATGGAAACCTACTGATTGTGATAGGATTTACTAAATGACTCATTAAGTTTCACATGTTATTGTAACATGAAGTTGGACGATGAATGACTAGATAATAAGGTAAGAAGATTGTAGATTATAGACCTTGAATTGCAATCTAGAGAATAATATGTTATGGGTTTATTAATGAACTTAAACGAGTTAAGTTATATAACTGAAATTAATAAGCAAGGGGGGGGGGTCTATTCCTTAGAGATATAAGGGGCTCGAAGAGAACTTGGTAACTTGAATAAGAAGTCAATATGATTAGAAAGTTAATATGTTTAGAAATAACCAAGTTAACTGGAAATCGGATGAGGTAGAGCAACTGCGTAATTAAACGTTTAGACATAGGGTCTAATAACACGTTAGTGTGATGTGCTTGGACCAGTCTGCACATTTGAAGGTGAAGAACCCAACGTGGTATATCATCGTAATGTCTAAAAACACGAGAGGAGCACGTCCATTTGATTACTCTGTTGATATTCCACTTGCTGGCTCTGCAGGATTAGAAGGAAGCATGCGGCTTCCGAGGGACGTGGAAGGGTACTCCGTGGTGGTCATCTGTCGCGGTGCATGCTCAGTTTGTACTCGCAGGGGTTGGGTCTCTGCGTTACCACCCGGTGAGTATACCATGACTGCAAAAGTAGTTTGGCAGTGAGAAGGCTGAGGCGGCGTGACATTGGGGTGATTAGGCGATTTTCCTATAGAGAGGTTGGTCAGGACTAAATAAATGATAGTAATCATCGGGTACCTGTCAACGGCAGTCAGTGTGACACGGAAAGACTAGAGCTAAACCTATAGACCATCGATCTTTCACTATCGAGACTTTGGTTGTGGGACACACCAATTTGGATGTAGATTATTTGCTAAGGGCACGTCACTTAGCTCTTAGTGTAGTCTTTAACTAGTTGAGGGAGGGGTCGAGGTGGGACCATAACCACCATAGAAACACAGATCATTGTTTAGATATTTGTACTTTAGGCCTCTTTAGCAGACCTATACAGAAATGGAAAATCCGCCGACCGAATTTCGTTCATTCACATGCAACCCTATTACAAAACTCTAGGTACAGTAGATAGTACTTACGTGTGAGGATACATGCACGCCGCACCGGGTGGTGTATCGTAGATGCTAGGGCATTACTCCATGTTAAGATCGAGCTTG
This sequence comes from Allium sativum, assembly GCA_030737875.1. Taxonomy (NCBI): domain Eukaryota; kingdom Viridiplantae; phylum Streptophyta; class Magnoliopsida; order Asparagales; family Amaryllidaceae; genus Allium; species Allium sativum. The sequence goes on from CM060912.1 coordinate 507,384,166, forward strand.
GCCGAGGAGTTTGGATATGGTGATCTATACGCTTACTTAGCATGGAGATGATAGTTCTGTGAGAAATATGGTGTACATTTATGGATATCCATACGTCGCTCTGCTGTCGGATTAGAGTTACATACGTGGCATAGTTTTATGGAGATCCGAACATCGCTCTGGCATATGATTAGTGTTACATACATGGCGTAGTTTTATGGAGATCCGTACGTCGCTCAGGCGTAGGATAAGAGTTGCATACGCTTCCGGGGCATGACGACGGAGACAGTGCGGGAAGGGTACCATAGGAAGTACCTTGATATTCGGGGTAGCTACGTATATGCTATATTAGGTTAATCTACTGGAAGGTAGATGGGTACGACGTATGTGCAAAGCCTTGAGTGTTGTTAACCCGAATGACCTAATAAATAGGTAACATAACTGAACGGTATACGTGGGGTTATTTCAGATTGTCTAATTTAGTCCAATCACCAGAACTTGTGTTCTGACCCCTACTCATAACACACTCGCAGGTTAGGTTTGTGGCAACGATATGATAGCTTTGGATACTGGTTAGGCTGTATTATTACCTTGGTAAGGCTATATTTGATTATATTGTATTTTATTCCATTCCATTGCGAGATGTTTTTTGAGCTTTGATATATATTATATCTTTGTCTTTTCTACAGGATACCAAACAAGTCAACTCGAGTTTTGATAGATTGGAATTTTTGAAAAAAATCCTGTCTATCGGAATTTGGGTTGTTACAGTTTATTTTATCGTATTTTGATTATGCTCATTTATTTGCACGTACCAGATTTACACGCTTCATGCTTGTATGTGTTCAAGTTTTGATTTTTTTCGAAATTTGGGCTTAGAATAGTGTAGTGTGTTACATTTGGTATCAGAGCGTAGGTTAAACGATCAAAGGAATTAGCTAAATTAGGACTCGTGAGAGAATGTAATTTGTTTTTCTTTTCTGTTTTCCTTTGTCTTTCTTACTCAACTTAAATTTTACTTTGAATCTTAATGTCGAGTTTTTGATATCGCGATGATGAACGATGAACGAATTTGGATTTGACCGTTTAGCGTTATACCTAGAGTGGTCAACTAGTTAGCTGTGTAGTTTTTACTTTGAATCTTTGTAGACGATTTGGAGTTTAACTACGGTCTTTAATATCGCGGTGATGAGGATAATTGTTTTTTGGGTTGCATCAAATCTTAAAAGATGGCGCAAGACGATTAATATTTTAATCCAGCCTAGTAAGACTAAGGTTCAACCTTTACCCAAAGCCCATTTGACATTTGACCGTTTAGCGTTATACCTAGAGTGGTCAACTAGTTAATAAGTTTTGGTACAACTTGGACCCAGGACTCAACCGAAAAAGTTCCGTCCAAATTACCCCCTTAACTTTCTTCTTAAATCATTCCTTCCTCTTCTAATCGAGTTCAGGAATCTATATTCGACTACCCATGTAGATATGTGACCCATTTAGCACATCATTTTATAAATTGGAAGTTGACTAGATTTGTCTCATGATGCGGAAATTAATCGTTTGCTTGATCGCTGTAACCATCATTTAGTGCCACATCATATTCTATTCTGCTTGTTGTTCTTGTGTTTTGTCTCATGGAATTACTTTCTATAATTTCGCCTATCCATTTTGTCTTTAGACAATATTAGGTGGATTTCTATGAGGAGCAGTTTTGTGGTAGGTTTCTGTTTTCATCAATTCTCTCTTAGTAGAGATGGTGATGTGGGAACCTTCAACAGCACCAGTAGTGTTTGTAACACGAGACTGAACATTTTTGCTACCATAATATGATAATCAAAAGTCATAAAAATGGTTTGAGCTCCAGCCGTGGAGTAAAACATCTCGTTGTATATGACCAATATTATGAGGTTCTCGGTGTTGTTGTTTTGTTGTCATCTTTGTTGTTTTCCCTTTCCAACATCGGGTTCTTGGCTTTATGGTGATTCATGCTTTTAATTGTTAGTGTTGTTTAAATCACACGACTTAGGTTAATGAGATTTCTATATTTGGAATATTTATGTCCTTCCCGCATATTCATTTGAATGAAATCTCATTTTTCTTATCTAAAATAATAGATGTCTTAAAGCTGGAAAGAATATAATTCTATATTGGATAAATTTTAGCAAAGGACCGGTTTTGCGTTGTTTTTGTCATGGGTATAAATAAATAAATAAATCACCGCTCCTTATTAAGCAAAAATTTATATTGTTCTTTTGTATGTGATTTTAGTTTTTCGCATTTTTGCGTGACTGACTACCTTTTTCGCCAACATGTGACTTGAATCGTTTAAGTCTCTACAAAATACATTTTTAAGCTGTTGGAAATCGTTGTTTGAAAAAGAACTTTTATCTTTTTAATTTTTTTCTGAATTACTTTCTTTTACTTCGGTTTGCTCAAAAACGCAAAATTTGGATACAGCACTTTTGCATATTTAAACGTGTGCTTTACGTTAAAATGGACATTTTAAATTGCGCAAAGCGCACGGTGCTGAAATTTTGATTTTTCATACCAATATCATATGGAAAGTAAAATGGGATTGAAAAGGAATTTTCAAAATAAGCATAAGAAATTTTCAAGTGGTAATTTATTTTTATGAAAAAATTCGATTTTTGGATACATGAATAGCATAAGGAAGAAGTTTGGATGGTTTGTGTGCGCGATTTAGCGGTGCAGTAGGACCTACGATATGATAAAAACGATAATGACAACAAGGAAAAGATTGTTTTAGCCTTGGAAACGTTGTTTTCATACTTTGTCAACGATGCATGTGAGTTATTAATTAACTCGTTTTACAATTTAGAGCTTGTTTTAAGCATCCTTTACAGTCTACAAATGGAAATTTTTGGAATATTTTGGGTAACTGAGGTGAAAATTCCACTGTAGGACGGGAAATGGAATATTTATAAGCGGAGAAAACATTAAAATTCTTCGCTTTGATTTCCATTTTCCAGTTTAAGAGAAATTAAATAGGGAACGATTAGATGTGTCGACATTTTGGATGGTAGGGTTTGGATGCAAAATTGGTTGCTTCACAATTTTATTCGTAAATGTGTGAAGGTCATAAATAAATAAAAAGAGTTTTCAAAATTTGCATTCATATAGAACTGCCAGTATATTTAGGATGTTTTGCATCATGTTTTCAAAAGTAATTAATTTTTTTTTCAATGCATACACGTAGAGGGCCCGATTTCGAATCATCTTGCATACATGTTTTATGGTTGAAATGCATTATGTACACTATGCACATATACACATGGTTGCAAGGTGGATGTACACAAATTGGTTGTGTAGGATATGACAGTAGATGTCAGAATTTCGGGACTAAATTTCTTTTAAGGGGGAAGAATGTAACAACCTAGAATTTTGACAATAAATTAGTTATTTAATTAGAATCTCAAAAATAGGAATTTCTGTAAAGGATGGAATTTGAACACGAAACTTTAACCGTTGCGTTTGTCTCGGAATTCTGATCAACTTTCATGTTTGGAGTTTTGGCGAACAAAATCCGTATGAAAAAGTTACGAACGAAATACGAGAAACAGACGGAAATAATTAAGTACAATAAATAATATATATCTTACTTTTATGCCCAGCGTTCACTGGGCAATTCGGCACAAGGGCGATCGACCGCTTTGTGGCAGAAATGTCCAGTGACGGCTAGGGTTGGAAGGGATGTTCTATATAAAATAATATATAAACGGACGGATGTTAATTTAAATAAATCTAACGGTTCATGGTCAATTCCACTCCAATAAATAAAGGGGTAAGGCCTCAATCTTTTCCACACAAATCAGTAGGCAGCAGCGCAGCTCTGCCATTTCCCTTTCTCTTCAAATCAATTTCTTAATCAAAACACATATTCATATACGATCAATCAAATATAAATTACATAGATTTGAAAGGGATTATCAGATCTAATTGGAAAAGAATATGAATATACGTCTAAGTTGTTCTACATTAGATTCTCCCCTCTCTTCCTATTTTCTTGCAAATATACAGATCTAAAAGTATCCCCTTTTCAGAATAATTGTAGATATGTAAGAATTTGGGAATTGTAGACCTAAAGGTTATTCAGATTTGGATGCTTTCAAGTGAGTGAGAAATTTACATACAAAGTTATAATAGCCTATTTATCTCGTTTGAATTAGAACTCAAAATAAATGCTTAATATCATCAGATCTGTTTATAATATTGTTGAATTTAAAATGACACCCATCAGATCTGCTTATAAATATTGCCAAAACTTGGAATTTTGATTTATGGTTAGGAATAATATTATTTTTAGGCTTACTTAAATTGTTTATGCACATTGCCAACAATTATGTTGGAAAATATATTGTGGTTGTTGCAAAACACTGTAGACCTGGAAATCAGTCCCACTAAACACCGTTTAGATATAGTTATATTCCAGATCTCTAGTTGTTGAGGGTTTTGGCTTAGTTGTTGTAAACATGTCATTTCTTTCTTTTTGAACAAAAAGATTCAAAAAGGGAAAATTTGTGTAAACATATGTATAAATACAATATGCATATTTGTGCGTAGTTTGCATCAACTATTCCAAAATATACATAAACTTATATTTCTTGTGGTTTGAAAGATGTCTATTCCAATAATCAGGCATAATTTACAATAGCTATGGCTAACAGTCTTTCGTAAGATTTGGAATCCTTATGGCAAGATTGAACGCAAAAAGGAATATTTGGATATTGGTTAAACCAAATTATTAAATTAATGATAACAATAATAAAAGAAGATAACTACGTTAACCGCACAAAAATAAATAAATATATTTGTATCATCCGACCGAATCTACATAAACGACGAAATATACATTGTATTGAATGTTTGAACGGTACTCATTTATGAATTATAAATGTAAATGTAATACATATTAAATTAATAGTGGTGACCACTGTAGCAATTAATATGATTGGTTATTATAAATAAGACCACAAATAAATAAATAACCGTTGTAAGCAACGTTGATGTGGGGAAAATAAAATTAATAAGGAAATAAGTCAAATGATTACAATTTCTAAGATTTGTTAGGATTAATGTTGTAAACCCTAATTAGGAAATTTAATTTATAACCACATTAAGACACGAGGTTAGGCTCAACTTGTGGTAGATGTCTACCCAGAACCGACCGACAAATCTAACATCCACAAGTGGTCAGTTTAATGTGAGGGATCTAGTGCGTAAATATAACTGTACTAATACATGAGGTTAAGTTTAACTTTGGTAGAAGTCTTCCCAGAACCAACCGACAAATCTAGCATCCACAAGTGGTCAGCTTAATGTAAGAGGTCTGGTGCACACACACACATATATATATATATATATATATATCAATAAATAAAATTAGTAATATCTGTTTGGGTGCAACAAATAGATATTTCAGGACTGGTAAGATAAGGATATCCATTGTGAATTAATGTTTTAGGAAAATTATGCCCGTTAGGCTCATAAATGACATTAATTATAATCAATGGAAATAAAAGGAAATTAAAGATTAATTATTGCCTTAGGAAAATATGACTGTTATGATTATAAAAGGGCAATAAACATATGAACAAAATTAAATGAAATGGGATGGTGGTTATGGGTAGGGATGGAAATGGGGCGAGTCTAGGGTACAAAGCCGCTTGACCCGCCCCTATTTTGACCCATTTAGACCTGCCCCATAGGGTCTTCGGGGCGGGTAGACCCGCGACCCGCTTTTGGAGGTCCGGGTCTAGGGTCGGGTCTGGGGCACGACTAACCCGCCCTAACCCGGCCCACATGATCACAACATCATTAAAAAAAATTATAATTATAATGATTCCTTGTTAATATTCTTATGTATAGATGATTATAACTTAAATAATACATTATTTCAATCAACAAACTATAAAAAATTTATAGTATTAAGTTGCATTGATGATAATCATACAATAAAAAAATGCATATATTTTGAACTATTATCTTACAACTCATTTTATTGTATTCTCTTATCATTGTGAACACATTGTAATATGTATATGATTTATCATTTAATGATGAAAAATATAAGTATATAAATTTTTGTACATTAGAATACAATATTACCAGGTCGTGGGGCTGGTTGGGTCTACCCTGACCCGTACGGGGTGAAATTCCAGACCCGCACCGGTTCTACGGGACGGGTCTGGGGCAAGGTTTAAAAAGTCCAGGTCGGGTCTGGGGCACAAGAAACTTGCCCCAACCCGCCCCATTGCCATTCCTAGTTATGGGTATTAAGTGTCGTTTAATTTAATAAGTCCAATAATTAATCAATTATCCTTGGATAAGGGGGATATAACTTTCTCTATCTACAAAAATTAATATAAAACTTATAATTAAAGTTAAAATTGGACTTGGTAGGTTAATGGTGTAAAACATTATTAACTATAGGAACCCATGATGAAAATTAACCATGTGCATATAGTATTTCTGTGAAGGGAAGCTAAACGAGAATAACTTATTAACGTAGCCCGCTTTGTCCCAATAGAGAAGAGCATTAAAGGCTAATGGGGTATGGACTTAATAATCTTCGTGTATAGTCTGCTTCCTTAGGTTTTAAGTGGCTTGGTTCGAGGAGTCCACCTAGGAGTAGTTCTTTTAGTCTTGGGGCCTTAAATGGTGTATGTGAGGCCTGCCCAAACCTGGAAATCTGAAAATGTCATATATGGCTACCTATCCTACGGGAAGTAATAAGCGACTAAGGAGATTATCCAATAAGGTCATGTAGATGGTATAACAAGCGATAAGATACCATCTCTCACCTTACACAGGGTAAGGGTATATGAGTGAATGACGAAAGCCTTAACTAGTAGGGCCCACAGCTTGTGCCCTCTAGTTTATGTTAAAAGTTGTATAAATCATCTAGGAGTATCAAGTGTCCAATAGGTCCGCCTAGGGTCTTAATTGATTGGGACAATCCACCCTATCAGTAGGCGTTAAGTAATAAAGTATGAGCGAGTAAAATTTTCTATATATATAAAGAAGCTTCGTAATTGGGGGTCCACCCTCGATTAAATAATCAACCATGTTCTGGTATATTGGCTTGATAAATATATGCGTAAACGTCTTATGATCTCGGTATAATATTTCGGGTATACTACCTTCGGAAGGGTAGTTAGAGTCGTGTTTAAATAATTACAAGGTTAGGATAAAATCACTAACCTTGGTAGGCATACATCTTGGGTTGAACCAAACAGGATACATCTTTGTATTATAATCTGTGTTTTATATTTCCTTTTCCCCAGAATCTTGTGGTTCTGATGCCTCCTTATTACAACCACCCAAGTTTTCTAGATAAGGTCAGGTCCTCATAGGTGTTTAGGTCTGGCTTTCTGTTCTCGTTCTCTCTTATGCTCGGTATTGGCAAAGTTACTTACTTTGAAAAAGGTAGTTACTTGAGTTAATACTAATCTATCCTATTTTGTTTCTGCTGTGAGTTTCTTTTGTCGTACTCTGATTATGCTCATGCTCATTTATTCGCAGGTGCTAGATTTACAAGCTCCATGCTTGGATGTGTTCAAGTTTCAATTTTTGTCGAAATTTGGGGTTAGAAAAGTGTGGGGTGTTACAAAATTCCACTAAATACTATCTAACCCCCTCTAGTTTTAAGTTCGCCTTAAGATCCTTGATCCACATTTCCCAATAGAAGGGATTGTAGTGAGTTATGGCAGTAGACAGTTGAAAACCCATGGTAGGATCCACCCTAACCACAAGTTGGAGTTAGCCGCCATCGTGTTCACGTTTAAGCCATGGATACACTATTTTCTTCGTGAGAGGTTTGAGGTATTTATGGACCACAAGTCACCGAAGTACTTGTTTTTCCAAAAAGATTTAAACTTAAGGCATTTGCGATGGTTAGATTTTTTGGCATTTTACTACTTCGAGATTTCTTATAACCTGGGGAAAGGGATCGTAGTAGCAGACGAATTGAGTTGGAAGAGAGCAACCTTGAGTCCCTTGTTCGTACAAGGAAGAGTTTTGAATTCATAGTCACCTTTGATTTTAATCCAGCTACGGAATTCTCTCCTTGATTACTTGCATCATTAGACATCATGCCTATACTTATAGATCAGATTAGATCAAAGCAGAAAGAAGATACGGAATTAACATATGTCATAGATAATATTGGCATAGGAGAGGCCTTAGGGCATGTCCAACTCATTTCCATCGATTCTAAGGGATGATTGAGAAGAGATGGGAAGTTATGTGTACCTTGCACCGGTGATTTGGTGAGTGCGGTATTATCTATAGCAAAACCACTCGTGGATGACCATCTATCCCGATGTGGATGAAATGTATAGAGATATGGAGCATGTCGTTTTTTGGCTTAACGTAAGGAAGGATATTGTAGAATTTGTAGCTCAGTGTTTCACCTTCCTAAGAGTTAAGGAAGAGTGGAAGAAGCCTAAAGGACTACTCCAACCCTTAGATTTACCCCCAATGGAAATAGGAAAGTACATCGACGGACCATGTAGATGGCTTACCTCAATCTACAAAAGGGAAAACTAGAATTTGTATAATTGTAGATAGATTGAATAAGAGTGCCCACTTTATAACAAATTGGAGTAAGAGAACAACATCTTCATTAGCATCCCTTTATATTAGAGAGTTTGTTAGGCTTCATGAAGTCCCCGCTATTATAGTGGATGATAGGCTTCTAATTTTCACATGTGAGTTTTGAAAGAGTCTACAAGAGGTATCGGGGATAAAGTCATCCTCAAACAAATGGAAAAACTTAAAGATGAGTAAGGGATTTTAGAGGACATTTGAGGATGTGTATTTTTGATTGTGGAGGGGCTTAAAAGGAGCACTTACCCTTGGTAGAGTTTGCTTATAATAACTATTTTTAAGAAAGCACTAGATTGGTTCCTTTTGAGGTTCTATATGGAAGACCATTTAGATCATCTACTTGCTGTGGGAGACCATAAATATGCTTTTATTTGGATTAGATATGATTTGAGAGGCTTTAGGGATAGGATTGATCTGATTAGAAAGAGGGAGAAAGCTGATAGAGATAGGCAGAAGTCATGTGCCGACAACAAGAGGATGGATTTGGAGTTTGAAGTCAGGGATTTGGTCTTTGCAAATGTATCACCATTAAGGAACATAATTTGATTTAGTTGTGTGGGGAACATCACTTCTATATTTGTAAGGCCTTTCCCTATAGTTGCGAGAGCAATTAAGATGGCATATAGGGTGAAGTCACTAGAGAGATTAGGTGGCATACGTGACATCCTTCATGTCTTGCACTCGAAAAAGTGCCTGCATGATTCAATAGTAATTGCAGACCCCAGTCAGCTAGAGTAGATTGAGATATAGAGAGAGTCGTTAGTCCGTTGTGTTCCTTCTAGGGTAATAAAACATGACCTTAAGAGATTCCATAATAAGGAGGTCCTACTTGTCAAGATTATTGGGGAGATAATGTAGAGAAGCGACTTGGGAGGCTGAAGAGAATACGCATGCTTCATATACTTATCTTTTTGATGGTACGTCTTTAAATTATTTATCTTAATCTTTTTCCTTTGATTAGGACCTATATTCTAGTATCCATTAGGAGGATGAATCTTAGGATTGAGCTTATGGATGGTTGAATTGGATGTAGTCATATTATTATAACATGTTATGTGTTAGATCAAAATTTGGACCTAGCACCCAAATCGTTCTGATTCTTGAAGAATTTTAACTGGAGAATGAAGAAAAAGCGGAAAACACACAGAATTTATAGTGGTTCGGCGTTAACGAGCCTACGTCCACTTTATATGTTATCGATTATACTTTGAATGCTAATACAATCAATGATTTCTCTCTAGCTCCCTTTTACAATTGTGATTTCTCTCAGTAATCTAGTAATAAAACTGATAAGAAATGGTGGTATGACAATAATGGCGGAATCAGTACTCAATATTGCCAAAAGATCCTGAAAATGCCAAGCTCTGGGCTATTTATAGCTGATTTTGTCAGGCGGATCGCGGTCACACGTGGCACAAATCCCGAGAATATCAGATCGTATCGCAGCCTGATGAAGAATTAGTCAAATTAGCCGTTGTGGATAGGTGTCGCGATCCCCTTGAATATCGGATCGAGCAAAGGGGGAGAATCAGTCAAAATGACAGTTGGGGACACGTGTCGCTGGGTCCGTGCATCTCGGATCGCCGAAGACTAGCTCGTGCTTGAACGGGTCAGAGGCTTCGCCGTGCATCAGGGGATCGGATCGGTCTGTACTGGGTAGTAGTGTATGTACGGATCGAGTCGCATAGAAGTGGTCGTATCGCTGATGCAATGGGGGCAATCCGATGAGGGGTGATCCTCTGGTGCGATCCGTTCCTTCATGTACTTAGGGAACGTAATTTCATACTTTCTTCTTGTGAGTGAACCTGGTTGGCTTAGTCAAAAAGCTAGCCAACATTATGTATGATGAATGCAAATGGTTGCAAGTGTTTTCTAGTGGATGCAGATGGATGCAAATGGTTGCAAGTGCTTTCTAGTGGATGCATATAGATACGCTAGGCACATTATTTTTAGAGATCGACTGATTGGGTCACAAAAGCATATGCATATGGATGTGTATTGCATTATTTAATTATATAATGGTTTCCATAAAGTGATGAATAATATATTGATGTTAGTTGTAGCACGCATATAGAACTATCAGTCACTATTAGGATTTTTGTAACGACCTGTACTTTACATATTGGAAGATCAGGAAATAATTCTATTTAATTCCTTAGTGGTATTATCATTCTCTTGTTTTAATATATTGTTCATGGGGATGTGATACACATCCATGATTTTTACAAAATCGTTTTGTGATCATTTTACCTCTCTGACTTACCTTTTTAGCTATAACTTTTGTTAAGGACCAAATCAAGTGTTGTAATTAATCTATGAGGATCGAGATGGTAGTTGGCTATTCCACAGAGTGGTCACAAAAGATATTTGGCCCATTGATTTAGGAGATTTCGTTGTTTTATGTTTTTTTTTAGGTTGAACATGCTAATTAGCCGCTAATGGGTTGATTAGTGAGCCAGTTAGGCTAATGACCTGAGATTATAAATAAGGGATTTGAGGAGAGAATTAGGGTTCTTCTCCCCGTTCTGCACATTAGGTTGAGCATCTGGGATTTTGCGGTTCAACCTAATTCTTTAAACCCTAATTTCTTTCTCAAATCTTTCTGTATCATATCTAAAGGTAAAATCTACATCAAGTGAGATTGGGTCTAGCTGTTTTGCATCGAATTCAAGGGTTTTCTTCACTGTCCAGATTTGTTTTCATTAATTTTACAATGGATTTGGGCTTTGGTGAGTGATGGGGATCTCTCACATAGCTGCTACGGGTTATATGTATTAATTAGGGTTACTACATGCATCATATGTCAATTCTAACCTAAAACCAGATCATACATATTTATTTTAGATCCGAAAGCCCTAAAATAATCAAATTGATCATATAACCTATAAATTATTAAATCCATCATATTTTATATATGTTTTGAGTTAGGTCAATGGCTTTTTCCATATAATTCATGTATATTTATGTTTGTATGATTGTTCATGTTCAAAATTGGATGAATTACTATTTGATTTGTTGAATTATATGTTATGTGCATGTTGTTCATTTAAAATTGCGTATCGTACGACTTAGAATTGAAGAACAAAGCAAATCCGTGGTTTAGATGATCAAATTCAGACAAAACTTGGCGGAGGAGCTCTGGAGGGTGTCGAGATTGCACTTAGAAATTTTCGGATTAAAATACTCTAAGTACATGGACCGATACCAATCCATAACCTATGGGCTGATATCGATCCATCACATTGGTCAAGGATGAAACTTTGTGTGTGGCTCCATGTGTTCAATAGCTGGTCATGTGCAAATTTATAGTGAATTTGATAGGTTGAAGCGTATATGCTCAAATGCATGGCTATGAATCGACAAGAAAAGCTTCGAGATGGAAGTTTGGCAAGGAATGGACCAGAGTGATATACTTGAGGTAAAGAATGAAGTGGTCTAACACTTAGCTAAAAATTGGTTAAATGTATGGATCGGTGTACCAATCCATAAGGGATGGACCGGTACCTGTCCATCACGTTGAGGAGTTATGGGCCGAGGTTCTGGCTATGGTGAGCATGGGTCTTCTAGAGGTTACCAGTAGGTCTATTTGTTAATCACTTATTTATGGTGGAAGTTATCGATAAAGCAATGTTGGTCCTTCGATTGTAAACTCACGCTGGAGTGCTCGAAGGCAAATGAGTTAGGCAACTCAAAGTGCAATGAAGTTACAAGATAATGGACTGAATCGAGTGGGTCTCGTGGTAAAGGATGGAGTTGTCAATGACTTATGAGATTGGAATTGCTAAGGAGTCATTGATAGATCAAAGGATTCTAACAGACTCGAAGTATGGGTATCGGCAGGACGCCTGTTAGGATCTAAAAGATCGACTATCTTGTACCGCTTGAAAAGTCATCTAGGTGTCTTGAGAAGAAAAATGTGCATGGGACGTATGGTATTACGAGTAGAACTAAGGTTTTCCATTAGCCCTTGATGGGTAGCAATGACCAGCCATTCGACATTAACATATTCAAGTATTTAGCAGTGATATTAAGGTTATTGCTTGTTATTGATGCTATTGTTGCTTGTGTATTCTCTTATATTTCTCTAGGTAGGCTATCACCATAGGACACTGAAGAGATATGGATATTAGGAATCGTATTCCGATTAGTGTCTATTTTTATGTACTTGGTATATTTAAACATAATTATTATGTGTTAACTCTTTGGTTATGGGGACAGGTCAAGTGAGACTTGAACTGCCTATTATCCTATGTAGCTGCAATTAGATACTTATCACTCATACCAGACCGTTGTCGGACTCAAAGTTTTATGTCTCTTCTTATTACCTTGGGGTGCTTATTAATGATGCCGATGAGCAGACTAAGTACAGGTGACAGGTTGGCGACGATGATGTTATGCGATGACGAGAAGGAGGGTAGCATACTACTATTCTTACTATATAGCTATTTGGACAACTTCCGCTATTTTAATTTTATATACTCTGATGTTGGATGTAGTGAGGCATGATGTATTAAAATATTCAGTTACTGAGATGTTTTGTACTTGATATTCTGAGATTTTATGGATATGGGATTTCCTGCTTTACTACGATTCACTATTATATCATGTTGTATATTTCATTTTTTTTATATTATCCACACGTTGTAAGTTATAAAAGAGGTTCTATTTCGATCTACTTTCCTCGACGATCGTCCCTTATCAACCTAACATGTCATGCAACCCACTTTTCCTTATAATTAGCGCTGGAGATTTGAAGCGGTTGTAAAACTTGGTATCAGAGCTGGTTAATCGATTTTACCAAAAGTTCAAGAGCATAAAAGCATATGAGCGACGTACTTGTAATTTTATTGGATGGTATCTATACTATATGATATATAGTATAGCATTTTAATAAGCACTTGAGCACCATTGCGACCTTTTCTCTTATGTGGACTGATCATTCTTGTTTTAGATAAATAATGAGTCGTCAAAATATGAGGGACGCTGCTAGGAATGAGCTTGCTACTAGAGTGGTGGGCAACGGTAACCAATCGGAGGCTGCTATACATGATTTTCCTTCTATGTTTGAGGCAATGTTGGCAATGATAATGAGAAGGATACACACTCCAGAGGCGGCAGTAGATGGTGGTGCTCCTGTCCAGGCACCTCGGATTCTTTATTTTGCCAAACTATGGAAGGATTATTATTTTTTGGGTGGCAGGACATTTGCTAGGACAAAATCAAGTCTATAATTGGTTAGATACTTGTGTTCGTATCTTCAAAGAATTAGGGATCGATGATGCAATGAAGTGGAAGCTTGCGTCGAGGCAACTTCAAGGTCAAGCAATGGAATAGTGGAACTCTATTACTCTTAAGAATCTGGATGACCAGGTTACTTGATATCAGTTTAAGACTAAGTTTGAGAAGAAGTTCATCGGTATGGTCCAGAAGTCGATTCTCTTCAAGAAATTTGTTTAGCTGAAGCAAGGTGGGAGACCTACCACTTAATATGTAGCAAAGTTTAAGGCTTTCTCAAAGTATGCTCGTTCTTATGTTGAGACTCTGTATCATAAGAATGAGAAGTTTATCATGGGATTGGATGAGTGTCAAGGAGAAAAATTGATGGATTCTATCGAGGATCCATATGATAAGTTAGTCAAGAAAGCTTTGAGGTACGAGAGTTTGTTTTCGAGGAGGGATGAAGCTATTGTTGAAAGTAAGGAGGAGTCGAAGCCTTAACAAAGTGGCGAGAATAAGAAAAAGTGGAATGGGAAGAAGAACCAGTAGCAATAAGGGAAGAATAGCCAGAAGAAACCTAAGAGCGAGTATACCAGTTTTAATTGCCATGGGAAGGGCCATTATTCTAAGTATTGCAAGGATCCTTAAGCGAAAAGGAAGTGTTTCAATTGTATAACAATGGCACTTGAGGAAGGAGCCGCCAAATGATAATTAGTTTGTAAAGGCATATGCATTAGATGCCGTGCCATCTTCTTCGAGAGACTGACTACATTAGTGAAGGGGAATGGAGTTGTTGTGCAAGGTACGTTTTCTGTTAGAAGTCTTTCGTTTGAGTTTTGTTTGATAATGGTGCATTACATTCTTTTATCTGTAATGAGCTTCTTTGCAAGTTAGGTTTAGAACCGGGGATTGTTTGATAGACCAATGGTTGTGACTAACCCAATAGGGGGTTCTTCTAGTCTTTGTATGCTTTGTCGTGGTCTAGTTCTATCGAGTCATGGTTTCCCTTTTTTAGGTGATAGTTTTGTTCTGAAGTCCGTTGGGTTTGGTATTGCTTTGGGTATGGAAACAACGAGTATGCGACTATAGTGGATTATGAGAAGCTCAAGGTGAGAACTAGGAATATGGAAGGGGGAACGGTTGTGATATGCAAATTGCCATAGGACGGGGTCCTAGTCATCTTTTTATATTCACATATGTGTTGCTTATAAATACATGCCTTTACTCTTCTTTTTGCGCCATTTTATATTTCACTTTCTTCACCATTCTTTCTCTTCTTTCAAGCTTTGTTTTAATGTGTAATAACCCGAAAATCTGGGCCAGTTTAAAATTTTTATTTTGGCTATTTTCGCGAATTTTGAATATTTAAAATAGATTATTTTAAATAATATCGGCGAGAAATATCTTTCGAATAGAATTCGACGTATATATTATATACGTCGTCGTTAGAATATAAATATTTATATATAGTTATAAATAGAATTGAAAACGGCGCGGTAGTTCGATAATTCGATTTCAAACTTCAATTGAATGTACCGGGTGCAAAACAATCCGGATTTTAGTGAAACCAAAAACATTAGGATCTAATTGATAATATCTTTCCAGCGAATCTGGAAAATCGAAATTTCATAGCGGGAATCAAAAGATATGTCCAGTTGAAAATTCTGAATAGTCGCTATGGAGTTCAGGCCCTTAAAAATGGGAATTTTGCAAACGACCTCGGATTTCGACGAAACCACTTTTGTTGGATCCATGATGTAAAATTATTGCTATGTTTCAAATTTCATAATTTTTCGAATCAATATGTGAGCGTGGCAAAAGAAAACGCGTTTGACCAGTTTCAGTTGATTTTAATCGACTGGAAATTGGCCATTTTTCAAACGGTCTCAGAATTTGACAAAACTAGTTTTGTTAGGACCGTATCGTCAGTACGAAGCTAGAAAATATTTTCCTGGAATTTTTAAAGACAGTATGTGACCCCGGTAATTTGAAATGTACGTTTAAAATTCAATATAGTGATTTAAATGTAAATTTAACGGAAACTGATTGTAGCAGCCGAATCATCCTACGAAACATATCCCATTGTGTTCGGAATGGGGGTAATTAGCTATGGACGACAGGCGGTGGGCCTCGTTTCGAGGTCGTATGTAAAAGTCAAATTTTTGCAAATTAAATAATTAATAAATTAAAATATATGTATATATATCTCTTCCCCTTAATCTCGTTCTGCCCCCCCCCCCCTCTTCATTCGATCAGAATAAAAAAAAAAGCAGAAAGGGAGAACGGCGGAGGCGCTTCCCCCTCCACCCATCCCACATCGCCGCCCCTAGCCCCACGACACCACCTCCGTCCCATCGACGCTGCGCCGTCGTCGTGGACCCCGCAAACCCCCCCTCCTCTTCTGAATAAATCGCGACACCCCCCCCCCCCCAAAAAATCCCGCACCGCCTGAACCCTACCCCTAAACCGTCGCTCCGACCATCCCTTAGCTCCCTCCGCTCTGCTGACCAGCGCCAGCGAAAACCATCGAACCCAACCTCCCTGGAAGCCACTACAACGACCATTCCGAATTCAAGGCAGCACTCCGACGCCGTGGGTCCACCTCAGGTGAACCGCGCCTCTCCCCGACCTTCCAACCATCAGCGACGGGCTCCGAAGCACCCAACCCTGCCCCCTTCAGCCTGTAAGTTTTTATTTAGTTTTATTTTGGTTTTATTTTGTTTTATTTATTTTGAGCAAATATAAAAGTATTGTTTTGCTTCTATAATAAAAAATATATATATATGCAAAGCATAAAAATCCAATCTTTTAAAATATGTATATATTAGCAATTATGAAATCAGTTTTTATAGAGGAAGAAAAATTCGATTTTTAGTTAAAGAAAAATTCGATTTCTTGTTAAAGAAAAATTCGATTTTTAGTTAAAGAAAAATTCGATTTCTAGTTAAAGAAAAATTCGATTTTTAGTTAAAGGAAGATAGGATTTTCATGATAGAAAAATAAGATTTTTGTTGATAGAAATATATGATTTGTACTCGTAGAAAGATTTGATTTTTAGCTATATAAAAATACGATTTTTATATACATGAAGGTGAGATAAAAATACGATTTTTACATATTTGTAGTAACGATAAAAATTCGATTTCTATGTATTGAATAAACAAGTAAAAATGTGATTTTTATATATTGAACATCGAAGTAAAAATGTGATTTTTATATATTGAACATCGAAGTAAAAATGTGATTTTTATATATTGAACATCGAAGTAAAAATGTGATTTTTATATATTGAACAACGAAGTAAAAATATGATTTTTTTTAAAATTGAAAGTAAACAAATAAAAATGTGATTTTTATTTTAAAGACATCTAAATATAAAAATGCGTGATTTTTATATCTGTAGTGGCTACGGGCAACGAAGATGACGAAGATGCGATAACGACGAAGACTTCTCTAAAGGAAGAGTCGTAGTATTGGATAGCTATCTGTGAGAATTTCTCACCTTTCGATTTCTTTTTCTATTTATACATATATACTAGGATGCAGACGGTGTTTAGTAGCACCCGACACAATCGTCCACAGACCATGGACTTGTTTGTTTGGTTGCATAGATTAGTTAGATGATCTGATTTGAATTTGGTTGTTTGGTGATTTTGATTGATGTGTGAATGGCGTGGGCCTTCACTAGACCGGGGATAAGGCTAGGCCTTGTCCCGTTTCTAGTATCGTGCCGTTATGCCGCCGAAATTTTCTAAAATATGTTAAAAAAATAAAAATATCATTTTATTCAAAGAATGAACTGAATAGAAATTCATATGTTGGAATAAAATGTTTTATCGTTAAAAATATAATTTTTAACGTGAATGTGAATAAATAAATATTCATTTACAAACCAGATGGTTTGTTTATGTACACCTATTTGAAGGACATTGATTGGGTCGATAAATTTTACACATCACCCAACTGCACGAATAAAATATTTGTTTGATTGTTTGAAACCCCACACGGGTGTTGGGATGAAATATGAAGTTCACTCATCCTGATTGATTAAATATGTCGATCGATTGATTGACAGGCTGTTATAAGCGTTAGATATCTATATTTGATGCTTATACAGTGTAGTGCACTTTGGTTGATGGTTGATTATTTTTCAATGCTATTATATACATGTGTTGTATGAAAATCCATATAATTAACTTTATATGGTAATTGATTGGGCCTCATTCCAATTTAGAAAATAAAGAATTTTATAAAATAAAAGTTCATGTGTTGACTGTGCTCATCCGTTGAGACTAGTCATGTGTTGAACGAAATATTTTAACAATAAAATTTATACCTTTGTCACTATAAAATAAAAGTTCATGTGTTGACCGTACTCATCCATTGAGATTAGTCATGTGTTGAACGAAATAATTTAACAAAAATAGTCACACGTGGACAGTACTCATTCGTTGAGATTAGTCGTGTGTTGACAAAAATAAATATTCATTTGTTGAATAGAATATGTTAAAATAGAAATGTATGAAGCCGTGTTGGTTAGATTGACGCCATTTTGACGTGAACGATATTTATACCGATTAGTCATTTCGAAATGAATATTGAAAAACGATTTCGAAATGAATATTGAAAAACGATTTCGAAATGAATTGAATTGAAAACGATTTTGAAATGAATTGAATTGAAAACGATTTCGAAATGAATTGAATTGAAAACGATTTCGAAATGAATTGAATTGAAAACGATTTCGAAATGAATTGAATTGAATCGAATTGAAAACGAATTCGAATTGATTTGAAAACGAATTGAAATGAATTCAAATTGAATTGAAATTTGAATTAAATAGAAATGAATTTTAAAAACGAATTTATAGGGAAAATTCAATTTTGATTCGAATTGAAATGGAAGTTGAAAATGTTTTTGAAACGAAATTAAAACGATTTATAAAATTCGTTTTAAACAGAAATCGACGAAATATATATTATATATATAATATAATGGCCTGAATAGAACGCGCCGCGGCAGTTCGAAAATTTCGACCATTTATTTCAAACGGAGATTACAGGAGATCCGACTGTCGGATTCTCCTAAAATCGGAACCGTTGGGTTCATATCGAAAAGAGCTTTCTAAAGAATAATAGAAATTAGAAATCTAACGGTTGGATTTGGAATTATGTCCAAATCAAATTTGAAAAAGGTCGCTGTAAGTGAAGTTCGATGGTCGTTGATGGAAATCGACTGTACGGGCCTTGATAAAATTATTAAAAATATTAATAATTTGTGTAAAATCCTAAGAAATGATTTAGAAAGGATTGGGATGAAAAACTCCATATTTGAAAAGATAAAAATAGATTTTTATCGAAATGAACTAGTTTTGAACTAGAATTATAATTCTATTTATTTTTAAATAAATAAATTGAATTTGAAATGGTTTTGAAAATAACCAAAATTTCCAATGATTGCATTGGAATGGATTTGAATTGAAATTGTCTTCGGAATATTTCGATGTTGGATTTCGTGATTATACAGATGTTGTTATGGAAATTTGAAAGATATGGATATATATATATATATATCGTTATTTCCAATATGATATCTGTTGGTCGTAGAATTTGATACTGAATATAAGCCGATATATTTTCTATTCGGAGCCTTGTATTTAATATCAAGTGTGATTTGGGTTTGTCGTGAATGGTGTCTTCACTAACACTGTTCTTGAACCCAGCTGAGAAAAGATTAAATCTTTTTATTTAGATTTAATGAAGTATGCCAATTAAATAATATTTAATTGGAATTGAATTGATATTGATTTTTGGGTTTATCGTGGACAGTGTTTTAAATAACACTCGTTCTTTAACCCGATAATTAATGGAATGTGATTTTGGGTTTATCGTGAACTGTGTTTTAAATGACACTGATTCTTTAACCCAGTTAGCGATTAAAACTAAGTGGAGTTTTAATGAATCTTTAATTAGATGGAAATGATCGAGAATGGAGTATCACCAGTTTTGCTCCAGGCGATAGTTAAATCTTTAATTAGATTTGAACGTGAAATGGTAATTGAATTTACCGATAACACCGTGGTGTTAGATATGAAGTATTACCAGTTTTACTTCATGGGATGAATAGGTTGGGATTGGGAAATTAAAACAAATGATTACTTCGGTAAAGTTCGTTAATCCCGACTAGTTTGAATTGATATTCAAAAGTAGATTAAGGAATAAATTCAAGGAATTTATCTTGGATAAAATTAATGGGAACCTTTCCCTATGAATGTGAAATTTAGAAACTAACTGTCGGTTAGCTAAGCAGAATGGTTTTCTGGATATTGATCTGATGTTGGTTTCGGCCTTCAGGGTTAATATTTGGGGAATTATTCTCTTGATTAATTGACGGTTAGTGACTGATGAATTGGAATGACGCGTATGTTGTGTTTGTGTAACACTTATTTAAAATATACGCGAGTTATTCGGAAAGACCGGGTTTATCCCATTCTGAATAACTGATACGACGATAAGTCGAAGATGAAGACGATGGTCTAAGACCGGAAGTCTTCACGTCGTTTGGGTGATTGCTGATGATCTTGATTGGGCTGTACACCCAAGAAGATGGAAACGGTTGGTGATCGTCCAGACGTGCTTGGAGATCGATGGATATGCGGGGTACTAGGTGCCTCCGGTTTCGTTCAGACCCAGAACGGACTTGTAAATGGACTGTGTGTCTGACATTGGATTTTAGTCCGTGTGATTGATCTCTATTAAATATATATCTGTTTGGCGGCGGAGAATTTATTCTCTTGCTGAACGCCCTTCTCTGAGACGTACGGGCTCAGGGGTTATATATTGATGGATATCAAACGCATGGAGTGAATTTCCTGTGTGGCATGCCTAAGTGGCAATTGATCGAGGCTTCTTTTGAAAAGCAAAGTCTTGTGGTGATGATCAAAGCACGGCCTTTGTGGCATAGCTTTGTGTAACGTTTACTTCGCGAGTTTCACACCCGGTATGAACCAAAAACGGGAGACGGACCTCAGGGAGGGCATGCGTTTCTTTCTAGTTAGAAGTGGCGTCAGTGGTTTTACATGCCCTGATGAGTTTGACTTATGTGGTTGTTGCTGTTGCGAGGCGCCTCGGTTTGATCGGACGATACGGGTCCGATGGAGTCATTCGTTGGCTCATTTACGCCCCATAGGGCGGAGGAACGCATGTTCAGGGTTTAAGTTTAATCCACATCGGTGGACCGACCCTGTCGCTCCAAGGGCCCACCTGAGTCTGGATCCTGAGGCTCGGGCTAGACAGTCACGAATCGGTTGAGGACGATCCCTGGCCTCGGTTCGTAGATGGAAATCCAATTTCCAAATACGCCACTTTGCGATTTTGATTGTATAACCTATATATGGCGACATAGTGGTATGGGGCATTCATGCCGCCTATGATTGATACTTATGATTTGAAGTTGTTTTATACACTATGCACTTATAATAGTATCAAATGATTTGTTTTAAACGTATCAAGCATTCTTTGGCTGTTATAAGGGAAAACCCTATCCCCCGGCTTGCGTTGCATTGTGTGATAGGGCCTGGGTCTTATAACAGCTTCATTTTTCTTTATTTAGCATTGCGCTGTTTGTTTTATGCACTGGTATTCTTGGGAGGAAACCCGTTCCGTGTTATACGGCGTGGTCCCTTGATTTACCTAACTTTAAAAATAAAGATTACTGTTTTTAGTTCTCACACCAGTCACATGACTGACCTGGAGTTTATTGTTTTGACCTAAACTCTGGGTGCCCCTATTTTGACACGGGCAGCTAGTATTTTTGGTTTTGCAGATTTATATTCACAGGATCTTGGTTTACAGCTGGAACGATATCCGGAAAGCTTTGTATCCGTGTATCTCCTTCTAGTTGTGTATTGTATTATTTTCCGCTGCTATGTGTTTAAATGTAATTTAAATCTCTGATATTTCTGTGTAATATTCATTCATACTCTGTATATTCTTGTATTCTGATGCATTGTTGTAATATACAGTGAAATGTTCTTTTGTATGCGTTCTGTTGTGGCTTGTTCTCGAACTATCCGACGCTTTCCTTTACGGGGAAGTTACGGGTTTTTACAGTTGGTATCAGAGCTTTGGTTTACAAAGCTAGAGAACAAGGCACATTAGAACCATACGAAAGAATTCATCAGATATTGGATTAGTAATATCCAATTAGAATGACTCGTTAGAGATAGGATCAGTAGTATCCTAGAACGAGTGTGAAGAGTATATTTTTAAAATGAAAACAATTTTTGTTTCGAAAATTTAAATCAATTATTCGTATTTGATTAATTATTTATATTGATTTTGGACAGTCCAGTATATAAAGAATTTGCATATACGCCTTGCAAACGTATATTCAAAGTTTTAATATATTGGATAGATATAGCATCACACTCTAGTCGCCCGAAGATGATATTGATGATAGCGATCGCATCATCAACTTTTATGTTCGAGTTTCGAAGGTGGGATTCCTATATATTTCCAATTGACTGGTGTGAGAACCGAAATTAGATAGGGCTTATTGTTGTGAATTGGCACCAAAAACATGATTTTTGTATATGTATCAAAATTATGAATTTGAAACGTTAATCCACTAATTGATTGATGTTTGTGTTGTTTGTTTATTTGTTTATTAATTTATAGCCATTTGGCCTAATTGAATCAAATATTGAATTGTATTGAAAATTGGTCGTATTTGCTTGCATATACTTGTACTTACATTAAACAGGTCATAGCAAGAAGGCTAGAGCGAAGAATAAAATTTGTTTGCCCGACAAATAGGTACATGTTTACTACATAATTTACTGTTTTGTTTGGGTGATGATGATTTTATGAGCCTACCGCTTGGCTTTTTCTTTTTCTTTTTCTTTTTGAGATTAGAAGGACCGGGGAAGCTATTTGAAATTCCCCGATGCTCCCGGTGCAGGGGAGGTTATGGCGAAATTTTTCGAAAATTTAGGGTGTTAGCCAAATTTTTGAAAATTTGAAAATTCTCAGAAACTGAAAAGTTGGAGAATGGAAGCCAGATCGAACGTAGAGTTGATTAATCAAACCACTTTCGACTTTGTTCCTTTTTGGGGACGAAAAGTTTTAAGTGGGGGAGATTGTAATAACCCGAAAATCTGGGCCAGTTTAAAATTTTTATTTTGGCTATTTTAGCGAATTTTGAATATTTAAAATAGATTATTTTAAATAATATCGGCGAGAAATTTCTTTCGAATAGAATTCGACGTATATATTATATACATCGTCGTTAGAATATAAATATTTATATATAGTTATAAATAGAATTGAAAATGGCGCGGTAGTTCGATAATTCGATTTCAAACTTCAATTGAATGTACCGGGTGCAAAACAATCCGGATTTTAGTGAAACCAAAAACATTAGGATCTAATTGATAATATCTTTCCAGCGAATCCGGAAAATCGAAATTTCAAGATATGTCCAGTTGAAAATTCTGAATAGTCGCTATGGAATTCAGGCCCTTAAATATGGGAATTTTGCAAACGACCTCGGATTTCGATGAAACCACTTTTGTTGGATCCATGATGTCAAATTATTGCTAGGTTTCAAATTTCATAATTTTTCGAATCAATATGTGAGCGTGGCAAAGGAAAACGCGTTTGACCAGTTTTAGTTGATTTTAATCGACTGGAAATTGGCCATTTTTCAAACGGTCTCAGAATTTGACAAAACTAGTTTTGTTAGGACCGTATCGTCAGTACGAAGCTAGAAAATATTTTCCTAGAATTTTCAAAGACAGTATGTGACCCCGGTAATTTGAAATGTACGTTTAAAATTCAATATAGTGATTTAAATGTAAATTTAACGGAAACTGATTGTAACAGCCGAATCAGCCTACGAAACATATCCCATTGTGTTCGGAATGGGGGTAATTAGCTATGGACGACAGGCGGTGGGCCTCGTTTCGAGGTCGTATGTAAAAGTCAACTTTTTGCAAATTAAATAATTAATAAATTAAAAAAATATATATCTCTTCCCCTTAATCTCGTTCTGGCCCCCCCCCCCCTCTTCATTCGATCAGAATCAAAAAAAAAAAGCAGAAAGGGAGAACGGCGGAGGCGCTTCCCCCTCCACCCATCCCACGTCGCCGCCCGTAGCCCCATGACACCACCTCTGTCCCATCGACGCTGCGCCGTCGTCGTGGACCCCGCAAACCCCCCTCCTCTTCTGAATAAATCGCGACACCCGCCCCCCCCCCCCCCCAAAAAAATCCCGCACCGCCTGAACCCTACCCCTAAACCGTCGCTCCGACCATCCCTTAGCTCCCTCCGCTCTGCTGACCAGCGCCAGCGAAAACCATCGAACCCAACCTCCCTGGAAGCCACTACAACGACCATTCCGAATTCAAGGCAGCACTCCGACGCCGTGGGTCCACCTCAGGTGAACCGCGCCTCTCCCCGACCTTCCAACCATCAGCGACGGGCTCCGACGCACCCAACCCTGCCCCCTTCAGCCTGTAAGTTTTTATTTAGTTTTATTTTGGTTTTATTTTGTTTTATTTATTTTGAGCAAATATAAAAGTATTGTTTTGCTTCTATAATAAAATATATATATATATATATATATATATATATATATATGCAAAGCATAAAAATCCAATCTTTTAAAATATGTATATATTAGCAATTATGAAATCAGTTTTTATAGAGGAAGAAAAATTCGATTTTTAGTTAAAGAAAAATTCGATTTCTAGTTAAAGAAAAATTCGATTTTTAGTTAAAGAAAAATTCGATTTCTAGTTAAAGAAAAATTCGATTTTTAGTTAAAGGAAGATAGGATTTTCATGATAGAAAAATAAGATTTTTGTTGATAGAAAAATATGATTTGTACTCGTAGAAAGATTTGATTTTTAGCTATATAAAAATACGATTTTTATATACATGAAAGTGAGATAAAAATACGATTTTTACATATTTGTAGTAACGATAAAAATTCGATTTCTATGTATCGAATAAACAAGTAAAAATGTGATTTTTATATATTGAACATCGAAGTAAAAATGTGATTTTTATATATTGAACATCGAAGTAAAAATGTGATTTTTATATATTGAACATCGAAGTAAAAATGTGATTTTTATATATTGAACAACGAAGTAAAAATATGATTTTTTAAAATTGAAAGTAAACAAATAAAAATGTGATTTTTATTTTAAAGACATCTAAATATAAAAATGCGTGATTTTTATATCTGTAGTGGCTACGGGCAACGAAGATGATGAAGATGCGATAACGACGAAGACTTCTCTAAAGGAAGAGTCGTAGTATTGGATAGCTATCTGTGAGAATTTCTCACCTTTCAATTTCTTTTTCTATTTATACATATATGCTAGGATGCAGACGGTGTTTAGTAGCACCCGACACAATCGTCCACAGACCATGGACTTGTTTGTTTGGTTGCATAGATTAGTTAGATGATCTGATTTGAATTTGGTTGTTTGGTGATTTTGATTGATGTGTGAATGGCGTGGGCCTTCACTAGACCGGGGATAAGGCTAGGCCTTGTCCCGTTTCTAGTATCGTGCCGTTATGCCGCCAAAATTTTCTAAAATATGTTAGAAAAATAAAAATATCATTTTATTTAAAGAATGAACTGAATAGAAATTCATATGTTGGAATAAAATGTTTTATCGTTAAAAATATAATTTTTAACGTGAATGTGAATAAATAAATATTCATTTACAAACCAGACGGTTTGTTTATGTACACCTGTTTGAAGGACATTGATTGGGTCGATAAATTTTACACATCGCCCAACTGCATGAATAAAATATTTGTTTGATTGTTTGAAACCCCACACGGGTGTTGGGATGAAATATGAAGTTCACTCATCCTGATTGATTAAATATGTCGATCGATTGATTGACAGGCTGTTATAAGCGTTAGATATCTATATTTGATGCTTATACAGTGTAGTGCACTTTGGTTGATGGTTGATTATTTTTCAATGCTATTATGTACATGTGTTGTATGAAAATCCATATAATTAACTTTATATGGTAATTGATTGGGCCTCATTCCAATTTAGAAAATAAAGAATTTTATAAAATAAAAGTTCATGTGTTGACTGTGCTCATCCGTTGAGATTAGTCATGTGTTGAACGAAATATTTTAACAATAAAATTTATACCTTTGTCACTATAAAATAAAAGTTCATGTGTTGACCGTACTCATCCATTGAGATTAGTCATGTGTTGAACGAAATAATTTAACAAAAATAGTCACACGTGGACAGTACTCATTCGTTGAGATTAGTCGTGTGTTGACAAAAATAAATATTCATTTGTTGAATAGAATATGTGAAAATAGAAATGTATGAAGCCGTGTTGGTTAGATTGACGCCATTTTGACGTGAACGATATTTATACCGATTATTCATTTCGAAATGAATATTGAAAAATGATTTCGAAATGAATATTGAAAAACGATTTCGAAATGAATTGAATTGAAAACGATTTCGAAATGAATTGAATTGAAAACGATTTCGAAGTGAATTGAATTGAAAACGATTTCGAAATGAATTGAATTGAAAACGATTTCGAAATGAATTGAATTGGAAATGATTTCGAAATGAATTGAATTAAATCGAATTGAAAACGAATTCGAATTGATTTGAAAATGAATTGTAATGAATTCAAATTGAATTGAAATTTGAATTAAATAGAAATGAATTTTAAAAACGAATTTATAGGGAAAATTCAATTTTGATTCGAATTGAAATGGAAGTTGAAAATGTTTTTGAAACGAAATTAAAACGATTTATAAAATTTGTTTTAAATAGAAATCGACAAAATATATATTATATATAAATAATATAATGGCCTGAATAGAACGCGCCGCGCCGCGGCAGTTCGAAAATTTCGACCATTTATTTCAAACGGAGATTACGGGAGATCCGACCGTCGGATTCTCCTAAAACCGGAACTGTTGGGTTCGTTTCGAAAAGAGCTTTCTAAAGAATAATAGAAATTAGAAATCTAACGGTTGGATTTGGAATTATGTCCAAATCAAATTTGAAAAAGGTCGTTGTAAGTGCAGTTCGATGGTCGTTGATGGAAATCGACTGTACGGGCCTTGATAAAATTATTAAAAATATTAATAATTTGTGTAAAATCCTAAGAAATGATTTAGAAAGGATTGGGATGAAAAACTCCATATTTGAAAAGATAAAAATAGATTTTTATCGAAATGAACTAGTTTTGAACTAGAATTATAATTCTATTTATTTTTAAATAAATAAATTGAATTTGAAATGGTTTTGAAAATAACTAAAATTTCCAATGATTGCATTGGAATGGATTTGAATCGAAATTGTCTTCGGAATATTTCGATGTTGGATTTCGTGATTATACAGATGTTGTTATGGAAAGTTGAAAGATATAGATATATATATATCGTTATTTCCAATACGATATCTGTTGGTCGTAGAATTTGATACTGAATATAAGCCGATATATTTTCTATTCAGAGCCTTGTATTTAATATCAAGTGTGATTTGGGTTTGTCGTGAATGGTGTCTTCACTAACACTGTTCTTGAACCCAGCTGAGAAAAGATTAAATCTTTTTATTTAGATTTAATGAAGTATGCCAATTAAATAATATTTAATTGGAATTGAATTGATATTGATTTTTGGGTTTATCGTGGACAGTGTTTTAAATAACACTCGTTCTTTAACCCGATAATTAATGGAATGTGATTTTGGGTTTATCGTGAACTGTGTTTTAAATGACACTGATTCTTTAACCCAGTTAGCGATTAAAACTAAGTGGAGTTTTAATGAATCTTTAATTAGATGGAAATGATCGAGAATGGAGTATCACCAGTTTTGCTCCAGGCGATAGTTAAATCTTTAATTAGATTTGAACGTGAAATGGTAATTGAATTTACCGATAACACCGTGGTGTTAGATATGAAGTATTACCATTTTTACTTCATGGGATGAATAGGTTGGGATTGGGAAATTAAAACAAATGATTACTTCGGTAAAGTTCGTTAATCCCGACTAGTTTGAATTGATATTCAAAAGTAGATTAAAGAATAAATTCAAGGAATTTATCTAGGATAAAATTAATGGGAACCTTTCCCTATGAATATGAAATTTAGAAACTAACTGTCGGTTAGCTAAGCAGAATGGTTTTCTGGATATTGATCTAATGTTGGTTTCGGCCTTCGAGGTTAATATTTGGGGAATTATTCTCTTGATTAATTAACGGTTAGTGACTGATGAATTGGAATGAGGCGTATGTTGTGTTTGTGTAACACTTATTTAAAATATACGCGAGTTATTCGGAAAGACCGGGTTTATCCCATTCTGAATAACTGATACGACGATAAGTCGAAGATGAAGACGATGGTCTAAGACCAGAAGTCTTCACGTCGTTTGGGTGATTGCTGATGATCTTGATTGGGCTGTACACCCAAGAAGATGGAAACAGTTGGTGATCGTCCAGACGTGCTTGGAGATCGATGGATATGCGGGGTACTAGGTGCCTCCGGTTTCGTTCAGACCCAGAACGGACTTGTAAATGGACTGTGTGTCTGACATTGGATTTTAGTCCGTGTGATTGATCTCTATTAAATATATATCTGTTTGGCGGCGGAGAATTTATTCTCTTGCTTAACGCCCTTCTCTGAGACGTACGGGCTCAGGGGTTATATATTGATGGATATCAAACGCATGGAGTGAATTGCCTGTGTGGCATGCCTAAGTGGCAATTGATCGAGGCTTCTGTTGAAAAGCAAAGTCTTGTGGTGATGATCAAAGCACGGCCTTTGTGGCGTAGCTTTGTGTAACGTTTACTTCGCGAGTTTCACACCCGGTATGAACCAAAAACGGGAGACGGACCTCAGGGAGGGCATGCGTTTCTTTCTAGTTAGAAGTGGCGTCAGTGGTTTTACACGCACTGACGAGTTTGAATTATGTGGTTGTTGCTGTTGCGAGGCGCCTCGGTTTGATCGGACGATCCGGGTCCGATGGAGTCATTCGTTGGCTCATTTACGCCCCATATAGCGGGGGAACGCATGTTCAGGGTTTAAGTTTAATCCACATCGGTGGACCGACCCTGTCGCTCCAAGGGCCCACCTGAGTCTGGGTCCTGAGGCTCGGGCTAGAGAGTCTCGAATCGGTTGAGGACGATCCCTGGCCTCGGTTCATAGATGGAAATCCAATTTCCAAATACGCCACTTTGCGATTTTGATTGTATAACCTATATATGGTGACATAGTGGTATGGGGCATTCATGCCTCCTATGATTGATACTTATGATTTGAAGTTGTTTTATACACTATGCACTTATAATAGTATCAAATGATTTGTTTTAAACGTATCAAGCATTCTTTAGCTGTTATAAGGGAAAACCCTATCCCCCGGCTTGCGTTGCATTGTGTGATAGGACCTGGGTCTTATAACAGCTTCATTTTTCTTTATTTAGCATTGCGCTGTTTGTTTTATTCTTGGGAGGAAACCCGTTCCGTGTTATACGGCGTGGTCCCTTGATTTACCTAACTTTAAAAATAAAGATTACTGTTTTTAGTTCTCACACCAGTCACATAACTGACCTGGAGTTTATTGTTTTGACCTAAACTCTGGGTGCTCCTATTTTGACACGGGCAGCTAGTAGTTTTGGTTTTGCAGATTTATATTCACAGGATCTTGGTTTACAGCTGGAACGATATCCGGAAAGCTTTGTATCCGTATATCTCCTTCTAGTTGTGTATTGTATTATTTTCCGCTGCTATGTGTTTAAATGTAATTTAAATCTCTGATATTTCTGTGTAATATTCATTCATACTCTGTATATTCTTGTATTCTGATGCATTGTTGTAATATACAGTGAAATGTTCTTTTGTATGCATTCTGTTGTGGCTTGTTCTCGAACTATCCGACGCTTTCCTTTACGGGGAAGTTACGGGTTTTTACATAATGGCTTTCTTAGCTTAGGAAAAAGAAGAGAGAATCCGCTTAAACCACCTCCAAACTCAAGCAAATCAAAGATCCATACTTCTCTCAACATGGCATTAAAAACCATGCAAGCTTCGTGGAGTTTGAAATCTATATACACTTATTTCTAGTAGAGGCCGACATATAAGGGGGAAGAGGAGGAGCTTTTGAAGTTAGTAGCTTACCCAACGACATAGCTTTGACTTTAGGAAGTTCCGATAGAGATCTAGGAGCTTTTGGTTGAGAATACTCTTAGTTTAATTAGCTAAAAGTAGATTTGATTTGCAAATGAATGCAAGTACATTTGGTTGATGTTTGGAATGTTTCATAATAAGTTATTATGGTTAATATGTGATGTATGACATGTTTAATGAAGTTATAATATAGTTCGTAGTAAATAAATTAGAGAAGATTGCACCTGGAAAACATATAGTCACTTATAGTTGATTATGTTCGTTTATGATTCAGAAGGTAATACAAGTTATTTATCTAAGATATATTCATATATGAATGTGTTGGATGCCATGGTTGTTTACATGATGTTTGCAAAGTCACGTAAAGACATGCCGATGAGCAATAGTGGATAAAACACTCTATTCATGAAAAGAAAAGAAACTGTGGAATCACGAAATTTTATCTCCTCGAAATTTGATTTGATAGGTAATAAAGATTCAATTTGACCTGTCATAATAATAATAAATATTTGATTTAACATGTAATAAAGATTTGATTTGACATTCCATAATAATAAATAGGGATTTGATTTGACTTATTATAATTATAAAGATTTGATTTGAAATGACATAATAAAGTAAATGAACAAAGGAGTATGCTGTGATTTCTAAGAGTACAATCTAGTACCACCTGTGAGGTCTAACCGGAAGTTTTCTTGTTAGGCGAAGGGTAGGAAAAACCAAAAGAAAAAGTCGAATATTTGACTACTTGTCATAATGAAGATATTGATTTGACTAGTTTTCATAATAAAGATACTGATTTGACCAGTCATCATAATAAAGATAACGATTTGACTAGTTATCACAATAAATGTAACAACCCTCCCGGAATGGGCTTAAATTTCGACCTAGAAAAGGCCCATTAAAACTTAGAGCCATTCTAAATGGGACATTGGTTCCTGTAAGGAATTACATTTGCATTGATAATATATATATTTGCACTTCTAATGGAAATCTCACATAGCGGGAAGAGAAAATATAATACTGAAATAAGATGTGCCACTTTATTAAAAATCATAGAATTCCAACACAACATTCAAGATTACGTTTGTTCCATAGGTACATCAATAGATTCATTCTCAAAGGCTTCTATAAGAAATGCAGTTAGGAACTAATAAAAGCTTAACAACTTTGTCCCCGTCTTCAGCCTCTATCATTATTTCGTCCATGGATTCTACCCACCTACAGACATGTTGGATACGTTAAGGAGAAGGGTCAGAACATAAAGTTCTGTGTGACTAAAATATGGTATTTACTTAAAGTTCATACCCTATATTTGTAGCAGGTTACATATGTCAAGGTATGTCTATGCAGCACACAACATTCACACAAACACCAAGTGTCTAACCAATAAGGTGGGTATCCAAGTCAATTGCTCAATAGTTTTTTTTAGGGTAAAGACCAAACGAGGCGGACATTCTCGGTCACTTATGGCCCTATTAAAGGTGGATTCTTATGATCTCTTATAACCCTGATGCTGACCCTAGCCTTTTAAGACCCAAGTCCTAATACGTCAAAGTTCTCAATTCTATACTCTCAATTGTAATATGAGAAGTAGTATTGCAAAAATTACTACTTAACTGATATTACAGTAGGACACCTATGTCACTTAAGACTTCCCTTATACAATTGGTGAGCATGCAATGACCCCATATCTTTTATATACCAATCCCGTCTCTAGTTAAGCCCCTATAAGCTTCTAGAGGAAGTGGACATCCCTTGTGAACTACCCTACTCTATTACCGCTTATGCCTAACCACTTTTAAGAAGGAGGACCCACAGACTTACTTCAAATCTAATAAGGGTTGGTCCCATGACTTGGTTCCTCTCCAAGAAATAAACCTTCGGAGGGCATCGTAGTCCTAAGCCTTAAGACCCAAATTAGATAAGAAGAGAGTCAGCCACTTAAGACCTTCTCAAGTGCAGTAAACTTCCTATTTTCACACACAATAGACTTATATGTATAGTTATATATACACACACACTAGACTCCCACATTAAACCGTACACCTATAGATGCTGGATATGCAGGGCGGTTCCGTGCAGGCTTCTACTATAAGTTGGTTTAACCTCATACCATCCCATTACACCCAGACCTCTCACATTAGTTGGGCCTACTTGTGGTTGTTGGATTTGTAGGTTGGTTCCGAGCAGGCTTATATCACAAATGGCAACTAACCTCATGTCTGTATGTCACATTTATACATGTTAAGCCATTCTATACACATAAGCAATCAACATATACGTGGGGACATTTCAAATTCAAGTTCTATCCTAATCGCACTTATTATGTTAATTACGTTGATTACGCTAACAAGTATAATAATTATAACGCATAAATAACACAATTGTTCGTAGGAATGAGAGAACGCTCTAACAAGGCAAAAACTATCACTTATCCTATGTTAAGGTATCAAAGTCTATTTCCATATTTTGACCGCTACATTTTAGGCTTAATGGCATAATAGCATAATAGCATAATAACAAATAACAGTGAATGGATAATACAACATACATACAAATTTCAACTGCATCCTAGGCTTATTGGAATGATTTCAATAATGGATCAAGAATAGAGTAAAATACACACATATATACATGTATATTTATAAGCTCCACTTTATCTAATTCACCCTTTTTTGTTGTATTGCACATAAAAACGTATATTTTCGATAGACTTCAAGTATGAATACGTTTAGGTCCAAAATAGAACCCAAACCTAATCAAGTCATGGATTAAACCAAATTTAAACCCTTTTAGGTTACAATCAAATATTTACATAAAGTAGAAATATAATACCCCTTTTATTCTCAATTCAATATTAAAATCAAAATCCACAAACCCAATAAACTGACAATTCTTACACAAACATGAAATAGAGGATTTAGGGGGTTTTGTATTGATGTTATCGTTGCCAAATCCTATTAGGCATTACTATCAACATGTTAATCTATTAAAAAATATGTTATGCCTAAGAAACACAATATTCCACTCACAGATCTAAAAGGAGGAACAATAGAATTCTTGTTGTAGATTCAGATCAGGATTCAGCCTTCGTGATTTACGTGCTCCAATCCTTCTAATATATATATATATATATATATATATATATATATATATATGTGTGTGTGTGTGTGTGTGTGTGTGTGTGCACACGTATATAAGAATCATATTTAGAATCTTATGCATACATAAAACTAAATTCCAGAATTTATACTAAAATCTTTATGAATTTAGATTAGAGAAAAGATAAGAATGGTAGTTAGGGGAATATAAGAGAAATTCCTAACCCTTCTGGAATTCAGCAATGACAGAAGGATGATATGGAGGTGGAGATAAAGAGAGTGACTAGGGTTTAGTTGTGAGGTTTGAGAGGCTATATATAGTCACTTGTGTAAGCGTGGGTCCTTAGATTATTTAGATGTAATTATGGCTATATATTTATATATACTCCCCTAAAAAAACCCAAACCAAACATAGAATAATTGGGTATTCCAGCCGTCAGGCGGCTGACTAGTGTCGACACCCCTTCTGGGGGCGGTCGACCTCCTGGTCGCTGAAATGCCCAATGAACGTACATACCGCCGAGGTGTTTAATTATATATTACGTTACTTTATTTGCTTTATACCTTTCCTTCCTTACAATATTCTATGTCCCCTCTATCTTATCCTCAGTTTGAAATTCAAACTCATCCTTATTTATTTTAATATATATTTTTGTTATATATATTACTCCTTTGATTATAATTTTTTTTTTTGCGTTTTACTGTCCAATTTCATTTGCTTGTAACTTCTTCATACTTTTACTGTTTTCAGCATATCATATATGAAAATGATTCAGAATTTCGCCACGAATCCAAAAGATTTTCGTAGCCAAATTCTTAAAGCTGCAAAAATCTCATTTTCCAACCTTATTATTAAATTATTTATTTTTATTTGTTGTTAATATTTATGTTTTTACGGGATGTTACATTATTCCCCCATTAAAATAGGTTTCATCTCAAAATATGTTTAAAGGGGAGAAAAACACAACCCGCTCGAAACATCCATGTTATTTTTAATTCATCCATAAACATCCATGACTCATAGTGGTTATGAACTGCAGACCCACTATAGCAAGCTCTATCTTAGTGTGTATGTAACATCCCGTATTTTCTGTGAGCATAAAAATAACAAATTAAAAAATAATTAATTAAAAAAAAGAATTAGGTAAAACGGGTTGCGCCATTGTGTTCGTCTCAGAATTCTGCTTGAGATAGAGTCCTAGTTTGCAAAAATCGGACTCCGTATGAAGAAGATATCTTTAAATTAAATATTGCAGCAAAACATGAGAAAAGAATAACATTTAGCATTGTTCTAAGGATTGTAAGCAAAAGACTTAGTAGCTCATTTGGTTGGAACATGTGACTTGCATACAAGGGGTACAGAGTTCGATCTCCGCCAGCGCCATATTTTTGTTTTAGGGGAATGGCTAAAGAAAAATGGCTTAGTGTGAATGCAGTTCAAAAAGTGGTTTAGTGTGAAAATGGTTAATTGGGAAGATATATATATATATATATATATATATATATATATATATGATGTGTACGCATCATGTGGCGTATGTGGCGCATTTTTTGTTGTCAAGGATTTTTTTTTTCCGTGGCCTTCTCTGATAGGATTTGTGACAAATTAAAGGTAAGAAAGATTTATGCATGTATAAATAGATATTTATATATATGGGCAATTAATGTATACAGTAAAGGAAGAATATGTAAAACTAATTTGTAGATGTGTGTTAATATGGCATTGATTTGGAAAATATGCGATTGACCTTGGTTTGTATATGTTTTTGTGCTAATTTGTCATTCATGATAATTGATATTAATTAAAAAAAATAAGTAGGCATTTATGTTCGATTGATTGTCATTTATGTTTATTTGATGATAATGTAATTAATCTTAATTTGTATGAATACTTATTTGTCACTTATGTCAATTAACATTAAAGAGAATATGATAATTTGTCACTTATGTTAATTGACAATAAAGAATAAAAGATGATCATTTGGTACATTAACGTTAAAGTAGAAGGTTATTAATACATTTGCTGAGTCGTTCCTGACCTGTTGCTGAGTCACTGGGATAACTCTATCTAGTCTAGACGGTTCTGATTGCTCCTATGTGATCCAATGGCCTATATTAATCTAAATCTCTATAAAAGCAACCTAATCCTCAACCCTAAATCACACTAATTCATTCCAAGAGCCATCGTACCGTCATACTCAACCTAGGATAGCCACCATTCTTTCTCAATTAAAAAGAAAACTAGAAAGCTACGAAGTGAATCAAATCTAAATTAAAAGAATGACTAATCTACATCAAAAGAAAGCTATTCAGCTTCAGAAAACAGATTTCAGAAAAACAAGACTTGCCTATATTTTGTAAGTACAGTTATATTTCCGATTTAAACATTAATTGGAAGACATACCTTGTAAGAAACTGATATTAGAACGGTGCCCATTAGTTTATCTATGTGGATTCATGTTTATTCATGTGATTTTCCTATGTTATATTCTTGTATTGAAACTACTAGATGATACATATATATATTTATATGAAATTATCATGTTTTTTAATTTCCCTATGTCATATTCTTGTGATGAAACTAATTGGGATTGATGTTCTCATGTAGTATGTTTGTGGTTTTTATATGTTTTGTAACAACTCGTATTTCGATAACATGTTAAAACGAGAATCAAGGCAGAATTTAATTTTAAATTCTGAATCAAGTAAAACGGGTTATGCCATTGCGTTCGTCTCGGAAAAATACGCGAAATAGAGTCCGAAATTTTGTAAATCGGAGTCTGTATGACCCGGTTAAGGCCCAAAGAAGTTTTCGGGAAATTTGAATTTCGAAACATGCAGAGATGGGGCCAGGCGGGAAAATTCCCGCCCAGACAAGTCGACTTGGCTGTCGACAGGGCTGTCGACTTGCAAGTCGACAGGCATGTCGACAGGCAAGTCGACAGGGCTGTCGACTTGCCCTGTCGGTTGATTCTGGCCTGGTGCACCTATTTTCTATCTTGGCTAGGTTTTTGGGCCTGGTTTGAAATCTGACGGTTCAGGTTGGTCCTAGGGTTAATCTAAGGGTCCTAACTAGCCTAATCTTCTATAAATAAGCCCCTAACCTACCCCTAAACCCTCATTATTCACCCATGTAACTAAACTATGGCCAAATTTCTACTCTCATGGCCTCCACTCAACTATCCTAGCCTCCACTTCATTTCTATGAAAGGTTTCATGATCTTGAGAGTGTTAGAGAGTCCCTATGTTAGTATGAGAGCTTCTCAAGTTGATTCCAAGGCAAAAGCTTTGATCTTTGTTCATAAAGATGGTGTTTTTGTTGATTTGGAGCATCCATCTTTGGGTTTTTGGGTGATGGCATGCATAGGCTTCATTACAAGCTTTAGTTTAATCGATTTAGGCCTTCATAGCAATGTAAGCCCTTCCCTACTCTTAGATATTAACTATGAAGTTAAATGTTCATGTATAAAGTTTGGGTTTGATCCTTGAGAATGATGCATGCTAACATGTTATGCAAGTTTATGAAGTCATTATCTTGATCTTATGAGCAAAAAGCTACAACCTTTATGTTGAAATGTTGCATTATGCAACATGAGAACCTTCATAATCTTCTTGTCAACTTGCATATGAAATCATAACCCTTATATGATGATATATGCGAGTTACTAGTCATCATTCTATGTCTTTAGTCACCATGATTCGTTTATGTGCCAAGTTTGGGTTTATGCATGTTTTTGAGGTGTAAGAATGTAACATGCAAGCTAATGAACACATTTGTGCCTCATTTGCCACCATGATTAACTTGTGGCTTAATACCCATTTTTGTCATTCCTTTGCCAAGTCTCTTCTTTTAATCCATTACGTTGTTGCGAACGTATATGCGAGTTTAAAAGCGTTGGGTTATGTTATGGGTAATTTCTAATGACATGAAAATACAACTTGAAAACATGACTTGAAATATAACATGGAAGTTGACATGTAAGTATGCATAAAAACACAAGCTTGGGAATTTACCTATTAAGTTAGGTCTACCCTTTGGGAATTTACCTATTAAGTTAGGTCTACCCAAATGCTTGAGAAACTTGTAACATGTTTTGGAAACATAAGGAACGTGATACTTAGATAATATAAGTGTGGCCAACTCGAGGTTGGGTTGAGTTTGCAACGTAAAACTACCCGGAACCGACCGGCCTAACTAGTAGTTGCAAATAATAGGACCCAATGTGAGAAGTTGGTCATGTTGTGCTTGAACCTGAGGTTAGACCAAGTTCTGGTGTAAAGCTACCCGGAACCGACCGGCTTAACTAGTAACCACAACAAAGTCTAATGTGAGAGGTTGGGGTGCATTAAGTAATTAATGTCACATGATAGGGTTAAGTTAATTTGATTAATAACTCTTAACCAAATATGACATGGATAAAGGGGTTAAGTAAATTGATTAGGCTAATGATACTTAGCAAAACATGACAAGGTTGGGTAGGTTAAGTGATTTGATTTGCCTAATGACACTTAACCATTTTTATACGACTAGTGGACAAGGATTAAGTTAACCAATACTTAATCAATCCAACATGATAACTTGATAAGGTTAAGTGGGATCGGGTTTGATTTCTTAATGACACTTAACCATGCAAAATGATTAGGGGACGGGGTTAAGTAATTTACACTTAACTAATCCGACTTGGTAATTAGATGGGGTTAAGTAATTAAGGCTTAACTAACCTAACCACGGTAATTAGATGGGGTTAAGTGATCCACACTTAACTAATCTAAACACGGTAATTAGATGGGGTTAAGTGATCCACACTTAACTAATCTAAACACGGTAATTCGATGGGGTTAAGTTAAACACTTAACCAATTTAAACTTGGGAATTCAATAAGGTTAAGTAACCAATACTTAACCAACTTAACGTGATAATTTAATGGGGTTAAGCAACTTATACTTAAACAATTATACATGATGACTTGATGGGGGTTAAGTAACCTACACTTAACCAATCTAATACGCGGACTTGATAAGGTTAAGTCACAAGACCTTTTTAGAATATACTTAACCATTGTAGTACGATTAGAGGATGGGGTTAAGCCAACCTATACTTAACCAATCCGACTCGATAATTTGATGGGATTAAGATAATCTATGCTTAATCGATCTAGCAAGGTAATCCGATAGGATTAAGGTAAGCTAGTACTTGACCAATTTGACTTGATAGGGTTAAGTCATGAGCCTCTGGGTACACTTAACCAACTTGTAGGACTAAGTCTTGAACTTAAATACTTAGCCAATCTTTGACGTGATTCATGGGCGGGTTAAGTCATGGACTTGAATGATAACACTTAACCCAATAAACAAACCCTAGCTAGAAGAACTAGGTAGAAAACCGTGGTTAATCAAGGATAACGGGAAAGGAAGCTAAGTGGTAAACCTTAGTTAAGGGTAACTAAGTAATAATTCTTAGCTAAGGACATAGGAATAATTCTCAAAGCGATGAGTAACCTGATACGGTAGGTCATCGCTTAGTATACGAGGAGGAGCAAGCTATCTGACTTGGATAAAAGCTCCAGCGCACTGGGTGCCGAAGTGGACGCTTCGGGGGACGTGAGGATATTCTTGGGATCCCTCTGTGGGCTGCCAGGTAATTATACTAGGCCCATGAGAGGTTAAGGTCTACGTTAGAAGGACCAAGAGTATGCCTTGGTTGCTATGCGAGCGACCTAAAGACTGGGATGGATTAGCGTGGAGTCGACGATTCTTGTTTTTGCCCTGGATAGCGCATCGCCGACTACCTACCATCTTTAGTCAATCGTGTACGTGCGGAAAGGCAGGGAACCCCCAACAGACCATGTGCTTGCTATCGAGTCATGGGTGAGGTTGGCCCGTAGGAATGTGGGCTATAGTGGGGCCGGGGAGTGGTTCTTATACATGATTTTTCTTGGATTGCCTTTCAGTAGTTGAGGGAGGGGTCACGTGGGACCATAGCCACGGGTACAAAAACAGACCTTGATATCTGCATCGGCAGACGATTTAAAGCTCCCGACCGAGTTCCGTATTTCTTGATTTGCCCTAGCACGGAACTCGGATGGCACATTGGGGAACATGTGCATCTAGACATGGAAAAACGATTCACGATACATACGTGGGATCAAGGGCGCGGTTGACGGGTGGCGTAATCCCTAGTGGTCCTAGGTGGCCAAAACCCAAACCGAGACACGGAAACGTTCATTAGGTAGCATAATCCCTAGCGGTCCTAGGTGGCATAAATCCTAAGTGGACGCGCGATAGTTCATGGTAAGGAAACACAACTAGATCCAGGGTTGCAGTCCAAAACAACTTCAAGGATAAACCGTTTACATGGGAAAGCCCGTATAGCCTACGGCAAAGGACTGAACTTATACATGGAAAGAAACATATGAGTTGAGTAACCTATATATGCGGCATATTAGGTTGACATGGACCGTTACACGACTTTTGAGTAAGGGTCATTCACGGATAGCACGTAATACAGTTGGGGTACTAGTACGGTAGGTGCAGAGCGGATATAGAGGATAGATGCCATGGGACGTTATACGTGATAGATATCTTGGGATATTATACTTGATAGGAACCTGACGATGTGATACCTTGTTTTGTCTTGACATCGTAATTTATCATGACATCTAAGTTTGTCTGAGTTCTGTAGTTCATCCTGTTATTTTGATTTAGCTTATCTATCTTGTTATCATGCTTATGTTCATCTAAGTTTCTCATGTCAGTTAACTTTACTAGTTTTTATACTAATAGTAGATAGGGCTTACTCAGTCTTTTTGACTGACCCGTTTTGTTTCGCCTCTTTTCTTCCGTTTCCCCCCCCCCCAAGGTTACAGGGAGGAAACACTGCTGTTTAGTTCAGACTTCTTCTGCTTGAAGGTCATCATGGATGGTTTGGACTTTTCCTGGCTATGGCTACTTTACTGTTTTTATTTGGGGAATAATTTATGAAAAAGTCTTTATGCTTCTTTACTATTGCAAGACAGGTTTTGATGTACTCTGATGTAAAAGGCTTTAGACCTTATGTATTCATGTTTATGAAAGTTCGATTTTACTTCCGCTATTTTATATGTTCTGTCTTGTGATATTTCTGTGCGTGTTTACCAATAATGCCCCTCTAAAGCTAGTGCGTTCCTTTGCGAGTGACCCTAGCGGAGGCGGGGTGTTACATTTGGTATCAGAGCAGAAGGTTACCAGACTGGGCAAAAGTTTTTAAAACCCTCTGAAAACTATTTGGAAAACCGTTTATAAAGAAGCATTTTTTCAAGAAAAGTTTGTTTTAAAAAGGCTATTCCCCAAAAGCCATTAGCACCATCCTTTGATTCCTTGATTAAATCTCGTTTCCTTTCTTTCCTCCATCTGTGGTCACAGTAGTTCTCACTGTGACTAATCTTTGTCTAGCCACGTAGGTGTTTCACGTACGATGGAGGTGGTTCTCGAGAGACCCATTGCCGTGTTACAAGAAAGGATAATAAAGAGCAAGGGTAAAGGATACGAGTTTAAGGATGAGCAACTTATTGGTATGGCTCAACCCAGAATGAGAGAGAAAGGTGAACAATGAAACCCATGACAAGAGAGTACCTTTGGCATGGTGAAACGGGGCGGATAGTTAAGTATCATGGGACAAGGACAAGATCATCGGGAGGGCAGTAGTATGCTCTCATTTCTAGGGTACCTCGGAAGGAGGGTAACGATCTTGTTAAAGGTTTAGCTTTTCTTCTCTATCATCCCGTTAGGACTTTGGTTTGATCATCGTATCATTTAAGTCTGCTTCGATAGTTGAGTCTCTGCACCTTAAGTACTAGCGAAATAGAGAATCCCATTTTTGTCTCAAGTCCTGTGGAGAATCGGTCCATTTATTCATGACTTGTTTTGGATTTGAGAATGGCATGCCTCGGTTATGGATGCATTCTAGGGATGAAGTGGTTATCCAGTAAGGGGTGCCACTCTCGGTTTTGATAGAAGGGTAGTTAGACTCTTGACTAGCCTTGGTAATACCCTCGAAGTCTCGTGGAACCTTTTGGGTTCGGTCATGATTAGTTACCTAGAATCCCTTGATACCTTTATTGGAAATTCGAAGCCCGATCGAGTGGTGTTCGCCGATAAGACGGATGGTTTATTTCACTTATGCATGGGTTATGGAAATCACCCTAGTAAGTGCACTTGATAACCCGGTTGGCATCTGTTTACTTTCAAGAGAAAGTTCTACTATGTGGAATACCTTATGGTACGAGGTCCGAGATTCACTAGTGAATTTTGGAAGGCTTGCATGAGATCATGAGTACGCAGTCATGTTTGCGTCAAGTATTCTAGAAAGAGGATAAGTGCAAGTGGAACGAGAGGCGACGAAGAAATGAGTTCCAGCTCATGTTATGGAAACAGGAAATAAGAAGCTACGAAATCGCGAAGTTAAAAGACGGTCAAGGCACAATGGAATTGAGCTCAAGGAAGTACGACTTTGATGGTCAAAGACTAGATACGCGCATGATATCTCTTTTTGGGAGTATCTCCTTGATCCCTGTTTCTGTAGAGCTTACTTATAGGCTATCTTTTGTGGACACCCTCTCGGTCCTATTTTCTGTTACAAACCCCGTAAGGAGTTTGCCTTGTTTATCTTCTCGACCCTGTTTCAGGGAATCCTCGGTAGAACCCTATGGATGCAAACATGTATTTGAAACATGTTATGATTGATATGGTTGCAAGTGGTTGCTCGTGGATGCGCGAATATACATTAGACACTAGCTCGACTCGGTCACATTTCATATTGCATATGCACGAGTATTTATACTTGTTCATAGATGAAATCGAATGTGTTATCATGCGGTTGTTGCATATGAATGAATGATTGTGCACGCATATAGCATCTATATGACTAGGACTATTTGCATACATGTTGGATTCATGGCACTTAACATATCTTGCATTAGAAAGATCATTCAGGCCTGATCATTAGCATTAGCTAAGTAACATGTACACACACGTTTTGCATATATTCATATAGCATTAGAAATCATCTAAGGACAATGATTGCTTGTGGATGATGTTTTGAGTAGATGGATGATGGATGGTAGGATATGTTCTTCCTAACTTGGAGATTTCGGGGACGAAATCCTAAAAGGTGGGGAGAATGTAACAACTCGTATTTCGATAACATGTTAAAACGAGAATCAAGGCAGAATTTAATTTTAAATTCTGAATCAAGTAAAACGGGCTATGCCATTGCGTTCGTCTCGGAAAAATACGCGAAATAGAGTCCGAAATTTTGTAAATCGGAGTCCGTATGACCCGGTTAAGGCCCAAAGAAGTTTTCGGGAAATTTGAATTTCGAAACATGCAGAGATGGGGCCAGGCGGGAAAATTCCCGCCCAGACAAGTCGACTTGGCTGTCGACAGGGCTGTCGACTTGTAAGTCGACAGGCATGTCGACAGGCAAGTCGACAGGGCTGTCGACTTGCCCTGTCGGTTGATTCTGGCCTGGTGCACCTATTTTCTATCTTGGCTAGGTTTTTGGGCCTGGTTTGAAATCTGACGGTTCAGGTTGGTCCTAGGGTTAATCTAAGGGTCCTAACTAGCCTAATCTTCTATAAATAAGCCCCTAACCTACCCCTAAACCCTCGTTATTCACCCATGTAACTAAACTATGGCCAAATTTCTACTCTCATGGCCTCCACTCAACTATCCTAGCCTCCACTTCATTTCTATGAAAGGTTTCATGATCTTGAGAGTGTTAGAGAGTCCCTATGTTAGTATGAGAGCTTCTCAAGTTGATTCCAAGGCAAAAGCTTTGATCTTTGTTCATAAAGATGGTGTTTTTGTTGATTTGGAGCATCCATCTTTGGTTTTTTGGGTGATGGCATGCATAGGCTTCATTACAAGCTTTAGTTTAATCGATTTAGGCCTTCATAGCAATGTAAGCCCTTCCCTACTCTTAGATATTAACTATGAAGTTAAATGTTCATGTAGAAAGTTTGGGTTTGATCCTTGAGAATGATGCATGCTAACATGTTATGCAAGTTTATGAAGTCATTATCTTGATCTTATGAGCAAAAAGCTACAACCTTTATGTTGAAATGTTGCATTATGCAACATGAGAACCTTCATAATCTTCTTGTCAACTTGCATATGAAATCATAACCCTTATATGATGATATATGCGAGTTACTAGTCATCATTCTATGTCTTTAGTCACCATGATTCGTTTATGTGCCAAGTTTGGGTTTATGCATGTTTTTGAGGTGTAAGAATGTAACATGCAAGCTAATGAACACATTTGTGCCTCATTTGCCACCATGATTAACTTGTGGCTTAATACCCATTTTTGTCATTCCTTTGCCAAGTCTCTTCTTTTAATCCATTACGTTGTTGCGAACGTACATGCGAGTTTAAAAGCGTTGGGTTATGTTATGGGTAATTTCTAATGACATGAAAATACAACTTGAAAACATGACTTGAAATATAACATGGAAGTTGACATGTAAGTATGCATAAAAACACAAGCTTAGGAATTTACCTATTAAGTTAGGTCTACCCTTTGGGAATTTACCTATTAAGTTAGGTCTACCCAAATGCTTGAGAAACTTGTAACATGTTTTGGAAACATAAGGAACGTGATACTTAGATAATATAAGTGTGGCCAACTCGAGGTTGGGTTGAGTTTGCAACGTAAAACTACCCGGAACCGACCAGCCTAACTAGTAGTTGCAAACAATAGGACCCAATGTGAGAAGTTGGTCATGTTGTGCTTGAACCTGAGGTTAGACCAAGTTGTGGTGTAAAGCTACCCGGAACCGACCGGCTTAACTAGTAACCACAACAAAGTCTAATGTGAGAGGTTGGGGTGCATTAAGTAATTAATGTCACATGATAGGGTTAAGTTAATTTGATTAATAACTCTTAAC
The DNA here is from genome assembly GCA_030737875.1 of Allium sativum. Taxonomy (NCBI): domain Eukaryota; kingdom Viridiplantae; phylum Streptophyta; class Magnoliopsida; order Asparagales; family Amaryllidaceae; genus Allium; species Allium sativum. The sequence goes on from CM060912.1 coordinate 507,428,214, forward strand.
CAAATATGACATGGATAAAGGGGTTAAGTAAATTGATTAGGCTAATGATACTTAGCAAAACATGACAAGGTTGGGTAGGTTAAGTGATTTGATTTGCCTAATGACACTTAACCATTTTTATACGACTAGTGGACGAGGATTAAGTTAACCAATACTTAATCAATCCAACATGATAACTTGATAAGGTTAAGTGGGATCGGGTTTGATTTCTTAATGACACTTAACTATGCAAGATGATTAGGGGACGGGGTTAAGTAATTTACACTTAACTAATCCGACTTGGTAATTAGATGGGGTTAAGTAATTAAGGCTTAACTAACCTAACCACGGTAATTAGATGGGGTTAAGTGATCCACACTTAACTAATCTAAACACGGTAATTAGATGGGGTTAAGTAATCCACACTTAACTAATCTAAACACGGTAATTCGATGGGGTTAAGTTAAACACTTAACCAATTTAAACTTGGGAATTCAATAAGGTTAAGTAACCAATACTTAACCAACTTAACGTGATAATTTAATGGGGTTAAGCAACTTATACTTAACCAATTATACATGATGACTTGATGGGGGTTAAGTAACCTACATTTAACCAATCTAATACGCGGACTTGATAAGGTTAAGTCACAAGACCTTTTTAGAATATACTTAACCATTGTAGTACGATTAGAGGATGGGGTTAAGCCAACCTATACTTAACCAATCCGACTCGATAATTTGATGGGATTAAGATAATCTATGCTTAATCGATCTAGCAAGGTAATCCGATAGGATTAAGGTAAGCTAGTACTTGACCAATTTGACTTGACAGGGTTAAGTCATGAGCCTCTGGGTACACTTAACCAACTTGTAGGACTAAGTCTTGAACTTAAATACTTAGCCAATCTTTGACGTGATTCGTGGGCGGGTTAAGTCATGGACTTGAATGATAACACTTAACCCAATAAACAAACCCTAGCTAGAAGAACTAGGTAGAAAACCGTGGTTAATCAAGGATAACGGGAAAGGAAGCTAAGTGGTAAACCTTAGTTAAGGGTAACTAAGTAATAATTCTTAGCTAAGGACATAGGAATAATTCTCAAAGCGATGAGTAACCTGATACGGTAGGTCATCGCTTAGTATACGAGGAGGAGCAAGCTATCTGACTTGGATAAAAGCTCCAGCGCACTGGGTGCCGAAGTGGAAGCTTCGGGGGACGTGAGGATATTCTTGGGATCTCTCTATGGGCAGCCAGGTAATTATACTAGGCCCATGAGAGGTTAAGGTCTGCGTTAGAAGGACCAAGAGTATGCCTTGGTTGCTATGCGAGCGACCTAAAGACTGGGATGGATTAGCGTGGAGTCGAGGATTCTTGTTTTTGCCCTGGATAGCGCATCGCCGACTACCTACCATCTTTAGTCAATCGTGTACGTGCGAAAAGGCAGGGAACCCCCAACAGAACATGTGCTTGCTATCGAGTCATGGGTAAGGTTGGCCCGTAGGAAAGTGGGCTATAGTGGGGCCGGGGAGTGGTTCTTATACATGATTTTTCTTGGATTGCCTTTCAGTAGTTGAGGGAGGGGTCACGTGGGACCATAGCCACGGGTACAAAAACAGACCTTGATATCTGCATCGGCAGACGATTTAAAGCTCCCGACCGAGTTCCGTATTTCTTGATTTGCCCTGGCACGGAACTCGGATGGCACATTGGGGAACATGTGCATCTAGACATGGAAAAACGATTCACGATACATACGGAGGATCAAGGGCGCGGTTGACGGGTGGCGTAATCCCTAGTGGTCCTAGGTGGCCAAAACCCAAACCGAGACACGGAAACGTTCATTAGGTAGCATAATCCCTAGCGGTCCTAGGTGGCATAAATCCTAAGTGGACGCGCGATAGTTCATGGTAAGGAAACACAACTAGATCCAGGGTTGCAGTCCAAAACAACTTCAAGGATAAACCGTTTACATGGGAAAGCCCGTATAGCCTACGACAAAGGACTGAACTTATACATGGAAAGAAACATATGAGTTGAGTAACCTATATATGCGGCATATTAGGTTGACATGGACCGTTACACGACTTTTGAGTAAGGGTCATTCACGGATAGCACGTAATACAGTTGGGGTACTAGTACGGTAGGTGCAGAGCGGATATAGAGGATAGATGCCATGGGACGTTATACGTGATAGATATCTTGGGATATTATACTTGATAGGAACCTGACGATGTGATACCTTGTTTTGTCTTGACATCGTAATTTATCATGACATCTAAGTTTGTCTGAGTTCTGTAGTTCATCCTTTTATTTTGATTTAGCTTATCTATCTTGTTATCATGCTTATGTTCATCTCAGTTTCTCATGTCAGTTAACTTTACTAGTTTTTATACTAATAGTAGATAGGGCTTACTCAGTCTTTTTGACTGACCCGTTTTGTTTCGCCTCTTTTCTTCCGTTTCCCCCCCAGGTTACAGGGAGGAAACACTGCTGTTTAGTTCAGACTTCTTCTGCTTGAAGGTCATCATGGATGGTTTGTACTTTTCCTGGCTATGGCTACTTTACTGTTTTTATTTGGGGAATAATTTATGAAAAAGTCTTTATGCTTCTTTACTATTGCAAGACAGGTTTTTATGTACTCTGATGTAAAAGGCTTTAGACCTTATGTATTCATGTTTATGAAAGTTCGATTTTACTTCCGCTATTTTATATGTTCTGTCTTGTGATATTTCTGTGCGTGTTTACCAATAATGCCCCTCTAAAGCTAGTGCGTTCCTTTGCGAGTGACCCTAGCGGAGGCGGGGTGTTACATGTTTACATGAAGCCATCATGTTTGTTGATTTTCCTAAGTTATGCCATATGCAAGTTCATGAGGCTAAGCTATGTTCACATAATCCTATATGTCTAAATTCACATGACTTTATGATTAGATCTACATATATGTTAATTTAAACATGTTTATGTGATATATATATAAGTTAGATCCATATATGTTATCTAACCTAGGTGATTCCCTTATGCTATGTTGCACACAAGTTGTTAGGCTAAATAATGTCGTACAACCTTATATATTTAGATCTACAACCTTACATGTTTAGATCTATGTTAAGTAGTTCCAATCCCATGCAAGTTCATCCTTACATGCCCAAGTCTAGTTTGTGTAGATCTGTGTAAAGTTCACATGCTTATGATTCATGCAAGTTTATTATCATATGCCAAATTTATATATCGCATTTTTTTATGCTTTTGAAATATTACATGCTCTATGCTTTTCCCATTTTTATGAGCTAGGCAAAATCTTGAACCTAACACTATATGTAATTTTGCGAACGTACAACGGGGGTAACGTTGGGGAAAACATGAAATTAAATGTAATTGGCAATTTGTCACATAAGCATGTAAATATATAGTGGCATGAATTGGTATAATTTATATACCATTAGGCTTGGACATAATTAAATATGTGACTTGAAAACTTGAAGAAAAATTTACATACATACTTGACATAAATGACAAATATGTAAAGTTAGTAAAAGACGAATATGCCTAACCCGAGGTTAGACTGAGTTGTGGTGTAAAACTGCCCGGAACCTACTGACATATCCAGTGACCAAACAATACCTGTCTAATGTGGGTGGTTAGTGCATCAAGCCCAGAAAATTCCGAGGTTAGACTAAGTTGTGGTGTAAACCTGCCCGGAACCGACCGGCACATCCAGTAACCACAACAATATCTGTTTAATGTGCGTGGTTAGTGCTTTAATTAATTAAAGCTCATGAACAATCAAGCTAGAATAGTAAGGTTGAGTAATTAAGGAAACACTTAACCAACTTAACATGTTAACAAGACAAGATTTGTGGGGGTTAAGTAACTAAGGAAACACTTAACCACTATAACATGTTAACTAGACAAGTGGCTAAGGTTAAGTAAATGTTAACCGTTATAACATGTTAATAGACTAGAAGGTGGGGTTAAGTAAATTTAGAACACTTAACCGATCTAACATGTTAACCAAACCAGAAGATGGGGTTAAGTACACTTAGAACACTTAACCATTATAGCATGAATTGGGTTAAGTTAATGAGAAACACTTAACCAATATAACCTGATAAACGAGTAAGGTTAAGGAACACTTAAACAATTTAACTTGATATATGGGTGGGTTAAGTCAACGTGAACCGCTAGTTAACACTTAACCAATTTGACTTGATATATGGGTTGGTTAAGTCAACGTAAACTGTTGGATAACACTTAACCAATTCAACATGACAAGTGAATGGATTAAGTTAACTTGAGTTAACTGATGACACATAACCAATCCAACATGACGAGAAAGAGAACTAAGTAGTAAACCTTAGTTAAGAGGACTAAGTTGTAAACCTTAGTTAAGAAAACAGATGATTTAGGAAACCAAGAAGTAAACCTTAGTTAAGAGAACTAAGTAGTAAACCTTAGTCAAGAAAGCCAAGCAGAACACGAGGAGGAGCGAACGTCCATCTGATCATGAAGAAGGCTCCAACGAACTGGGTTACGAAGCACGCGGCTTCGAGGGGACGTGAGGGTACTCTTGGTATCTCTCTGTGAGGTTGCAGATGATCCTCTTGGGCTCACAAAGGTTAAGGTCTGCGTTAGAAGAGCCAAGGGTATGCCTTGGTTGCAATAATAAGGCAACCTAAAGACTAGGATGCACCAGCATGATTCGGCGAGACCAGTTTTTTCCCTGTGATAGCAACTCGTCGTCTACCTACCATCTTGAGTCAATCGAGTACGTAAAGCGGAAAGGCGGAGAACTCCAACAGACCATATACTTGCAATCTAGTTATGGGTGAGGTTTGGCCAATAGGTTTGTGGGGGCATAGAGGGCCTGCGTATAGTTCTCATTCTTGTTTTTCTTGGGTGCCCTTCATTTGTTAGTTGAGGGAGGGGTCTAGTGGGACCACAGCCATTGTAAAATCTGACCTTAGTATATGCAATCGGCAGATATCTAAAAGCTCCCGACTGAGTTCCGTGTTTCTTGATTAGCCCTGCCACGAGACTCGGGTCGCACATATAGAGGACATGTGCATCTAGACATCGATAACGATTCACGACACATACGTGGGGAAAGTCTTGGAACATACACCGCTCTGGGTAGTGTGTCCTCGACTAGGGGGCATCGGTCGATCGGTTGCATAATCCCTAGTTGGACCTAGATCGTGTAAACCCTGAATCCGAGGAGCGTTCAATAGGTAGCATAAACCCCATTGGCCCTGGGTAGCATAAACCCTGGTTGAATCTAGGAAGCGTTCGATAAGTAAACCATAGTTGGATCTAGGTAACACTCGATGGATAAGGGACTGCATACACAATAAAAAGGGGATCATTTTATCATGAACACACGATGCTAGTGGGTGCAGAGAAATAGAAGTGGGTGCGATAGCCAATTCCGTTAATCTTACCTTGTCTTGTTTTAGGATTATCTTATCGCTATGGTATGGTTCTAAGTTCAGTTTGTTCATGTCATAGTCCTTTTCTTGTTTACATGCTGAAGTATAACTGGACTTACCAGACTTATGACCTAGTTTGTTTTCGCCTGTTTTCATCAGTCCCCCCCAGGTAGCCAGGGAGGGAATAGCTTAGTTCATTTTGGACCGTTACTCTTTTCGAGCTTGAAGATTCTTTGACGCGTTGCTTTGAACTCCATTTTCTACTGCTATGGCTGGCTCATGCTTTATTGGGGAATATCATTGTCAGTTTATGCTTCTTTATTTTAAACAAGACAGATGCTTTGTTGTAATTAGTATTGGTGTTGTAAAACAGTCTTTGTACAATTTGTTTTTAATCAATAAAGATTATTTATTTTCCGCTGCTTTATTTGTCTGTCTTGTAAGTTTTCTGCATCTTGTACCAAAAATGCTCCACCAAAGTTAAGGCGCTCCCTTTGTGAGTGACCTTAACGGAGGTGGGGTGTTTCACTTGGTATCAGACCTGAAGGGTACCAGATCAGATAAAAGATTTGAAAAATTATTTTCAAAACAGTTTTAAAAGAAGCATTTTCAAAAGAAAGGTTTTGTTTTAAAGGTATATTCCCCAAAGCCATATGCATTATCTTTTGATCCTCTATTTGAATCCTTGTTTCGTTCTTTCCTGTGTCTCCGGGGCTCCTGGCTTTCTAGGAGGTAACCTCATCGCGTCATGGTTCTGTAGGCTTGATAAGACTATGACACCTGTCAAAGGGCGAAGAAGTGCCCAACTTACATGTATAGCTGCAGTAGTTTCACAAGGATGGCAAAGATGAGAATAAGGGAGTTATCCTTTAGGTATATCCTCTCGGTCCTATCCTCAATCCTTAGGTAGAAGCCAATGGATGTAAACATGTGTTTGAGACATGTTATGTTTGATGGTTGCAAGTGGATGCAAGTGGTTGCTAGTGATTTCCAATAGACGCACATACACACACATTAGGCACTAGATCGACTCAATCACTTACATATTGCATATGGATGTGTGCATTTTTTTATAGATGCAATATGTTTGTCTCATCACATGGATATTGCATATTGGTGGTGGTTGTGCACACATATAGAATTTATATGTATCATTAGGATTCTTTTGAATACATATTGGATACATGGCACAGAGATATATTGCATTAAGGAGGCCAACTGAATCAGTTGATCGCCTGATTTCTACATAAGGATATTGGGACATATACACACACTTTTGTATATGTTCATTTGGCATTAGAAATCTTTTGAGGACAATGGATGCCTGTGATTGGTGGCTGAGTAAATGGATGATTGGATGGTAGGATATACATTCTTCTTAACTTGAAGATTTCGGGGACGAAATCCTTTAAGGAGGGTAGAATGTAACACATCGTATTTTCTATGAGCATAAAAATAACAAATTAAAGAATAATTAATTTGAAAAAAAAGAATTAGGTAAAATGGGTTGCGCCATTGCGTTCGTCTCGGAATTCTTCTTGAGACAGAGTCCGAGCTTACGAAAATCGGACTCCGTATGAAGAAGATATCTTTAAATTAAATATTGCAGCAAAACATGAGAAAAGAATAACATTTAGCATTGTTCTAAGGATTGTAAGCAAAAGACTTAGTAGCTCATTTGGTTGGAACATGTGACTTGCATAAAAGGGGTACAGAGTTCGATCCCTGCCAGCCCCATATTTTTATTTTAAGGGAATGGCTAAAAAAATTTGGCTTAGTGTGAACGTAGTTCAAAAAGTGGTTTAGTGTGAAAATGGTTAATTGGGAAGATATATATATATATATATGACGTGTACGCATCATGTGGCGTACTTGGCGCATTTTTGGTTGTCAAGGATTGATTTTTTTTTCGTGGCCTTCTCTGATAGGATTTGTGACAAATTAAAGGTAAGAAAGATTTATGCATGTATAAATATATATATATATATATATATGGGAAATTAATGTATACAGTAAAGGAAGAATACGTAAAACTAATTTGTAGATGTGTGTTAATAAGGCATTGATTTGGAAAATATGTGATTGACCTTGGTTTGTGTATGTGTTTGTGCTAATTTGTCATTCATGATAATTGATATTAATTAAAAAGAAATATAAATATATATATATATATATTAAGTAGGCATTTATGTTCGATTGATTGTCAATTATGTTTATTTGATGATAATGTAATTAATCTTAATTTGTATGAATACTTATTTATCACTTATGTCAATTAACATTAAAGAGAATATGATAATTTGTCACTTATGTTAATTGACAATAAAGAATAAAAGATGATCATTTGGTACATTAAGGTTAAAGTAAAAGGTTATTAACACATTTGTTGAGTCATTCCTGACCTGTTGTTGAGTCATTCCTGACCTGTTGTTGAGTCATTCCCGACCTGTTGCTGAGTCACTGGGATAACTCTATCTAGTCTAGATGGTTCTGATTGCTCCTATGTGATCCAATGGCCTATATTAATCTAAATCTCTATAAAAGCAACCTAATCCTCAACCCTAAATCACACTAATTCATTCCAAGTGTCGTCATACCGCCATACTCAACCTAGGATAGCCACCATTCTCTCTCAACTAAAAAGAAAACTAGAAAGCTACAAAGTGAATCAAATCTAAATTAAAAGAACGACTAATCTACATCAAAGGAAAGCTATTCAGCTTCAGAAAACAGATTTCAGAAAAACAAGACATGTCTATATTTTGTAAGTACAGTTATATTTTCGATTTAAACATTAATTGGAAGTCATGCCTTGTAAGAAACTGATACTAGAACGGTGCCTATTAGTTTATCTATGTGGATTCATGTGATTTTCCTATGTTATATTCTTGTATTGAAACTACTAGATGATACATACATATATATATATATACACACATATATATATATACATGAAATTATCATGTTTTGTAATTTCCCTATGTCATATTCTTGTGATGAAACTAATTGGGATTGATGTTCTCATGTAGTATGTTTGTGGTTTTTATATGTTTACATGAAGCCATCATGTTTGTTGATTTTCCTAAGTTATGCCATATGCAAGTTCATGAGGCTAAGCTATGTTCACATAATTCTATATGTCTAAATTCACATGACTTTATGATTAGATCTATATATATGTTAATTTAAACATGTTTATGTGATAGATCTAAGTTAGATCCATATATGTTAATTTAAACATGTTTATAGATTAGATCCAAGTTAGATCTATATATGTTAATTTAATGTAAGTTACATATTTTTATGTTAGATCCAATTTAGATCTACATATGTTCATGGGTATGCAATCTAGATCTGTATATGTTCATGAGAATGTAATTTGGATCTATGCTAGTTCTCGCAATGGTGATTAGTAGATCTAATTTATTCACACTTACATGCCACGTCAAATTCATACATATATTTATATGTCAAGATGATTTTTATATTGTATGCAAGTTGTATGACATGATTCCACAAAATTTATAAGAACCTATCATGTTGTGAATTAACCTATCATGGTTAAAAACTGGGTGATTCCCTTATGCTATGTTGCACACAAGTTGTTAGGCTAAATAATGTCGTACAACCTTATATATTTAGATCTACAACCTTACATGTTTAGATTTACGTTAAGTAGATCCAATCCCATGCAAGTTCATCCTTACATGCCCAAGTCTAGTTTGTGTCGATCTTTGTAAAGTTCACATGCTTATGATTCATGCAAATTTATTATCATATGCCAAATTTATATATTGCATTTTTTTTATGCTGTTGAAATATTACATGCTCTATGCTTTTCCCATTTTTATGAACTAGGCTAAATATCGAGCCTAACACTATATGTAATTTTGCGAATGTACAACGGGGGGTAACGTTGGGGAAAACATGAAATTAAATGTAATTGACATGTTGTCACATAAGCATGTAAATGAATAGTGGCATGAATTGGTATAATTTATATACCATTAGGCTTGGACATAATTAAATATGTGACTTGAAAACTTGAAGAAAAAATTACGTATATATTTGACATAAATGACAAATATGTAAATTTAGTAAAAGACGAATATGCCTAACCCGAGGTTAGACTGAGTTGTGGTGTAAAACTGCCCGGAACCTACCGACACATCCAGTGACCAAACAATACCTGTCTAATGTGGGTGGTTAGTGCATCAAGCCCAGAAAGACCCGAGGTTAGACTGAGTTGTGGTGTAATCCTGCCCGGAACCGACCACCACATCCAGTAACCACAACAATATCTGTCTAATGTGAGTGGTTGGTGCTTTAATTAATTAATTAATTAAAAATCATGAACAATCAAGCTAGAATAGTAAGGTTGAGTAATTAAGGAAACACTTTACCAACTTAACATGTTAATAAGACAAGATTTGTGGGGCTTAAGTAACTAAGGAAACCTTTAACCATTATAACATGTTAACTAGACAAGTGGGTAAGGTTAAGTAAATGTTTAACCATTATAACATGTTAACTAGACTAGAAGGTGGGGTTAAGTAAATTTAGAACACTTAACCGATCTAACATGTTAACCAAACCAGAAAATGGGGTTAAGTACACTTAAAACACCTAACCGTTATAGCATGAATAGGGTTAAGTTAATGAGAAACACTTAACCAATATAACCTGATAAACGGGTAAGGTTAAGGAACACTTAAAAAACTTAACGTGATATATGGGTGGGTTAAGTCAACGTGAACCGCTAGTTAACACTTAACCAATTTGATTTGATATATGGGTGGGTTGAGTCAACGTAAATTGTTGGATAACACTCATGACAAGTGAATGGATTAAGTTAACTTGAGTTAACTGATGACACTTAACCAATCCAACATGACGAGAAAGAGAACTAAGTAGTAAACCTTAGTTAAGAGGACTAAGTTGTAAACCTTAGTTAAGAAAACAGACGATTCAGGAAATAAGTAGTAAACCTTAGTTAAGAGAACTAAGTAGTAAACCTTAGCCAAGAAAGCCAAGTAGAACACGAGGAGGAGCGATCGTCCATCTGATCATGAAGAAGGCTCCAATGAACTGGGTTACGAAGCACGCGGCTTCGAGGGGACGTGAGGGTACTCTTGGTATCCCTCTGTGAGGTTGCAGATGATCCTCTTGGGCTCACAGAGGTTAAGGTCTGCGTTAGAAGTGCCAAGGGTATGCCTTGGTTGCAATAATAAGGCAACCTAAAGACTAGGATGGACCAGCATGATTCAGCGAGACCAGTTTTTGCCCTGTGATAGCAACTCATTTTCTACCTACCATCTTGAGTCAATCGAGTATGTAAAGCGGAAAGGCGGAGAACTCCAACAGATCATATACTTGCTATCTAGTTATGGGTGAGGTTTGGCCAATAGGTTTGTGGGGGCATATAGGGCCTGCGTATAGTTCTCATTCTTGTTTTTCTTGGGTGCCTTTCATTTGTTAGTTGAGGGAGGGATCTAGTGGGACCATAGCCACTGTAAAAGCAGACCTTGGCATCTGCAATCGGTAGATATCTGAAATCTCCCGACCGAGTTCCGTGTTTCTTGATTAGCCCTGCCACTGGACTCGGGTCGCACATATTGAGGACATGTGCATCTAGACATCGATAACAATTCACGACACATACGTGGGGAAAGTCTAGGTACATACACCGCTCATGGTAGTGTGTCCTAGACTAGGGGGCATCGTTCGATCGGTAGTATAATCCCTAGTTGGACCTAGGTCGCGTAAACCCTGAATCCGAGGAGCGTTCAATAGGTAGCATAAACCCCAGTGGCCCTGGGTAGCGTAAACCCTGGTTGAATCTAGGAAGCGTTCGATAAGTAAAACCTAGTTGGATCTAGGTAACACTCGATGGATAAGGGACTGCATACACAATAAAAAGGGAATCATTTTATCATGAACACACGATGCTTGTGGGTGCAGAGAAATAGAAGTGGGTGTGATAACCAATTCCGTTAATCTTACCTTGTCTTGTTTTAGGATTATCTTATCACTATGGTATGGTTCTAAGTTCAGTTTGTTCATGTCATAGTCCTTTTCTTGTTTACATGCTGAAGTATAACTGGACTTACCAGACTTATGTCTGACCTAGTTTGTTTTCGCCTCTTTTCTTCTGTTCCCCCCTCCCAGGTAGCCAGGGAGGGAATAGCTTAGCTCATTTTGGACCGTTACTATTTCCGAGCTTGAAGATTCTTTGACGCATTGCTTTGAACTCCATTTTCAACTGCTATGGCTGGCTCATGCTTTATTGGGGAATATCATTGTCAGTTTATGCTTCTTTATTTTAAACAAGACAGATGCTTTGTTGTAATAAGTATTGGTGTTGTAAAACAATCTTTGTACAAGCTGTTTTTAATCAATAAAGGTTATTTATTTTCCGCTGCTTTATTTGTCTGTTTTGTAATTTTTCTGCATCTTGTACCAAAAATGCTCCACCAAAGTTATTGCATTCCCTTTGTGAGTGACCTTAATGGAGGTGGGGTGTTTTAGTGTAAGTGTAATAAGTGATGCAATATGTATGCAAAACAACCTAGTTATGCTTATATTTCTGTATGAGTGCGCTGTGTTATGGTGTTGCATCCATTTCCTAACATCCAATCTAGCAATCATGATGCATCCATAAACATTATTTTAAGGAAAAATTACCAGAGAAAATATCTGGGTGAGTCTGTCTAAAGTCTCCCATGTGCTTTCCGCATAATCATTTCCCCATTGTACTCAGACGAGGCGAACGGTTTTATTGCGGAGTCTCTTGATTCTGTGCTCTACAATCCATGCAGTGGCACGGGGCACCCTGGACTCCTACTCGAGTTTTTCTATGTCCCCAATCTCATCAAGCTCGAGTTTGATAGCAGAATCATAAAGGCATTTCCTTAGATGAGATACATGAAAAATATTATGGATTCCCGATAGACGCTCTGGTAGATCCAATTGATAAGCCAAAGATCCTATCTTCTCGATGATGCGAAAAGGTCCAATAAATCTAGGAGCTAACTTCCCAAACCGAACAGTCGTATTGAGAGAGGATACTTTTATGAATACTAAATCTCCAACACTAAACTCAAGTTCCCTTCTTTATTTATCGGCTCTGACGGTCTTGGGTTACCTTCATCCTCTGCCTAATTGAGGATAACTTCTCTGTGGAATCACGAACGAAGTCTGGTCTGAGTAGAATCTTGTTGGTAGTTTCCCACCAACAAGTTGGCGATTTGCATGGCCTCCTGTAAAGCTCAAAAAAGGCCATATTATACATTGTTTGAAAACTATTATTATAAGTGAACTCTACAAGCAGTAGGTGTTGTTCTGAAACTTCTCCAAAGTCGATGATGCAAGCTCTGAGCAAGTCTTCCAAAATCAGATTTACTCTTTCTGTCTGGCCGTTAGTCTGCGGATGATAAGCTGTGCTTAGGTTAAGGGTCGTTCCCAATGCTGCTTGTAGGCTTATCCAAAATTCACTTGTGAACAAGGGGTCTCTATCACTTACTATACTCGTTGGGATACCATGTAATGTGACTATTTCTTTGACATATAATTGGGCAAATGAGGCTGTAGTCCTTGTCTTCTTGATTGGTATAAAATAGGTGCTTTTGGTTAAATGATCTACTATAACCAAAATGGCCTCTTTACCCCTTTGGATTTTAGGAGTCCATCTACAAAGTCGATGGAAATATATTCCTACTTCCACATGGGGATCTGTAAAGGTAGTAATAACCCTCCGGGCTTCTCTTACTCCACTTTTATTTTTTGGCACATCAAGCACTTAGCCACGAGCTCGGCTACAACTCTCTTCATTCCTTCCCAATGGAGATTTCTCTTCATATCTTTGTACATTTTATCCCTACCGTGGTGTATGGTCATTTTTGACCTATGGCACTCCTCTAGAATTTCTTCCTCAACCTCTCATCTTTAGGGACATGAAGTCGTCCATCCCAAAGTAAACTTCTGTCATCACCAATCGAATATCTAGTCGAATGGGGAAAGGTCTCCTTCTCTCCCACTTTCTCCTTTATGCTTCTTAATTCTTTGTTAAGGTCTTGTGTACTTCGAATCCTCTCTATTAGAGAAGGTTTAATTATCATGGCTCCCAGAAAACCATTAGAAGTGATTGGTGAGGGTTGTAAGTTAAAATTAGAGAGAAACTCTAATTGTTTCCCTTCTGATACCGCATTCAAGTTGCACGTTTTCTACTTAATGCATCCACCACAACATTCCCTTTTCTCAGGGTATACTAGATCATGAAATCAAATGACGCAATATATTCCATCCACCGTTGTTGTCTCAAGTTTAGGTCACGTTGAGAAAATAAATACTTTAGGGATTTATGGTCGGTAAAAAGTTCAAATTTCTCCACTAAAAGATAATGCCTCCACATTTTAAGGGTGAATACTACTGTAGCTAATTCAAGGTCATGAACTGGGTACCTCTTTTCTGGATCCTTTATTTGACTACTGGCGTAAGCAATTGCCCTTCCTTCTTGCATAAGGACAACTCCTAAACCGGTCCCACACGCATCGGTGTAAACTGTAAACAATTATGAACTATCGGGTATAATTAAGACTGGCGTGATAGTCAATACTTCCTTTAATTTCTTAAAGGCTACGTCACATTTATTACTCAATGAAAACACCAAATTCTTCTTTGTTAGTTGGGTTAAAGGAGTAGCAATCTTTGCAAAGTCTTTAATGAATTTCCGATAATATCCGGCCAATCCATGTAAGCTTCTCACTTTCGTAGCATTCCGAGGTATCCTCCACTCCTTGATTGCGTCGATCTTTGTAGGGTCTATGCCCAAGCCTTCACTTGACACAATATGTCCTAAAAATCTTACTTCTTTCCACCAGAAATTGCACTTCGAGAATTTTACTTTCAATTGGTTCTTCCTTAATATCCCTAAAACTTGTCTTAAGTGATTTTAATGCTCTTTACGGTCTTTTGAAAATATAAGGATATCATCTGCGAAGACTACCACAATCTTATTTAGAATGCCCCTAAACACTCTACTCATGAGGCCAACAAAGAAGGCGGGTGCATTCATCAATCCAAAGGGAATAACTTCCCATTGGAACAATCCATCTGGTGTCACAAACACAATTTTGTCCTTACCGTCCTCTACAATACTTAACTACTGAAATCTAGTGGCAAGGTCTAATTGGGAAAATACTCGCTCCTCCCAAGCGGTCGAAAAGATTATTGATTCTAGGTAAGGGGTACCTATTTTTCTTAGTCAACTTATTATGTGCCCTATAATCCACAGAAGTCTTAAAGATCTGTTTGCTTTGGTGGAAAACACAATAGGTTCACCCCATTCTGAGGTACTTCACCGAATGAAGCCTTTTTGTAATAATTCTAAAATTTTCTTATCCAACTCCCTTCTTTCTTTGGGTGCTATATGCCTTAAGGGTAGGTCTACTGGTCTAGCATCCTTCTCTATGTTAGTACGAAAATAGATTTCTCTGTAGGGTGGAAGTCCCATGACTTCCTCAAAAACATCCAAGAACTCACAAACTATAGGAACCCAAGATGGTCCTTCTGAACTAGGAGATAAGGAACATAATAAGGATTTATCCTTGTTCCTAACATTATAAGGAATACTCAAATTACGTCCTCCTTGGCTCCTAAGACGAACGATTTCTCTTGTCGCAATCTAGGACGGCCCCATAAAATGATATCCAATCCATGTTGGATCTAGATTAACCCTAGAGAGGGGGGGTGAATAAGGTTTATTGAAAATTAAGCAAGATATAAAAAAAATATCAGATCACAAAATGCAGCAGAAATAAAAAGCAAAAAGAAAATAACACACAGAGATACCCAGCTTCGGCAAGACTCTGCCTACTGCTGCATTCCTAAAGTTTCTACTAGGTGATAGAACAGATCCCGCTTACAAGACCATGTAAACTTGCGAACCCCTCGCTCCTATTCTAACACTACGCTCAAAACTCTAGACTGGTCTATATCCCCTATACCAGATTTCCCCTAGTTTTACAGATTGTAACACCCCGCGAATTCTATAACTGTGAAATTCACAAATTAAAGTATAATTAATTTCAAATCAAAGAACTAAGGGAAACGGGATACGCCATTGCGTTCGTCTCGGAAAAATACGCGAAATAGAGTCCGAGTTTTCGAAAAACGGAGTCCGTATGAAGAAGATATGGCCTTCGGATGCACCCAGGTCGACTGGGCTGTCGACCTGGTCTAGCCAGGTCGACAGGGCTGTCGACCTGGTCCAGAGCCAGGTCGAACCCAGCCCAACCTGGCTGGCATATTCTATGTTTGTCGATTTTCTGTAGTCTGCTTTGTCATTAGGGCTAGGTGGCAGGCTCTAATTGGTCTCTCTTTCGAATGAATGGCTATGATCAATCCAAGCAACATCAATGGTCCTAATCAGTTCATAACCCCTATAAAAATGACCCTAGACTCAACCTAATCTATTCATTCAAAAATAAGAACAAGGCCATCATGTTGCTGAGGAACGACTAAGAGTAGCCACCAATTGGAGAGAGAGGATTAGGAGGCAAATTCTAAAGCATAAAGCAACTTAATCAAATCAAATCAACAAGGAATCGCATCTCCAAATTCCTAAATTGGAGAATTCGTCACACAATTGTAAGTAGAGTATTATTTTGGTATGAACAAATAATTGTGTTGGTTTGTATACTTGATTTGTGGCGATAAAGTAATTCATATTTGTGCGTTACTATGATTCTTATCGATTTGGAATATTGTATATGTTTGGATATTCTCGAATTATGTTATTCATTATAAAAAACTACATGTTTGCGGTAGTTTTATGCAAGTATACGTTTGGAATATTCGCAAATTATGTAATCCATGTTGAAGCTACATGTATGTAGTTGATTAATTGAAATTCATGCAAGTTTGGGGTTTTGCTACTATGCCATCATAATGTATATTTTTGTACATAAATCATTTTGTACGTAATTGGAACAAATTTGGGTTATTATAGTTCATATGAAACTATGTTGAAATTTTGGCACCATGATCTATGTATTAAGCCATGCTTTTGTACTAGAAAACTTATTTGCAAACTTATGAATATGACTAGGCTATGATTGATATTTTGCATAATTGAAATCCATGTTAGGTCTATATTGTTAACAAGAATTATATGATGACATATGTGGTACATGGCTAGGTTAGATTCAAAATCCCATTTGCAAGTTTGCATGACTAAAGTAAAAATCATGATTTCATGTTAGAAATATTTATGCCATGGTTATGAGAATAGATTTAAAATCATGATTAAGTTGAACTATACTTTTGTGTTAGTAACAAAAGTAAGCACCTTTGTAAACATGTAGTAATCTTATGAACATGATTCGCTTATGTTTGACATTATGCCTGAATAAAAATATAGGTTTATGTTGTAGTTAAGCCTATGTGTCAATAGTGATATTCTTAACTTAACTACAAGTTTACATGGTTTGATTCATGTCACTTATGCTTTATGACCAAAGTATATGTTACCACTATGCAAGTACACCAGTTTCTATTTTGTAGTTCCAACGTCACGTTGCAAGTTCATGCGTTCACATTCCCCTTTTTGTATGTAATCACGCTTTAAGCCTCCCCTTTTTCTCATGGCAAAGTTGGGCTTAAAAAGGCTAAGCCCAACATATATATAATAAACGGACGTGTTAAACGGGGGAAAATAACGTTGGGTTAAATTTATTAATAAATGAAAATATAAAGTAGAAGGGCCCAAATTCGAGTATGGGTTGGGCCCATGATTGGTGTAACCTTTACACCATTAACTTAATAATGGGCCGCAAATATTTACATATAAGAAAATAAAGAAGAAAGACAAAATATGTAAATTTAGAACATACGATGTGTTTAACCCGAGGTTGGATTGAGTTGTGATGTAAACCTGCCCGGAACCGCCCGGCTGTCCAGTAGTCACAACAATACCTATCCAATGTGGGAGGTTAAACATGGAGCCCAATAAGGACCCGAGGTTAGACTGAGTTGTGGCGTAAGACTGCCCGGAACCAACCGGCAACAGGCAGCCACAACAAGACCTGTCTAATGTGAGAGGTCAAGGCTTTAATAAGACAATTAAGGCTGAGTCAGGATTGTTAGGATTAAGTGAACTAAAGACTTAATCAAAATGGAACATGCTAAACTAAACGGACTGGTGGGGGTTAGGTTAGAAAACACTTAACCAACTTAGCATGTTGGCTAGAGATAGAAAACCTAGTAACGGGGGACCCTTTTCAGCAGTAACCCTAGAAGGTGTATCATGATACCCTGAAACTAGGCAGGGTGGGGCACGATTACTGGGCTGATTGTAAGAGGTCAAATCGACGGCGGTGGTGTAGCAGTGTAGGTTCTAACGGGGTGCGGGCGTGCACACACTCCGGCACAGAAAAATAAAGCACTGGGCACCAGTAGCATACCTGTGCATTCTAAGGTTGTGTCGGGCCGCCGCCATGGGACTTGATACACCCCATGGTGGGACCAGCATAGGTAACTACAACATCGGGGGCCGTAAGACACATGTAACTATGCGAGTAGGAGCCGATCATCATAGAATGGATCACATCACCCTGATTATGGGGTGCCAGTTGGAAACTAGTTTATATGGGTTCAGAGATTTACATGGGGTACGATAGTATATTCGACCCTAGACAACTTAACCAAGTTTATAGTGCTTTCCCACTTCTTGTTTATACTTATCACACCCAGTTCTTTATTCATAGACAGAATAGTCCTAGACTTACTCAGGCTTTATGTCTGACTCTACTTTTCTTTCGTCTTCTTTTCTTCCGTTCCCCCCCCCAGGTCCACAGGGAGGGAACACTGCAGCTTGACCAGCCTTAACATCCAGCTTGAAGAGGAGAAATGTATTGCTTGGACCTTTTCGTTTTGAACTATGGCTTTGGACAACCACTTTGGGGCTTTTGCAGTTTATCTATGTTTTATTTATGCTTCTTTAAATAATGTAATCAAGACAGATTATGAAAGTGTTATGTTATGTTTTTGGAAAGGATGTAAGACAATCATGGTGATGTTGTTGTAACACGTATTTGCTTTTATGAAATAAAAGTTGCTGTTTTTCCGCTGTTTACAATATGTGTTCTTATATCTGTCTTGTATATTTGTGACTTATACTTATAAACCTCCACCAAAATTAGGGCATTCCCTTTGAGAGTGACCCTAACGGAGGTGGGGTGTTTCACTTGGTATCAGAGCATAGGTTTACCAGATAAGATAAAAAGTTCTAAAAATTTATTTTCAAAAAGGAAATTTAAAGAAGCATTTTTATAAGAAAAATATTATTTTATTTTAAAAAGGCAAAGTCCCCCCCCCCCAAGCCATAGGTATTATCTCTTATCCTTCGTTTTGAATCTATCTTTTTTTTTGTTTCAGCATGTCCGAAGAACTTAACTTGCCAGAGGGTGTACCAATACCTGGTTGGTTTAGACGGTTCTTAGAAGCAAGAGCCACTCAGCCAGGTCCTACCGTTCCTCCTCCCCCAGCTGCCAGAAATCATCCAGCTGCAGCGGCACCTTTTCCTCCACCTCCTCCTCGGGGAAACACTTTTGCTAAGATATGTTAAGATTTTAAAGCTATGGGAGGAAAGGATTTCCATGGAACTGAGTCCTTCGTGGCAGCTAGGAATTGGCTGAAAGAAACTGAGGACCTATTCATCATCTTTGAGGTAGAGGATAGACAAAAAGTACAATTGGCAGTGTGGCTATTGAAGGGCGAGGCTTCCTACTGGTGGGAAGTCACTAATGCTGAAAGACCAGTGGAGACATGGGAGGACTTTAGGGCAAGGTTTGAGACTAAATTTCTCTCAGATGCGGAAAGAAGTTTGCAGTTGGAAAAATTCTTATTTCTTAAGCAAGGGGACAAGACAGTCAAAGAGTATGTGAATCAGTTCGATGAGCTGGCTAGGTTTGGGCTTGACCTAGTCAACACCCCGCACAAGAAGGCTCTCCGTTTCATCAAAGGGTTGAATGAGCCATTACACAGTTTGGCCATGACCCATATACCCATGGGAGCCACGTATGAAAGATTGGTGCAAATGGCATTGCTGAATGAAGAGGATAAGGGCAAGAAGGAGACAAAGGCAGAAAGCTCTCAAGGGAAGAAAGAGGGTTTGCAGCCTAAGAAGACGGACTTTAAGAAAGGCGGGAAAGGCAACAAAGAGAAGAGGAAGTGCAATTTCTGTGGCAAAGTGGGGCACTTAGTAAAGGACTACCGGAAAAAGAAGGCCAAGGAGAATGGTGGATGCTTTTCTTGCGGTGAGACAGGCCATAGGGCTAGGGACTGCCCAAAGAAACAAGGACAGGGGCAGAGGGCTGGATCCACCCCAGGGGCACAGGTTCATGTGCTAGAAGCGCCACCTCTGCAACAGCGAGGTATAAATACTTCTGTAGAAAGTGTAGTTTATCTTTATGATCACCCCGTTCGCACTTTATTTGATTCTGGCGCATCACACTCCTTTATCTCGTCTGCTTTAGTAGAATCTCTGCACCTAAAAACTAGTATAGTAGAGGACCCCTTAATTGTTTCAAACCCAATTGGGGGCCCAGCTCATTTGTCTATGATCTGTTTGGGATTGAAAATTTCTATTCTAAGTGTAGAATTTCAATGTAGTGCCTTTGTTTTGGGCTTTTTGGGGGTATGGCTTGATTTTGGGTATGGATTGGCTATCTAGTAATGGGGCCATCCTTGATTGTGAGAAAAGGATTGTTAGGCTCCTAACCCAGCTCGGTAATACTTTGGAAATTTCTTGTAATCCCTCGTATGCGGTTATGCTTAGTTATCTTGAATCGCTAGATGCCTCTGTTGAAGATTTGCAATCAGTTAGAGTGGTCCATGAATATCCGGATGTCTTCGAAGAGGTGAAGGGCTTGCCTCCGAAGCGGGAAATAGACTTCCGCATATATCTTGTAGATAATGCAAAGCCCGTTGCGTTTCCCGTTAGACACATGGCTCCACGGGAAAGGAAAGAGCTCAGTAAACAGATTAAAGAGCTTCTAGAAAAGGGGTTCATTAGGAGGAGCATTTCAGAATGGGGCGCTCCAGTGGTGTTCGCTACAAAGGCGGATGGTTCACTCCGTCTATGTGTTGACTATAGGGAGCTCAACAAGCTAACGAAAAAGAATAGGCACCCTCTCCCTAGAATTGACGATTTATTTGACCAGCTTGTAGGAGCGTCTGTTTTCTCCCAACTCGATTTAGCAACCGGTTTTCATCAGCTAAGGGTGGCTGAAGATAGCATCGATAAAACGGCGTTCAGAACCCCAGACGGCTTCTTTGAATGGCTTGTCATGCCTTTCGGCTTGACAAATGCACCTTCTTACTTCGTGGACCTGATGAGTAGGGTATTCAGAGATTTCCTCAACAAATTCGTAGTGGTCTTTGTAGATGATATCCTTATCTTCTCAAAAAGTGAAGAGGAACATGCTCAACACTTAAGGGCAATCATGGAAACTTTGTGAGTCCATCAACTAAAAGCCAAATTCTCCAAATGCCACTTTTGGAGAGAAGAGGTGAGGTTCCTTGGGCACATAGTATCCAAACAAGGGTTAGCAGTGGACCCTGCTAAGGTAGCGGCGATACAGGATTGGAAGACACCAAGGAATGCAACCGAGGTCCGAAGCTTTCTAGGACTAGCAGGTTTCTATCGAAAGTTTATAAGGGATTTTGCGAAAATCTCAGCTCCACTCACGAAATTGACTAAGAAGAATCTAGTGTTCAATTGGGATTTGGATTGCGAGTTTGCTTTCCAACGACTGAAAAGGGCTCTTACGACAGCCCCAGTTTTGACGCTGCCAGATGGGGGCAAGATGTTCACTGTTTATACGGATGCATGTGGGACAGGGCTAGGCGCCGTCTTAATGCAAGAAGGAAGGGTAGTAGCTTATGGCGGGAGGCAGTTGAAAGTGCACGAAAAGAACTACCCAACCCACGATCTTGAGTTAGCCGCCATCGTCTTTGCACTCAAGTCTTGGCGACACTATCTCCTAGGTGAGAAGTTCGAACTTTACACTGACCATAAATCGTTGAAATATCTTTTCTCGCAGAAGGATCTTAACTTGAGGCAACAAAGATGGATGGAGTTTCTTGCCTCGTACGATTTCGAAATCTCCTACACTCCGGGCAAAGGCAACGTAGTGGCAGACGCGTTGAGCCGAAAGAAATTGACCCTAAGCCCGTTGTTTGTTGAAAGACAAAGCCTAGAGTTTATAGCCAGCTTCGACTTTAGGCCTTCCTCCGATTTCGTACCAGACTTGCTAGCATCTCTCGAAGTGCGCCCAACTTTAGTGGATTCAGTAGGGACAGCACAACGCGAAGACCCTCAGCTTGTGGAAACAATTGATAGGCTAATTAGGGGTGAGACTTCAAGTCACCTCAACAGATACTCCATCGACGATTAGGGTTTGCTAAGGCGAGACGGAAGACTATGCGTCCCACAGACAAAAGATTTAGTAAAGAAGGTTCTCGAGGAAGCACATCACTCCAAGATGACGATACATCCAAGCGGAGATAAAATGTACAAAGACATAAAAAGGACTTTCTTCTGGAACGGCATGAAAAAGGACGTGGCAGAATTCGTTTCTAAGTGCATGGTGTGCCAACAGGTTAAGGCGGAACAGAAAAAGCCTGGAGGACTGCTACATCCTCTGGAGGTCCCGCAGTGGAAGTGGGATAGCATCTCAATGGACTTCATCGATGGGCTGCCTAGGTCTAGGAGAGGCAACACTAGCATTTGGGTAATAGTGGATAGGCTTACTAAAAGCGCCCACTTTTTACCTGTCAAAAGTAAAAGAACTGCCTCATCCCTAGCATCACTTTACCTCAAGGAAATCGTTCGACTCCATGGAATACCATCTAGCATTGTTAGTGACCGAGACCCCATCTTCACCAGTGAGTTTTGGCGGAGTCTGCAAGAAGCAGTAGGAACGCAGTTATGCTTGAGCACAGCCTATCATCCCCAAACCGACGGCCAAACAGAGAGAGTGAACAGAGTTTTGGAAGACCTTTTAAGGCTATGCGTCCTCGACTTCGGAGGGACATGGGAAGACCACCTTCCTTTGGTGGAATTTGCCTACAAAAACAGCTATCAAGCAACCATCGGAATGGCGCCCTTCGAAGCTTTATATGGAAGACCGTGCCGATCGCCCACTTGTTGGTGGGAGTCTACTGATAAGCTCATACTTGGACCAGATATGATCCGAGAGACTTCAGAGAAAGTAGACATAATACGAAGAAGGATGAAGACGGCCCAAGACAGACAAAAGTCCTATGCCGACAAGAGAAGGACCGACCTTGAATTTGAGGTTGGAGACAGAGTTTTTCTCAAGGTATCACCGCTAAGAAACGTTGTTCGTTTTGGAACCACAGGAAAACTGGCACCAAGGTTCGTAGGGCCATTCCCTATCATCGAGAAAATTGGGAAATGGCCTATAGATTAGAGCTACCCGAGAAGTTGGCCGGAGTCCACAACGTTTTTCACGTTTCACGTCTCCGAAAATGTCTACATGAGTCTGCTGAAGTGGTAGAGCCAAATATCCTCGAAGAGGCCGAAGTGGAACGCGAAGCAACCATAAGAAAAGTTCCAACCCGCATCTTAGGAACGGAAGTGAAGAAGCTACGCAACCGCGAAGTCAGGCTCGTCAAAATTCAGTGGAGCGACGCCGAGGGAGACGCGACTTGGGAAACTGAAGCTAGAATACGCATTGCTTACCCTTTTCTTTTCGAGGGTACATCCTTGATCTTTCTTTTTCCTTAAGTCGCGCTTTTATCTATCTTTTTAGGTATATTTCCTTGACCTTATCTTTTAGCTAGAAACCTCTTTGGATGGAAACATGTAATTGAAACATGTTATGGATGATGATTGCAAGTGGTTGCAAGTGATTGCTAGTGGTTGCTCGTGGTTGCATATACACACACAATCTAGGTTTTAGATCGGCTCAGTCACTTCATATTGCATATGCATATATGTTTGCATTCGTATATGGTTGAACTCTAATGTGTTGTCATATGGATGTTGCATTTGTATTGAATGATTGTGCACTCATGTAGAATCATGAATAGGAAAATTTGCATACATAATGGATTCATGACACTTACATAATTCGCATTAAGGAGGTCAACTGAATCAGTAGACCGCCTGATTTTGCATTAGATAAGTTCATGTACACACACACTTCGCATATGATCATGAAGCATTAGAAGTCTTTTAAGGACAATGGATGCTCGTGTTTGATGGATGAGTAGATGGATGATTGGATGTTAGGATATACATTCCTCCTAACTTGGAGATTGCGGGGACGAAATCCTTTTAAGTGGGGGAGAATGTAACACCTCGCGAATTCTATAACTGTGAAATTCAAAAATTAAAGTATAATTAATTTCAAATCAAAGAACTAAGGGAAACGGGATACGCCATTGCGTTCGTCTCGGAAAAATACGCGAAATAGAGTCCGAGTTTTCGAAAAACGGAGTCCGTATGAAGAAGATATGGCCTTCGGAAGTTTCTGAATTAAGTTTAAAATTCGAACAGAATAAAACAGCTCAGAAAAACAAGTCTAAATTCCAAAAGCGGGCCCAATTGGCCAGGGCGGGAAAACTCCCGCCTAATGCACCCAGGTCGACTGGGCTGTCGACCTGGTCTAGCCAGGTCGACAGGGCTGTCGACCTGGTCCAGAGCCAGGTCGAACCCAGCCCAACCTGGCTGGCCTATTCTATGTTAGTCGATTTTCTGTAGTCTGCTTTGTCATTAGGGCTAGGTGGCAGGCTCTAATTGGTCTCTCTTTCGAATGAATGGCTACGATCAATCCAAGCAACATCAATGGTCCTAATCAGTTCATAACCCCTATAAAAATGACCCTAGACTCAACCTAATCTATTCATTCAAAAATAAGAACAAGGCCATCATGTTGCTGAGGAACGAATAAGAGTAGCCACCAATTGGAGAGAGAGGATTAGGAGGCAAATTCTAAAGCATAAAGCAACTTAATCAAATCAAATCAACAAGGAATCGCATCTCCAAATTCCTAAATTGGAGAATTCGTCACACAATTGTAAGTAGAGTATTATTTTGGTATGAACAAATAATTGTGTTGGTTTGTATACTTGATTTGTGGCGATAAAGTAATTCATATTTGTGCGTTACTATGATTCTTATCGATTTGGAATATTGTGTACGTTTGGATATTCTCGAATTATGTTATTCATTATAAAAAACTACATGTTTGCGGTAGTTTTATGCAAGTATACGTTTGGAATATTCGCAAATTATGTAATCCATGTTGAAGCTACATGTATGTAGTTGATTAATTGAAATTCATGCAAGTTTGGGGTTTTGCTACTATGCCATCATAATGTATATTTTTGTACATAAATCATTTTGTACGTAATTGGAACAAATTTGGGTTATTATAGTTCATATGAAACTATGTTGAAATTTTGGCACCATGATCTATGTATTAAGCCATGCTTTTGTACTAGAAAACTTATTTGCAAACTTATGAATATGACTAGGCTATGATTGATATTTTGCATAATTGAAATCCATGTTAGGTCTATATTGTTAACAAGAATTATATGATGACATATGTGGTACATGGCTAGGTTAGATTCAAAATCCCATTTGCAAGTTTGCATGACTAAAGTAAAAATCATGATTTCATGTTAGAAATATTTATGCCATGGTTATGAGAATAGATTTAAAATCATGATTAAGTTGAACTATACTTTTGTGTTAGTAACAAAAGTAAGCACCTTTGTGAACATGTAGTAATCTTATGAACATGATTTGCTTATGTTTGACATTATGCCTGAATAAAAATATAGATTTATGTTGTAGTTAAGCCTATGTGTCAATAGTGATATTCTTAACTTAACTACAAGTTTACATGGTTTGATTCATGTCACTTATGTTTTATGACCAAAGTATATGTTACCACTATGCAAGTACACCAGTTTCTATTTTGTAGTTCCAACGTCACGTTGCAAGTTCATGCGTTCACATTCCCCTTTTTGTATGTAATCACGCTTTAAGCCTCCCCTTTTTCTCATGGCTAAGTTGGGCTTAAAAAGGCTAAGCCCAACATATATATAATAAACGGACGTGTTAAACGGGGGAAAATAACGTTGGGTTAAATTTATTAATAAATGAAAATATAAAGTAGAAGGGCCCAAATTCGAGTATGGGTAGGGCCCATGATTGGTGTAACCTTTACACCATTAACTTAATAATGGGCCGCAAATATTTACATATAAGAAAATAAAGAAGAAAGACAAAATATGTAAATGTAGAACATACGATGTGTTTAACCCGAGGTTGGATTGAGTTGTGATGTAAACCTGCCCGGAACCGCCCGGCTGTCCAGTAGTCACAACAATACCTATCCAATGTGGGAGGTTAAACATGGAGCCCAATAAGGACCCGAGGTTAGACTGAGTTGTGGCGTAAGACTGCCCGGAACCAACCGACAACAGGCAACCACAACAAGACCTGTCTAATGTGAGAGGTCAAGGCTTTAATAAGACAATTAAGGCTGAGTCAGGATTGTTAGGATTAAGTGAACTAAAGACTTAATCAAAATGGAACATGCTAAACTAAACGGACTGGTGGGGGTTAGGTTAGAAAACACTTAACCAACTTAGCATGTTGGCTAGAGATAGAAAACCTAGTAACGGGGGACCCTTTTCAGCAGTAACCCTAGAAGGTGTATCATGATACCGTGAAACTAGGCAGGGTGGGGCACGATTACTGGGCTGATTGTAAGAGGTCAAATCGACGGCGGTGGTGTAGCAGTGTAGGTTCTAACGGGGTGCGGGCGTGCACACACTCCGGCGCAGAAAAATAAAGCACTGGGCACCAGTAGCATACCTGTGCATTCTAAGGTTGTGTCGGGCCGCCGCCATGGGACTTGATACACCCCATGGTGGGACCAGCATAGGTAACTACAACATCGGGGGCCGTAAGACACATGTAACTATGCGAGTAGGAGCCGATCATCATAGAATGGATCACATCACCCTGATTATGGGGTGCCAGTTGGAAACTAGTTTATATGGGTTCAGAGATTTACATGGGGTACGATAGTATATTCGACCCTAGACAACTTAACCAAGTTTATAGTGCTTTCCCACTTCTTGTTTATACTTATCACACCCAGTTCTTTATTCATAGACAGAATAGTCCTAGACTTACTCAGGCTTTATGTCTGACTCTACTTTTCTTTCGTTTTCTTTTCTTCCGTTCCCCCCCCAGGTCCACAGGGAGGGAACACTGCAGCTTGACCAGCCTTAACATCCAGCTTGAAGAGGAGAAATGTATTGCTTGGACCTTTTCGTTTTGAACTATGGCTTTGGACAACCACTATGGGGCTTTTGCAGTTTATCTATGTTTTATTTATGCTTCTTTAAATAATGTAATCAAGACAGATTATGAAAGTGTTATGTTATGTTTTTGGAAAGGATGTAAGACAATCATGGTGATGTTGTTGTAACACGTATTTGCTTTTATGAAATAAAAGTTGCTGTTTTTCCGCTGTTTACAATATGTGTTCTTATATCTGTCTTGTATATCTGTGACTTATACTTATAAACCTCCACCAAAATTAGGGCATTCCCTTTGAGAGTGACCCTAACGGAGGTGGGGTGTTTCACAGATGCTAGTAAACTTCCAGTTAAAACCCTAACTGGATTCCCCTAGAATTTTACAGACTCTAGAAAACTGTTTGAACGATTACAAAAGAAAATACAACAAAATGAATTTTAAAAAACAAATAAACCCTAAATCCCTTTTATAACATGAAAAGAAGAGCCTGGCCCATTATTCTTTGCAAGCTCCTTCCTTCACAGATGTTGGCCGACTTTAAGAATGGAATTTGGGTTTTTCAAATCCCAAATCAAATTCGATCGTGATTGCTCTTTGATTTGCTTCTCTGTTTAGCTTCAAAACTGGATGCTCTCTGATGCTTCGATTTGGGATAATGATGATCGAAAACACATGAGTATTATTGTTTTGATTTCTCTGATTTTCTCTTTGAATTGTTGGGTTGGTTTTCGATTTACTTGCCTGTGATGAATTGGTTGAATTTATAGGATTATGAAATCCTAAAATTACTCTGATTTCATTTAGTGCCTTGATTTGATTTGTGCATGTGTTTGTTTTCCTCTTTTGAATTCTCTGCATTGACTGTGTTGTTGTGCGATTGAATCAATTTTGGAAAGTGACTTACACCCCTTTTGGCCCCTGAATGAATTTATGAAGCCATCATGTGAAAACCTTTGCCCCTCAACTAATTTTTTGGAAATAAATCTGAAAACAAATAAATGTTTTCCATGTGTGATTGATAGAAACGATTATGTCCCTTGTGTCACCCATAAATTGGTTACTATGCCATATACAGATTGTTCTGCTCAAATCTGGAAATATATCTTTGGCCAAAAATGAATTTAACACTTGCCCAAAATACACTATGATTAGAAAATTGGGATTAAATTTCTTGCCCCACTATTAATGATTTTGATCATTTCTGATATGCTCCATTTTCTTGCCTGTTTATAAAGAAATGAATTTTTGCCCAAAAAGAAATTTCTTGCTTCATTGCATTTCATATGTGAACACACCTTTTGAAAACATGCCATACAAACATGATTGATTGCGAAACTGTAATTCAAAAATCTTTCCATACATATATGTATGAACTGATTTGTTTACATATGCATTTCTGGAAATGAATTAATCACTTGCCAAAAAAGTTGTTCACTGATTGAATACTTGCCACAATACATCTTTGCAAAGAATGCAAATTAAGCCCTTTCCAGTTTCTCTTAAATGCCGCATGCTTAATGCAATTTACACTACTTAAAAAAGATTTGTGCCAATCTTGCCACTTTGTATATTTGGGGAAAAAAACTGAAATGGTTTTCGCCAAATATATTCATAGTGAGTTGAACTATGGAATTTCTTTCTTACCAAAAAAAAAAGATGGAAATTTATCCTCTTGCAAAAAAATATATTCTCCATGTGTTGAAAAACTGCCCTGACTTGTGTTTTGCCAAAAATGAATTCCTGCATTCCTGAAATAAAAACACTACATGATTTGTTCAGAAAAGATTGTATAGTTGTCTCCATGCCAAGTTTGAAACGTTGATTAATTTCTTGCCGAAAACATTCTTGCTGAATTCATGGAACCAATTAAACACTATTAATTGCCATGAGTCATTTCTTTGATTTCTTTTGGTATGAATTCTTGCCAAAGAATCATTAATTCTTTTCCATGCTGATTGAACCAGTGAATTAAAGAGGGAAGAAAACTCTCAATTTCGTTTTGCATGTATACTATATTTGCACTTGTGATAAATTGTACATTATCTCGAGATGCAAATGCAAAAATGACTTTGATTACATTTCAGATATGCACTGTGCCAAATAAACTTGAACTTTTGCATGATTGAATATGCGCTATAAATCATTCCTTAAAATAGGCTTGTGCAGATTTGAAACTCTTGTATAATTTCTAGAAACATTTAAATGGTGCAATAAACCATTTTTCCAAATCTGATTAATCTTTCATTTCTGGAAAGCATTAATTCTTGGCAAATTTTGGACACAAATATTGCCATTCAAGTGTATCTTAGCTCTACCATTTTCCTATTCTTTGTACAATTTCTGATGCATCAAAAACTATTGCCCTGTTTGCTTAAAAAAAAGTTCATGCTACATATAATTTGATTTGCACTTGTCTTGACTTTGAATATTCATTGTTGAGCCACTTACCATTGTTGTGTGACTTATATGTGAAACTGTATATGAGAGAGTTTGTACAACTGAGTGTGAATGTTGTAGTGAGGAACAAATGTACAGAATGAGAAAATTATACTGATATTTGTAATAAACAAATTTGATTGAAATAAAATATTATTTTATTGTGTTCAAACAAATTTGTCTATCGTATTCAATTTATATAAAAGTACAATATCATGTTTAATATCCGTGAATGTGTACAAATAGTGGAGTCATATAATTTGTACTGTTTGAATGTTGAAATATTTATATTTAAATAAAATACTGTGTGAATATATAAAATTCTGTACAGTCGTATTCTATTTAAATATAAATATTATATTCCTGTCCGTGAAGTTATATAACATTACAATAACAAACACATTTAAAATAAAATATATTTGTTTGTTATCTTCAAACAAAAATCATATAATTGTGTATACAACACCGTTATATACAACAATCCATACCTAGGATAAGTTCATACCCTATAAAATCCAATGCATACGCTTCACAAGGAACTCGACATTGTCGACCTCCAATACTAGGTCTTTGCAAAATAGTTCAAGATACTTAGATCCTCCGATAGAGTTAGCCACCTCTGTCGGACTATTGGAGATAAACATGGGAAGGTTCAACAGATTAACTAATCTCTTAGAGATAAAAGAATGATTCTCTCCAGAGCCGAACAAGGGGTATACAGAATTTCCTAAAATAGAAGTTATACCTTCAAGTGCGGGTTGCTTATCGGCTTTGAATTGGTACTGCCTCTATTAAATAATTCTGGCCACTTTTGGAAACTTTGGGATTTGGGCAATCCTTAGACATGTGTTCTTCTTCATGGTAATTGAGACACTTTCCTTTGAATTCCTTCTTTGCCAATGAGGTCCTACAATCCTTAGCCTCATGGCCCTTGTGGTTGCACCTCATACAAGTCTTCGGTTCCTTTTTAAATTTTCCCTCTTTCTTCTTATTCTCCCACCATTACTTTTTATTATTTTTGTTGGAACTTTATTCCCCTTTCTCACCTTCTTTATCCTCTATGGAACCTTCAGCCGTGCATAGGATAATTGTATCTACTAGGGTTTCAAAAGTTAGCCTTAATGTTACTTGTGCTAATAAAGTTTCCATCAGTGGGGAGTCCAATACTTTGACAAACCTCAAGGATTTGTTCATGGAGGTGTCTACCTAACCTCTTCCAAACTTACTCAATTATATAAATTTGGTAAAATACTCTTACAAGCTCAAGCTTCCTTGCTTAATGTGGATAAAATTTTCCAACTGGATCATCATTTCCGCCCTTGGCAAAAACTTTGCTTTGAAAAGGTTTTGAATTCGGCCCATGTAAATATTCAGTCCTCATTCTCTACAGATACTAAATTCCACCATTTAAGAGCCTCCTCTTTCAAGTGTCAAGCTGCAATTCTCCTTTTTACTTCATCGGGCCAGCCAGTAGCTTCGAAAATTCTTTCACAGTCCGTTGTCCAAGAATGTGTGTTAGTAAAACCTTCCTTTCTAGTGAACGATTTTCCACCAAGGTACGCAAAGCTTTTACAGAAGTGAGAAAAGTCAAAGGCTACCTCAACGGCAGGAGCGGAAGGCGCCGCTGGGGTGGGATAAGGAACAGGGACCTGTTCCATAGTACGGAGATACTTTTGGAACCATCCTGGAAAGTATCGGGGCCTTGCCGGTTTCCCTGATCCGTAGGATTATCATCCATTCTACTATCTGAAAAGAAAAGGAAGGATCCTTTAGTGGGTACTCCTGAGATAGTACTCAAGCTAAAAAAGGAAGAAAACGATATGGTTGCCTAGTATGGATTTGTATGCTTATGGGAGTAAATATATTATATATATATATAGTATGAAAAACCTTTTTCAATATACACATATGTCTTTCATACGTAATTCCCTTTTAATCGGGTACCTAGACTTTAATACCAAATGTAACAACCCGCCCGGAATGGGCATAAATTTCGATCTAGAAAAGGCCCATCGAAACTTAGAGCTATTCTAAAAGGGTCGTTGGTCCTGTAAGGAATTACATTTGCATATATAATATATATTTACACTTCGAATGGAAATCTCACACAGCGGGAAGAGAAAATATAATACTGAAATAAAATGTACCAGTTCATTAAAAATCATAGAATTCCAACACAACAGTCAAGATTACATTTTTTCCATAGGTACATCAATAGATTCATTCTCAAAGGCATCAATAAGAAGTACAATAATAAGAATTAATAAATGCATAACATCTTTGTCTTCGTCTTCAGCCTCCATCATTATTTCGTCCATGGATTCTACCCAATATGCTGATCGTTGGATATGTTAAGAAGAGGGGTCAGAACATGTAACACCCCGTGATTTTAAATATTAAAATTAACGAATTAAGGAATACTTAATTTCAAATGTGGGAATTAAGGGAAACGGGTTGCGCCATTGCGTTCACCTCGGAATTCTGCTTGAGATAGAGTCCGAGTTTGCGTAAATCGGACTCCGTATGAAGAAAATATCTTTAAATTAAATATTGCAGCAAAAAATGAAAAAGAAGAATGAGAAAAGAAAATTATTTAGCATTGTTCTAAGTTTTATAAGCAAAAGACTTAGTAGCTCATTTGGTTAGAACATGTGATCTGCATACAAGAGGTACAGAGTTCAATCCCCGCCAACGCCATATTTTTGTTTTAGGGGAATGGCTAAAAAGTGGCTTAGTGTGAACGAAGTTCAAAAAGCGGTTTAGTGTGAAAATGGTTAATTGGGAAGATAGATAAAAAGAATATATATATATATATACATATAATATATGTATATACATACATATATATATATAAGACGTGTACGCATCATGTGGCGCACGTGGCGCATTTTTTGTTGGTCAATGATTGTCTTTTTTATGTGGCCTTCTCTGATTGGCTTTGTGACAAATTCTGATGTGTTAGGGCTTATGTGTCATGCTATGATTGGCTGAGTGACACTTGCTTTAGTTGGATGGCTCTGATTGCTCCTAAAACGATCTAACGGCTCACATAAGATTTAACTTCTATAAAAGCAACCATAATCCTGAAACCCTAAATCACACAAATTCATTCCAAGGAGCCACTATGCTGTTCATGATCGTTCTAGTTTAGCCACCATTCCTTCTTCAACTTAAAAGCAAGACATAAGCAAGAATCAAAATCAAATCTAAATCCAAATTAGAATAACAATTAGTCTACATTAAAGGCGAGCAATTTAGTTTCAGAATACAGATCCCAGAAAAACAAGACTGTTCTTTTGATTGTGAGTGCTATTTCTTTCACAATATAATTAATAAATTAATTATGATGGGTTGTAATTGGATTACGAGAACATGTCTGTTTAAATATGTGATGTTATTGTCTGTTTGTGAATTATAACAGTTTTGTTGTTGTATGATTGGTAGATCTATTTATATGTACAATTATACATGTTTAACTTGATTCATTTTATGCAAGTTTACATATGTTAATTTGTGAATCATATGCAAGTTTATGTTATGTGAATCTTATGCAAATTTATGTGTTAAATCATATGTGAATCTTATGCAAGTTTGCGATGTTAAAACATATGTATGCAAGTTTAGGATGTTGAAACATATGTGAATCTTATGCAAGTTGGGATGTAAAACATATGTGAATCAAGTATATACATTTGCTAGTTTATAAGAGAAAAGTGTGACATTAATTTATGTGTTTAGATCCGTATGCAAGTTCACATTTTTATGTTTAGATCTATGTTTAGATCCATATGCAAGTTCACATTTTGATATTAGATCTATATTTAGATCTAAGGCAGTAACATACTTATGAAAATTTATGTTTCCTATGCTAGTTTTGTATGTGAATCATATGCTAGTTTTAATGTAAGTTTGTATGAAATTCATATGCCAGTCATAGGAAAACCATGTCCATATATGCAAGTTCATAATTACATGTTTAGATCTATACATACAGATCCGTGACAGTACATAGTTTATACAAATTTATGTTTTATGACTATTGCCCATGCAAGTGTTGATTACGCAAATTTATGTTAATATGAATCATAATCATGCCAGTTTTGATCCATGTTATGCTAGTTAGATCTATTTTGTGTGTTATGAAAGTTGTGATGTTTCTTTCCTTTTTATGAGTTAGGCTATTTGCGAGTCTAACATATTTCACGTTCAATGTACGAACGACATGGGGATAATGGGAAAAATATTAAATATGCATAATTGTGAATTGGCATAAAATGGCATAAAGGCATATAATTAATTTGAGACATTAACTGGCCTAGTTTATATGCATAGTAATTATGGACATAATTTAAGGGGCAATTATGGACATGGATTAAAATAGGAAGTTATTGGCAATTTGAAATAGGGATATTAATTCAAATTGAGGTTGAATAATAATGTGTAATAATAAATGCATAAGACACGAGGTTAGACTCGTTTATGGTGTAAGACTACCCGGACCCGCCCGGCAAATCCAACAACCACAAACAGTAGTCTAATGTGAGAGGTCAAAGGGACAAATTAAATAAGTAATAAAGGCCTAAGACACGAGGTTAGACTCGTTTGTGGTGTAAAACTGCGCGGACCAGCCCGGCAAATCCAGCAACTACAAACGGTAGTCTAATGTGAGAGGTCAAAGGCATAAATTAAAAGATGTTTAGACACGAGGTTAAGTCTTGCTTGTGGTGGAAGTCTGCCCGGAACCGCCCGACATATCCAGCGGCCACAAGCAATCGACTTAATGTGAGAGGTCTGTGCATTAATAATTAATTAATGTTGAGCAAAGACGAATATGAATGACAAACAGAAGTTTGGTTGAGTGAGTGAATCTCTGAGTAACAATCTGATGTTGATTTCGGTCTTCGGGGTTGGTATTTAGGGAGTTATTCTCTTAACCAATGTATCTGTGAACTAAGATGTACTTATTTATAAAAAACATGGTAAGTGGGTAAAGTTAAGACTGGCTTAACTAATAATATATATATATATATATTAATCTGATAAGTGAATGGGGTTAAGACCAGCTTAACCAATAATATATTGATCAAATAAGCGGATAGGGTTAAGACAAACTTAACAAATAATATGTATTGATCTGATAGGGTTAAGACAAACTTAACCAATATTGTATATTGACTTGATAAGCAGATAGGGTTAAGACCAACTTAACTAATAAGATATAAGTGGATGGGACCAGCTTAACCAATAATATATTGATCTAATAAGCGGATAGGGTTAAGACTAGCTTAACCAATAACACATGTTGATTTGTTTAGTGAATAACATGGTTGACATGTGGGATATAATTATAAACACTTAACCAAGTTGAAAACATGTAAGAAGACATGAATAAGAAGGGGTTAAGTGGGAAATTCTAGTGGGGACCAAGCATAGGTGGAAAGCTTGTGTGGGGACCCTTTTTAAACCAATAACTCATGAAGTATCTTTGTGACCTCGACCCAAGTCAAGGACGGGACACGCTTACTGAGTTTGATTGTAAAAGGTCAAAACGGGTTAGCGGTGGCAACGCAAGTCCAACGGGGTCATGTGCATGCGTGGGCCCGGGCTGGTTGGTAAGATGTTGTAGCATCGTGTAGATATAATACGTGCATCTTTAGTGGTATTGGGTTGCCACTTTGGGGAGTGATACACCCCACTGTGGGACCACCACGGGTATCTACGAGTTAGGGAGCCGATCGAATGGGGAAGGTAGTTGTAACACCCCATGAATTCTATAACTGTGAAATTCACAAATTAAAGTATAATTAATTTCAAATCAAAGAACTAAGGGAAATGGGATACGCCATTGCGTTCGTCTCGGAAAAATACGCGAAATAGAGTCCGAGTTTTCGAAAAACGGAGTCCGTATGAAGAAGATATAGCCTTCGGAAGTTTTTGAATTAAGTTTAAAATTCGAACAGCTCAGAAAAACAAGTTTAAAATTAAAAATCGGGCCCAATTGGCCAGGGCGGGAAAATTCCCGCTTAAGGCACCCAGGTCGACTGGGCTGTCGACCTGGTCTAGCCAGGTCGACAGGGCTGTCGACAGGGTTGTCGACAGGGCTGTCGACCTGGTCCAGACCCAGGTCGAACCCAACCCACCCTGGCTGGCCTAGTCTATGTTGGTCGATTTTCAGAAGCATGCTTTGTCATTAGGGCTAGGTGGGAGGCTATAATTGGTCTCTCTTTCGAATGAATGGCTACGATCAATCCAAGCAACATCGATGGTCCTAATCAGTTCATAAACTCTATAAAAATGACCCTAGACTCAACCTAATCTATTCATTCAAAAATAAGAACAAAGCCATCATGCTGCTGAGGAACGACTAGGAGTAGCCACCAATTTGGGAGAAGACTAGGAGGAAAATTCTAAAGCATAAAGCAACTTAGACAAATCAAATCAACGCCTACGTCAAAAGGAGTCGCATCTCCAAATTCCTAAATTTGAGAATTCGCCACACAATTGTAAGTAGAGTATTATTTTGGTATGAACAAATAATTGTGTTGGTTTGTATACTTGATTTGTGGTGATAAAGTAATTCATATTTGTGCGTTACTATGATTCTTATCGATTTGGAATATTGTATACGTTTGGATATTCTCAAATTATGTTATTCATTATAAAAACTACATGTTTGCGGTAGTTTTATGCAAGTATACGTTTGGATATTCGCAAAGCATGTTATTCATTATAAAAACTACATGTTTGCGGTAGTTTTATGCAAGTATACGTTTGGAATATTCGCAAATTATGTAATTCATGTTGAAGCTACATGTATGTAGTTGTTTAATTGAAATTCATGCAAGTTTGGGGTTTTGCTACTATGTCATCATAATGTGTATTTTTGTACAAAAATCATTTTTGTGAGTAATTGGAACAAATTTGGGTTATTATAATTCATATGAAATTATGTTGAAAATTTGGCATCATGGTCTATGTATTAAGCCATACTTTTGTACTAGAAAACCTCTTTGCGAACTTATGAATATGACTAGGCTATGATTGACATTTTGCATAATTGAAAACCATGTTAGGTCTATATTGTTAACAAGAATTATATGATGACATATTTGGTACATAGCTAGGTTAGATTCAAAATCCCATTTGCAAGTTTGCATGACTAAAGTAAAAAATCATGATTTCATGTTTAGAAATATTTATGCCATAAGTATATGTGCGCCATGGTTAGGTGAATAGATTTAAAATCATGATTAAGTTGGAATAATTCAAGTTGAACTATGCTTTTGTATTAGTAACAAAAGTAAACCCCTTTGTAAACATGTAGGAATCTTATGAACATGATTTGCTTATGTTTGACATTATGCCTAAATAAAAACATAGGTTTATGTTGTAGTTAAGACTATGTGTCAATAATGATATCCTATTTAGATTCTTATCTCAACTACAAGTTTACATGCTTTGATTCATGTCACTTATGCTTTATGACCAAAGTATACATTACTACTATGCAAGTACACCAGTTTCTATTTTGTAGTTCCAACGTTATGTTGCAAGTTCATGCGTTCACATTCCCCTTCTTGTGTATGTAATCATGCTTTAAGCCTCCCCTTTTCACGTGGCTAAGTTGGGCTTAAAAAGGCTAAGCCCAACATATATATAATAAACGAGCGAATTAAACGGGGGTAAATAGCGTTGGGCCAAATTAATTAATAAATGAAAATATAAAGTAAAGGGGCCCAAATTCAAGTATGGGTTGGGCCCATGATTGGTGTAACCTTCACACCATTGATTTTTAATAATGGGCCGCAAATATTTACATATAAGAAAATAAAGAAGAAAGACAAAATATGTAAATGTAGAACATACGATGTGTTTAACCCGAGGTTGGATTGAGTTGTGATGTAAACCTGCCCGGAACCGCCCGGCTGTCCAGTAGTCACAACAATACCTATCCAATGTGGGTGGTTAAACATGGAGCCCAATAAGGACCCGAGGTTAGACTGAGTTGTGGCGTAAGACTGCCCGGAACCAACCGGCAACAGGCAGCCACAACAATACCTGTCTAATGTGAGAGGTCAAGGCTTTAATAAGACAATTAAGGCTGAGTCAGGATTGTTAGGATTAAGTGAACTAAAGACTTAATCAAAATGGAACGTGCTAAACTAAACAGACTGATTGGGGGGTTAGGTTATAAAACACTTAACCAACTTAGCATGTTGGCTAGAAATAGAAAACCTAGTAGCGGGGGGACCCTTTTCAGCAGTAACCCTATAAGGTGTATCATGATACCCTGAAACTAGGCAGGGTGGGGCACGATTACTGGGCTGATTGTAAGAGGTCAAATCGACGGCAGTGGTGTAGCAGTGTAGGTTCTAACGGGGTGCGGGCGTGCACACACTCCGGCGCAGAAAAATAAAGCACTGGGCACCAGTAGCATACCTGTGCATTCTAAGGTTGTGTCGGGCCGCTGCCATGGGACTTGATACACCCCATGGTGGGACCAGCATAGGTAACAACAACATCGGGGGCCGTAAGACACATGTAACTATGCGAGTAGGAGCCGATCATCGTAAAATGGATCACTTCACCCTGGTTATGGGGTGCCTATTGGGAACTAGTTTATATGGGTACAGAGATTAATATGGGGTACGATAGTATATTCGACCCTAGACAACTTAACCAAGTTTATAGTGCTTTCCCCATTTCTAGTTTATACTTATCATATCCAGTTCTTTATTCATAGACAGAGTAGTCCTCGACTTACTCAGGCTTTATGTCTGACTCTACTTTTCTTTCGTCTTCTTTTCTTCCGTTCCCCCCCCCCCCCCGCCCCCCCCCCCCCCCAGGTCCACAGGGAGGGAACACTGCAGCTTGACCAGCCTTAATATCCAGCTTGAAGAGGAGAAATGTATTGCTTGGACTTTTTCGTTTTGAACTATGGCTTTGGACAGCAACTATGGGGCTTTTGCAGTTTATTTATGTTTTCTTTATGCTTCTTTAAATAATGTAATCAAAGACAGATTGAAGGAGTTATGTTTTTTTTGAAAGGATGTAAGACAATCATGGTGATGTTGCTGTAACACGTATTTGCTTTTATGAAATAAAAGTTGTTGTTTTTCCGCTGTTTACAAATATGTGTTCTTATATCTGTCTTGTATATCTGTGACTTATACTTATAAACCTCCACCAAAATTAGGGCATTCCCTTTGAGAGTGACCCTAACGGAGGTGGGGTGTTTCACTTGGTATCAGAGCATAGGTTTACCTGATAAGATAAAAAGTTTTGGAAATTTTATTTTCAAAAAGGAAATTTAAAGAAGCATTTTTAAAAGATAAAATATTATTTTGCTTTAAAAGGCAAAGTCCCTCCAAAGCCATAGGTACTATATCTTATCCTTCGTTTTGAATCTATCCTTTTTGTTTCAGCATGTCCAAAGAACTTAACTTGCCAGAGGGTGTACCAATACCTGGTTGGTTTAGACGGTTCTTAGAAGCAAGGGCCACTCAGCCAGGTCCTACCGTTCCTCCTCCCCCAACTGCAGGAAATCATCCAGCTGCAGCAGCACCTTTTCCTCCACCTCCTCCACGGGGAAACACGTTTGCTAAGATATGTAAAGATTTTAAAGCTATGGGAGGAAAGGATTTCCATGGAACTGAGTCCTTCGTGGCAGCTAGAAATTGGCTGAAAGAAACTGAGGACCTATTCATCATCTTTGAGGTAGAAGATAGACAAAAAGTACAACTGGCAGTATGGCTATTAAAGGGCGAGGCTTCCTACTGGTGGGAAGTCACTAATGCAGAAAGACCAGTGGAGACATGGGAGGACTTTAGGGCAAGGTTTGAGACTAAATTTCTCTCGGATGCGGAAAGGAGCTTGCAGTTGGAAAAATTCTTATTTCTTAAGCAAGGGAACAAGACAGTCAGAGAGTATGTGAATCAGTTCGATGAGCTGGCTAGGTTTGGGCTAGACCTAGTCAACACCCCGCACAAGAAGGCTCTCCGTTTCGTCAAAGGGTTAAATGAGCCATTACACAGTTTGGCCATGACCCATATACCCATGGAGGCCACGTATGAAAGATTGGTGCAAATGGCATTGCTGAATGAGGAGGATAATGGTAAGAAGGAGACAAAGGCAGAAAGCTCTCAAGGGAAGAAAGAGGGTTTGCAGCCTAAGAAGACGGACTTTAAGAAAGGCGGGAAAGGCAACAAAGAGAAGAGGAAGTGTAATTTCTGTGGCAAAGTGGGGCACTTAGTAAAGGACTGCCGGAAAAAGAAGGCCAAGGAGAATGGTGGGTGTTTTTCTTGCGGTGAGACAGGCCACAGGGCTAAGGATTGCCCAAAGAAACGAGGACAGGGGCAGAGGGCTGGATCCACCTCAGGGGCACAGGTTCATGTGCTAGAAGCACCACCTTTGCAACAGCGAGGTATAAATACTTCTGTAGAAAGTGTAGTTTATCTTTTTGATCACCCCGTTCGCACTTTATTTGATTCTGGCGCATCACACTCCTTTATCTCGTCTGCTTTAGTAGAATCTCTGCACCTAAAAACTAGTATGGTAGATGACCCCTTAATTGTTTCAAACCCAATTGGGGGCCCAGCTCATTTGTCTATGATCTGTTTGGGATTGAAAATTTCTATTCTAAGCGTAGAATTTCAATGTAGTGCCTTTGTTTTGGGCTTTTCGGGGTATGGTTTGATTTTGGGTATGGATTGGCTATCCAGTAATGGGGCCATCCTTGATTGTGAGAAAAGGGTTGTTAGGCTCCTAACCCAGCTCGGTAATACTTTGGAAATTTCTTGTAATCCCTCGTATGCGGTTATGCTTAGTTATCTTGAATCGCTAGATGCCTCTGTTGAAAATTTGCAATCAGTTAGAGTGGTCCGGGAATATCCGGATGTCTTCGAAGAGGTGAAGGGCTTGCCTCCGAAGCGGGAAATAGACTTCCGCATATATCTTGTAGATAATGCAAAGCCCGTTGCGTTGCCCGTTAGACACATGGCTCCACGAGAAAGGAAAGAGCTCAGTAAACAGATTAAAGAGCTTCTAGAAAAGGGGTTCATTAGGAGGAGCACTTCAGAATGGGGCGCTCCAGTGGTGTTCGCTACAAAGGCGGATGGTTCACTCCGTCTATGTGTTGACTATAGGGAGCTCAACAAGCTAACGAAAAAGAATAGGCACCCTCTCCCTAGAATTGACGATTTATTTGACCAGCTTGTAGGAGCGTCTGTTTTCTCCCAACTCGATTTAGCAACCGGTTTTCATCAGCTAAGGGTGGCTGAAGATAGCATCGATAAAACGGCATTCAGAACCCCAGACGGCTTCTTTGAATGGCTTATCATGCCTTTCGGCTTGACAAATGCACCTGCTTACTTCGTGGACCTGATGAGTAGGGTATTCAGAGATTTCCTCAACAAGTTCGTAGTCGTCTTCGTAGATGATATCCTTATCTTTTCAAAGAGTGAAGAGGAACATGCTCAGCACTTAAGGGCAATCATGGAAACTTTGCGAGTCCATCAACTAAAAGACAAATTCTCCAAATGTCACTTTTTGAGAGAAGAGGTGAGGTTCCTTGGGCACATAGTATCCAAACAAGGGTTAGCAGTGGACCCTGCTAAGGTAGTGGCGGTACAAGATTGGAAGACACCAAGGAATGCGACTGAGGTCCGAAGTTTTCTAGGACTAGCGGGTTTCTATCGAAAGTTCATAAGGGATTTTGCGAAAATCTCAGCTCCGCTCACGAAATTGACCAAGAAGAATTTAGTGTTCAATTGGGACTTGGATTGCGAGTTTGCTTTCCAACGACTGAAAAAGGCTCTTACAACAGCCCCAGTTTTGACGCTGCCAGATGGGAGCAAGATGTTCACTGTTTATACGGATGCATGTGGGACAGGGCTAGGCGTCGTCTTAATGCAAGAAGGAAGTGTAGTAGCTTATGGCGGGAGGCAGTTGAAAGTGCACGAAAAGAACTACCCCACCCACGATCTTGAGTTAGCCGCCATCGTCTTTGCACTCAAGTCTTGGCGACACTATCTCCTAGGTGAGAAGTTCGAACTTTACACTGACCATAAATCGTTGAAATATCTTTTCTCGCAGAAGGATCTTAACTTGAGGCAACAGAGATGGATGGAGTTTCTTGCCTCGTACGATTTCGAAATCTCCTATACTCCGGGCAAAGGCAACGTAGTGGCAGACGCGTTGAGCCGAAAGAAATTGACCCTAAGCCCGTTGTTTGTTGAAAGACAAAGCCTAGAGTTTATAGCCAGCTTCGACTTTAGGCCCTCCTCCGATTTCGTACCAGGCTTACTAGCATCTCTCGAAGTACGACCAACTTTAGTGGATTTAGTAGGGACAGCACAACGCGAAGACCCTCAGCTTATGGAAATGATTGATAGGCTAATTAGGGGTGAGACTTCAAGTCACCTCAACAGATACTCCATCGACGATAAGGGTTTGCTAAGGCGAGACGGTAGACTATGCGTCCCACAAACAAAAGATTTAGTAAAGAAGGTTCTCGAGGAAGCACATCACTCCAAGATGACGATACACCCAGGCGGAGATAAAATGTACAAAGACATAAAAAGGACTTTCTTCTGGAACGGCATGAAAAAGGACGTGGCAGAATTCGTTTCTAAGTGTATGGTGTGCCAACAGGTTAAAGCGGAACAGAAAAAGCCTGGCGGACTACTACATCCTCTAGAGGTCCCGTAGTGGAAGTGGGATAGCATATCAATGGACTTCATCGATGGGCTGCCTAGGTCTAGGAGAGGCAACACTGGCATTTGGGTAATAGTGGATAGGCTTACTAAAAGCGCCCACTTTTTACCTGTCAAAAGTAAAAGAACTGCCTCATCCCTGGCATCACTTTACCTCAAAGAAATCGTTCGACTCCATGGAATACCATCTAGCATTGTTAGTGACCGAGACCCCATCTTCACCAGCGAGTTTTGGCGGAGTCTGCAAGAAGCAGTAGGAACGCAATTATGCTTGAGCACAGCCTATCATCCCCAAACCGACGGCCAAACGGAGAGAGTGAACAGAGTTTTGGAGGACCTTTTAAGACTATGCGTCCTTGACTTCAGAGGGACATGGGAAGACCACCTTCCTTTGGTGGAATTTGCCTACAACAACAGCTATCAAGCAACCATCGGAATGGCGCCCTTCGAAGCTTTATATGGAAGACCGTGCCGATCGCCCACTTGTTGGTGGGAGTCTACTGATAAGCTCATACTTGGACTAGATATGATCCGAGAGACTTCAGAGAAAGTAGACTTAATACGAAGAAGGATGAAGACGGCCCAAGACAGACAAAAGTCCTATGCCGACAAGAGAAGGACCGACCTTGAATTTGAGGTTGGAGACAGAGTTTTTCTCAAGGTATCTCCGCTAAGAAACGTTGTTCGTTTTGGAACCACAGGAAAACTGGCACCAAGGTTCGTAGGGCCATCCCCTATCATCGAGAAAATTAGGAAAATGGCCTATAGATTAGAGCTACCCGAGAAGTTGGCCGGAGTCCACAACGTTTTTCACGTTTCACATCTCCGAAAATGTCTACATGAGTCTGCTGAAGTGGTAGTGCCAAATATCCTCGAAGAGGCCGAAGTGGAACGCGAAGCAACCATAAGAAAAGTTCCAACCCGCATCTTAGGAACGGAAGTGAAAAAGCTACGCAACCGCGAAGTCAAACTCGTCAAAGTTCAGTGGAGCGACGCCGAGGGAGACGCGACTTGGGAAACTGAAGCTAGAATACGCACTGCTTACCCTTTTCTTTTCGAGGGTACATCCTTGATCTTTCTTTTTCCTTAAGTCGCGCTTTTATCTATCTTTTTAGGTATATTTCCTCGACCTTATCTTTTAGCTAGAAACCTCTTTGGATGGAAACATGTAATTGAAACATGTTATGGATGATGGTTGCAAGTGGTTGCAAGTGATTGCTAGTGGTTGCTCGTGGTTGCATATACACACACAATCTAGGTTTTAGATCGGCTCAGTCACTTCATATTGCATATGCATATATGTTTGCATTCGTATATGGTTGAACTTTAATGTGTTGTCATATGGATGTTGCATTTGTATTGAATGATTGTGCACCCATGTAGAATCATGAATAGGAAAATTTGCATACATGATGGATTCATGGCACTTACATAATTCGCATTAAGGAGGTCAACTGAATCAGTAGACCGCCTGATTTTGCATTAGATAAGTTCATGTACACACACACACTTCGCATATGATCATGAAGCATTAGAAGTCTTTTAAGGACAATGGATGCTCGTGTTTGATGGGTGAGTAGATGGATGATTGGACGTTAGGATATGCATACCTCCTAACTTGAAGATTTCGGGGACGAAATCCTTTTAAGTGGGGGAGAATGTAACACCCCGTGAATTCTATAACTATGAAATTCACAAATTAAAGTATAATTAATTTAAAATCAAAGAACTAAGGGAAACGGGATACACCATTGCGTTCGTCTCGGAAAAATACGCGAAATAGAGTCCGAGTTTTCGAAAAACGGAGTCCGTATGAAGAAGATATAGCCTCCGGAAGTTTCTGAATTAAGTTTAAAATTCGAACAGCTCAGAAAAACAAGTTTAAAATTAAAAATCGGGCCCAATTGGCCAGGGCGGGAAAATTCCCGCCTAAGGCACCCAGGTCGACTGGGCTGTCGACCTGGTCTAGCCAGGTCGACAGGGCTGTCGACAGGGCTGTTGACCTGGTCCAGACCCAGGTCGAACCCAGCCCACCCTGGCTGGCCTAGTCTATGTTGGTCGATTTTCAGAAGCATGCTTTGTCATTAGGGCTAGGTGGCAGGCTCTAATTGGTCTCTCTTTCGAATGAATGACTACGATCAATCCAAGCAACATCGATGGTCCTAATCAGTTCATAAACTCTATAAAAATGACCCTAGACTCAACCTAATCTATTCATTCAAAAATAAGAACAAAGCCATCATGCTGCTGAGGAACGACTAGTAGTAGCCACCAATTTGGGAGAAGACTAGGAGGAAAATTCTAAAGCATAAAGCAACTTAGACAAATCAAATCAACGCCTACGTCAAAAGGAGTCGCATCTCCAAATTCCTAAATTTGAGAATTCGCCACACAATTGTAAGTAGAGTATTATTTTGGTATGAACAAATAATTGTGTTGGTTTGTATACTTGATTTGTGGTGATAAAGTAATTCATATTTGTGCGTTACTATGATTCTTATCGATTTGGAATATTGTATACGTTTGGATATTCTCAAATTATGTTATTCATTATAAAAACTACATGTTTGCGGTAGTTTTATGCAAGTATACGTTTGGATATTCGCAAAGCATGTTATTCATTATAAAAACTACATGTTTGCGGTAGTTTTATGCAAGTATACGTTTGGAATATTCGCAAATTATGTAATTCATGTTGAAGCTACATGTATGTAGTTGTTTAATTGAAATTCATGCAAGTTTGGGGTTTTGCTACTATGTCATCATAATGTGTATTTTTGTACAAAAATCATT
The DNA here is from genome assembly GCA_030737875.1 of Allium sativum. Classification (NCBI taxonomy): domain Eukaryota; kingdom Viridiplantae; phylum Streptophyta; class Magnoliopsida; order Asparagales; family Amaryllidaceae; genus Allium; species Allium sativum. The sequence goes on from CM060912.1 coordinate 507,472,937, forward strand.
TTTGTGAGTAATTGGAACAAATTTGGGTTATTATAATTCATATGAAATTATGTTGAAAATTTGGCATCATGTTCTATGTATTAAGCCATTCTTCTGTACTAGAAAACCACTTTGCGAACTTATGAATATGACTAGGCTATGATTGATATTTTGCATAATTGAAAACCATGTTAGGTCTATATTGTTAACAAGAATTATATGATGACATATGTGGTACATAGCTAGGTTAGATTCAAAATCCCATTTGCAAGTTTGCATGACTAAAGTAAAAATCATGATTACATGTTTAGAAATATTTATGCCATAAGTATATGTCCGCCATGGTTAGGTAAATAGATTTAAAATCATGATTAAGTTGGAATAATTCAAGTTGAACTATGCTTTTGTATTAGTAACAAAAGTAAACCCCTTTGTAAACATGTAGGAATCTTATGAACATGATTTGCTTATGTTTGACATTATGCCTAAATAAAAACATAGGTTTATGTTGTAGTTAAGACTATGTGTCAATAATGATATCCAATTTAGATTCTTATCTCAACTACAAGTTTACATGCTTTGATTCATGTCACTTATGCTTTATGACCAAAGTATACATTACTACTGTGCAAGTACACCAGTTTTTATTTTGTAGTTCCAACGTTACGTTGCAAGTTCATGCGTTCACATTCCCCTTCTTGTGTATGTAATCATGCTTTAAGCCTCCCCTTTTCAAGTGGCTAAGTTGGGTTTAAAAAGGCTAAGCCCAACATATATATAATAAACGAGCGAATTAAATGGGGGTAAATAGCGTTGGGCCAAATTAATTAATAAATGAAAATATAAAGTAAAGGGGCCCAAATTCAAGTATGGGTTGGGCCCATGATTGGTGTAACCTTCACACCATTGATTTTTAATAATGGGCCGCAAATATTTACATATAAGAAAATAAAGAAGAAAGACAAAATATGTAAATGTAGAACATACGATGTGTTTAACCCGAGGTTGGATTGAGTTGTGATGTAAACCTGCCCGGAACCGCCTGGCTGTCCAGTAGTCACAACAATACCTATCCAATGTGGGTGGTTAAACATGGAGCCCAATAAAGACCCGAGGTTAGACTGAGTTGTGGCGTAAGACTGCCCGGAACCAACCGGCAACAGGCAGCCACAACAATACTTATCTAATGTGAGAGGTCAAGGCTTTAATAAGACAATTAAGGCTGAGTCAGGATTGTTAGGATTAAGTGAACTAAAGACTTAATCAAAATGGAACATGCTAAACTAAACAGACTGATTGGGGGGTTAGGTTATAAAACACTTAACCAACTTAGCATGTTGGCTAGAAATAGAAAACCTAGTAGCGGGGGGACCCTTTTCAGCAGTAACCCTATAAGGTGTATCATGATACCCTGAAACTAGGCAGGGTGGGGCACGATTACTGGGCTGATTGTAAGAGGTCAAATCGACGGCGGTGGTGTAGCAGTGTAGGTTCTAATGGGGTGCGGGCGTGCACACACTCCGGCGCAGAAAAATAAAGCACTGGGCACCAGTAGCATACCTGTGCATTCTAAGGTTGTGTCGGGCCGCTGCCATGGGACTTGATACACCCCATGGTGGGACCAGCATAGGTAACTACAACATCGGGGGCCATAAGACACATGTAACTATGCGAGTAGGAGCCGATCATCGTAAAATGGATCACTTCACCCTGATTATGGGGTGCCTTTTGGGAACTAGTTTATATGGGTACAGAGATTAATATGGGGTACGATAGTATATTCGACCCTAGACAACTTAACCAAGTTTATAGTGCTTTCCTCATTTCTAGTTTATACTTATCATACCCAGTTCTTTATTCATAGACAGAGTAGTCCTCGACTTACTCAGGCTTTATGTCTGACTCTACTTTTCTTTCGTCTTCTTTTCTTCCGTTCCCCCCCCCCCCCAGGTCCACAGGGAGGGAACACTGCAGCTTGACCAGCCTTAATATCCAGCTTGAAGAGGAGAAATGTATTGCTTGGACTTTTTCGTTTTGAACTATGGCTTTGGACAGCAACTATGGGGCTTTTGCAGTTTATTTATGTTTTCTTTATGCTTCTTTAAATAATGTAATCAAAGACAGATTGAAGGAGTTATGTTTTTTTTTGAAAGGATGTAAGACAATCATGGTGATGTTGCTGTAACACGTATTTTCTTTTATGAAATAAAAGTTGTTGTTTTTCCGCTGTTTACAAATATGTGTTCTTATATCTGTCTTGTATATCTGTGACTTATACTTATAAACCTCCACCAAAATTAGGGCATTCCCTTTGAGAGTGACCCTAACGGAGGTGGGGTGTTTCAGTAGTGGGCACGACTAGCGAAGATAGGAGCATACGACACCTATGAAGACAGCTAGCAGTATGACTACCATATTATGAATAAACATTGTAATTAGAATGGGGAGGGTAGTGGGTACAACTAGTAGAGATAGGGGCAGGCGGCACCTATGAAGATAGCTAGGGGTACACGAAACTACCATTATTATTATTATTTTGTTCAGTGGGCGGGATCAACTTTTAGGGTGACTAGTAATGGTGCGGTGCAATTAGCATTGGTGCAATATAGTAATTATCCTATAGTGATTAGGAGCGCAATTAACGCCAAAATATTCCTCTGTTTGCTTTGTCTTGCCCACTTGCTTCACAGTCATTCCTTTTTTACCAGTTTATGCCTTATCCTAATTACTTTAATAATTGTATTGTTAAAGTTATGGTACTCGTCAGACTTCATGTCTGACCCCCTTTGTTTTCGCCTCTTTTCTTCCTCCCCCCCCCCCCCAGGTTCTCAGGGTGGGACAAGTACTAGCGGAGCTTGATTTGGATCTCTTTCTCTCTCTTTTGGAAGTGCTTGGATTGCTGAAAGTAAAGTTCAGCTCATCTCTTTTATGGCTACTTGTGTTTGGGGTTATGCTTTTTACTTTTTGTACTCTGAAAACATTTTGTCAAGATGGATATTAAGAGTACTTGGTTTATGAAGTTGTTGTAATCAAAACTTTTCTCCGCTGCAATAAAAGTTGTTTTAAAATTTTCAAGTACCAATATTTGTATCTCTCTTGTTATATTCTTTTCTACACACTAATAACGCTCCATGGAAGTTAATGCATTCCCTTTGTGAGTGACATTAATGGACGTGGGGTGTTACACGTGGTATCAGAGCTGAAGGTTACCAGAACAGATATGAATTTTGAACAAACTATTTTTCAAAAGCATTTTGTAAAGAAATATTTTCAAAAGTATGTTTTAAGGAGAGTATTTTTAAGATAAAAGTTTGTTTATTTTAAAAACATAACCCCCAAGAGCCATATATCTTTCCTTCGATTCTCTGTTTTGAATCTCTTCCTCTTTCCTTTTTGAATTTCTTCCTCCACGCATATAGACGCTTTTTCTAAGATATGTAAGAACTTTCGTACAATAGGTGGAAAACCACTTCATGGGACTGGGACGTCTGTCAAAACTAGGAGGAAGTGGAGGACTTGATGGTACATTTAGGATAGACGATGGGAGGAAGGTTCAATTAGCTGCTTGGTTAATGAAGAACGAAGCCTCATTTGGTAGGAGGTCATGAACAGAGAATGTGCAGGAGAGACATGGAAAGGACACACGATAAAGTAGATCTAAAGAAAGGCGATAAGGATAACAAGGGGCCAAGAGAAAAGGAATAGCCACACTTGTGAAATACCTAACTACTTAAATAAAGACTTTAGAAAGAAGAAGAAGACTAGTTGTTATCATTACAAGACATCTTATTAGGATCGTCCAAAGAAGAAAAAGGAAAAGGTAAGGACAAGGTACAAGATCTTCTGGAGGGCAGACGCGTTCCCTCACGATTGACATACCTGATAGAGGTAGAAATATATCTTGGTTGGAAATTTGGTTTTTCTTTTTGATTATCCTGTTCGAACCTTGTTTGAATTCTGGCGCTTCACACTCGTTTGTATTTGCTTCGTTAGTTGAAACACTGCACCTAAATACTAGTCTAGTTATGGATCCTATAGTAGTCTCAAATCCTATTGGTGGTTCGGCTCATCTTTCAATGATTTGTCGGGATTTGAGAGTGTCTATCTTGGGCATTGGGTTTGTATGCAACACCTTCGGTCTTGGCTTCATGGGCTATGACTTGATTCTAGGTATGGATTGGCTAGCTAGATACGGTGCCATCCTAGATTGTAAAAGAAGGGTAGTTAGATTGTTGACTCGTTGTGGAAAGACCCTCGATATTTCTTGTGACCCTAGAGGTCCGGTAATGCTTAGCTACCTAGAATCCCTTGACGCATCCAATGATGATTTGGAATCTGTTCGTGTGGTCCGTGAATATAGTGACGTCTTAGATGAAGTTCGAGGTTTACCCCCGAGGCGCGAGATAGACTTTCGAGTATACCTAGTAGATAATGCAAAGCCAGTTGCATTACCAGTGCGCCACATGGATCTGAGAGAGAGAAGAGAACTTAGTAAGAAAGTGAAAGAATTGCTTGAGAGGGGGTTCATAAGAAGGAGTATTTCGGAGTGGGGCGCTCCACTCGTTTTTGCTACGAAAGCTGATGGTTCACTTAGATTATGTGTGGACTATAGAGAGATGAATAAGCTAACAAAGAAGAACAGACACCCATCACCGAGGATAGATGATTTATTCGATCAGTTGGTGGGTGCTTCGTTTTTTTCGCAACTGGATTTGGCTACAGGGTTTCATCAGCTAAGGGTGGCTGAAGATAGCATAGATAAGACTGTATTTAGAACTCCTGACAGTTTCTTCGAGTGGCTCGTCATGCCTTTCAGTTTGACGAATGCACCCGCATACTTTGTTGACTTAATGAGTAGGATGTTTAGGGAGTTTCTAAACAAGTTTGTGATAGTTTTTGTGGACGATATCCTGATTTTCTCTAAAAGTGAAGAAGAGCATGCCCTACATCTTAGGGAAGTCTTAGAGACCCTACGAGCGCATCAACTTAAAGCTAAGTTCTCCAAGTGCCATTTTTGGAGAAAAGAAGTGAGGTTCTTAGGACACGTGGTCTCTAAGGAAGGGATAGTTGTGGATCCCGCAAAGGTGGTGGCAACCCAAGATTGGAAGATTCCTAAGAACGTAACAGAAGTAAGAAGCTTTTTATGGCTGGCTGGTTATTATAGGAAGCTCATTAAGGACTTCGCGAAGATATCAGCCCCACTTACTTGGTTAACGAAGAAGAACTTGATTTTTGCTTGGTATGTTGACTGTGACGATGCTTTCCAACGTTTGAAGAGGGTTTTGACGACCGCTCCAGTTTTAGTTTTGCCAGATGGAAGTAAGCCATTCACAGTGTATACCGGTGCTTGCAAGACAGGGCTTGGAGCAGTTTTCGGTGCAAGAGGAAAAGGTGATATGCAAAAGGCGGCAAGTACGAGTATCGCTTATCACCCACAGACGGGTGAACGGACAGAAAGGGGTGAAAAAAATCCTTGAAGATCATTTGAGGTTATGTATCCTAGATTTTGGAAGGGCATGAGAAGAGGCAACTAGCTTAGTGATGTTCATGACATGTTTTCACGTATCATATTTGCGGAAGTGTTACAAGATACCACGGAAGTAGTGGAGCCGAACATGCTTATAGAAGTGGAAGTAGAGGGAGATGCCACGATTATACGAGCTCCTGCATGCATCCTTGTGCCGGAGGTATAAGAGCTACGCAACAAAGAGGTCAAGTTGGTCAAAGTGCAATGGGGAGATGATCAAAGAGACACGACTTGGGAGACGGAAGAAAAGATGCGTACACTGTACCCTTTCCTATTTGAGGGTATGTTTTAACTTCTCCTTTTTCTACCGCTTTGTTGATACTTGTCCTATCATTTAGTGTTATCTTTGCAATGACATCTTCGATCTTTAGTTAGGAAGAACCCTATGATTGTAAACATGTGTTTGAGACATGTTATGTTTGGTGGATGCAAATGGATGCAAGTGGTTGCTCGTGGATGCATGTAAACACACATTAGGCACTAGATCGGCTCAATCACCTTCATGTTGCATATAAATGTGTGTGCATATTTAAATTAATGGATGTATAATGGTTGTGTTATCACATGGATGCTGCATTTTGATGAATGGTTGCGCACACATATAGGAATAATTTGTATCGATGGGATTCTTTCGCATACATAATGGATGCATGGCACTATCAAGATTTGCATTAAGGAGGTCAACTGAATCAGTAGACCGCCTGATTTTGCATTAGATAAGGAACATATACACGCACTTTTTGCATATGTTCATATAGCATTAGAAATCTTGTAAGGACAATGAATGCCTATGTTTGATGGTTGAGTAGATGGATGATTGGATGTTAGGATATGCATTCTCCTTAACTTGGAGATTTCGGGGGGGGGGGGGGGGGGGTCCTTTAAGGAGGGGAGAAAGTAACACCCCGTGATTTTAAATATTAAAATTAACGAATTAAGGAATACTTAATTTCAAATGTGGGAATTAAGGGAAATGGGTTGCGCCATTGCGTTCACCTCAGAATTCTGCTTGAGATAGAGTCCGAGTTTTCATAAATCGGACTCCGTATGAAGAAGATATCTTTAAATTAAATAATGCAGCAAAACATGAAAAAGAAGAACGAAAAAAGAAAAATGTTTAGCATTGTTCTAAGTTTTGTAAGCAAAAGACTTAGTAGCTCATTTGGTTACAACATGTGATCTGCATACAAGAGGTATAGAGTTCGATCCCCGCCAGCGCCATATTTTTGTTTTAGGGGAATGGCTAAAAAGTGGCTTAGTGTGAACGCAGTTCAAAAATTGGTTTAGTGTGAAAATGGTTAATTGGGAAGATAGATAAAAAGAATATAAATATATATATAGAAAATATATGTATATATATATATATATATAAGACGTGTACGCATCATGTGGCGCATGTGGCGCATTTTTTGTTGGTCAAGGATTGTCTTTTTTACGTGGCCTTCTCTGATTGGCTTTGTGACAAATTCTGAGGTGTTAGGGCTTATGTTTCATGCTATGATTGGCTGAGTGAAACTTGCTTTAGTTGGATGGCTCTGATTGCTCCTAAAACGATCTAACGACTCACATAAGATTTAACTTCTACAAAAGCAACCATAATCCTGAAACCCTAAATCACACAAATTCATTCCAAGGAGCCACCATGCCGTCCATGATCGTTCTAGTTTAGCCACCGTTCCTTCTTCAACTTAAAAGCGAGATAGAAGCAAGAATCAAAATCAAATCTAAATCCAAATTAGAATAACAATTATTCTACATCAAAGGCGAGCAATTCAGTTTCAGAATACAGATCCCAGAAAAACAAGACCGTTCTTTTGATTGTGAGTGCTATTTCTTTCACAATATAATTAATAAATTAATTATGATGATTTGTAATTGGATTAGGAGAACATGTCTGTTGAAACATGTGATGTTATTGTCTGTTTGTGAACATATGACAGTTTTGTTGTTGTATGATTGGTAGATCTATTTATATATACAATTATACATGTTTAACTTGATTCATTTTATGCAAGTTTACATATGTTAATTTGTGAATCATATGCACGTTTATGTTATGTGAATCTTATGAAAATTTATGTGTTAAATCATATGCGAATCTTATGCAAGTTTGCGATGTTAAAACATATGTATGCAAATTTAGGCTGTTGAAACATATGTGAATTTTATGCAAGTTGGGATGTAAAACATATGTGAATCAAGTATATACATATGCTAGTTTATAAGCGAAAAGTGTGACATTAATTTATGTGTTTAGATCCGTATGCAGGTTCACATTTTTATGTTTAGATCTATGTTTAGATCCATATGCAAGTTCACATTTTGATATTAGATCGAAGGGAGTAACATACTTATGCAAATTTATGTTTCCTATGCTAGTTTTGTATGTGAATCATATGCTAGTTTGAATGTAAGTTTGTATGAAATTCATATTTAAGTCATAGGAAAACCATATCCATATATGCAAGTTCATAATTACATGTTTAGATCTATACATCTAGATCTATGACAATACATAGTTTATACAAAGTTATGTTTTATGACTATTGCCTATGCAAGTGTTGATTATGCAAATTTATGTTAATATGAATCATAATCATGTCAGTTTTGATCCATGTTATGCTAGTTAGATCTATTTTGTGTGTTATGCAAGTTGTGATGTTTCATTCCTTTTTATGAGTTAGACTATTTGCGAGTCTAACATATTTCACGTTCAACGTACGAATGACGTGGGGATAATGGGAAAATATTAAATATGCATAATTGTGAATTGGCATAAAATGGCATAAAGGCATATAATTAATTTGAGACATTAATTAGCCTAATTTATATGCATAGTAATTATGGACATAATTTAAGTGACAATTATGGACATGGATTAAAATTGGAAGTTATTGGCAATTTGAAATAGGGATATTAATTCAAATTGGGGTCGAATAATAATGTGTAATAATAAATGCCTAAGACACGAGGTTAGACTCGTTAATGGTGTAAGACTGCCTGGACCCGTCCGGCAAATCCAGCAACCAAAAACGGTATTCTAATGTGAGAGGTCAAAGGCACAAATTAAATAAGTAATAAAGGCCTAAGACACGAGGTTAGACTCATTTGTGGTGTAAGACTACCCGGACCCGCCCGGCAAATCCAGCAACCACAAACGGTAGTCTAAAGTGAGAGGTCAAAGGCATAAATTAAAATATGCTTAGACACGAGGTTAAGCCTTGCTTGTGGTGGAAGACTGCCCGGAACCGCCCGGCATATCCAGCGGTCAAAAGCAATCGACTTAATGTGAGAGGTCTGTGCATTAATAATTATATAATGCTAAGCAAAGACGAATATGAATGACAAACAGAAGTTTGGTTGAGTGAGTGATTCTCTGAGTAACAATCTGATGTTGATTTCGGTCTTCGGGGTTAGTACTTTGGGAGTTATTCTCTTAACCAATGTATCTGTGAACTAAGATGTACTTAATCATAAAAAACATGGTAAGTGGGTAGGGTTATTACCAGTTTAACCAATAATATATATATATATACGTATATATTAATCTGATAAGTGGATAGGGTTAAGACCAGCATAACCAATAATATATTGATCTAATAAGCGGATAGGGTTAAGACAAACTTAACCAATAATATGTATTGATCTGATAGGGTTAAGACAAACTTAATCAATAATGTATATTGACTTGATAAGCGGATAGAGTTAAGACCAACTTAACCAATAAGATATAAGTGATGGGGTTAAGACCAGCTTAATCAATAATATATTGATCTAATAAACGGATAGGGTTAAGACAAGCTTAACCAATAACATATGTTGATTTGTTTAGTGAATAACATGGGTGACATGTGGGATATAATTATAAACACTTAACCAAGTTGAAAACATGTAAGAAGACATGAATAAGAAGGGGTTAAGTGGGAAATTCTAGTGGGGACCAAGCATAGGTGGAAAGCTTGTGTGGAGACCCTTTTCAAACCAGTAACCCATTAAGTATCTTTGTGAGCTCGACCCAAGTCAAGGACGAGACACGCTTACTGAGTTTGATTGTAAGAGGTCAAAACGGGTTAGCGGTGGCAACGCAAGTCCAACGGGGTCATGTGCGTGCGTGGGCCCGGGCTGGTAGGTAAGACACTGTTGCATCGTGTAGATATAAGCCATGCATCTTTAGTGGTATCGGGTTGCTACTTTGGGGAGTGATACACCCCACTGTGGGACCACCACAAGTATCTACGAGTTAGGGAGCCGATCGAATGGGGAAGGTAGTGGGTACGACTAGCGGAGATAGGAGCAGACGACACCTATGAAGACAGCTAGGAGTATAGCTACCATATTATGAATAAACATTGTAATTAGAATGGGGAGGTTAGTGGGTACAACTATTGGAGATAGGGGCAGGCGGCACCTATGAAGACAGCTAGGGGTACACGAAACAACAATTATTATTATTATTATTTTGTTTAGTGGGCAAGATCAACATTTAGGGTGACTAGTAATGGTGCGGTGCAATTAGCATTGGTGCAGTATAGTAATTATCCTATAGTGATTAGGAGCGCACTTAACGCCAAAATATTCCTCTGTTTGCTTTGTCTTGCCCACTTGCTTCACAGTCATTCCTTGTTCTACCAGTTTATGCCTTATCCTAATTACTTTAATAATTGTATTGTTAAAGTTATGGTACTCGCCAGACTTCATGTCTGACCCTCTTTGTTTTCGCCTCTTTTCTTCCTCCCCCCCCCCAGGTTCTCAGGGTGGCACTAGTACTAGCGGAGCTTGATTTGGATCTCTTTCTCTCTCTTTTGCAAGTGCTTGAATTGCTGAAAGTAAAGTTCATCTCATCTCTTTTATGGCTACTTGTGTTTGGGGTTATGCTTTTTACTTTATGTACTCTGAAAACAATTTGTCAAGATGGATATTAAGTGTACTTGGTTTATGAAGTTATTGTAATCAAACCTTTTCTCCGCTGCAATAAAAGTTGTTTTAAAATTTTCAAGTACCAATATTTGTATCTCTCTTGTTAAATTCTGTTTTATTCACTAATAACACTCCATGGAAGTTAATGCATTCCCTTTGTGAGTGACATTAATGGACGTAGGGTGTTACAGAACATAAAGTTCTATGTGACTAAAATATGGTATTTATTTAAGTCCATACCCTATATTTTTAGCAGGTTACATATGTCAAAGTATGTCTACGCAGCACACAACATTCACACAAACACCATTTATCTAACCAATAAGGTGGATATCCAAGTTAATCGCTCATTAGTGTTTTTAGGTTAAAGACCCAACGAGTCAGGCATTCTCAATCACTTATGGTCGTATTAAAGGTGGATTCTTATGATCTCTCATAACCCTAAGGCGGACCCTACCCTCTTAAGACCTCATCCTAATACGTCAATGTTCTTAAGTATATACTCTTAATTGTAATATGAGAAGTAGTATTGTGAATGTTACTACTTAACATATATTACGGTAGGACATCTATGTCCTTAAGACTTCCCTTAAACAGTTGGTGAGCATGCAATAGCCACATATCTTTTATATACCAATCTTATCCCTAGTTGAGCCCCTATAAGCTTCTAGAAGAAGTGGACATCCCCTGTGAACTACCGTACTCCATTACCGCTTATGCCTAACCACTTTTAGAGATGGAGGACCCATAGACTTACTTCAAATCTAATAAGGGTGGGTCCCGTGACTTGGTTCCTCGCTAAGGTATAAACCTTCGGAAGGGATCCTAGTCCTAACCACTTAAGACCCAAATTAGTTAAGAAGAGAGTCAACCACTTAAGACCTTCTCAAAGGAGTAGTAAACCTTCCTATTTTCACACACAATAGGCTTATATGTATTGTTATATATGTACACTAGAACTCTCACATTAAACTGTATACCTCTAGAGGCTAGATATGCCCGGCGGTTCCGGGAAGACTTCTAATACAAGTAGGTTTAACCTCGTGTCATAGTGTACCAAGTTTGAATGGCCTATAACACCCAGACCTCTTACATTAGTTGGGCCTACTTGTGGTTGCTGGATTTGCCGGTTGGTTCCGGGCAGACTTATACCACAAATGACAACTAACCTCGTGTCTTTGTATCATGATTTATATATGTAAAGTCATTCTATACACACACAAGCAATCAACATATATGTGGGGACATTTCAATTTTGAATTCTATCCAAATCACATTTGTTACATTGATATTACGTTAATTACGTTGATTATGCTAATAAACACATAAATAACGCTAATGTTCGTAGGAACGAGAGAACATTCTAACGAGGCAAAAATTGTCCACTTGTCCTATATTAAGGTATATAAGTTAATTTCCATATTTTAACCACTACATTTTAAGCAAGATGGCATAATAGCATAATAACAGATAACAGTGAATGGAAAATACAACATACACACAAATTTCAACTTGCATCCTAGGCTTATTGGAATGATTTCAACAATGGATCAAGAATAGAGTATAATATACACATAAACATATATTCATAAATATATACATGTATATTTATAAGCTCCACTGTATATAATTCAACCTTTTTTGGTGTATTGCACATAAACATGTTTACATTTGATAGGCTTCAAGTATGAAGACATTTGGATACAAAATAGAACCCAAACCAAATCAAGTCATGAATTAAACCAAATTTAAACTCTTTTAGGTTACAATCAAATATTTACATAAAGATGAATTACATAAAGTAGAAACATAACACCCCTTTTATTCTCAATTCAATATTAAGATCAAGATCCATAAACCCAATAAATTGATAATTATTACAAAAACATAAAACAGAGGATTTGGGGTTTTTTGTGTTGATGTTATCGTTGCCAAATACTCTTAGGCATAAAAATCAACACGTTAATCTATTAAAAAAAATAGAATATGCCTAAGAAACATAATATTCCACTCATAAATCTAAAAGGAAGAACAATAAAATTATTGTTGTCAATTCAGATCTGGATTCATCCTTCGTGATAAACGTGCTCTAATCCTTCTAATATTTATACACACACACATATAAGAATCATCTTTAGAATCTTATGCATATATAAAACTAAATTCCAGAATTTATACTAAAATCTATATGAATTTAGATTAGAGAAAATATAAGAATGGAGGTCAGAGGAATATAAGAGAAATTCCTAACCTGTCTAGAATTCAGCAATGGCAGAAGGATGATATGGAGGTGGAGATAAAGAGCGCGACTAGGGTTTAGTTTTGCAGTTTGAGGGCCTATAAATAGTCGCTTGTGTAAGCGTGGGTCCTTAGATTATTTAGATGTAATCCCGGCTATATATTTATATATATTCCCCTAAAAAACCTAATCAAACATCGATTTATTGGCTATATATTTATATATATTTAGATGTAAGTGTGGGTCCTTGGAATTTCTCCACGAATCCAAATAAAATATTTTCATAGCCAAATTCTTAAAGATGCAAAAAATCTCATTTTCCAACCTTATTATTAAATTGTTTATTTTTATTTATTATTAATATTTATGTATTTTTCGGGGTGTTACATTAAAGTGCTGATTTGACTGGTTGTCATAATAAAGATACTGATTTGACTAGTTGTCGTAATAAATATATTGATTTATCAGTTGTCATAATAAAGATTTTTTATTTGACTAGTTGTAATAATTAAGTTTGATTTGACATTTTTCATAAGAAAGATTTGATTTAACATAAAGTCAAAATATTTAAAAAAGAGGAGATGTGATCAAATGATAAACACTGAAGTGAAACTTTTATCGATAGTTTGTTTCGAAGAAAACGGGATCGGATTTGGGTTCTCTAGATCCAAAAATCGCTTCGGATCAACTTATGGGTTCGATCGCGGATGTTGTTGAAGACAGGGAAACTCCCCCATTGAATTGAAGCCCGAAGGTCTTTATGATATGTTGATTTCTCGTTGATAACCTCAGATTGGCCACTGATGTAAAAGTAGAAGTTACCCTTATTGATGCAAGGATCGTGGCCACTGCAAACTAGGGAAGCAATGGTTTGGTGCATTCGGTTCATCCTGTTCCTGGATGACTTGTATAGACGAATATCTGACTGAGCATTTCCAATGATCATAAACGTTGACTTTTACAAATGTACCAATTTGGTGGTGGGGATTTAACTCTTAGCTTAACACCCAGAGTATTTTTGTGGAAGTCAATTATTGGTTGATGGGTCTGGTAATGTGGCATTTAGTGATATAAGGTGCATAAAGTGAAAAAAGTAAAGACCTTACCTTATCAAGACCTCACACCCCGAAATGGCGGAAACAGGGCATGCGGCGAGGTTATAGGGTTACATGCGACCCAGGAATATGGTCATCACCCTTTTAGAATAAACACTGAATGTTGAGTAAGAGAGATGTGGGATCCTAGAATAGGTCAGTATTGACCAGGGAAAATGTCATATTTGGCCTGTTTTTGAAGTCTGATCAGGGCCGGCCTTGTAAGCGCATCAGAAGGGTAGCTCGGGTGCACTCTTCTAGAGATACACTGTACAGTGGGGTAGTTCCATACCCTATCCATTATTGGAAATCCGTTTCATTACGAGCTTATGCATTCTATTGTAGAGCCCCTTTGAGGGTGCAGAATTTAGTAATGGTAACAACTTCGCCTATTTCTATATTTTATTTTAATGGATTTTATCCCGTAAGTCATTATAAATAATATCAAATGATTTTGCATATCAAAATATTTTGGTTACCATAAGGTAAACACCCGTTTTTTAATTTATTTACGGGCATGGTCTTATGGGATACCTTTTGTTTTCAAAAGCAAATGAGTTTTAATGTATTCTCACACTAGTCCCATGACTTACCTGGAGTTATTTCCTTTTATAAACTCTGGGTGCCCCTACTTTTCGATGGGTTGCATAGTAGTCAGGCTATGGATGGATCGTTCAGGAGTTGGAGCTGCCTGGAGCTTGGAGTTGGTTCACCTATGAAGATATTACCTACTTATTTGTATTTTCGCTGCAGCTTATGTATCTTCTACCTATGTATGTATTTTATACTAGCAAGTGTGGGAATGGGCAGTTATAACTATTCCTGGCTGGGTTAGTACTGATGGTGACTCTGATGTACAGTTGCTTAGAGTGATGGTTTTAACTCTATATATGTTTAATTATATATTAGGTGATGTTGGTTAGATTTTGTGTTTCTATTTTCTATCTTTTATTTTCTTTACCCTGACTGTCCAATATTCCTACACTTGAATTTGAGACATGTGAACACTTGAACGTGTTAATGATAATTTCAAAGGTCCGAAATTTGGGTCATCACATCGTGGTATCAGAGCTTTGGTTAAGCAAACACCGAGGCTTTGTTGGGTAGATATCTCATCAGAGATAGGATTAGAAATATCCTAGGATGAGTAACTCATTAGAGATAAAGTTAATAATACTCTAGAGTGAGTTTGAGCTTATAATATATATATATATATATATGAGCAAGTACCTATATTTTTATTTGTATAAGGGTGCTACAAGTTATTATTATGATTGTTACTTTCCTTAAAGATAAACCTTATGTTTTAAATATATCTTGTTATTGCCAGGTAGTAAAGATAGTAGATATAAGAAGAAGAAAGCAAGCAAGGGGAGGCAGTAGTAGCAATGCAACTAATGGCATAACTCAAGATGCCAGAGCCAAAGAGCAGAATAATTAGGTACCAAATGATAGGAATGAGATCCCAAATATAGTCCTGTAGAAGAAGTTGTAACACCTGGTCAGAATGAGTTAATTCCAAGACAACCTCAAATAGATTTCTCAGTCATATGAAAGAAGTACATCAGTCTAGGGGGAAGTCGTTCAAAGGAACAAAATTTATAGTGGAAGTAAAAGCATGGCTCCGAATGTATGAGAAGATATTTAAGGATCTTGGTCTTAGCAATGAGCAGAAACGAGTCTTAGCTACCTGGTAATTACAAGGCAATGCCCTGACATTGTGGAAATCTTATACAATGAATAATCCAGAAGATGATTTCTCTTGGGAGCGATTTGAGAAGGCTTTTACTGAAAAGTACATTCCGGAGGTAGCTAAGGAGGAACTTTATCAAAGTTTATTGACTTGAAGCAGGGTGGGATGTCAGTGGAACAATACACTAAAAAATGCAAAGAGTTATCGTGATTCGCATAGGACTTTGTTAATACATCAAAGAAGAAGAATAGTAGATACATCAATGGAATGGGGAGCCAACATTTAAGCAGGACGACTGGCCGTATCATGATGTCTTTCACAGATTTGGATTACACGACAGCCATATATGAAGCAGTTGATAAAGCAACAACACCTGAAGTGCAGAAAGCTGCTAATAACAAAAGAAAGGGGCCACCAACAGCGAAGGTCGAAGGTGGAAGGAAAAATATGAAGTGTTTCAATTGTAAGAAGCAAGGTCACTACTCAAATGAATGCAGAGTTCCGAAAACTAATAAACAATTGCATGGGCAGACTGCGCCAAAAGTACAAAAAAAGCCTTATTACTATTACAACTAGCTGGGCCATTCGAAGAATCAATTCCAAATGATGAAGAAGGCCGAGATTGAAAATGTCTATGCAATAGAGGATGAGTAATCTACTGGCAAAGAGGACAAGGGAAAAGGAGTACTCGAAGGTAACCTTTATGTTAATGATAAATTAGTTAGAGTTCCGTTTGATATGGGAGTATCCCATAGTTTCATCTTAAAGTCATTAATTAAAAAACCATGGTTAACCCCAACTATGATGGAAACTCTTATTGATATGTCCAACCCAATAGGTGGTCCAACTAAGATATGTATGGGTTGTGAAAGAGTCCAATTTCCTACAAATTCCAAATATTTTTGAGTGATCTGAAGATTCTAAATTTTATCAGTTTTGAAATTATACTCTGTATGAATTGGATGATCACACATAACGTGAAGATTTATTGCAAAGAAAGAACGCTTATTATAGAAGACAAGTGGGGAATGAATCATGAATTGTCATGTGAAGGTGCAGGACCATTATGTGTTAGTTTCTTAGATGCACTCAATTCATTTCAAAGAAGCATAGAAGAAATGCAAGTTGTCGAAAAATTTCCAAATGTAGTTGAAGAAGCGAAACTTAATCCCTCATAAGGAAAATGAGTTTAGAATTGATCTACTCCAAGGACCAAAAGTTATAGTCTAGATACCTCCCAAAGATACGGTAGAATTAATAACTCAGATATATGAATTACTAAG
The DNA here is from genome assembly GCA_030737875.1 of Allium sativum. Taxonomy (NCBI): domain Eukaryota; kingdom Viridiplantae; phylum Streptophyta; class Magnoliopsida; order Asparagales; family Amaryllidaceae; genus Allium; species Allium sativum. Next base: position 507,489,669 of record CM060912.1, read on the forward strand.
AAATGGTCTGATAAGGCCAAGTCATTAACATTAGGGTTCTATGGTAGTGTTCGTAAATAAATTTGATGGGACAAAAAGACTTTGCGTGGATTATCGAGATTTGAACAAACAAACCATAAAGAGTACCCCTTACCTAGGATTAATGACTTATTTGATCAATTACATTTTGCATGGGTAATCTATAAACCGGATCTAGCTACTGGATTTCATCAATTGACAATTGCAGAGGATTGCATTCCAGTAACTGTTTTCCAATATGCAGAAGGATTTAATGAATGGTCAGTTATTCCTTTTGGGATGACTAAAGCACCAGCTTATTTTGTAGATTTGATGAATCAAGTATTTAGAGATGTGCTAAAAAAATTCATGCACATTTTTTTAGATGGCATTCTTATCTATTCAAAAATTAAAGAAGAACACGAGTAACATTTGGAGATTTTTTTGCAAATATTAAGAAGAAATATGCTAAAAGCAAAATTTTGGAAGTGCAAATTTTGTGAATGGGAAGTAAGGTTCCTTGGATACATGGCGTCATAAAAAGGAGTTTTTGTAGACCCTGGAAAGATTAAAACTATTTTGGATTGGCAACAACCGAAAACTTAGAAAGATATCAGGAGCTTTTTAGGTCTAATGGGCTATTATCGAAGATTCATAAAGGACTTCTCAAAGGTCACCTCTCACCTAACTAAGCTAACCAGGAATGGCATCAAGTTTGAGTGGACACCAAAGTGTGAGGAACCGTTCGAAGAACTTGAAATGAGATTGATAACCACTCCAGTACTAACCATAGTTGATAATAATGGTAGTTTAACGGTGAATACAGATGCTTGCGGAGAAGGCCTAGAAGCAATACTTATGCAGAATGGGAAAGTAGTTGCTTATGCAAGTAGATAGCAAAATACTCATGAGAAGAATTATGCCACTCATGACTTAGAACTTTTGGCTATAGTATTTGCATTAAAAATGTCAAGGCATTATTCTCTAAGTGAAAATTTTGATCTCTTTACAGATCACAAATCTCCGAACTACCTTTTCACTCAGAAGAATTTAAATCTGAGGCATCAGCACTGACTAGAGTTTCTTGCTGCATATGATTTGGACCTTTAGCACGCGCCAGGCAAAGCCAATGCAATAGAAGATGCATTAAGCAAGAAGTATTCAATGATAGCTTGTATGATTGTTACTCCAATTCTTTTAGAAAAAATTGCCAGTAAGCAGCAAGATGATCCATATCTAAGGGAGATCCACAGAGAGAATACAAGAGGAGAAAGTTTTGACTTTAAAATAGACGATAAAGTCATAGTAAGAATTAATAGATGAATCTATGTGCCAAATGTGGATAATTTAAGGAAAGGTGTCCTAAATATCACCAGAACAAAATCGCTATTTACCCAAGAGCAATAAAATGTACAAAGACATGAAGCGAACTTTCTAGTGGAAGATCAAGAAGAGAGACGTATCTATCTATGTAAGTCGGTGTGCAAACTGTTAACAAATCGAAAGTTAATAGAAGTTACTTCAACTGCTTGAAATTCCAAGATGGAAACATGATCAAGTATCGATGGATTTTATCAATGGTTTGCCGCGAACTAAAAAAAGGAATGAAGGTATCTAGGTTATTATTGATAGTCCAACTAAATGCACACATTTTATCACTGTAAAGTAAATTCGGGTAGTTGCGACGCTAGTGGAGATGTATATGAAAGAGATTGTCAAATTGCATGGAGTTCCTGTAGCATTGTAAGTGATCAAGACCCACCAGTTAGTTACCAGTCATTTCTAGAAAGATTTGCAGACAGCTTTGAGAACAATGCTGAATATTAGCGCTGCTTATCATCCTCAGACTTATGGGAAAATGGGAAGTGTTTATCCCTTAAAGAATCGTATATATAATTGATTGATTAAACCTGAATAGAGACTATGGGACGGGAATCATAACGCTCGGTCGCACATACTCGGATCAAACATGCCAAGATCGTTCGCACAAACCCAGGACAAGCCAAAGAGGAAGATCGTTCGCGCGCAACAGGATCGAGCACAAGCTAAGGGTCGGGTATGCAATGAGGATCGATCACTTATGCCAAAAGAGGTTGGTCACTCATACTAGAGGAAGTCGTTCACTCTTGTGACAGGGGGGTCGCCCGAACACTAGGGAACTTGGGCACAACGTGATTCATGTACTTTGGATGGCCGCTCGCACATAAAGATAGCTTGACCTGCCACTAGAATAGTCGAGTCGCTCGCTTATCAGAACAGGGTCAAGCGTAACAACTTAGCTCGACCATACAAGGAGATCGTACATACGAGGCAAGCTTAAGAATGACGCAGCTCGAGCGCAATAATGCTTGCACATCTTGCAGAGGTCACTCATCCTTCTTCACAGTCGCTCGTTCAAACTACCTAGGTCGGTCATACATGTCTCTTAGGCAAGTAAGCCAAAGTGCGACGGGGTCGCACAAATGCCCTTCGCTCGCCCGCATCTACATTACTCCTCGCTCGTTCACTCTTTGGTCAGATATCACTGCTTCACTCAGATACCACCTACCAGTCGATCAAAGAAAGGCCTATGCTAATTCATGGCCGGCCGCACTTACACCGACCCTGCAGCCCTGATCGGTCGCTCATACACTCACCATTCGTTCGCCCATTCTACTCACGCAAATGAAGCTCGCTCGCGTGGGACAACTGGATACAGTTTCGACAGTTGGCTACAGCTAGGTGGTGGCATTGTCGTAATTAAATACACGAGCGACCCATAGCCTGCATATATGAATTTTAGCTCATTTCTTCATGGGAGCTCACCTATAAATAGGCCATGGCTTCCACCACAAAAGGGGATGGATTTCCACCACCCCGAAGGGCTGCCAAATTACTTCCTCTTTCATTTCAAGTGACCCTAACATCGTCTAACACTTCCAAGTAAAGATCTAAGAGCTTAATCCAACATGGCTTCCATCGAGATCAACCAAATGCCTTAGAGATTGAAGATCCTCCTTCATCCTCCTTGCATATGAAGATTTCTCATCATTCCTCCATCGATTTCACCATTTCTCCATTGGACCAATCATTTATCCACGAATTTACATAGATCTAAGTGAGGTTTATTTGTAATAGGAGAAGATGAATGTACGAAGAGAGATTCTATGTCTTGTAACCATTAACATCGTAATAAAATCCTTGCCAAAGTGTACGTAGATCTACCTAAGATCGAACCACTATAAATTCTCTTGCCTTTTACTTTGCTTTTTTAGTGATTGTGGCCCTATTACTTTAAATCTAACCATTTGGTGACGTGCTTCCAAAGCACCCTTAGTGTTTGAGCCAATTTTGACTCAAACATTTGGCACCCACTGTGGGACTGCATTCGCATCTCCTTCCTTCACACTTCTCTCTAGCTCAAAAGTTTTACCTTGAACTCTTAAGCCTGCTTCTATTGGAGATCCAGTAGATCTAAGATCCAGACGAATCATCAAAGTCATGAGTAGAACGAAAGAGAATACCAGTAACCATTAATGTCATAATGAAATCCTTGCCAAAGTGGACGTAGATCTACCTAAAATCAAACCACTTAAAATTTCTTGTCTTTTACTTTGCTTTTTTAGTGATTCTGGCCCTATTACTTTAAATGTAACCATTTGGTGACGTGCTTCCAAAGCACCCTTGGTGTTTGAGCCAAATTTGACTCAAACATTTGGCGCCCACCATGGGATTGCATTCGCATCTCCTTCCTTCGCACTTCTCTCTAGCTCAAAAGCCTTGCCTTGAACTCCTAAGCCTGCTTCTATTGTAGATCCACTAGATCTAAGATCCATGTGAATCATCAAAATCATAAGTAGACCGAAGGAGATTACTAGTAAGACCGACGACTTCACCAACGATGCTAACAACATTACACCCCCACCAACTACTTCGGAGTGGACGAATTTTCTAGAGCTGGAGCAGCTATAACAAGGAGAAATTGGATGAAGTTTTTGCGAGTCTAACAAGACAAATAGATATCACAAACAATGCCATGTTGAAAATACTGGAGTCTATGTTCGCTATCCAAGCAGCTACTACGAAGGTTACCATAAATGCTACTCGTCCTCAACTTGGTCGAACTACTCATATGAACAATTTAGTTTCATCCTCTTCAAGTCCAAGGCAAGAAAACTCTATCCAGGAGGTTACAGATTCTAATGATCCTAACCATAAAGAGGAAAAATCACTTACGTGCAACCATTCTGATAAAGCAACCTCTCAATAGGTCCTTGGATCCACCAAAGGGGCACTTCCCCATGAGGGAGGTCTAGGATCCCGGAATCTAAACCATGACTGCTTGCTTAGGCAAACATCCGGTAAGGAAAAGGGCGTCTGCTCGATGGACTAGTGCTACAAGGAGGAATGCATATCGGAAATGGTACGTGAAATCATGGAGGAAAGCTTGAAGAAATAGGACGATGAAAAGGAGTGGGAATTTTCTCCAAATAAGACCCCACTCACCGAGACGATCAAGATAGCTCTATATCCACAAAACTTCAAACCCCCAATGGTGCAAGCTTATGATGGGACGATGATCCCAACGTGTTCTTATGCAAATACGATCAGTATATGGATTGGCACATGCTATAGACGAGGTCAAGTGCCTCTACTTCCCAACTTATCTAGAAGGGCTGGCCTATCTCTGGTTCAGTTTGATAATAATCGAGTGACGTTACTTCTTCGGTCCGAACCAAGGAATCCGTGTTCCAATCCGAGACATAAACAGAGACAAGGATAATCTTTCTAAAATTTCTCAAAGAGGGGTTATGTAAAAATAAAAGATTTGTTTTAACATAAAATGGATATCTCACAAAGCTACCACCAAATTCTGTGGATGATTTTGATACCTTGGCTAAGCTGTTCAGGGTCCAAACAACCAAGGTTCGGGATGTTATGGAATTGAATGAACTACAGCAAAGGCCAGGGAAATCCATCAAAGCTTTTCTCACTCGCTTCAATGCGGCGGTGACCATTATTGAAAATTATGAACCCCGCTTGGTCCTGATGGCTTTGAAAGGGGGCATATGCAAAAAGACCAAGTTGGGACAATGGATTAAGAAGAAAAAACCAAGTACCCTCAAGCAGTTACTCGATAAAGCTGAAAAATATATGAGTATTGAAGAGGATCCAACCTATGCCTTGGATGTCCTAGAAGGTAATGTACAACCTGAAAAGAAAAGTAATGTCCAAAGCAGCCAAAAGAATCCTGGTGGTCGAAACAGGGCAAATGCGGGATAGGATAACCGGACCAATAAGAAATCCGCTTTTTTAAGAATTCTGAGTTCACTCTTCTCAATGACACTATGGGGAACATCTTCATGGCGACTAAGGATAACGAGAAATAACCAATGCCAAAGAAAATGAAGTTCAACGATGCTTCTATAAAGTCAGGCAGGTTCTGTCAATTTCACAACCAACTAGGTCACGATACCAACGAGTGTAGGCATCTAAAGTCACTAATCGAAGAACTGATTAGGAAGAATCGTCTGCAACAATATGTGAAAAATCCATGATCCTCAAGCATCGCTCCAACTCCCCAAAGGTAGGGGGCATCAGATGGTCAGTCTGGTTCAAGTAATGGAAGTCCTTCTCAAACCAATCCAAGGCTGATCGTCAACTGATAACCATTGATGGTGCTCCAATTTCAATGGATCGGAATAAGCGGACATTACCACCACTACTTTATTTTCATGCAGTACTTCATGATTTACTTAATGCTAATATTCAAATTTCGTGTAAACAATCTGTAATACTTTGCAAACATTGTTCTGAACATTAGCTCTATGACTAAGAGCATACCTGCTTGTATTATTCCCTTGCCTGCAGCCTTTTACCTTCAATCAAAACTTAATCAAAATGATTTCATGTTGCAGGCCATCTATCAAGTGCTTGTTCCTTCAGAATCTAAAGAAACATAGCGACTACAACGACACTAACTCAAGTGTTAAAAGCAGTAAATATTAACATGCAAAAAAACAAAAAGCATAGCATTGGGAAGAGAATGGGAGAAGTCACAAAATTTCAAGCAACGAACATGCGCCATGACAAATGAACAAGAGTGTCATAACATTCATTAAAAGGGCATTCCCCGAAGTAAGAGTCTCAAAACTCTAGTTCCAAAATTGAGATAGCCTGCCAAAACAAGCGGCTAGCAAGGAATTGGATCCGACCAACGGGAAAAAGATTGCAAGTTCCACCGTAGAGGCACCATCTTAAATGAAAGGGCTAGGACGCCAGTTCTATAAATTGAGGCAATACTTGATGAAAGAACTATCATCTGCCTTGTGGGATGAAGCAACATGTCGGAAGGACCGACAAAACCTGATGTTGGAAGTACCAGCATCAGGCCGGAAGGACCGGCAACCCAAGCTAGAAGGACTAGCAACATGTCGGAAGGACCGACTAAACCTGATGTTGGAAGTACCAGCATCAGACCGGAAGGACCGACATTAAGCTGGAAGGATCATCAGTCATAAGGACCGAAAAAACCAAGGCTGAAAGTACCAGTCCAAGGGCGAAAGGACTGGCAACAAGCTGGAAGATCAGCATTAACAGAAATCCTAGCTGAAAGGGGGTACCCAATATAATCCTCCCGATTCTGAGTTAACCAGAACGGACAGGACGAAAATTGGATTAAACTTAAAACCCAAGACCTCCCCAGGGGGCATGTATTTAAACCTAATCTCCAAAGGACTTGGATTACCAAGTTAGCGAGAAATATGGTTGAACACACAAAAAAACCTCTCCGGGGGGCATGTTCAAGTCTAATCTCCGAAGGGCCTGGACTGCCAGGTTAGTGAGAATATGACCAAATGCATTGCAAATATAAAACCCCTCAAGAGGGGGGCACTGGAAGAATGATATGAATCGACCAACTAAACTAAATTTCAGCTATGACTAAGAGAATTTAGGAAAGTTGATCGTTTCAAGACTAATAAAATTGCAACAAACTTTGGTATGGGGGCATCACCACAGCATTAACCGCATTAAAGAAATTCAATAATGCTCGCTTAAATATTCCATAAATTTGTCACAACTTTACGTTAAAGGCATTGCATCTATAAGGGTTATTTGGCTAACAAAATTGAACCTCTTGATATGGCTGGGGGTAACTTGAGAACTTCGATACAGTGATAGACACAAGAAGTGGTTACTCATGAAAAGAAATTCTCAAATATTACTCTAGTCAGTATCAAGAGAATTCAGTACAATCAGCCGAGTAAATCCAATAATAATGATCCGTGGCTATAACTGAAAAGTTGTTATAATATCATACATTGCAAAAACGAATGGCTTATGATATAAAGAATTTGTTTTGTAAGCGTGAAAAGAAAACAGGTGTGGAATGCAAAACAAGAAAGTACGACAAAGCTAAAATAAAAAGCTTAAGTACAACAAGAAGAACACAGTTTCATCGCAATAACACAGAACCAGGATCATAGAATCACAAGTCATGGGTATTAGGCATAAACATGCGTAAAATAACAAGAATAGAGTACTAGTGAGGACTGGCACTCACATATACAACCGATCTAAGTATATCACATAAGGAAATGGATTGGAATAAAAGCATGTAAGTCACAAATACTACTTTTTTCCCACCGCTAGACCTTAAAAACTGTTTAGTAGAGGAATGGGGAGGTGTACTAAATTTTTGGCTTCCATCTTTTGCTGCTTTGTTCACACAAGGACTCTCAGGGGAGGATAGGTTAATAATTCCCAACCTATTCACAGCGGACCTTCTCCTGTGTTTCAAAGTAGACACAGCCCCAGTAAGCCAAGCTTCATCCTCATCGTTACTACAATCATAATCAACCGCCTCCATATCAGATGCATGAAGTAATGACGTATCACCTGGTGGAAGAGTAGCACGCGGACCAGTGCTAGGTGACACTAAGATCGAGTCAGTAGTAACAGCTTGAATGGTGGTAACACCAATAGGAAGAAGAGGTGACGAAGGCAAACCTGTTACAAGTGAATATTGACCACGAAATTTGGCAAATCTAGGTGAAGAAATAAGATAATCCAAATCTGGTATGGTTTGATAAATATCAGTTTTACCTGGGGTGTGCCGATTTATGAGATCAATTTCATAATCGTTAACATTCAAAGGGGAGTCATCATTTTTGCTATTCTTGCACATTGCTTAACAATAGGCTCCCCAACAATAGGAAATTTAGTAACATTCTCGTCAGTATGGATAGCGGAGGGCCGTAAGAGGAGTTTGTGAACTAAAAGATTCAACATTGATAGGGCAGGTTAGAGCATGAATAGAGGTAGCACCCGGGTATTTTCCTTAAGGGGTTGAGCTTGCTCATCCATTAATATCTTCCTTCCTTTAGCTAAAGCATCACGATCTTCTTCTTCTTCAAAAAGACTCTCTTGAAGGACATTGTCTTCTGCATCATTAGAATATATAAGCACTTGTTCCCAGATATGAGCCAGAATTCGTAAAAGTCATCATTTAAAAAGCTTAAACTTCTGCGGTTCAGGACGATGTAAACATAAAATTGAAACAAAGTATCATCAATCTTGGCCTTGGCCTGTTCAAGAGCACTAGTTAGCTTAGAATTACCTCTTTCCAAACCTTTCAGAACCTTGTTTTGAGAAGTAATCTTGTCATCAAGAATAGCCATTTTTTTTTTGTTGATGAATAGCTAAAGCTCACTTTTCCAAATCCAATTGAGATTTAGCAAGTTCTTGAGCAGATTGAGCTTTCTGGAATTGTTTTCTCGTAGCTTCAAGCTCTTTTTTAAGTTTCTCATTCTCATATTTCAAGCTATTTACCCTAGTACTTCCACCTTTTAGAGATGAAATTTCGGACTGTTGGGATCTGATCAAGTGGATCAGTCCAGCTTTATCATTCACCAAAGTTTCAATATGATTAAGGTGTTGGGCATTTAATCTTTGAAACTCATAGCCACATTTGGCTGACTTCTCTAGTTGTTGGTCGATATTGCTTATGGCCGTGTCTAACCGTGTTTCAAGTTGACTCTTAGGAGTATTGAATTGGGTAATCATACAGCTTTTTATAGTACTCAGCCCCTCGACAGCATCCCACCTGTCGTTCAGATGTAAATCCAAATCAAAGTACATTCCTCCTAAGTCCCAACCACCAAAACGATCCCTAAGCTTCAAATTTCCAGGTGGAACTTTATAAGGAGGCTTATTAAGAATCATCTGAATCTGATCAAAAGTTGGAACGATGGATTATTCAGAAGGAATGGGAATGTCAGGATCTAGAAACTCAGATGATTTATAATGTTTTTGAGTCTCATTCTCGCCTCGTTCATCTTTGCCTCTCTTCTTCTCTTCTTTTTTCTGGTGCTTGCCATCATCACCTTTCTCTGGTATCTCCATATGATCATTCTTTCCGCTCCTTCGAGGGCCAGTCAATGAAGGCTCTGAAGTGTGTTGAGGATGAGAACCCAAAGATGATTGAGAACGCTTCAAGTGATAAGAAAGGCGAGCTTGTAAAAGGCTTTATGGTTCAGTAGAACCGATTTGACGAGATAAACTATTCGATAGAGAGTGCTTTATTCTTGTATCTGGAAAAGAGTAAAAAGCAAAAGTATCAGTACCTAAGATAAAAAATACCGAGGCAAAACAAGAGGAACTTATACGGAATATTAGGGAACGTAAGATGCAAATAAGAGTAAAAAGAATGTGCTCATGAACATTTAATAATAAACCAAGAGGCTCATCCAAAAACAGTCCTATATCGGTAGCTGTTTTCACAAGACGTTGGAAAAGTTCCCAAGTCATTTCCCAATTAGACTTTTTGCTGAAATTGCAGGGCCAGAGCTCATAATATCACCCAAACTAAGATCTGTAGCGGTGTTTAAATCACTAAGCCTCCTAAAGTTCTTGTAGAACCCTCTTCTTATGTAATCGGGGCAATGGAATTCTCAACAACTTTGTCAGAAATTGTGTCATCCCTTACATCAGTTCTGCCTCCCTTAACTTCCTTCCCTTCACGGTGAGAGGTATCTTCTTTAGCAATTGAGGGCAATGGGGATTTTGGCAAAGTTTGGCTACTACCTCCGAAATCTAAACATTTCTTTAAGGGATCCTTTTCAGCAGAAGATTTCCTAGTGACACTTTTCTTATAGGTTGCGATTTTCTCAATAGACCGTGAAGGGTGAAGTAATTGATACGGACGGAGGGTCTTTTACGTAAGTAACAACTGTCTACTTCTCTCGGTCTTATCAATGGCTGTCAAAGAATCAAGAAGGGCTTGGTCGAGTACAACGCCTTCATCTGAAGAAATTACTACAAAGGAGGAAAGGAGGTAAGAATCAATGCTTAAAAAAAAGTAGAAAACTTCAAGCAAGGGCGATTACCTCCTACCATCCATCGGCCATAGAAATTACTGGGGCATCGAACATAAAAGTATTGATCCAGAAACCCCTTGACACTGTCCACTAAGCTGGTAATGATTCTGCGATATTTGCCTTCCATAAAAAAAAGAGGGATGATCAATCTTCCTTCTTCTAAAGGCATACAAGAAGCAGATATCTCGAAATAAAGGCGCTCGTTGTTTGACTTTCATGAAAAGCACATAAAGTCCCATTAAAAAATGATAGCCATTAGGATGCAATTGGTACGGGGCTGTAACAACTCGAAAAATCGGAACCAACTTAATATTTTTATTTTAGTAAATTTAAAGGGTTCTGAATATATAAAACAATTTATTTTAAATAATAACGACTAAAAATTTATTTAAATCGAAGTTAGAACGAATAAATTTATTTTAATTATAAAACAAGCCTGAAATGGCGCGATAGTTTGAAAATTCGATTTTAAACTTTAACTGAATGTACAGGATTCAAAATAAATCGGATTTCAGTAAAACTAAAAATATTTAAATCTGTTTAATTATATCTTTCTAACGGATCTGTAAAATTGAAATTTCATAGCGGGAATAAAAAGTTATGGCCAATTAAATATTCAGAATAGTCGCTATGGAATTTATTTATTTTTTTTAATATAAAAAATAGCCATTTTGCAAATGACCTCCGTTTTCGACGAGACAACTTTTGTTGGATCTGGAATGTCAAATTATTGATAGATTCCAATTTTCATAATTTTTGGAATTAATACGTGAGCGTGGCAAATTAAAACGTGTTTGGTCAATATCAGTTGAATTGGATCAACTAGAAAATGACCATTTTTCAGACCTATCTCCAAATTTGACGAAATTATTTTTGTTAGGACCGTATCATCAAAACATGGCTAGATTTATTTTTCAGGAATTTTTGAAGTCAGTATGTGGCCTCGGTAAATTAAAATGTACGTTTAAATTTAATATAGTGAAAATTAGGCTCACATCCCTATTTTCAAACTTAATTAGGCTCACATCCCCCCTATGTTTATAATTCAAACCCGCCCCTATTTTTAGCTGCCGCCATATTTTTCTGCCAAACTTCTGCCTTTCGTTGTCAAATGTTACGCCTCCTTCATTTTGTGCAAAAAAATGCGCTACCAACTAAAAAAAAATTCTAAAATCTACAAATGTTCTCGGAAGTCCACTGAAATTAAAAAAAAAAGTTGCGTACATGTATGCAACTATTGTCAATAGATGCATATGTGTATGCATCTATTTGAATACACATGTAAGAATATGTGCATGCATGCTGAATAATTGCATACAAGTATGCATTTATTCAGAATAATTGCATACTTGTATGCTAGAATGTTCTGTAAAATTGAGGCATGACAATATTTGCATACATGTACGTAGATTTTTACGTATAACTGCATATGAGTATGCAAATATACGTTGTTGCATATTTTACGTGCAGAATTTGAATATTTTTCATGAAATCATGCATGTATTTCATGAAATCTGCATACATGTATGCATATATACTGTTGTATGATGCAGAATTGAAATAGATGCATAGATGTATGCAACTATTTGAAATATATGCATGTTTCCATGCAATTAACTGCATTTTCGTGTATTTTTTTATTTTGACGTGTTTTTTGAATGTTTTTCCGCCTGATTTTTTTGACGTGTACTTATTTTATTTAAATATTAATTTTTGTGGTTTATTTATATTTTTTTAATTTTATTTTTGTGTATTTTCGAAAAATAGGGATGTAATTTACAATAAGTTTATGACCGGATGTGAGCCTAATTTTGAAACTTAATAGGGACCTATAAAAAACGCACCCTATAATATATATGGATTTATATTTTAATTTAATGAAAAACTGATTTAAATAGTCGAATTGACTTACGAGACATACCCATTGTGTCTGGAATAGTGGTATTTGGCTAGGGGCAACATTCGCTGGGCTGGATTTGGAGTTAGTAGGAATTAATGGGCATTTTAGTGGTTAAAAGAATTAAATAATATAATATTTATAAATACCCTAAGAAAATTAAACCCCTAACCCTAATTCCTTAAACAGGCAGCCGCCACTTCAATCGTTTAATGGCTGAAATGCTCCAGAGAAGACCGGCTCAGTTCTCCCTCCACAATCAATGTCTTGCAACGATTCCAAAGAGAAAATTGAAGAGGCTGACGAGGTCTTCCCGTCCAGCGGGTAAGATCGAAAATGATTGTGTGGTTTTCTCGGATTCTTGGCCCAAACTATCACCATACGAACAACGATTCCGGCTTAGATGGGGGTCCGAGTTGGCTGGTGCTTCCGACATTGGAAGAGCTTGGCGTGGCGATTCTCGTGGCATGGTCGGATTTGGGTCCGACGAGGAGGATGATCGGCGGTGGATGGATTCTTGATCGAGGGTTTGGGTTTTATCACCTGGAAGTAAAGCGACGAAGAAGGAAGGTAAAGGCAGCGTTTTTTAGACGTTATAGTGGAGAAGTAAATAATTTAATTATATTGTTAATTAGCAATTAATGTAATTAAATTTTATGATGCTATAACATTGTTTAAAATTCTGGTTTTTATTATATATAAACATGGATTGTTAAAAAAATGTGATTGTTTAAAAGAAAAATATAACATTGTTTTTAAAAGGAAAAACGTAACATTGTTTTTAAAAGAAAAAACATAACATTGTTTTTAAAAGGAAAAACATAACATTGTTTTCAAAAGGAAAAACATAACATTGTTTTAAAAGAAAAAACTTAACATTATTTAAAAAAAAAACATAGCATTGTTTTTAAAAGGAAAACATAGCATTGTTTTTAAAAGGAAAACATAGCATTGTTTATAAAAAGAAAATAACATGGTTTTAATTATAAATAACTTTAACAGGAATGTGATTTTTATCATGACATAGTTTTAAATAAAAATATGATTTTTAAAAAATAAATAACATGGTTTTAATATACAATAACATTGATTTAAAATGCGATTTTTAAATATATAAACATCATAATAAAATTGCGATTTTTACCATGAACAGCGTGAAAAAAACTGCGTTGGAATTTCGGGCAAATCTAAGCAGTTCAGAAATAAAACTGATAGAGTGGAAACCAAAGGTGAGAACTCCTCATTAAAATTTCTGCACAGTCATTTATTTATTTTCATAACTGAAAAATATATTGAATTACCAGTTTAGTTTTTTATCAGTTTAATCATTATAAACTGTATACGGTGCTTGTTAGATCACTTCCCTCATCCACAGACCATGGACGATTTAAATTGACTGTATTGTATGTTGTTTGTGATGTTGAACGTATTAAAAATAATGTTAACATTAATGTGGCAGTTGGAATTAAATTATAAATATTTATTTATAATTTAAAATAGTGAAAATCGGTTAAGTTTAAAAATAATTCAATCTGAATTAGAATTGATTAAATTTGTTAACCAATAATTTATTTAAATGAACTCTTGTTATTTGAAAACCCCACACGAGTATCGGGATGATATTTGGCACACACTAATCCCAATATTTAATTGTATGTCAATCGATAGATTGACAGTCTGTGATGAGCGTCATTTATTTATTTTAATGCTCACACAGTTGTAAATTTCACTCTGGATGTGATTGTTCTATTTGATGATTATTTATCATTATTATCGCATGCATGCGATGTATGAAATCCATATAACTGAAATTATATGGTAATTGATTCAGTCGCATTTTGATTCAGAAATAAAAGGATATTTTAAAAATAAAGAATATTTTAAAAATAAAGAGTATTTTTAAAATAATGAATCTTTAAAAATAAAGAGTATTTTAAAATAAAATGTTTGAACAATAAAAATCACATTTTTATTTTATGTATAAAAAAATAAAATGTTGAATTATATATTTGTACATTAAAAAAATGTCATCTTTAACATATTTGAAAAGAAAATAATTATGTTGAATTATATTTTTGTACATTAAAAATGTCATCTTTAACATGTTAATGAAAATAAAATAATCATTGGTTGAATTATATTTTTGTACATTAAAAATGTCATCTTTAACATGTTAATGAAAATAAAATAATCATTTGTTAAATAATATTTTTATACATTAAGAATGTCATCTTTAAAATGTAAATGAGAATAATTTATTTGAAAAATAAAAATATCATTTTTATTGAATGTATAAAATATTTATGTATTGAATAAAATATTTAAAAAATAAAAATATCATTTTTATTGAATGTATAAAATATTTACGTATTGAATAAAATATTTGAAAAATAAAAATATCATTTTTTATTGAATGTATAAACCATATAAAATATTTATGTATTGAATAAATATTTTGAAAAATAAGAATATCATTTTTATTGGATGTATAAACCATATAAAAAATTCATGTGTTCAATAAAAATTTTGGAACAATAAAAATAGTTATGTAGTTAAACCCCTTTTTATCGATCGAGTTATTCATTTTATAATGAATATCGAAAAGAAACGATTTCAAAATTTTGAAAATATTATCATTTTAATATGATAAAGATATAGAATATTCAATTTTGATTTAAAATTGAAAATGAATTTGGAATCGTTTTAAAATGAATTTATAAACGATTTATAAAATAAGTTTTAATTGGAAATCGACGAAATATAATATATATATATATATATATATTTATTTATTTATTTATTTAATGGCCTGAATAGAATGCGCCACGCAGCAATCGTTCGCGAATTTCGACCATTAACTTCAAATTGATGTAACGGGAGATCCGACTGTCGAATTCTCCTAAAACCGGAACCATTGGATTCGTATCGAAATGAGCTTTCCAATAAATATAAGTAGTTTGAAATCTAACTAATTGATTTGGAATTATGTCTAAATCAAATTTGAAAAAAGTCGCTATGGATGCAGTTCGTTGGCCATTATTGGAAACCGACAGTACGGGCAATAATAAAATTATTAAAAATATGGAAAAATTATGTAAAATCATAATTAATAATTTGGAAAGATTTTGAATGAAAATTTCCATATTTGAAAAGATAAAAATATATTTTTATCGAAATGAACTAGTTATTAACTAGAATAAATCTTTAATTAAGATTTAATGGAGTTCTCTAATTAATTAATATTTATTTGGAATTAAATAAAATAAATTGGATTTTGGGTTTGTCGTGAATGGTGTCTTAAATAACACTGTTCTTAAATCCCGTATGAAAGGAATAAATCTTTTAATTAAGATTTAGAAAAGTTTACCAATTAATTAATGTTTAATTAGAATTGAAATGAAAGTTGATCGTGAGTTTATCGTGAACTATGTTTTAAACGACATCTGTTCTTTATTCCCAATTAACAGTGAGAATATAATTTGAAATTTATAAATCTTTTATTAAGATATAATATGGAATTTATAAATCTTTTATTAAAGATTTACATGGAATTTATAATTCTTTTATTAAGGTTTAAATGAGAATTTTTCTAAAGTAAAATTTTCCAACTTAATAGAATAAATTGGAATTGAAGGGAATTTGATTTAATAATAATCGATATAAGCTTCTATGAATGAAGACCGTTGCTAAATATGGAATTTAAAAAGGCCTTGTCGTTATTCCATTTATATTATCAATCTGATACGGAAATTTATATTGATTATATATTGATCCGTTATCCGTGAAGATTCCACAGTTAATGGAAGATGATTTGGGTTTATCTTGAATTGTGTTTTAAATGACATTAGTTCTTTAACTCAGTTAAAGAAAAGATTAATTTCCTAAATTTGAATAATCATAAAGTAATGATTTTTGATACTAAAACCAGATTAGAGTTTAAATAAATATCTAATTAGATTGAAATGGGAATGAGATAATTTAATTTATCGAATTCTTGAAATGATCGAGAATGGAGTACCACCAGTTTTACTCCAAGTGATAATTTAATTCTTTAATTAGATTTAAACGTGAAATGGTAATTAAATTTACCGATAACACTGTGGGTGTTAGATATGGAGTGCAACTAGTTTTGCTCCATGGGATGAATAGGTTGGTGTTAGCCTACTTTGTGAACTAGGCAACACAAAGTCAAGATGTCAAGCATTGAAGAGCATTTCTAATTAGAAGACTTCGGTTCGGATCGGAGAGACCATCACTACTCAGATCGGAGAAGACACTACAGCCTAGATCGGACAGATGCAATCATTCGGGTCGGGTCAAAACAACGTATCGGTTCGGATCGGATAAAGTCTTCTGTTCGGATCGGTGAACTATTGCTGAGGAAATTAGAAAGGCACAGCTGTTCGGATCGGAGGGCAATATAGTTTCAATTGGATCGGAAAGCCACTTGGTTGCTACGGAGATAGATCGGAGCGAAGCGAAGCAGACTAAAGAGGAGAGAGCGTTGTTTCCAAGCCAATCCGGGTCGGATCGGATATCCCGATCCGAACCCCTTGTACGTGTCCCTCCGACCCGAACCCATTTTCCATATCATTCTCCTGCATAAGCGCCTGGATATCCGGATCGGCTATGACCAGTTCCTGCCCATAACGTCCATTATTCTGATGCGTTGTCAACGTAGAAATCAATCCGAATCCGATGCTGATGGGATGAGTGACACGTGGCTCCGATCCGGATCGGGCTCTGAGAAAATTCACACCTATAAATACCCCGTCTGGAGACAAAGAAAAGGATCTTTTTTTGGCACTTGGAGAGTTCAACCACCTTCATAACCCGAATTCCAGCAATCCCGAAAAATCCAAATCTTCTTTCATTATTTGTTTTCTATAATTGAGTGATTATAAGTGAGTTGTGAGAGAAATCAAGCGAATATTTCATTGTACTTGCAACTAAATCAGTGAATATAGTGAGAGACAAGTGAACGTAGGCATTTCTTCGCCGAACCACTATAAATCCTGTGTGTTCATTTTTATTTTTATCTTATTTCATTTGCTTTCAATCAATTTGGGTGTTAGAACCACTTTTTGGTCTAACATTTTGGTGCTTTCACTGAGAACCTCATCTGAATTCTTTGTTTTCCGGGATTACCATTCTACTTTTTGGACCGTTGAGTTCAAAGAAGTTAATCCTTAAGTTCCAACGCTCTTGGATATTTGTTGAAGTGATTGTCGGAGAATCA